>CAMPFS010000004.1:4117591-5490122 GCA_946814055.1 Caenorhabditis sp. 36 PRJEB53466 | reverse complement strand
AGGGATCTAGGCTATCAAGCCATTGCTTACTGACCAAAAAGTTGGGAAAAATTTTCAAGTAACTGACCAAAAGAAATTGTTGTCGCCGTGATATTTTTTTCTTTCTTTTTGAAAGGTGTATAATCTGTTTATTTCGTATTAAACTTTTTTTGCGGAATGCTACCTCTAATTTAGTGACGTCAAAGGTTTCATCGTACAAGTGGGACCGTCTCTTGGGGTAATGAATTCACTCATAGCATCAAGTGGAATGAATTGAGCATGTTTTTGGCAATCATTTTGATATTATAACTTGCCAAGTTTTTGTCGATTCGTCAGTGAACTACACTCACTGAAGTACTATTGACAGTGCATAAACGTTTGCAGCCGTGTCAGGGCAGCCGTGATATGTACCTCATCAGCAGCAAGTGCGCTGGATAGAGCAATCCAAGAGGATCATTTTTATACCATAACTTGCCCCTTTTTCACTTTTTTTCGCTTAGCTGGACTTGCTGACTTTACATCAATTCGTTCACATTTTAGTACGAAAAGCAGCAAGTCTAGGTAATTTTTTGGAACGACCAGTTGCAACTGGTAGATTTAGTCAGGAAGTCTAACTCAGCGAAAAATAGTCAAAAGTGGGCAAGTAAGGGTATCAAAATGATCCTCTAGGATTGTTCTACACAGCGCACTTGCTGCTGGGTATGTATATGTCATGGCTACGGCGCTAGACTTGCTGCTTTTCGTACTAAAATGTGAACGAATTGATGTAAAGTCAGCAAGTCTAACTCAGCGAAAAATAGATGAAATCATTCAAATAAGGGTATCAAAATGATCCTCTTGGATTGCTCTATCCAGCGCACTTGCTGCTGCTAGAATATTTTCAACATCCAGAGTGCTGCTCGCGGAGCCAAAGTTGGAAAATCAACTTTTCCAGTGTTTTCAGAAACATCCAGAATTGTGCGCGCTAAGGATTTTTTGGGTCGATGAACACGTTCCCAAAAAAGCAAGTGAAATTAATCAGTATTCATCCGACGGCACGCATCTGAACTCAGATAATTTTTAGCAAGGGTGGGGCACGCGAGCGGCAAGTGGACAGCAAGTTGCTACGGTAGCATAGGGTGAGCATGTCAGCAGGAAAAAGTGGGATGGGAAGGAAGCAAGGTTTTTGAGCGGCATAGAAGCAGCCACGGTAGCAGGGTTCAGCGCGTAGCATGCACGGAATCGGCACCCTTACAGCATTTTGCCGCAGAAAACGGCATGCATGCCGCTTCCAGTCGGCACCCATGAAGATTCTTGCGGCCGCGCTTCTGGCTGTTCTCAGACTTAAGATGCGTGCCGTCGGACGAATACAATCAGTATTTCACTTGCTTTTTTTGGAAACGAGTTCATTATAATGTAAACTAACTAGGGTTGGCAGCGGGGCGCCCCTCGCCCCCGACCGGTTTTTTTCCAAAAATCGAGTAGGAATTTTTTTGAAAAGTTTTTCTCAACGCACGTTGATAGTGAATAAACTCATTAATCTACTAAATTTTTTTCAGAATTTTAATTACACTTTAAGGGGCCGGGGGCGAACGAGGGTGTGTGGGGACGCGGGGGCGCCCCGTTGCTAACCCTAAAACTAACAAAATGACACAAATAAGCACGCACGAAACAGCCATATTTCGAAAAAAGCTAAATTACTAAAAGCTAGGTCAAAATTCATTTAAAAAAAGACCCTGCTTAGAGAGGCACTTGCTGACCAGCCGGACCTCGCTCACTGACCAGCAGGTGCTTCAGACCATGGGACTTACTGACCACGGACCCCCCTGAGAGTTGGTCCTAGATCCCTGAACTGATGTCATTCATCTCAAAAAGTCAGAATTTCAGGCAGATAATTATTTATTCAGTTCTTAGTAGTTGTGAGATTCACTTGGAATCCTTTGACCAAACTTCCGAATGTACTGTACTTGACCGTCATTTTATCGCCGTACACTTTGAGAACATACACTGGCGGCAGATTTGCAGAAGCGAATCTGAAATGCAATAAATATTATAAGTATGAAGATTACACAGCTTCTCCATACGTTTCCGAGTAAACTGTCACACCATTTTTGAAAATGCTTATAGCCAGACTAGAAGAATCGGAGAAGTCACAGTTGTCCACAATGAAATTGAAATAAATCAGCTGATTCTTGAAGGTACTGAACGTTTGATCCAAGTCCTGTTGGCTGCTTATTCTACCGTAATCAAATGAACGGACGCTCACAATTCTTCCATCGAAGACCGTTCCCCATCCGGCTGCAATCCAACTGTTATATTTTCTTCGTATCAATATCCTCACCGTCGTTAGCGTCTCTGGATAGATCCACAGAGATTCCATTGTGATCCAGCAAGTACTGTTTCACATTTCCGTTCACTAGCAAAGGAAGCATATTTTGATAGTTATCTTTCCTTCAAAATTTGATTTCTCACTGGTTGACTACACTATTTATGATTACGTGAGAGTGGAAATCAGCGTTTCATTGTTTATCACTCCTTCGTAAATTTTCAGTGTTGCACCCTGCACATTGTCTTTCTGTACTAATCAAAAGAAAATGCGCCTACTTCTGGAAACACTCGAATACTTTTAACGTATTCTGGACGATTGTCAACTGTGGCGATCGCTGATGAGCCAGAATATGAAGTGAGAGTAAATGGGCATTGTGTATCCGAATAACAGTTTAAGCCGCGGTAGTAGATCAGATCTGGGCAATCTGGAATGTTAGCCTACTGAATGGGCATCAGTGGCATTTCGATTACCAGAGTGGTCCTGTGCCATGTACAGAACATAGTCAAACAATTGATCCAGGCCGAAAGTGTAGACTGAGAGAGCCTTTCCACTGCTGACTTTGGCTTCCCTGGTCAGCATGATACGGTTGAGACTTCCGAGGGATTTCGCGTCCGTCGAGTCTCCGTCGAAAACTGCCGACTGCCGAAGAAGAGAGGAATAGGAATTGTTCTTCAGGGAAAATGCCACTAATGAAACGACAGTTTCTGCTGTGAAAACTGTCAGGCCTTGGATTGGACTGTGAGCAACTGGAGTGTCACCCTTCAGAAGTTCTATTTTATTTTTAGTGAAATCCGGATCTGAATATCATGTTGACAGTTCAAATACACCTTATCAAACTCACATTTTGACCAGGAAACTTTGAATGAGAACAGTCCTTGCTGAGAAGACTTTCCCAGGTGAATACCGAAGCGCGGGGCCGTGAAGATGAACGGGAGATTGTCGTTGTTGTCTATTCTGTATTAAATTTTTTAAAAACGAAAGCAGAAATCGACAAACCCTTCGGAATCTCCATTTGCGAATTCTATCCAGATACCAATTTGAGTTGGCGCGTCTCTGTAGAAGTTGACAGTTGCGAAGAATCCTTCAGGAACACTGACATCCCATTCGCAGTTTTGCTGGGCAGCGAACGGAATCGGAGACATCGAGTCATTCCAGATGGACGGCCAGTACACTGGTTGGCTCAAGTCAGTTGGCGGGGCCAGTTTGATAGGACCTCGACAGTTGTAGCCTCCGTCGGAAGATATCAATCCAATCAATGAAAAGAGCAAAAGAAGAGGGAGATTCATGATGACTTCTTTCTTTTCGTGATAAGTTCAACCCATTTTATGTATTGGTTTGTTATCTTCTCCGCTTTTTTGATCTCTCACATGTTATCAGACTGAAAATTGGATGAAAACCGCGCCCAAATGGCATCACTCGTTTATTTGTAAAGAGATCAAATGGAAAGAATATGCAGCACAAAAATAAGAGGCAAGAGAAGGAAAGAGAACCGATTAAATGCACTTTTTGTAGTGGTTTCCACGAGTTCCGTGGTAGCACTCGTCCCGATTTGGATCGATGTCGACTGCTGCATTGCACGAGGAGTCGACGCAGTTGCTGTGGTGACGACTGCTGGATTCGAGCGAAGTGTTGTCGAGGAATCAGAATCGGCTGAAGATGGAAAGAGTTAGAGCTAGAGGACAAAAAAAGAAGAAAGCTGAGGGGACTTCCTTATTCGAAAAGCGATTTCTAACCATTTATAGTGGTGGTCAAGTCGATTTGGAATCCCGTCGTGTAGTTGCCATACGTTTGATACTGCACGGCCATTTGGTCTCCGTACACTTTCAGTGGAAGGCTGGGTGGAAGATTGGAGGAAGTGTACCTGAAATTGAGTTCAATAATTCAATGAAGTCAAGTCTGAAATTCACTCACGTCTCTGAGAACACCACTTTCCCATCGCGAAGGACCGAAGTGTCAAGAGTTGTGTTTCCATTCCTATCGAATGTTTTCACATTGAAAGTAAAGTACAGTTTCTGGTTGTTGGAAGTGGAGAACGTCTCCGTGGTGTCTTGGCGATAGCTGGTTCTTCCGTAATCGAATGAATGAATGTTCACAATGCGACCATCGTAGGCGGTTCCCCAGACAGCTGAAAGCTTGTTTTGGATTTTAAGATTTCCAGTGAAACTACTCACCGTCATCTGCATTTCTGGTGACTGGGAGAGAGAGTCTTCCAGAGTCCAAATGGTAAATCTTGAGAATATTATTCACTCCAAGTGGCAGTTGATTCATGAAATTGGAGCTGCTGCGAACATTATCACATGCCTATTTAGTTCTCAGATAAAAACAACTCACTTCAACGTTGCCATCAAAGTGCTGTTGCTAATTTTTCCCTCATAAACTTTGAGTGTGCCCTGAAAATCGTATTTATTACAGAAATGTTCTAGAAACTTACAGTTGTAAACAGCGGGAACTGTTTGACATAATCTGTTTTCTGCGATACTGTCGCTACAGCAGCGACCCCGTTTTCGGCGTTCAATGCAATGGTACAAGGGGAATTGTCGGCGCAAGTGACTCCGCTGAACTTTTTCACGTCTCCGGCAGCTGAAAATCCACACGTTCTTCTTCTTCATCCCTCAATTCTTTGCTCACTGACCTTTAATGTCCATTACCATGAACAGTGAATAGTTGAAGTTCTTGTTCAGTCCGAAAGTGTAGACAGTGAGCTTATTATTGTCCGAAATGATATTGTTGTATCTTGCGTAGTACAAGTTTCCGAGGTATCTTCCGCTGGTGGAGCCTCCTTCATAAATGGCTGATTGACGGAGGAGAACTTCTGAATTGTCCGGAAGGAAGAATCCGGCGAAAAGAACCTTGTTCGGAGAAGTGACGGTGGTTACACAATCAGTTGGAGCCTGGGTCATCGGCTGATCATCCGACAGATTTATATCCATTTGACATGCGGGCGGATCTGCAATCAAGCATGAGATTGAGCTATTCGCATTGATAAGCCTACATCTTGCCCAAACAACTTTGAACGAGAACCTTCCTTCTTTGTCGGAAACACGGAAATTCACTTTGAACTGATCGTACGTGAAAATGTATGGGTTGTGATCTTTGTCCTCAATGCTGAAACCTTGAAACTATGGAAAGTACGAGTTGCCTCGACTTACTATTGCTCTTGCGCGTTCGGATAAGTGCAAGTGATTCCGGACTCGTCAGCCGTGTCTTTGAAGAAAGTGACAGTCGCGTACATTTCCTGCAGTACGTTGATCTGCCATTCACAGCTCTGCGAGCCGGAATACGTGGCCGGGGCCATCGTCTCGTTCCACCATTCCGGATAGTAGTAGGGCTCATTCAGATCTAGAGGGGGGTTGATCAGCCTCTGGCCAGAACAGTCATAACCGACGGCAGCGGTCGAGATGAAAAGAAATGAGAGAGCGAAGAGGGAAGAGAGCATTGTGAGTGCACTGATTCATCCAGACAGACAGCCCTTTTTATATTCGGCCTTGAATTATATTTTCAGGAAAGGAGAGCAGGCGAAGTTGAATTGATAAGAATGGAAAGACGGAGTGTGATGTCATTCTGCAACCACACCATGATAAGGAACGGTGGGGACGGGAGAGTCTGAGAATAAAAGACAGAGAGTTTTGATAAAACAAACAGGCGAGGCCAAGATTTCTGATCGTTTGACCGCAAAGTTTTGTCATCCTAGACGGTGTGGCGTGACGTTTAAGAGATTAAGACAAACCGATCTAAAACTGTTCAAGTTTTCTTGCGATTCCGATTTAGATGCCTTTTCTCGCCGGCTCTTGAAATGTAATTCTGAACAATAAAATCAGTCATCTTAAGTCTATAAAGTTCCAGGAAAATGGTTACAAATGTGGTCCCGTTGTAAAGATATATCTGGATGATATCAGATATTGCGAAGAGGATTCGTCATCGTTCCTGGAACAAAATCACCATTTTTGTAACATATATCCAGAATGTTCTATCTATGATGACATCTGAAAGTGGGCGGAGTCCGATTCTCTCCATCCCAATCCCAAGGATATCCAATTCATTTCTGAGTCCAACTCAGTCTGCTCTGATGTATTCTCTTCCGTTCTCTTTCACCCAGGTTCCAATGACCCCCCGGTCCGATCCTGTTTTCACGGATTTGACTAACTTTCCAGTTGAGTCCAGCCTCTACTATACTCCTGACTCTGTAAATCTCACTAATTCTTCAATTCTCTGGGAGAACTACTACAAGAGTCTTTCTGAATTCCAGCATTCGTGGGCCTACCATGCTCCGCCAGCGACTCACTTTCTGCCTACGCCTTCTGGATCCCCGTACTCTGCTGCTACGTCACCGTCATTCCCTTCTCCGCCGGTCACTTATGCTCCAATCTCTCCAGCTCCTACGCCCTCCGGTCCTGTTCTCCCGGACACAATACTTGAAAGGCCAATCAAATCGTGTACACACTGTGGTTCAATTGAATCGAAAAAGTGGAAGAATGTGAGGACCAACATGATTTGCTTGTAAGTTTGACCCTTCCCCTTCCAAACCATAATAGTTTTCATTTTCAGAACCTGCTTTGTCTACGAACGGAAATACAAGAAACAGCGGCCATTGGATGCAATCAACAAGTACAACGCGAGGAAAGTGCAGAAGGAAAGAGGCGCTCAGGTAACTCGCTCATCTCCATACTAACTTCTATTTCTGTCTTTTCATGTATATTTTCAACCCGGTTAAGCTTTTCATGTACTCTTCTCTTTCTTATATTCGTAAAAGTCAAATAAATTGCTAAGACATAATGCTGTTCCATATTCGTTTTCAATTGCACAAAACTGTTCTAACTGAACTCATAATGAACTCATTCCCAAAAAATCAAGTGAAATGAATCAGTATTCATCCGACGGCACGCATCTGAAGTCTCAGAACAGCCAAGAAGCGCGCGGACGGCGGCGCGCTCTCCAGGTTTCTTCTGTGCGCCAAAACTTCCGATGCTTGCCGCCGGACGAGTACTGATTCATTTCATTTGATTTTTTCGGAGCGAGTTTATTGTGATGTAAACTAACAAAGAGACACAAAAAGCACGCACGAGCAGCCACTTTTCGAAAAAAAGCTATTTTCCCAGTGACCTATAGACATTTTTGCGAGTTTCTTGTTGCTCTTTGTTAGTTTTGATCATAATGAACGCATTCACTATGACAACGGATAAGATGAATCAGTTTTCATCCGACGGCACGCATCTGAAGTCCCTGGAACGCTGCATCTGAGACTTCGTGGACGACCTGCTCTCGCTCGGCCTGCGGATATGCTCAATTTTCAGTGCTTTCCTTGTTTTCTCTATGTCGGCGTAACTTTTTAACGTGAAATTTTTGTTTCAGTCTGCACCATCGACTGCCGAACGGCCGTCGAATTTTCAGGCAAATTCCAACGGCTCTCCCTCGGGGCAAGTACCTGAACGGCGTAGAACGGCGATGGCCGCGGGATCAGGAGCTAGAAACCTCCGCGAGACCCCAAAGAGAAATCACCGTGCGTGAGAATGGGAAGCGTTGCACGTCTTCAGGATACGTTATCCATGAGAAACATTAAAAACGTGACCAAACTGAATCACTCTACAACCGTTTATATACAGATTAGAGTTCAATTGAATTCAGTTTTCAATTTGTTTTTAGTTTTCATACCGGTAATCCATTGCATCGGAAACATAAAGGTGAGCTTTGGGACGCCTTCAGATCTAGAGAAATGCCTGTATTCAGAGGATGGATAATGATAGCAGCGATCGGAATGGAAAACCGCCGACTAACGGGTAACATTTCCGAACGAGCTATTCAGACAAATCCGATTGTTACAGTTCGGCAGAAGAGTTGAAAGAAAAGAATCCGTCTCTGAAAAAGGGGAAATCAGCCGAGCTTCCCGCCCATCTTCGTCCCAAGTTCACGATGAAAAACAGACGACCCGGCAAGAAGAAGAAGATATCGACAAAATCTTGTTCGAAAGAGTCGTCGAGGGAAGAGGAAGTGTCGGCGAAGTCTCCGGCTCCAGAAGCCGAGAAAATAGAAGATGAAGATGATAAACCGTCGGTGGAGAAGATGGAGGAGGAAGGAGAAGTAGTAAAAGTGGAATTGGAGAAGGAGAAGGAAAAAGAGAAGGAAAGAGAGAAGGAAAAAGAAAAGGAAAAAGAAGAGGAAGAGCAGAAGGAGCCGGTGGCCGGAGACTTCGAACAGAAGCCGCCGGAGCAGAACAGTGATCGCGAGAATTCGAAAGCGGTAGGAATGAAAGAAGGACGAGGATTCAGATGAATGTGTTGCAGGAACGGAAGAAGATTGTGAAAGTGGAGAAAGAAAAGAGTGCGATGAATGTAATGGCAAAGTTTGTTGACGATAAGAGCGAAGAGAAAAGAAAGAAAGAAAAGGAGAAAGAAAAGGCACAAACGTTGAATTTCTGGGAGAAAACGGAGAAGAAGAGAGAGGAAGAAAGAAGGAAAACGGAAGGATCGAAGAGGAAAAAGAGCAATCGGAAGAAGGAGAGTCCGCGAAAGCAGCCTTCGAAACGGAGAAAGAAAGTGAAAAAGGACGCAACGGTAAGGGACCCTCTGAATCAGTCTCAATCATCCCTTTTCCGATTCAGAATAGTGTCCACCATCCCCTGTCGAATACCGAGCGATCTGCCGATTCGGCTCCTCCTCCGGCTCCAACTCAATCTCCAGGTCTACCGACCACTCAGTCTGCCCAACAAGGTACGAAAACAGCTCCGAAGAAGGAGAAGCCGAAAGCCGAGAACGTGAAGATGGTCAACACGACGAAGACGCAAAAGAAGAAGCCGAGTTTCTTCAAGGCGATAATCGATAAGACCAAGTTCTGGATGCGCAAATCGGACTGTGTGGCCCAGCCGTGAGCACATTTATTACAATGAGTCGCAAAAGCAAAAAATCTTTCAGAACAAAGGAAATGTTGAGTAAATCGATCATTCCTCCCGATTACGATCCGAACAACCCACTTGACTTTGCTCCAGATCCACATTTTCTGTTCCCGAGCGAAGATGACTGGAAAAAGCGTCTCAAAAACAATTGCAGCAGTCGCGAGGAGATTTTCATTAACTTTCGTCCGTTCTGGATCAACAAAACCAACGAAGACGTCCTTCCGAAGAGCCGACTTCTGGTTCAGTCTCAACTTCTGGCTCAGTATCATGCGAACAACTCGATGTTTCTGAAGGAACTCCCCAAAAGAACGTTCTACGATCCGCTGAAGGAGCCATTGGAGAAACTGCAGGCAGTTGACAAGTTGATTGGAGTGGATCCGGCGGAGATGGCAAAGAAGAATCAGATTGACAGAATCACCTCGAACACATTCTACGCTACATTGCACTTGCAAATGTATAGAGAAAGTGCCGAGGGAAAAAAGAAGATGGTGAGTGAATTGTGGAGTGTTTGGGAAGAAACAATCTCGAATTCAGGAAGACTGCAAACGAAAACTTTCGATCGCTGGCGCCAAGGAACAACGATCAACGAACACGGAGGAGAAGAAGAGCAGCCAGCCGAAGTTGTCGTGGAACATTCCCGAAAAGTACTTGCTCAACATCTACAATCGGTCAGCGTGGCACCGTTTGTCTCTCATTACACTCGACGGTTTTCAGAAAGGATCGTCCGTTACCAGGCGGATCTCGGAAGTGGTTGCAGTCAGAATACGTGGCCGGGATGGTGAAGAAGCCTGCAAAGAAGGGAGATAGGCAGCCGAAAGTGGAGAACAAGAAGGCTTGAACTCGCAACGAATAAACTACTGACCCTTCCATCTTAATTGACCACTTGGGCCATTTTATTACCGGACGCGGCGCGAGGGCTTTGACCAAGCGACTCGAGTTGCACTACGAAAGTTGTGAACGAGATCCTTCACACGACGATCGACTTTTAATTAGACATGTTAAATCCCCCCGGAGAAATGTTTTGCAACAACAGATGCAGTTACCCAAACAGCTACTTCACATTTCACAGCCAATTTTCAAAAAATGCCTTGTACCGTTGACAGTCAAGGGTTCATGCCAATTTTCAAAAAATGCCTTGTACCCTTGACCGTCAAGGGTTCATGCCAATTTTCAAAAAATGCCTTGTACCCTTGACCGTCAAGGGTTCATGCCAATTTTCAAAAAATGCCTTGTACCCTTGACCGTCAAGGGTTCATGCCAATTTTCAAAAAATGCCTTGTACCCTTGACCGTCAAGGGTTCATGCCAATTTTTCAACTGTCTGTCAAGCGTACAAGGCATTTTTTGAAAATTGGCATGAACCCTTGACGGTCAAGGGTACAAGGCATTTTTTAAAAATTGGCATGAACCCTTGACGGTCAAGGGTATAAGGCATTTTTCAACAACATCGTCATCTGAAAGACGTTGATCTCTATGGGCTCAAAATGTCAAAGTAATACAGTTTGCTATGCTGTAAATGGCGACTACGAACGTCTTCAGGATAGTGTCAATACAAGACAAAGAAGATATTTGTGATCAGTAAAGGCTACAACAACTTAGTCGAAGTGATCAAAAATTGCCGATGACTTTAGGCAGTTGTTCGGATTCGCACAAACATTTTGCTCTTGCCGACCTCTCGATATTTTGAGTCACGTAGACCGATAAGAAATTTGTGCAGTAGAAGTCGACGACAATGGAAAGATGATGCGATTGGATAACGGGAGCGGCCACTATCAGTGGAGAGCAGCCGCGCCCAATTTACCGATAAATTCATGATCAAAGGATGATAACCGAAATCATCCATTTTGTGATTTTGTTCGTATAAAAGGAGAGCCAGAAGAGCAAAACTTCACTCCATCACTTCGATCGAAATGAGCAAGTTCCTCGTCTTCCTGTTCTCGGCTTTCTGCCTCTCGACGGCTGCTCCCTTCTCCAATGGGACCCTCTTGTCGTCTGCCAACTCGACCGATTTGTGTGCCATCGGAAACATCATCCATCCGACTGCCTCTTCTTCCTTCTATTATCCATCTACTTGGAGAGAGAACCAGACTGCTCCTGCCCTCGATGCCGCTAAATCCTGCAGTTGGCTCGTCACTGTTCCACAGGGACACTTCGCCAAACTCGTTGTCAGCGGACAGGTCTCGAAACTTCAACTTATTGATTCCGCTGGAAATGTTGATCAGTTCGTTTCTCACGTCGCATTGAAGTCTTCGAATGTCCCGTTTCCAGATCTTCAAACGAAACGATGACTCCGTACTACTTCACTTCTCCAAAGTTCACCATAGGACTCTCCAGCTCCAACAGCTCTGCCACTTTCGCTTTCAAGGTCGTTTGGGCTCCACGTAAGACTGCTAGTTGCAAGTATTTCAGTAGACCAATGCTTTTCAGTCCCAACCAATCTGGAGAGCAACTTCGTCAATTACACTGCCCTCGTGAAGGAGATCACTGCCAATGCGTCCGGATTCAGTGTGGGCTCCGGAAGCCGTGTCTCCCTCCTTCCGGTCCCTTCCAACCCGTCGAACCCGGTCTCATTGCGAAGTGTGGTCGTCTTCCAGGGAGAGTCTACAAACGAGCAGTACATCACAAAGTATACGAGTTTTCCCCAATCCATTCCGCCAATTTCCTCCTTCCAGTCTCTACCGTATCTATCAAAGTGGGCAGCAACTCGCTTCTATTGGTCAGGCCCTCACGATCGTCAACCTCGAAGCGAGCAACTCCTCCGATGTTCTCATCGTTCAGAACTTCCAATGTACACTTGCATCTGCTCGAAATCTTCTCATACCGTTCTTTTTCAGACACGAAGGACATCCACGACTACAAGGGATTCACGTGCTCCGCCAACAGTACCTGCTCAGTCCAGGTGAACTCGGGAATGAGATCTTCTGCTGCTGTGTCCGTCAACACAAACACCGAAGTGCTGACTGCCGTGAGAATGGACGCGGTAGCCAAACATCCTATCCAGTCCCTTCACCCGATTTCTTTTGCAGTCCGCTTCCCTGACAGTTTACTACGGATCGACTTCTGACGCTTGCAAAGTGGCGCAGTTCAGTGCCAACAAGATCCAGTCACTGCTTCCGATGAGCTTCTCCGGCAACTGCACGCAGTACGTCGTGAGCAGTGGAAAGGCATATCTCGAGATTAACAGAATGTGATTTTTGTGTTTAATAAAGTTTTAAAGCATGCAAATCGAATCATTCATAGACGCAACAATTCAAATTAGGAATTATGATGTGGATACCAGTACAGAGCAGCCGAACCGTTTGAGGGTTTCAATAACAAAAGAGCGATAACAACAGGGCCACGACAAAGAGAGATTCTGAAAATAGGTTTGCATTTGGGGAAGGAAATAGGGAAAGCCATGAACTCACTGTTTCCAGCTGAAGAGATGGCGTCCTCAATTTGGAAATCCAAATAGAATCCTTTCGTTTCAGTTCCATTTGTAAAATAAGAAACTGTCATGTTGGTCGCTTGAAAGGAAAAGGCACTGTTATCCGATTGACCGTCAGAAGCAAACCTGTAACATGCAAAACTTCAATCAAGTTTAGCTGACAAGGACACTGACCGAAACTCAGTAAGTCCCATTTCACCTGCAAACATAATCGAAAGTGTGGAATTGTGCGAAACATCGACATGAGTGACGTTGACACGGAAAACGAAATCGTCAGTGTCTTCTGAACAATATCTGTAATCAGCTTATTGATTCTGAGTGCCTACCTCTTCCTCCGATGACTTCATACACGTCCTGATACGTTTGTTCATATCCGTAGTACTTCGAAGTTATGAATCCCTCTCTTCCGCCAACTGCATCATTCCACCTTGCTGCAAAGAAAATGGAAGTTAGACACTACAAAAAACGCCAAGAGCATACTGTAGTTCTGATCTTCTGCCAACTCAATCAGCGCCGTTCCGTTCTCTAAGTAATACGTCATAAGTTCCCCATTGAACTTCTGTGGAATATTCGTTTTTGATTGAGCAGGACTGAAACAATAAGGTATTCTTGGAGTGAATGTTGTTCAGAACACACTCATAAGTAACGATCACATTCGAATCGTCGCCTTCTCTTCTTGCTCCAATGAACACTTTGAGCGTAGCTTCCGGACTCAGATCCAGCTTTTTTAGGTATTCATTTCCATCGTCCACATTCAAAGTCATCGCAGAAACCGGTCCGTTCGCAGCATTCAAAGTGACCGGGCACGAGGATTGACTCCAGCAAGTGATTCCTTTCGTTTCAGCCAATCCGGCAACATCTGCTAACAAGAGTTCATCGAAATAATTTCTTCAAATAGCTCACTGAAGTTGTCTTGAACTATGAAAAATGAGCCGACGACGTAGTACTCTTGAAATGTGAATACGGTCATCTGAGTTGCTCGGGAGACGATCGGTTTATTGGCACGAACTGCCTGGAAGAGAGTGCCGAGGTACGGCGACTCGATTGTCGGACCGTCGAAGACGAGGGTGAGGCGAAGAAGGGAAGTGAGATCGGGGTAGACCGAGGGGAAGGCGACAAGGCTGACCTGAAAGAATGAATGGGAACTGTGGGGACGAGGAGCACGACTGACCCTTGTCTCTGCCGTCAAAACTACTGAATTCTCGGAGAGCATTTCATCAAACACAAGGGCTTCGCTTGTTTTAGAGACGTTGTAGAAAGCGGGATTCGGAGTGGGCACTGTAAAATATATGAACACTTTCCTATTTGTCAGCTTGTAAAGCGCTCACAATTGTTCCATTGCACCTTGAATCCGAGCTTTGTTCCGTTTGCAATTGCGCCCACGCTCAGATCAATAGTGAATTGGACCCCAACGAAAATGTACGGCTGTTGCTCACTCGTCATTATTCTAAATGTTTTCCTTCATTTTCTGACACACATCCTCGCAGTTACGTTTCAGATTTGCCATTGCAATCGGTCACTACGAGAGTGCTGTCTCCTCCGATGTCGGCCATCATTGTGAAGAGAGCGAATGTCTGCGTAGGAATCGAGATTGTCCATTTACAGCGTTGATTGGCCGCATACGTGGCACCAGTCATATTCTCATTCCACTGTGCCGGAAAGTAGTAAGGGACGGACATGTTCAAGGTGGGACCGACTTTCAACGCAGCTTCGCACGCTCAAAAATTGTCATGTATTAAATGGATGACAACAAGAATCTATCAAACTTACCAACGTTTGAAGGTTGATCAGTATTGTAAAACTGATTATTCGCATGAGCTGAGATGAACACGATGGATAATATAAAAAGTACGAACATTGTTTGAGTTGAAAGACAATGAACCGCGATAGAATGACCTGAAGAGTCCGAGAGAAATGACTCGATTGTCAGCCAACCGCCCAAAAAGGTATCATAAGCCGTTAAGAAGTGCATAAGACCGATAGAGACGGCAGAAAAGACGGCGAAAGACGTCTGTTGTGAATCATTCTCGCATGCTTACATCATCTAGAACTGTTCCGAGCGAGTAGACAAAAGATCAAATCAATAATTTATTTTATTTCATCATCGGAATGGTTCATACAAAGTTTAGAACACACGAAATCACGAGCACAACGAAAAGACCGTAATGAGAGGAAGATTTGAGGAGCTCGAAATCCAGATAAAACCCGGTCGTCGGGTATCCGTACGCCTTGTAAGTAACTGTAAAATCGTCTCCGAGAGCACTCACTTCGTTGTTCAGACTGGGAGCATTCGTCGAGTTGAATCTGAATCTTTGAGCATATTTAACTAACTGGTTTGGGAAGACGTACAGTTGTCTGTAAGTATCCTTTCCGTTCTTGGTCACCACAACGCTCAGCGTAGCGTTATTTACAAAATCGGCAGCTCGGATTGTGAACTTGTAGTTGAATACTACGGCGTTTTGTTGGTATGGAGCGCGAATGTAGTCGAATGTGTCTTGGAGATACGTGGATTGTCCGGTCTTGTAGGATCGAGACGCAATGAATCCTTTTCGGCCGACTGCTCCGCTGTTCAAAAAGTCCTGCGAGTTTTGGGTCAAATTGATAGATGCAGACTGGCCAGTCAGCACATACGTCCGCACGTATCCGAGGAACTCTTGAGGAAGAACCAACGCACTGTTGTTCACACTGAACTGACAGTTTGATTCTGGAATAGAAAACTAAAACTCACTCGTAGGATGCAATCAGATTGGCTTTGCTCTTCGTCTTGCCCCCAATGTAAACGTCAAGGATTCCACTTCCAGATAGTCCTGTTATGTACTCTGCTCCACTTAGGGAGTACTCGAAGACAGTACTGACTGCGGCGATTCCCTGGGATCCGTCCATCGTAACCTGTCCACAATAGATTGGATTCGCACATACGACTCCCTGGTACTGCACAATGTCCTTCGTGTTATCGTAGTCTTGGAAGATCAGCATCGTTCTGCCAGTGGAATAGTACGGTCTCAGTTGCTGTACAGTCATGTACTGCCCGCTCGAAACAATCTGTTTGTTGCTGTTGTAAACCTGAAGAGCCGTTCCGAGACACGTGGAATTCCAATCGGCACCGTCGTAAATGATGATACTCCGAAGGTATTGGAGCATGTTGTCGTCGATTGGAGGCGTCACCACGAGCGAAACTCTCGTTTCGGCTTTGATTTGATACGGAGAAGTGGAGAATGCCCAGTAGGTTGTCGGTTGTGGGGCGTTTATGGTTACATTTTTATGGAATGGGTCGAAAAGGAGATCTGGAAAATATGAGAATGTTCAGAGGCAACCTATTGTGACCTACTCTGCCACCATTTCACTACGAATCCGAACTGAACATTTGCATCTCGAGAGTTCAATTGAATCTTTCCTCCATTGGCAATGAAAAAGAAGTGCTCGTCTGTTGTGATGTACACTCTGAAAAAATAGAATACTTGAGTGCTGAAACCGGAAAAGAGAGCACTCACACTTCTCTCTGGTTGGTCTGATCGTATACGGAAACTGAGACGGCTCGGTCCGGCGGAATCGTCATATTGACCGTCAAGATTACTGTGGCACTCCATCCTTGTGGTACATTAATCTGAAGCAAAAGTTGAAAATTTCCGAATCTTGAATGTTTCTCACATGATAAATACAATTGAAATTATTGGGGAATAACGGAGGAAGGGAACCAGTGAAGTTGTTCGGATACCACGTGTATTCCGACGTGTTCGCGGGGGGATCGAACTGTGAAGCACCGTTATTACAGGCTGAATTATATTGAATTAGATTGAGAATGAGAAAGGCCGATTACCAGGAATGTCAGCAGTGGACCACCCAATCAGAAAGAAGAGGAAGAGGAGAGAAAAAAAGTAAAACATTTTGAGCCGAGCAGCCGTAACGCCGGCGAAAGACGGAGAGACAACTTAAAAGGGAGACGGTGAATCACTCTTTTGTCATGGTTTGATAACGATTGAGACGTCATTGCAACTCATATCCAATAGACGTATCAAATGTTTTCTCTGTTCTTCTGAATATTACTCAGTTATCATGTGTAACATGGCATAACGTTACGTACGTTCATGAAAATGTTCAAGCAAATACGGAAAACATTCGTGTGTCTTGTGTATTGATAGCGACGCTTTGGGTCAAAAATGGAAGTGCAAATGATCAAGATTGTGTGTAAATACTTTTTCTCGGTTTCCATTGAATCTAACTGTCATCTATCAACCCTGATTTATTCAGTTCGAATCAGTTTGTCGAGAGTTTTAACAAAGAATTCCTTGGAAACGTTACCAGATATACATGAAATGATAATAATTCAGATATAAAATTAAGACAATCGAAAACGTGCGGAATGCACAATTGATCTGAAATTCAGCCAAAAACCCGGAAGATCGCTCGTAATTCGACGAGTAAACAACAGAAATGGAATGGCCGGAATGGGAGATCCACTTGTCGCCGTCGCCTTTTTCGTATGCACTTCGACTGAAAAAAATAGTTCCCTTGCTTTTAATTTCTACAATTCTTTGGAGTTTATCAGTGCACTAATCAAGAACAAACTCACTGATCGTAATAATGCATTCTCTGTGCATTATCGGAGACGACAATGTGAAGACTGCTATCAGCGGATAAGTCCGTCTCGAGAACACGGTAGGAAAAAGTGTACGCGGTAGCATTCTTGGACTCTTTTCCGATGAAATGGAACGAATCCTGCTGCAGTCCCTGTTCTCTCTCGTCGTGTTTCCAGTATCTCGAAGTGAAGAAGCCTCTCCGTCCCGCAAATGCCTTTTCCCAATCGGCATTCCATTTGTCTCTTGTCAACGTCAACGTGGCGTTTCCAGCCGTCAAAACGTAATATCTGACTCTTCCCTGCAGCTTCTGCGGCAGATGCGTTCTGTTGTTCGAGTTCGTGTACACTGCCACTTTTTGTGTGCCAGAGAGCCCTTCAAAGTATACTTGCAGCTCTGCTCCGTCCTCCAATTCGACAGAGATCAAGTATTCATCGACAAGCACGTTGTCAATGTGAGTGAATACAACGGACTTCCCGCTCAGAGCCTCCATATTCACGGTCTCGACATCGGAACCGTGAATCGACAATCCAGTGATTTGACTTATGTTCTGGTACACTAAAAACAAAAATATTAGGCTGATCATAATCAGATTCCTCACTTGAAGCATCCTGAACTATAACATGATGATGTGTGGGAATCGGAACGATCGAGAAGATCGTGGCAGTTGAGAAATTGGAAACCAGCTGAGATCTTGATTGGCGAAGGGAGTACAGACTGAAAATGAGAATAAATTCTGATAGGCTAATGAACCAAGTGTCATCAAACCTTCCGAGATAAGGACTGCGCAGATCGGGGCCGTCGAAGACTATGATTGATCGCAAGTAGGAGTCTTCATCCGATTGGTTTTCAGTCAGACAGAAAATCGAAACCTTCGTGGCAGCTCGGAAAACGACGGGACTGTACGTGTCCTCGTGCTCCAGAACAATCGACCGTCCGTTCTTCTCGAGCGTGTAATCCTTAACTGTCATGTTCTCCGGATCTACAAGAGTGTGAAGAAAAAGTATACATATTTCAGCATCTTACATTCTTGCCATTGAACGTTGAAATCGAGTTTTCCTTCGGAAGAATTGCCAGAGAACCAGCTGATATCGAGACTTGGAGCCACGAAAAGGAGGGCCACTTCCACGTGGACATCGAGGAATCTAAAAAAAGAAATGAAGCAGAGATTTGGATGAAGTCGAACTTTTCCGTGTGATTCGGTGATTGAGTGACAATGATAGAGGATCCGAAAGGAAGAGTGGCGTTTACGTAGAGAATGGCAAAGTGATTGTCCGGAATGAAAACCTTCCACGAACAAGTCTTATTGGCGAGCACGGCGGAGTTTGTTTCATTCGGAAAAACAAAGACGGAAGAGCTGTTCATGGGAACGGCGGGATGGATTTCTTCAAACAACGGACATCCTGTAACTAATCGGGTCTTTCTGGGCGCCTAGCCGTGTTGCTTCTACCATTTTCAGTCATGTTTTGAACTTCATTTTGACACGAGATGAATTTCAAAAACAGAAAAGTTAGCCAGAGCATAAGGGCTTGAAAGTGAACATTCTGACTTCAAACCCTGGTAAACCAGCAGAAATGTGTACACAAATAACCCGAAACGATAGTTGAATTGACCTGATCTCTATGGGAAACTTATGAATTCATGCGGTGACGTCATCGTTTCATTTTCAGACATTTTATTTGCGACCCATACAAAAAATGATTCATTCATCAGGATCCACATCGAGAAATTGGATGCTGAACTTGAGATTACCGTCGTCCGAAGGACCCGGGTACCAGAAGATGTCGAACTGTGGCGGACTGAAGAATCGGGTCACTTCCATGTCGTCTACGAATCTGGAATTCAGAGAATGAGAACTTGAGCTAGTGCATATTAACTTCTCAGTTTGATTGAGGAACGGAATCTGAGTGACAGTGACGTGGCCTCCGTCGGGAATCGTTGCCTTCAACTGAACGATCACTGTGTAGTTGGAGGGAATGTTGACCTCAAAGGAAGAATATTTCATCTGGAAATGGAACGGAAACTTTTACAATCCAAGCACAAGCAGAGTTCGCCGGATACTGAGTGAATGCCTTCGTAGGAAAAGTGTAGATGGCCGAAGTGTTTATCGGCCTTTTCGGAGTGATCGTTTGTTGCTCGGGACATTCTGAAATGCATCGTCATTTTTCGTGTTCCACCCTCACATTACCGTAATACGCCTTTTGAATCTTTGCCGCGACGGAGCCGAAGAGAGCTAAAAGTAGAATGCAGGAATGCATGACTGCACAACAAAAAGATACCAAAAGACAGATTTTCTTTTATTCCATGTGCCAGTGTTCAAACACTCAAACACGATGAATCGGACGGACGTCATGTTTTTCGGCGGAGGGCGACTAAGACTAAGGGACTAAGCCGATTGATTCTGGAGTCCTCTTCGTGTACGACCTGTATGCAAATACACATAATTACGAGCGGAAAGGGCGGCTCTTTCTTCGAGTATTTCCGCGCACTTTCTGGTTAGCTCATCGTTTCTTTCGCTCTACCTCTCATTGTAATACTCGTCGTTTCCTCTTTCCGTCGCCTTGCCCGTCTCTTCTTAATTTATGGGTTTGCTTGTGAGCATTTCGCTATCACTTCTTCCCATTCCATTCCTCAGAAACCATCACTTCTCTTTTTCCACCACCGGTCAGAACTTCATCCATAAATCAGGTGTTAATTGTGGGAGGTTCGACAAATTCGACGGCCGCTTTAATCGAATCATATTGCCCTATTGGATGCCAGGATCTCTTCTGCGAAACGGGTTTATCAGTGCCCTCTTCCCGTCTACCGGCGGCTTCCCACTCAATGATTCTCATACCGTTTTATGTGTATTCAATGCATTATTTATGAGTTTCTCACTTCCTTTTTTGGGGTCAAACTGGTAGTGATTGTGAGTACGCACTGATCCGATTGTAACGAGAACATGAGAGGGCGATTGAGAGAGAGAAGAAACTTTATCGAAACTGGTTGCAAACAGATACTTACTAAACGCGACATTATCAGCCAATCACAGAAGAAAACCAATCAATCAGTTGTGACCGTCTTCTGCCTCCAGGAGACGTGCCTTCGACCTCTCTTCTCCTTTCCCTTTGTCTATCTCTCTGAATTTCTCGTGTTTTGCTCGAGTTCGAGAGCTGTTTTTGTAGTCTTAAGTTTGCAATGATTTGCATTCTTCTTTGAAAACAAGAAGGCCTTGCAGCCACAAAAAGACTCCCTTCGGCCGTCTTCGTCGTGAATAGACAGCAGGAAATGTGGTTATTTGCTCGAGGAACTTTCTTTTCAAGCAGCTCTCCCAGCTACCCTTCCATTTTTGATACTCTTGGCTTGAAGCCTGTCACTCACTCACCGCTCCGTTCCATCATCGCTCATCCTTTTTCTTTTTAACGATTCTGGCCTACATTGGAAAATAATAACCGTTCTTCTGGCCCGCTAATCGTGCAAGCCGATCGTCGTGGTCGCCGCCGTTGTCCAGCTGATCCGCATCTCAAAAAAAAGAACTTGGCCGTGCCGTCTGTGTCTCGTGCTTTTCCGTACTCTCCGGGCCAAAAGAACAGTCAACGGGACGGGCGAATACGTCGCTTCCTCTCTCCCCGCCGTATTTATATTATACATATACACATACAGTGGCGTGCCCGGTCCGTTCAAGTGCCCGTTTTCTCTCGGTCCTCTGTCCGACGGCGTCTCTCCGATCAGTGCACTGCCTCCTCGAAGCACGTCTCCGTCTGTGATTCGAAGCGCAAAGAGAGAGAGAGAGAGAGAGAGAGAGAGAGAGAGAGAACCGGGGAGGGAGACAGTTATTGTGGTCAGCGATGGCCATGTACTACAATGGAAGCGTACGTTTCAAAGTTTTTGGCGGAGTAGCCGGAAGAGAGAGGCTCTCTGGGCGGTGCTCTCCGAATTACCCGCTCGTTTGTCACTCACTTCTTTCTTTCCTTTCAGCCTCGATGATCCCGAAATGAGTGATGGGCTCTTTGCCCGCGCCCGCTTTTCTTTCTGCCCCGTGCAGCCGCAACCCATAAATTTTTGATTATCCCCTGTCCGCTTCGACCTCAACGCCTCTCCTTTCCGGGGTACTAGTACTCTCTGCGGTCGCACTGCTCCAAAATCCGAAAAGTGCAATTGGCCGTCCGAATTACCTTCATTTTTTTCGTAGGGCACTAGAGACGGACGCCGACACACTGTTTGACTAACCTATTTAGGGAGAAAAAAGAACTATGCAAACTGTCGTACTTGAACTCGGCACGCCGCCGCCGTTCAAGGCTACTTGGTGGCCATTCTCACTGCTCTCCGAGTGCTCTTTCCCTTCTCATTACCGCGTTAATTCTCATCTGGCCTCCGTATGTTTTGCTTCCCCTTCATCCACTTCTTCCTCCATTTCCACGTTATTCACTATGAGTGTGTGAGTGTTCAGAACGTTCCCACAAATTATGGCATCGTCGACGATATCATTGTGTCCATTGCGTGTTTTTGTTGCACTCTCTCCTCGTTTCCCGTCCGGCCGTCCGATTTGCAAGGCACTCGCCAGCACTCTTTTTGCGACGTGGCAAGTGACCCCCCTCGCCGACCATCTGGCACGGCGCTTCGGGCGGCTCACTCGTTAGCGCCCCTCCCAATCATCATTCAGTCCATCCATAGCGCACCTGTCTCGCCTTCTGATTCTTCTTCCACATGATGCATCCAGAACTGTCCGAATGATGTGGCGATACATCCGACATTTAGGCACTAATAGCAAACGACTTGTCACTGCTTTTTTTGGCAAAACACCTCCAGTACATCTCCTTCTTCTCCTCCGTCTTCCTCTTTTTTTCCCCCATTGGCAGCTGGTAGGTACTGCAGCCTAATCGGTCTTTCTCCAATCGGACACTCGTTGCTCTACCCTCTTTGCCCGTTTATGACCGTGCCAAAGTGCCGGAGGATTAGCCTTCCGAAGGGGAGGAAGGGCCCAATCGGTGGTATCCGGCCGATCGGGCCCTTTCCTTGCTCAGGTCTCATTGGCTTTTCATGTGTTACGAGGAGAACCGTATCTGATTCCGCAACAAAAGAACCACATTTCACGCTTCGCCGCCTCAAACTCCCTTTTTGATGTCGGTGGCAATCCTTGTCCTGCAGACGTCGCTGCTGCTGCTTCCGATTGTTCTTCCCCCCCTCGACCTGTTCCTTCGGACACATTTTGACCCGACCGTCCAATTTTCTTCAATCTGCGCCAAGATGCTCTTTTCTTGAGCAATTCACATTACAAAAAGGCGCGTTTGTCTGCGTCTCCGGCTGATATTTGCATGCGCGCACGAATGAGCCAAAGAAAAGAATGGGAGGGGCGGGGAGCCGCAAGAAAACGCTTGAGGCGATCTTCTTCTACTTGAGATTCTGATTGAAAATGTCTTTTTGGTTTTTATTTGCCACAACATGACACAGATACGCGTAAATAAGACGACGTCAAGAGGGCGCAAGGGTCTGTGATACAACTGAATGGTCCGTCTTGAGATGTGCTCTCAGATCATCCGGTTTGAAAGTTGAACGAATTTTCTGTTGGTTCAAAGTCTTGCGAAAGACGTCCCGTTTCGCCCATTCAACTTGTACTATCATATCACATGACACATTTTTTTCGAGTCGTACAAAAGTAATACGAGTAGTGGCGAGTCATCCAGAAAATTCGGGACGCGTCGAGAGCGGTTTTGTCTGTTTATTTGTCTTTTCTGTTTTACAAGTTCGCGTGACAAGGGTCCACTTCGTTTTATTGCTTCTACTATTCCAGAATGCGTAGTCTTTCTCTTTCGTCTTCTTCTTCTTCTGCTTCTTGGTTCTCTGAAAAACAGAGGGCGGCTCTTTGATGCACCTTTCCCTTTTTTCGGCTGTGCTCTCGAACTCGTTATTGTTGTCTCATGATTCGATTTCTTCTTCTTCACAAGTGGCCATCGCGAAAGCAGCAAGTGCCGATTCGCGCCTTTCCCCACGGGGCCATTCGTCTCCGGAGGCGAAAAAGTGTGGGACTGGCAGCTTCCCGCTCGGAATCCTTCAGCTTCCATGAATCATTCACTTCGGCTGCACTGACTTTTTCACCCGTTTTGTTTGACATTCAATCTCGACGACTGGTAATTTTAGGTTCTGTCCTTCTTTCCCGCCCATTATTGTTTTACCCGTCTCTCCTGCTCCTCCCCCTCATGCTTCTTCCCTTTCCTTTCCCCCCAACAATTACGCATCCCGACGCCATCAGCAGCATCTTCCGTCGTCTTTTTAGTCGTCGCGTCATATTTCAACATCTTTTTGCTCTTCTTCGGCCCCAAATGCAATCACGCAAAACGAGGAGCCGTCCATGTTGGCTCGTTACCCTCCAGTCCGTCCTTTCCCCGGAATCCGGCGTCCTCTCTGAGCTGTGAAGAGCACTCTTTAGCTCGCGAATCTCTGAGTTATCGTAGTTTTTTGAAAATCACAAAAATATATTTTCCCATTAACACGGATATCTTCTGCCGCCACGTCATGCTCCATATTGCTCCTTCCGGCAGCTCTTTCCGGCTGACCGATCCCGTCCATTCTCTTGC
Source organism: Caenorhabditis sp. 36 PRJEB53466 (assembly GCA_946814055.1). NCBI lineage: Eukaryota > Metazoa > Nematoda > Chromadorea > Rhabditida > Rhabditidae > Caenorhabditis > Caenorhabditis sp. 36 PRJEB53466. The sequence goes on along the minus strand of CAMPFS010000004.1, from coordinate 5,466,395 downwards.
TTCGTTTCCCACTCGACCTTCACCATTCCTTTTCATTTCTCGAGTAGACCACATCATTCTCATGTAATAATTATTCGAATACATTCTACTGATCTAAGTGGAACTGTGTATACCAACCAACCAACTTTTTGCTTGACGTGACAATTCGGAATCACTTGAGGAACATGTTCCGTGATTCGAGTGATGACTTGTCTTCTTCTTCTTCTTCTCCTGGTAACTCCTCTTCCAGTACCGCTCTCTTTTAATCCGCAAAAAACTTCCGCAAGTGTCGTTCCCTGCCCTTCTTTGAAGACGCCGCCCGTCTGCCAACACAGCCGCCATCCGCTTCTCTCAAATCATTACCCTTCTTCTTTCATAAGAAGAGTTTGTTCCCATGCTCTGGCTGTTAACCAACGTTTCCTTTCCGTCCTATCCCAATAAATTTTACTTCCAAAAGGCATGCGTGTCGCCTTCTGTACCATCAGATACACCCCTCGTCGATTATTATCGCTCGCCGGAACTTTTGTCCTACAGGTCGCCTCTTTCTCTCTCTTTTCTGCTCTCCTACGCCCAATTGGCGTTGACCCCGGCACCCGTCTCAACGTGCACTTTTTCGTTTCGAATACGATTCCCTGTGGCCAACGAGATACGCCCTCTTGTTCGAAGCCAAACCATGAATGTTTCACACATCCTCTCCTCGCTCTTTTTTCTTTGAATTTCTAATTTATTGTTTTGCCTCTTTCCGCTTCCATGCGAGGCTGACGAGTTGTTCCCAAACCCTTGATTAGAGAGAGATTTCGAGTGGGAACGACGTCTGAATCAGTCTGAAACGGGTTCAGAACACATTCGATTTCAGTCGACAACTTTCCTTTCCGGTCTGAAGCCTGCTTTCGGTACCAATTGGTGCTCCTCTCGTGACACCGCCACACCAATAATTCGTCGTCGTAAAGTAGAGAAAGACCTTCAAAAGTGCATAAAAATCGAGTGCCGTTATCAGTGCTCTCATACGTATTTGCATACTCTCATCTGCTTGCTCCAGACCGTCTCCTTCTCCCTTTTCAATTTTTTTGTCTTCTTTCTCTCCCCCGTTCTCCCCGCCATCGCCATCAATTTATCATCGTTCCTCGTACCATCCAAACGCTTGTCGCTCCCACTTTTTCTGTGCGTCTCTCCTACAGCTCCACTCCATTCGCTTCCCGCAACACGACGTTTTTCTCACAAGTTTCTGCAAAAAATCGGTCGAAAAGAGGGGGAGAAGGATGAGGAGAAGAAGAAGGAGAAGGAGAAGGAGTCTTCGCGTTTCCCGCGTCTTATCTGCTCTCGTCCCCACGTTCGTCGCTGATAACACACGTCCTTCCACGGTCGTTTCATCCGATTACCCTTTACCTGCAACCACTGTTTTAGCTAATTATTTCAGCCCAAGGCGTCAAACTTGTATCGTTCGGTAGAGTAGACCATGGCTGCTCTCGCCTCGTTCACCCGCAACAGTCGCAGTTACGGCCAGCAGCCCATCGACGTCACCGCGCAGGTAATCAGAAGGAAAAGGACAGATATTTAATGAAGAGCCGGTTTCAGGGCCAACGGGACCGGAGTATCATAAGTCTGGACGCACAAGGAAGATCAGTTTCACAGTGAGTTGCTCTAGATTCCTTTCTTTTGACATTCTCGTTTGTACTCCTTCCCCCAAATTCTCACCTGCTCCAAACATCATCATTCCATTCTGGTTCCACAAAAACGCATTCGTGCTGTAAAGTATTTGGTGTGTACTCAATAATTCGCACTAATTAGCAAACCGCAACACGTTTTTGTCTGTTCGAAAGAAGAATGATAGCACTTTGGCGGGTCAAAGTTTTGAGTTGAATTCCGTCGAAATACGGGGGGAAGATTTGAGAGAAGATGTTGCCAAAGTCGTTGAAGCACTATTACACCTGGAGAAACTTGAACGAACATGCCAAAACGGGGGAATTCACGAAAACCGCGGATGTCAAACTCGCGGAAACCAAAATCGCGGAAAAAAAAACCAAAATCGCGGATTCTTGCATGCGCCATACTTGACGCGCACGTGTAACCTAACGGCTTTTCCATCAAAACCAAATTATGAGTCCTTGAATACAACTTCTTTTAGTCAAGTATATTTTTCAAAGTTACTTTTGACGAGTTTCGATTTATTTCTCTTATTGTTCACTATTTTTGACGTGTTCGTCAGGTCAAAAAACGCAAGCTTACTGTAAATGCGCGTCAAGTTTGGCGCATGCAAGAATCCGCGATTTTGGCTTTTTTCCGCGATTTTGGTTTCCGCGATTTTAGCATCCGCGGTTTTCGCGAATTCTCCCCTTTTGGCATGGCCTCTGACTTTCGATGAAATGACACAAAACCGTTCAGCAGGATTGTTTTATCGAGAACCCCAGAGTGTTCTTCTTCGATTTCCCCTTCGAAATTCTCAATGACCACTTGTCAAGTACCCAAAAAAGGAATACAATACACGTCAACACCTCGCTAAGTACGTTCTCCCCAATCCTTTTTTGCAACTGACACAAACACAGATAGGTCATGTTTACCTGGGGAGAAATTCCTAATCACGGCTTCCGAATCTTTCCCAATCTTTCCGCGCTTCTCTCGATCGCTTCTCTCCTCTCTCTTGTTCGATTGCAACGTTTCGAGAGTGTGTAACAATGCTCCGAAGTCAATCAGTGTTCCCTGCGACCCCGGAAAATAAACGACGGAAAAGTTCGTGTCACGTCACTGATTCCACATCCGAAATGAAGAGGAAAAAGGCACTTTAACGATCACGCAGACGTTTTTAGTGCTATCCAATTTCAACGTCTTCTGATTGTTCTCTGAACCGCACTGAAAACAGCCAAACTACAGACGGTCGTTAAAAAAGAACGAGCGCGCACAGTGGTGATAGCGAAGTGCAAAACGAACTTTATTAGCGGATAATTTGAGTGTCTTTGTCACCGCTTTTTTAAGACCTGCATACCTCCATGAAGGCTGTCGCACGCGATGTTCATAAACCGACGAAATGACTTCACCATCCTTCGCATACCGTACTTTTTTTTTTATCTTTCTGGTATCACAAGGCGACGGTTTTGAGAGAAGAATCTGGTCGATTTCGTCGCGCATCGAGAGAGGGACAATCAATTGGATCTTTGTCAGTCTTCAACCTTTCGAAAAGTTTTACGGGCACATTCCGTGCCTCACTCTCTTCAGAATGTTCCCCCACAGTTTTGATTACACTCATTAATTTGCTGTTTTCTTCGTGCCGGTTACCTTGAGGTCCTTGCGGTCGGGAAAGAGGCGAATCGTAATGAAACAGAGGCATGAAAACAACTCGTAAAAACCCGTCCTTCTATAAAGGGATTCCCTCTCCCGCCAGGCTTCCCACTCCTTCTCATTACAGTCCTTTTATGTATTGATCTTTGAGAATCTTCTCTTTCTTTTTTGTATTTCATCAGCTCTTTGAATCTTGTTTTCGCGCCTCGAAAGCCTCGAGATTTGGTCGAGATTTGTCCTTAAGACTACATAATAATCGTCTGAAAATGTAGCATTCAACACGATTTCCCGCCATCTTCATCTGCTCTAAGCACCTCCCACCGGCTCATTCTATTCCATTCATCGCCATGAAAAAGTCTCTGACCGACTCGAACATCGCCACGTCTGCCAGGTACGTTCACACCACCAGGTTCATTACTTTCCGTCCGACAGTACCGAACTGCACTCTTTTTCTTTTTCTCCGTCTCTTATTCAATTCCACTGCCTTTCTGTCTCTTTCAAAAGCGGGCGGTCTCCATGCGAATGCGAATCGAAAGTGAAAACGAGGCGTCGTCGTCGGCAGGCAACAGCAGCAGCAGCAGCCGCCAGAAGGCAACGTACCTATTAATAAAATGGGCAATGATGGCAATTGATTTATAGAGAAAACGAAGAATAGATTAGGCGCAACGTTCGTTCGCCGCGGGCTTTCACTCTGTTTTGCATGGCTAATAAGGTGGAGAGAAAGTGAGAAAGTGAGAAGAAATTAGGTGTGTATACTCCCTTTTTGGTCTTCTCCCCATTTTGAGAATTCTCCGACCGGCCGTCACTTCTCATTGTTCGTTTATCCCCGCACAATGTCAGCTGATTCACTCCGTACTTTACAACATTGAACATTTTGTGACACTTTGCCTCGAGACGTCAAAAGACAAGAGAGATGGACAGTTCCGATAGAGATTGTCTTTTTGGAAGACACCCCACTTTTTGATTCATTTCTTTTTCTTTTTCTTCTTTCATTTATCTCTACAGCTCTATCACCTTACTTCTTTCTGACCAAATGTCGCCGTCTTCTATACAACTACAAGCGATTCGTTAATGTCATCGTTTCTGTATGCATTTGGTGCCGGTGACTCACAGAGCACATCTTGCTCCAAATGCTTTTCCCGTCCCAATCAGAAAGCCTTATAGGCGTGTTTTCGTAACCAGCAGACTCGATATGCACCTGATGAAAATGAAAAAACAGAACTGTGATATTATCCTCTTCTCACTTCCCCCGTATTATCCCTCCCCTGCATACATTCACCAAAAACCACAGTTTTTGCCACTTTTCATAAGTGGTTTTCACTGAATAGAATCTAGCGAATGGGGGTTGATTTCGGCCTATCACAAACTACCGTAGCCCTTCCCCGCCTCCCTTCCAATTTCGTATTTTTCAGCGAGTGCCCCACGTCGACGACCCTCGTCCGCCAGCTCTACTTGCCCCAGATTCCGCAGTCGGCGTCGTTCGCTGCCGCGCCATCCTCCTCTTCGGGATCGTCGTCCTCGGGATCCGCCCACCATCCGATTTATCACTCGCAGAACTCGCTGCCGCCCTCTCTCGTCGGCACATCGCCGCATTCAGCGAGCAGCAACAGTCTTGTGCAGGTGAATAGAAAACGAAAGTGCGAGAGTCAAAAGAACGAATGAATGCAAGCGGTCGTCTAGAAAATTGAACGCATTCTAGTTATATTTCAGTTGTGCGAGCGTCGACGCTTGCCCTAGAAATGTCCTTTTCAGTAATCCTTTCCGGAAGACTTTTGTCCTGTTTTCGAATTCATTTTGACTTGTTTTCTCTCTATTTCCCGGAACTGAAGCCTATTTCTCTTATGACATCAATATTCAGGGACACCGTAATCCGGCGCTCGGCTCGAACAACACCCTCACCCGCAGCTACCATCAGCCTTCTTCTACCAACTCGTCGACGAACAACCTCTACGGGCCTCTAGGTACCCTTTCCCGCGACTTGAAGCACGCCATCAACGACATCTCGCCGCCGGTGATCAACGCCTCCGCGAATCCGCACCTCGTCAACTACATTCAGACGTCGTCGTTCGACAACGGTTAGTTCCTCCCCTTTTTGTTGTCCATCCACGTCACTGATTCGGTGTTTTGTGGCTGCGAGGGGGTGTTCATTCTGATCTGCAGTCTTGTGACCGAAAGGGCTTCGAAAAATATCTCGAACTGGCGGTTTTTGGCCACTTGCGCAAGACGATCTTCGGCGTCGCCAACGGAAATTCCAATTTTCTCGTTCGGAAAGCACTGCTGCCGCCGCCACTTTCTCTCGTGCCTACTAGTACGTATCCGCCCGCACTTTCTCCGAATAGTAAGAGGCGAAGCTGTGTGTTTGTTGTGCGATAATCGATGAATCAAACTATTAATAAACAATGGTTGGCAACACGGTTACGAGAGAAAACAATCGCATTCTGGTTTCCGGAAACTGGACGACTCTCGCCTCTGACGCCCTTTCGATCGCTTTTTCCAGGTCCTTCTTCCTCTTCCCTCGAGACCATTTTGTTCGTTTTCTTCTCTTTTCTTCTTCCGCTTCTTCTTCTTCTTCTTCTCCTTCTTCTTACTTGCCGTCGTAATTCAAAATGGCCCCTCTCTCGGCGGCGGATCCACCAGCTGTCTAATGAACGAAGGCCCCGTATTACATTGTCCATTGCACAAAGAATGCAACGAGAAGCTCGTCCGATTCTTGAGCACTCACGCCGAGTTCACTTATTTCAACTGCCAAATAAAGCCAATTTTCGCCAATTCGGAGGCACGAGCCTAGGAGGGCATATTAATCCGATCCGAGAAAGGGAAAAGGAGAGAGCGAGAAGAGACCAGTGGCTACTGCCCCCGTCGGCCGCTCATCCATTCCCCTTTCATCTGTTTTCGCCTCCGTTTGATTGATGCCACTGCAAAACAGATATGCCCATCAAAATTTTCGAAAGATTTGAACTTTGTCACACCCGATTGCCTACTGTTAAAAGTGGATTTTGATGCGTTAGTCACAAGAAACGGAAACGAGAAGGCCATTTCCGCGATGTCCTTTCGTTTCCTTTCCACAAATGTTTCCCTTGAGCTCTGACGAATTCGAGCTGGAACAACAGGACGCCGCCGTTTTTTTTGCCTTCTGGAAATCGCTTTCCGTGAATCGGCAATTATCTCAACCTCCCGCGGCAGACATTTTCTTCTCTTCTTGCTCCTTCCGTTTCTTGACCTCTTTTGCTTCTCGTCTCTAGCTTTTTTGCTATTCAAAACTGGAATAGGAATTCGGTTTCTGGGGGCCACCGCATATCCTCTCCATCTCCTTCCTAATTTCCAGGCGAGCCAGATCCGCAGCCAAGATATCAGCTTTCCCCGTTTCCTCTTCTTCCCTTTCCTTTCGCTTCTCATCCTCCGTCGTCTCGCCTCCTCCGTCCAATTACCCGGCGACGAGGTTTTCGCGCGGAGAGCCCGCGACGCCTTCTGTGCCCCGACCGAAAAGAAGTTTTGTTCTTTCGGATGCAAATCTGATTTTGCCCTCTTCGTTTTTTTTTTCATTCCTTCGGGCGGTCTCGTGCCCTTGAGGTCTCCTGCCTCACTTTTTGCCGCCTCGTTTCATATTCTCTTTCTCACGCTCATCATCACAATCATTGTCGTCGTCCGAGTAGGAGAATTGCGTCGCCGTCGCCGTCGTCATCCTTTCAACACCGGCTTTCAATTGACGATAGCGCTTTTTTGAATGGCCTCCTTCTCGTCCGGAGGCCTCCGCCGCAATGAGAACACTATAGTAGCTGACTGAAGGGACAGCGAGCAAGAATATACGGCTTCTGCCTCCCCTTCTTTTTCTTCTTTTTCTCCGAGCACTCTTTATTTTTCAATTATGAACATGCAAAACTACGCTAGTTGTGTTTGTGCCCACGCCGTGAAATCAGTCAGATATAAAATCTATTTCTGTTCATCTAATGCAGCTGAAATCGAGTTGCGTCAGGGTGTGGGAATGTAGGTGGAATGACGATGAAATCAGTCAGAAGCCTGGCTCCAGTAATCCCTTCCATTTCCTATTTTCTTCGCAGTATTGAGTTACCACTTCACCTCCGCCATATTCATAATCTTCCTTTGATTACAAGAGAAAACCGGAAACAGCCCCGGCAGAAAACCAACGTTTTGTATTCAAATGCACACACAAATATTTGTTCGAGACGGTGGAAAGTAGTCATATTTTATTTCAGTGCCCTTCTTTCGCTATTTCCTTCCTGCCCCACGAACATTAATCCCCATCCATGTCTGGAAACGCAATTTTATAATGTATCTTTTGCCGCGTATAGTACTCCCGTCCGATACACTTCTGCATGAGACACTGCTCCTGCTGCTCTTTCCGCGGGTCTCGCTCCTCACCCATTTCTGTTTGTTTTTGCATAAACACTCACCACGACTTCGACGCTCTTTCCGCGACGTTTCTATAGTTTATTTCTTCTCCCCCTCTTTTTCTTCTCCATCTTCATCTCCTTCTATTTTCTTATACACCAATTTCGAGATAATATCATCTGCTCTGGAAATCCGTTGGCAATCCTATGCGGATTCGAGCTAGAGCCGCCGCTCTCGGCCGGATTATATTCTGTTGTTAGGATGAACCCGTCTAGAACGAGGGGGAGTTTTTTTCCCGTTTATTTTTCTGTCGCCAGAAGAATTCATCGTGATACGCCAATACAAAAACAATCATAACTCGAGACAGTTTCTGCCCCTTGTGCCATTCCATTCCAATCGGAACGCACTTTTGTTTCGAGTATCACGTGCTTCTGCCAGGCGGTAATCAGAAATGAAAAGGCAAAGTGCCACGTCACTCTTCTGCTTGTGTCAACAACACGGATGTTCGTGTCATTAGGGCCCATCTAGTTCTCCTTCCTCTTCTGCTACTGTCTTTCCTTCCCGTCCGTCATTGCCAATACTTGCTTCCAGTCTCTCTTGATAATGACAACCTACTCAACATCTTCTTCTTCTCCCTTTTCATCAGCTCTTCTTCATCTTCATCTTCTTCTTCTTCTTCTTCTTCTTCCTCCTCGTCTTAATTTGTGCCTATTCATTCACAGAACACCTTCTGATACGTGCCAAATGCAAGCGGATTATCTCGAGGTTGGGCTCACGTGTCTTCTGCAAACTCGATGTACCTCAACCCGATTTCCAGTTTCTTCGCACCCAAAGTTTTCAGTTTGATTCCCCTGAATTCCACATTTGATTGTTTGTCGATCTAATCACAGGATCACAATCGAAATGGAGTATTGTTTGCCGGTTTCTGGGGTGCTGCCTTGTTGGAAAGGCTCTCGAAATCGGTCAACAGACACCAAAAACAGCGGAAGACGGGAGTCTGTGCCCCGGCGGCAGGTGACGAAATCGGAACCTCCAGGTAGTATTCGTTCCCGACCAGTTCTTGACGGTCTTGTTTTCGATTCCGTCTTCTTCTACTCCTTCTTCTCGTCTCGATCTGAAAAAAAGAACTAAAGAATATGATTTGATTCTTTACGGTCGAAATAGTCTCGAGAAGGCACCGTCGCATCGCCATGACGATCCGTCCCGAAACTACGCGAAGTCACCTAGTTACCGCCAGTTTGCCACCTCATTTCCTCCTTCCATTTGGCCGTTTTTCTCTCGGAATTTCATTTAATGGCTGGCACAGGTCACCCCGACCTCTCCGTTTTATTTCCGAACATGTCTTGACGCACAGGTGATAAAACCTCATAAAAGAAGTCGGACGCCACTGCCAAGTCATCTCCATTACTTCGTGCGCAATTCCTTTCCGTGGGCCGAGGCCGGCATCGTGTGATTCTGCATAATCCAATCGAGCTTAATCCTCGTTTCCTTTCTACCTTCCTCTCACTAAAAACTCTGCATCGAAAGTTTCTCTTCCGCTTCTTTTTCTTCTTCTTCGTTTTCTTTTCACATCGTCTCCTTGCTTCTTTCTTTCATTTCACTTGAAGACTCCAAAAGTACACTTCTCCTTTTCCGCTTTTTTATTCTCTTCATTTGTGATCAGCAGTTGCAGGAGCACACGCGGCAACGCGCGGCTTTTCCGCGCCCGTGCACATACGTAAACTCTTCTTTCTTTGCCCATTTTCGCCTCTCGCAGGGTAAACAGTACGTCGTCTTTCTTCTGTCGTTCCAATGACGAAAGCACTCACGTAAACTGCCGGCCACTGTCCATTCCTCCTCCCGCTTGTTTGCCTACTGTTTCGATTTGATCTGTTTGCAATGAGCTGTTGTTTTTTTGTGGCTCCCTCGGGATTTGGTTTTGGCGCCAACACAAGTGGAATGAAACTAACGCAACAGAAGAACAGAGAACGGAGGCAAAACGATGATGGCATGGATGTTTTGTGGACCACCAGTAACCATGGCTTCTCGCATGTGCTGCAGATGTCTCTGCGTCTGGAGACACTCTCCAGTTTTAACGTTCTGTTAGTGTAGCGGGTCACCTGTTGGTCAGCTTTCCGCTTTTTCACATCTCTTCAAAACCAATGAGTTTGAGGAGCAAAAGTCGTCAGGTGTGACTGAGGCAAAGAGTTCCCCTCTTCCTCTCCCTGTTGTCAACTGAACATCCAGTTCAAGCTTCTTCTTCCTGATCGCTTCTTATCTTCCGCGCACTTGTCAAGATGTTGTTCACGTTGTCACATGTACGTGTTTGACGTGTAAGTGAATTCTTCTCATCAGACGCGAGCACTTCTTCTTTTGAACCCGTCAACATGCGCGATTCATTTGTGTGTGGTTTTTCCGCAAGCCGTGTGACCTGTGCCACCCAAATACGTCAATCGGTTCGTCACCAGCGATGCGGCGCCGCGTCCTTCCTCCCATCGCAGCTGTTCGGCGGTTTGCGCGGCTTTCCGGGGCGCGTCACCGTCGGCGTCTCCGATCCGCTCACATGTGTTCTTCCGCACTCTTACCGCAACCGGAATGGTTCGGCGGTTCTGTTTTCCCTTCTGCTCCGTATTTGGAGAGCCGCCCCAACCAGCACACGCGGCGTCCTGGGGCGGCACGCAGCAGCTCACGCATCACTCGCGGCTCCGGCGCTCCAGAGGCTCGCCCGAATACCGTGTTTGTTTTTCCGGTCAGTCAGCGGCATGCGACGGGCGCGAGCTTTTGCTCATTGCCAGCTTGCAGCCTTCTTCCCGCTTCCGCACTTTCCGCAGTCCCTTTCCGGGACACATGTTTTCTTCTTTTGATTCTCTCTTTCCTCCTCTATTCCTCCAGTTTCCACGAATTATTCAGAATTCTTGGAGTCGGTGGCTCGAAAAAGAACTCTCTTTCGTCTTTCCTTATATTCCTCTGCGTCATCAAGCTCCTTCGTTAATAATTCAGTTCGCCAAGACGAATATATTCTTAACTTCTTCTCCGCTTCAATTGATATTCGATCAGTCCCTTATCACTATGTTTTCATTCTTTCGTTAATTTCGAAAACACATCCCATTTTTTCAGGCTCGTACGACTTTCCCAGTGGACAAGCACAACAGCAACGGCGTCTCGGTGGATCCCAACAGCACTTGGCTCCACTTCAACAGACATCGTCGTCCCTTTATTCAAACCCGCAGTCGTCGAGCTCTCAACTACTAGGCCAATCAGTTCGGCCCAACTACGCTTATCAGCAGTCTTTGCCACGTCAACAACATTGCAATAGTCACCAGACTCAGGCCGTAAGTTCTTGATATTTTCGCCTCCCTTCACATGTCCCCTTGTTCCAGTTCTTCGGTACAATCAGAGGCCCGGTCAACACGACTAACATTGTGACGCCTCTCCGTGCCTCCAAAACGATGATTGACGTGTTGGCGCCAGTGAGAGATTCGTTGGCTGCACAGGCTACCACAGGAACCCTTCCAAGTGTAGGAACCAGTTCCTCCAACGGTTAGTTTCTTTTTCTTCCTGTATGCAGATACTCGGACATTTCTGACTTTTGACCGGAAGGAAGCCATCCCTCTATTTATATCAGCCCACCTTCTCTCTAATCTTGTTTTTCCACCTGAGACGCAAAATCGGATTTTGGCGGCACTAAATGAGCATACTTGGAAAACGAAAACAGAACAAAAAACGATACAGTTAGAAAAGAAGTGAGAATCAGAGAAAATCGAAATTTATTGGAATGGTGTTCTGTTCTACTGCAAACAAAAGAGCCCGCCGTTTTCGGAACAATTTCAACCTTTTCCCCTTTCTCTCTTCACAAAATCCTATGACTGAACTTGGTGAGCCCTTTCTCTGCTTTTCCGGTACGAGCACAGAATCGAATAGCTAACAAGCTGGCGTCCATCTATCATGTAGAGTGACAAAGTGCTTTCCGTCACCCGTCCGTCCGTCTCCTCGACGCGGAACATTTTCATTCGATTTGTGCTCTCCTCGGAATATAATGACGGATTTCCCTGCTTGTTATTCCGCCCATTCCATTTCCTTTTCGAAAAAGAAGAACGGCGGAGAGATTTGGTTGCCAGCAGCTAACAGCTATTACGACATTCGAACGAAAGGAGAGTATAATCGGTGCGTTGCCGTCGACTTCTGTTTCTTTCCCACTCACTTCTTCTCATTTCTTCTTCCTTCTTCTTTTTCCCGTTTCCCGCTCACAAGTTTGATTGGGAAATAGCATGGATGACGGCTCCTCGCTTCTCCCCGCTTCGTCGTCTGCTCCTCCCCGAAAAAAGGATCCCTCTCTCTCTCGTACATCAGACACGCCTTCTCTTTTCCCCTCTATCCACTGCTTCTGCTCTCACGTATCGCCGGCTGATAGTGGGAGGGGGAAGGAAAAGGATATCGGCACGAGCGACCCGACCGCTTCTGGTTTCTCCCTCCGGATGAATTCGATTATCGTATTTTGACGGCGCCCGCTCCCTCCAGTTTTTCCCGTTGTCTACTTACTGCCATGTATTCTAGTCTATTCGAGTTACGAGGTTCGTTCAGTTTTACTCTGGTAGTAGGGTTAGAATGCATACGGGTTGTATTAGTGAAAAGATCTCTGCTCACCGAGAGTGCTCAATATTTCGTTTTTATGCTCTTGTACTACGTTTTACAAGCCACATGAAGAGCACATGTGGGGGAGCGCACACATACACGCACGAGCTCATTATCGGTCACTTCGAGAGCACTACTGCCACGCTTGAATGGTTTCTGTTTTGCGTGGCGCTGTGCCAAGAGGGAAAGTAAGAAAACTGGGGGAAGACGGAAGGAACAGACTGCACCCGCTCCACGCAGGTGTATTCATTCTTTTTGTCGTTTCGTCGAAACTCGGGGCAGTAAAACTGCGGAGCCACATGCAAACGACAAGCTCTCGATAGGAGGACCTGCGTCTCAAGCAGTCGGCGTGCTCTCTCGACACGAAAGAACAACTTTCGACTGCTGCTGGAGCAGCCTGAAACCTGCCTGGTTCTGCTCTTTTGCTATCAGCAGAGACAGACAGTGCCACAGCCGAATCCTCCCCGCTCTCCATTCAACTCAAAAAAACAATACACCTGTGGCCGGCTGCTGGCTCGCCTCTCTCAGCTTGTTGTTGTTTTGCCCTCGGCTCCGCCATGTTCGCTATTCCGTTTCACCGACTTTACTCCTATGAAGGTATGTTCTTTTTTGGTGATGGTGGAACAAAAAGAGAGCGACAGCAAGCGGGGCGCCTGTTTGTTTTCACCCTGGTCGCCGGGAGAGAACAACCTGCGAAAAAACATAATACAAGCGTTTTTGTGTTGGTAAATATCTGTAGGACCAGAAACATTAGAGGAGAATCTCGTCGAAGGATTAGAGCCGTTCAGATCGGATGAATGTGTGTCAAAACACGCACTGTCTTTTTACTATTCCCTGCAGTTTTGTTACAGTCTCCATAACAACTGAATATTATTTTTTCTTGTCATCCTTTGTCATCCATTTCTCAGCATTTAAATCGCAAATCGTGGTTTCCTGGATGAGCTCCCAATAAGACAAACACGAGGAAAAAGGAGAAGATGGAAAGGAACGAGAAGAAGAAATTACTGTTTGCGTAGGCAAACCGGGCTGAGTCACTTGTATGTTTACTCTCTGTCTCGGGTATGATACGAACACTGAAAGCGAGGCTGCTGGAACTGTACTTTTTGATCGTTCTCCTTCCGCCCATTCGCTTCCAAAAACTCGCGAAAATATCTTGATCATGCAACTTCTCACGTGACCTAAATGATTAATAATTTAGCCTTTTGCACACCTTTTTCAAAACACTGTTTTCGGTGGGCCCCCGACTCTTTTTTTTGCAGCGCTCCACTAGTCACTTCCCCTCCCGTCCGACTCGACGCTTAATTAATTCGCGCATGCGTGCTCGTTGCGCCTCGAGCCAGTCAAATCAGCTGTCTTCCCTCTTCCCGTTTGTCGGCGCCGTCGTCGTCGTTTTTCTTCCTTCAATTCGATTAGTTCTATTCCACACCCACACTCTGTGCTGGAGTTCTGGAGCGAAATAAACTCTCAATCGAATTATGAATTTTCACATGCTTCGTTCTCACTTTGCGTTTGGTCTTAGCCCCCAAATAGGTCACCGACTGAGTGAATAATAAGCAAGTTTCGATCCAATTTGTCGTCCAAGGACGAGATGACACACGCAAAGTGCATGCGCCGGCACTAAAGTACGACCCAAAAGTAAACTGCCCGCCCGTTCGTACCTCTGTTCTTTGGCTTTTCATCCGCGTTATCCGTTTACCCTTTCTTTTTCATTCTCATCCTCGTTTTTTTGCACTTGTTTTCTGTTTAATTAGGTGTTTCCCATAGGAGAGTGGGCGATCGATCCAGTCAGCGCGTGTTAGTCATCGTTCTCTGTCTGTGAACAACACCGCCTTATCGTTTTGGTTGGGTTCCAGATGGTTTACTCTCCCTTTTTTCTTTTTTTAAATTCTGTTCCTCATCATATTCTTCTCAATTTTCTCTTTTTTTTTCGATTTTTCTCACGCTTGCCACTGTACTACTCATATGTCCCTCCTCCAATATACTGGTTATCAAAAAGGCGTTAGTACAATAGACGCTTGTGACCGTTTAGAAAAATGCACATGCAATACTGGCAGTTCAGTCATGTGATAAGCATTTCGAAATCGAGCACTTTATCTTTTTTCAATTCGGCGCTCGTAGGTCCGCAATTGTTCGTCGTTTGCGGTGTTTTCAGAAAATTCCTTTGGCGCGAATCTTGAACTTTAAAATTACGATTTATTTTTTGCCGGGACCTCAGTCGTCCTAATCTCACTTTATTTTTTTTTCCGTTCCTCGTCCGCTGTTGAAAGACCTCTAATAATTAGTGTAATGGCTATTATCTTGCGAGGACATGGGTGAAGGTCACAAAACGCGAAATTCGACACCGAAATGCCGGCGCTCTAGTCTCCATTTCCGTTGAACGAAATGTACGATGTGTGTTAGTATTTATTTGCTGCGGACCACTTTTTCGTGGGAAATGTGCTGCGATGAATTTGATAGTAGGATCCCCTCTTGTTAAAACTCGTCGGCGTCGAACGAAAAGAAAAGAAACGCGTTCGATTTATTCATTCGTCCTAGAAAATGAAGCGAGCGCGAAACCCCATAAATTTCGGCAATTTCGACCATCTGCACAGTTTCAATCTGCCATAAGGCTCGCTTTGCGTGTGCGACAGCGAAAATCCGACCCTGTCTAGCAAATACATGACCGGCCATCTGGGGTCGCTTTGCCCGAATGCACTTTCCCGTACCACCAGGAACATCACTAAAGATGGCGAGCACAGACAACGAGAGAGGCGTTTGACCCGGCCCGGCAAACACGAACAATGGTATCGGGCCCTCCGCGCGGGTGTCCGCTCCCCTCGGTCCTTCATCTTTTCCCCTCCGTCATTTTCACCATCACCTAGTTGTCGTTCGAATCGCCAATCTCTCGCTCATTCTCGCGCCTTCCTGCGTCTCAATATTCTCACGGGGACCCGACGCGTACTACGAAATGGACCGGACTGCCGGCTGGTCTCTTCAGAGACTGCTGTCTTATGTATGCGTCTCCGAACGGGCCATTGTCCCTCAGTGCGGCCAGCCACGACGACCGCATCGCCACCCTTACCAGTCACACCAACGGATGCTGCGCGACTGGCGAATTACTGCTCGTGGTCAATTTTCAGCGTCCACGTATCCCTTAGTCCTACTTTACCTCATTTCTCAGTTTATTGATCCGTTCACCAAATTAGGTCAGTGGTTTCTCCCGTTTTAGTACTCCTCGCGATGCGTATCATCTCTCATTTCTCACACATTCATTTTTAATAATCGAATGAGACGGGCGCTCTTAATAGAATTCCAATCATTAACATTTTTCGTGAGCGACAGGCAGTGAGCGAGTTGTTAAGAATTGAAAGCTTGATCGAAACATGATTGACACCTTTTTTGCTGAGACCACGCACCCGTCTCCTCTTGACACCAAGGCCATTTAGCATGGCCTCGGGTCGGACGAAAAAAAAACACAACGACGCAGGAAGGCAGATGGGAGAAGAAGGAAAAGTCGTGTAGTCCCTTCTTTTCTTTGGTGCAGCTTCAAGTGGCCGAGAGGCCAATTGAACGCACAACCTTGCAGTAATAACACGCTCTGCTCCCGCTTTTCTCCGCGTCTCAGCCGAGAGTGTGTTGCCTCGTTCGCGAAAAGTACGGATTTGAGACAATCGTTGCCTCCTACTTTGACAAGTGCTACTACTTCTCTCTATTTTCCCACCGTCTCGCCAAAAGGTTTCGCTTGTTTTCCGGGTTGTGACGTGGCTGGCTCGTTCTCTGTTCAAGAGGTTCTAGGATGACGCCAAGACGCGTAGAATAGGCGGCGCCCTCCTGAAAAGTTGCTTCTCTCCATGAATGATTACACAGAGTGTGCGTGTATTTGCACGCCCGCCGCGTCGACACCGCACAGACCAGCTGCGCGGAAGAGCCGCAAACGAAGACACAGTTGACCAAAAACAATGGCACTGTTATTAGTGTTCCCTTCCTTCGGTTACCCCCGCTTCCTTTCTTTCTCTAAATATTTTTGTCCACTCCTTCTTCTCATAATTTGATTTCTTTCGTTAGGAACCGCAAGCGTAAATTCCGGATCCTAACCCAGACCGACATCTGTGGTCCCATTCGTTAACGTGAAACGAGCACAACAGAGTTTGAGTGTGATACCCACAAACATGACACTTTTTGAGCCGTACACATCAGGATTTCGGCTAGGGTTCAGAGGTGAGAGCGACCGAGACGGCCTCACGCCCCAGATTATTAGGGCGTTTACAGTCTAAATGTCCGAGTTCAGAGTACAAAAAATGACGTGGGATCGTACCTGTTTTTAACCCCTGTTTTCATCGCACACTTCCCCATAATTTTCATCTCGTTTATTTCAGGCTCGTCTGTCTCGTCATCTGGAGTTGGATCGGGTGGATCTGGAAGTTTGATGACGCAATCGATCGGCGGTCCCAATAAACATTTGTCCGCATCACATTCCACCCTCAACACAACTACGACACACGATTCAATTATGCACACCAAAATTCCGAAGAGTCCGAGCAATGAAAGTCTCAGGTGAGGAAGGGAGATGACGCTATGGGATTGCGAAATGAGCGGAACTGGATGTTTGAGAAAACATTCCGCCGGTTCTTGTTTTGAACACAAAAAGTGATTCGTAATTCGTGGGTGAATTACTGATTACCTCGTTGCATCTTGCATGTTCTTGTTCTATTAGTTTAGCACAAGTGGTAACAAGTTGGCCAAACATTGGTTATTTCTGGAATTATCAGCCGCACTCTCCTCGATTTTTTAACTCAAATGCTTTCAAATCGAGAGACTCAAGAACACTTTCGAAAGCACGCGACGTTTCCTTGTTTCGCTCGTAAAACACTCCCCAAAAATGTTGGCATGTTTCGAACAAAGTGTCCTTTTTGAGACGACGCAAACACTCAAATACCGCTGCCCTTTTTGTACAATTTTTATCGGAGAAAGTTTTCCGTTTCTTGCGTCACAACTCTTATCGAATTGAGCAGCAGACAAAAAGAACAAAGGAAATATAAAAAATTTTGATGTGGAATATAAAGCAGTTCTTTCAGCCGATCGCACACTTCCTCGTCCGGAGGCAGCCAAGGCGGACACAACTCGAACTCTGGCTCCAACTCGGGATTTCGACCAGAAGATGCCGTTCAAACATTCGGAGCCAAGTTGGTTCCGTATGAGAAGAACGAAATCTACAATTACACACGGGTCTTTTTCGTCGGTTCACACGCCAAGAAGCAGCCCGGCGTGATAGGAGGAGCCAATAACGGTGGATATGACGATGAGAATGGATCGTACCAGCTGGTCGTCCACGATCATATCGCCTATCGGTACGAAGTGCTCAAAGTGATTGGAAAGGGATCTTTCGGACAAGTGAGTATTCTGGAAATTTAAAAGAACGGGCGGTAAAGATGGTTTTTAGGTCATCAAAGCATTCGATCACAAATATCAGCAATACGTGGCCTTAAAATTGGTACGTAATGAAAAGCGCTTCCACCGTCAGGCTGATGAAGAGATCCGAATTCTGGATCATTTGCGGCGACAAGACGCCGATGGAACGCACAACATAATACACATGCTCGATTATTTCAATTTCCGCAATCACAAGTGCATTACGTTTGAGCTGCTCAGCATCAACCTTTATGAGTTGATCAAGAGAAATAAGTTCCAAGGATTCTCACTGATGGTAGGCAGACATTCACTCGTTCATCTCACATTCACGATTGTTTTCAGCTCGTGAGAAAATTCGCTTATTCGATGCTCTTGTGTTTGGACCTTCTGCAGAAGAACAGACTTATTCATTGCGATTTGAAACCAGAGAACGTGCTTCTGAAGCAGCAAGGCCGAAGTGGAATCAAGGTCATCGACTTTGGATCCTCTTGCTTCGATGATCAACGCATTTATACGTACATCCAGTCGCGCTTCTACAGAGCCCCAGAAGTGATACTCGGCACAAAGTACGGAATGCCCATTGACATGTGGTCCCTCGGATGCATTCTCGCCGAACTGCTTACGGGATACCCACTGCTGCCGGGAGAGGATGAGAACGACCAGTTGGCACTGATCATCGAGTTGCTCGGAATGCCGCCACCGAAGAGTCTCGAGTCGGCTAAACGTGCGCGCACGTTCATCTCGTCTAAGGGATATCCTCGTTACTGCACAGCCACAGCCATGACCGACGGAACTGTTGTTCTTACTGGAGCCAGGTTAGAAAAGAAATCTAGAAGACTGTTCACCAAATCGTCGTTTTCAGATCAAAGAGAGGAAAGATGCGTGGTCCACCAGCTTCCCGATCATGGTCGACAGCCTTGAAGAACATGGGCGATGAGTTGTTCGTCGATTTCCTGAAGAGGTGTCTCGATTGGGATCCGGAGACGCGCATGACACCTGCCCAGGCTCTCAAGCACAAGTGGCTCCGACGGAGGCTACCAAACCCACCGAGGGACGGAATGGACTCCCTTCCATCACTTGGAGACCATGAGGTTCGTATTTCATCTCACTTTTTCAACTCCTGAATAGTTCATGAGAATAAGGTGAACACAACTTGTAGAAAAAAGCGGAGACATGTTTCAAAGAGTTGCCAAATATTGACTCGAATGCCAATATTTTGATGCGAAAAAAGTTTTGAAAAGTGCCGGAGACCCGGAGAGTGTAAGTAGTGTGCGTGTTACACTGACGTCCCACCCGTTCCGCTTTGGACTTCTCCGCTTTCTTCTCCCCACGGGTGTCTCATTGCTTCCCGTCTCCACAATCACTAAACACACTAATCGGGAAATGAATGTGTGCGGTGTGGGGGATTTTGTAACTATGTGTGTTCATTCTCCTCCACTTCTACCCCTATTTGTCCCCTTTTTCGGTTCTGCCATTCATATCTGCAATCGCATTTTTTCAGTAACGATCGAAGTCCACTCTGAGACCACTCCAACTCCACCGCTCCGAGCATAATAATCATTTTACAAGTGTCGATACGGTTCCATTGCATCAGCCATCTCCCAGCAGCTTCTCGGTCCAATTTTTACCGAGTCTCTCTGTATTTTTCTCTCCTGTCTCTTTCCACTTTCTGTTTTTTGACTCCATTCAGCGGGATCCCATCTCTTGTTTATCTTTTTCCTTTTTCGCATTTTCCTGTCACATATAGCATATTCTTTCAAGAAACACAACAGTGACAACGTAGTTGTATACTAGATTCTTTTTATCCTTCCACATCCAGCTTCTCGGCAATCCATTTCCCTCCTAATTTATACTCCAACCAAGATAACACTAACCCCGTTCTTTGACGATTCTCGTGTCCGAGCGCTTTCGAAGTTTCTGATTTGAGAAATTCAAATCACCGTTTTATTTTTCCATTTTTGTTTGTCTTTGAACCCTTCTTGTCTCTAGGATTGGCAGTGTCTCTCAATTCAATCATGACAAATTGTGTAAATAACGATTTCGGTCGTTTGTTGCATAGATGTGCAGGTCGCATTCTGAATCAGTCACTGTCTCCCTCGCTGCACCAGGCCCGCCCACTAATTCTTCCTGTCCCCTCAAATTCCCTCCTGTCTCCACTTTTTCCTGCGACCCTTTTCATATATTTTCTGGCTATTTGTTTGAATATATTTTGTCGGTACGGTGAAAGTGCGCTTCAAAAGTGACCTGCACGTTCCGGCAGTTTTTACCCATTTCAACTTCCCTTGTTGAAGCACACATCCCTTTTTTCCCACCACCCCCCTCCCCCCGATCCCAAATTTCCTTTATATATGAAACTGCTCCTTTTTCTTCTTCCTAGATGCAATTGATTGTCTTACTTCGCACGGCTTTTGGTTGTCTGAGAGTCGCGTGTCGCAGAAATGAGACTGACAGACCGCCGCCCAGACAGAGAATAAAATGACAAAATCACTGAAAAACAAGGAACTTTATTTGCAAACACATCTGGGGAAAGACGGGTAAATGGCAGTGAAAACCGGGTTTGTGATTCAAAAGGGTGGATTCAATTCTTGAAATCCAAAGGATGAAGCCGATTTTCGATGTTGAAAACGGGGCAGTTGACGCATCCTTTCTGCCAACCCAATCCGTGCCGAACGGACACCACCTGCAAAGGGGATCAGTATCAGAAGGGAGCTCAGGGACCACGAATACCCGATTACTGTCCAAACTCTTCAGATTGTCGAGTCGTATCCAGGGGAAGAGTCGGATCTCGGACATGAAAGTGATGACGACGTCGAAGACGATGCGGACGCACCACAAAAGGACCGCTCCGCCCGCAATCGTCTCGAGACGCAATTTGATGTTCAGATACTGGAAATGGGGGAAAATGACAATAAAAATTGGCTTTTCCCACATCATAAACATTGCAATTGATTGCAATCATTCGGTTGATTTGATGATAGTCCTCGGCATTGTGCAGGATGAACAGAGCGCCGACGAAAATGAGCGAGACGATGAGAGTGTAGAGGGCCAGATGACCGCCGAATTTGAAGAACTTGTGCATTCGTTTCCGAGTCAGTTCCGGCTCATTGTGCATTCTGAAAAAATCAAGTTATCCGGGGGGAAGCGGAAGAAATATCACTTCTCGCTGTGAGCTATCTGAGCCATTTTGGCAATGACAATTCCGTAGGAAGAGAGAAGAGAGAACATTGAAATGGCAATGATTGTGATGGCGGCAATGATGAGGGGACGTTGGCAGCTGTGGTAGGCGCACACTGAAAGGAACGAACGGGTTCGGGATGTATGTCCGAAGGGATTTAACCTCTGTCTTCTTTGGATGCATCCACAATTACAGTAGTCATCGGAGCATACGCAGCCGCGTACATTATTGAGAGGATCCAAGTGAATCCCACGACGAGAGACAGTCTTCGAATGCTGCAGATCGATTGGAATCCATACGGGCGAGTTACACTGATCTAAAGGGAACATGAAACAGTCGATCCGATTTGAAAAGCTTACTTGTCGAAGGACGATTACGGCACAGTGGGAAGAAGTCAGATGGACGACTCCGAAAGTGCAAATGTATAGGAACAAGGCAAGAACCATGTAGGAAGCTGAACAGAAAATTGGAGATAAAAGGAACAGACAACTGACCAGAGTAGGAGTTGGCGAAAAGGGAAGCGGCGGCGATGAGCACCGAGGAGAAGATGTCGGCCGCCGTTCGAGAGACGATTATACTGGAATAAGGTTGAAATGAATGTTGGAGGCCGTTACGAGACACTTACCTATATTTTCTGGAAGGGACCTTTCTGCCGAGTAAGGCGTAAACGATGGCGGCGAGAAGAGTGAGGGCGAAAACGAATGAGATGAGCGAGAAGATCGGGGTCATCAGAAGAATTGATTCAGTCGACTGAAAGAGCCCATTGGCTTCAAGCTCACGAAGCCACTCCATGCTTACCTTATCCAATCGGGCATGTCTCTTTTCGATTTGTTCCACTTCCCGCTCTGTCATCTGCAGCTCGCACTCATGAGCCAAACGGGTCAAGTTGATATGCACCATCTCGATGTCTTCTCTCACTTCTCACCTCTTTTTCATTTCAATCAAAACACGGATCGACGGAATCTGAGCGAATAAAACGCGCGTTTTTGAGGGAAGTGTGAAAACGGGGATATCGTGTGCTGCGACGGTCGTTCGAGTGTCTCACGCACCCGACCTCGATTCGTTTTGTATCGAAGCGAATGGCTATTTCTGGAGTGCCAAACAAGGCAAAAAAGGACTAATTGGGAAAGCGAGAGAAGGAAAGAGTCTCATGGAAAAACGAATAATTCATAGGGAAAAATGATACCGTGTGGGAAGAGGTAAACGACTGATGAACTCATTGCGAGTTGAATAAGGAAAGGACAAAAAGGCCGAAAAGGAACGAAAAAGAAAGTGGACATTGAAAGACGAGTCAGTCGGGCGATCCGTCCCTTCCGGGGCTCGTCCCAGAAAAGAGCACTAGTACCTGAGAGCCGCAGAGCAAGGAAAGGACAAACAAAAGCCCGAGTTGGTACGTGGAAGGCGAGACAAGTGGTCAAACTCCTTTGCTCTATGCCCGCGCCGGACAAAAAACGAAATGTTTTTGAACTCGGTCATCAGGTCACTTTGGCTGTTTTTGGAACGGACTAATGGGATTGGAGAGAAAGGAAAGGTCAGCGGAGGAGGCAAATGGATGTGTTTGGACAGGTGAACACATTCGGAGTACAGTCGGGATTCGTCTGTTTTTGGGTTGATTTCAACGGACCTGAAGAGCTGGAAAGGGGTTCTCGAGGATGGAAGGAAAGGTTGGTAACTAGGTTGTGTTTTCAGAATGACATTATCATTTCTCATTTGAAGTGTCTTGCTTAGCTTGCACAATTTTATAGAAAAAGTGCAACCAAAAGATCAGTCTATTTGCTTTTTTTTCCCGAATCGTTTCTCTCTCTCTCTCTCTATCCCTTTCTCCTTTGCCGAATTCAAAGAAAGGAAACAATGAGACAACAACATCTTCAACTTTTTCTCTCTTTCCCAGGTCCCCGGAAGTAGTTTCAACACTTGGCCGCTCGATGTTCCTCTGTGCAGCACGAGACTCTCGGCTCCGTTTAATCCAGGCAGAGCCAGATCATGCACACACGCGAGAGAGCACGCTTTCCGGGCATTGTTGCCACGACAACAGCTGAAAAGAGCCGCCGCCGAGTCACTCTCTGCTCCGTCAGCTTTTTGCTCGTTTTGACTGACATTGATCGTTCCGAATGGGTGCTTTCACAATGAACTCTTATTGGGTTCTTCGAGGCCAGAATCATTGGTCCGTGAAATCCCTCCTCAGTTGTTGTTTCCATTTTCTCTGAGTTCACTCTATTCCAACACTTTCTTCATTTATCTATTATGCAGAATGAACAGCCAGCCAACAGTCCGTCTGAAACCGGACAAACAACTCGACTGCAATCTGAGTCAAGACGACGGCGTCTGGATGATGACTTCCAGTTTCATCATTTTCACAATGACTGCAGGGTTTGGACTTCTGGAGTCGGGAAGAGTGTCCTCAAAGGATGAAGTCAATTGTATGGTGAAGAATGTATTCGACGTCATCTTCGGAGGTAACTTTATTCTGAATCATAAAATCAATTCAATTATCAGGTCTCGCTTATTGGATGTTTGGCTACGGGCTCACTTTCGGAGACTCAACGCATCAGTTTGGAAGGTTTTTCGGGTTTGGCGACTTCTTTTTCGACCCAGAAAGAGTTTCGGACGATGATTCGACAGACGAGGTTAGGAGGATGAAATGAAGATAATCGGCTTGTGATTCAGAAAGGAATACACTATTCGCTCTTCATCTTTCAAATGAGTTTTGCCACGACTACATCCACAATCGTTTCTGGTCAGATCCTTTCTCGTTCCTGTACACAATCACAGTGTTCCAGCGGGAATGTCCGAACGAATTCATCTGAAATCGCACTGCTTCATCTCTTTCTGCATCACAATCGTTCACTCGATCGCGGGTCATTGGGTGTGGGACCAAGAGGGCGTTTTCCGTAAAATGGGCGTCGTCGACTCAGCGGGATGCAGTGCGGTTTGTTTATTTTCCATGGCAACATGGAGAGCGAAAAACGAGTTGTCTGCAGGTGCACTTGGTCGGAGGGGTTGCGGGACTCGTTGCCACTTCATACTTGAGACCGAGGAAGAATCGATTCGCCAGGAACGGAATACGAACAGTGAGCGATCCGACGAAGGCGATTCTGGGATTTCTGATGATCTGGTGGGGATGGCTCGCATTCAACACGTCCTCGAATTACGCAGTCACTCACGGCCAATGGACGGAAGGAATGCGGTCCGCCGTGGGAACCATCATGGCTTCTGCGGGTGGAGGTTTGGTTTGAAATGATTGAAAGCCGAAGAAAAGACGGAAAATTCAGGAGTTGTGACGGTTGTGGTAACCCGTTTCGCCACGAAGAAGATCCAGATGGATATGCTCATCGACGGAATGCTCGCTTCTTTAGTCTCCAGCACAGGCGGATGTCTCTATTTCACTCCTTGGCAGGCAACTCTTGTCGGAGCAGTCGGCTCCGCTCTTGCTCTCGCCGCGTATCCACTTACAGAGTGTCTGAAGGTAATCGGTGGCCTGTTTGAGGCTGAAATTCGTTGAGTTCTCAGATAGATGATCCTGTCGGAGTGGTTCCTGTTCATGTCGTCGGATCGATTTGGGGAATGCTTGCTCCCGCCATTTTCGTTTACAGAAGGCCAATGAACTTTGGTCCTCCGGAGTGCAATTTTCAGGTAAGCCATATTTTTTGACATTTGCAGTTTTAAATGTTTTTTCCAACAGTCATCTGAAGAGTCGAACGGACTTCTGTACGGAGGCGGATTCAGTCTCCTTCTGCTTCAAATGCTCGTGATTGTCTGCATTGGAGCATACAGTGCTATCTGCTCATTCCTCATTCTTTTCGTAAGCACTTGTTCTCTCTGAGACGCCACTGGATACATTTCAGTTAGTGCAGCATTCGCCAATCGGGTTGCGTGTTTCTAAATATGAAGAAGAACTGGGCGCCGATCTTATTGAGCACGGGCTGGCAGGAGTCAATCTCATGACGTACACAGTGGAGAAGAAGCTCGACGCAAGGTGGAATTCGTCTTTTCCGCTTCAATGTAATCTTGTCTTTCTTTCCAGAACACTCTCCGCCGTGCTCATGATTATCGTTCGGTGGAGAGCAAAAGCGAAGATCGGGGCACTCCGACGGAAACAGATTCACGACAGCGGCGTCGCCACTCCAAAGCCCGTCGAAAACGTCGAGATGAACGTAATCCAACGCCGAAACAATCAATCTACCTGATAAATACCTCTTCCGTATAGAAACTGTGTTTCCCTGTGACGATTTCCCTCCAACGTGTCATAAATTCTTCGTTCTTCTTTCCGTTCCCACTTGTTCCATGGGATTCCGTTCCCTTTCCCATCTTATTCTGTGCCGTCAAGGACCGTCTTCCCATCCGCCCATTCCTCCGACTCCTTCGGCTCCTATTCCTTCCATTCTGCCGACTTTCCCATCAATGCAGTCGGTTCTTTTTCTACTTCTCGCCTCGGCGATTGGTACGTTTCTCTTGGAATGGGTCTCAAAACCCGTAATTATTCAGGAGTGGCGTCTGAAAGTTTTTCGGAAAACGGTAAGCTCAATCTGGTGAATGTGCACAATGAGCACCGTTCCCAACTGGCTCTCGGCCAGCTCACTGTTCGTGGAGTCAAAAAACCTTCCGCGAGTGTCATGAGAAAGATCGTAAGAACAAAAGCCGTAGTCATTCGAAAAAAAGCTATACTTCAGTCCTGGAGTTTCAAACTGGCTCAAAGCGCGAAGACGTTCGCGGAATCTTGTCCGAAGAATCATTCGACCGTCATGAACCAAGGGGAAAGCATTTTCTGGCACTTCTCGAACAATCTGAACACTCCGGATGAATATGTGAGACCGTTGAATCTTTGGAAACAGAAAACCTTCCGGCTTCAGGGCAACTTGGCTCCCGAGAAATGGTGGAGCGAATTCGAAACGAACGGATGGGACTCGTTGATCTACAACCACGCCAAACAGAGATTCCAGATCGGACACGCCGTCCAAATGGCGTGGCACTCGACCAGTAAAGTGGGATGTGGCTACTCGAAGTGCGACGTCGGAACGCCCGATCAGACGATGGTTGTCGTGTGCCGGTACTATCAAAAGTGAGAAAACTGGACGAGAATGGAGATGGTAACGGCTTCCTTTCAGAGGCAACATCGAAGGAGAGCCCATCTACGAACAAGGAGAACCGTGCTCCAAGTGCCCGGCCGAATACCAGAAGTGTCCGTCCGGATTGTGCGAGAAGGGATTCAGCGAGTCGGAGGACGATTAATCATCCCTCCTCTCTTTCCGCAATTATTTAAAATGCATCTTTTTTATCACATCACAATTTGCCTTTCGTTTCGAATCGCATTCTGAACGCATCCAGATGACAGTTCGCATTTGCGAAAAAAGAACGATCCGATAATAGATGGGGACAATGTTGATTTTTTCAAACCCATAACCGAACTTTAAAAACAGTTGGTATAAAAAGGGTTAAATGGGAAAAACAAGGTCATTCCACACAGACTATGCACCCTCACTTCCGGTTATTTTCTGTGCTCGCAACTGCGCTCGTCGGTCAGTTTATTTCTTTGAACTCAATCGGAGAAAGAGAGTCTCAGGACTGCGTTGTGAGTTTTCGGATACCGGGAAACAGTACTTATTGACACGTCACAACGAATTGCGCTCACTGATTGCCCTCGGAAAGTACGTTGCATCGAATACGACAAAGGAATCTGCCACAAACATGATGAAGATCATTTGGGACGAAGATCTAGAATCATCTGCTCAAAACTATTCATCCGGCTGCCCCTCAGGACATTCCACAAACAGAAAAGACATTGGAGAGAACATGTACTGGTGGATATCTCCAGCAGACACCGAGACAAATATGGATGTTCTGGGGAACAGATCATCCAATCTGTGGCAGAGTGAGTTTCAGAGCTTCGGATGGACGGAGAATCGGTTGACACAGGAGACATTCGAAACCGGAATAGGCCACGCTTCACAGGTAAAGAACTGCGGGGAATTAAGAAGACTGAACATTTGTAGATGGCCTGGGCCAACACACAAAAAGTTGGATGCGGAGTAACCAAGTGCACCGGTGACTCCATATCAGGAACTGAATACGTGGTAGTTTGCCAGTATTCTCCGGCGTAGGTGAAGTATTTAATTTATATTGTACAGCATGAATTTCAGAGGGAACTACATTGGGAGCAACATTTACAAGGCAGGGAAGACATGCTCAGAGTGTCCGGACGGAACTTCTTGCGAATCGGACACTGGACTTTGTGTATGAGAAAACATATAAAATAAACCATTTCTCGGAAGTGTATGAGTTCTAGTGTTTGCTGACTTCTCTCGATTTCGAGACTTCCTTCATTTTCGACGTTATCTTCTTCTCCTCCGGACGGGAAACTGGAGCCCCGGGCTCACAGCACGCTTCGTCGTTTGGCCCAGAAGGCTGAGTAGGAGCTTGAGACTGTGCAGATGTTGGAGGCTGAATAGTAGGCGCTGGCGCCGGAGATGCCTGAACCGGTGGTGCCGGAGATGCCTGAGCCGGTGGTGCCGGAGATGCCTGAGCCGGTGGTGCCGGAGATGCCTGAGCCGGTGGTGCCGGAGAAGGAGACGGCGGAGCGATAATGTTGACCAGCTGATGCGGCTCGGCCGGTTTCTTGGGCTCTGGTGGCGGCGGCGGGGGCTTCTTCGGTGCCACCTTCTGCAGTTTGTCGCGGTTCTCCTCGTTGTCCATGCGAATCATGACGGACTTGTGCCCGTCCTCCACCACAATCGGCTTGCGGTCCATCTTCGCGCCCTCTTTGTTCTTCGACAGAGCACTCGGAATGGGAGCAGGCGCGACGCATCCCTCAGCGGACGGCGACTTTCGAATGCGCAGCTCCATCTTGCGCATGATGCTCCGAACATCAGGAGGAGCCATCACAGACTGAGTGTGCTCTTCGTTCATTTCATCCTGAATTTAGAATGTCGAATCACGACGATGTTTCTGGAAGATGTTGTTCTCACCGTCGCAGCCTTCAGAGTCTTCTCAGTGATGCCTCTCTCCACGAGCAACGACACCGTCTTCTTCTCCTTCAAACCTCTAATCAGAAGCCCTTTGCATCGGTTATTATCGTTCACCGGTTCGCCATCCACGTCGATGATTCTATCGGCCACGTTGAACAAACCGGTCACTATCGAGTCTGAACTTTATTTTTCAAGTCTATTTCCCACAAGAACCTTCCTCACTTTCTTCGGCTTTGATCACAAAAATGCTTTTGAAGACATTCTTGATGCCGAGTCCGAATTTGAGCCCGGGACGGTAGTTGATTACAACAATGAAATACTCGTAACCATTCTTCTTTTCTCCAATGTTACGCTCGCGTTCCGTGGGCACTTCAAACTTTTCAGGAACCTGAAAAGAGTTCTGTTCATTGAGAGGGAATGAGTTTGGGATGACTGACAGAGACAGGAGTCAATTGCGCTTTCGGCGGTTCTTCCTCCGCGTTGGCCGTAGACATTCGTAAAATTTTCGGAAATTAATAAAAACAAAGATTCCATGATGTTGCTATCAGAAGGATTTCGATATCAGAGCAGGTTCGGTGAGTTCACGGGAAGTATTCTGCTGTCCTGCGAAGACTATAGTACCTGCCCCCACAATCAGTGAAAAGTGTTTTCCAATTTTTGGTCTCCGCTATCACAATACAACAATTTTCAGCTGAATAAACAGAAGGAAACTCTGCGTGTCACGTACCCAATTGTCTCTAGTTTTATAACTGTTTTGAGTTTTGTTGATAATAAAAAAACAGTTGTCAACTTGCTTTGAACATGAACACATTCCTCGTTCTCCTGTCCCTCTTCGCTTTCTCTTCTGCTCAGTTCAGCTCTTCTGCGCAGACTGAGATTGTAAATGAGCATAATTCGCTGAGATCTTCAATCGCTAAAGGTACTTTCGTGGCTAGGGAAACAACGGAACCGGAAGCGGCAGACATGCTCAAACTGAAGTGGGATAACTCGCTCGCAACATCAGCCCAGAACTATGCGAACACGTGTCCGACTGGCCATTCCGGAGATGATGGGATCGGAGAGAATATCTTCTGGTCGTGGTCCAGCGGATCGCTCGGATCTCTCGATGAATACGTGGGTCTGCGGGTCTATTCAACCTGATTTACTCCGATTTCAGGGAGTCACTGCTTCGGACTCGTGGCAACAAGAGTTTCAAGATAACGGATGGACTTCCAACGTTCTTGATGTCGCGACTTTCAACACTGGAATAGGACATGCCACGCAGATGGTCTGGTCGAAAACTGGATCAATTGGGTGCGGAGTCAAGAACTGCGGGCCGGATCCGAGCATGAACAACTGGAACCAGGTGGTCGTAGTGTGTCAGTACAAACAACAGTAAGCTCTGAGAAATATACTGCATCAAAGTTTGAAATGTACCTTTCAGGGGAAACATTCTGAACTCGCCAATCTACAAAAAAGGAAGCACTTGCTCGGCCTGTCCTTCTGGAACTTCTTGCGAATCCTCTTCTGGGCTATGTGCTTAACCAATGTCTTTCACTTCATTTTCTCAATAAATGACCATTTTTTAAGGTTCTATTTCACTAGGAATACTTGTTCTTTTGACCCACTCCTTTGTTTACTTCCCTATTTGTAATCGGCTCGTGATAATGACAAACTCTTCGTGCTGCCCACACTTCCGGCTCTTACAGTTCACTCTTTACTCGCTTATCACCGAAGTGGGCATGATTTATTCTAATTCGGCACGATAAGAACCCCTATAAAGCGTGCGGTCGACAGCTTACCTCACTAATCTCTTTCACATTTGTTTGTTAGTTTGACATGCGGTCTTGTCTTTCAGATGAAAGTTTTGCTGTTTCTGGCACTTGCTGTCGGCTCTTACGCCGATTTCACTTCGTCCGGACAGAGCGGAATCATCAATGCCCACAACAAACTGAGATCTTCGATTGCGAAAGGAACTTATGTGGCCAAGGGAACGCACAAGCCGGCCGGTGCCAACCTTCTTAAAATGGTATACAATTCTTTACTGAACTCTTTGACGGTTGTTTTCAGAAATGGGATTCGTCGGTGGCCTCATCTGCTCAAGCTTACGCCAACAAATGTCCAACTGGCCACTCGGGAACGAACGGAGTCGGAGAGAATCTGTACTGGTACTGGACCAGTGGATCTCTGGGAGACCTCAACCAATACGTATGATTTCGTTCTCCTTGAACCGCTGGACATGAAGAGTTTAGGGAGCTGCCGCCTCGGCTGCTTGGGAGAAGGAGTTCCAGGAATACGGATGGAAGTCCAACCTCCTCGATGTGAACCTCTTCAACACTGGAATCGGACACGCCACGCAGATGGCTTGGGCCAAGAGCGATTTGGTCGGATGCGGAGTGAAAGACTGCGGAAAAGACACGAACGGATTGAACAAAGTGACGGTCGTCTGTCAGTACAAACCACCGTGAGTCCTCGAGGAAACAGAACTCAGAAGATTGCGTTTTTTGCAGAGGAAACTACCTAAACCAGTACATTTACGTCTCGGGAACCACTTGCTCCGGCTGTCCATCGGGAACTTCCTGCGAATCGAGCACTGGCCTTTGCGTCTGATTCATTTCTTTTTGTACATAAAGTTTAGTTCAAACTCTTTCGTAGTCAATTACTTCCTGTACATAAAACCGACTAGCAGATGCCCTTTCGGATGAAACACATACAGTAGCGGCCACTGAAATATCCCTTTTTTGGTTTTTCCGCTATAACTTTTTTTTAGAGAAGAGCTAGGAACTTGAGGTCAACTGTGAAAACGTTGCAAAATGAGCCAGCAAAATGATCCAGTTTAGCTCTTATCGATAAAGTACATTAAATATGTCGGTAATACGCACAAAAAATTGTGGCCCGGATGCTCTTCTCTAAAAAAGTTATAGCAGAAAAACCAAAAGGGGATATTTCAGTGGCCGCTACTGTAAATGGAGGTTTGTTGAAGTGAAAAGGGATGTCGATTCCGAAAGGTCAGGCAAAGACTAACCGATATTCCCTGGGAATCCAACACGAAAACATTGCAGGGAACCTCGCACGGTTCATGTTTTGGCTCTGTTTAAAACGAGAGACGGAACCCTTCTCCACATTGGAAACTTCCTTCTTCTCCTCCAGAAACATTTGTGAAGCTAGACTAGTCTTTTTTGATTTTTTGTTCTATACCGATAGAACAAGCACAAGTTTGTATCCGCACATGACCCCCTATCCTGCTCGTCCTAGGCTTTCCCATGGTCATAGTTCGACCGGCAGTTGTTCACACAAACCGGTTACTTGTATAAATGCTATTCAACCGTTTTTTCGTTTACAGACTTGACAACAACAATGCAAACTTTTCTTGTGTGGGCCGCACTTTGCGTTGGTGAGTTTCAACGGCAATTTGAACGAATCGAATCAAACGGAGGGGTTTCAGGTGCATTTGCTCAATTCAGCTCCAGTGGGCAACAGGACATCATTAATGCTCACAACACTCTCCGCTCCAAGATTGCCAAAGGAACCTACGTTGCCAAGGGAACTCAAAAGCCAGCTGGAAGCAACATCCGAAAGATGGTGACCTAGAATAGGAGTACTAATATTATCTGAGAATCTCTTCAGAAATGGGACACCTCAGTGGCCACTTCTGCTCAGAACTACGCTAACGAATGCCGGAGTAGCCACTCTGGAGTTGCCGGACTCGGAGAGAATATTTACTATTACTGGACTAGTCTGCCCGTCACCAGCCTCGATAAGATAGGATTAAAGGCTTGTGCCGCTTGGGAGAAGGAGTTCCAGGACTACGGATGGAAGTCCAACCTCCTCGATATGAACCTCGTCAAAACTGGAATCGGACACGCCACGCAGATGGCTTGGGCCGACTCGTACCTCGTTGGATGCGGAGTGAAGAGCTGCGGAAAGGACTCGAAAAAATACGGACTGAATAGGGTCGTCGTCGTCTGCCAATACAAGCCACAGTGAGTCGCGCAAAGTGTGAGAGTAGAAACAGAAAGTGATGGATTTACAGAGGAAACTACTTAACCCAGAACATCTACCAGTCGGGAACCACTTGCTCCGCCTGTCCATCTGGAACTTCATGCGAAAAGTCTACTGGACTTTGCGCTTAACTTCTCTGATATAAGTTGTCATTCATTCCCTAATAAATCGTAGTCATTTACTGTTTTATTTTATACAAACACTCGATTTATACAGTTACAGCGGGAACTGGGGCAGAGGCTCATCGCGATACGGCTGGATCGAAGAGTCCTCGTAACCCTCTCTGGCCCACGGCGCTCTTTCCGAGGAGCAGAAAAAGAAGAAGATGATATTGGCAATGATGAGGAAAACGGCGTGGACGATGAAGAGTGTGGACCAGGAAGCTGAAGTGTAATTTGGGAGAAATGAGGGAAGGGAGCGGAGTGTTACCGTAATCCGTGTTCTCAGCAATCAGAACATTGAGCAAGGATGAGAAGAACATGGCAGTCGAGTTGACAATGAAGATGTTGACGAGAAGGAAAAGATGGAGATGGCCGGATCTCAGTTGATTCATTCGCAGATGACCGGCGTATGCACATCCGAGAAGAGAGGAAGCTAGTATGTACATGCCCTAAGAAGAGAATACTTCAGATGGGGAACGATCGAAGCAAGTACCGTGACAAGGTATTTGTGATTGACGGGATCGAAGAAGCCGAGCGCAAATAGGAATATTCCGCACATTCCGAATGCGATTGTATTGAAGAAACGCATCTTGTTCTTCTCCGCATTTCTGAAACATAATACTTTGGAATACACTGGAACTAAGAGAACTTACGCCAATTTTTTGTATAAATAAATGGAAGACACCGAAGTGACCAGGTTCAGAATCGGAGCAATGATTGTGAAATAGGCGGAAGAGATCTCGGAATGGCCGACGACTTTGTGGAAGAAAGTGGGTCCGAACTGATAAAAGAGTTGGAGAGCACAGCCGTACGCGAAGGACGTGAAGAAGATGACCCAGATGCGGAAGTCTTGGTAGATAGATAGATAGGGAATTCGAAGGTCGAAAGTACGGGAACGAGTGCGTTCGTATTCGAACATGGCCTAAAGGGAGCATTTGGAGTTGAAAACCATTCTCCCAAGAACTTACATTGCAGAATCCGATAGTAACTGCCCTCTCTTTGAAGTCCTCGTCGAAATGAATGAGAACGAATATGAAAAAGACGAGAGCGATGGTGATAACTGCTCCGTAATGAGCAGAATGCCATCCAATCGAAGAAGCGGCCATGTGGGAGACAATCGGATGAACGAAGATTTCGGAGATGTGCGCGTAGGCGAAGACGATGATCGGAACGGCGATGTGGTCGAACGGAATGAAGACTGAGAGCTTGCAGACGTACGGGATGAACGCGGCCAGGGAGAAACCTTGAAGAGAGTCTGGAAGACGTCGGCAGCTGTTGGAATACCTTGGAAGATTCTCAGGATGATGGCCAGCAGATAGGTCTTTGCGTTCACGCACGAGGGGAAGAACAGGGCCGGAACTACGCTCAGGAACGCACACATCACGAAGCTTCTTCTGAAATCCTACGAAATCTCGACATCCGTTCAGGTCCTCAACCTGAATCCCATGTTATTGTACGCATAGGTGATTGGAGTTGCCGCAATGACCGTGCCCACAGACGTTACAGTAATCAGCGACTCCTTCTGGGGATTCGAAAGGTAGTAGACATACTTGACGATGACGTCACGAGACGTCTGTTTCCCGGGATCATATTGGTTGTCGATCTCTTCATAAACTGAAATAGCCGTCAACTTGTTTTGAACTTTTTCCAATAAATCCGTAGTGTCATTTTGCAAGTCTCTAGTCCCTGTAGTCTTGCCTACAGTCAACACGAACGCAGTCTCTTCCTTCTTCTTCCCTTTTCTCATCCTGCTGCCGCCGCGCCCATTCGCAGTTTTTCTCACAGATACGATCAGAAATCAGCGCATTTCGCAACCGATAAGATAGCGGAGTATAAAAGAGGAGACCCACAGTCGGATTCGGAAGAGTTTCTGAATTCGTGCAGGAAGTTGACGGTCGACTGGTATACGGTCGGATTCGCGTATATGGTGCACATGCACAATGTGCACAGGAACAGGAAGAAGAACGGAATGTGCTGAAAACAAAGAGTGGGAAGAATGGAAAGACACGGGCTCACTTTGATGT
The DNA here is from genome assembly GCA_946814055.1 of Caenorhabditis sp. 36 PRJEB53466. Lineage (NCBI taxonomy): Eukaryota > Metazoa > Nematoda > Chromadorea > Rhabditida > Rhabditidae > Caenorhabditis > Caenorhabditis sp. 36 PRJEB53466. The sequence continues at coordinate 5,432,491 of CAMPFS010000004.1, read as the reverse complement.
TCTCGTATTGCTCGGTCCTTTTCTCATATTCTCCGTCTTCTGGCGATGTCGTTGGCGACACTGAGCTCATTCTGAAGCGAGTGAATGAAAGTTCGATAATCGATTGAAGCCAACTCACGAGTGTCTGTTTTCAGGCGGGGAATGCTAGGCGAGAAATCAAAAAACCGGGGGACTGTCGGCCGATTTGCATAATCTGCTCACTTTGAATTCCGACGCAGCACGCGCATCTTTTTCAAAGATCTCGGAAACAAAATGTGCAAAAAGAGGGAGGCGAATAATCCTTGACACCTTTTCCGGAAACACTGCGTTCTCATTGGACATTTTCTATAATTGGGCACACAATTTTTGTGTGATTGTGATAGTTCTAATTGGAAGTGTTCCGCGAACAGTCAGGGATTCCCTCCAATGATCAGACGCTTTATTTCCCTTCCGGTCGCTCCTTTCTCTCCATTCTTTTCGTGCCACATCATCGATCCCGTCGCCGCCATTTTATCACCTTATCAGCCACCTTCACGGTCACTCTCCTGTGTAACAGACCCCGTTATTCTCTTCTTTGTCCTCTTCGAACTGACCACCGCTAACAGCCTATTACAGCCCTTTGTGTGTGTCCCCTAGACGTCCGAGTTTGCCCCGTTTATTCGAGAATTCTCTGACTTCGAGGTCGCGACGTCACCAAGAAGAGAAAAAAAAAGAAGAGAAGAAGAAGAAAAAGGAATGAAAAAGTACTTGAGGGAATATGTTTGACTTTGAATGGCTACTGGTTTGAGTGTTCAGGGCACAAACTTGGCGAGAAGACAGAAAGAGTTTCGGTGAAGGACGCAAAAACGTCACAGATGGAAGGAGACGAAGGGAAGGAGTGGCAAGAAACTGGAATACCAGTTCCAAACTGTTGACGGCTGATCCTTTTGTCGCGAAAACATTGTACTCTTGAGAGAAAGATTAAACTATTAAAAGTTGCAAGTGTTCAGAGTTAAGTACAGATTGAAATTGAAATTGTAGGCAGGCTGGAAGCTTCTTCGATATGAACAGGTAATCGAACTGTTCTATTTCTGAACCAAAACAATTCTGACTCATTGACCCGACTTCACGACCTCTTTGTAGCCACACTGTGTAGTCCCCAATTGGCAGTTACCGTAAGGGGTTCAATCACAAACCTGTTGGTCACTTCCATCCAAAAGAATTCCGAGAATCCTTCATTTTCTGCTGAACGGAACCGTTTCTCGGGAATTAGGCTCATTTGACCGATCGAAGTCTGGAGAGAAGTGGGACTTCCAGTGCACTTGTCACAAACGAATCACGTGCGAACCAGTGTTTTCGTGACTTTCGGGGCCAATCCGTTTCGCAAACTCTTTTGTTTTTTTACAGTCGGGCAAGACGCAGACAAGACACGCAGCTGAACCATCGGAGGGGCGGGACTGGCCGAGACGACACGACAAGAAAACCCGAGGCGACGGACGACGGCGGCGATTCAGAAGACGATCAACTGCCGGGAGAACACTCGCGATGTGCAGCAGAACAAGTGTCGTATTGCTGGCCCTCATGGCCGTTACGTATGCCGCCACGGCCAGTGATCCTATTGACTCGGTACGTTTCCATCTCTAGAAGCATTTCGTTAATCCATGTGCCAGTTCTAACCGGCTTATGTGCAAGTTTGATCATTTCTCCAGAGTTCAGTTAGTCTGAAATACTAAATAGTCAATCCTCAAATCTAACCCTCCAGATTCGAATAACGGCAACGTATCGCCGTTTGTTTTTATCTTATTTCATCTCAATGATCCGTCTGATAGTGCAAAACAATGGCGCCTTCTGACCCTGATCGTTTGTAACCAGTCTGTTTCGACTGGCCATTCGCATCATGCGCCCAATCAGCTGATTCCTTTTTTATCACCTCGAAGATGTGTAGTTTGTGATAGCTGCTGTTATTGTGGCTTCTGTGACCAAAAATGTTCCCGGACAGGACGAGTGTAGCCTAGACAAAATGTGTTGTCGGAATAAATCGTCCGATCATTCGACCTCGCAGTATTTGATTCGATATCGTTCAGATCTCCAGCCAAGGAGCGGAGATTCTCAACAAAGCGAAACTAACAGGACAGTCGGTGAGACAATGCTCGTGTGCGGAGCAGAGAATCTGTGTGGAGGAGATGAAGTCTCAGGCGAAGGACTGCACTGTCCCCTGCTTCCAAAAGTTTTCTACTGTGAGTTTGAAGGTTTGGAAAACGTAATGAAGACGGAACAAAGTTGCAGATCACTGCCCGTCCGAATGATCTGAAGAAATGTTTCGACGAGAAGGATAACATCCTCGAGGATTTCCTGACCTGTTTCGAGAACCGCGTGGAAGCGTAAGACATTCCTCTGTGATGCAATGTGGACAGTTTGTGTTCAGATGTGTGAGTGACCAACACGGCCCACAGATCCAGAAGACCGACATCCGCGGAATTTTCAAGGTGACCGAAAAGAGCATCGCCACGCAGACAAACACGTTCCAAACGATGATCAAACCCATCAAGCACATTTTGGATGCGACTGGCGAGTTCGCTCTTTGCGTCAAAGACTGCTTCCTGGAGAGAAACAAGGGCGGCTTCTGCTTCGACAGAAAAGCGTGAGTACACTTGATCCATGGTATTTCGAGAATAGAATAGTGACCAACGAACAAATCGCCGAGGCCGCCAATCACAAACCACCGTTTTGGGCATCCGAACCGGTTCGGCCACTTGAAACTAATCATCAACAAGTTCAGATGTCAACCTTTGGTTGCCGAATCGAAGGCGAGACAGTCGTTCCGTACGTGCACCAAGAAGATGCACTGGAAGCGGGAGGCCGGAGAGCTGTGCGAATGCTCCGTGAACGCCGGCGTCGAGTGAGTTCCCCGTTGGCTTCAGATCCTCACTTCTCTTTGTTAGTTCCAGAGAGCTCAGACAGTACTGCGCCATGTTCAAGCTGATGGGCAGACGTGCTCCGATGAGAAAGACCCGTGGATGAAAGAATAGATGAAATCACTCGTATCCGCCCCTTTTTTTTCGCTTACCGGTGTTTATAGAATCCCACTGAACCTAGGAATCGATGGTCTCAACAAACGCAGTCAAAGCCTTATACCCATTCTCTTCTGTGTGTAAATTGAACGCTTCTAAAAATGCAAAGTGGTAATAAAATTTGATTTTCTTTTGTTGCAAACTCTTTGGATAACTCTCTTATCTGCCCTGTTGTTTGTCACTTATCAAACGAAATGCAAACAGTGATCGGTGTGAAAACTTCCGAGCGGCGGAAGATTTGTTTGAGCAATGACTCGGGGCCAGAGGGCATCTCATTTCGCATTCAGACAGGACGAAGACACCTGGACAAACAGTCTGGAATAGGGAAGGAAGGAAGCATCGGAACACAACATTCGACTGATTCGCACGGCAAACATCAGAACACCGACTCCGTGATCTTGGGATTAGGAGGAGAACAAAGTGGAACGAACGCCAGGTCAGAAAGTTATTATACAGTACACAGTGCAGATATCAAAGAATCAGCATCATGTTTGCTGAAGCGTACCCACTTCTTCGCAACCTCTTCTCGCTTCTTTTCGCCGACTTCTCGTATCTTTCCCCCGAATTCTTTCTCACGCTCCACACTCTCGACATCTGCGGTTCATTTTCTCGTTCCTAATCAGAGAAAGCTGATTATTTTGCCATTTTCCTTGTTTTTTTGCCTGAATTCATCGAAGTTCGCGCCGCTTTCGTCGTTTCCGTCATTCTTTGCTTTCTATTTTCGGGGGAATTCCCCCCTCGTCATCTTCGTCGGAAACGAGCGCCGTCCGATCGTTTGGCACGACGTGTGACCATCAAAGAGAACCGAGCGGCTCGTAAAAGATTGAACTGATGGCCATGTCTATTGCGAGGCGTCGACGCTCGAAAAAAACAGAAATAGATGTGTCTTGTGTCCGAATGTGCTCCGATTCCACTTGAGAGATGCGCATAATGCAGTGGGAGGATATGAATATCAAAAAGTTGCCCCGGGCGGTGTTTAGGCAGCTGTTCGGACAAATAAAGGTGTGGAGGAGACCACGGAGGATCCAGTTCGTTCGCTTCAAAATGGTATTTAGGGAACCTTCGAAGAGTACATACTTCTGTCTCCGCTTTCTTTCTCTTTTTTGATTTATCGGGGTCTCCTATCAAATTCTCCGACTGTTTGCCGACTTCTTCCTCTGTGTTGGCCCTTTACCTTCCGATGATTCGTTCATCAAATCACTCTTTTGGACTTTTTGAGTTTCATTGAAAAGCACGTTGTTTCGCGCCGTCGCCCCTATTTTATGTTCATCGTTACCTTAGAGATAACGTCGCGTCTGCGAGCACTAGAGTCTTCAAGGGGGTTACGGTGGTCAGTTCGGATGAGGGAGGAGACAGTACCCAGTCGACAGACATTCGTTGGCATTTCAAGTGTTTGTTTTCATTTGGGGGAGCCTCTTCACAACATTCGCGTATCAGCTGTGCCTAGACTGTTCTCTGTTCCTGCTTATAAGCTGCCGACCTAATGACTGCCTCGCTGAACCTTTGTTTGTGGATCCATTACAATGTTGTTCCTCATACTTGTTTGTGTTGTCTTTTGGGATTGTCTGCCAACGCATTCTGCTCCTTCGGTAGCTACTGAAAGCTCTACAGTACTACGACACTTATGTCTCCTTCTTTGTCTTGTAAATAAATTCATCCAAACTACATATATCTCTCCCCCGGAAGTCTTATTCTTTGAGTATTTCCGCATTTCGTTTTCGGGTCACGATCAGAAGGGTTTATAAGCTAACTGGGCAGTTCTCTGTGAGTAATACTTTGTTTACCTGTCTCATATATTCGCCCCCTTTTCTTTTCTTTCTCCGAAATCGAACAAACACTGTTCCCTCGCCCCGCTATCATCTCCTCACATTACCCAAATCCCCGTCTCGCATGACGTGAGACGCTTGATCGGGTCGTGGGTGGCAGCTCCGTTCCGCTCACTTTACATAAATAAGCACACCTCCTCCTCCATCACCTCAAAGTTATCTTCATTCAGAATGGTAAACTCTCAAAAGGACTACATCAGTGTCACCGTTCTTTTCGTCGTAAATCTACTCAATTATGTGGACAGATATACCGTAGCTGGTGAGTTTTCGAACCCTATTTTCAGTGTTTTTACTCTGGAAGTGCGTTTCAGGAGTGTTAACTCAAGTACAGACCTACTACAACATCTCGGACAGTTTGGGTGGACTTATCCAGACTGTCTTCCTCATCTCTTTCATGGTCTTCTCCCCGGTCTGTGGCTACCTTGGCGATAGATTCAACCGAAAATGGATCATGATAATCGGAGTGGGAATCTGGCTCGGAGCAGTTCTCGGATCCAGTTTTGTCCCCGCCGACGTAAGTAAACTATGACAAGGGCTCAATGACTCATCGTCCAATTCAGCACTTCTGGCTCTTCCTCGTGCTCCGCAGTTTTGTTGGCATCGGAGAAGCCTCCTACTCAAACGTGGCGCCTTCACTGATCTCTGACATGTTCAACGGACAAAAGAGGAGTACTGTCTTCATGATATTCTACTTCGCGATCCCAGTCGGAAGTGGCCTCGGGTTCATCGTCGGTTCGAACGTCGCCACTCTCACCGGGCACTGGCAGTGGGGAATCCGCGTGTCGGCCATCGCCGGCTTCATTGTGACAATCGCATTGATCCTGTTCACCTATGAACCTGAAAGAGGAGCAGCCGACAAGGCACTCGGGGACTCGAAGGCAGTCCTCACGACCAACACCACGTACCTCGAAGACCTCATGATCCTTCTGAAAACCCCGACTCTCGTCGCCTGTACCTGGGGATACACCGCCCTTGTGTTCGTCTCTGGAACTCTTTCCTGGTGGGAGCCGACTGTCATTCAACACTTGACTGCGTGGCATCAAGGACTCAACGACACAAAGGAGCTGGCGAGCACGGACAAAGACAGAGTCGCCCTCTACTTCGGAGCTCTCACCACCGCCGGAGGTCTGATCGGAGTCGTCGCGGGATCAATGCTCTCAAAATGGCTCACAGCCGGTTGGGGACCATTCAAGAAATTCCAAACTGAGAGAGCGCAGCCACTCGTCTCCGGAGCAGGTGCTCTGTTGGCTGCTCCCCTTCTGCTCATCGGAATGATCTTCGGAGACAAGAGTCTCGTTCTTCTGTACATTATGATCTTCTTCGGTCTCACTTTCCTTTGCTTCAACTGGGGACTCAACATTGACATGTTAACTGTGAGTGCCTTTCCCACCTGTCCCTTCATCTCATTTCCGTTCAGACCGTCATTCATCCCAACCGTCGAAGCACTGCCTTTTCCTATTTTGTTCTGGTCTCTCATTTGTTCGGAGATGCTTCTGGACCCTATCTGATCGGTCTGATCTCTGACCTCATCCGCCACGGATCCACTCTTCCCAAGGATCAATATCATTCCCTGGTGACCGCCACCTACTGCTGCGTCGCCCTTCTTCTCATTTCCGCCGGTCTCTACTTCGTTTCCTCACTCACTTTGGTCAATGACAGGCGAAAATTCCGGATGGAAATGGGTCAGTTGCTTCCGAATTCCGATCATTTCTTATTCATTACTTTCAGGTCTCGATGATATGCAATCCAAGCCCATCCGTACCTCAACGGACAGTTTGGAGAGGATCGGACAAAACGACGAAGTGGCCTCTTCCAGATTGTGAATTCCTTTTCTTTGCTTTACAACTTTCTGGGTTAATGTATGATACAGACTCACGGGTTCTTTTCGGATGAAAATCAAACACGTTTTACTTTGTATAAATGTTGAGCAATAAACAGTATAAATACTAAACGGAATGACAAGAAATAAGTTAGAAGACGAGACGGGCGGATCTGAGCGGACAGCTGCAGTAGGCGGCATCCGGTCCCGGTGATCCTGGCGGTCCGTACGGTCCTGAAATTTATCTCTTTCTCAATTTATTATCTGAATTCACCCACCGGTCTCTCCGTCCGCTCCTGGTTCCCCGTCCATTCCCGGCTGTCCGGCCGGTCCTTCTTCCCCCTCCGGTCCCGGAATTCCCGGCTCTCCGTCCTTTCCTGGCGTCCCCTCGACTCCCGCCAATCCTGGAGCTCCCGGTGCTCCCGGCATTCCTATCCCTTTTGTTCCGTTGGCTCCCGGTGCTCCGTCCATTCCCGGCTCCCCCTCGGCTCCCGTCTCTCCGGCATCTCCGGGCGCTCCCTCGACTCCTGGCTCTCCGTCCTTTCCTACCTCGAAGTTGTCGGCTCCTGGAGCTCCCGGTGGTCCCTGCTCGCCTTGGTCTCCGTCTGGTCCTGGCGGTCCTGGCTCTCCAGCCGGGCAGCGAATGCACGGAGGTCTCTGGTAAATCAGCGATTGGTCGAAAAGCGGGAAGTCGGGCCCCGGCTGTCCGGCGTCTCCGTTGAATCCGTCGTCTCCGGGCGCTCCTGGTTCTCCCGGCGGTCCGATTGGCCCGGCTGGACAGTTGTTCGCCTTGTTCATGCACCCGCACTTCGACTCGCCGCTTCTCTTTTGTCTCACCACCGAACGGTTGATTTCGATCATGTCATCCCAGGCTTCCGTTGCGAATTTCTGAAAGCATTTTAGAGTTAAACCAGAAATGGCACTGATAAAAACGTACATTGAACTCTGCCACGTCATCAAGAGCTGAAGAATAAAAAGTACGGAAATCGGCGTAGATAAGGAGTCCGGCGGTGATGTAGCCGACGACAAGGACGGACGAAACAGAGACCGCCGCGCAGATGAAGGTATTAGGCATCGCCGCTGCTGTTGCTGCTTCTGATGCTTCTGTCACTGCGAACAGGCCTTATGTACTATCGCACCTAATGTCCGTTTAACGACCGATCGCGCAATTCCCTCATAATTTCGAATTGCGCTAACCTTATACGAATTCCCATCTTGTTTATACGTGTTTATCATATGAAAACAACACAAATACAAAGCGAAATCTGGTGATGAACGGCAGCGAACGTTCTAGAAGCCGTACTTTTGTCTCGCCATTCTCTTCGTCTGCTTCTGCTCGGCCCATTTCTCCTTGAGCTGCTCTTCGCGAGCCACAGCCTGAAAGAAGTGTGTTGAGAAGCAGGAGGGCTAAACGAAGAACATCTTACCAAACTGGCCAAATAAGTGATTTGATGCTTTCTCCTCGACATTTGTCCTTGAGTCTGCACTTGTGGGACTGGAGCCGATGTCGCCTCGACAAACGCGCGATGTCCGAGGTTTTTGATGACGTTTGTGCGGACATCTGGACCAAGGGCTGCGTCCACATTGACGTCGACAATCGAAGAAGCCATCTCGTTGATGGAGCGCTTCTCCTCCGATCCGATATCGTGCGAGAATCTCATCAAAAGCTTGTGAGCCTGTTCGTCCGAAATCTTTCGGTGAAGCCAAGTGTTTGAAGACGAAGCGCCTTCCTGCTGAGCTTCTTCTTCGGGCATCTGGTACATTTGACTCGGATCTATTTCGTCATCGTCAGTGGGACGTGATGGGCCGACGACATCCATACTGCTATTGATAGCCATGAAAGGCACATCAGAAAGTGTCTCTTGTCGTTTAGCAGGAACGGACGAGAATCCGAAGAAGTCCATCGGACCATCGTCATCATCATCATCACTGTCATCTGCAATTTGCGGAGCAGGTGCTGGTGTGAAAGCAGGCACCACTGGAGAATTCTGGAATGAAACAAACATTTTGGCAAGAGAATCCCTGTAATAAGTACCTTCTTCGCAACAGACTGCGGGACCAAAGACTTTGCAAATGAAGACGGGCCGTCTGATCGGTTGTCTCTGCCCTTTGGCGCAGGAAGAGTGGCCAAAAATCCATTCCCCAGCTTCTGCTTCGGAACGACGCCTTTTCCTTCATCGTCACTGTCATTGCTCGATTCTCCCCCGATTCCAGCAAGACTGCCGAATGCGGAAATTACTACCTTAGCTGGAAAGAGAAAATGAATAGTGAACTGATCTGAGTGCTTACCTTTCTCTTTTTTATCTTTCTTTATTCCTCCTGCGACCTTCGCAATTTTCTCGCCCTTCTGCGCCTTTTTCGCCAGTTTCTTCTCCTTCTTGAGCGCTTTCTTCATTGCCTTCTTCTCCAATTTCAATCTGCTTTTTTCAGCCAATTTCAGCTCCCAATCTTTCGGTTTCACTATTTCTTCCAGAACATCTTCGTTATTTGGGTTAAAACTACTCAGAGATCCACTTTTTTCTGTAAACATCTACACGTTCATAAATAGGTGTACTCGTAACAACACCTTCGTCATTGAAAAAATCTTCACCGTTGTCGACAGTCGTTTTTTGAGGGGCAGCAGCAATCTTAACCATTATTACGTTATATTCACTATCCTCAAGAAAGACATTTCAATACCTTCTGTGGGGTTTCCTCTTCTTTGTCACTGTCCGAATCGCTTCCAGCGTAATCGACGAGTCCCATTTTGACTTATTTCTGTAAAAACTATTTTTTAAAGTGACAAAAATTCAGTCTATTTCGTGAAAAACATGACGAAAATCGATTTAGTCGACTTGTTTTTCGCAAAAAAAGCGATGTGTGCGAAAGTGCGCTCCACCGCACTTCGCGGGAAGCGAAACATTTTTGAATGTGGGTCACCGTTTTCGAAAAAGTTTTTCTCGTTTCTTGCAGTTTTTCTCACAAAATCGAGGTATTTTGCAGTGAGAATGCCGAGCGTATCACGAATAATGGCCGAAGAAGACATCTTCAAGATGACGTACGATAAACTTCGTAAAGAACTGAAGAAAAAACGCATTTCCGCTGCCGGAAAGAAATCTGATTTGCAGTTTAGACTGGTGGAGGTAAGTACAATTGAATTTATTTCTCAATTGACACAATCAAAACATGATGGTTTCGTTTTCAGTATCTACAAAATCAAAAGGAGGCAACCGACGAACAGGAGACCATCGAAGAATCAGAGGAGCCAGAGGAGCAACAAACTGCTGCCCAGGATGAACCGATGGATACTGAAGAACAGGAAGATCCGGTCAACCGTACATTCACAGTTGAGGAGGAGAATCAGGATGATCGGGCTACCAAAGCTCTCCGTAAGAGTCTGTTTGTCCGTTTCTGATAATCAATTTACTTGCTTCAGAGGAAGGAACTCCGACTAATCCAGTTAACTTGGTGTTGGACGAGGATGTGAATCGTGAGATGTGCGCCAACCTTGGAATTGATTTGGCCAATTTTGAGGTCAAATCTCGTACCAGAGTGCATCGAGCGTCGGCGAGAAAGTCTCTTCGCGAAACAGTTGCCTCTGAGCCACCGAAAGAAGAGGTTCCACAGCCCGAGGAAACACTCGAGACTCACGGTGTGACTCCAGTTCGTCAAAGCCAAAGAACGCCAACTCGAGGCGGTGATCGGTTCGCTTTTATACATGCGAAGGAAATGGAAAAGGAGGAAACTTTGGGAGAGCGTCGAGTAAGAATGAAAAAGAGACACGAGGATCTGACCGACAACGTTCCTGACGCCATCAAAAGACTGGCCACTCCGAAGAGTGTGAAGAAACGATCGCCGCTCGAAAGATTTGGCGCCAGGTGAGACTATCGAAGTGTTAACCTATTTCTAGACGGACTTGTTACAGCTCTGCCGCTAGAACTTGGAATCCAACGGATCCAACTCAAATGACTTTCCGATTCGGAAGCAATGCTGTCGACACTTTCTCCGATCTGGCCAATAATCGAGAGGAGACCGGAGAATGCTCTTCGTCGTCCACCGTCAAGAAGCCGGCATCCAGGGCCAGAGCCCACGTTGACGTCAAGCAACTGACTAGGATTCCGGGGTCGAGCCGCACACCAAGAAGCGTAAAACCAGTTACCCGAACTGAAGATTCCACCTTTGTTGAGTACATGTCCACTCCTAAGGGAACTACTCCCAGCCGAGGTAACACACTAACACAGAGTATTGCATGACTGCAAAAACAATTTACTCAGTTTCAGCTCCAAAACGTGGCGGATACACTCCGTTCGCCGGCAAGAAAGTGTTCGTCGACACGACGCAATTGACTGATCGCGAGTACACTCTGGCCAGCGAAGAAGGACTCATTCCGGGCAAGCCGGCCACCAAAACCTCTGCTGAACTTCGTCAGATGGAGAGCAAGAAGCGTCGCGATGATATCATCGCCCTCAAAAGAAAAATGAACATGAAATAATATGGCATTCATCATTTATCTCTCATTCCTTTTCGTACTCGTTACTTGTACTTTTCAATGTTCTAACTGTTGTCAAATATTCCTTTTTGTACAGCTTTCGCAACAATAAAGTTAAGGAAATGTTTTGCTTCCATCTCCGATTTCCAGCTGTTTTGCGCACAGCTAAACTATTTTCTCGTCTGCAGATTTGCGTAAAGTGTACTCACATTAATGTTTCATTTTTTCAAATTTAAATTCAGTGTCCAAAAACGAAAATGGCGTTGTGGGTGGACAAGTATCGACCGAAGCAATTGCTCGGAAAAGAAGGCGTCACATATCATCTGGAGCAGGCGAACCATCTCAAGTTGCTCACGGACAACTGCATGCCGCACCTTCTGTTCTGCGGGCCGAGCGGCGCCGGAAAAAAGACTCGCATCAAGTGCCTTTTGAGGTTGGAAAGATCTGGTCCCGTTCAATTATTCATATTTGCAGAGAGCTCTACGGAGTGGGAGTCGATAAAACTCAGCTGGTGATGAAGGCGTTCACGACGCAGTCGAACAGAAAGCTCGAGATCCAAACGGTCACGAGCAATTACCACGTGGAGATGACACCGTCGGACGTCGGCATCTACGACCGAGTCGTCGTTCAGGATCTAGTGAAGGAAATGGCTCAGACCGCGCAAATCGACGCTACTGCCCAGAAGTCGTTCAAAGTCGTCGTGCTGTGCGAGGCGGACTCGCTGACTCGTGACGCCCAGCACGCTCTCCGCAGAACCATGGAAAAGTATGCGAACAACTGCAAAATTGTGCTGAGTTGCGAGACGCTCTCCCGTATTATCGATCCGCTGCAGTCCCGTTGCATCGTCGTCAACGTGCCCTCTCCAAGCGATTCGGAAATGAAAACGGTGCTGGGCAACATCATTCAGAAGGAGAACTTCCCCATTCCGGCTAGCGTCCTCCAAAAGATTGTCGAGAAAGCGGACGGAAATCTGCGGAAGGCTATTCTGATGACAGAAGCGATGAAAATGGAAAACGAGAACGGAGTGTCCGAGAGCACAATAATTCCAGTGCCAGAATGGGAGACGTACCTCCAGGAGACCGCCCGTCTCATTCTTCAGAAGCAGAGCCCCGAAATGCTGCTGAAAGTGCGCGAGCGATTATACGAAGTGCTCTCCAGAGTTATTCCGCCCAATATCATTTTCAAAGTATTCAAACATCCAACCTTCCGAACCGTCTTATTCGTTTCCAGAAACTTCTCGAGTATCTGCTACCCCACTGTCCCGCCCCAATTGCCCGTGAAGTCGTCAGCGAGGCGGCCAAGTTCGAGCACCGCATTCTGCTCGGCCAGAAGCCAATCTTCCATCTCGAGGCATTCGTCGCTGCTTTTATGGAAATTTACTTGGCTAACGCCTCCAAACGCAGATGATCTTACAACTACATTTTCTAACCGATGAATTACCGTTACGGTTCCATTGATTCTCTATATTTAGCCTTGTACTATGATGAAATGAAGCAAAAATTATTCGAGTATTTACAAAACGAGAAATAATAAACATCGCACAGGATTCAGTGAATAAAGGTCGGTTTGCGATAAAGCTCACAATAAATAAAAAGGTAATATTTATGCGTCACTGTCCGTTTGGGGTTTGCTGCCCTGTGCAGACTTGAGAATACGGTCGAGCTGGGCAGCAGTTGCTTCCATTGGCTGAGAAGCGATCGAGGGAGAGTTCGGCTTCCCAGGCTTATCCTGTAAGCGATGATTGAAGCAATGTAATTGGGGTTGGGAGTACCTTGAGAAGGTTGGAAAAGAAGTTGGCAAGCGGACTGTCCTTATCGGCGGCTTCTTCGGGAACAATTCTTTTCTGCTGAGTGCCGGTGTTCGTTGTTGCCGCCAACGTGTCCATCAGTTTCTTGAGAAAGTCTTGATCCTCTTCCGCTTCGATCAACTGTTCTTTCGCCATTGGCCTCAGCTTGTCACGAGTTGGCTCAAGAGTTCCGTCAGCATCCGGAACCGACTCCTAACAATCGCAAAACGGTAAGAAAACCGTAATTTCGAGAGTCACTCACTCTGATAATATCTATTTTCTTCTCGCCGTCCCAACCGGCCGGGACAAAGATCGATTCCCTCTCGATGACCTGGGCAGCACTGGTGAAAGCAGTTCCGAAAGAGCGATGCACAATATACTTCTGGAGCACTTGAATATTCTTCGATTCTTTCGCGCTTGTGAACACGAGAGTAGCTCCAAGTTTGAGGCACAGTTTGCGTAAAGCGACAATAATCTTCGCGAACTGTGACTCAGTGAACTCTTTTCCTAAAACTTTCACAGAACGTTGTTATGCGTTTTCGACAAGTCGATTACCCAGATCGGATTTAGTAATGACAACCATGAAAGTAGCTCCGAAGTTCTCAACAAGAGTTCCGGAATCGAGAGGAAGTAAGTTGTGCTCGTCGGAGAAGTTTCCAACGACGGAAGTGCTCATCTGGGACTCCACCGGGTCCACGTACTCTTGCCAGAGGCGTTCCTCTGAAGAAACTACATTATTAAAATTTATCACAAAACTTACGTTGTTTTCTTCCAGCTTTCAGGTCTTCGTTTGAGAAGTGTTTTTTCGCCTGTTCACTGCACACATTTGCCCATCTATTTAAGGAATGAATAAGATCTGAAACAAACGAGCAATTGGCCTTTGCTATTCCAGAAACGATTTACTGGGGTTGTCGATGCTCGCAGAAAGAACAAAGATTGTTTCAGCTGGAGAAGCGGGCAACGCGTGCTTCAAAAGAGAAGCGCATGATTCGGTTCCGTCCAGCGTCCAAACAGGAATTTGGAGAAGTTCCGAGGGATTCAGATTGGCACCAGCAGTTCCCAGTTGATAAGCGTAGCTTGCGTCTCGTGCATCGTTTTGCACATGGAGAACGCGGTATCCAAGAAGAGACTTCGGCTTCACAGATCTATCTGCTTTGTCGAGTCGAGAGAGCAATGACGACTTGCCGCATCTATTATCGCCGAGGACAATCACAGCGCTTCCTTGGTTTGCACTTGTTTTTTTGGAAGCCAGCACCTCACGCCTAAAGAAATCCGCGAATTCATTATGAAATTCAGAATCAAATTCTCACCAGATACCGATTTCATCGTCTGTCGAGGAGTACAAAACCGGCAGAATTGCATTGGCGGTGTCGTCAATGTCTTGAATTGGTGCGCTGGGTGGCATTTTCTGTAAAATCGGTCCAAAATGCTTTATTTTCCGGTAGCGACACTCGAATTTAAGAGGTAAACGTCTGCGTCTCTTCACTTCACACGTTCTTTCTCGTTCGCGGCGAGATATACTGATTGCGAAACAGTGTGCGCCTTTGAAGTTGTGCAAACACCGCGGCGGCATTTTGCACACTTTCCCGATTTTCATTTTTCAACACTGTTTGAAACGTGATATAAATTGCTAAAACCGTTGTATATCTTTATTATTTAGCTGTGAAAGGTATAATTTTTTAAATTCAATCGAAATTTTTACAGAGCTCGACTCCAAATCGGGTTATTTCTTCTTTTATGCTTTATGAATTCGATTCAGAATATCCAACAAGTTAGTTTCTGTTTTTCTAATTCAGCAATCATCACGTGTTTTAGCTTCGTGAATTTCTGACCGTTTACAATACTCTTAGTGAACGTTGCTTCAACGCGTGTGCCCGTGACTACACCTCATCGACTCTCACCAAGGACGAAAGCGTCTGCGTCAGTCAGTGTGAGTTGACAGCTCTTATGCAAAGAAATGGGATGTATTTTATAGGCATTGACAAGCAGATGCTAGTGAACCGTCGGTTTATGCTAGTATTTGCAGAACAAGCTCCAAAAGTACTTTTCAAACAAGGAGAACAGTCCCCAACCGAGGCTATCAAAGCCATCAAACCAGCCCCAGCTCCAGCTCAAGAATCAGCTCCCGAACCCGTTGTTGAAGAAAACAAGTGACTTTTTTTTAAACTTTCACTCTCTCAATGTTTTTTTTCAGACAATGAATATCATCTCTGAACATGGTTTCCGTGTGGACGGAAGACGCCCCACACAAATTCGTAATATTAACACTCGGCTCGGTTTGAATAGAAATGCAGAAGGCAGCAGCTATATTGAGCATGGAAACACGAAAGTTCTCTGTGCTGTTTATGGTCCGTATGAGGGGAAGGCGTCGAAAAGACTGGAGGACAGATCCGTCATCGTTTGTCAGTACAGCACAACCACGTTCTCCGGTCTTGAGAGAAAGAATCGTCCTCGTGGAGATCGAAAATCGACAGAAATGAGCAGATTGCTCGAAAAGGCGTTCGAGTCCGTCATCCTGACAGAAGCTTTTCCCAGATCTCAGATTGACATCTTCTGTGAAGTGATCCAAGGGGACGGATCGAATCTGGCTGCGTGCGTCAATGCGACTTCTCTGGCTCTGGCTGATGCGGGCATCCCAATGAAAGGAATTGCATCAGCTGCCACGTGTGGAATTGTCGACGGCAAACCGATTGTTGATTTGACTTCCAGAGAAGAAACAGATCTTCTTCCGAGAGTCACTGTAAGAAATTCAGTTTTTTTTTCTTGTTCAAACTATTCCATTTCAGCTCGCTACCGTCTGTGGCCGTGACGAAGTCATTCTCGTCGAACTTCAGAACCGTCTTCACATCGATCATCTCTCCCACGTCATGGAAACAGCGAAATCAACGTGTGCCGACGTTTATGAGTGTCTCGCCGTCGTCGCCCAACAACATCTGAAGGCGTGTGCTCCGATTTTAGGCAGTTAGACTTTTCTTCTAGCTTTTATCTTCATCTCCTTTTGTTTTCTTGTTCGCCGCCGTTGTTAAATTTCTTTATCTCAATGAAGTTGGTTTTCAGACTGATCTTAGGTAAGAAAAATTGTGTTCATATCTCAATTTTCATATCTACCAATTTTTTCACATTTTCCATGTCTTTGCTTCAGAATGTGGAGTCGCGGTTTGGTTAGACTGCGAGGAAACTGGAAAACCTCAAACTCCCGATTTTCGATCAGTTCGCAGAAAGAGTCGACTGGAATCGATGGTAATTGAAAAAGAAAACTTGAAAATGGCACAGGTTTTCTACAGATTTTCTTCAATCAATATCATCCGCCCCAGCACCAACCGCACCCAAAAACAGGAAAGTTCTGGAAACAGCGTCGGAATTCTGCACGGTAACTACATAAATGAAACTATTCCTCAATTCCGTTTCAGTGGCTCAAAAAGCAACCGATAAATTCGATCGAGCACTTCGTATTAGCCGCACGAACGGCGATTGCAGTAAGAGCGAATGAGCAGGAGAAAGCCTTTTCAAAAGTTGACGAGTAAGCCGAACGGGGCATTTCTCATTTCCAACTTGATTTGCTTCAGCGTGGCTAAGAAGATTCTTCCCGAGCTGTACGACAAGATTGGAGCTCAAGAGATTGTCGAAACACTGAGATTCCTGTTGCAACTGAATCCGAATAGCCGAATTTGCAAGGACATTCAGAAGCTGTTCATTGAAAAAAGTGAGTCTCTTCTTTTTTTCTATCGATTTCCCAGTTCGATCTTCTAGACATCAGTGCTTCCGATCTCAGTTCTGTTCCGTTCGACACCCTTGTCATGATCATACGATACGCCGATTCCTCTTTCGATCAGCAAGTGCTCAACAGAATTGTCGAATCTCTCTCCTCCAGAATCGAACAGTAATCTCGCTCACTAATGCAGCTCCAATGCATTTATATTTCAGAGAGCTCGCCGAGCCGGCGACACTTTTGGCTCTTCTGGCCGGGAATGGATACGACAACGCCAAGTGGTTCCGTAATGAACACTTCCTCGCGAAGGCGGAGAAACTCGTGGCGGTGATGGGAATCGCCGAACAGTGTGTTCTTCTGAAGCATATGGCAGTGCTGAAACAACGAAATCGCCAACTGCTCGGCGCGCTCATCAACTCGATTTCCAGCTCCAGTCAGTGTTTGACAGTTTCTCAAATTGTCAGTATCACCAGTTCGTGCTCTGCGCTGACTTACTATCTTCCGAAAATCGCCAATAAGATTTCGGACGATCTGGCGAAAAATTCGAATGTTTTGGACAAATGGAATGACGTAATGAGCATCGCCGATTCGTTTATCCGAATGCGAATGGGCGACGAGAAGTCGTGGGATGTCCTGATTGGATGGGCGATTGAGAACGAAAAACAGGTGAACGCGGTTCAATTGAGCAGATTCGTATCTGGATTGGCGAGAATCGGAAATCCTTCCGGAAAACCACTGGCCAAAGCGCTCAAACCTCGGCTGGTGCGGGAAAGAACGAGCACTCCAGCGGCTTGGCTCAATATTGTCTATTCATTGGCTTACTTCCAAGAACTCGACGAGGTGCATGCCGACTCAGTACTCAATAAAAGCTTCGTGAAACAAATAATGGACTCCTCCTTGTATGAAATGTGAAAAGCCCACTCAACTCACTTTTCTTATTACAGGGAAGTGCACGACCGACTGCGAAAAGCGCTGACACTTCTGATGATCAGCGCGTCTGCGAAGATTGATATGCAAGGAAGATATAAGGGACCGACAGTTAACAAGAAGACTTTCGCAGAGTTTGGAATCAATTTCGACGTCAAAACGATCCAGAATGCACGACAACTGAAGTACTCGAGCAACTATCAAGAAGTGGACGGAGTGTTCCTGAAGTCTCTGTTCAAACTGGCTCCACAGGACACTCACTGTCGGATGCCCGGAATCGAAGAGTGCGGATCTTTCGTCGATGCGTACGTGATGCCCGATGTGGTCAGTTGCATTCTGAACAGATCTCTGAACAGATGGAGAGTTTTTGCAGAGCACGGGTCTTCTTGTGAGCACGAATCAGTGGGGATCGTCCTTACCGAGACCAGTATTCTTCTATGGATGGATTCAGACGAAACAGGTGACCGATTCATGTGTTCTGGACTGAAATTGAATGAAATTAAGCTTCAGAACATGACATCAGACGGAGAGAGTCAAATATTAGGACAAGATCAGCTGAGTCTCCGATTGATGCGAGCGACCGGCTACTATCCCATTATCGTTTTCAAATCAGAGTTCGATTATTGTTCGACAGATATCGACAAAGTGAACATGTTACGGGAGAAGATACACAAAAACAAATAGAATAGAATACGTCTAGAAAGACATAATAGTTGTTAAATATTATATTGTTTATAAAGATTATCCTATTTTTCCTGCCGTTCTGACTCCTACCGTTCACTTTGGTTCAAATACTTTTTTTCTTTACTATTTTTAAGTCCAAATAAAAATCTTGGCATCAGATGGACGTCATCCAACTGAAAACCATCGAAGAGGAGAGCGAATTTCGTGCCACAGTCGTCGCCGATGACATTTGGGAATTGATGTTGACAAAGGGAAGACCAATTTCAGTTTATGTAGTGTTCCGAGTGAGTTTGAGATCATGAGAACAAAGAAAAAACAACGTGTACAGTCGGGATTCACTCTCCCTAATCCTTTCAAACTGTTCTATTTGGCGCAAAACGAGGTTATAAGCCGATTGAACGCTAATTACGCTCTTGAAAAAGCACAAGATATGTGGTGAGTTTTTAATAGGTTATCTAATGAAAAATTACGGTATTTGCTTAAGGGTGGAGGGATCAGACGATGCACCGATGAAACATCGCCAAAAACGCAGCGTCATCCGCCTTCAATTCTTTTTACATCGCGACAGAGTGACTGGAGCTTTCGTACCAGCATACTCGTACATTTGCATCCATCAAATTATTAACCGACTGATTCTTTTACTTTTCAGATGGACCGACATCGAAAGTATTTATGAGTGGAACGAGGGAAGCGATCCGGCAAATGTTCGTGTCCTGAACAACCCAAATAGAGGAAGAAACAATTCCAATGGGCTTCACATTTTGTTCCCATTCCAATTAGTAAATAGATTTGACAAATACATCACAAGGATTTAATATCTTTTAGAGGATCGCGCACATTTTATCGGAGAAAGCCTTCGAGAGTTTTGCTACAAGAGCCTGCATCGTGAAGGTGACATTGCAATGTGTCTGCTGCTGTGAAACTTACAATAACGTGGCTTCGTGGAACCAATTCGACTGCCTCCACGTCACATGCACGGTGTGCTACAACAAATTGAGTTCACCCAAAAGATGCCCCTTCGATAATTACGAGAGTTAGATTGTCTCTTTCTAATCCACTTTTACACTTACGTTATTCCAGTCAATAGAATATGTCGGCTGAAAATTCGCCAGGGACCGTGTCCGATCGATTTGTGCCCAAAGGTCGACAAGGACAAGACGCAAGCAGTCGTCGTCGAGCCGTGCAACTGCTTCATTTATTGCGACAAGCTGCTCAGTGCTGTGAAGACCCACGAGCAGAATAGAGAGTTGTACCGATTGGTAGATGAGGTCAACCTCTGCCCGTATGATGTCTGCCAGACAAAGATTAAAACGTTCAAAACGGTTTTCTTGCCACGCGGATTGTAATCTGTACTGTCGGAGCATGCCAGTGTGAATGCGGCCTAGTTTTTCAGCCGCAAAAATAGATTCAATTGGTTTTCATTCGAATTAAAATAAGTTGCTGTATTTAATTGGCGCTACAACGGAATAAAACTCGCACGGAAAAGAACTGTTACGATTTGGAACTCGTAGTTGTATTTTAACGTTGCGAGTTCCAAATCGTTGCAGTTCTATTCCCTGCGAGTTCTATTCCGTTGTAGCCCCATATAATTGGCTCAGTGCAACAGAGCTCACTTTTTTTGAAATTATCTGCATTTTACTGTACCATTTCTCTTCCTTGTCGTATTGATTCCATGATCACTCAATTTTTTCTCTTGCTTCAGATATCTCCTCTGTTGCCATTCCGTTTTCCATGTAGATATGTTCTAAAAAATATACCCTCCTCTCGGCCCTTTCGCTTTAATTTCTACCTTCTGGTCATTTTTGTATAGTGAAGCGTAGCTTAATAATAATAAATTAATTAATTGAAAGTATGTCTTTATTTTCCAAATGCTGGTTCTCGGTGCCTAGATTTATTGCTGGGAGCACAATTGGAACAACTGAAATTATGAAATTTCCAGGAATGTCACGAGCAGAGAACTTTCCGGAAAATATCAAAAAGTTCATTGTCAAAAGCGCACCGCCTACGATGATTTACATTCCGAACTGGATCGACGAAGACGAGGAAAAGTGAGAATGCGCTGACGGGTTCCTTCATAAACGTCTCCGATCCTTTTCAGACTTTACAAATCGTGCATCGAAAATGCACCGCAGCCAAAGTGGCGAGTACTTGCAAATCGACGGCTCCAAAATTACGGGGGCGTCGTCGGAAAGTCGGCTCTAATTCCGGCAGACGATTTTCCCGTCGAACTGAAGTATCTGATGACGAAGATCAACGATTTGGGAATCTTCGAGAAGCCAGTCAACCACGTGCTCGTCAATGAATATCTGCCCGGACAGGGCATCATGCCGCACACGGACGGCCCCGCTTTCCATCGAATCGTCACAACTCTCACGATCGGATCGCATTGCCTCCTCGACATGTACGAACCGGTGGATCCACAGGTAGCTCAGAAAAGAGGCGTTTATTTACACATGAGAGTCTACCCATAATAGTCAAATTTTTAAAAGTCGTTATCTGTTAAAACTTCTGCAGATTTGTCGGTATTTTCCAGTCGTCAGTCTCATTTAGATTCGCCAAAAAGCTCGAATCGATATTAAATTCCCTCCAATTTTTCATCCTGGAGTCGTCGTGAGACATCGAGAACGCGTTGACTCTCTCCTCGTCGTCGACCGATTTGAACGACGTGATCCGTCGTAAATTAGCCTCCGACTGCGAATGGGACATCATGACAACGGGCGCGTCGCTCTGATGGTCCAAACGGACTCCCGATGCCGATCCGTGATAGTGGTGGTTGCGGATGTGCGAGGACTCTTCCGAGTAGAGCAGCGGCAGGTCGACCTTGTCAAAGAAAGGATCCTTGCGAAGATCGGGCGTCGTCATCGGGTTGTCGGCAATCATGAGGCCCATCTGAATGGTCTGATTCGATTGGTCGCTCGTTCACTCAGATCAATCTCACCGCAATGTTTCGGTCGATGAGCGCATTCGTTTCGAAGTCGTCGTCGTCTTCTCCGAATGGGTTCAGCATCACATCGATTACTTTCAACCAGCCCATGTAGAAAATAAACTGAAGAAAGGTCATAACAGGAAAATAAACATCCACTTCGTCGACGATCTCGTGCTTCTCAATAACAAGTTGTCTCGCAATCATGGACACCAGAAAGTACAAGTTGACGGCGAGGCAGACGAGCTGAGGGTACATGAGCGGGAGGGGCACCCAATCGTAGTTGCACACCCATTCGATGTTCGTCCGCCACGTTCGGATCTCCGATTCCATCTGAGCCTTGAAGTAGTCGCTCTCAATGTAGCCATCCTTCCGTGCTTTGTAGGTCATGCAGAGAGCCCAGTTGGCCGGAATCCAATACTTCGTTCCCAACTTGCTGTTGTACGTGGTATCGTAGCTGTTGTACAGTTCCAGTTCATGCTTGTTCATGAATCCAGCGGCTACAATAGTTTCCAACGTTGGAAATCGTCGTCGAGTCCGCATGCTTATGTCCCGAAACACGAGAATCTGCACGAGTTCGCAGTACCGCATGATGTTTCGCCGGTAGATCCGCGCTTTCTCGGTGGCTCCTCTAACATACAAGTTCGCCATTAAACCAACACTGAAAAGGTTAGTGTAAACATAATTTCTCTCCCGGCGCCCTTACTTGTCTATGAATCCGATCGTCTGGTAGAGCTTCGTCCATCTGTTCACGACTGTTGTCACGAAGAATCCGAGCACAAATTCAAGCGGAATGTAGGATAACCGCTTGTCAAAGTACCGTACTAATGCTTCAAATGTTCTGAAAGATTACTGTAGGACGTGATTTCCCGAGACGTCATTTACCGCTGACTGGATTCGCCCATTGCTGTCTTGTAAACAACCGATAGTGCACCGTAGATGATCAGAAAGAAAATGGACTCTATGTAGACGGCCTTCCATATGGAACCTTTCCATTTGAAGAGCAAAAGGAAGAACGTCCACGGATGTGACGTCATTATCTCTTTGTTATAGTTTATCGTCATTTTGAATGCACCGAACAAGTCTGAATGGGATCGAATGTGATGGGAAGAGAATGAATGAAAAGAAGAAGAAGAAAGAGTGAGAGAAGGAGACGATTCAGAGATCGGTCATAAGTTCGGCAGGTTCATCTACCATCCGACAAAGGCCGATCGTTTCGCAAAACTACATAAAATGACCGATTCGGGTGCTGATGACACGTGACCAAAAAGAGTACGGTAGTTGGTGAGAAGTGAGAAAAAGAAGAATTCCACGTCATTTCAAGTGTTTCTGCCCTGCTGCCATCTTCGTAGAAATGACTCATTTTCGTCGAATGGGATAGAAGAAAACGGGAAGAGAAGTAGACGGACGATCTTCGAATTGTGATGGGAATTTGATTAGAACGGTGACATTTTATCCCCAACTTCAAAATACGATTAAGTTAAGAAGACGGGTTACTGTGGTAAAAACAAGAGTTCGGGGAGAATGATTGTCGGGAAAGAAAGTGGCGGCGGATGGCAGAATGCGTGCGTGCCTTCGACGCGTTTATTGGTTTTATTTGAGTGGTTCGGAAGAACGGCATGTCAGAGATCAGACAGTCAAACATTGTCAAACACGGCGATGGAAAAGCAAACATGATATCGAAGAATTATGTCAACAGAAAAGGGTGGCGCGTGGCGCAGTAATTTTTGGACTGACTTCAGAGAACGACGGGTTCAGTCGGCGTCTCGCCTCCCGATGACACTCTTTCGCCGCGTGATTTCTTTGAACTTAACTTCGCTTTCATCCTGTCCCACACTGATAATTAGATGGTCATTACAGAATGCGTGCAGCGAAGAAGACCGATACGTCGGTTCGATGCTCCTGGAGCCACGCAGTCTGTTCGTGATGACCGACAAGGCGTACACGACGATGCTTCACGGAATCGCCGAACGGGAAACGGATCTGATTGAGCCGAGCAAAGTGTTCAACTGTCCCGAGGAGTTGGCCAACAAACGGATCGAAAGAGACACTCGCATTTCGGTCACGGTCCGCAACGTCGAAAAAGTCTCCAAGCTCGGTGTCTTTGACCTTCTCAAAAAATAATCTCCATTTTGCGGGTTTAATTTATTCTATTTTTATCTAATACAGATTTTACTGCTCCATTTCATCAAATAGACAATTTCAGTATTGGAATGTCATATTTCCATCGGAAAAAGCTTAATATCATTGCTGACCGACGTCTGACACTGATTTGTTTTGGCAGATGGGCGGTCGGCATATGGTGCGAGTTGCGCAATCGGAAAGAGCAAAGGGACAAATTGGGGGATGGAAACGCATTGGCGGTGCGCCAAAAGCCGAAAGATAAGAATTGCATTCGCGGCCGATCGACGGTGCTGACAGATGACGTGGCGGACGGCGAGTTGCGGGAAATTGGGCGGAAATTGGCTCCAAATCGGGCACTTCTTTTTCAGCTATCATTTTTTTTTTATCACTTTGCATTCTTTTTTCGGACAGGTCACAGAATTGCTCTCTCAGGTCAGTAGATCATAACTTTGCCGCGGACAAAGAAGACAACGAGCATTGTTTTGCCGCGGTGCTCTTTTGTTGTCACGTGATCAAGCGAACGGGCGTGACTGAAGAATGCTGGGAGGCTGGGGGACGTTCGCACTCGAGGGCGATCGAGGCAACGATGTTGCAGTTGGGTGAGAACTCGCTCACGTCTTCTCTCACCTTTTTCGAGCGGTTCTCATTTTTGCCTAAATTCAAAACATTGCAATTCGTCACGCATAGCTAGGAAATGCACAATTTCCGAGCCTTCCGAGCCATTTTGACCTAAAGCGGTTTGCTCCCGTAACATTTCCACCGTAACGATTGTTATCAACATCTCAAATCTTCTGCTTTTCCCGCACCGATTCATCATTTTTCATGGTTTCCCATTAGACACCGTAGCCGTCCGTCCGTTTCTTCAAAACATTGCCCGCGTCCTCCTTTTCCGTCGGTGCTCCTAATCCCATTTTGATGCATCGTCATACTCTTTTGCAGTCGGCTGCCATTTACCATATGTGAAAGAACGAAGGAGTCGCTTCGGAGAAAGTGGGCGTGGCTACAGTAGGACGCGAGCAGCAGACGACGGAGCAGCGGGAGTGTCAGCAGCAGCGCGGAAGAGAGAAGAAGAAGAAGAAGAAGAAGAGGAAGAGCACAACCTTCTGTGGCGACGAGTCGTCGAGGATCAAATTCTTTGCTTCCAATTAATCCGATCACTGACTTTGCGTAAGACGGTAATAATCCTTGGGGATTGAGGCGCCTCCGGAAAAGAGCAACACATGGATGACAATACGGCAACGCTGACTGCTCTCCACCAGCAGCAGTCACACAATCGGTTCGTTCTTTTCCAACTTTTCCGTTTTCTTTTTTCACATGCATTTACTGAACGCCTTTTTCAGTATATACAAAACTAGGGATGTTGATGTTTATGATCACATTGTCCGATTTTACTAACAAAAAAGGAGGAGACCTTGATAGTATCATACAATATCACTCGTCTCTTTCTTCATTCCCTTCTCAGCCATTTGATCTCTTTGTCTCCCAAAACGATCTCGATCTCCCGCTGCGTCCCATCCATTTCTCCCTTCAACTTCTCGTATTCAGATTCTCGAACCCGCTGGTATGTGTCGGACCGCTCGATCATCAGCCGTTGCTCCAAGAGCAGACGCTTTCCGCTTCCTTGGCTCCATTAGGGCACAATCCGTACGCCTTCAACTACTCGATTCCCCTTCCGCCGAGTGAAATCACTAAACTTCCGAAATGTAATATATCCTCAATACTAAGTTCCTATATTCTCAACTCCCCCCATGTTTTCAGTAGAACTTATTTCTCTGGATGTGAAACAAGAAGAAGAGGATCGGACCGAATCGACGAGTCCGACCGGATCAGCCGGCAATGTGAGCACGAACGGAAAGACTCAGAAGCCGAGAAGACAGAGAACGCACTTCACGAGCCATCAGGTACGCATTCCAATGCCCTCTTTTGAGCTACAATGTTTTCTGTTTCAGTTGACCGAGCTGGAGAACTGGTTCTCACGGAATCGTTATCCGGACATGGCGACTCGAGAAGAAATCGCTATTTGGATCAGTCTGACGGAGCCGCGCGTCCGGGTGAGTTGGCTGATTTTTACATGATTCGTTACATCAATCAACGCGTATCCCGATCGTTTCGCGGTCATAAAACCGTCGCGGAATGCGGTCACCATCTGCCAATTACCGTAGTAGGCATTGAAAAGAAAAAGAGGAAACAAATGGAATAAGGGAGTCGTGTAATGAGAAAATGAGCGAAACGGAGCCCGTCCTCCATTCCGCCAATGTGCTAATTGAATCCGTCGTTGTTTGCAGGTCTGGTTCAAGAACCGAAGAGCCAAATGGAGGAAGCGCGAGAGGAATTATGTGATCGACAACGGGCAGGGAGCCGCCAAATCGGCCGGGATGGGCCAGACAATCGGAGCGCAGAGCCTCGATCCGCTCGGATCTCTGCAGAATACATTCCCGCAGACACTCCTGCAGGGCAGCAGTCAGGTACGTTTTCCGCAATGTTTATGTGCTCAAAGTCTCGTTTTTCTCTCGTTTTGCTCGCCAGAAATGTTGCCTCTTATGGCATAAACAATCGTAAGGCGGACTCGTCCAGTCGATTGACTCCCTCGACTTCTCAAATGTTCCATGAAGGGATTGCTCCATTTCGATTACAGATCGACGATTCCGCAGTCGCCTCATCCTCATTCTACGGATACGGAGGCGCGTGGCAACCGTCTCCTTACCAGCCGAGAAGCAATCAGGCAGCATTCAACTGGCAGATAAAACCACAGGTAACTGGCGGGAAAACGGGATGGAAATGACATCTGAGTGAGTAGGAACAGTTTCAGTTCCAAACGATTCCGATGTCGCCGACGACGGCGAACCGATTCTCGACGCCAGGAATCACTCAGCTTCCATCGTGAGTTGTACTCTTTCTACCTCAAAGAATTCTGGTTATGATTCGGACAGTAATGACTGTTTGATGTTTGTATTCTCGCTATAAAGTAATGAGAAAGCATAATCTGAATCTTAATCTGAATTTTTTGGCATGTTATAAATGTTTTTGTCTGGGGGACTTTTAAAATTATAAAGGAAGTGCACATTTTTCGAATTATTGAATTTCAGAGCACAAGCGGCATTCTCGACTTCTTCGAACGATAAACTGAAGCTGATGGACGGTCTTTCGAATTCGCTCTCCTCCTCGCTTGGACAATCCTATCAATCCTGCCAGTACAGTGGTCCCCTCTAGTGTCCTTCCTTTCTTTCCCTCTTTCCTCCTTTCCCTCCGATCTCAATCTTCCGCTTTTTATTTTATTTTGTCTACTGTTCAATAAACTATTATTTTGTTCTTCCCTCTCGCTCAGAAAAGTCTTCTTCCAACTGCAAATAGACTCTGAGTCTCTCCTTCCCGCACACTCTTTCCCGCCAACCGGTTGGCTCCGTTGCTCCCGTTACCTTTAGCTCCAGACCTACTGTTTGAGTTCTCGGAGACATTGGGCAAGACCGAGAGATTTCAGAGACGATCTTGCACATTTCCTCCTCATTTTTGACACTTTCGCTCTTGTTCGAACGCTTGTTCCCTCCTGCCGCCACTTCGAAACGGCGCCTCTAATTGCATTCTGAGGGACATCAACGGACGGTTCCACTCTTCGAATATCATAATTAATGTCTCTCCTCCTAATCACACGTTTCCCGATCCGATATAACTGTGTTCTGTCCGCACAGAATCCATGCTTATCCTCCTCTTCCTCACTGAAACTCATTTTATGAATGCTTCGTCCTTTGTTTGCCCAGCCAACACATATGAACAAATAGGAAGTCATCATTACGTTGTCGTCGTTTTTTATATTGGCCGTCTGCCAAAAAACAAGAAACATCATCAGTTGCAAGGGAGAAGCGAAACGAGAAGCGCGCGTATCTCTCGATGATATCTCGGCGAGTCTCGTGCCGTGGCGGACGTGTCGCCCGAGCCGCGAACACTTTGTCACCTGCCGACAACTGCCGACGGAGCACTGCTCCCGGCCGAATATTGGGATTACATCCCCTCCGATCACAACTGGTTCCCTTTTCATTTCACAAATAGACAAAGTTACTTTGTTTGAGAGAATGAGAACAAACTCGCCGCCAGTAGTTGTCTTGAGACTTTCCAGAAATATCATTGTGTGCCATCAAAGTTTTGTTCAACATTAAAAACGTGCCTACAACTCCTACTTACTCTGGTGACTGTATCGTTGCGTTCGCATGCACCAAACCCTTGTAGTTATTCTATTTGACTACTGCTTCCAGAATAAACAGTCATTCTTCCCCGTTGTTGTATTCTCTGCTTCTCTTTCCATTCTCAAACCCATTATTTTTACAATGGGTTGCATTTTCGCCTCTCGAAAGAGACCACCACTTCCTGCACCTGCCCGCCCACCCAGGTACTTCATTATATTCCCACGGCTCTTTGCTTCTTCGTCTCCCTCCAAACCTGCTACATTTTACTTCTAATGGAGGGAGGGCACCCGTTCCTGACACTAATTCAATTTTTGGTTATTCTCAACTAGACAATAGAATGGCAATTTCGTCTCGTTTCGCTCCTCGCCTTGCCCTCCTAAATAGTGTGTTTTGTGCGGAGAGGACGGGCCAGATGATTCCATCTTCTCGAAACACCTTTGCAGACAATACAACTTCTTCGGTGCTTCTTCTCCCTTTCCCCCCGCCATCTTTTTGTCAGTCAGCTGAGAAGGAGACGCAGACGCTGCCGCGCGGAGGCATTAGTTTATGCGGAAAACGGGTGGAAAACCTAGCCGCCAAGCAAATTTTGTCTGTTGATATACGACCTGGTAACCCGAGAGTCGGTGTCTCAAGAAATAAGCTCCTTGCGTGTGATTCGCAACAAAAAATGAAGTTGGAAACGGGGAAGAAGACGCCTACTTGACTGGTTCTTTGAAAGTTTGTGGCTTCCAAGGGAACAATAACACAACAAGGCAGTCGTTACGTGTTACTTTGTGCCTCTTTCCTCCTGCTCTATTATTCATCCTTGAAATCTCTGTGTTATGCGTTTTTTCTATCCTTTCTTCTCATGTTTTTTCGTGCTTTGCCATATGTCATCTTCGGATGATGCCGGCAAACATCTGTAGTCGTTCGTTTCCTCATTTTCCATTATTTCCGCACACTTTATAAACCGCCATGGCTATCCCATTTCCGGCTCTTTCGCTGTCCAAATCGAGAAGCCGCCGCGTACTTTAGTAGTAGTACATCATCATCTCGAATTGCCTTTCTCATCTCTCCCGGGCCCGTTCATCTCATTTTTCCTCCCGTTTCCATGTGCCAAACGAGCACTCTGCGTCTCGTTTTCCCTCGCCATCGCCCCGAGATTTCGCATGGCTCTTTCCCCCAGACTCCTTCCTTTTCACATATTTTCTCGATTCCAAAAGTCATCTAGTCTCGCCTCCGAATATTGGATTTTCGGGCCCGCCTGACTCACGCATTCTGACTGTTTTCGATTAAAATATGATTCATTCGTCCCCCTCCCGCCTCCTTTTCCCACTACAATTCGCTATTGTTTCCGTTAGTTCCTGTCCATCTTCTCGAATACTTTTCCGTTTCGCAGGGGTAACATGGACCAGGCATGGTTGCAAGTGATCGATCGGATGGAAATAGAAGATGCGATCCGAATGAGAAGAGTCAGTCCGAAGATGGACTTGCTAGTCAGCAAGTCACTCCGATCTCGGAAGCACTTGGACATCGAAAGGGACTGCCCGTCGGCCGTCCATGATCCTTCTGCCATTGCTTCTGTCATCGGTAAGTGTTCCGACTGTCCACTCCTTAAAGAATTATCATTTTTAGCTCAATGCTCTCATAATCTACGGAGTATCGACCTGAAGATTCGTCGCAATCAAATGTTCTCGACGATCCCCAGCAACGTGGAAATCCGACGTAAAGTGATGGTTGCCATCATCGAGAATTCGAATAAACTGAAGAAACTTCACATTGACAGGTCAGTCATCTCTTATCTCTTTCCAAAGTATTCTCCTGATTCCAGATGCCGTCTCACCACAGGAGCTATCGCAAGTTTCGGAGATTTGCCAGACACAATAGAAGAAGTGAGCATAACGAATTCACTCATAGATTGTAGCGAATGGGAAGTGGCAACGATCATCAGAAAGGCGTTCGAAATGTTCTTCACAAAGTGCAGGAAGTTGAAGTTCTTCGAGGTTTCGGTAAGTAATAGGCATGTGATTGTGTTGACACAGCTAATAGAATTAAAGGGACGTTGTCTGAGCAGCAGTCACTTCCACGTTGATCCTTCGATCCTGCGGCTCATGTCCGACACTGTGGAGCACTTGGCAATTGCTGGCAGCAATCTCCGCATCAACACGTTGGCGTTTTTGAAAACTAAAAGGTATGCACTTGAAAGTGAAAGCTCAAATGTGTGCATTTTGGTGTCAGACTGAAAACTCTCATCCTCCAACGATCGTTCATTTCGCCAACCGATCTGGAATACATTGTTGCCATGGCCAACACTATCACTCACCTTGATTTGTCGTTTTCCGTCAATCTCAAAGACTGCCAAGAAATATCAAAATTAAAGAACCTCAAGTAAGTTCCTATTTCCAGCATTATCCCTTTCATTCAACTATGTGCAGACATCTATCGTTGACCAACAATCGGGACAGTGTGCTCGATGATTCGGTGGCTCTGATCGCTCGAGAATGTTTGCAACTGGAAGAACTCTGTCTCAACGACTGCTCCAATCTGACTCCATATTCTCTCATTTATTTGGGAGAGCTCAGAAACTTGTACAAGTTGTCATTGAGCGGAGTGCCGAATGTGGATGACTCCGTCTGCCAGCAGATTGCACGATGCACCAAGATCAACTTCTTGGAACTCAATCTGTGTAGAAAGGTACTGCCCGAAAAGGAAGTATGCTTTCGAATTCCCATTGAGTTTCTTGCAGGTTCAGAAGCGAGGTCTCCAATGTCTTCTCTCCAATCTGACTGCTCTGCAACATTTGGAAGTGATCGGAATCCGCGACTACTCCCATCAACTGCTCACAACTCAGCTGACTCATCTGAAGACCATTGTCTGTGACGATCCGATCGTCCGATTCTCTTTCACTCTCCCTTCTGCCGTCCCTGTTAGCGCTTAGATTCCTGTCTTTCCAAATTTCCGGTTATTAGTGATCTGAATTGTGCACAATCAGACATTTCGATTCTAGTCACATTTATTCAGGATTCTATCGATTAGCTTTCAAGTTCAATTTGTGTGATTTTCAAATAAAACGGTACTCGGTTTCTTGCAATCAGTCCAGATATTTGACAGTCAAAAAAATGACGCTGGCGAGGAAGATGAGCGGAAGTAAAAACATTGCCAAGACCTGCAGAATGATCGAATCGTAGTCGATGACCTCGGTCTGGAAGGAGAATGAATGAGGAAAGGTTCGAGAAGGAATCTGACAGGATCCTCGTAGCATCTGTACCGGCACAAGTCCTCTTTGACGCACACGAATCCTTTGCCGCAGTCCTCGTTCAACTGACACTGCGTCCAATGCTTTCTCACTTCATCTCCGTTTACATTCAACTGTCCGATCACCCACAGATTTCCGGTTTCGTTGTGACAAAACATGAAACTGTACTTTTCGCCGACCGGACGATCCAGAAGGCAGTCGACGTTGGTTCGGAAAGTCATGCTTCCGAAGGCCATGTCATGAACATTTGTTATCTCTGGAAAGGGCATGGCATGGGCTGGAATAGGAATGATGCGTACTGGGCGGACAACTGTATCCCTTGTAGCACAATCCTCCTTTCTGTTTGCTGTTTCCCGAATAAACCATTCCTTTTTCCACTTCTGTGCACTTTTCTTGTCCGTACAAAGGAGTCAGTCTATCAGGACACGTCATCGGATCCTCAGAGTCGGCAGGAACTGAAATAAAATGGAATTCTACTGGAGAGTGACCGAACCCCACGTCCGCAGCAGAGTTTCGTCTCGTAGTCACACCATCCCTGGTAGGTTTGCAAAGCGTCGGTGCAGTCCCTCATTCGGGTACACGGGCGGAAAGGAAGGTTCGGAACGCCTCCTGTACATAGTTGAGTTACTGGAAAGGGAAAATAGTATAAGAAAGAACGGGAAAGAAGGTGGAGAGGACCATTGCGAATGCATCGATTCCCATTGATTCCGTGCACTTTTGAGCAGTTGGAGTATCCTGTCGGACAATCGGTGAGACTTTGACACTTTGGATTCGAAGCCAGCGATTCTGAAGATTCTGAAGCTGGTGTGAATTGCGAGAAGAGGAACTGACTATTTTGGGTGGCATGAAGAGTTCGCACTAGGAGCAACCCTACCAGAATCCACATCAAAGCCGCGACGAACGGAACAATGAATTCAGAAAATACAGAAGGGTAACACGTTCACGTCACTTTCAGATTGAAATGTGCAAATCCTCATGTTCGGTCTGGATCCAAAGCTAATAAGATCTTAGGAATCCGCTTCGCTCTCATCCAATTATTTGGTTCGTTGTTGTTCTGAAGCGGGCAGTGCTGCTGGAATTCAAAATAGAAACGGAATTCGCACGCCCCTCACCACAGATCACTCTCCGATCATTTTCCGTTTCCCATTCAGGACAGTCCGACGTCATTCTCGTTATAAATCCTCCGGAATGATTCCCCAAGTCACCGTCATTGTTTTCAGCTTTTTATGTGTGTAAATATGTAATCCTCGAACATTAATTCATTGTAACCATTGTAATTAATTTTTGTCGCCCTGTGGTGAACGTCCAATTCGACGTCTCCGGAGGTCTATTCTTGATACGAATTTTTGAGTATCTGCTTATTTTCGCACCTCTTCTCGTCCTATTTTTCCACTCGACACCGTATTAATTCCACATTTCTATATTCGTCCCGAGTGGAAATTCTCAAAATCATTAGCCTTTTTTTCGAAAAATGGCTCCAGAAATTGTGCTCCGATCAAACGATCCCCCAAATGAAATAACACATAAAATATGCTCAGATCTGGCACGTCTTCTCTCGCTTTTTGTTTGAATGTGGCCGCGCGCCGACTCGTCATTCTGATGTTTGTCTCTCACTCGTTTTTAGACTGGCCGAATCACGTAATCAGTGCCGTTAACCACGTATTCTGCCAGCTAATCGGGACAGTTGGAGCATGAATCCGCGTGAGCTCTTTGTCCCCCCGAGCCCTCTATAAAACCGTTTCCTTATTCACCTCTTCCCCCAATTGCTTCTTCTTCTTCTTCTTTTTCTTCTTCTTCTTCTCTCTTCCTTTCTTTATGATTCCACCTCCACTTATCTTTACGAGCGCTGTCTGCCTTCTGTTTTCTGTTCGTTCGTTTTGCTCATTAGTTCCATCAGCAGCAACAGCCTTTACATATCACCCGAATCGTTTCTTTCATACACTGTGTGTGTAATCGGATATTCTTTCTCCAACTCTTACGTTACTTTTTAATCTCTTTTTGGTTCCTTCTTCGAGGCCCAATTTCCGAGCAGTCATAAAACGGTGGCATATTTTAATTTCACAAAGGACACAACCCCGCCCGAACAGCCCTTTGATCCCGTCGTTTCTTCTGGACGAGCTCACGTCACCAGAATTCGGACGATAGGGAGAAGGAGACCGTTCTCGGTTTCTTTGTGTGAGAGAATGGCTCCTTTCAGGGAAAGACCGAAACTCTTTTCCCGATTCACTTTTTGCTCCGCTCGAACTCTCACCTTTTCCGACTCTTCCGCTATTTCGGGGCCTCCTCGCCAGGTACCA
Organism: Caenorhabditis sp. 36 PRJEB53466; assembly: GCA_946814055.1. Lineage (NCBI taxonomy): Eukaryota > Metazoa > Nematoda > Chromadorea > Rhabditida > Rhabditidae > Caenorhabditis > Caenorhabditis sp. 36 PRJEB53466. Next base: position 5,399,486 of record CAMPFS010000004.1, on the reverse strand, counting down.
ACCCGTCTGCCCGAGCGGATCTCTGATCCCTTGCTCTTTCTTCATGCTCGTTCTTCTTTTTGCCCGCCCCCTGCCCGTCTGAAACATTTCGCCTGCGTGTGTTCCGGAACAGCGAGCCTGCCCCGATTAGAAAGAACAAGTTTCCGTCGCTGTCGTCCTCGCATTCATCTGTTTTTTCGGCGGATGTCGTGACGTTCGCCGAAGGAGATGAAAGGAGACCTAATCAAGTTGGAGCGAGAAAGAGTAAGATAGAGAGTTCATCTCGACTCTTCTGATGGACGTCGTCTTCCTCGCCTCCTTCTTGGTTCCATTCTCTCAAATTTCCGGTCGAGTGCCTGTTTCCTTCCTCACGCTTTTTTTCTGTCTCTGCATTACCCCCAAAATTAATAAGAGTTTCTCGTCGTCAGTTCGTATTCAGATTGTACCTGAATAGGCCGAGCGAGGCGGGAGACAAATGTGCCTCCAGTTGAAGTGTAGCTCATTCATCTTCCCTATTCCTCCTCGGCAACGTCTTCTTTCCGATGCTGATCATGTCTCCTTCCTCTCCGACGAGCCATTTCCATTGGCATTTGCCACCTCATCAACTTCAGCCGGCCGCCCACCCTGCAACCCGAGAACTCCGCACTTCATACAAGTTTGCGACGCCGACTTTCCGCGTTTCGAGTTTCCGATTCCACGTCACATTCTGTCTTCTCGAACCGAACTCTCTTCTTCCGTGGCCCCGCCCCCAACTGTCCCCGCGTGCGGCTCGCCTCCATTCTCGTTCGCCGCCTTCCCGTCCTCACCTCTATAGATACTTGTGCTCTTCCCTTCACTTCCCCAATTTTTGAATTTTCCAGGTAAAATGTCCACTCGGTGGTTCGTCTCCTTTGCAATTCTCTGCGTTCTTCTCACCGCACAAACGTCCGAAGCAATGTGAGTACGGTAGGAAATGAAGACGTCGTCGGAAGGACGGCCTCAGGGGAGGTGCAATCGGGCGGAAATCCGCAGGCACTTTTGAGCAGAAACGGAAAGACCAAAAAGTCTCTGGGGTGTTCTAGGGGCACTTTCGTTTCTAGGGACAAGTGCTCACTCGGATGTTTGTGGGCTCTGCAGGTTGACTGCCGGTGCAGATTAGCGCGTGTCTAGAGTCTAGACACAACAGTGAATCACCCCCGATTGTTTCGCCCAAATCTCTCTTCTCCATTTGACGTGTTCGGGTGTTCAGGTGAGAAATGAGTGCGTCAGCCACGCATTCACAATGCATTCGAACGAGAAACCAAAAAACATGTCACAAATTGTCAAAGTCGACTACTGTAGATTACTGAATGGGTGCTTCGTTACACTTGAGTCATTTGCAGGCCGCGTCCAGGACAAGTGTCGCTGAGCAGTACACGGAACTGCTTCTTCTCTCCGATGGGCTGCGTTTTCGTACCGAAGATGTCTCGCATCCGGAAGCTCTCCACCGACTTTCGCAATGAGATCCCGCCGCCCGACTACGTCTAAACTGCTCCACCGTGCTCCGCGAAACGCGTTCCGCCCGTCCTGCAGGGCGGTAGATCTGATTTTTGCCCCATTTCCCTTTGTACGCATTCCTAGAACTTCTTCCGATTCTGGCATAAATCTACCGTGTTATTACTTTCACAAAAACACCACAGATCACAATTTGAGAAGAGGGAAAGCAATCAGACAATGCACACAAATGAAGGGCGAAATCACAGAATTACAATAGACAAATTGGCACTGGAAATGGAACACGGCTATGAGACGCACTTTGCTATAATTCATCCTTGACGTCTTCATCGTCCTCTTCGTCGACGTCGTCTTCTTCATTTTCAGTCTTTTGTCGCTGCGCTTTCAACGCTGAAAGCAGACAATAGAATGAAAGATGGTCGTTGTGACAAGAAGAAAAATAATTTATTTTGAGCAGGGTGTTAACAAAAACCAAAATATTCCCGTATTCAGTAGCCTAAAAATCGTTTTGCTTCATCAGGAATCGTGTCCGGATTGACGTAGAGATCAACTAGGATGAGAGCAACGACGGCGATCGCCGTGAGCAAGTAAAGCACCGGAGAACGGTGCCAGACGACGAAAGTGATAATGATGACGAGGGAAGAGAGGGCGATGATCTTCAGCTGCTGATCTACGGGCATGAGCGGCCGCGTGGGAGAGGCTGAACGGGACAAGTGAGACGGTGAATCAAAGGACCAGTAGGGTGCTTGGGTTATGGGAAACCCCAGGGAAGAGACTTATGTTTAGATGGTTCCTTTTTCATTAAAGAATCCTTACCTTCAACGTCAATTTGGCACGTCTGCGACTCGTCTCTCTTGTACCCTTCTTCACAATCACAACGGAAGGATCCTACTGTGTTCACGCACAGTTCGTGTTCTTTCGTGCAAGCAGACTCATTCGAACACTCATCAACATCTGAATTTTTTGTTAGCGGTGAAATTGGAAAGTTTTCTTTACCTGTGCATCCTTCTGCTTCCGTCATCGTCCAGCCGTTCTTGCATTTAGAGCATCCCGTTGAGCTATCCGAAGTGCAACTTCCGAGGCATCCTTCGTGGCATTCTAAAAACCTACTTTTTACTTTGTTTTTTGGACTGATCACTCACTTTTGCAGACGATTCCTTTCTCCGTCTTCGACTCTTCGAAGTATTCGCTGTCGCAATGCCGGCACAGATTTCCGGTGTATCCTGCTCCGCACTTGCACTTTCCACTGCCTTCGCGGCTTCCATCTCCCTGAACACAAAATTTATGTAAATATAAACAAAGTCAGATGGCTCGCACGTGGCAGGATCCCTTTCCGGAGCACGCATCGATGCCTTCGTTCAGTCCCGGGCACGGATCGCAACTTTTGCCAAAATGACCATGTGGACAGCACACTGAATGTTTGTAAGATTCTTACTGCTAGAAGATAAGTTACGAAGCTTTGCAAATCACTTACATTTGAGTTGTTCGACACAAATCCAAATGGACATGTTCTTCTGCTGCTGATTGTAGTAGAACTCTTCGATCGTCTCTTCGTGATGCTCAAGTTGAGATGCACACTGAAACAGGCGCGTACAGTGGTTCCGGCGCGGCGGGACAAGCTCACTTTGAATTCAATATCGCTGATTCCGATAAACTTGTCCATGTTGGGCAGCGACGCCTTCTTGCACACACCTTCGAGCACTTCGATCAGCCGAGTTTCACTCGTTTTGTACTTTCCGAGGTTCTTCTCTTCCCAAGCAGTGTCTCCGCCGGCAAAGTGGTGTCGTGCTGTTTTCTTGAGACCCTGAATATGAATAAAAGCTACTTAAATGTCACATTTTTGCAAATTAACCTCATCGAATGTGTCCACCAAGAAGTTACACGTTCTGCATTTCTCGTTATTGATGGCAGTTTGTTTCTGCGATGTGACAGCTGCGAATATTGTTATCAGGACCACTATCCGGCTCATTTTCACCCTGAAAAAGCAATCAAATCGATACAAATAAAGGTAAAAGGAGGAACAAACCGTTATTTTAGAGAAGTACACGCAGTGTAACGCGCGGCCGAGGTGTGCACTGCGAGGGTGAGTTGGCCGGTTTCTCGGCCACAGCGACGGCGAAACGAAAGAGCGAGAGCGAGTGCGCTTGCGGAGAAACACGAACAAATATTGGCTTTATCGGGATTACTTTCAAAGACGGCAATGAACTATTTAGTGGAGAAGAGACAAATGACAAATAACACAATGACGGGTGAATAATTACACGGAACATTTCAATTGTTCGCCACGAGGGAAAAGAGCCAATGAAAAGTCTACTGATGATGATGACATTGTATTTAGGCTTCTCGAAGTTTTCAGGTGTGTTGAATAGGTTAGATTGCGAAAAGTCTGAACCTGATGACATGGTGTTTTGGAAGTATGAATGATGCAGTCAGTAACCCTATGGTCGTTTCTCAGTTCCCTATTTTCTCAGATCATCTCAAAACGTTTACAAGGATAGTGTCTTTCCCAAAACCCCCAGACGATCTCAATCAGTCACTCTGACTCAAAAAATACTCCAAATGGCTCCACCGATACTTCGAAGCTGTCTCATTTTGGCATCTTGTGTAATCCCGGAGAACATGGTTCGTGAATCGGAAGGCCGTCCGTCCTTGTTATTCTTGACACTTCGCACGATTCGAAGGGCGGCGCTGACCCGTTGGGAAGATGATTCGATTTCGCGAGAAACGCCGATGGATCTCAGTGAAAGAGCATATAAAGCGGGAGTGCGTCGGACGGTCTGGAGGACAAATACGAAGCCGTAGGCGATGTTTGAAAACAAAGATGAGCCGACACAAAACAATGAAAAACGAACCCGTCGGCTGCGGCGGAGGAGGCTGGAGACACAGTCTTTTCAACTCGCAGTTCGTGTCAAAAAGCAGCCGTTCGACCTCGTTTTGGCCGTCCCCATGCGCTCATTTGCAGAAAAGAAACCATGCGGCTCATAAAGTGTTTGTTGCCAGAAACGGTGTGCTCGCCGCAGTGCCCTCGGCGTGCTCCTCGGGCGCGGCTTCTCCAAATGTCCATCACTTGTTTGCTCTTCTCTTTTTGCGAGCCGGCCGGACGACAGTCCTTTCGGCTCTTGATCTAGCCTTTGTTCCAGCGCCCTTTGCACCTTTTTCCTCGCGTTTCTCAAGAGCTGACAGCAGACGGGCGTATCATTTTTGGGGAGAGTGACACCCTCTTTCGTCAAGTCAAATCTCCCATTTCACATGAAACAAGACATCAGCTCGTGTTTTCCTTCTCCTTCAAAGATCAGATATATTTTCCTCTTGTCTGCCGATGTTCTTCTATTTTTAACATTTTCAAGTGATTTATTCTCATTCTTACAATCTTGGCTAACGCCCTGAAATCCATATTACCTTTACAACTATGAGCTGCCTTAGTTGTTTCAGGTTACTGTAGTCACATTGGAATGGCAACTCTGAGTTGAACTCTAATACTTCTTATTCCATTACCCTCTGCTCCAGTACTTCTTCTTCACATAGCTCTTTTCTTTCTCGCATAATGCCACGTCATGCTGCCACTTGAGGTCCAGTTCCGTTTGCCCTTGTTATTCCTGATAATTGTTCAGTTCAAAATATCAAAAATCCGCGTTGAAGTGTGCGCCAAAAAAGTGGTCAAGTGAGGCGAGAGAGCGCGGGAAACAGTGAGCCCTCAGCGCGTACTGTCCGTCTCGGGGGAGGTCGGTGTGTCATCTGCTTGTGCTGTGCCGTTTCTGGAGAGCATGGCAAGCGAGCGAGGCAGCGTGCGAGACGGAGAGACGCAGACGGAAGTGCGAGGGCGCGAGCATGCGATGACAACATTCCGGATCGGCAGTCAACCGGACGAGCCGCCTGCCCCGGGGAGCATCCGTTTCCCTTTGCGAACGGCGCCCGCCCCTCGGCTCCCCGAACCGCCGAACCGTCCTCCTTCTGCGCCGTTTCCGCACTCATTCTGCGCAATTGCAGGCAGAATTCATACGGCACTCGGGTACACACTTCTCCGCAATGAGGTTACTCCCTTCCTTACTCTCGCTTTCTGCTTTTCTTGGCAGTGCTCTCGCAGTCGGAGTGGTTCCCATTCCTAATGAGCACGCCGCGAGCATCAAAGCGAAGTTCGATGGTAAGCAGAGAACTGAAGCCAGTCTTCCTATTCTGAAACGGTTTCAGATTACGCGGAACACTATCTGCTGCCTGAGGACTTCCACAATGCGGAGACGGCTCCGGTGAAGAAGCCGACAGATGCCGAGATTGAATCGATGCAGAACTCTTTGCTTTTCGAGGGAGACATCATGGGAGTACCTGAAATTGAAAAGTCGGATATTCTGAAGAGACTCAGGGACGATCCCCTTCTCGATGAGGATGAAATCTTCAGAAAGCCAGTGAGTCCCTACAACTAATTTTCTCACTTTCCTATTCATTTTTTATAGTTTCACAGCGCGTTGAACTTGGTCACATATCCAGATAAGCTGTGGCCGGACGGACAAGTACCGTACATGCTGGAAGAGGGAATGACAAATGAGTGAGTTCTTGTGGTTGCCACGTCATACCGAACTGTACACATGCAGCCAACGGACTGCCATCGCACAAGCATTCGATGAGTACAAACAGAAGACGTGCGTTCGATTCGTTCCCAAAACTGACGACGACTTTGACTACATTTATGTGAAGAGGAACGTGGCATTCGGATGCTCGTCGTACGTCGGACGGGCTGGAGGAAATCAGACTGTCTCCCTGGAAGTGGACAAATGCTTCTCCAAGGTAAGAAATATTCAGAAAGCATCGTAAACTACTCCTTTTCAGGGTATCATTGCTCACGAACTGATGCATGCTCTCGGCTTTTTCCACGAACACTCACGAACTGATAGAGACGATTTCGTAGACATTATGGAGGACAATATCCGTCCGGGAATGATGAGAAACTTTGAAAAGTATCCACGGAAGATCATCGACTCGCTCGGAATGCCGTATGACTACGAGTCGGTCATGCACTACCACAAACTGGCGTTCTCCCGGAACGGAAAGCCGACAATCGTGCCGAGAGACAACGAAGCGGACGTGGGACAGAGATACAAACTGTCGGAGATGGACTCGAAGAAGGTGAACAAACTGTACCAGTGTGGAGAATACTCGAAGACTTCCTCAACTACCACTACATCCACCACAACCACCACAACTACCACAACGGAGGAACCAACGACTACGACAGAAGAGGAAGTGGTTGGAGAGAAGAAGAACGAGAAGAAGAAGTCGACGACTACCACTACCACCACTACAACCAAGAAACCAACAACCACTACAACCACAACACAAAAACCAGTGGAAAGATCCAGAAATAAGAGTTCGTTTTAGTACAGACTCGAGAAACCAAAAATATTGTTACTTCAGAGTGTGAAGACCTGAATGCCCATTGTGGAATGTGGGAACAATTGGGACACTGCCAACATTCGGTAAAGTACATGACCCACTACTGCAGAAAGGCGTGCGGACTGTGCGAAGTGGAGGTGACCACGACGACGACGACGACGGCGAAGCCAGTGCCACGTGGCAAAGAGAAGGAGAACAAGTCGTCGACCACCTCCTCGCCCGTTTTCTTTTCCACCACTCAGAAGCCGAAAAGCACGACGTCGGCGGCACCGAAGTGTGAAGACAAGAACCTCTTCTGCAGTTATTGGGCCAAGATCGGCGAGTGCAACAGCGAGAGCAAGTTCATGAAGATCTTCTGCAAGGCGTCGTGCGGCAAGTGCTGACCTCTCCGTTTCCTCCATTCAACTTATTCCGGGTTTTTGTCCGTTTTGAACCTTTTATCCGGTTCTGCTCCATCTACTTCTCAAATGTCTTTCATTTTAATTGTAACGACCATGTCGTATCCGCGTATCCTATTTCATTGTTTCACATAAATTATTGATCAAATGTATGAAAGAAAAGGAAAGGAAAGAGTTGATAATACACGTATTTAGAAAAGACCGAGAACGGTGTCGTTCGCCAGACCCATATCGTACAATTGCTTCAGTTTTTTGAGCTGAGCGTGCTCATCAAATGTTTCGAATACCGATGGTGCCGAGAACACGATTCCGATCGTTCCGCCGAGTGTGGCGCCGAAGAATCCGTAGAGGAGGAAGCGATCGACGACGCTCGCAATGAACTTCCAATCGTCGCGGAACTGCAATCCATCCAATACCATCAACTTTATTAGTTTCTCTTTTTCTCTCTCTCACCTGCTTCGTTATCTCTTCGTCTCTGCGGTTCTCCGTGATAAACTCGATCGCATCGATTGCTCTCTGAGCTTCTGGCGACAGCTCATCATCCAACTCGTCACTTTGGATTCGCACTTTTCGGCAGCTATCGGGATTATGAGTGTGTCGGCACAGTGGATGATGCTCTCCCGCTCTCATCGGATTCTCTTCCACACTTGGACCTTGCTCCAGTAGTTTGCGATGACCTTTTTGAATAACATTCTTTCGATGAGGCCTTTGCATACACATAAGGAGAGGCAGCCACTGAAAAGAAAACCGTTGAAGAATTTGATGAGGAAGAGAAGAAACTCACATCGAGAAAGACGGTTCGGACCCAGGGAGGAAGGCGATGAGTTATCGGGCTTCGAAAGTAAATGTTACAGATAATGGTGGTCACCATGATCGTGATTATGTTGAGAACGAAAGTGAGCAGAAGATACTTGGCAACCAGCGGGATGGAAGAAGACGTGGGCGGCAGGATCTTGGAGACGAGCAGAAGGAACACGACAATAGACAGCAGCACGTTCATCGTCAGACCCATTTTCTCTCCGGATGCGGTCGGAAGATAGAATACGGTCACATTGAGGAAGGCCATCAGAACGGTCGGCAGAATGAGCACGACTGTGTAGAAGAGGGTCTTCCTCCGAATTCTGATTTGGAATTCGATCCTGCTCCTGTCCGATGTCAAAACTGCGGGTCCATCCATCATATCCCAGATGGAACTGGTCGAGTATTCTGAGAAATCGACACGATCCGATGTGAGAAAATCCAGTTTTATTTCATCTTTGTTGTACTGCAACAGAAAACAATTACTCTTACTTCTCATGCAAAATTGTGGATCTCACCGTCCAGCTTCCGAAAGTCAGGCTGCACAGTTGATCGTCAAAGGGAAAAAACTCGACGTCGATTATGCAACTGCTCTTGTAAATGGCCGGAGGAACCCACAAAACAGTGCCAGTGCTCAGAATGAGCACATTGCACATGAATGACACTTCGTAGTTGCCGTCGGCACTGAAATAATCGCCTTTAGGCTTTAGCTGAAAGATTTTTGGTACTTACTTATTGAAAAGGACAATATCGGGTAGCCAGACCTTCTCGGGCGCCACTCGGATCTGCGTGATGTTACCGTAATCGCGTGGATCCCATTTCAGTTGGAAGTCATTCCATTTCATGGTCAACCACACGTTAGTATGCATCACTTGCTCTTTCTCGTCCACATTTATCAACAGAACCAGCTGCATTCCGATTCTCACGATCATCGGCAGTTCGGATCTGTTCCGCACGGGCTGAACGAGCGAATTGTATCCGCGGAAGAGATCGACCATCAGACGGTCCTCTGCGTCGATGTCTTCTGCGGACGCGTGGCTTACGAGACATCCTGCAAACCGGATGGCTCTTTTCTTCTCTTTTTCTTCGATTCCCCAATTACCACCCTCTAACTGGCCCCGTTTCATTCGTTTTATTTGTCGTAATTGAGGAAATTGGAGTTTGCCGACTTCTACCGTATACGGCCGTACCCTTTCTTCGTTAAAGAACATGTTCGTTCGGCTCTCTCGACATACTACTTTTTGTGGCCCATCCATCGCCTCCGTCCACTCCACTTCCACTACCTAATCCCCGCCAAAGGCATCAAAATAAATCCGTCGGCGGTCGGTGCAATGCATTTTCGCTGCCTTCGTTTTCCCCCTCCTCTTTGGCCGCTCGTTAACTTTTTGTGTGTTTGTCATTCCATTTCAGGTTACTCACGCGACGTCTTTGTCTGCGAGACGGAAGGAAGAAAGCAGTGTTCTTGTCACAAATTGTCATACGAAGGCGCTCAGGGGAATTGGCGCCTGAGGTCGGCGGAGAGCAGAAGTTCTTGAAAGGAAAGGGGGGGGGGGGAATAGTTCGAGAGCATTCGCATGATGAACTCTTTCTCTCTTTCTCTCTCTTATGACGTGGAAGAACAAAGAGGGGAAGTGGAGTGGAAATGCAAATGGAAATGGGTCCATTATGAAAGGGGCCACCTCCGGAAGAGGGGACTAATTGAATGAGAAGTTGCCGGGAGTGGAGCAGAGTGCCACCCGCGAGAAAAGACAACTTTCCATTACAAGCAAAGGATTGATTCGGAGCATGTTTTGCTCGAAAACATACCTGTCAAGAGCACCGTCAAAACGAATTTCGACCATCCTCCTCCTCCGAAAGGCATTCTCTCGCTGCACAAAACAAGGGATTCAGCTCATTAGAAGTGCGAAGTGGGCGAATAGAAAACAGAAGAATGGGGGTGCGTCGTCGGCACTCGAGTGCTTCCAAGAGGGACGACGACGACGACGTCGCAGAAGAATCCTTGGGGCGACGACACGACTGACTGGATTGTTCACAAACAAATGATATAGAAGAGAAAAGGAGCAGGGGGCAGCAGACGCGAGCACTGCAGGAGGAGCCGGAGCACAAGGAGAGTGAGTAGTGTGTAAAGGAATGAAGGCGGCGGCGGCGATGGCCGAGCGGGACCCGCCTCTGAGCTCGGCTCGAGGAGGCAACAACTGTTCTGGCTGGCCATCCGATCTGTCGTCGCGGACAACCACGGTGCACCACGACCATGTTTTCATTTATTTTTGCCAAAACACACCTGGAAAGGGTGTCGAAATCTACAAGCACGGAGGACAGGCCATATAAATCTCAACATATAAAACTTTTGGGAGTGGAAGTGGACAAATGAAAACGGAACATCTAAACACAATAAATGTACAAGAGAATCATGATAATGGGGGGCAAAGAAAGCTCGATCGGGAGGCAATCATCAAACTGAAGATCTTTGTTGACCAGATTCGGGATCACGAGAAAATGGAGATTCGGGGGTCGGTGGGCCCTACATTTTGTACATAATAACCGGATAGTCCGGGCTTTAAAAGACCGGGCATGCCGGCCCAAAAAAGGGAATGTTTTCGTTAATTCATATTAGATTTTTAAGAAAAAATGGTTAAAATTAATCGAAATCGATTCCCGGATAATTTGACTATGATACGGTAGGTGGAAGGGGTGAAGGAACTATGCGGGGATGGGCAATAAATCATATAATAGACAGACGCAACAACAAATAAGCAATACAAAAAGTTATTATAAATATCGTGTTGTCTGTATTTGGAGGTAGGGGATAACTGGTATGATACGACTGGAAGCGAAGGGCAAAACAAAATGATAGATAAAGGAAAAATGAGTATAGGAGAACAATATACACATGGTGTTAAAGTACGGGGCGCGAGTGTTCTACGTACAGCTCATATACAAGCAAACAGGTCAGACGGAAGAGTTGCGGCACGGCCAGAAGTAGAACTTCTTCAGAAGGCGTGATGTTAGCTGAAAAAGACAATATTCCGGCTCAGACGTGTCAAAGTACGCTACCTCTGGCATCTGTTTCATAATATTCGATCCTTGTGACGTTTGGAATCCACACGCCACTTTCTTATTCACTTCAGTGAGAAGTTCGACGACGTCCATATCGCCGGCGTGCTCGGAGAACACTTCGCAGACGGCCTGGATGAACCATGAGCCACGTGCACTGTTCCTCCATGACACGTATTGAGCAGTGGTGGCGTAGGCAATGAGCATGTCCGCCTGACTTGGCTTCTTTCTCCAGACTTGCTGAAAAAATTGCGCTTGCACACAAGGGCAATCCGATTAGCCAATTTAGAATGGCAGAAGGAAAGAAGGAAAGCGATAATTGAAGAATATCCGATTGATAGTTCAATTTGTGTGTTGTCTGCCAGGGGAAACTCCTAAACAAACCTGGACTTGTGGTCTGACGCATCCGAGAAAGTTGAACAGAGGACCGTCGTGACTATTGTTGTTCCAGTTTCGTCGCATGAGCGCGGACACTCCGTCTACGGCATCCAGCACCGGGAACCCAGTATCTCTGCGTTCTGAATGTATTTTTCATTTGAAATATCAAAATTTCATACATTACCGCCTCGGCAAGCCTGCACAAATACTAGTTTCGGTTTATTGGCTAAGCGGGGAGCATTGGAGGCGTTCAATAGGTCGTAGATTTCCTGTACGTTCACGGAAGTGTCATCGACACCTATTATCACATTTTCTTCTCCGTGCGACAGAATCACGAGGATCGCAGAGTCTCCGTGCATTTCACATTTGGCAAAGTCCCGAACAGCCAGAAGGATCCCCTGAAAATGATTTCTGTTTTATTGTCTCTGCCTTCCCGTTCCTCTTACTCTCGCTGTCAAATTGTCCTTGCACATAACAGTGTACCCCATGCATCGGAACAAATTGGTAATATTGTCCTTGTCGGCCTTCGTGCCATTCCTTGTTGGCATCTGTTCGAAGTGTTCGTTATTGATGATCAGGCACATTCCGCGAGGATTCGAGAAGTTTCTGTACATTATCTTCTCGTCGAACACCCGAGTAATGTGCGGCGCATCGACGTAGTTCATGGAATCCTCGTTGAAGATGTACTGTCCACGGGTGGAAGCTTTGCTGAATGAGCGACCAGCGCTGTATCCGAGGGAACCTCCGGTGAAGGAGGAGTTTGCTGATGCTGGAAAACGAGAATACTTATGCGAAAAAAACTACAATTTATACATGGCTGACTCGGGAAGACAGCAACAGGAGAAGTGTAGTTGTGCCGATCGGAAGAATGGAGAGCACGAGAAGAGCGGGAACGGGAACGTGCTCGCGAATAGACATCTTGAAAGGTCGAAGTGAGCGACGAAATGGAGGAGATGCTGTCGCGATGAACACGGGTCGGAGAGGTGTACACGACGGGACTCAGCGCTCGGCTGCGTCGGTGACTTCCCGGTGACATGGGTATTTCATAGTCCACCGATGTATCGTTCGCATCGCTGAAATAAAAGAAATGACGCGAAAATTTGCGCACACTGTTATGAAAACCATCTAGCGAGTGGCTCGAGGACTCCGGCAAGTTCTGTGTGTCCAGTATCACGGAGAGCATCATAAAATGCGTCGAACGCCACATCTCCGCGTCTTTGAACCGCTTTTACAACTTCTTTCCGTTTGTCGCGATCCGTTCGGCATGACTGAAAGTGGAATGGTGAAAGAAATGGAAACAAAACGCGGACTCACATTGATGGCATCACCGACGTCGGCATTGAGGACCTGCTTGGCGATGAGCGTCTCCAGAATATCATCCACTCTCAATTGGGTCGTGAACTTGAGGATGTTCCTCTCCAGTAGAGTCCTTCTATCCTGACGCATCATCATCAACGGCGGTTGATCTGCCAACCCGTATGCAATTCGATTCTGGGTTTTTGGTCTGCAAAACGCAAGTTTGAAAAGAGGCTCGTCATAAACAATATACGAAGATATTCTCTTGGATTGTATATCGCGTAACGAATTGAAGAAAAGAGGAGAAGGAAAAGTTTGGCAAGCAGTTTATGACCGGAGAAAGAGAGAAAGAGAAATCGGAAAAAAGTTTACGACAAGCTCTTTCGAATACTTCGACTACAGATGGAAGAATGAGTCACACATCTGGCGCACGGTTCGGATTTCCATCGGCGGAGAAGATAATTGGGGCGGAGCAGGTGTCGGCGAGACGGACTGTACCGAAAACAAACCGGACGTACCAAGGTCGTCGGGAGAGTGACGAAATGAAGAAATGGGTGGTACGAACTGGAAAGATTGCGATGACATCTGATTGATGAGAAAGCCGACCGACGAAACGGTTGTGAAATAAGAAATCGGCGGACTCGCTTATGCAATTGAAAAGGTTCCCATTTGCCTCCCTGCAAGCACATAATGGCCAGTTTGCGTATATTAAAACGGCGACAATGAAAAGTCAATTAGGCAGTATGACGAGGAGCCCGCTAATATTCGATGAGCTGCGTATTGAACAAGGGTTCCACCGTTACGAGGACCGACAAAGAATGAACGGGGCGGTGCGGCTCAAGTGGATACCGGACGACTGCCAGAGAAGGACCTTGTGCACGGGGAAAGGTCACCGAAACATGTTTTGCTTCGGTTTGTGCGCGAACGCGGCATGACACGGTCTGCTGCAAATGTAGACTAAATAATAAAGACGGCTCCTAGCATTTGAATTCTTTTCAGACTGCTCGCAAGCGCCCTTCCTTCGCACCTGACCTTGCGGCAACCTCCTCTTTCGTCCCATTTGTATTGTAGAAATCTATGATCCGTGAGAACTTTGCGGCAAACTTCAGACGATATCGTGCAATGTTACGGTTGTTGGCAAACTACTCACTTCTTTCACATTCAAAGAAGATTCTCGCATTGTCCAAGGTAATCGTTTCGGTATTAGAATGGGGTAGAAAGGCGATGCTTGACGAAACAGAGAAACGACTTTTAATCAAACCAATCGATTAATTGAAATAAAAGAGGACCGAAAAGGAATTGCTCATTGGCGAAGAATTGTGGTTCGAATGCTCCCATTTGGCGGCTGCTGTTAATTATCGATGGGGCGCGTTTGCACACCCTCCCGTTCGAGCCTTTTCTGACCATTGAGTGCTGAGCATTGCACATACAAAACAAACAAAACAGAGCAGAATGTAGGTAAAAAAATGAAAACAGGCTATAGGAAGAATATGCACCGGTCAACACAAAAACATGATAACCAGGGGAAACATTCATCAGTAACGCAACCGTTTTTAGTGTACGCTCTCTCTGACTGTCTGAACTCAACGCTTGACCAGCTTTTTGCTCAGCGAACAGTGCGAGTATCCAAACGTTATCCATTTTCAGAAAACTCGCCGGAATGCCGAATAAATCCGCCCCAGAGCTGTCATCCGTTCTCGTCGACAACTATCATTTCTTTGTGCCAGCGGTTTTTCTTGCTCTTCTTGAGCTGTTTTTCTCTCGCTTCTACGACTCGTTTCCAGAAACCCTCAGATACGGTAAGTCACCGGTTAATAGCCATCCGACACCTCACTCACAGAGTATTCGTCACTCTTCTCCATACTTCTCATTTGCTCAGTGCCGCTTTCCGTGCTCAACCCGACGGCTTGGTTCTCCATTTTCATGACCACTTTCGTTCACATGCTCTTTCTCAAAGGTGCTTCTGATGCTCTCATCGGTTTAATTCTTACTTTCCAGGCTTCTTCTCATTTGCTCTTTTGTCTGCGCTGGTCCTGTTTCTCGGTCTGGCCGTTGACAGGATCAGAAGGAAATCAATAGAGCCTATCAGTCCTTGCATCGTCTGACTTTGATATTCAATGAAAGATTCATTCTCTATTTACTTGGGAACGAAAATGTATTGTCCGATAGAAACTGGTTCATAGTACATGTTGTACCATCCATTGCCACCGTTCATCTTGGTAATGAAGTATCCGTGGCCGGAAATGACCGACTTGGAACGATTCGCTTCACAATTTCCGCCTTTGAACTGTCTGAAATAGAAAAAATAAATAATTGTGGGGCTGAAAACCAAACGCACAGATTTTTGTTGTAAACGGCACTTTCGACAAACAAGAAGTTCTTGAGGTTGTGGATGGTCTCGACTTTCAAGTTATCCAACTTGTCCAACTTGCTCAATTGGAAGGTCTTGTCGTTGTACATGTAGTGGACGTCCTGATCCTCGAACGACGATTTCACAAGAGTGACGGCGAGGAACAGGTACGCGTCTCCCTCCTTCTTCTGCAATCAACGCCGATCACTCTCGAGAACTTCCCCTTTCCCTCACCCCGTGACTGCTACATCTCGTCGACGCCGGCACTTTGCAAGCGGCAATTCCATTGATTTTGCCCGTTGATCCGACCCAAAATATCTTTGCGTACATTACTCGGTACTTTTCGTTCTGCACCCAGAACTGTCCGCCCGATTTGTGCTCTGTCACCGGAAGACTCGCATCGCACTTATCTCTTGTGGCGAACTTTATCTCGAACTGAAAAAAACGGATTTCTTTCCAGGAAACTGTTCGAATTCTCACTTCATTCGAGGAAACGAAGCTAATGAAGACGGCGGCAATGAGGAGAAGTCTCGGAAGGCGACACGTCTGCAAAGCGATCGATCGGAAGAGGGAACGACGGAATGGATTACCATGCTCTATGTGTATTCGTAGTATGAAAACTGAAAGCAATAATATTTAGCTACTGGTATCTGAGACTGTTCCAATCAGTCCACGTGTCAGAGAGGGTTACGTTTTTTATTCAACAAGCACGCAGGGGAAAAAGAAAAGTTCAATTTAGTTCTAACGGCCTTTTCTCGTTTTATCCAACTCGGAAGTGAACGACGCGATTGTCTGAATAAGAGGATGCTGAAGGCACTTCTCTCTTCAAATACCTGTCCATTCTCTTTGATAGCATCTATCTGCCAATCCACTTCCACCTTCTCATTGTCTATTTCCAAATTATTATTATAGGCTCCATTATCAGCCTCATCCTTAGCGACCATCTGAAATGCTCTTGTTAATTTTCATACAATATCCCTCATCCTCACTTCCAATAAATCGACTTTCTGGTACAACTGCACTCTGTCAGTGTGTTCGTACCGCTCCGGATCCGCTTCCTCTCTTTCTTCCCTCTGAACATCAGTTATTCGGTTCCCTCTTTTCCCCAGTCACCCACCGTCTTTCGCATTCTGAACTTCAAGTATCTCGTCGCATTCGTCTTCTTCCTCCACATCTTCTGCACGACAGACTCTGCGAGCGGCCGTTCCTCAACCGAATCCGGATGTTTCTCGTCCTCGAGAAGCCTGCCCGGCAGGTCCCGTTTCGTCTGATCCTTCTGCAGCAGTTCCAGTTTCTTTTTATGAATTCTCATCTTCAGCTCGGCAGCTCGAGCTTCGAAAGTCTTTCGCAATCGAATCCAGATGAAAACGAGAAGGGCGGCCGGAATGACAGAGTTGATTATGATCTTTGTGAATTCCTGCCACTGTCGGCCAGTTGATTCACGGATGCTGCAGCAGAGTATCTTGATTTGGGGTCAGGGAGGAAGAAACTCACTTCAAGTACCGTTCCGTGTATCTATTCAGACGGAGACACCAGTCATAACACATGAAGTCTTTTGGATACTTCTGAACGTTCTCATTTCACTCTCGGAAGGCAAGGAACTACCGTACCTCACAGGTAGCCCAATCCTCGTAACCATATCCGAGAACAATGCATATCAGAAATATAATGACTGAAAAGTCTGAAAATCGCCTTTCAATACCAGATTTTAAAAGAAACGCACTCACATTTCATTCCAGGAAAAAGCGAACTGAAAAAAATTACTGAAGACTGAAAATGTCACGTTTTATTCAATGTTCAGAACAAGAAAAAGATTATATTTTTAGAAAATAAACAAATAAAGGGAATCTAGGTAGTCCACCGGATGGGTCTAATCGAGAAAACGGAAACTGGAAATGCTAGCAAAGAGTGAGAATAAAATAACACGTCATGAGAAACGGGTTGGTCAGTTAGAAGAGGTCGAGTAATAGTTTTGGTCCGAGTACGGATGGAGCAAAGTGTTCTCGTTAGACGGCGGTGGGTGCGGATGCTGAGGGACCGGCGCCGGCGTTCCGTTAGGAGTCTGAAAACTGACGATATAGAGGCGGGCGGAGGGCGTAGTGGAACAATGCTAACGGAGGAATCAAACGTCAAACATTCATCACACTCTACCTTCATATTCAAGGCCTCACTACTAACAGCAAACGAGACATCGGATGGAAGGGGCACATGATCTATCGGAATATTCACTACACAACCCATTATGTCCCATTCGGGGGACAGTCTTCCCGATTTGAACAGCTTTTCCGATTGAATTGAAACCTGAACGAAAATATGTGAAAACTGTAAAAGAAGGGAAATGAACTCACGATGTAGATGGTGGCCATCGAAGAGATCATTGCGGTGGTGCGGAACGGGAAGTACTGCACACCGTCCGTGTACATCGGATAGTGGAAGAACGCGGGAAGCGAGACGAGCGGTTCTCCTCCGATCAGACGGAGAATCAAGCCGACGAAGTAGCCCGCGAGCGAGCCGTACGTGTTGCTACGTGGCATGTAGACAACACAAACGAGTTGAGGGAAGAGAATGACGTAGACGAGGTCGGCGCAGAGGTACCAGAGACCGTAGATCGACTGGATGGTGAGAGCCATGACGGTTGCCATCACGCCCACACAGATGATGGCCACTCGCATCACAATGATCACTTCCTTCTCGGAAGCGTGCGGACGGATCGTCAGTTTCCAGATGTTGTGTGCGAACATGGAAGCGGCAGAAAGGACGGAAGAGTCGGCAGAAGACATGACAGCGGCGGAGACAGCCCCCAATCCTGAAGAAGGACCCGATTAGATGAAAGTGAGAGGACAGAAGTACCGATAAATGCGACCCATCTGGGAGTGAGGTACTGGAACACGAGGGGGACGACCATGTTTCTCTTGTCAGGAGGGATCGACTCGACCTTGGTTCCATTGTTCCATGGGGAGTAATCAGTCATTCGCCAGTCAGTGTTCCGTGCGATAGCACCGATGAGTGCGGGGGGAATGGCCATCAGAATGCATCCGACGCCGGCCACGAAAGAGAGCGTTTGAGCTCCCGAGGCAGTTTTCGAGGAGAGAACTCTTTGGAAATATACTTGCCAGGGGATTCCTCCGAAGATGAGTAGCAGCATGCAATCCCACCAGAGAGAGGTCTCTTTGAACCCTACAATACTTCATATGTACTTGAGAACATTTCCGATTCACAAACCTCCAATCTCTCCGATCCAGTCGCCGGCATTCCTCGAAATATCTTTCGCTCCGTCGTGGACCATCGCGGCCGGCACGCAGACCCACTAAAAGTACATTTCATCCGATTGACGTCATCAAGAAAACACTGACCAATCCGACGAAAATGCAAAAAAGTTGGACGACGTCAGTGTACGCGACGGCATAGTATCCGCCAGTGAATGTGTAGAAAACGGCGATGCAGGCAGAGAGAGTCACGGAAGCATTCATGTCGATTCCGAGGATTACGGAGAGAGTGGCGCCTGGAATGAGAGGGATTTTGATTGGAAACAGGGAGAGGACGGACCGAGAGCCGACAGAATGGCAGCAGTCCAGAAGGTTTCACCGAGAAGAGCAGGAAGGTACATGAGTCCGCCGATTCGCTGACCGTACTTGTGCTGGAATAGAGAGGTAATCGATGTACTAGACATGATTTTGATACCTGGAAGGGGTCCAGCATTGTTATGTACCCCTCTTCTCGCATCTTCTTGGCGAAGAGAAGCCCTCCCATCACAAGTGAAATGGCGTATCCGACTGGAGCTTGGCATCCGAGAAGACCTGCGATCCCCGTTTACTCTTCCATCAGAACCCATCTGCCCACTCACCTCCGTTATAAAGCGCTTCTGCAGTTCCGTTAATGTATGCTCCGCCCACCCACGTGGCAGTCATAGTGAAGATTCCCACGAGAGTTCCGATGTTCCTGCCGGCTAACATCACTTCTTCCGTCTGTGCACCTGCTTCCGACTCCAACTCCTTTGTGCTCTTCGATTTTCGACCCGCCCAAATACCGACGATCAGAATGAGCACGTAGAAGAATATGATGGCCACGATACCCAAGACGTCGGCCATGGCTGCCCTGCAAGCGACTGATGAGGAGGGGAGCAGAAAGAGTGAAAAGTGGAAAGTGAGAAATAATTAATTATTTATCCAGATATCGCAAAAGATATTTGCCAGCACCCAACCTCCTTCTTTCCTTTTTCAAATCGTGGGAAAATGCGGGCGAGTAGGCGGCAACGTTTCGCTTTGATTCACTTGTTTCTCTCCTGGATTAGTACGCATTCACATGACGTGGCCTCACCTCAGAAACCAGAAGAAACATCGAATTCAATTACAACTAATGAGTTGGAAAGCGGGAAATTGAGGAAATTGAGAAAAAAGGAGGTCAAGTCGAGAGCGAATGCTCATTCGAATGGAGAAAAGTAAAAGGAGAAGAAGGAGCAGGGCGGGGCGGAGGCGGAATGCTTAGAGACCGCCCCGAAGACGTCGACGAGGAGGACGGTGGAAAGGAGGACGTCATCCGGGATGCACATGATTTACGAGCAAAGAAGTCCCCTTTTGTAAGCCACGTCACGCGGTAGAGGAAGGCGTGAAACCGGAGGAAGGGCGCCGGAAAGAAGCCGGCTCATCTGAGAGTATCTCATTACAGAGAAATGATTTCACTTCTGAGACCTTGGAAGGGATGAAGAAAGGACTTGTTATGAAGGAAAGACGCTTGAAGAAGATGAAGAAAGGAGGCTAATTGGCTGCTTGGATTCACATTTCGATGGAAAAGAGTCAGCTGAGCACAGAGCGAATTGAGCCAATCTACACGTTTCCGCGAGAGAAACGCTTTCATAAAGGTACAGTAATCAGGGAAAAAGTAGAAGAAGAAGAAGAAGAAGTCAAAAGAAGAGTTAGGAAGGAAGAATGTTTGAGTTCTAGCTGGTGATTGTGTGGATGGCGGAAGAGGAAGGCTGCGGAGCAACAAGTCACGCTTCGCCCAACGTCTTCTGTCTTTTTTGCGCCGTCTGAACACTTCGAGCCAGTTCGCAATTGAATTTGCAATGATTTTGGTGCGAAAGAAGCGAAAGACGAAGAAGACGTCACTGCGAAAAACAGAAAAACGAAAAGAAGGCGGCGGCGACGAAGAAAGTTCAAGTTTCCGTAACCAATTCAAAAAGACGGCGAATCCGAAGCGGAAGAAGCCCGACGGAAGTGTCGAGATAATCGTCAATCAAGGCAAGAAATGGCAGAGAATGGAGTGGCGAAGGCTCTAATTTCAGAAAGAGAACGAGTTGGGAAACGAGAAGCGAGGACGCAGAAATTGATGGGTTCGTTGTTTTCCATTTCAGAGAAGCGGCTCGGATGCCAAAGGAAGAAAACGTGAATACGTCACGATCTTTTCGAAGGAAAACGACGAATGAAGGCTTTCATTGAAAGGAAAGAAAGGAAAGGGAAGGAGAAGAGGAGACATATAATTAGATGGGGGAAGATTGAGTTGAGATTTCCGAAATGGGAAAGAGCCGCTGGATTCAGATAATGGGGCGAATGATTCTCACGCTCACGAGAGGGCACCAGAGATGATTGGAAGCTCAAAAGAAGAGCAATTTCAGATGAAGGATTCTGGAGAATTCACTCGTGGAACACCGAAGCCTCGGATCTACTGCAAATGTGGGAGAATGAAAGGGAAGGCGTGAGGAAAGTGAGTGAAAACACAAAAACATGACACCAAACGTGGAAGGCGTGAACAAATTGTGTCCGTGTCCTAGAGCCCTCTTCGTCGGAGATGCTCCCGTCGCTCCCTGGAGACCGTTTGCTCGTGAGCTCCGCCCGTCTCGTGTATACATCATTCGAGTTTTTTGCCCATTTCCCGCACGCCGAATGAGCCAGAAGAGCAGCAGGCTCGACAGCAGCAAAAGGAGCCAATCCATTTGACACCGACGGCGAGCTCGGCTGAAGGAGCATCTGATGAAGAGTCCCTCCGACTACAACAATCGACTCGTTTTGCGACGGCGGCGGCGGGACGCAAGAAAAACGGAATTACGTTTTCGTTTTTCACGCGCACAACTCGCCTCCGAAATCTAGTTATTCGACTGCTCCTTCTCCGAAATTCTTCGCGGCTCACCGAGCACTTTGTCCTCCTTCCAGGAGAATCTTCTCCTTCTTCTTCTTCTTCTTCTTTTCTCCGAAGTTTTCACAACCTTTATGCAAATCACGAGAAAAGCATTCATCGAAGTTGAGCGGTCGAAAAAATGGATGTGGGGGATGGATGCAAAAGGAAGGGACCAAAACAAAAAGGAAAGGAAAGAGCTGTCGGAGACGACTTCTTATGAAAGTTTAATGGGTCTTTTGAAAGACATCGGATTCGTATAATTGGAGACGAAGCGAAGAGTTACAGATGTTGCAGATTCATCTCGTGGACGTGAACTCCCGAAGGACATGGAACCATACCAGTGGATCAGTTCATAGAAAACCATTTCATGCAAACGCTCCTCAAGAAGCTCTTATTCTTCGCTTTATTCGATACAATCCAAGAGAGGATGTCAACTGTGAAACCTGTCGAGTGAGTCAGTCCGATCGCGCCGATCTTCAGTGCACAGTCCCGTTGCAGGGAGAAAGATCAGCCCAAATCGATCGGTGCTCTTGCGTGGGCGGAATGCGAAAAGATCTTGAACCGCGTGTTCGACACGAGAGTGCTGCCGCCCAACTTCCCGCGGACCCTCCTCATGGAGTACGTCCATCCCATCCAGGATCCATCCAAAATGAGATCTTCCAGACTCTACGTAGCTCGGACGATCCTCTTCGCCGCGTTTACACTCGGTATCCGCGCGGGAGGCCTGCCGTTCCTCTACTTCACAGTTCGCGAGGTCCTCGGACACTTCATCATCTTCATGCTCACTTACATGTTCCTCCCACTCGTCGGACTCAACATCGCCGTCCTTTTCAAGAAGGAGAAGCTGAATGTGCACGAGTACCGTGTTCTCATGATCGTTTGGGCATTCCTCTGTGGCGTCTTCTCGATGATTGCCAACATTCACTACTCGCTCTCCGACTACGGACCTCCCAATTACTTTATGCCTGTCATTATCGGACTGACTGCTCATGTGAGTGAGCTATTCATCGAAACTTGAATTCGTTTTGGTTTCAGCTCATCGGAAACCAGTTTGACAACAATCGCAAAGCGCTGGTCGGAGTGAGTGTCGGAAGCGCCGTCACTGTTTCTCTGAGCATGCTCATCGTCACCGGTAACTGTCTCCTTTCAATATATCATTCCCCGTGTTTTGATTTCAGGTGATCTCTCGTTCGGCTCTTTCTTCTCCCTCTTCTTGTGCAGCATCAATGCCATTGTGGCTCTTCAGTTCATGATCTACGACCTTCTCGAAGACGGTGCCGGCGCCAACGCCAGTTCAGCGCTCACCCATGTCATCGGTGTCGTCCTCATAATGCTCAACTTCCTTATTCTCGTCCGTTTCACCGGAACCTATGTGATCGACCCAACCAGTAACGATGTGGCCAGAGCAAACCCTCTCCACACTGCTCTTTCCGCATAAATAAAATGTTTTCAATAATCAGAATATGTTTAATCCATTCCCCCGTCACCTGTCAACTATAACTCCTTGCCTAAATACATTACTCTCCCGTTCCCAATTCCACTATCTTATCAGGGCTCTCAATGTCTTTGTACGGTCCTTTCCGACTGTTATCACTGCCCGAAAACAGAGTCCTTACAAGAGATAAACGCGCGGGAAACTGGCCATTTGGTTCTGTTTCTCTTACGGAAATGCTCTCCATCGCAGTATTTTCTTCCTGTATCTTGCTCGTCTTCTCTGAGATTTCCGTGATCAGGTCAGCATCTGCCTTCTTTTGGAAGCCATTAGAAGCCATTTTCCTTTTTAGCATAGAATACCCGCTGAGGAACAAACGATTTTGCGAGAGAATTCCTCTGAAACTGGGTGCTTTCGACGATCCGCTCGCTGAGAATCTGATCAGAAATGGATGTGAGCCTCCGGTCAGACAGAACGAATTGGAAGCCTCGTTCCGAGATGCTCTTCTGCAAAGCTCTGCGAATGCAAGCGTTTTCCAGCAGATTCAGACGCTGGCAAAACGAGGATTCGTTGATTGGCAGGTACAGTATACACAAAAATGTGAAACCATTATATTTGAGCAGACATTCAAGCAGAAACATCTCGATATCTCTTCTACTTTTTCGGGATTCGACGGGTTCCTTTTCGTGGAGGACTTCTTCCCGATCTGTGCCAATTCGACCCTCTCCATTAGAATATGTTTCACAAAGAACCCGACAAGAAAGTTCGGAAAACCGAAAACAGTGAGAGAATTTCCCCTTGATCTTTCAAGTTGGTTTAAGATTCAGTTCGAAATGCCCGACGGAAAAGTGTTCCAATTGGACTTTTCCACCGGATCGATTGCCACTTCAAACTGTACTGTCATGGTGAACTGATAATATTTATGGCAAACTGTCCTAAATCTGTGCTTCCTTTTTCAGGGAAACTCCGCCCGCTGCTGGGCGTTCCCCAATTCGTTTGTCTTCCGATTCCAGCGCGATTCTTCCGGAGACAGCTCGATGCTCTCTTCCGACTATTGGACTCTTTCCATTATTGTCCGCATTCCTTTCTTTCCCGTTCATGCTATTCTTTTCAGATCGCAATCGTGTCCTCCGTTCTTTTGTTATCACTTCTTCCGATTACATTGCTCATCTACTGTCGCTTTTGTAGCAGAAAAAAGTTGGAGAACAGAGAAAAAGAACCAGCAGACGAAGTTCGTGATCCCGAACGTCTATTTGGAACTGTTCTCATCGATCAGAATTTCCCATTTATCGACGACAATCTGTGACAGTTTATTGGTTTTCTTTTATTAAATGACAATACAAATAACACATTGACGAAAGTAACACAACAAGAACAAGATAACAGAAATGGGAAATAAGGAAGGTTGGCGTTCTTCATTCAGAGAACGCCTTCACTACCGGTTCGTACTTGGTCAGATCGATCACTCTGATCAGGTCCGCAGCGGTTCCTCCGACAGAAAGGACCGCGGCGACATCCGGGTTGAACTGTGCACAATGGAGCTCTCCGATCGTCAGCTTCTCCGAATGAACTTTGTCGATTCCTCCGTTCGAATCATCCGCTTTCCACACATTCATCATCTGCAAAGCGTTCTTTACAACGTCTTCATTTGTTGTCAAGCAATACCTCGTCCTCTCCCACAGTTACCAATAGTCCTCGTGTGATGGCTGACATCGTGAGTCCTCCGATGGGGCCGTCGTGTGCAACGCCTTCCCAGAGACACTCTCCTGGCTTTCTCATGTCCAAATGCCGCAGTTTTCCGTCGTCCGACGAAACGAAGGCGGTGAAAGGATTGAAGTGATTCCAGAGAACTTTCTCGATCTGTCCGTCGAACTTCCACGCGGCTGATGCATTTCCAGTAGTGTCACGACAATCAACGACTTGAACGTGTCCTCTCATGGTTCCAAGCAGCAAGAATGTTGATTCATTCGAATGCCACTTGATCGTCTGGACCTCTCCACCTCGGTCGGCAATGATCTGTGCAGGTTTCGCCTCGTCCAGATCCCACAGGACGACGGTTTTGTCGGCTCCTCCACTGGCGAGCACGTGAGGAGTTAGTCGGTTCCAGGCGAGCGAGATGACGGCGTCGGAATGTCCCTGAGCACTGTTGTCCCTCTTCTTCTTCGTCTTTGACTTCTTCTCCTTCTTGCCAAGCGTGAGGAAGGGAGTGGCCGTGTTCATGATATCAAGATCCCAGATGTGGATCTCAGAATTCATCGTTCCAACAGCTATCAGGTTTCCTTTTCCTGTTTCCTCGTTTCCCGGATCGTGCTGGACTGGCTCGATGCAAAGAGGCGGAGCGTCGAGAATGTAGTCGTGATGACAGTACCAATCACTGTCCGCCTCGTTGTACACGTAGCACTCCAGAGTGTAATCTCCCTGAAAACTATCCGATCACTTTGTCAATTCCTTATCAGCTCTACCTTATCAATCTTGGCGACGGCGACCATATTATCGTCCTTCCGCACCATAATCTCGTCTTTCTCCTCTTCTTCATCAGAATCCACCTGAGCAGTCACGTACGGGTCTTCCTTGTTCGTCGAGTACATGGCGATTCCCTTCATTCCTTCGCCGTCGCCTTCCTCCTTCGAATCCTCGGTGTATCCTTTCATGTACTTCTTCTCAAAGTCCGTCTCCTCGTCCTTCATCTCGACGTCTCTTCCTCGGAGCCCTTTCTTCTCCTCGCTCTCCTCGCCTTCCTCTTCGTCGCTGTCCACTTCGTTGTCCGTCGACTCCGGAATCGCTCCCTCGATCAGTTGTTTCAATTCTTCGTCATTCAGCTTCACTTTGTCGGGGATCTCCTTTGCGACTCCCCTCTGGATCCACGAGAGATCCGAAACCATCAGTACACCGTCCATGACTGCAAAAATATGCTTTTTGAAGTAAAGTTACCATAATGGAATTGCAAAAAACTGAAATATAGTAACGTTTGGAAACGTTGGAAAAAGTAAACAGTTGGACACTTTCAAAGGAAATCTCACGTTTTTATTGGTATTTATGCGACAAGAAATCGAGATCGGGCAATTGAACGGGTTTTATGGACGCAATGAGAATATTCCCTTTTTCGTCAGGAACAACTCCGTACATCCGAAGGAATGCGTCGAAAAACTCAAGATTGGCTGGAAATCCAAGCCATTCCGAAATCAATCGGGAAGGAACCTTGGCAACGGGAGTTTTGAATGCTATTGAAATGATACGCATTGCAGATTGGCGCATGGAAGAGACGCTGTCGGAGAGCGAGTGCTGCAGAAGAGGGTCCAACGACCGGAACAGGACGAAGAAGCGACGGTAGTTGTTGGAGTAGAACGAGGTTAGCAAGTCTTGAACGAGGCAAAACGTTTCCGCGGACAGTCTGCTGCGAAAGAGATGGAGGTCTTGGAGCAGCGTCGGTTTCCAATGAAGCTGTCGGAAGAAGAAGCATGCGGATATACGCGAGTCCGGAACAACGTCTGCAGAAGAGGATACTTCTTCGAGCCATCTGAATTAAACCGAATTTATAAAATAGAGCAGGATGTGAACAACCTTCCGAAACACTCTTCCAGCTGGAAATCGTGCAGCTTCTGATCATAACTCGAGCACTTATCCATCTTGCAAAATCCATCCGTTTCGATGTAGAATGGAAGCATTTGCTGAAACCACGAAAAAAAAGTAGTTGATAGAAGGATTTCTTCTATCACCTCCATCAGGAGAATCGCATTTTTTCCATTCAAATTCTGCATGATCATATCTTGTCGAACAGAGCGAAGACGATCGGATACGAATGAGAATACAGAAGAGAACTCGGATGACGTCACTGCTTCTCGTCTGTCTGGTATAATCATTATTATCTTGGTCATACAGTTGCCAGCCCGGCAAAAGGGAATATTGTAGCACCATTAAACTACCACAGCCGGGGTAAATTAAACCGTGTGTGGCCCTTATAAGGTACTGTTCTAATTTATTTTGCACACATTCTGGACGCCTAGAACCTCTCGAAAACTGACAGAGGATGCGCGAAAACAAGGTGCGTACTGAGCGAGGACCGTCTATGTGAAAGACCAGACAGTTAACCGCTCAGCCACAGAGGATATGTGGAGAGAGGGACCACTCACCTCTTAAAGGAGAATACAACTCGAGCAGGTAGTTGACAGTGCGCACGAGGACGGGAAACGGACGCAGCAGCTCTGGCTTGTTGTATTTGTGCGTGTCGGCGGCGGATCGCGAGTACTCCTTCACCATTCTTTCTGGATCGGCGATGTATTTTGATGGAGGGCCGCGACTTGAAGAAATTGTTGCTTCCAATTGATTTATCAGCGTATTTCGACTGCGAAACTGTACTTCTAACGAAGGGCACATTGCAGAGCAAGTGGCCATCCTGAAAACTGCTCCTCAATTAAGATGAAGCGATGAAAGTCGGAAAAAACGATTGCAGAAATTAGTCGTCTCGCAATCTCCTCTTTTATATATATATATAATTCAATGTCCGACAGGGCGCGCTTTCCACACGCATTAGGTCGATACTTTCGAAAACATTCGTACAAAACGACTGAATCACGCCAAAAGTAGAACACTCGGAATCGCGAGCCAGTACAAGATACCAATGCAATAAAAATTCCATCCGCGTCGTATTTAGAACAAGTGGAAGATAGAAATTGGAACCCACCACCTAACTCGTTCTTACAGAATGCAACACTAGTAGTATCCGCAGTGATAATTTATTGAGTCTCAAATTACACGCCGAATATAACAAGAATTTATTGGAACAACAAAAACAAGTGACAGATCACTGAGCTGGGATCTCAACCTCTCCGTTGGCGATCGACTCGATGATGTCGTGTGGGTGCTGTCCATCGATGGTGCATCCAACGGACTGAGCGGTACCTGAAATGTGAATAATAAAATATGAAATAGTGAAGACAGCATACCGAGAATCTCCTTTACGGTTCCCTCGAGTTTCTTGGCCATGGATCTCGGTCTCATGATTCTGGCGATCTTGATGACGGTGTCAATAGTGAGATCTCCATTGTGCTTCACTGAAATGGTAACGTGCAAACTTTTAACCAAATTTCTAAAACTTCAGGTTGGGGACAAGACAACACCGAATACCCAGGAAAAATCAAACTCACGGAGCATGAAAATCACTTAGGGTTACCAGTCTTTAAGTCAAGAAAAAACTCATGAAATAAAAGACCAGGGGATGAGAGCATATCGACTCCCGACCCAACGCATGAAATGCGTACCGTTCTTGACCTTCTTGCGGTCACGTGGTGGCTCCTTGAGCTCCTTGACGATGAGCGAAGCGGCAGATGGGACGACATCGATCTTGGCGACACGGTTTTGGATGGTCAGTTTGCAGGTGACCTTAAGACCCTTCCAGTCTTGAGTGGCCTTGGCGATGTCTTCTCCGATCTTCTTTGGCGACAGACCGAGCGGTCCGACCTTCGGGGCAAGAGCGGAGGTGGCTCCGATTTCTCCTCCGACGCAACGGAGGTACACTGAAAATTGCATCATCGAATTTTCGAAATTTATTTTTTAAAATTATACTCTGTACTCTTTGAATTTGATGACGAAATAAATTTCAATACTTTTCGAATTTGCATAAAACTGGAAGTCGGCTTTGAAACCATCAGCATACAAAATAGCTTATTCTACTCATTTTAATTTTAAAATGTTACCAATCAGTGAGCCTACTTACCGATCTTAATCTCAGTTGGGTCGAACTTTGGTGGCATGTTGAGTGACGACTACCAGGGATACCGGCGGTGACAAAAAGTGAGAAAAGGTTAGCTTCGGGGGTTCGCGCCTAGAGTTGGCTACGTATCACACCGCTGAACGAGTCGCTACTCAGCGAAATGTCTCTCCCACATTCAAACAAACATTTGCGATGAAGCGCGTTTGCATTATGCGCATTCAAGTTAATTTCCGCGCGCGAAAACAATTTTTAGCGTTCTCATGCAAATTTTGATGTTTTCAGTTAAATTGTTATCAGTTTTTTAGAAAATGTTAGAAAAAATAGTTTTATATTAATTTAGACTATAATTTCGCTTCCAATTTGTGTTATTGTAGCAAATTTCTTTCATAGATGTTTCATTTTCAGCTAGAAAAATGAATGAAGAAGATATCGTTTATCAAGACGACGAAGAATATTACGACGAAACTGGAATTTACGATGGTTACGAAGAAGGAGGAACTGAGTACATAGAAGTGGATGGGAGACTCGTCCCACACAACGAGGTAGATTTTGACGTTTGTGCGATTTTCTTATTGTTTTGTCAGTTTTTCCAGACCGACCGAGCTCAACCAGGGTCTAGTCTGGCTCATCAACTCAGT
Source organism: Caenorhabditis sp. 36 PRJEB53466 (assembly GCA_946814055.1). Taxonomy (NCBI): domain Eukaryota; kingdom Metazoa; phylum Nematoda; class Chromadorea; order Rhabditida; family Rhabditidae; genus Caenorhabditis; species Caenorhabditis sp. 36 PRJEB53466. The sequence goes on along the minus strand of CAMPFS010000004.1, from coordinate 5,370,484 downwards.
CAGATCGGCGAGGTTCGTTTCTGTTTGAGATAAGATCCCAAACCTCTTATTTTCCAGTCGAACATAAAAAGGGAGCCACTTGAGAGCCCGCCTCAATCGCACCGTATCTACATTCCTCCTACACAACGATCAGCTCAAAGAAAAGTAAGTTTAGATGTTCACAATTTATGATAATCCTTTTGGCAAGCTTTTTCAGCCAGGCCCCAGCTCGATAGGAATCTCTCAATTCGATTCTCAGAAGAACGCTCCGCCTATCTACTACAACAGAACTGTCACAAAAGCTGGTTAGTTTGTTTCGATCGAAAGTAGTTGATTCAACCTTCTTTTTTAAGTTCGAAAACCTGCAGGCGCTGAAGTGTTGGGTACTGAGCAACGAAAAGCATTTATTGAAATGAAGGAACAAGTCAATCAAGTTCGTATGAAGACAAAAAAGTGGGATTACTATTTTTATTTATCTTTCTAATGGTTTTAATTTCCGCATTAGGAAAGTTTATGCACCTGGACAACGGAAGCCATGCAACTGCACCAAGTCACAGTGTCTGAAACTGTATTGCGACTGTTTCGCCAACGGAGAATTCTGTCGGGACTGCAATTGCAAGGATTGTCACAACAACATAAACTACGATAGTCAACGAACAAAAGCCATTCGTCAGTCATTAGAGCGAAATCCGAACGCATTCAAACCGAAGATCGGAATTGCGCGCGGAGGAACAGCCGACATTGAGCGTCTTCATCAGAAGGGATGTCACTGCAAAAAGAGTGGATGCCTGAAGAACTACTGCGAATGCTATGAAGCGAAGGTTCCGTGCACTGAACGATGCAAGTGTAAGGGGTGCCAGAACACCGAATCGTACCGACTCAACCGGTACAAGAACGGAGGATCTTCTGGACCTAGCACGAGTGCTCTCATGTCTCTCACGCACGGCGCTTCAAGCACCGCTACTCCGGACTCTGGGCCAGGAAGTGTGATAACCGATGATATGGGTGACGACTACGACGATCTCCTGCCACAGAAACAGAAAATTGAGATGGATCCGAGACGCTTTCCCTGGTACTATATGACTGACGAGGTTGTGGAAGCGGCCACTATGTGCATGGTGGCTCAAGCAGAAGAAGCGGTTCGTTCCGGTGATTCAGGACGTAAAAGCGACGAACATTTTCAGCTCACTTCTAATTCGCACGAGAAAGGACAGACTGAAGAGGAGAAGATCATGCACATGGAGCGTCTAGTGCTCCGCGAGTTCGGCCGATGTCTTGAGCAAATGATAACGAACACAAACGAGGCGACGATGGGCCTGAACGCAGAGAACTCTTCTGATCAAGTTCCCGGTCCATCCACTAGCACTTCGTGATTTCCAATCTCCTCTTTTTATTATAATTCTCACATTCTGGGTACGATCTCGCCTTGTTTCCCACTTTTGCCTTTATTGATTCACAATTTTCTTTCTTTTCCCTAGCAAATGTCAAATAGAGGGACTCAATTTTTGCCAAATTTAATTTTGACTAATTCCCAAATTTTAATTTTCGTTTTATTTTCATGACCTTATAACATAAAGTCGTTCCGAATTCACATATCTGTTTAAGTTGCTTGGTTGTTCACTCCTTTCTATTGTTTCTGTCTCATTCTGTCACTCTCGCAGTTAACTTTCATAAACAGCCATGCCAGATGAGCGACTGGACGAGGACGACTGCAAATTTCTGGAGACAGCGTTCGAGCTGGCACAAGAAGCCCTGGATGGCGACGAGGTTCCGGTTGGATGCGTGTTCGTTGTCGATGGAAAGGAGATCGGAAGAGGCAGGAATCGAGTGAACGAGACGGGCGATCCGACGAGGCACGCTGAAATGGTGGCAGTAACCGAAATGTGGAACAAATACCGAGGAGAATGTAAAGGAATGCTCCAGAAATCCACTCTCTACGTGTCATTAGAACCGTGCGTGATGTGTTCCTCGGCCATGTATGAGCTAGGAATTCGGAAGATGGTGTACGGAGCAAACAATCCGAGATTTGGAGGTGTGCGCAGTGTCGGCAGTGCGGAAAAGTACAGGATGGAAGACAACGTAGAAGTTGTGGCGGGCGTCTGGTCGGAGAGATCCGTGGCTATCCTGAAGGCGTTCTACGAGAAGCAGAATCCATTCGCGCCACCCGAGAAACGGAAAACCAAAAATCCTGAACCTGAATAAAATTGAAATCGCTCCCTCCCGCCCTATTGTTTCTCTCGTTTAATGGTCATGATCCTCATGGTTACTTCTGACTTTAAACTTTATAAAACAATCGTCTTTTCCAGATGTCATTATCCAGATTATGGAGTGCCTCGAGGAGTTGTGTCCTCTTGTTCTCCCGCCAGTCGACTCCATTTTCCACGTTCCCGTCGCTTTGGAGAAAACAAGGCGTTCTCAACGTACAAGTCGTTAGGCAATTTTCAAAAGTAAAATCTAATTTGCGAACGTCTTCAGTAGATTTTTTTTTAAATTTTTCAGAGACCGAATCGGATGAATAACTCGGCTGATACGAAAAACTACACGTTTTACGTTATGAGTCTCGTCATCGTTGCCATTGGATGCACTTTTGCCGCCATCCCGGCATATAGAATCTTTTGCGAACAGACCTCTTTTGGAGGTCTGACGCAGGTTTAAACGCAGCCCCATCTAACATAAACCTCCTGTTTTGCAGGTGGCAAAAGACTTTGACAAGATTGCCAACATGAAAAAGTGTGAGGAGCGACTGATCCGGGTACAATTCAACTCGGACGTTCCCTCCAGTATGCGATGGGAATTCAAACCGCAGCAACACGAGGTGCCGCATCCCATCTTTGATCTACCGGAACTATTGACCGAATTTAGATCTACGTGCACCCGGGAGAAACGGCGCTCGCCTTCTACACCGCGCGCAATCCAACCAACAAACCGATCATTGGCATTTCGAGCTACAACCTGACTCCGTTCCAGGCTGCCTATTACTTCAACAAAATCCAATGTTTCTGTTTTGAAGAACAAATTTTGAATCCCGGGGAGCAGGTCGATTTGCCTGTTTTCTTTTACATTGATCCTGATTACGTTAATGATCCAGCCCTTGAGTATCTCGACTCGATTCTTCTCAGTTACACTTTCTTCGAGGCGAAATCCGGACTGAAACTGCCGGACCCTTTCGATCCGAAGAATCGGCCCTCGATTGCCCCATCTCCCGATAAGCTTCCCGAAGCATCAAAATGATGTCTTCTACTGAAACACGTGTATGTAAAGATAGGCCATTTAGGATTTTTATTTGTTTTTCGTTTGATTGTTGATTGATTCAATACAATTATTTGAGCGTCATTGTCCCATTTCGTGCACGTTCTTGGTTTTCAATCGCCCTACTCATATCTTAACATGTCAACTTCCAACTAACCAACATTTTCAGAGAATCAACTCGCTAAAATGGCTAAACGCGGCAGAAAGCGTCAGCTGAAGCAAGCAGGCAAGGAGAACGCTCCTCCGACACCACCGAAACCGACAATTGACCGAATGGCGCTCTTTTTCGAAGAAACGGAATGGATGCCGTCCGCCGCGGTTGATTTTTATAATGAGCACAATGATATTGGTGTGTTTGTAAAACATTTTCAAGCTCAGATTAAAATTTCAGAGGAGAAGTTGAAAAACATCGAAAGTACGACTGTCTTGGTCGGCCCGTTTCGGAAGTTGAGAGGGGAAACGAATGTGAGCGGAGTCGAATTGATAATGCTCGATCGGGAGTCGACTGATCTTCCGGAGATGCAAACGTTCATGAGATGTGCGGCCGGGCGGTACGCATTCTGGAGAGACACGCCCACCGAGAAGAATCCCGTCATCGTATTTGTCGACTTGAAAACTGTTCCCGAGGTGACCGTTATCGGCAACAAAGTCGAACATGCTATCCTTCACTTTTGCGAGAAGTTTGCGAGATTCGGAGAGAAGCCAACCACTCCGAAGAAAGTGAAAATAGAGACTTTGGGTTTGGAGGACAGCGAGCTGATAAGAGTCGAAAAGGAGATGAGTACGGCGATTCGGAACCGGAAGACTCAGACGGTCGGAGGGATCAGCGGGCCAGGCCTCGTTTTGGTGAATAATAAGAGCAAGGCGCGCGGATACCGGGATCTCACGCGAAATCCGAGTATTATTGGTGCATTTTTAAGTAGTCTAAATCGGTTTTTTTTTTCAGACAACGTCGAACTTTTACTCCGCTCATTGAGACTTGTCGGACTGAAGGAGCACGAACAAAGAATTGAAGCTGTCATATCCGCGCTCATGGGAGAAGTGCAGATCTGCAACGACGAAGGAGACTTCGGAAATGGACTCGAACTGGGCCACTTGCTTTTCCTCGCGAACAAGCAATCGGTAGGAGTTAAAGAATCGTTTAAACGGGATCCTGTCCATTTACAGATAAAGGACAACATGCTGCAACTGCTGATGACTGCCTACAAACTGCTGGGTCGCAAGGATTTCCTTAATATCCTCCTTCTCACTCTGGAGAATCGCGAACTTCCCTTCTCCAAATGCTATTAACTTTCATGGATATTTTTTATCATTCTCTCTACTATCTACCCGACTTTTCTGAAAAGTGTAAAGCGAATTGTGATTTATTGAATAAAGTGTCTGATTGCAAAGACTTTTCCAGAACACGTTTCTCCTTCGGGAAGATGGTATCCGAGTCGAGGAGGACAAAAGTGGAAAAAGGTTTCTCAACTAATAAAAATTGGACTTTGAATAATTGATTCATTCTTTTATTCATCGCGAAAGATCGGTAAAAGAAGGTAGCACCAGAAGGAAATATGGCTGTAAGATGAATAGGAAAAGAAGGAAACCAACCCCGCAAGAGGAGGGGACAGTTAAGAACTTATACAGAAGTAGTAGCTGAGATTTGAGTCTACGTTGGCGAATGGAGAGCATGCTGAGAGTTGGGAGGCGGTCGCGGTAAGAGGAGAACGGGATATTGCAGCGCTGGAGGATGTGGCACGAGTACCAGCGAAGGAGTTTTTTCCAGGGAAGAGGCGAGAACCGAGCGACTTTCTTCAATACTTATTTAGAACACAATACCGAGAGAAAACGATCGGAGAAACCGGAGAATTTCCAGCCACTCCTGCAGTAGCAGGCTCCCGAGCACTTTTACCGTCAACTTTCCCCAATTGTAAGTTTCACCACGATTGGATTGTGTGATTTGGAGGTGTACTGCTTCGTTATCATTCTATAAATGTTTTGCTCTTCACAGTACTGTTCAAGCTGAATATTGGAGAGTGATTGAACTTTTTCGCGGTTAGCATTTCGTCGTTTATTCAGTATTCCGAGCAAGTAAATGTTGACCGAATCGATTCTTGGAATCTATCCAGAAAGCGACAATGTTCACTGTGAAAGCTGCGAACGCAGAGAGAACAATCGACGAATTGAGATCATAGAACGCTTTGAAGGCGACGTTACGGTAGATGAAATTGGTGATGACAAACTGCCAGGAACTTTTGGTGTTGAGAGTAAGAGCAATTGTGGAGATCTCGAAGCGAGTGATGACGTGGCAGAGAGAGAGGAGAGAAAGAGAGGAGCAGACGACGAAAGAGAAGAGGACGGAGTAGAAGTACGGAAGTTGCCAGAGATGAACGTAGAGGAAGAGACGGTGGATGTCGTGCTGAAAATAAACGGATTCGGGCAGAAGACCGGTGGAAGGGCAGACTAGATACTTTGAAAACTTCGAAAACGAATAAAATGACAGACGAAAAGGCAAAGTGGGAGAAGAGGAATCTGGAGACAGAGCTGCTGAAACAGAAGGGAATTGAAGTGAAAAGGGAAGAGAACGACGAACTTGGCGAGATATTTGCGAAGAGTGATGAGGAAGGTCACGTTGGAAAAAAGAAGGGAGACTCCGAAAAGTATTCCATTTGAGGAGAGATCAGTGACATTAACTGAAATAGACTTGCAATCGGAAGGGAACAGGGACGGACTCACTCGTGGCGTAAGTGAAGAACACGGACAGCACCGACATCATCGCCGGCAACCTTTTCCCGGGTTTAGTGCGTCCTGAAGACAGGACTACCAGAAGAGGAGCAGCCAGGTACTCGATCAGATTGGAAGCTGTTGTTTCCTGGCATTCGAAGTGGAAATGACAAGGATTTGAGGAGGACTTACCTGGTAAAAAGCATGAAAGTCCAGGATGAGAGTGATTGTGAGAAGGAGGGAAACGGGGAAGGCTTTCCAGTCAATGGAAGTGCTCCAGGCCTTGCAAAAATCAGGGAACAACAGTTTTCCGATTTGGAACAGAATGAGGGAAATCACTGATTGACACAGAATAATAATGAATGGAAACTCAAAGTAAATGGCAACCACAACCATTCTGTACATGACTCCCGCAGTCAGAGTCGTCGCGAACCAGAAGGCCATTCTGCATATGAGCTGTGAAAAAATGATAGAGTTAAAGAGAAACTTACAATAAAAAGTGTCGGAGACCGCATGTACTCGACGTCCGTTTCATACTGTCAACTGGACTGATCGGTTCTTTATCAATCCGTAGAAAAGTTTTCAAAAGTATGCGATGATTTGGGCGCAAAACCATTCATTATCGTTTGTTATCCATTGAAACTGACGGGAAACCTTTTATTATTACAAGAAACCAGTATTATTATGCTTTTGTCATCCACGGTCCTTTCACAATTTCTGGCTCGTTGTCCCGAATGCAAAGGGCCCTCGCGGCGACGAAAGTGACGAGTAGGAAGATCCTGGAGGAAAAGAAATTGTTCTCATTCGTTCTAAACGGAATCGTTACCAGTTGAGAACTCCTGGATATACGTCGTAGAACAGATAAATGGAGAGATAATAGGCGAGGAAGGTCTCAGTGACGGCACGCACATTCGACACGATCTGCATGTTCAGGGCCCCGTTCTTTTCGAGGCACGAGAAGGCGGTGAAGTGGAAGATTACGCCGGCGATCATGGAAATGACTGGAAGAAAATGGAATAAAGAAGATAAGCATATGGAAGGACTTACTGAACACAATTATGAATAGGGGATGGGCAGAAGTGATCATGTACATGAAGGCGTCACGAAGTTCATCCTGAAAGATTGGATAAGAAAGAAATGAAGCAAATGGAAGAGGGCACTCACGCGAGCCATGTCAGCCAAGAGATAGAAGACGAGTGAGTTGAACGAGTGCATGTAGAGCACTTCTGTGTACTGCAACCACGAATTGTTCTTAGCAGAAGAGTCGTACTCACGTTATAAGTTTGCAGGTGTTCTTCAAAGAGAATGAAGGCTCCGGCTTGAAGAGCAGCAGCCGCGAATCCGTAAATGAACGAGTAACGGTCGAGTGAAAAGTCGAGGTTGACTGAAAACTGAAGAGTTCACGGAAGTCTCGGTGGGTTGGGTGCACCTGAAACAGCAGAAGCAACCGCCAGACCAATTACGATCAGTGTCTTATTCTGGTCCACTTTCTGTTGTCTGCTCCGAGCAGCCAATCCAATAAGAATGAAAATCGGAGTGAGTCTCTTCACGGAATCGAAGTTCGGCATTGCGATTCCCTCGAACGAAGCAACGGTGATCCACTGGGAAATTGTGTAGAGGATGGAAGGAACGACGATGTGACGGCCTTTTTCGAAACAGTACGGAGCCACTTTGAGGATGCCGAGCACTCTGAAATCGAAGAGAATAGAGTGAAGATCGTGTGACGGACAGACCTGGAAACTTCAATGACAAACAGAGTAGCGGCCGCTTGCATCATCAGAATCACGACCGGATAGTCGAAGAAGAACCGCGTCACCATTATTTTGGCCATCAGCGAGCAGAACACTGTGGCACAAACGAATGTGATCATGCTGAAAAACAACGGTCTTTTTATGCCTTTACTTTTCAACGTCTAAGATTCCATAACACAAAAATATTGCCTTGAATGATGGTAGCATGTGTACAGTAACCGGAGCAACGAAGGAAGAATAGGTCTGATTTTGGAGCCGAGCCGAGAGAAGACAAGGGGATAGTGACATTTGATGGAGAACGACGGCATGTTTCCAAACTACCCCGGCACTTTGTGACCCGTGTGTTTTGTTCCCTGTGCCTGTTTTCGTGCAATCTTTTCTTCCTGATCGGACACAAAACTACGCAGATTCCAATTTATTTCCTGGTGCACCAGGAAGGGTCCGCCTCTTTCCGAGATCAAAAGGACACTCGCAATCCCGCGGATGATCTCGACGGGTGTGGGTGGATCCGAATAAGTTCGGAAGACGGACGCGGTCCGTTCTGTGCTCGCTCACCTCCTTCCGGCCGCCGTTTTTACAGCTCTCATCGTTCGAATCGAAGACACTGGTTGTTGGGAATACTCTGGAGGCGAGGAATCGAAGCGGATTGAGGGAGAAGTCGGGGCGCCGTGCGACGACAGTTCCTCCGGTTTTTATCGGAGCCGCGCATCTGCATCCGCGAACTAGATTCACATCGGATTCTGCGTGCGATTGGACAGAAACCAACGTCATTTATCGATTCAATTTCTCTAATACAACTTTATTGGAGGACAAGTTCGGAGAAAACAATGGGAAAGTTTAATCTACTTGGGAAGGATCTCTCGCTCTTCCTCGGCGAAAATGGTCTCAAGATTGAGGGTGCCGATGTCGAAGGTCTTCTTTGGAACCTTTCCGCTGGTGATGTAAGACTTTGGCAGCTTGAAACGAATCTTGCGGAGTCCTGGCTGCAATGTAATTCCTGTTAACTGACGGTACCAACAACTCCCTGATTACCTTCAGCTTGCTGTCATTGCAGTCGTGGTATACCTTGAAGACGGGGTCGATGTCCGTCAGTTCGGCAGTTCCTCCCTTCAGATTGAACGCCCCCGTTCCGTCGGTGTATCCCTGGTCGAGCAGGTCATCCGGATCCGGTCCGGAGTCCTCCTCCCACAGCTTCACGCGCACGTTGCTCGCCGGTTTGTCTCCGCAAATCAACTTTCCCTGGAACGTGACGCACTCTCTCTTTTTTTTCTTCTCTCCGAAATACCTTTACGGCGATCGACTGATCTCTCATCGCAACGACGACGCCGACAAGCAGCACGAGGAAAACAATGCTTCGCATGATCTGGAACAATTCGGATGAGTCGGGAAGGGAGGAAGGGAGGAAGGGGGGAATGAGCCGGAGTATCGAAACGAGAGAGAAAGTTGTTGACAACCGGGCAGATTGACGGGCCAGTTGTCGGCCATTATCACCGGAGATTGTTTGTTATCAGAGAAGCTTCATTCGAACAAAAACATAATCGTTTCGTTGAGTCGACTGATAACTTTTGATGGGAAAGAGAGGCCAAAAGACCAATCAAACGCGAAGGAAGTGGAGAAAGATCATTTGTCCCGAAGAGACCTTCTGATCTTTCTGAGCAATCGGAAATCGGTGACGCACGTGCCAATCCGAAAGTCTTGTTGTTCTCCGCTCTGTCCCGTGTTTCGGTGATTCATGCTCGTGCCCCCTTCCCATTAAACTCCTCCCATTCCCGCCAACTGTCATTCAGTTCGCATTGGCAGTATCTCTCCGTGCTCTTCTTCCATTCTTTCATCAGTTTCTCCTTACCAATTCCTTCTCTCTTTCAGATGAAGCTCTCACTTCTTGTCTTCGTCGCTCTCTTCGGATGCACCATGGCCATGCGTCAGCAGGTTCCTTTCCCTTCTCTTCCCTAGTTTTCAACTGTTTCTTTCATTCAGGCGGTTGCAGTTTCCGGCAAACTGTTGTGCGGCGAGAAGCCGGCATCAGGAGTCAAAGTGAAGCTGTGGGATGAGGACGACGGCCCTGATCCGGACGATGTTCTCGACGAGGGATTTACGAACAACGACGGAACATTCCGACTTGAGGGATCTGAGAGGGAACTGACCAACATCGATCCAGTGTTCAAGGTGTACCACGACTGCGACGACGGAATCATTCCCGGCCAGAGAAAGCTCAAGTTCCGCATTCCGTCCAAGTACATCTCGGCAGGCGGACGTGCTCAGCAGACATTCAACATTGGCATCCTCAACCTGGAGACCATCTTCCCGAAAGAGGAACGCGACCTTCTGTAAACAATTATTTCAATCGGACCCTGTATTCAATAAAGCACTATTTGTTTTACGCTTTTCAGAAAAGTCGGGTAGATATTGATGAAATCCTTGCGACCCAGAAGTTGTAGACGGTATCAGCAGTACCGAACAGGAAACATGTTGTCCTCTGGTAACCGTATATTGACTTCCACTTCATAAACCGCGTGGAAGATGAAAGTGGAAGATAAAAAGAAAGTGTCCAAATAGGGTCTATAAACTCTCCAAAAAGTCAGAGAAGTGTCCAGAAAATGATTCAAATTTTTCTGTGCTTGTACTGTGCACCAATTGGATTCAAAGATGTGGACAGCACTACATGGCTCTACTGTTTGCAAGTTTCTGTTCGCCTACAAGTTTCAAAAGTCTTGTTATTGATAATAAACGATATTCGAGAAAAGCGATATTTCTCATTTCAATCACGCCGCGCAAAGCTGCCTCTCTAAATGTTTCTGTCGGTCGAGAAGAACGTCGTCTCACCAAGCCCATCTTTCCTTTTTCTCATTAATTTGAATCCTGAGCGATCTGCTCGTGACGGATGTGCAAATCAAACTCCGCCAGACGTTTCGAGAAGGATAACAAGCGCGGATTGAGAGCGGACGACCTCAGTTCCATCAATAAAAAAAGTAATATAACGAGAATTGTTATCGAGTAATGACTAGAATTTCGACAAGAGAACGGAGCCATGAGGCATAAGTGAGAGGGATACAATCAAAGGGAGTGAGAGTGAATAAATACAACCTGGAAGTGTTATTGCTATGGGAATGCACGAGAATCCTCAATAAATTAAACTAAATCTACATGTTTTTTGGTCTAGGTGGAATAACAGGACGAGGCGGAGGGGGAGGAGCTCTTCGGACTGGAATAGCGGGAGGAACGGGTCCAACTGATGCTTCGCGAGGCGGTGGAAGAGGGACAGTAGGCGGTGGAGGAGCAGAAGTCGGCGCCGATTGAGTGAACGGATTGAAGAGACACGCTTGAGACGGCGGCTTGTTGTTGTTTGTTTGGGCCGGGCGACTGGTGGGAGGAGCAAGTGGAGGAACGTGCTCGTACCAAGAACTGTTGGCGAGAGAAGCGGACGAGGCACGAGTCGGCATTGACGTGGACAGGACGTCCTGCCGTTCAACCGGCCATCCAAGGTTCGCCATGCTGATTGCCTCGCTTCTTGCGGATGGCGGACGTGGCCGATCAGGGGCCGACCCAGTCAGGTTCATGCTCATCAGACTGATTGAATCTTCATCTTCATCTGAAATGCAAAATGCCAATTTGAATATTTATTCGATTGTTGCAGACCTGCGAACTCGAAGCCTGCTCCATCGGCTCCGCTGATCAGCGCTTCTTCCTCTGCGGAAACTTCGAACGTCTCCGTATCGAAATCGGACAAGTGCGGTTTGAGAGCGTAAGACCAGTCGGGGGACCTCAGTTTCACTTCGATCCGCTCCGAGTTGATGAGCAATCCGTCCATGCTTAGAGCAGCTAGAGCCATCTCCCCGCTGTTCAACACAATCCACAAATCTCCGTTCTCGAACTTGCTCAACTGCACCATGGCTCCCAGTTCCTTTAGTTTCTCGTGTATCGGCGGAAACAGTTGCGGAGGGAACCGGGCTTTTCCCACCACACTGACAACAATTGTTCCATCTGGCGGGCCCATCGACCTGAACGGAAACAATTCGTGGGAACAAGGAATTGTGACTTACTCGACGACATCTTCAATCAGCTCCACACACTTTTTTCCGTCTACTTTGAACGTGTCCACCATAAATACTGCTCCAACCGGCCTGTGATCCGAAGTTTTCAGTTCTGACCGATCGTAACTTATCAGTCGAGTATTCCTTTCACTTCTCTGATCCTTCCACAGTATTCTATCGGTCCACGCTGGTGCTCGACACTTTTCGCTTGTGTCGTAATCGTCACTAAAAGTATCGTACTTGTATGTCGGGGCGAACATCAGCTGTCCTTCGTTGAAACCGACGAACGTCTGAAACATTATAGAAACACTTAGATGTGTTCGTCCGAGTCTTCCTCACATTTCCCTGCGCTTTTTGCTGAGTCAGCTGATCGTACTCAACAAGTTTTGCCAGATCTCCGTTGCGCACCGCATTCTTCACTTCTTCTCCCGACATGCTTATTCTGTAATTGAAATCTCCGAGCCAGAATATGACGTCGTGCGATTCGATATCTCTCCCTAGGGGGAAACGGATCTTCTTCAAAGTCGTTGCAAAATCTTCATTTCTGTCTTTTATTTCATTTTGGCCGGCAGCGAAATGGGAGCAGATGAAGCAAATGGACGTGGAGAAGACGACGATTCGGAAGGCAACTGATCCTTTGTTTCCAGTGGCTCCGCCCATTCCGGTCTTCACTGAAGCCACTGCGAAATCTTTGAGATACGGAGAGACACGTGGCCGAGCAAAAAGGAACAAACAAACTCCAACGAGCTGCTCAGAGCCGATGAGCACAAATGGTGCCTTCTCGGCTAGCGTCTTCCGAATGCTCTCGCACCACATTCTCTGATTCGTGGTGCTCGCTTTCACCATGTTGCTCGCATTCAGATCGACGAGCTCTTCAACTCCGATTGCCACGATATCCGCCAGTTGTTCGTCCTCTACAGACACCAATCGCATCATTGAGTTGGCGAAAATCCAATGGGAAAGACTGGATTCATTGCGGAATGCAACGTTGTGAATGTTCTTTCCACCATTCACATTCCACGTGCCAACGAAAATTTTGATGGCATGCGGCTCAGCGACTTCAGGGCTCCGTTCGACCAGCTGAGAAACAGCATCCGCGTATTCTAAAATGAGGAAAACTGAAGAGAAAGGAGACAATATGCGGCACGGAATGAAAAACTCAAGCACATTGTGTACGCAGACAACATAAAGATATCTCACTTCACAACATTCGAGGCTTACCATGATAATAGTAACTCTCTAAAATGATTAAAAGATATATACTGCCACAAGAATTTGAAACCGGGGAGCTAACGCTCGAAAGCGGCTACGCCGCTCGTTTCTTTCTCATAACCGTTAGGAAGTTCACGTGTTTATTTCTCAATTTCTCCGTCAAAATGTTTGTTTTAGAAATGAAAAAATGACCGGACAATCGGAGAAAGAAAGAAAGAAACGGACAGACCCCGCTAGCTTTTTATTAAATAAGAATGATGATATTAACGAACTAATTTTCCCACTTACCTTGTATTAAACTGGGCGGCAACAGATTGCAGGCTCTGTCGAACAACCGAGGATCGTAGGCAGCTCCGGTGAGGAAGAGATCGAACGATTCTTGCTTTGCGCCGTCCATCAGGTTGTTCTGGATGGTTCTCGCGAGCGAACGCGACGCGTCCTTCAGCTTGCTTTTGCCGTCCAGTGCTCCAGTTCCCGCGTATATCGTACTGCACTGATCTCCGTTCTTCTGCCACAAGTCCTTCAGAATCTCTTCTACTCTCTGCTCGACATTCACTTTTCCGGCGTTCAGATTCAGAAAGGCCACTTGATCGTGTGACATCTGAAGGCCGATCGCAGTTTGGACGGCATTCGTGCGATCGAGACAGTCGAGACAGTTCGTCCGAATCACTCCGGATTGCCGTCTGATTAAGAGAAATTAGATCAGGGGAAAGATCGTGGCGCCTACTTTACAATGTCCTTTCCCATTGAATAGAAGAATCCGTGTTTCTCCATGTGTGGCACCAATTTCTTCTTGAGCAGCAGTATCGCTTCATTTGAGATCTTCATCTGGGCATGATAATCGAAGTCGATAAAGTCGACGAGCGGGGCAAAGTGAGAGTTCTTGTGCTGCGTCTTGAATGCTTCACTCAACACCCGTTCGCCTTCCTTCCTTCCCAGCAGATTCACAATCGCAAACTCTCCGTATCGGTGTTGCAGTTGAGACAAATGTCGGTGATATGCCGGCAGACTTGTTTCGAATGCTCGCAGTTTCACTTTGTGCGAGCCAACCTGTACTCCAGGCTGCTCCCAGAAAAGAGGAATCGATCCGCGGACTTGGAGCAATGAGCATTCTTTCTCTTCAAAGAGCAACAACTGCTCAGTCTCCACGAAATTGGCCACATTTCCGAGATAATTGGCGCCGCGCACGTTGAATCGCGTGCCGACCCTCTCGCAACTGAGCCGAGATATCAGGGCGACTCGTCCAGTATTCGCGCCCACGTAGACAACACGAACAAGCACAGATCTGAAGAAAGAGGAAATGAGCTAAAAGTGGATTGAAGTGACCCACCCGGCCATGCACTTCAGAAGCCAGTTGTCAGTGTCAATTGCGTATCGTTGAAATGAAAAGTGGAGACTGCGGTTCCAGAAGAAACGGGCGTCACTTCCATCGTGAGAATCCCTATGTTGAGCAGAGCGAGTGAGATCATAGGATTGAAGGGATGAAAAGTAGAACATTTGGGAGGAAAGAAGCCGTTGTAACTGAAATGACACGGGTTCCGAGGACACAAAAACGCAAGAAACTCACATCGACTATTCGGGTGTCCACGTTTTCAACAGAGCCAAATGTCCGAAGAGAAATAAACTCGACGTTGGTCACTTTCAGAATGTCTGCTCCATAAAGTTGTCCGACTGAAAGCACTCCGGTGACTGCCACGAGCACAGACTCATCTTTGCTGATTGCGAGCACTCCGAGCAGTCCGTACGCGTCCACAATTTTCTGGTACGACCTTCGTTCAACTTCTGTCGAGTCCGAGTCTTAATTATTTCGTCGTTTGACAGATCCTTTTTACATTCATACCTAAAGTGGCAATGGCACCACCCTGAAATAGGAGTGATCCGTCGAGTCCGTTCTTTTCGACCAAGATGGACGGCTGGAAACGCGCGTCGTTCCGCCGCCATATCCGAATGCCTCGGACTGACATCTTCAACAAATACTCATGAATTCAGAGCCTCCAACGGGAAAAGCAGACAAAAAATGATATACACTATTTAGTGAAAGGAAGAACCTCAGTGATGGTGGTGAGAATAGAATAACGAGTCTCAGTGCGCAGAGGGAATAGTGCGCGAAAGAAGGAGACACAGAGAAGGGTGGGAGACGCAGGGAGAAGAAAATATCGACGAAGGAGGGGGGAAACGACGGGGAAAAGCCCTGTGAGGAAAAAGAGAAACCGACTAACTATATGTGTTTTCTCTTCTGAATTCCCCTCTCGCTGTCCCTCTCACGAGAGACAATGTAGTTCAGCGATAAAGACGCTCGTGGGAACGAACTCTGGCGCAGGTTAAAGGAATGTCAGTTTATTCAAGAAGACGGTAATTGAGAACAGGAAAAAGTAAAAGCACAGACAATATAATAAATATATGATGTGAGTTAGCGCCAACTTTCACTGGAAACATAAACAAAAGAGACGGGTAATTTGAGATCGACTGGCGACGATGGATCACTAATACTCCATTTCCAACAAATCATCATTGTTCGCGTCATTTTTTGTAGTCACAATCTGAACAGCAGCGTAATGTGACTATCAAACTGAATACGCTTGGCTGATACCTGTCGCATTTTTTCAGTGAGATTCTGTAGAAGGTGAGAAGTGGTCGGGTCGTCCATCGGATCGTCACCGCCTCCAATGAACTGTCCGTCGGAACTTCCTTCGACGAGAAGACGTCGACCATCTTCCTCGAATCTTGCCACGAGGCCTCTTTCAGTTGGTTCTAACGAGACATCATCTCCGCAGATCTGAAATGGAAGAGGAACTGAAATGGTTGTAACTGGGGTTGTATGATCTCACGTGTTTCACCATTCCCTCGATTGCCGTTGTGAATGTGGGGAACGAGGAAGATGCAGGCAAATCTGAAAATTGTGGATTCCGATTGCACTGCAAGATCCAACCTACATTTATCGGGCACCGGGTTCGACTGTGCGTGCATAATGGCGGCGACGACCGAGTCCGCGTACATATCAGTGACTGGATTAGAGTCCCAACTAACAACCGCCACGTTGTCATTGGCGTAAAGATCTACGTTCACTTTCGACTGAAAATTTAAAGCTTAGGTTGGAATGACACTGAAAGAAAGTTCTCACCGCGAACACATGAATGGAATGTGTGGGACTTCCTTTCCTCGTATCCTTAATCTTCGCCTGGTGCACAATGTGAGCGTCGTCGTTCAGTTGGTTCAGATTGAAGAGAAGCAGACGGGAAGTTCCGGAATAATGGACTGAAAGCTTCTGCGAGAGAGTCGAGATCCGGAGAGAAGTGTAGGCGCCGAGATCACTGGGATTCATAATCGCGTAAGAGAAGTTGTTTTTGACGAGCACTCCGCTGATGAGTTGGGTGTTGCCCGGCATGTTTTGCGCCAGCGATCCTACCACTTTCGCTGTCTTTTGTCCGCGGAACTGCAGTTCAAGTCTCTCCGTGTTCCGCGGGTTGTGCACCTGTAATACATACGCTTGATTTTCAGCACGCTAAGCTCATTTCCTCTCACCTCAATGGGAATGTTGTCATCCTGGAACTGCCTTTCAATGCTCGACTTGAGTCTGCTCATCTCGTGCAGTTCTCCGTGCACGAGCACAAGGTGCGGAGGTTTGAGAGCTTTGACAAAGTTCGATGTTTGATGATAATCTGTGTGGGCGGAGAAGGACACGTATCCCACTTGCATTTTCATAGGCAGCTTCTCGCCGCTCAACGAGACAATCTCCTCTGGCTCCGACAGAATGTGCTGGAATGATACCTCAGGTGTGATTTCTGATTGGGTCCTATACCTTCGCGAGTGTTCCTTCCACACAATATCCGGCAATAATGCATCCGTTCTTCGTATCGGTGCACCAATTCTCGAACAGCTCTCTGCTGAATCCACTTTGCAACATTCCTGGAGTGGCGAGCACAACGCACGGGCCCGCATCTTCGAATTGATCCATTCCACGGAGTGTGGAAACGTGCTTGAAAATGAACGGATTCTTAACGGCGATCTGCTTTTGAATACGCGAGTTCATGCCGTTTACGAAAGTCTGATAGACAGACATGCACTTTTTCGCAAGGGACGACGCATCTGAAAAGTACCGTTTCAGTCGAGGCATCAAGAGAGCGCTTACAGTAGACGGGAATGTCGTGCAATTCCTGATGGGCCTCCCAGTATTCATCGAGAATAAGCATCAGTTCCTGTGCTGGTCCGATGGCGAATGCAGGAATGAGACATCTGCCTCCGCGAGTGACAATGTCGTGCACCATCTGAGTGAATCGCTTTTCTCTCACTGCTCTGTCCTCGTGCGTTTGGGTTCCATACGTGGATTCCTGTGCGTATTGTGATTGTGCGAGACATCTTTTCGGGAATTAGCTTACCGTGATGAGAACCTGCGGAGAAATGGACGGTATTTCAGCAGCGCACAAATGTCTGTCCTCGAGACACGAAAAATCTCCGGTGTAAAGGATACGAACACCGGCGATCTCGACCATGAACTGACAAGCTCCGAGCACGTGGCCGGCTACGTATGGCCAGAATCGGATGCCGTTCACTTCTTTTTGCTCACGGAAATCGATCGTCTCAATCTTTGCCATACTTTTCTCCAAATCGTCTTCCGTGTACAACTGATTACGATCTGCACCTCCATACTTCGATATCTGAACATTTCACTGGTTCATATCATGTTTTCCACTGCCAAAACGTACTCTCACGTAATCGCCGAGGAGCATTCTGTAAATGGCTTTGGTGGCGTGAGTCATGAAGCATTTTCCGCGGAAAGCGGTCTTCTGGAGCAGCCACGGAAGAGCTCCGCAGTGATCGAGATGGAAGTGAGTGATGAGAAGTAGGTCGATGTTTGCGATTTCGATAAAATCAACGAACGGAAGGGCGTCGACTCCGTGCAATCCGGGATGCACTCCGCAGTCGAGCATAACTCGTTTCCCCTTGTACTCGAGCAAATGGCACGAACGACCGACTTCTTGTCCGGCCCCACTGAAGAGGAATTTTGAAAATAAAAAAAATGGAAGGACTTACAGTGGGGTAAAGTGAAGGGAATCCGAGTTGTCAGTAACGTCGTCCATTCTGAAAATGATCATGTGGAGGAACATTTCAATGGAGGGAAAGCAGTTCGGAAAGTTATTCAGAGGATAGAGTCGAAACCTCAATTAAAACATAAAATAAAGAAAATAAGTAAAAAAGTGGTGTCACACAAAAAAGGACAATTTATAAACGATCTAAAAATGCACATATCATGAGAAAAGAAAGGATAAAACGTTGAATACAAAGAATGAGTCACTCGAAATTATGGAACGTATAGTTCGATCAATGAATTGGGGAGAATCTGCTGAGAATTGCCATTTGAATGAGATTTCGGAACATGAAGCGAGGGTGTACATGAGGAGCAGAAGTCGAATATTACAGGCACCGCGACATTTTTCATAAAAATCATTATTATTATTACTAGGTTATTTACACGGTCACATGTTGTACGGAGGAGGCGGTGGAGGCGGCATCTGCTGGCCGTTCTGAGGGCTGGTCATCATGTTCGGATATCCGGAAACATCCATAGGCCGTTGCTGGTTAGGAGGAGAAATATGCATCGGAACAGACTGAAAACAGAGGGAATGGAGGGACGAACGAAACGAGAACTTACATTCGGGGGCGGCATTTGGTGCATTGGAGTACGTTGCTGGGTCATCGAATTGAGAGGCGGAAGGGATTGGGACAATGGGATCGGAGATCTTTGGGGTGGTCCTGGCTGCTGCTGCTGAGGAGACTGCTGTTGATAAGGGAACTGAGGAGACGGATGCTGCTGATACTGAGGCGGTTGTTGATAATGATGCTGAGGGATTGGACTCTGCTGAACCATCGCGTGATGATGCATTTGTTGGGGATACGGTCCCTGCTGTTGCTGCTGTTGCTGCTGTTGCTGCTGTTGCTGCTGCTGCTGCTGCTGGGGTGGCATCGGATGGTACTGCTGCTGGTGCTGGATCGGTCCGAGTTGTTGTGGAGAAGGCCCTTGTTGAGGTCCCGGTGGCATTTGCTGCCCCATCATCGGCACCATCTGTTGTTGCGGAGGAAACTGCTGTGCTCCTTGCTGCATGTGTCCTCCCATTCCTTGCTGCTGCTGCTGCTGCTGCATTTGTTGCTGTGCAGCGGCCGCCGCTTGTTGCTCTTGAAGCTGTTTCATCTGGAAATCAAATGTGTTTTCCAAATACATTTCCCGTTCTCACTCTTCTCTGATGTTGCATTTGCATTTGAAGAACTTGTCCTGTAGATGGTTGATGGTCCAGATTAACGGGGAAATGTTGCTGAGAGAAGCGAAGTGGCTGGTTGGTGGTGTTTACAGTATACGACCGGACGTGTGCAGAATTCTTAAAAATCTTGAAGGAATTAGTGAAACAAGTAAAGTTAGTTTTCTCACATTTGGTAGTTGTGACTGTTGAGAGGAAGATGGCACCATTGATCTCTGCTGCTCAGAACTGTTTTGTTCCTGCTGTTGTCTTTGCATTCTTGCTTGAGAAATGAGCTGCTCAACCACCTGCGGAGATGGAGCATCTTGGACATCAGATACTGAAATAAAGTTATTATTAGATCTTTCTCCTCGTTCACCCGAATCGCTCACTCTTCTGATGCGTTGACATCATGTGGTTAGACAGCCCCGACGACGTTTTGTACCGTTTGGTACAGTAAGTGCATTTGTAAGAAGTAGTATTAGTCGCCGGATTTCCAAAGTTTGGAGGGGTATTCGGCACGACAGGCGCGCTTTGAGCATTAGGTGCAGCGCCCATCGGAAGAATTCCAGGAAGATTGGAAGACGTATCTTGCGGAGCTGCGGCCATTAATTGAGATGCCGTAATGACCGGTTTGACGTCTTCCACCGGGTAGTTCGTAAGACTTTTCGCGTCTTCGGACACCACCACTGCGTGAGCGATTTTCATGTGCATACGTAGCGCAAACATGTTTTTGTATCTTTTATTGCAATCGACTATATGGCATCGGAACCTGACTTCATTGTTACTGAAATTAAATCATAAGCACTTTTAGAAGGAACACTTACATACTCTGGTCCACATTCATCGAAATCCACTTCGGACAGACGTTTCTCTGCATCTTCAAGTGTAACTGGAAAGTCAATAAAAAGGGGTTTATCGTGCTATCGTCTTAGTGAAAAATTCTTACTGTGTCGTCCCTGGCGAGCCATCATTTCCCGATAAACACGATGTATCAAGTGGTTGGGATTGTGTTGCCTCTCGCGCTGTCCTCGTTTTTTGTAATGATTAAATGAAATTTTGATCGGTTCCGGCTTTATCGGATTCGGACGGTACGCTGTTCGGAAAACTCTGCTGTAGTAGCTGAGTGGCAAGTTATTCGGGAGCGACGGAGGCGGCTGTTCTCCCGGCACAACATTCGCTGCTGCTAGAGCCTTCCGTTTCACTTCTTCTTCTATCATCGCTGGAAATTGATTTATAAAGAAGACGTAGGACTTGGATAACTTACGAATATGTGTGTATTCTATGTGTGCGGTTAAATCATACTGACTCGCAAAATGTTGGCCGCAATTCGAGAAGCCACACTAAAGAAAAGAATGACGATCTGGTAAAACTATATACTTCAGACTAACCTGGTTCACTTGCATCAAACAGTTTGCCATTTTTTATTTCACCGAATCTCTTGTTCTTTCGTAAACGCCTACGAAAAATTGGCAGTTCGAATGGCGGTCTAGAAAATGTTCGGCCACGCAAGAGGGCTCAGAATGGCGGTCATTTAAATAACGTTAATGTTCGTTGGGGTGGAAAATATGGACCATTATATGGCAGTCGGAAAATGTTCTCCATATCTTATAGTACCACCCTGATTTTTTTTAGAATTTTTCAAAATGGTGAAAAAAAAGGAATTCCCTAGTTTGACTGGCTGCTGTTCAACACGCTGAAAAGTTTTTAATCTGACAAATCTGACACAATACATCTGACACATTGCATAGCAATAACGTCACAGGAAGGAAGAGAGAGAGAGAGCTGACTTCTTGCATTGCAATAACATCAGAGGAAGGCTGGTGACGATCACAAAGGTGGAGGAGGCGGGACCGCAAAAATTTAAAATAGGGCCAGGCAGATGTACTATGAGTTATAGTCTATGATACTAGTGTAAAGCGAGGGTCCCTCCAGAAAAATAACATCGTAAATAATAAATAATAAAATAATCAAACCTCCAGGAAAAACATGTGGGCCCCGAAGGGTCCCCTCAGAAAAACAATGGTTCCTGGTCGGACTTCTTGAGAATGGATGATAAAAACCGCTCTAAACTAGTCTGAGACGTGTCTGTACTTTTGACCCATTTACAGTATTCCGATCGGACCCAAACTTTGCAAGCTTCTTGGATTTGAAGTATTGAAGTATTTTAGGCCCACGTTTCCAGCACTGGTACGGATGCATCCTTATCCGAGACTGCGCTTCAAACTTTAGCCGACTACTTCTTTCCCAACTCATCGTGCCGTCCGTGCAACATCTCATATCAACACCAAACGGACGGGCACCTGTTGGACGGAATCAAACCAGCAGGTGTGATAATGCGCGTCGTTGTGAGGCAGGAGTCGCAAGAGAAATGGGAGAGAAGCCCCCGTGTCCCTCCTCTTTCCATCATCCAATCAGTCTCCGGGACGTTTCGTTGTCGAGCCGAAGGGTGCCATCAGACGCGTTTGCGAAAGCGAGTCCGGATTGTAGAAATAATGCAAGATAGTAGGTCTAGAAGTTAGTGACGAAACAGGAACAAAGAGTATCTGACTCACTACGGGGTATGACAACATTCTTACTGTTGTCCCTACTTGTTCTCATTCGAAATAACTTTAGAAAACCATGGGGCCTGTAACGAGCAAGAAACACGGATAAAATGTAGATATTTATAGGCAGAACGAGGCAACGGTGTCAATGCTGATCTACGTCTCGTTCTTCCTCGCCATCTTGCCTCTCCTCCAGGTCCTCCAGCAAATCAACCCAGTCGTCCTCTTCCTCCTCGTCTTCGTCGTCTCCCGACTCCTCGTCTACCACAACAGCATCCCGTACTTCTGGCAATCGTCCTATCCCGTATTCAATGAGTTCATTCCAACCACGTCTTAGCAGATGGAATGGGATTCCGGCAGGTGCTAGTGCCCGAAAGTCCCCGACTCTTGCGAGCTCGCGCTGCTGCCCCTCCAATTGATGATTGTCGAGGAAGTCTCGCTCCAGATTACCATTCAAACGGTTTCTCACTGAACATTCAGATGAAAACGGAAGTTCGTAGCAAAACCCACAGTTTTGTAAGCGGCGGGCGTGAATTCTTTCGTTGTCAGGTTCCGTGCCGTGCTGCAAAATAGATTTCTATACTTTTCAAAGAAAGTTGTTTATTTTATTTACCACAATTCGCCATGCATCAACGAGTTTCTCAATCTCCGCCCCAACAGCACTCCCACCCATCTTATTTCTGTCAATTTCATCGAATGCTTTTTCTACAGTCGAATGTTTCTTCACCTGCACATCATCAACAGTTTCATCGCTTCTCTCAAACGTTCAATTCTGGGGGTTCTGTATTCCAAGAACACAGAGACGCCCTCTCTCTCCCGTCTTTCCCATTGAATTCTATCGAGTTGCTAATAATTACCGTTTTGAAACTGTAGACTACGTGCGAATTTACCATTATCGCCCTATGTGCTGAATCTAATTCATTGAGTCGTTTTCCACACTTTCCGAGGATATCCGCTAAACTACCACTGTTTGGTGAGTTCATTTTTTAAACGAATAGAGATAGAAATATAAAATGAAGCGAGATGGGATATTTCCAACGAATGTCACGGAAATTCTAGGCTCAACTCACACTGACGAGAAAATTCGCAGCGTCTTCGTTTAGATAATGGCGAGTTCTGTCTTCTCTTTCGTGGAACTTAATCTGCTTTTGCTCAATGATCAGTTTCTCATTCTCTTCTGTGCTTCCAATTTTCAGACATAACATTATGAGTTTATGAGCTTGGCTCGGGCAGAGATTTCCTCCGTACAGGCCTGAGAACAGCTGGAAGAGTGTTTTATTTGGAAAGGGAGTCAAATGGCTGAGGAACCTTCGGACGAGAAGATCTGAGAGCTTCCACTGCGAATCGTCTGAGCGATGGAACGTCGAACCACGAACAAATGAGCACGTTGCTTCTTGGCGATTGCGGATGACGTCCGTGCACACCGCCGAAAGTGAGCAACCATCCGTCGGAAGTGATTGCCGAGTCGTGAAAGAACACTGGCTGCGGCAGAGAATATGCGAATTTCGTCCACGAGAAAGTGTCCAAATCAAAGATCCAAACATCGGAATGAAGTGGTTGCTAAAAGTGAAAACATGAAGTCAAATGAGAGGCGCTCATTTTCTAACGGGATCGTCTTCGTCGAATTTGTGAACTCCGCCGGTGATGATTACTTTCCTATGGTGGCGAACGAGAGTGTGACATCGACGGCCGACAGGGAATCCCGCCTGCGGATCGGCGACGGTTGTGATCTCAGAGCACTCGTTTGTAGTAACGTGGAGAGCAGCGATCTGTCAATATATAGTTTTCAGTGAGAGCGCATGTGGGTTCTCTTACTTTGTTGAAATCGAAAATTTCAGCGGCGTTTCCTCCTCCGAAGAACAGAAGGCAATCGCTTTTTTCGTCGTAAACTGTTTCCAGCCTGTATCTTCCTGGTAAATCCTGAAGAGACTGAGCGTCCTTCAAGTTTCTTAGCAATACACAAACCTCGTTGAGAGCCTTGAGCTCGAAACGCCACGTGAACTTTTCGTCGTCTTCTTCGGCTTCCGGATTTTCTTTTACGGTTAGCGAATAGACTTTGAAGTTGAAGACGCTTCCTTCCGTTCCTCCCACAATATAATACTTTCCCGCAATCTCTCCCGCACACATCGCGTGCCCGTAAATTGGACGAGGAATGTCACCTTCGGGTTTCAGTTTACGGAACTCCACAGTGCAATTTTCATTGTCGACGTGGGCAAGATAAAGCCGGTTTGAAGAGGAAGTGCCGAAGCGTGTGCCGCTGCCTCCGAAGAGGAGGAAAGACTTTGAGAACGGATGAAGTTGGATGACTGCAATATGATAGTTTGATGAATTGAAAATTTGAAATAACCGACTTGCGAAAGAAGCCAGGGTGGATGGCATGGATCCCTTCGCTTCATAGCGTCTCCATTCGAACGTCGCCAAGCTCATTGCCCACACTTCCTTGAAAATGCGACCCCCTTCAGCACTCGTATAACCTCCGAGCACGTAAAAGTAGTCGTTATCAGTGAAGCATCGGTGTCCGGAGCGTACCCTGGGATCTGAGAATATAATTATCAGGGTTTTTTCATTTTCTGAGAGTGAGCAACAATATTACAGTCATGTTCGTTTTCAATGATGTTTCTGAACGGCGTTATGAATCTATTTAGCACACCATCTCGATTTCCCTACAATCATTCTTGCTTTATTCTTTAATTTTAATGACAACATACCCCTTTTTCTGATGGGGTCCACCCAATAATCTCGACCATCCAGAAAATTATATCGATTTTTTGAATGAGACTCTGACGATAGAAAAGAGAAAGTTTTCAGTGGCAGAGGTGGCGACTTCTCGCTTTGAAAAGAGTGTGTGAAGACGAGAGCCGCAGGGCAATGCAAGCGCGCCCTGTCGCCAATCGACCGCGTCGCGAGACAATCAGCGCCGCCCACACTCGGGCTCCCACTTTTCCCATTTCTTCCTCATGTTGCGATGCTCCGTTCGCTTTTCCGTTCTTCTGAAAAATTCGCCGCAACGACTGACAATCAGAAGCACAACTTCTGCGCCGGCGAAAGCAGGAGGTACAGCGATTTCTACCAAAAGTCAATAATTTGAATTTCTCGCTTTCAGAGAGCTTTTCCCAGAAAGACTCATTGAAAACTATTGATCCAGTGGAGAGCTACACCGCGTTTGGGAACATCCGCCAGAATAAAGATGTTTTCCATTATACCAACAGGTACTTTCTTGGAAAACCGCCAACTAAATACGATTTCGTCTTCAGAGACAGCGGCCGTGGCTACTCGCACTATTCGACGACGGTTTACCAGCATCGTCCGTACATTTGGCCGCCGCTGAGGAAGTTGTACAACTGGAATTACGTGATGGTTCTCGCTGGAATGGCAATTCTGATGAGCGACTTTGAATGGTATCTTGTGAGAAAAACTGCCCGCTAACCGGATAGCATTTTCAGGCTGAAAGAGCAGATTAAAGGTGCATCCACCACGTTCCGCCCTGAAGCGTCTCAGAAAGAAGTGAGCAGCTCCTGCTAGTCCTTCTAATACCAGCTTGTGTGTTGTGATTTCAAGATAAAATAGTCAGTTTCAGTTTTCTGAATTTAGTTCTAATTAAGTATTTTGAATTCGAGGTTTCCTTCTCAATTTTATTTTTAAAAAAATTAATTTTACAGGAACAACCATCAAATGGCGGTGAAGTGGAAGAAGCCAAGGAGAAACCGAAAAAGCAGAAACTCGGGTTCAGAGAAAGACGAATCATAGAATACGAAGACAGACTACGATTGTACTCGACACCAGATAAGATTTTTAGATACTTTGCAACTCTGAAGGTAAAAAAAATGTTTTTTCAAATTACAACCAGATAAGGTTTTTGCAGATAATCGATCCAAATGACGAGAGTGGTCGTGTTTTCGAAGTGTTCATGACTCCGGAAGATTTTCTCCGCTCGTTCACTCCCGGTGTGATGCAGCCAAGACGTTGGGGTCTCGACAGTTTCAAGTCCTATAATCCAGAGGTTTGCATGGGCTATCAAGATTTTTCATCCCAGTTGTTTCCAGAAACATCGCCGTCATAAGTTTTCCGATCCAAACAGCATTTTCTACAAGCTCGGCGAGAACGGACTTATCAACTTCAGCGATTATTTGTTTCTCATGACTTTACTTTCAAGTATTCATTGCACCATAGTAGCAAAAGTCACCATCTCTTTTCAGCATCCCATGCCGATTTCGCACTCGCTTTTAAAATCTTCGACGTGGATGGAAATGGATCACTGGATAAGGAGGAGTTCACAAAAGTGCAGCAACTCATTATGTCGCAAACAACAGTTGGACAACGTCATCGTGATCACGTCACACCGAACACATCGTACCGGGTCGAGACGAACTCCGCGTTGGAAGCCTATTTTTTCGGAAAGGATGGAAAAGGCAGTTTGTCATCGGAGAAGTTTATTGAGTTCCAAGAGCGCCTCCAGCATGATATTCTCAAAATGGAGTTCGAGCGTAGAGATGCGATGGATACTTCTGATGGTCTCATTACCGAAGAAAGTTTTGCACAGCTCCTCCTTCTTCATGCACAGATTGGTGAGAAGAAGCAGAAGCACATGTTGAAGCGAGTTAAGCGCAAGTTCAAGGGTGAAAACGCGAAGGGAGTCAATTTCGAAGAGACGAAGGCATTCTTTGAATTCCTTTATCATATTGATGACGTTGACATTGCTCTTCATTTTCACAAGATGGCAGGAATGTCAATTGACGGCAAATTGTTAAAACGAGTTGCCGTGAAAGTGACGGGTATTCCGCTCTCGGACCACGTTGTCGATGTGGTCATCACTCTGTTCGATGATAACCTGGATGGGAAGCTGTCACACGAAGAGATGATCGCAGTGATGAGAAGACGGATGCGCAGAGGATTGGAACGACCAAGAGATACAGGCCTTTTCCGGCTGTTTGATGCAATGCTCGAATGCGGAAAAAGAGCATATCATGCTAGTCCTCTCCCATTCTATTAGTGGACCCTGTAAATACGTATTTGTACCAATGAACATTTTCTTCCATTGTCGTTGAATTTTTTTTGGGCACTCGTGTTAACCGGCACTCAGAATATCTTGAAGCTTACTTTTTTTCTGTTGTTTTTATTGTAATTTATAGTTTTGCAGGTAAACGATCATGTCTCTTGCTTTGAGAAAGACTTTTGGCGTCGCTCGCTTCTCCATGAGAACCGCCAGCTTCCAGGCTGTGCCGACCAACGCCGGAAAGGTCCCACCAACTCTCGAGCAATTCGACCCGCTCAACCCAGGAGAGTGGCAACTCGGAGCTGGAGGAAAGATCTTGCCGCGTCTCCCGGAGGGAACCAAAGTCGGAAACCTTGTCATGGGAAAGTACGGATTGTACGACCCAGTTCTCAAGAAGAGAGTCGACACCTACGCCAATGCTCTTCTCGAAGGAAAGAAGTCCGAGGAGGCGGGACCATTCGACGCGGCTGTCAGCAGAATCGCCAAGGTACTCGCCTATACCTGCTTCGTTATCGCCATCTACAACCTGCTCTCGTTGGCCTACGGAAAGCCGCTCCCACCACTCAGCCACGTCAAGGCCCCAGGATCCTAAATTATCCCTAATTCGATCGCATTAATTTCTGTAGGAGGTTTTATTTTCGATAAAACTTGTGTCGATGTGAATCAATAAAATGACAATTTAGCTACAGAGCGGTATGTGTGCGTGCGCAGGTGTACGCAATACGTGTTCGAATCACTTATCCTATCTTCCTCAGAGCTCATTTTCTGTTATTCTCACTTATTGCTGTCCTGCATTCAGAGATCTTATAGAAATGGCGCTAAACGCACCGAGTGGGAGTTGCTGCTCGAAAGTGTACGTGCATCCTCTGGTCATCATGCAAATGTCCGAACATTATTCGAGGACTAAGGTTCAGCAAGGAGCCACTGTTAAAAAAGTGTTCGGGGCGATTCTCGGAAAGCAAACCGGAAGGCAAGTGGAGGCGATCAATTCGTTCGTCTTCAAAATGGAGACTGAAGAAATGACAAACTCGCACTCCTTCAACGCCGATCATCTCACTGCTAGAGCTGAGCAATGTAAATTCGCCAATGAATCGATATAAACATCAGGAACGTTTTATTTTCAGACCTCGAGGTATTTCCTGAACTTCAAGTGATCGGAGCCTATTCTACCGGCGAGGACGATAGACTGTCTTCCGACGATAAGGCGATTATGGCAAAGCTGGCAAGCACGATGCGTAACTCGGAGAAAGCGGGGCAAATCGACGCAACTCTCTTCTTGAAATTGAATTCTGTCACCACCGGATCGACTCGCAAACTTCCTTTGTTCGCATTCGAGGGAGATGTTGCTGACAGTGAGAAGCACCGACAAGTCGAGTGGGTGCTCGTTTCGGAAGAAAGCGAACGCATCGGAGTCAATCACATCGCCAAGTTATCGACGAAACACGGAAAAGATGACACTTCTGTGGGCAGAAAGCACGCGGAAGCCCAGAATGCGGCTATGAGCATGCTCCAGAATCGGGTTGATGTATGAGAGATTTCATGGTTAACTTGAGACATATTTTTCGGTATTTCAGTTGATTGTGGCCTACTTGGAGAAGATTCAGAACGGATCATTGCAACCGAATTTTGAAATTCTGAGGGAGGCGAATTTGCTGGCACAGAAACTTAACACAATCGATAGATACGCTGCGGATTTCGGGGACAACTTCCGAAAGGAGGAAAACACGATGACGATGTTCTCGTTGATGCCGAAGTTGACGGCTCTTCTGGGAAGCATGCAGCAAGTGTGGTCGAAGATATCCGTCCAGAGAACGGACGTTCTCACCGATGACGGATTCCACGGAAAGTCGGTGACTCGATGGGCCCACTCACTGGACAAAATGAGATTCAAGCAACAGATGGGGCGCCCACAGCAGGCGGATGTGAGTGATTTACAGACGGAACGGTGAACCACGTTCTACTTTGCAGGATGATGATTACTTCGACGAAGACGATATGGAGAACGAAATGAGCGGCCCTCGTAGAAAGATTCATGCTGCCGATTCGCCGACCGGGTTCCGCAGAAGACGTGCTCCACCAAGAGGTAACGTAATTATTACGAATCTAAGTTTTCTAAAAGAATGATAGAGTTTGCAGCTATGTCGAACATGGCGAACACTGCTCGCAATGTGAACAATCTATCTTCTGTTGGAACCGACGAAATGGAGTTGTCCGGACAAGAAGACATTCCGGGACCTTCTGGATCGGGCACTCATTACATTCCGGATGCTCCGAGACCGTCCGCCACCGGAGCCAACGAGTCCGACGAGTCGAGCCAAGCATTCTGAACCCTTCCCCTCAATATGATCCTCTCTATTTATTTGTACTAAACGTTCCATTCAACTGATCAGTAATCAAGAATGTATTCATCTTTTCAAAGTTTTACCATTCTGAAAGGTTTATTGCCTGGTACTCGGCCGAAAATGGGAGTCAGTACACGAACGAAATATTCAGAAAGATGCTGAGAAGTGTGATACTTCGGCACAGTCGAACAGTGACCAGGAGCAGTTGGATCAGAACGGAATGGAAACGAACAATTAAGAATGAAAAAAAAGAAACGGTCTGAGCTTGAACTGAAACACGGAAAGAATTGCGTATTCAGGGTCTGTTCGGAAATCAGAGTCTCAAATCGGCCGATAGTCTTCGAGATCTTCCGACAGCAGTGAAAATATCCACAGACGCATTGCTAAACGAACTGCTGACGCCTTCTGCGAATTCGAATCCGCGAAAGTCAATTCAAATCGTCGATGATATTTCGAATGAAATTTGCAAAGCAGCTGATTTAGTAAACGACATTGAATCCTCTCCGTTTCTCCTTTCTATCGTCCGTTTTCAGGCAGAATGCGTCCGTCAGTTGCACAGTGACTCGGAATTCCGTGAAGCAGCAGAAGACGTATCAAGAGACTTTTGTGAGCTTGTGGAGGGTCTGAACACGAACGGGCCGCTCTATAACAAACTGAAATCATCGGAAGCGAGAGACATTTTGGATGACGTGGACCGGAGGACTTTGACTCTGTTACTCGACGACTTCGAACAGAGCGGAGTGCACCTGCCGAACGACGAGAAGACACGTTTCGTGCAGCTCTCTTCGGAGATCTTCGACGCTGGAGCAAGGTTTCAGGCGAACTGCGACAGAATGGTCGCCGTCAAAAAGTAACCGAATCGGACAGCTCGTTTCGAATGAAATCGCTTACAGGTTTGATCAGGCACAGTATGGACTGCCTTCTCAACTCTACTCGCCGGTTTCCAATTCGTTGGACAGGTCGAAGCGGAAAATGGTGTACAATACGTTCTATCGACACGACGATCGGCAGGAGACGTTCCTTCGATCGCTCATTTCTTCACGCCATCAACTCGCTCTTCTCACCGGTTTCGCATCGTTTGCTCACCGAGCGCAAAGAAATTCGTTGCTCGAGGATTACGACACCGTCCGAAACTTCCTTTGGGGAGTCGTTGAGGTTCACACAAAGTGTACGTCTCTCTGAACTCTTCTTTTGTTGCAGCAATGTCGTGGTGCGTTCGAAAAGGAACTGGCCGTTCTGATCGACGTGGCCGCGCAGTGCAGTCAGCAGGACCGGAATGCGAACGGCGACGTGGCGACGATTGCCGAACACGATCTGCCGTTTCTGATGCATTTGTACAGGGTAACGATCGAGTAAAAGAGACGCGTCCTTCACGAAACAGTTCAGGAGAGCGCGTATGACATTGCGAGGACGACGCAGGAAGCTTCTCCGTTCTTCACTTTCTCTTCCGTTTGGAACGGATTCTCCACACTCACAGAACGGCTTTATGGAGTCCGTTTGGTAGAAGTTCCCGTTCGCAGCGGAGAGATGTGGGACGTTCCGGGTGTGATGAAACTGGTGGGTCCTAGTGGAAAGAAAGGTCAGATCAATACGAACTCGGGTTCAGAAGGCAGTTGATGAGCAAAATAACGAGTTGGGAGTCATCTACGTCGACATCTCCACTCGGCCAGAGAAGGCTGTCGGCGACTGTCACTACACCGTCCGATGCTCCAAACAACTCTCCGACGGCTCGTGGCAAATGCCTATTCTCGTCCTCTCGCTGGGGATCGTCGAGAGCCGAGACCACGAATGGATGAATTCTCGGGTAGAGAGCACGTGTCATCCTCTATAAAATGCTCGCTTTCCAGGTGAGTTTGCATTCTGCCGAAACAATGTTCCATGAGCTGGGACACGCGATGCACAGTATTCTGGGAAGGACAAAATATCAACATGTGGCAGGCACGAGATGCCCGCAAGACTTCTCGGAAATCCCCTCCAATCTGATGGAATACTTCTTCAGTGACTTGCGAGTTATGACAGATGTCATCCGGAAAAAGGATGGATCCAGTGATCAGTTGTCGATCGAATCGGCTGCCACACTTCTGGCTTCTCGGCATTCTTTCACTGCCATCGAGACTGTCCAACAGGCCGCCTACGGACTTTATGACCTGGAAGTGCACGGTCCCATCGCAGCTCCACAGATCTCTTCCGGACGAATGAGCACAACGGAACTGTTCCACGATATCATGAACAAGGCGATGCCGCACGTGCAGAGATCGTCGGACGCGGCGTTCCAGCACAGATTCCATCACACTGTCCAATACGGAGCGAAGTATTATTCTTATCTCGTGGCTCGAGCATCGGCTTCTCTCATCTGGCAACAGAGATTCCAGAGCGAGCCGTTCTCTCGGAAATGGGGAGACTGCTGGGCAGAAGTGCAATCTCACGGAGGAGGACATCATCCGTCCGTGCTGCTGGAGAAGATTCTCGGCTTCCGACCGACCGAGAACGATCTGACGCTCGCGCTCTCGAAAGAATCTCACCATTTGGCCAATCTTGATGCAGTCACCGTTTAGGGAACCCCCTTCTCTAGTCATTTGTTCTATCGTTTTCTGTTGGCCATCTTTTCGTTTAATAAACGCTCCGCTCACTTTTTTCTCTTCAAAGTCCACTGGCAAGCATCGGTCTTACTCTCTTCCTATCTCTCATCTCGCGTCCCGATTGTGTTTCTGTCGGCGAAAGGACAGTGAATGCGCGCCGCAGAGACGCAGACAAAGAGGCGGTACGGTCGGGTGCAGACGGCGCAAAGCAACTGTCCCCGGGCCTCCGCCGTCGTTTGTCCTAAAATCTTTGTTAGATCGGACTAGAGGTTCAAAAAGTGTGCTTCCAATTGGCTCTCCTCTTTCTGAGGTGCTCTCCGGAGCCCTTTGTGCCGCCCATCATCCAGTCCGTCACTGGCCCTCCGACTAATTCACTCTATTTCCTCTTCATGGCATGACTTTCTCCATGAGCACATTCTTAAAAGAGACAAACTAAAGCGTGCTTCTCCGTCCCATTTGTCTCCTTCTTGCTGGCTTCTGACTGCTCCGTTCTGCGAGCTTAAGTGCGGTTTGTATGTTTGCTCCTTCCGTTCTGACATCTTCGAAAACATTCGTTACAGCGTTTTTGTTCTCTTCCCGAATAGACGCGGCAATAGAAAGAACCGATCGAAACCTCTATAGTCGGAGTGCACTTTTTACGTAAGAGAAAATTCCATTTTTCGATTGATAAGGAGAGTAATATGGTCTGATGTCCTCTCGGTGTACTCTGCCGCCTCTTCTCTAACATATTGTCGGAAATAAAAAGAAAGATTAGGTCTCTTGAGAGGGGTCCATTCGCCGCTCGCACAAATTGTTCCTTTTTTCTGTGAATGCAACGGCCGGCGCTTTACCCTATGAATTCCGGCCATCGCGACGCGCGTTCTGACGTCTTATCATCTGTGTTTTGGTTGCAAACCCTCCAACAAAAAATAGCGCCGCCTCTATCGAATCGACTTTCCTCGACATAAGAAACGCCTATCAAACTTTGGGCTTCACCTTCAAACTCATTTCCATTGCATAAGCGCATTAGCGGGAGGAACGAAAGAAAGAGGGGAAACTTCAAAGTATGCTTCCGTGTTCGAAGTTTGCACTTGCAATTGATCTTTGTCTTAGTCGAGATGGCTTTCTTTCCCCATCATATGTTCCACTTCGATCTTCATTGTATCAGAAGATAAGTTGAATCCTAGTTTCTCAATCTTTCTCGCTCTCTTTGCTTTTTTCATTTCTGGCGCTACGACGAAATAGAACTCGCACGGAATGGAACTGTTACGATTTAGAACTCGCAGCTATATTTTGGCGTTGCGAGTTCCAAATCGTAACAGTTCCATTCCGTGCGAGTTCTACTTCGTTGTAGCGCCTCATTTCTGAATAGTTTTGCATCATATCCCGTCTTTCGTTTTCTTTTTCGAGCTGATTGACAAATGTTCGTTATCAAAAATATATCAAACGTCAAACGGTATTGCACTGATAAGCCGACCTCCTTTTCCTCCCCGAGAAAAGGTAATCAGTCACAAAACGGGACGTGGCACGCCGAACTGTAGGCATTCTTGACTTAAATTATAATAGTCAGATTAGACATGGTTTTTGTTTTCTAGTAGATGGTTTCATTCACTGGGCTCATAATTGAATTGCTCCATAGTAATTGTTTTGCTCTTCCTTGAAAAGCGACTTCCTTCATATTTCTCTCCTCCCTTGAGCCGTCATCATTACCGTCTAGTCTGTCTGGAGAGATGTTCATTTGAGCTGGCTCCGCGGCGCCTGGCTCCCCTTCTGCATGCATAACAAAGTGTCTACCCCCCATTCATTCCGCTGCTTATCACGTGAAGCATTGGCCGCTCTGTGCACTTCGTTCTTGCCGACGACTCCATCGTTTCCTTTTTCGCTTTTATGTCCGCTTCCTTCTTCTAAATGATCTTCTCGTTTTGCAGGTATGGTCGCTCATTCCTCGGACGGGTTATCCGCCACGGCTCCAGTCACCGGCGGAGATAATATGGTTGACGCTTGCGCGACTCGCGACGAGAAGCCACAACGCGTCGAGCAGGCTTCGCAGCAACTCTCGGAGGAACAAACGGTTCAGCTTCCGACTGTCGACGCGTTCCGTCGAGCCATCCCGGCTCACTGCTTCGAGCGTGATCTCGTCACGTCAATCAGATACTTGGTGCAGGACTTTGCGGCGCTGGCGCTGCTCTACCTTGCTCTTCCTCTTTTCGAGTACTTCGGATTGGTCGGATATCTTGTGTGGAATTGCTTGATGGGAGTCTTCGGATTCGCTCTCTTCGTTGTTGGACACGATTGTCTTCACGGATCGTTCTCTGACAACCAAACAGTCAACGACATCATCGGACACATCGCGTTCGCTCCACTCTTCTCTCCCTACTTTCCATGGCAAAAGAGTCACAAGCTTCACCACGCCGTAAGTGAGCACCTATGAATGCAAGACAATTCTCTCTTTCAGTTCACCAATCACATTGACAAAGACCACGGACACGTGTGGGTCCAGGATAAGGACTATGCGAATTGGCCATGGTGGAAGAGGATGTTCAACCCGTTGCCGTTCTCTGGATGGCTCAAGTGGTTCCCAATTTACACGGTCTTCGGATATTGCGACGGATCTCACTTCTGGCCGTACTCTGCTCTGTTCGTCCGTGACTCTGAACGCGTCCAGTGTGTGATTTCTGCCGTCTCCTGCTTCACCTGCGCCTACATTGCTCTCGCCATCGCTGGATCCTACTCCAACTGGTTCTGGTACTATTGGGTGCCACTCTCCTTTTTCGGATGTATGCTCGTCATTGTCACCTACTTGCAGCATGCCGATGAAGTTGCAGAGGTGATCATCACTCAAATTCGGTCCAGAACGTCTTGAGTTTTTTCCAGGTCTATGAGGCTGACGAGTGGAGCTTCGTTCGCGGGCAGACTCAGACTATCGACCGTTACTATGGACTCGGATTGGATACGACCATGCATCACATCACTGACGGACACGTTGCTCATCACTTCTTCAACAAGATCCCTCACTACCATCTGATCGAGGCTACCGACGGAATCAAGAAGGTGTTGGAGCCATACTTAGAGACCCAATACGGCTACAAGTATCAAGTGAACTACGACTTTTTCGTCCGTTTTCTGTGGTACAACATCAAACTCGATTACCTGGTGCACCGAACCAAGGGAATAATGCAGTTCCGATCGACTCTCGAAGAGAAGATGAAAGCCAAGTAAAGAGAGCCGTCCGGAGTACAACAACTTTCGCGTGTTCACCGGGTCGCTTCTCGTCTGTTTCCCCTCTTCTTTTCCTGACACATATTATACGCTTCTTTTTTTCTCTGCCGCCCTTTTTTAAAATTTAATTTCGACGATTTCATAAGTCACTTTTCTTTCACATACCACAAAAGATAACAGAACATCCGACACACTAGGGTGTACTTCGTCCTTTTGCAGCCGTTTTATCAACGATCGATCAGTGGTGTTCTGTGATTCCGCACTTTGTTCACCTGCTCCACTCCGTTTTCTCGCCCGATTGATTAGAACTGTTATCTTGTGACAGTCCTCTTTTTGGAAGGGATTGGTTGTTCTTTGTTTCGCGTTTACGTTTTTTCTGTAGTTTGGACACTTGGTTTCATCGAACAGCTCCTTCGAATTCCGGGAAATTTCTTTCAGATGTGCTCAAGATCGGTGGAGCGCAATTGGCAGACTTCTGCGGATAGAGGAAAACTTAAGCACAGAATCCCGACTATCACCCGTAACGCAAATTCAGTGCAAAACTTGTAAAGTCCGAGATTGAGAGTGTTCACTTTCTGCTACCGTTATCCTGTCTGCTTGAATAGAGTGTGACAATCCCGTAGAAAATTCGAAACCCGTAGAAACGCCAAAATGCAGAAAACTCAGAACATTTGACTCCTCATGGCATTTTTTAAACGTTCTGTCAAATTTTCATGTCGTAAATGATTAGTTACTAAAGGGGCGAAAAAGGCAATCAAAAATGAGTCAAGACAGTGTGCGCGCACCTTGCATTAGGCCCCTCCTACGGGATTTGACATTTTTCTTCAGGATTTGACTCCACGGGTTTCGAATTTTCTACGGGATTGTCACACTCTCCTTGAATACAATTATCACCAGAAGGCTCGTGCCGATTTGATTGATGAGTGTTTCGAAAAATGTCTGCCGATCCTGCAAACGCTCCGTCTCCGTGTCTCTCTTCCGATGAAAATGATATGGCGCCGATGAAAAAAGTGCACTGTCGGTCGGCCGTCTCCGCTGATCACCCGCTCTCAGAGGGGGCAAAGGACGCGAGTACGTGTGCTGGGCCGAGGCGAGAGATACGGCGAGGAGCGGAGATGGTTTCGCAGAATAAATCACGCCATATTGTGCGGCGGTCGCTTCGGTTCTTCGGCGGCCGAGACTGCCCTCCTCTCGTAATGAGAGACGTGTTTCAGACCGGACATTATTTCCTTCGAGACGCGGAGAGACACTGCACGCCTCCTTTCCTCTCTCCACCAGAACTCTGGCCTCATGACCTACAGTATCAGTCGTTTTTGAGAAATCATACGATTCTTTTCTTCCATCTGTGGAGCCTACAACCACCTCTATCAGTTCTCATTCTCTTCTTTTTCTCAATGCTTTCTCTCCTAATAATGCCAATCTTTGTCATTACAGTAATAACCGAGCAAAAATGACAATTGCGACAAAAGTGAACACGAGCAAGAAGGACCAGTCCAATCTGGAGACGATCAAAGTGCCCGATCTGCCTTCGATTGGTACCATCAAGGCTTCGATCCCGGAGCACTGTTTCGAGAAGAATGCTCTTACCTCTATCCGCTATCTCGTGCAAGATTACCTGCTCTTGGCCGGTCTCTACCTCGCAGTCCCATATCTCGAAGGATACCTCGGATTGGTCGGACTCGTCCTCTGGTACTGGGCCATGGGAATCGTCGGATCTGCCCTCTTCTGCGTTGGCCACGACGCCGGACACGGCTCTTTCTCTGAACACGAATGGCTGAACGATCTCTGCGGACACCTTGCCCATGCTCCGATCCTCGCTCCGTTCTGGCCGTGGCAAAAGTCTCACCGACAACATCATCAGTACACTTCGCATCTTGAGAAGGATAAGGGACACCCATGGGTCACCGAGGAGGACTACAACAGCCGCACAACCATCGAGAAGTACTTCGCCGTCATTCCAATCTCCGGATGGCTCCGATGGAATCCGATCTACACTATCGTCGGACTTCCAGACGGATCCCACTTCTGGCCGTGGTCGCGTCTTTTCGAGACCACCGAAGACCGTATCAAGTGCGCCGTTTCAGGACTGGCGTGTGCTTTCTGTGCTTACGTAAGTCTCTAGACTCTTCGGAACGGAACAACTTGCTGCCTTTCAGATTGCTTTCGCTCTCTCCGGTTACTCGGTGTACACTTTCGTCAAGTACTACTACATTCCACTTCTGTTCCAAGGACTCATTCTCGTCATTATCACGTATCTTCAACATCAAAACGAGAACATTGAGGTATACTTTGTATCAGGGAAAGTGATAAGAAAAACCTATTATGCTTAGGTTTACGAGCCAGACGAGTGGGGATTCGTGCGTGGACAGACTCAGACGATCGACAGACACTGGGGTTTCGGACTCGACAATATCATGCACAACATCACGAACGGCCACGTGGCTCACCACTTCTTCTTCACCAAAATCCCGCACTACCATCTGCTAGAAGCCACGCCGGCCATCCGCAAAGCCCTTGAGCCACTGAAGGAAACGCAGTACGGATACAAGCGGGAAGTCAACTACGACTGGTTCTTCAAGTACCTCAACTACAACGTGTCGCTCGACTATTTGACCCACAAAGCGAAGGGAGTTCTGCAGTACCGAGTGGGAGTCGAGGCTCAGAAGGCGAAAAGCTACTAATCCATTTCACGTGTCCGATTGCCATTTCTCAATTTACTCGAATACTTGGTGTCACATTGACTCTCGGTTTCCTTTT
This sequence comes from Caenorhabditis sp. 36 PRJEB53466, assembly GCA_946814055.1. NCBI lineage: Eukaryota > Metazoa > Nematoda > Chromadorea > Rhabditida > Rhabditidae > Caenorhabditis > Caenorhabditis sp. 36 PRJEB53466. The sequence continues at coordinate 5,332,911 of CAMPFS010000004.1, read as the reverse complement.
TGTTTTTCTTCTTTTCAATAACAGGTTCCAATGAACGAATGTGAAATTATTCTGGTGATTGATGTAAGTGCAAAGTAGAGTACAGGTGTCGAAAAATATATTTATTGATGTACCATCATAAGTTATATAATAGTTATCATTGAAGAGAAAACCCTAAACATCGACATATCGAGTACAAATATTGAAGAGGGGCGCGGATTGACGGGGGCAAACTAGGCGGTACAATTAGGGTTGTCTATGCGTATCCGTTTTTGATTGGTTCTTCACGGTATATACAAAAATGCGGCAGGAAGAGTCGGTGTGAATGGAGGTGGTCGCGGTGTTCGAACGATTAGAGACGACGGGCCTTCTTGCGGAAGTAGCAGCAAACCATGCACTGCAACCGAGACTTTCTGTTCGTTTGCTCATGATCTCCTCTTCGAGCCCCCTCGCCCAATTCGCTATTGTGATCTATTGCGGAGCGGAAACCGGTCGGTCTCGCTGCTCGGCAGCTCCCTTTTACCCCATTACCTGTTGTCCGTTGTTCTGTCCGACTTGGCAGACTGATTGTCCTGGGCACTGGTAGTTCTGGTTGCACGAGCCGATTTGGACTCCTCCGGTGCATCCGCATTGGGCGTTCTGTGGAGCCTGAGTGGACACGTATGGAGCTGGGGTCGGCAGAGATCCTGGCTGGCTAGAGGTGTCCCAGACGCAAACTTGCGAGGAGACATCGAAGACTGTTCCTGGGGCGCATGGCATGCGTTGCCATCTACCGCAGAAGAGGTTGTTCGGGGCCGGCTGGCATTGGAGGAAGTGGGTGCGGGACTGTGGGTCAGTGGCCAGTGGGTCGATCATCCACGAGCAGATTCCCTGGTACTGGGCGTTTTGGACTCCCGATCCTTGGACTGAAAGAGTAAACAAATAGAACGGGAAGTGAGGGGAGAAAATAATACCGAGAGGGCATGGCTGTGGCTGGACGACTGGGGAAGACTGTTGTGGGCAGTATTGCTGCTGGGTGGTGGTGGTTTGGCAGTTCTGAAATGGAGAGGTGAATTCAAAGAGGCAATCGGATTCACTCGTACAGCTTGGATCTGGGATGGAGAGCATTGGCACTGCTGCATCTGGGAAGGAGCCTGGGTGGTGGTGGTGACGGAGTCTTGCTGGCAACACGAGATCGAGACGAGGATCTGCTCGTTCTGTTGGGTGGTGGTGGAGCAGGTGCAAGCTGGCTGATTCTGTGGGCATGGGCACGATGGGTACTGCGAGAATCTCTGAAAGAGGGAAGAATGAGACGAGGAAGGATCGGGAGGGAACTGACCAGTGGCTGTGGAGCGGATCTGCGGACCTTCTTCGGGGCGGAGATTGGCTCAAGGATTTCCGGGGATGGGCAGACACAGTTCTGCTCTCCGTTCGGGCAGGCGCACTGTCTTGGGGCTTCACGGATCTCCTCGACGAGGAACTGCATGGCAGAAGCAGTTGGGCAGAAGTTGTATTCGGTGGCATTGGCGGACTCGCAGAGCTCCTAACAAGAGAGAGAGAATGAAGAATGAAAGGGGAGAAGGGAGGGAAAGTATTACTTGTTGTTTGTTGACAGATCGGACAGTCTTGCACCGACGAGCCGAGGCGACGAACTCGTATCCAGGGAGGCATTCGCGAAGGAGCCAGATTCCGAGATCTTTTCTGGAAATGTGAGAAGCTCGAGTGGGGAGGCTCGAGTGCTTTGGCTCACCTGTCGGCGGCGAACGAGGATTGGCGCACACATTCAACGTAGCGGGTCGGGTCACCAGTGGCTCGGGGAAACGAGGGCAGCTGGCAAATGTCGCCAAGAATGGCTCTCCAATACTGCGGAGTCTCCTCGCCACTCTTGGATTCGCAGGAAGCGAATGCTGAGAAAAGATAAGAGATAAGGAAAAGAAGGAAAGAGAGAGGGATAAACCTGCAAGCGAAGCGCATCCGATAATGAGCAGGAGGCGCGCCATGTGTAGTGAGAAGAAGCTAGTGTGATGCTCAATCGGAAACTCGTCGCGCTTTTATACTCGTGGGCTCTGGAGCACACCTGGGAGGGCTCCTCTCGCGCGGCGCCCTCTACTGGGCGGAGCCGCTGCTCCCGCCCTAATCCGGAACTCATCAGTGGCATACCGCGCGGAGGAGCCGCGGCAAAGCACGCGCACACAGTCGCTCACTTCTCGCGTATACTTGTAGGGTGACAGTTTGCGGGGGAGGAGGGATGATACTCGCATTTCGATTTAGATTGAGGTCCAGAAACTTGCGGTCAAACGTGCATGTTTGTGGAGGGAAACCAATAGGTAAACAAGGCGTGCAGAATGGCAACGTACTGCAGACAGTGTACTTTAGCCTCGGCCTTGATTTTCGAAGAAACCGTTTGAGTTTGAGATAAGTAGGTGCTTGACGAGCCAATTCACCGTTTTTGTGTACTCCAACTACAGTAATCCGACGATTTCCTGTCGCCAGAAGAGCACTTCTGAACGAAATGGTAACATGTTTGTTGTGAGATCAAAGGTTTCCAGAAGGTTTCTCACGTCATCCTCTGGTTTCGGTTATTTGTTCGGTTCCAGCTCGATCTTCTTCTTTCGTGCACATACCCAGTTCTCAGATGTTCTAGACAATGGAATGCGGATCAGTTTCCTCAGACAATCTCTGATCGGTGGCCATCGATGTACGTATAATATGCCCACTCATCCCCCTTAACAATCAGCGACGAGTCGAAAAAAGGTTGGCGCGAGCTCGTTGACGCCGCGTTGCCGCATGCGCGTCCCCTATTCCAGTTTGCCACGAATCGTCCGAGGAAGCAATACGAAGAAGATGAAGAAGGAGAAGAAGCGCAGGGCGAGGAACAATGTGTGTCGAGTCACTGCCGAGTGCTCCTATTGGTTTTTCAACAGCCTCGCGGGTCCCTCGTTGGCGCGAGAACAACGAAAATGATACTCTCGGGTGGATCTCCTCCGCGCGGCATCAGCTCCTGCTCGGTCATCCGCGCGCGCATCCCGTCGAGTGGCATCTCGCACTGTTGGCAGTGTTACGACACACCCAAACACTCGTACGCGAACAAGATTATCTGACATGAACTGATGCTCTCATTCCTGGCAACCCGTCGGTTCCCACGGCACTTCTGCCTCCGAACCCTCATTCTCTCCATTTCCATTTGCTTCTATTTCGGACAGTCTCCCTCCCGCGCACCTTCTAGTACCCTCGACGAAGAGAAAATCGGGGCTGTAATCAGTCAGCTGTTTGTCGAGTTCGCTTGTTTTCTTCGCGCGCCCAAATATAGGGCACACAAGACGGTCGGCGTCACCGATGAATGCGAGAGAAAGTGCAGCTTGAAACACAATAGCATCCGTGATCGAGCAAGGAAGTGCCGGCGCGCGCGCGTCCGGAGCCTTCCATTCACCATCGGAACGGCCGAGGAGGACGACAAGAGACGTGTGGCCCAAAAACAATACTGCTCTGTTCGGTGTGCTCTCAGCTGTTTTTGTGTGTGCTCAATGTGCGTTTTTTCGCACCACATTTCCTTGATCTCGTCATGTTCAATAGATCGGAAGAGCGCATTCGCGCTTAATCAAAAGGAGAAGCGAGTACAGTAGCCGGAGGAGCGGAGAAGGTCGGGAGCCGAAATCTCATCCGGCGAAGAAGAAGAAGAAGACGGCACTTGAGAAACAATACGCATTGTTTATCGCCTCTGCCCTCTCGTGCCGGTGAGAAAGCGAAGCATTGAGGAGCGGACAACGAACGCGGAAGGCAACTTTTCGGATCTGGGGGATATTCAGATGGAGAAGAAGAAGAGCGAGATATTTGAGCCTGAGCAAACTACGATAGAGACCACAGATTGAATTGTGTCTGCCCATGATGCTGTTCTTTTTTGAAGTGAACCAGTCTGCTTCTTCTGGAGCGAGTACTTCGGAGTATGTTCCGCTGAGCCCGGCAGTGATCGATGTCTTTGTCCTGGAATGTTTACATGGCAACATGCGGTTCCCCCCCACCGGACGTTTCACGGCTCCAGTCTCGCCGACTAATCATCTTTCGAAATGATAAGCGGGTTACGGTGTGCCAAAAAGTGACGACTCTCCGCGCGTTTCGCTCGAACAGGATGTGACACATCTGCGTTCCGATTGCACTCGAATTCTCGCCCAACCACTCACTTACCAGTTGGCACCCGACATTCCCAAATTGGCACTTTTGACCTGGTTTTCGTGTCAATAAAGTTCGTCGCCCTGTCTCGGGTGTATCACTTTTATTTGCCAATTGCGCAACCTGATTTCTGAGCAACGACGAGAAGACTCGCCACTACCGCTCATTCGGATTAACTATAATATTTGTACTTCACAGATTTCGGGCCCACGTTTTTTGAAAATGCTTCGAACTCATCAGAAAAGCTGGTTTACTGTGACGAGCAAAGACTAGAGAAAGAGGGGAACGAGAGTCAGTTGTACTTATGAACCCGGACTGCCCGCCGTTCGTTTTTTGCAGGAGCGCGCACTTGATACTGGATCACTAAAGGGCCGCAACACGCGACGAACAATTGCTGGAATGTTGTCGGCAAGTGCAGGAGTGATGAGCAATGAATGGCTGGTTTGGAACACCGAAGAACACAGCTGACACGCCCTTATCACTCACTACCACACAAACTACAGCGTTCCAGTGGAATGCACTTGGATCACTTCCTATTTGCTTATACTTACGGAACCAAAAAGAAACTGAAACTTTTTGAAAATGCAAATAACCGAATGAATCTGGCCTAATCGGGTTACCGATCCCTTACCGAGTATCGGATGTCCTTCATTTCGACCGGAATGTCCTCTTCGAATCGACGGCAACTTCGAGTTGTTCTGGCTCGAAATCCTCCAGATGCCTTCGCAAACTGCCCCATATTCCCAACTCTTGATGTCATTCTCCAATGCCCCTTTCCTGGATGGACGCTCGAGGTAAAGGAAGCGTAACTCTCTGCGAGTTTGAATGCTTTTAGGTCTTGAAAATGATAACGGACGCTTTAAAGTGGGATGTCGTTCCAGTTGTGACTCCGACAATCGTAGGAGGATTGGATTGGGGAACGATGACAGTAACAAATGGCAGCTATAAGTTAGGATAAACAGAAAGAGTTTCAGGGGAACGGAACGTGGACGGGAGCGCTCGGATACCTTCAGAATGGGACTGCGGACGCCGTCGCCCTCATGTACCAGAAGACGGATCTTCGTGACGAGTACTTTGAATACTCATACCCAGTGACGAATGTGAACGAATCCTTCCGCTAAAACACCGTGTTTCTCTTTAGGTTCAGCCCGTTTTCGTGGTTCGGAAGAAGGCAGAAACCATCGGGTCAGTTCTCTGGAACGCTTTCAAGCCATTCAGTTACGAAGTGTGGCTTTGTTTGTTGGGTACGCATTTCGGGTATTTTCCTGATTTCATTTGAAACTTCAGCAAGCCTTCTGATCAACTTGCTCTTTTTCATTTTCATCAGTGGAATCGAGTTCAAACTATTATTCAGAACTTGTTTTCGGCCGTACGAAGTGTGTCTCTTTCCGTATTTCCCTTAAAAACTGATATTTCTTCAGATGTTTTGGCACATGATTCAATTGCAGCTGGATGAGAAAAGCGAAGACATGCTTTTTTACACTTTATCTGGAAATATTGTCCTTTTCGTGTTTGCTCTTCTGCAGTCCGGCATTCTGATTGATCTGTACAAAGGAATGCTTCTCACCGCGCTCATCACTTCCAGCGGAGACAATCCGTTTACGAATGCAAATGAAATGATCCAGATGATAGCTGAAAAGAAGTATCACTTGACTACGAACTATTTGGGAAACTGGTAATACTTGTGCTTATTAGACGGTAGGGGGGAGGCAGCAGCCATTAGTCAATTAGTTCGTGCAAACTTCAAAGTAGATAAATTCACGGAACAAGCTCAATTCCCCTCTGTCAGGTACTTCGATGACCTGGAACATTCCGACCAACAGCACTTTGTCCTTCTGCGATCTGCCACTGCTTCCAATCCGGTTGTCCGTCCCTTCTTGCTCCCTTCCGCTCTTCCAAATCTCCATTTTCAGGTTGCAGCTGCGAGTGTTTCAGCTGCTCTTGATCTCGTAGACACTGGAAAGTATATTTATCCGATTCAGCAGGACTCGCTGGCAATGCAAATGAGCAAGGAACGGTGCAATTACGTGTATGTGAGCGACGGAATGCCACAAGTCTCCTCGTATTTCGTTTTCAAAAGTAACTTCTCCGGTGTTGCCGACTTCAACCGTCAAATCATTATGAATCAAGTGTTTGTACAGAGAACATTCAGCAAATATTTCAGCGAGGTTTCCACCTTATCGCTCGCCGCCAAAGGAGCTTTTCTCTTTCTCTTTCCAGGGCTTTAAGCTGGGATTCATTCCGAAGTGCGCCACGGGCGACGAGACGCAGACGGATGCGTCGAAGCCCTTGGACATTGAATCGGTGATCGGAGTGTTCACAATCGGAGCACTTGGCATCGCCGCTTCGATCGTCGCCTTTGTAATCGAAGTGGGTCAACACTCTCCGCCGTCCATCGTCTCAAACTTTGCTCCCAGATCTATTACTATTGGCACATGCGGATCGTGGCCCGTCGCGCCCGGATGCGTGATCCATGGAACGTGCGTCATCTCGCTCGCATCGCCCAATTGCACTTTACCACTTCGCAGCAATACTCCGACATTGACGTGATGCGCCTCGTCGATGCCCTCAACACGTCGTCTCCGTCCTCATCATGAAGAAAGAACTGCAAACAGTGCCCTGACTCATCTGTTTGTCTTTTCCTCTCGTGTTGTCCAATGATTCACCTGATCGTTTCCCTTTATAATCCCGTGCTTTTATCAGTTTCAAACCATTCTCGGTACTCTTTTCATTGTCCACTTGATGAGCCAATCGACACACTTTTAATATTTCTGTCATTTGGCATTTGAGTTTGGTAGAATTGTTCTGAAATGTAGAATAAAAGAATATAATATCAGTGTTTATATCCCTAAAACAATTTATTCGTTTGTTTCAGTCATTCCCAGACATGCCTTCGTGCCAATGTACACATAGTCCAAGTGTCGTACATTCTGTCCCTTACAATCTTTTGATCGATACGTTATCACTTGCTCTCTAATAAACACTACGATTCCCATCCGTCCCTGCCAACGACTACAAAAACAGACTCCCCCTCCCTTCTCCTTTCTGCCTTTCTCAATTTCTTTCCCACCTTGCTCCGAGTTTGCCTTTCACTTTCACTCTTCACTCATATTTACCACTCGTTTCCCTTTTTGCAGCCGCCTTCCTTCATACTCTCGAAATGGCAATCACCTGCACCGACATCCCCAAGTTCATCTGCGCCGTACTTATTCCGGTAAGTTCCTTCTTCTCATTTATCCCTTTCCTATTCCGTTTATTTCAGCCGATCGGAGTGTGGATGGAAAAGGGATGCGGAGCCGATCTGATTATCAACATTGTTCTCACCATCCTCGGTTATATTCCAGGAATCATCCACGCGTGTTTCATCATCTGTTGGTACTAATCCCTAAGATCACACTCTAATCGTTCGGGTTTCATGTTTAATAAAAATTTTCCCTTCTTTATTTCATTTTTTGTTGAACTTTTGAATTTTGAACATTAGACCGCCTTGCACACATACACCGAGGAATGGCCACGATTCCAGTGGATCTTGCCGCCATCTGTGACTGCCGAGATCAATCGGCAACGCGGCTGGTTAGTCATTGTGAATGCGTCGTTCAACTTTTTCGATTACTTCTGGAGGACTCTGAATATCGGTTCACTCCCTCTCCTGCAGCCAAAAGCGTTTCTACGTCTCTATCGACTTTCCCCGCTTGCCAGCTCGGGGAACACTTCATTGGGAGCAGCGTCGCGAGTTAAGACCTCCAACTTGCTAGTAGCTTAGTTGCAGAGATCTTCATTTCAAATCAACGGATCACGAAACGCTAGACAGGATATGAGGACGATGGGGAGAAAGCTAACAACAAACTATCTGACAATTTGATTCACATGGCAGCATGCCTGATTTCGGCACCTTCCGCATGTAGAAGCAGCCTTTTCTTGGCGACGCCCCAACGATAACCAGAGAGGCCTCCGCTGCTTGCGACGACACGATGACACGGCATCAGATAGGCGATGTTGTTCCGGGCGCAGGCACCAGCGACAGCACGAGTCGCATTAGGATTTCCGATATCTCGCGCTATCTGTTGAATAATTGTTAATACAGTATTCTTTCAATTGAAACCCCTGATCACTTACTTCCGAATATGAACGAGTCTGTCCCTTCGGAATTCTCTGAATGGCGTTGTAAACCTGGATCCCAAATGCAGTGTCTCCCTTGTGCACCATGTTGACTTTGACAGTAGAATCCAAGGTGTTTATGGCTCGCACAATCTGAGAATCACTCAATTCTACAGAAATGGGTGCACCCCCTCACTTCGGCGGTCTGTGTCGGGCTGCCACTGATGAAATGAACAGTGGGGAAAGAATCGTGAAGCTCTTGTATTTGAATGTCGAGGTCATTGTTCAAAAAATAAACAGCTACAATTTTGAAGCTCGTCAGACACTCAGCAATCAGAACCTTAATAAATTCCCCGTCAAATCTGAGAAGTGCTTTCAACATACGTCTCCCTGATCTGTTTCAGCAACTTCATACACACACTCTCGAATTATCATGTCTGAATTAACAAGTCCCTATTTATTCGCACCGTGCAAACCTTTTCGGATTTGAAATATGCAATGTTCAAAACATGAACTTGAAATAGACCGGAGAACAATAACAATTTATTAACATACAAATTCTTTAGTCGAAAAGACCGAATCCCATGTCATCATCTGATTCCTCCTTTGGCTCCTCCTTCTTGGCTGGCTTGCTCTCGGCGGCTGGGGCAGCTCCTCCGGCAGCAGGGACGGCGGCGGCAGCTGGAGCAGCTCCTCCGGAAACCTGTAATACAATACATTTATTTAACAATCCATAACCAATTTGAGCTATATTGAACAAAACTATCTTAACTTTGATTTTTGCATATACAAGCAAAAATTTTGATAAGAGGAAGTTCAGGAGAACGAAGTGGAGTGGGGACACACCGCACGGTTCTCTCAGTGATCCCCACTCGATCACCTGGTTCATAAGTTCGAGAGCTGACAGGACAGGGCGACTAGTAGAAAAAAAACTTACAGAGACGAGTCCAGAAGATCCCTCGGCGATGAGCTCCTCAATTGTCTTTCCTTGAAGTCGGGAAACGACGAGCTTGGCGGTATCAGCATCAACATCAACACCGACAGCGCTGAGGATGTTCTTGAGGTCGTCAACCTGAAACCAGTTTGTTTTGTGATGTGACTATGTAGATGGGAACAAAAACTCACCTTAGGGTTGGCGTTTCCTCCGAGAACGGCGAGCAGGTAAGCCGAAACGTAACGCATATTACCTGAAAAACGCGATTTGAAGACTTTCAGCAAAAGTTCGAATTGACGAAAAACCGGTCAAACAGCATATGGAAAAATTCGCCACGGCTTTTAAAATCGAATGGTGAAATTTTCAGCTTAAAATTCCTTGAAATTCGCAAGAAATTACGTAGGAAAATCACAAAAAAGAAAAAAGAATAAAATTCTGTCAGTGAGAGTGTACTGTGAGGCGAGCGCGGCGAGACCCGTCGGCCGGGAAATGCTGTGTCCCTTTAAACATCCAACGAACAAATTTGCCACCCGACGCGTTCAAAATTTTTCGGATTTTTTTTTTGATTGATGAATGCATTCATGAATGGTAATCGTTAACAGTAATATTTTTTCAGAAAAGGCACCTTTTGTGGTTGCAATATTCGCAAAACTGGTACGTAAAATACTGAAAGTCGAAACATGAAAAGGGAAAAATAGTTTTCAGTCGGCAATCTTCAATTTCCAAAGCCTCATCTCAGTTATTCTTCTCCTTATTTGCACGTGTGCTTACGTCAGGGCTTTTGCGCCAAGAGTGATCGATAGAAACAAGGAAGGGTGAGTTGTCACGCACTTTTGGCGACTTTCCGAAAAACTACTTGTTTTCAGACTTCTCGGAGTATTCTGGAAGTGTGCCCGAATCGGCGAGCGTCTCAGTCCCTGGGTCTCGATCAGTTGTTTCTGCATGGCCTTTGTCGTGCTTTTCCTTTAAAGCGATGGCTATAAGAATGTCTTCCACGCCTACGAAAAGATTCGATGAGAAAACAAATGAAATGAGACGTCGACCGCCAACTAAACCGAGCAATGATCCAAATCATATTTATATCACAAGGTAAACCGACTTCTGTTTAATTTCAAAATTTTGCACCACAATTCATAGGTGCGGGATGTTTGAGAAATGTCAAAACATTTTTCCGACCGCCAATATGACCCCCCCCCCCCTGTGGAAAAGGATAAAAGAAATTTTCAAAACATGTTCAGGTATCCTAGTGGGTTCAAGTGAATAGAAACTGATCGAATATGACCTATAGAAGCTATTTAGACAGTTAGAACAACCTGACGCGTTACGGCTGCTAAATTTTTTCCAAGCCAGGCCCCTCCCACTCGCCTGCAGAGATGGGCGCGGTGTGGTCGAATGAGTCGCCTGTCCCGAACTGCCGGCGCGCAATTCAAAACACCTATGCCACAATTATTTTTAGAAAAACGAATGTCGAGTCGCAAGCGAAAACCACTGAGAAGATGCTGAACAACGAGTTCGACGAAGTGTTCATTCATGGAATGGGCGCATCAATCAACAAAGCCTTGGTTTTTGCGATGGAAGTGGAACGAAGATTCGCGGGAAGTGTGAAATCGGACGTTCAAACGTCTACAGTTCAATGCACGGATGACATTGTTTCCTTGCTGGAGCTAGACCAGAACGAAACAAGACATCGTTCAGTTTCCGCTGTGCACGTTCATCTCTACCGTTCTGCTTCATGATTCCGTTGTCTGCATTCCTTTCAAAATAACTCAACTGTTTGCTCCTTCTTCTACATGAATCCGTCAGCAACTTCATCGTTTCCAATTGTCTTTCTTCGGTTTATTCACCCAATATTTCTAACACAAAGAAAGAACTCTAGAAAAGTATCCAGTGTGTTGTAGATGTTCGGCAGAGTATTGATACAAAGGATAGAACTGTTTCACATTGCCGTCAAACCTAGGCGGTTATCCACAAAACCACGGCTCGCAATCGTAGGCTCCGGGCCGGCTGGAATGTTCGCGTGCAATGGAGTGCTGCGAAAAAGCGATTTCGCCGTCGACGTGTTCGAGTACTCGCCAGTTCCGTTCGGATTAGTACGGTACGGAGTAGCTCCCGATCATCAAGAAGTGAGTGATCGGAACATAAATCGGAGAGAAAACCAGTAATAATTCAGGTTAAAAATGTGATAAATACATTCGATTTGATGTTCGAAAGGAATAGAGACCGGCTACAATTATTCTGCAATGTGAAGTAATCAGAATCACTCTAAGTTGTTCATTTCACATCCTTTTCCCGTTTTCAGTATCGGAAAAGACGTCACATTCGACGAATTGACGCGTGCATACGATGCAGTTCTCCTTGCTTACGGTTCCTACAAAACACGACAACTGGATATTCCGGGAAAAGAATCGGCCAATGTGATATCCGGATCAGAATTCGTCGGATGGTACAACGGAGTTCCGAACGCCCCGCCTCCCAATTTGTCCGACGTTTCCAACGTTGTGATTGTCGGGAACGGAAACGTGGCTTTAGACTGTGCTCGGGTACTCTCCACAGCTGCCTCCGGCTCTCTGAAGGCCAGTGACATTCCATTAAAACGGCTGATGGTGCTGGAGAAAGCGCCGATCAAGGACATTAAGGTGCTTGGCCGAAGAGGTCCTGAACATGTGAGTGAATTCTTTTGAAAGGGTACAAAACGAGCAGATGTCCGCGAGAAGCCCTCTGCGTTCCTCCTCCTCCCCCTCCTCCGTCCTTATTGAGCCGCCGCCAGCCAGTATCGATTCTTTCCTCCGCTTTCCCTCAACACGTCTCTCATTTATTTAGCCTTCTTGTTTTAGGTCTCATTCACGATCAAAGAGCTTCGAGAGCAATTCAAACTCAAAGAATGGGACAGCAAATTGGAATTGTCGGAGGTAGACAAGGAGAAATTGATAGAAAGTATGCCAGGATTGGAGAGAAAAAAGAAACGGCTAACTGAGGTACTCGTGAAGAATACTGGAGTGGCGAGCGGGCAAAGACAGTGCCACTTCCTGTTTCATCGAGTTCCCGAGCGGATCGAATCCGACAGAGACGGAAGGATCGAGTCGGTGACTGTGAAGAACACGGAGAACGGAACGACGGAGAAGCTGCCGTGCGGACTGCTCATCTACTCGATCGGATACGAGACTCTCGTTCTCGACGGAGTGCCCCAGAACGCTCGAAAGATGATCGACATGAAGGACCACTGTCGGGTGAACATGAGCGACACTTGCACCGCCCTAGTCTATGCAACGGGCTGGTGTGCTTACGGACCTCGCGGTGTCATCGTGGACACCCAACAGCAGTCGATCTTCGTCGCCGATCAAATTGCTACGGATTTTAGTAATTCGAAAAAGAGCAGTGAGTTGTTCAGCAGAAGATTGTGGGAAAACGAACAATTTCAGCTGCTCCGGGAGTTGAATTACTTCTGAAAGAACGGGCGGTCCCATTCATTTCGTGGGATGCGTGGAAACTCATCGATCAGCAGGAGAAAAAACGAGGAGCTCTAAGTGGAAAGATCCGTGAAAAGTTCACAAAGTTTGATCGTTTTCTGACAAAGTAGGTTGCGGACGGAAATTTTTAAGAAAACTAAACCGTTTGCAGATAAACAAGTCATTGTGCCATCTGCTTCTTTCCGGGTTCTACTGGAAATTCAGTCAAATTAGTATTGTCTTTTGCACTCACTTAGAATAAATATTCAATTGATCTTCATCTGAATTCCCCATTGAATCACTGGTTTCAAACCTTCATTACCTTTGCTTTTTTTTCTTGTATCATTAATGTTAACCATATTTAAGTGGATTTGTTCAGAAACATGAATTTGGAATCGCGACTTCTTGACGGGAAACCAGCTGGATACTGTAGCAGCTCGGAAGGAGAAGAAGACGATTTCAAAGTGGTGAACGACGAGGACGAACATCAGGCAAACGTGATGAGACGGATGGGACCGACGGCGAACACGGGCGCCAAAGGAGTGCTAAACGAGTTCAAGCAGTTCAGAGAGCAAACCAGATTGTGAGTTAGAAAAATACGAAAATAGGAAGATGACAGAAACGAATTATAGAGCTGTCGAATCGAAGAATCAGAAGTTGATTGAGCAAGCAAAGCGTGGAATGTTAATGGGAACGAAGGCCGAACGGGAAGCCGCGCAGAGGGAAGCGGAGGAGGACGAAGACTTCGAAATGACGCTGGAAGGACTGAAAGCGAAGCGACTGAGGGAAATGCGGAAGATCGCCACTAGCAGACTAATCGAAATGACCGAAAAGAAGCAATACTCGGATGCGATCGATGGCAGCACCTCCTATCTTTTGTGCGTTCTCATTTACGAACCCAACTCCGATGAGTGCGGTCACGCGACTCGCGTCCTCAAGATTCTGGCCGCAGATCATCCGAAGACGAAGTTCGTTCGGGCAACGAGCACTCTTTTGGAAATGAGCCGAGCATTCGTAAGTCAAGAAAAGAAAGGGAAAGGGAGCAAAAGGTTGAATGGTTCAGAGAACGGACGGCGTGCCGACCCTTCAGTTCTATTCGAATGGGCATCTCATCGGGAACTTCGTGAAGCTCTCCTCAGTTCTCGGCCACGATTACGACGAGAAGAGACTGACAAAATTTCTGAGAAGGTACTGTCGATTGAGTAATCATCAGATTCATCATCTCCGTTTCAGTCAGCACATAGACTTGATCTCCGGAGGATACGCATCGGACTCGAATGACGAATCTGAAGACGATGATTGAATCGAAAAAGAACTTTACCATAAATGTATTTATCTGAATCATTATTCGACATTGCCCTTATTAAAAAGTCTGTATAAATAAACATGATAATCGAAAAAGAGCGAACAAGTGAAGGAGGAATCATGGAAACTACACGTTTAGAGAGCGAATTGGTGCTGGGTCATCTGGAGTGCCTCCCATTCTCCTTTGAAGGCGGCACGGGGATCCGCTTGAGGGTTGACTGCCGATCCGGTCATTGACATCTGATCTTCCATTGCCTTGCTCTGATCGGCGGCGTTCTCACTTCCGAGCACGAGGGTGTAGATGGAACGGAGTCCGAACATGCAGAGGAAGTACCATGAAGCAGAGGAAACCCAGGCGGAATCGAGGGAAACGAGGTCGACTCCTCTTTGGAGCATTGCTTTGAACTTGAGGGTCAGCGGGAACGGAACGCGAGTGGTCACGAATCCAGAGAACGTCCAGTTGATCCATCCTCCCACCACGATCATCGGGATCTAAATGTCTAATTCTCAGCGAAGCTTTCTCATTTTCTCTCACCATGTTCATCATATTTCCTTTCAGCATCTCGGTCATTTGAGTCGGGTCCATTGGATTCGGTCCTTTCGCCGGTCTCGCCATCGCCTTCGTCAGATATCCGGTTTCTTCGGCACACAAGTACTGTCGTCTCGCGTTGAATGACGTCTTCGGGAGGAATCGCCCATTTTCTCGCAGAAGCCGTGCGCGTAACAGATATTGACCGTCGGCTATGTTCTCGAGTTCTACCTGGAAATTATGAATTTGTGGAAATTATTCAAAAGAGACAGATCGCTTACCTTCTTTTTGGACATCAGAAGAAGAGAAACGTAGTGTCTGAGGATTCCGATAAAGAAGGTTATGACCACGATCGGCAGGAAAACCCATGTCCGGATGGCCGGATCCAATAACAAGTCGGTCATCTGAACGATGCATTTGGAAAAAAAAAGAACAAAAACAAGAAAAGATATCATACAGAAACAAGGACTGCAGATGTTTAAAGTCATCATCAAGACGGGACAGCAATTATTTATTGACGTAATTTACATGAAAATGTGGGAGAAGCAATATGGGAATGGGAAAAACATGATCGTCACGAGAGCTGGCAGCACCGTTGCCATGGAGAACCGAGCGCAGTGGTGCCGCCGGATCCCAGCTGGAAGGTGCCGCTGGTCCCCTGCTCGAGCACTCCCTGGTCGTACTGACGCTTCAGGATGGTGGCCAATTCGAGGAACGCATTTTCAACGTTCACGTTCTCTTTCGCACTTGTTTCGAGCATTGCAAACATGCCTGTTAATAAACCTTTTTTGACTGTTCTGAAATCCAATTAAGCCTACCATTTGCTCTTTGGAGCATCTCCGCTTCTTCTGCTTCTATGGATCTCTGATTTTCCAGGTCGCATTTTGTGCCTAAAGTTATTGCTCTGTTTGAGACTTCCAAGACATTTGATGTAATCACCGATGAGAAGCTTAACTACATTCGGAGCAGCAAACTTGGAAACGTCGTCGATCCACCTTTGGAGGCTTCCGAATGATTGTTTGCAGGTGATGTCGTAGCACAGAACAATGCCGTTTGCCGATCGATAATATGATTGTGTGATAGTGCGGAATCTCTCCTGGCCTCCCGTGTCCCAAATTTGGAGCTTCACACGTTTTCCATCTGAAAATCGATCAATGAAAAAAAAGAACAATGAGGATGAAAACCGACCAACGGTGAGAGTCTTCATCGTGAAATCGACGCCGATGGTGGTGCCTTGTCGGTCGACGAATGTTCCGTTTCGAAATCTTTGGACTACGCATCTGGAATATAATTGATAATATAAAAGAACGAGAACCACGAAAACGAACGTTTTTCCGACTCCCATATCGCCAACAAGCACAATTTTGAACAAATAATCAAATCCGTCATCGTTGTCCATAAATGCTCGATTCTGAAAAATGGGAATATCGAATTATTGAATGGAAGAGATATAAAGCTGTCTAGAAGCGGAGCAGTGCCGGCGAGCGTCAGTTGAAGCGGCGACACGAAGAGAGAGTGCTCCGAAGGGAGAGGGTCAGACGACGAGAGTGTCGAAAGATGTGCCGTTTTCTCCGTCTGCCCGCTTCGCGCGCTATTTCGGAGAGACGGCGTTTCGCATGCACAAAAAATCCATTTTATTCAGAACTAGTACGCAGAAGGGAGTGCTTTCTCTCATATGTGTCACCTACTTTATATACAGCCGCATTCGTTTCTACTTTAGAGGAAAAAGTTGGCACTTGTAACCTTCCAGACACCGAGAGGGTTCAGAACACGCGAGAATCTGTAAATTTGATTGAATTATCTTGAATTCTAGAAGCGCATTACGTTGCGTTGCAAACGAGAACATCTCCTTTATACTTTTTATTGAGCTGAGTGATGGAGGCGTTCTCTGGCACACGTTCAGATAAGCGGACGTAGGAGACAACTGTGAAGTAGATTCCGATGTTTCGGCTTTTACTCACTGAAAACATCGCTTATTTCAAAAGTGTCATTCGATTTGAGTGCTTACACTTGAGTACGTCTTTTCCGGAGATGACTGTTGAGTGAAGAAAAGAGAGGATAATGTCATTCGGCGAAAAGCGAAGAGCCTTTTCGAGTTTCTCGGAGATGCCAGCTCTGGCTATTCTCATTTCATCAACGGTATCCTTGACAGCCAAATTTTCCATTTGATCCCAATTCTCGTCGGCGAAGAAGTGAGCCATACTGTGGATTCCTTTATTTGCTCCGTGCACAAGGCTTTTCACAGAGAAATTACGTTCGTAGGCCAAAGTGTAGAATGATTGGGCGAAGATACTTCCAACTCTTCGGCTCAATTCGAACGTCGGAACGGACACTTGCGGGAAGTCGAGGACAAATGGGCGATTGATCAACTGGGAATGAACGGCCTGAAAAGATGATGACAATGACGTGCTTTATGAGAATCTGCTTACCGTGACAGGATTCGGACCAGTTGCTGCACTACTCAGCATTTTCACTGGTGTTGTTGTTGTTGCTTGAAGTACCCGTCGAATCATTTTACTGCAATTATAATTTTAACGAAATTTTTAGAACAAACAATTATTCGATTGAATAAATAGGAAAAAGGTGAAGCTGAAGGTGTTTTTGTGATAAGAAGATGTACTTTTTTGGGAAGCAACGTGCCGCAACGTTGCGAGATCGGCGTGCCAGGGTTGCGGAATGCAAGCGCGCTCTAACGCATTCTGTTCAAAATTATTCGTTCCCGATAAAATTCAATGTTCTGAATAGAATACATTTTTCGTTATTTCAGGGTCGTTATCCTCGGTTAATGAGCTCAACGCTTAAAGAAACGAGTAAACCAAGTGTTGAGAGCTGTCTAAACAAGCTATACGCCGATCTTTTCCATCTCGTCAGCTCGTAAGTTTCATTTTCTTTCAAATTTACTATTTCTTCTTTCACAATAAAGTTCGCATCGTTTTTCAGCGTGGAAAAAAGTAGTGGTTCTGAGCTGACTTTACGTCTCCGGAACGTCGAGGCAGATATCACGACCTTCAAAGATCTCATCAAAAACATTCCGGATATCGGAATTGAAGAAGACAAGCAGAGAAAGAAGATTGCCGCTCTCTACAAGCAGATTGAACAGAAGGATGAGCTCATCCAGTCCCTCGCAGCATTCAGCCTCGACGGTAATCTTTGAAATGTCTGCCGATAAGTCAATATTTTTTTCCAGATTATCTCAACCAACCAGCCGCAAAGTCCAGCAGAGAATCCCGCAACGGAAGTGAAGACAAATGAAAACACGTACATATGTACTGTCTGCAAAACTGTTATCATTTTGAAAAAGATGACCACCGAATGGCTCGACGAAGAGAGAGAACTACCGTTGCCAAGACAACAGAAAGGAATCGATCACACCCAAACAGAGCCGGTACGCGGATATTACGGCGTCAAGGACATGTTCGCTTTTGAGAATGTTGGTTTCACGAGGTCTTCAGAAGGGAAAAGAGTATGTTCATTGTGATGAAGTGTTCAAATCGTTCATTTCTGTAATTCAGTACTTGGTTTGTGGAGAGTGCGAGCAAGGACCAGTTGGATTCGTAGACTCAGAAACGCAGATGAACTATGTTGCTCCGGCGAGGCTCGATGTGGCACCACAATAAATTCGGTCATGGGTTTTGTATGAAATCATTCAATCACTTTCACTGTCAAATTAAATTATTCGGTATTCCAGTAACTCTTTGTCGACTGTTTACCAACTTTTGCGTTCTATCGCATTGTTATTTATTGTGCCATTAAACTGTTTTGTCTAATATTTAGAAGTAGTTAAGAAGTTGTGATGGCAACCGAAAAGAAGGAAGTAGCACTGACGGCGACAGTCGAGGAACCGCTCGATCTTCTGCGTCTCAGTCTGGACGAGAGAGTGTATGTGAAGATGAGAAACGACAGAGAGGTATGAAATAGTTATGCGCAGTTCGATTGATGTTAACTTTGGCTTTTCAGCTTCGTGGCCGTCTCCGTGCTTTCGACCAGCACTTGAACATGGTTCTGTCAGAAGTGGAGGAAACGATCACAACTCGCGAAGTCGACGAAGATACGTTCGAAGAGATCTACAGACAGACGAAGCGAGTCGTTCCGATGCTCTTCATTCGTGGAGACTCCGTCATTCTAGTGTCACCGCCCATCCGCGCTTCCTAATTCTTCCGATCAGCTCGTACTCCTTCCACTTTGCATCATTGATCTGTTCACATGAATCATAAATTATTCCAAACAACGAAAGACATCAAGTATTCTTGTGACGTGGCCAACTAGCATTCTCGTGGCACCTTCTGCCGGATTTCATCACAGATTTCCTTCCCGTTTTCACTTTCACAAAACGAATCAGTTTTGATTTTACTGCCGGTTTCGGAGAATTCAAAGGCGGCGAAATGTTTGTAAGTGAATGCGGAATTCGATATGAAAAGGCGAAGAGAGCTTCCAGCTCAATAGATCGATGCGGTCGAAGCGAAAGAAGAAGAGCAAAGCGAACGGAGAGCGCAGTGAACGGAAGAAGAAACCGGCGAAAAAGGAAAGAAGCCAACGGGTGCGGAAGGTGCGTGCTGAAAAGAAGGACGACGCGGAGAAGAACGAAGAACGAGGGACGGTGATGAGAGCGGTCAGCACGGGAACGACGGGCGGCACCACTGGCGGAACAACCGGAGGACTCCCGGAACCGGCGGACGACAAAGGCAGCAATTTCGAGAAGAAGAAAAAGAAGGAGGAGACGAAGCCGGAGCCGTGGACGGGAGAGGAAGTGGCGAAGAAGATGGTTGCCGCCGGACTTTTCAGTGAGCGAATCCAGTTGAGTTCAGCATCTTATCTGCTTCGTTTTAGACGCGGACAGCATCAGCAGTGCTTTCAAAGAGCTGCCATCCACGAAGCCTTCGCAGGACGACTGTCCTCGATTCAAGAGCAACCTCCCGAAGGTACGAGCTCCGGACTTCCCGATTCCCGACGATAAGCTCATCAAACTGAGCCACGCACCAGAAAATTTCATCTGCGCCGCCAAAGTGAGCGTTCCGGAGTTCAACCGGACGATGATTCTGACTCAAGTGCCGGACGTGACCAGTCCGGCGAACATCGAGGACTTCTGGCGGATGGTCTTCCAGGAGGAGATCATTTCGGTGGTGATTGCAGTGATGCCGCTCGAGTGCTCCGTCACACTCCAACAATTATTCCCGATTTCGAGCGGAACGTTCGCCAACCACGGAAAAATGTTTCTGAACAACAAGAAAGTGGAGTCGGCAGTCGCAATGACCTCCTACACTCTGGAATTGCTGCCCGACGGATGTTCGAACTCGATCAACACGACTGTTTACCACTTGCACAATTGGAAGCAGAAGAAAGGATTGGAGAATGTGAGAGAGCTTGTCACGACCATGGAAAAGATTGTGAAGACTAACGAGGTGAGAATGCATCGGAAGAGTGACGAGACCGTTCAGTTCTTCAGAATACAGTGTTGATGAGCATGAATGGGACGGGAAGAGCCGGCACGATGCTCACGATCTTCACGAGTATGCTGCACGTAAACAAGGAGAAGGAAGTCAAAGTGAAGGACATTCTGGAGAAATTGAGATTAGAGAGATGTGGACTCGTGGAGAATTCCGAGCAGTTCAGCACTGTGCACAAGGCGTTGGCTCTGTGGTTCAAGACCAAATCGACGGACGATGATATTCAGAAGAAGGTGCAGGAGTACGCGCCGTCCCTTTAGTGACGATCATCGAATAAAAGAGTTACTTGATCTCCGTTTGCATTCTATTCTATGATTCCCCCAAACCTCATAAGTAAAAATGTTTTTTATGACTAAAGTTTATTTAAGAGAAAGGAAAGTCATAATCGAACCGCTTGAATCGTTTCAGAAGGAGAGGTAAAGCCAACAGAGAATGTGTGGGTTATCGATATTTACAGACAAGAATTCGTTCATTCGTCGTCGGAGTCGTCGTGCTCCAAATCTTTTCGCAGAACATCAAAGTCCGTCACGTACCACTTGGCACGGGCTTTCACTCCTTCTCTCACGACATTTCCTCCGAATCCGATGAACGCGTCGGCGGGCGGAGCAGCCTCTGCGTCTGTGGCTCCGTCTCCAACCATCACTACCGTTTTGTAGTGGTATTTTTTCTTGAGCAGCGAAATGACCGCCGGTTTACCCGTCTGAAACTCATTCGTTCACCCGTCGTTCATCTTTTGGGTTTCTCACTTCTTTACTTCCGGAATCACTGGTCAGTTCGCGCGTGTCGAATCCATTGTAGTTTCCTAGTTTATCGAACAGAATCTCATTAGCATAAATGCGATTTTTATCGATTCCGAGCAGTTCGGCAACCGGCTGAATGAGTCTCCGGAAGCCTCCAGAGACGAGATAGACGTGTGTGCCGCGAGCGTGCAGCCGGCTGACGAGCTCTTTGATTCCTGGAGTGAGCTTCGGACGAGTGATGTTGACGAACTGCTCCAGTTGCTCCGTGTTTGGTTTCATTACCTGCAGACGGGCGGCAAGAGCATCTCTGAAAGAATAGTACGGATTAGAAGATGACGAATAAGAGAGGAGCAATGCGAATGAGAAAAGAAGGAAGAAAAACGAAAATCGAATCACTTGAGATCAAAAACAAGTGTCTGTTTCCCACTATTCTCCATACTTTTGTTCACAAACAACACTCCAAAGAGTAAAACACGGAAGGAATTACGGAAGGCAGCATTCAGTTAGAGGGAAACAAGTGAGAAAGCACGCACACTTCCAGATTCAAACCGTGCTTCCAGGTATTACCTATACCTGAAGCGAGCGTTGCCGTTCATCGCCGTCCGCGTCACATTGGCGACGGCCTCACCTACGCCCAGGTACGCAGCCAACTCGTCGATTCCTTCGTCCTGGCAAACTGTCGAGTCGACGTCGAAGCAGACGGCGTTGGCCTTCCGCCACACTCGCTTCGTCTCCTCTTCGTGGTTCTTGACGATGCTCTCCGTCGCTGATGTCATGATTGAGCGGGGCACGGCGGCCGCAGATGTTGGCAGTGCGACGCGGATCATTCTGAAATGTGGAACTGATTTGTGATGCGGATGAGGTGGAGAGAATGAGGGAATGCCGGTCACCAATCCCCATATTTATAGTAGCCTAAAAAAGGTTCAGTGACGTGAGATAGACTGGAAACAGAGGGCAAAGTGTCAAAGATCAGGATGATAGCGAAGGCCCCGATGGGCGCAAAAAAGAGGAGTCTGACGCGACGGAGAGGAGCGAACAAAGTACGGTTCGGAAGAATCGGGTGATTTATAGGCGGGCCGTGGAGAGACGTTCTGTGATCACGCGATCTTCAAAAATCGCGGAACTCTCAAGAGAATGTCGGAGAGGATTCCCCTCGAAGGAGTCTGATTACCTAGTTTCCTGTGGGCCATCACAATGAATTGAATGAGAAAAAACAGAACAATTTTCTATTGATTACGCATGAATTTTGTGAGCAAAAAATAGTTCACAGTAACAAAGAGTTACTTTAGAATTCATCTTTCGATCGACGGAATTAGAATGCCGATGTGTGGTCATGTACCTTTATAGCCAATATATATTTCCGGAAACGCAATGAAAGTTTCACGGAGCGTTGACAGCAGGCAAAGGAAAACGAAGGACTTCCCAGCGAAAAAGAGGGACCGAAAAGTGGCATGCACTCTGTCGACACATGCGCGAACGAATAATGAGGCGGAGGGAAGAGACGCGGTTGCGGCGCGTCGTGATGCGGAGGAAAGAGAGGAAGAGGGAGGAGGGGGAGGACAATGCTGATTTCTGGCCAGTGACGTCGATTATGAGAGCGAGAGAACGATACCACGTCTCATTCAGATACAGTTTGCAGAGGCAAGAAGAAAAAGAAGCGGAACATGCGGGTGTAAAGTGAAAGGGAGAGTCGAAAGGAATGACAGAAGACCAACTGGTACCACGCACACACACACATTGCTTTGTCAGCAGGAAGTTGGGAGAAACGCATGAGTAAACGTGCATTTGTGGAAGAATTTCTGACTGGGGATTACGGAGAAGCACATAGAAAAAAAGGCGCTTTCTTTCCGAGAAGTCGGAGAACTATCAGACTCCAAAGAACAGTGAGAGAAGTGATTACTGTAGTTATGAAACTATCATCTTCTATTTCCGTTTTATACTGATTACAGTATCAGGAGAGAGAGAGAGTGTACGTGCAGTTTGCAATAACTAATTTGTGTGAGGCGGGCGGGCGGGAAAAGGGAAGTCCCCGAAAGAGAAGTGAGGAGAAGACAGAGACTAGGCGGCGAGAGAGTGGGCGAAACGGAGAGACGCAAACACGTGCTCTTCACGTGCACTTTTTGATGCTTCTCCACTAGCCAGATTGCATCACATCGTCGTCGTCGTCTTCTTCGCCTTTTTCTCTTGAAAAATGAAACGGGTAGAAGCGGGCGAATCTACGATTCTGCCAAGTGTGAAACGGAAGCAAATTTGGGAAGTTGACATTGAAATAGAAATGAAGGCCGGATTTCCGAATTTCCCATAATGCATTTCACCCCAGATATTTATACGCTCCTTTTTTGTCCGCATCTAGCCATTGGTCTACGTGACTTTCTGCAAGTCACAATTGCTTCTGTAGTGTTTTGGATATCTATCAAACAGACAGTACAGTCACGTAGGAGACTTTGAACTGCTGATAGCGCTTATCATTCGGGAAGAGGGAGGGGAACTCACATCATGATAGCGATGAGGGGAGAGTGGCAAGGCATGGTACGATTAGGAACAAAGGGAGGCACTCTCTTATGTTAATATATAGTCGGTCTCCGTTTGAAAGATCATTGTCGTCGAAACATTCAAGTTTGATACTGGAGAGATCGGGCCATGTCAAAGACATCGAAATGGGACAAGAACCAGCAGATGCAGACTACTTTATAGTTCGAAAGTTCGGGATCTACTACTATGAAGTGTTTGTCATTTGAAATAATTTTTTTTTGTTTTCGGTTTCACCTCAAAACTTACATATAAAAGTAGAAAACAAAATGAGCCGAATCGAGCATCATGTGGGCGCGGAGCTTATGACCAAGACGGATTTTCGTGTGAAGAGAATGGCGCCCAGAGCTCTAGTCGATGAGATTTCAAGGCAGTTGTTGTTTGGTCACGAGACTGCGGGAGCCAGATGAATAGAGCAAAGGTAGGAAGCACGAGGAAAAAAAGGAACGAGGGACGGAACCGCATCAGACATCAGAAAGGTTCCGAACTCGTCAAAAGCGTATAAATTTTGCGCAAACACAACTTAAGGTTAACCAATTCATTTTGAGAGTGAAGTTTCAACTGATTACGATGGAATATTTCGTGAAGCTTTACAATGCGTACAACTATTATCTTTTTAAACTCGGAACTTACATTGTCAATGAAAGGAGATAAGATAGGGGCTTCGGCTGAATTGCGAGGTGGCAAACTATCAGCCATTTCCCAGTAGTTATAGTTATTCTGAAGATGATATGAATGTGTCGTCGAGTGATATAAAGAGTTCCGGGAAACCGTGATCCTCTGATAATCTTTGAACTGATCCGACAAGGAAAATGATGAGACGATGTTAAAGAATTTGCCTTATTGACAAACTTTAGCTACCGTAATTTTAAAGGAACATGTCCAATCATTCAGCGGGTCTTGCCACGAAAATGGAAAATAACTGCTACAGCCGCCGCCAATCTCCATTTTCTGTGGAAGAAAACTTTTTTCCCTTTTAGTTCATCATCAACTGAACATTTTTGTCAATTTCACTTTTTTCAGAAGTTTCAGAATGGGGGTCATCATTCCCGCCATTTTGATCGTTTCTACGACGCTTCTCACTTGGCTTCTCTTCAAACATCTTCTTATGCGCAATCGGCTTAAAGTACATACAAAGTCAAACCAAATGAACTCATTATTTCATTTTTAGGATCTAAACCAACCGAGGTCGTACCCGATTGTCGGACATGGCCTCATCACCAAGCCGGACCCCGAAGGATACATGAATCAAGTGATAGGAATGGGATATTTGTATCCGAACCCCCGAATGTGCCTTCTTTGGATTGGTCCTTTTCCGTGTCTGATGCTCTATTCCGCGGAGTTGGTTGAAGTCATTCTTTCTTCGAGCAAGCATCTCGACAAAGGATTCGCCTACAAATTACTGGAACCATGGCTCGGTCAGAGCATTCTGACAAGCCGCAAAGATCAGTGGCGTCCCAAGAGAAAGCTGCTGACGCCGACATTCCATTACGACATTCTCAAGAATTTTCTGCCGATATTCAATGAACAATCGAAAATTCTCATAAACAAAATGAATTCGTATGGCCAAGAGTGAGTGTTTGAATCTTACTGAAATTTAAATGAAACGAGGTTTCCAGAGATCACATTGATATTCTGACAGTCATTTCGCTGTGCACTCTCGACATTATTTGCGAAACTTCCATGGGAAAGTCAATCGGAGCACAACTTGAAGAGGTTCGATAAATCGGTTTATCTTCTGAAAAATTCATTCGTTTTCAGAACAATGAATACGTCTGGGCTGTGCACACTATCAACGAGCTGATACAGAGAAGAACGAACAATCCGCTCATTTGGAATCGTTTTTTGTACAACTGGTATTTCTAGATAACGAGTTAAAAGCACTTTAACCGTGTTCATTTAGGACCGAAGAAGGACAGACCCACGAGAAGTGTCTGAGAATTTTGCATACTTTCACTAAAAAGGTATATTATCTCCCCAGAGAAGTGAGAAATTCATAAATTTAGGTGATTGCTGAACGGAAACAAGCTTTGGAAGAGTCCGGATTCAAAGTGGAAGGACGTCTCGCATTCCTCGATCTTCTGCTCGACATGGTAAAGAGCGGACAAATGGACGATGACGACGTGCAGGCAGAAGTCGACACATTCATGTTCGAAGGCCACGACACCACCTCTTCGGGGCTCACGTGGGCTCTTCATCTTCTCGGAAACCATCCCCTTATCCAGAAGAGAGTACAGGCGGAGCTTGATGAAGTGATGGGGGACGAAGAAGACGTGACTACTGAGCACCTTTCTCGTCTCAAGTACCTCGAATGCGTGCTCAAGGAATCGCTGAGAATCCGTCCGTCTGTGCCGATCATCATGAGAGAGCTCAGTTCGGACCAAGTGATCGGAGGAGTTACCATCCCGAAAGGAGTGACTCTGCTTCTCAATCAGTTCCTCGTTCACAGAGATCCGACACAGTGGAAGGATCCGGAAGTTTTCGATCCGGATCGATTTCTTCCTGAGAATTCCACCGGCCGCAAACCATTCGCCTTCATCCCATTCTCTGCGGGAAGTCGTAACTGCATCGGGCAAAGATTCGCGCTTCTCGAGGAGAAAGTCATAATGTCGCACATTCTGAAACACTTTGACGTAACTGCCATCGAACCGATGCACGAGGTACTAGTTAAACAGTTGCCCAATGAGCATTATGAACGTTTTTAAGATTCGTCCGAAAATGGAAATCATCATGCGCCCAGTGTCCCCAATTCACATCAAAATCAGCAGACGCCAGCCGACTGTTTCTCCTTGAAAAATACACTTATCTATAGCCAGTTTTATAATTTATTTAAATTCGTATATTGCATGCTGAGTATTATATTGCACGAAAAACTCATGAAGTTAGTTTAAAATGAAACAAATGTGCTGAATGATATGTACTCGAGCCGTTGATGACGATCTTTTAACTACTCTCCTTTTCCTCTTTCAAAGATTCGAACGGCGGAAGTGGCAGAGAAATGACTGTGGGCTTCCGGAGATCCACGTGGCTGTACGGGTTGTTCGGGAGTCTGTCGGTCTTCCGAGCGCCCGTCTGCTCGGCGATCGCAATCCTGTGATCCAGATCCGCGTGCTCTTTCGCGAGCATTTCCATCGCCGGACTGATCGGCTCTTTCGGCTCTTCCTTTTTCCCCGCTTTCATTTCTTCTCGTACTTGCTCCGCCGCCTTATTCTCCCTTTCCCACGTGTCTTGCGCGTGATTCCGTAGTTTTTCATCGAATTCCGCCTTCTCCATCTCCAGATTCGGCAGTTTTACTGCTGACGATTCGTCATTTCTAGAAATGAAAGTCATAAGATAAATCTTAGAAGGAGCGGAGAACTCACGGTTTGGTCTTGATGATGTCGTCTCTGGTGAGGAATCCGTTCTTGCGGTACCTCCTCTTCTTCTTCTTGTTCTTCCTATTCCTATTCCTCAACTGCCTCATGCTCATCCAATCCTTCGGAGGCGACCTCGTCGCGATTTCTTCGAACGGATTCTCCGACTCAACAATAGCTTCCTTAGAATCTTCCTCTGTGTCTCGTTCTGAATTTCCGTACATTTGCTAGAAAGAGACTTGAACTGCTCACTCTTTAACTGAACCCTTCGGAACGGCTCCTTCTTCTTCTCGCCCTCCTCGTCCTTCTTCTCCACTTCAATTTTCTCGCCTTCTGCCGTGAACGCTGGCTTTCTGTCGAGATCTTTATCGTCTTCTTCTCGATCCCTCGCCAACTTTTCTGGACGGGGAAGCTGCTTACGGACGGCGTCCAGCTTGTCCAGTTCCTGAACAGTCTCTTATTCATTACGTCCGATAGGCAATCTCACCTCAAGTGTGACTCCTCCATATTCGAGATTCGACTGAGCCATCATGTTCAGTATAATCGCGTCTCGCGGGCGGAGATTCTTGCTCTCGAACCATCCGTGCGGGAAGAGCAGTGGCTGCGGAGCCGCCGCCCCGATCAGCAGAAAGAAGAAAGATAGTCGGATCATGTTCTTCAGTAGTTCATTACGACCGAGGTGATTGTGAGGTGGACAGCACGACGAATAATCGAAAGTTCGCCGCGTGAAGTCGTCAATATCAGGTTCTTGGGCAACTGAGAACTGGCCGAAACACAACAAAATAGTCATCTGAGGTTGAAAGTTGCCGGTTTGTAGTCGATTTTTATCTTTATTTCGAAACGACAGAGACCAGGTATACATACAGATAATCTTTCACTGAGTTTTCAAAATTATGTTCAGTAATATACAAAGCAAGGCTGATTATTAATGAGAGAAGGCCTTCTTATTCCGACTTCACTTGCTCCTCAAGGAACTTCTGTACAAACTGGGAACTGCTGACCGGAGAGTGAATGAGATATTGAAAGTGGACTGAAAGCGGAATAGTCGAGTCCTCCGGCAGACGGTAAATCGTCTTCACTTCATCCGGTCGCATCTCCCACGTCGTCTTTCCGCTGTCGAATATGATAGTGCCGGTGGAATCACAAATCACAATCCTGAACAGTTACTTTTCAATTAAATCAAGACTAGCACAATTGCCTGTAGTGCAGAACATGCTTCGAGCGCAGATTCACCGAGTACGGAGCCTTTTGGTTGAGACAATTCCTCTTGATACACAAAGTGTATTCGTTGACGTGCAGAAGAAGATCCACTCCGAAATTGAAGCCTATCCAACGCCAGCACTTCTGAAATAAAGCTGATTATGTGAATCGCTGAACAATCTGATTAATACCGGGTACGTATCGAGCGTCCTTCCCAACCGGATGCACTTGTTGAAGAACTCGTCATCGTCAACTTCCAGTGCCCTTAAACATCAATTAGAAAATTGCACAAATATGTTTCTCACTTTGGAGATTCCTCGTTTTCGAGAAGCGCTGACCACAGCGATGAAGTCATTTCGTCGATGATCTGAGTTGGAATCAAGCGATCCGATTTGACTGCTTTTATAGTTTCGGAACAAGTGAGAAAATTTTCTATCCGGAGACACGAAAATATTTCAACGTATTTCAAAAATATCGAGTTCGGTTCAGCATTTTTGTAGAACTGTTTTAAATTGTGCGCGAAAACCTCGTGTTGCTCATCGGTATCACAGTCTGGGCATTCTCGCATGAAGATCCACTAAAATCAAGATTTCTTAAATGTCCAGTACGTAAAAACACTTACCAGTTTCACAATTTTATAGAGATCGAATTCGCCTTCAGTGATAAGAACATCTGGTGAAGTGAGTAACTTCGTGAGCATCTGATGGTCGATCTCGCGAAGCTTGTTTTTATCGGTCATAATCTTCCAGAAATTGTGGAGCAGCAGCTGCATAGACTGCTCACGAACACTGTCTAATCCGTAATTGGTAGAAAGCTCATAATATCGGATCGCGTTGTCCGTACTCAAAGCGTCAATCATCATTTCCGCGCACCGATCCGTGACACTTTCGAGCATAAGATATGAAGCGGCGGCGACGGTCCCCTCGATTTTCTCCAGATCTATCTCTATTTCGTTGTGATAAAGACTCCCGAGGACGGCATTCAGTCCCTCTGCGTTAATGTTCGAGTCAGTTATTTTCAGTTTAACTCTGCCGCTTTTTGATTCCGCCCATTCGCGATCGAACATTGACTGCAAGTTTTGAATCGATTTTGAAAGTAAACTTGGGAACTCACTTCGAAAAACTTGGCCTGCTTCAGATAGAGCTTGTGAACCTTCCATTCTTTCCCGCATGCCACAATCGTTATGTCCGATTCTTCTCCCTGAAACTATGAACGTCATTTTCCACCATTTACACTGGGAAGCCTCCTAACCTGTACGAACAGTTTCTCGTAGACATAGGCGCATGTGTTCAATTTGGCCACTTTCTTCATTTCTTTTTCCGAATTCGCTGTCAATTTTCGCTTTCTGTTCCGTTTTGACGGTGAGCTCATCGGCTCGAAAACGTCCATCACCTGATGGTCGGGCGGATTCGGCAATGGATCCCTCGAGGGAGTTCGTGAATGAGACTGTGAAAGGCCCATTCTCTGCAAAAAGGGTTTCTGAATCGATGTATAAATTTTGAAAAATAAAAATGTGAGAAGAAGAAGCAGTAAACAGAGTGGACGTTGGGCCTCGCTTGTCCGTGTTCAAGCGAGAGTGCACGTGCCAGCGAGAGGCGCCGACGGGCAGACACTCTTCGTCGTTCATCGTTTTCCTCGGTCACATGGAAAGTTGCCGTCCGCTAACCAACTTGTTATTTACGCTTTGTTTACTAGAGTTACCCAAATATGCCTTTTCAAAATTGCATGTTTAAAATTTATTCACGGCGAAGTCAATGACGTGTTCAAGCAGTTTCTCGTCCCTGTTAACCTCATGCTTCCCTGTTTGCTCTTAGGACTTCTCCGTTCTATTAATTATTTCATCCTCTTTTCAAATTATAATTTTGCCATATGCATGTCATAGTCAGATTTGTGAGACAGCGAGAGAACTGTACAAGGCTCCATTGTTTTTTGTTTTTCACTTCGAATGCGTTTAAGTCAGGTTTTCCTTTTTTTAAATAAGTTTTCCAGTTTTACTTGATGTTTCTTCTGCAAAGTACCTAACTTAAGCTATCCGGCCTTGCAGAAAATGAGCGAGCTAATCGATTTATCCAAAATCACTTTAATCACACATATGAAAAGAGAAATTCTGAATCAAGTTTGCGAGATATTAGATACGGATAGCACTTGGGAAACCATTGGTGAGACAGTATTTCGCTAGAATCAATATCAATGTTTCAACAATTTAGCTCCTTACATGCCGGGCATACAGTTGAGAGATGTGGAAAGCTGTAAGCGTTATGCAAGTCCCACTAAAAGTCCAACCTTACTGCTCCTGAGAATCTGGTGTTCCAAAGGATACACTACCAATCATCTTTATCAACTATTTGCAAAAACAAAACTCGTTCGTCTGATGCGGCTTATCAAGCCTGAAGGTAGTTTTCTCGATCTATTCGTTCGTACCGAATTCAATGTTTTCAGTCAATGAAAAATATTATTATCTAGAAAATAGGATATTAAACCCATCAAAACGGTCGAGACCAAATATTCCAACTCCATCCCAAAGTGCGTCCCGTTTCAAAAAGACCGAGTCGAAAGAGGCGTCTCCGGCACCCACACAGTCTTCCGCGTGAGCATAGTGTACTTCATTCTGTGTTCCAATTCGTTTCTCAGGTCTTCGTCGCTTGATCCTCTCCGGGTTGTCATCGAGGGTACGTTGCCTGTCACTTATTTCGAACTTTTGGAAGCCACCAGTGGATTCTCGTCATCCATGGTGATTGGAAAAGGCGGATACGGAACAGTTTATAAGGGAGAGCTAAAAGCGACCGGTGGAATGGTAGCTGTCAAACGGATTCATGCAGGAAACGACGCTTCTCCTCATGGCTCCAGAGTAGAGAAAGAACGGCTTCGGCAGAGTTTAACAGAACTGCGTACGCTGGCTCGTTTCCGGCACGACAACATCCTTCCCATCTATGCATATTCTCTCGAAGGCCCAGAACCTTGCCTTGTTTATCAATTTATGGCTAATGGATCGTTGGAAGATAGGTTACTGTGCAGGGTGAGCTCTTGACCTTATATTTAGCCACTTCATCCACCTGTTCCAGAAAGGAACTTTCCCTTTGACATGGGCACAGAGGAGGGAAGTAAGCATCGGTGCAGCTCGTGGTCTCCTCTTTTTGCACTCTTTTGCCAAAACTCCAATCATTCACGGAGACGTGAAAACAGCAAACATTCTGCTCGATAAGCACATGGAGCCGAAACTTGGCGACTTTGGTCTGAGCAGAGACGGGCTTTCTGAAGCGGAGGCGAATGAGAAAAGTCCTTTGATTGCTTCGCACATCAAAGGAACACTAGCCTATCTTGCTCCCGAGTTCATTACTTCCAAGATTTTGACAACAAAGTTAGATGTGTACAGTTATGGAATTGTTCTCCTTGAAATTGGATCTGGTCTAAGAGCCTTTTCGGACAGCCGAGAGCCACGTGGACTAGTTGAATATTGTCATTCTCAAAAAGAGCAGGCCGCCAGTAAAGGCGTTCCCACCAGGGATCTTATCATCGACCGAAGAGCACCACCTCTAGCCAATGGTATTCATTTTTTTGTCCTATCTATTTTATCAATGCTTGTCAGAATCCGAACGTGTCTTTCTGGAAACACTAATTGAAGTCGGCCTTCTTGGAGCTCACAATGATCGGAAGCTTCGTCCTTCTATGGCGCAGATTGTGGAATCTCTGTGCCATTGTTCATTACCTCAGATCTCAAAGCTGTCACTGGGTTGAATCTTCGTCTCTCTAAAATTCTTCAATGACTGGCATATTTTCTGACATCTTAATGAACCTAGCACTCTTTGACACATGTTTGATATCTTTTTGGTGCACATATCGGCATTTGACCGTATTCAGTATCCTTCCCCACTTTGAAGTGATATCTAGAGTTCCCTTTTTGCAGGTCAGTTCCCCCGTAAATGGAGGGCGTGGTTCGGTTCGAGTGCAGAGACAACAACCTCGAGATCTATGTTGTCCAGCCTGGAGAACGGCTCACCATCTATGGATCGTGCTCTCTTCTTTGTTTAGGTACATTTCGAAAAGTTTCTTACTGACTACTAACTTCCTTTCAGCGGGTAATGCATCGATCAACGACTACATTTTGCCCACTGTCTCATGTGAACCGAGTAACTTTCTGAAAATCTCGGCCCCTGTAAAGATGGAAGTTCCGGTAATGCATTCATATAAAGATGTTTTGAATTATTCGTGGTTTCAGGCTATTCTGGCAGTGGGCGTCGCCGGTCCGAACTACAAGCACGCACGTCTGAAGTTCCGGCTGAAAGAGGTGGCGCCGAAAGGTCACGAGCAAATCATGGCCACCATCGGAGAGACACAACCGGCCGTGCTGATTTTCAACAAGATTCTGGATCCAGCCGAGGAAATTCTAACCGGAATCGTCGCTGTGAGTCCTGTGATTTCATTCGACAGTTTCAATTTGAGTTTTTCAGAACTTCTTGATTCAATCTTTTACGCAGAAGCAGATCATTATGCCTCCTCGGTATCATATCACTCGTGACGATTTTGCCATTATCCCGCTCGAGGACGCCGTCCAGTTGAGAGCGCAGTTAGAGCGTTTGAACACATTGAGAAGTGAGGGATAAGGTGAATCCATTCCACGATCCACTCAACTTTCAGAAGACGGACAGAGAACGTCGATACTTCCTTACGGACACAAAGGTGCAGGAAAGTCTCATCTGATGCGGAATCTCGTCAATCGCTGTCTTTCTGGGTAACTGCGCGAAAACTGAAATTGTATTCAAAAGAGGAATTTCAGCGGATACGACAGCGTTTATGTTCTGGATTGTGACATCGGACAGAGCGAATTCACGCCGGCTGGTTGTCTTTCTCTTCATAAAATCACGTCTCCGATTCTTGACAAACCGTACGGTCATCAGAAGGCAAAGTTCGAGAATGCCTACTTTTTTGGAGACAACACCGTTCGCAACACACATCTCTACATGGTCTGCTCTTTATTCGAGCGTTCTCACCAATATTCCCTTTGCAGGACATATTCGAGCGTCTCTGGAACAAGTTCAGAGAAGTCAGCGAGCCCGGATCCGTGTGCGTAATCAATACGATGGGATGGATCACTGACACTGGAGCTGAAATGCTCGCGCACATTATCAATGTGACCGAGCCGGATTTGTGCGTGGAAATCTTCAGAAGTCAGACAGAGCCACGCTTCTTATTTCCGGTACGTTCATGAATAATGCAGGAAACTGATTCGACTTTTTTTTCCAGAACAATTGTAAAGTGGCCCGGCTTTCCATCTTTGCGAACAATTCGACTGGAATCATCGGTCAACCAGCACAAAAACGGCTTCCGCCTGTTCTGATCCGAGAACTCACCGTCGTCGGATACTTCGCATCGCTGCTCTCGAGACCGTCTATTGCCAGCTTCCCTCAAGTCGCACCGTACAGCTTGAAATTTCAGTCG
The DNA here is from genome assembly GCA_946814055.1 of Caenorhabditis sp. 36 PRJEB53466. Taxonomy (NCBI): domain Eukaryota; kingdom Metazoa; phylum Nematoda; class Chromadorea; order Rhabditida; family Rhabditidae; genus Caenorhabditis; species Caenorhabditis sp. 36 PRJEB53466. The sequence continues at coordinate 5,299,772 of CAMPFS010000004.1, read as the reverse complement.
GTACCAATCCGTTCTTCTTCAATTCACTTACTGATTGCAGAAACACCACCATCTGCATTCCGCCCGATCTTCTCGTCCAGGATTGCCACGTTTTCTCGTCGATCAACACTCAATTAGTGGCACTTTGTTTCAATCATTCGGAACTGAGACCTCGGCGGTTGTGCGGAATGGCAGATATGCCCAATCTGTGCGTCATTGACAACAATTCGCCTGCCCTCCAGTGCATAGGGTTCGCAATTGTGCGAGGAGTAAGCGTCGAGCAGAGAACCGTCTACGTAGTATCCCCAATCGATCTGCGCCAGCTGGATGAGCCTCCGATCCTCGTGAGAGGCATGCGAATCCAAACGCCTGCCGTCTTCTTCACTGCTGATGTGAGCTATTCTAAAGTGAATTATACGGAATAAACATGGTTTGCAGCCTTACAATCGGTGCCCCTACGTTCTGAATCTTCCGAGCGCCGGAAATCGTTCCTCGAATCTCGAAGGTCTTTATCAGCCCGCCACAAACTCGACAAAGTTCAAAAGGAGTCGCAGGTTCTGATCTCGAAAAGCCATCTTGTTACCCGTTTGATTGTTGTTATGTGAAAGATTTATTATTATAAATTACTCCGTAAGTCTTGATTATCATGGCTCTCACAAGCACATCGGCTCGTCGTTCACGGTTCGCAGTTCCATAGATTTGATCACAAAAGAGGCAGGTCCAAATTCAATTGATTTGTCGTGCAAGAGAACGAGTGAGAAGGATCTGGCGCCGATGTCAAGAGGGAACATCACCTGGAATTAATAGTTATTCAGATTCGACGAATCAAATGCGTTCACCTTCTTCTCGGAGGAATCGAGAACTCGCGGACCCGCCAGTTCATGGCACAATGTGGGATCGCTAGTGACATCCGGACACAGAAGAACACGGGAACCGAAGGTCGACTGGGAGAGACTGATCGTCAGAATGGACGGATAGGCTAAGTCGAAAGTGGGACTGCGAAGGATCGCCCGGATTCCTCCGCCGCTCAGAGTGACCGTGGCGCCGTTCGGGGACTGCGCAACTGGAACATCTCCCGGCTTCTCGACGGATGTCTCGTAATTGCAGAAGGAACCTAAAGGGAACATTCTGAGGGGAAGGAGAGAGAGAGAACAGACCTTTGAAATCGCAGATTAACTGATCACAAACGGTTTGTTCGGCTGTTTTAAGTGGGCAGAACTGGCCGGACGAAGAGATTTTATTGATGATTACGACGGCGTCGTCGCGGGAAGAAGCCTCGATGGAAACGAAGAACGGAGCCGTCGATGAGACGCCGATTGACACGTTCCCACTCGATTCGTTCCCATCGACGCACTGATCCAGGGCACAGACACGGACTTGCGCGTCCTCAGATCTGAACGATGATTTGGATGGAAATCATGGATGCTCTTGTTGTGCCCACTTCATGTACTCCACGTGAATTTGTCCGTCGTAAGAGCACGGAACCATTCTGGATCTGAGACTGGAAACCGTTGCGTTCTGCATCAGAAACACGGCCACGTTGCCCTTGATGCCCTTCGGAACCGGAAAGACGTCCGAGTCGCGGGGCATCACACCGTACTTGACAATTCCGTCGTAGTTCACCCACTGAGAACAGTAGTCTTTTGTGAAATCGCAGTTTAGGGAAAGATCGTAAGGGACGTAGCGTCCGTTTCCAGGTTGCAATCCGAAAATGTGTTGAATCTGAAGAATGGAATTATTTCGGAAAGAGAGAACCGAAATGGTTCACAATTGGAGGACTGATGGTCGTGACGACCGGAGGAGTGGGTTCACTGCAAAGGAGTCCAGAGACTCGGAGCTCCGAAATGGCGAGGAGTCCGAACGAGCTCTCATCAAAAGCGATGATTCCGATGGTGAATTTGAACGCCTGCGAATAGGAATCCAGGTCGATCGTGATCGGTCCGGGACTGTCGTTGGGCTCGAGGTACGCACAACTGAGGGCCACTCCGTCCTCGTCGACCGCGCAGATTTCCGCTTGAGTTCCGGTTTTCATCCAATACCTGAATAAATCGGAATTCAGCCTGTGGATTAACGAACTATTTTCACTTTAAAGATAAACTTGTCGTTCTTTGCGAGCACGGAATCACTTGACTCGTGAGACTTGAATACGGGCGGGGAGAGAAAGAGTCGACGGCGAGGAAAAGGAACGAAGAGTTCGGGTGCGATTGGTTGGCCGACGTCTGAACAGGGGATGCGTTGGAATGGAAATGGAAGGATCGGCTGCCGACCTCGAACATGTCAATCCATCGGTCTATGGATCTTCCGACCCTCCACTCGCTCAGCTGTGACTTGGCCATGTTGCCCCATCGGCACGATCTCAACGGCCGCTCGCAACTGAGATCCGTCATCTTGTCCAGTGGGGTTTGTTCGTAAGGAGGGATCCGAAGTGAAGAGAACGAAGAGGGAAATGCTGGAAAGGTAGGGAGAGGTAGTGAAAGAGGGGATTGGGGGCTTACGGGACTGCTGACAGATCTTCCCGTGATATCTGATGTGATCAATGATTGCCAAACTTCCGACAGTGTTGTCTTTGAGGTCGAATGCTCGGATTCCGATTCGGAATGGCTCTTTGATCGGCGGAATCTCCACGTGGCATTCCTCGTTGGCTGCTCCCAAGAAATCGCATTTCATTTTCGGTCTGAGAAGAACTTGAAGATGCCTCCGACGGTTCATCGCTCTCAGAATTATCACTTCGATCTGAGCATTGTTGTACAGCCAGTACCTGTATTGATAAGTACAAGGTACGTGGAAATGAGAGAGCTTTTCACCCGAATGTCAGATTTGCGAATCCTTTTTGACAAGCGATCGGGGCGCTGCTGAGCACTGCTCCGTTCGGAGTCTTCGTCGTGTTTCCGGCTATCAAAAAATGTTCTCCCTTCGGGATTTTCGGGTTTCCTGGCTGAATCTGCACAGGAAACGTCTTCTCGTCACTTTTCTGAACCATCTGATTACGCGGCTATTTCAGAGAGGAACGCACCTTGAAGTACCACCAGTTACTGGTGTCCAACAGGTTATCGGTGGGTGCATTTCTCCACAAACACTCTGTTTCGAAGTCGCAGTTCAGTTCGTCCGGAGACTCGATGTACGTGGCGAAACCGACCGCTTCTGGAGTGATACACGTCTTCAGAACCGAGGAAATGACTCACCCTCTACGGGAATCTCTCCGTCATTGTCGGGCTTTATTCCCAGGTACAAATCGAGATATCGTAGTTCTTTTTGGAATTGGGCATGGCACGATTCGACGGAAGGAAGGAGGAAGAGCAAGAAAGAGAGCCTCCAGACGACAGATAAAGCCATTTCGGAAATCGATGCAAAAAGGAGGCGATCCGAAGAATGGCAAACGGAGATAAGGCAGGATGAAGAGGGCGAAATGAGGAGGCAAACCGGATCCAATTGCGACGACGATGACGAGAACAGGGACGGGTTCGACGCAAGAATCATCGGATGCCACAGTTCCTCTGCTGGATCACCTGTGGCCTTATCAATCCACGATCGGCTCCGACTTCTCGTTTTTTAAAGACATTCAATAATTTATTAACCACTACAAAAGAAGTTCTTTGATTCGGTATCACAGACAACAGTTAAACGATGGAGAGTCAATGGGGTCATGTGAAAACGATTATATGCGATAAATTAAAGTATTTTACATTATACCTAGGTTTTCGAATGACGGAAGCGTCACAGTTTTAGTTTCTCCCGTAGAACCCGATTCATAATCTCTACTCGTCTTCATCGTCCGTTACAGGCTGGCCGAGAGATTTTAGACGACGACGATACGTGGACATTTTGTTGTGCTGATCGGCCAGAAGCATGAGGAGCTCTTCTTGTTCTTGCTTCAGCTTCACAAGTTCATCAGTATTTTTCTGGAAAACAATTGATTTTGGAAACCGCGGTTGAAGACATACCTGTTCACCATTTTCGTGAACAACATCTTGAACTGGATTCCTAGCCACTTTCTCAATTGTTTTTTTTGCTTCTGCTAGAGAAGCCTCCGCTTTCCCAAGTCTTTCTCGAAGTTGTGCATTGTCAGAAGTGTAATGAAGAATCTGAATCATGAATGTACTATGAATACTGCTCTGAGTGTCTTACTGTCTGGGATTGTTGCTCGAACGCCTGATATCCGTATCCCAACTGCTGCTCAAGCTCCGTCACCTGCTGTTGCAGTTGCGCCACGCCCACTTCTGCCGCGTTGGGCAGCTGTGCCAGCTGATAGTTCTGCCATTGCTGTGCCCATTGCTTGTACCTCTCCGCTTCAGTGTACCATTGTTGCGTCAGTCGTTGTGATTCAGCCAATTGACTGTTCAGTACTTCATTGTGAGATTTGAAAGTCAAAGACTGTTCCAGTTTCCCTTTTAGCAATTCCACTTCTTCCTCTGCTGATTTGTTTTCAGCCTCGGCAGTCAGCCTTTCCACTTCCGCTTGAGCTTTTTTGGCTCCTTGTTTCAGCTGTGCAATTTCTTCATCTTGTCGTTTGATAAGCTCTTTGAATGATTGGATTATGCTGTCATTGTTAGTACCATTGAACTCTCCGTTGGGCTTCAGCTGTTTTGCCAAACTGCCTTCTAGAGTCTTGAACAACTTCACAAAATAGAAATCGAGGAAGAGATCGCTGCTGGGTTGCTGTTTCTGAGCCGCTCTTACAAACTGTTCCGTTCGAGAGAGACCTTCCAGTGCCGAGAGCACAACTTCCTTGCCAACTCTTCTTTCAATCAGCGCTTCCATCGACGATCTGGCGTCCTTGTTATCGAGATTTTTGAGACACGCGAGAAGAACGAACGCCATCAGACCACGAAGAGCCTGCTGTTCACTTTCCGTTCCTTCTCCGCATTCATCAACTAAATACAGATCATTTCTTCTAGTTTGAGACCATTTTCGCTTACCAATATGGGTAGTCAGATACTGAAGATTCTCATCTTTGGCCATGAATCCAGCAACTGCAGCTGGACAACTCTCGAGCCACACTCCGAGCAGCATGAGAAGACCAGCTCTCGACTGCGGGCGACGGTTTCCGTTAGAAACGAGCAACTGAGAAACATGTTCGAGCAGAGTCAGCGACGGTCTCTCGTTGACCAAACCGAGCTCGACACGGAGTAGTTGTTCGCTGCATAAAAGACTGTTTATAAAAAAAAGAACATCTGCGAACTCACCAAAGATGGTCAACTTGGTAGAGACAGTGCATGAGAGAGATACAGCCGAACCACGCCTGCACGGATTCTCCAGAAGAAATTGCTTGCAAAATGAGTGATCCGGTAGTGAGGGCAGGGACCGTTTGCGAGTTCGGAAGAAGCGTTTCGATAATTTTTGTTTTTCCGAATTCGTTATCAAATAGGTACGACAGGAAGCAATAAAAGACAGCACATCGCAGTTTGTATGGCTGTTTTTCGGAAATCATCGAGATCAGAAGCAAAAGAAGAGAGGAGCGAGGAGCTTCGTCGCCGGCAGCCAAAGTCGTGCTTGCGAAATACTCTTGATTCGTGTAATTTCCTCGAATGGCTTCAGCAACGACAATTGTTGACTCGGTGAGGACCTTGAAAAAAGGCGTTCGCACTGAGAGAAAACGATGCACTTACCTCAACAGAAACTCCTATTTCTGATAGAAGAACACGACAGAGTTCAGCAAGGATCTCTGAAAAGGGACGTATTTAATGAGACACTTTATTCTCAACGCACTTGTCTGGTAGAGGACTTTCTGTGCAGCATGTGTGTTCTGACTCGAGTTGTCCGGAGACACGAGAGTCCGAATGATTTGCAGCAGGAAGATGACGTTGGCAGTTCGTTGCTTCGCCCATTCCGTCGTGTCCACTTCAGCATCTTCCGCTTCCTCGGGGCCGTACAAAAACATGTGGAAAATAGCGCCGAGTCTTCCCACCAGTCTGAATTGTTTACAGACATTGTTAGATCAAGTTTATCTAAAAACTCACTGATTCTCGCGGAACAGCTGCTGGTTCATTGCATTTTTCCGAAGCAAGTTGAGAATAACAAAGAGACAGTCTTCGATGACAATGCCTGGAAAACAAGAAAGTAGGCAAATTGCATAATTTCAACTCACTATCATATGGTTCAGTTTCAATGATGTTGAGAAGCTCGTTGAAAATTCCATCGTACGCCAGAAGCTGTTGGATTTGCGAGTTGGCTCTGCTCAGTTCACAGATCATCAGGATAGCTTCGTTTCGAATAACTTCGCGGTTATCATGAACAATATCGACAAGTTTCGAAACTCCCATCGGTTGTTGCATCACGGCATTCTGCACTTCTGGTCCTCTATGGCGAAGCAAGTTGGATAGAAGCTGCACGGCCGTTCTGAAAGAAATAGCTTGTCTGACTGGAAAGATTCTGAAACTCGTTTACCTTCTAACGCCAAAATCAAACTGGTCGACAGCAGCGAGAACAGAAGGAATGAATCCGTTTTTCTTGATCATTACTTCGGCCAACCTCTCTCCCAACTCGTCAGACTCGGACGATTCGTCTTCCGTTGATAAGACTGTCGCCATCGTATCTAAAACGAGTGTCATGGCCTCCGAATTCATACGCTCTTTTTCTAGAATCTCGAGGAAGGCGTTCATTCCCATTGTACCGACAGCGAGCCGATATTTCTGAAGCTTTCTTATACGGTTATTTTGAAGTTAAATCAAAACCGAACCTTTGCCAGACCTCGAAGAGCTCTCAGGGCATCTCGACGGTCTTCTGGGGCACTGCACGTCTCTACTCTTTCGACGTACGTCTCCACAATCTCTGCTCCGTTCTCTTCCCCATCATCTGGTTCGCCGCCGCCGAAGAAACTTCGGAACATCGACATCTGCAATTGTACACGTGGCGAAATGAGTACTGAATTTACAATCGTGTGAAGCAGAAAACAAGAAAGAAGACAAGGATACCATTTTTGAATTGTGCTTGTTTTTCTTATGATAATTGAATTGATGCTAGAAATCTATAGGAAAATGAAAAGAAACGCAGAAAAGGAAAATGGAAAACCTGTCGTGGAATTGCTGCTGGTTGTGTTCTCAATGGAGCGCGCTTGCTGCTGCAGCGGTTAGACGCTGCCATGCTCCTCAATTTGGCATGTCTCGCGAGATGATGTCGTCGCGCATGCTTCTGGAAGCAAACAATACACTGTCATCAAAATGTTGAGCTCTAATGAATCATTATCTAATTCTTCTGAACCCACTTTCTGAGCGTCTAGTTATGAAACTCACCTGTGGCAGGTTGAAAAAGACATTGGAAATGGTGGTATCGCTTGAAAACGAGCGAACCGAAGGTGTGGAGCCTGTGATAGAAGACGTCGAGTAGGCGTACATTGCGAGTGAACCAAGGCAATGATCCTTCTGTCGGAGGGCTCGGGAAGAGTGTAAAGTGTAATGTAGGAGGGGCAGGAGTCAGCCGATGGAAGGGAGAGAGAAGAGGAAACGGCGGCGCTCCATCTGCATATGGCCAACTATCCGAACTGTTTTGATTACGGAAACGTATACATTCGGAAAGAAGAAGACGGAGGAGAGAGGAAGGAGAAACCGTCCGACGGTGCGAAGAATGCCATTCGTGGGAACATCTTTCATTCAAAATGAAACTGCATTGAAATATTTGCACATTTTGGGTGGCGAGCGACTTTCGTGCAGCATTCTTCCTAAAAGGATTACTGTACACTCCGATTGGCAGAAGCCCGCGCCCTCTCATTGTCCTCTTCGTTCGTTCCGCAGCTGCCTTCAGATTACTGTACTCGCTGACTGTCGAATGGGCGGAGTCGGTTTCGAATGCGCGCCAAAAGGCCTCCGTCCTCTCGCCACTTCGCCGACCGTCCGATGCTCAAGTTCTCCATCGACGTGCTCCTCTCTTCTTCTCCCTCTCCGTCCCCTCTTCCGTCCTCCCGATCTTCCGGCATCTTCCCATTCCCGGCTATTCCCTCCGGGTTTGCAGACTCTTCATCGGGTAACTGTTCTTTTTTATTGGAAATCAAACGGGAGCTCCTAGGAGACGACGAGAACAATCGGAAGAAGTTCCCGTGCGAAGTGTGCGGCAAACAATTCAATGCGCATTACAACCTGACCCGGCACATGCCCGTGCACACCGGAGAACGGCCGTTCGTCTGCAAGGTACTTATCATTCCGGACGACTCGAAGTACTTCTAATTCAGGTGTGCGGAAAGGCCTTCCGTCAGGCATCCACACTTTGCCGTCACAAAATCATTCACACAGACAGTAAACCGCACAAGGTAGGCGCCGATTCGCTCCATTCAGGGTGTCGTCCCTAATCCGTCGGAAAAGTGGCCAAAATGGATTAGAAGGGACCCGTTTCTCATCCGATTAGAGACTACCGTACTCAAGTCATTCAAATTGTTGCAGTGCAAAACATGTGGCAAGTGTTTCAACCGTTCCTCCACACTCAACACGCACGTCCGAATCCATCAAGGTTAGTGGAACAGAGCAAATACGAAAGGAGTTACGGATGGATTGCAGAGTTCAAGCCGTTCGTGTGTGAAGTGTGCGGGAAGGGATTCCATCAAAATGGCAACTACAAGAATCACAGACTGACGCATGAGGACACGAAGAAGTTCTCGTGCAGTATCTGTAAAAGAGTCAGTCTGCACTCTTCCAGTCCCTTCCGTACATTTCCTTCCAGGCTTTCCACCAATCCTACAATCTGGCATTCCACATGTTCACTCACGAAGAGCACAAACCGTTCACTTGCCACGTGTGTTCCAAAGGATTCTGCCGAAACTTTGATCTAAAGAAGCACCTCCGAAAGATGCATTCCGTCCCGACGCTCACTCCATAAACATTTGTTATTACCTTTTCTCCTTTTCATCCGCGCCGCCACAGTAATCCCAAAAAAATCAAGGCTGCATGCAACTTGGCGCGTCTCCCGTCCCCCTTCCTTTTATTAGTTTCGTGTTCACGCGTCGATGAGCATGGAGAAGTACGGACGGTACGGTAGGAGCAGTGCTTCCAAATGACATTAGTCGCGGCGCGTTAACCGCAAAAAAGTGACAAAGCAAAGAGAAGGGAGACCTTCTTCTCGACCCGTTCGCATGCTTCTCAGTCAATTCCATCGGGGCTTCATGGGGAAAACCAGGGAGTACGAGAAACAGACATTGTTCGTTTCATTTCATGAAGAGAGCAGGCCCAACTCGTTTGTCTTCTGATGACAAATGTATATGAGAGCTCGTAATCCTACGGTCATGCGATGAAGTCAATTTTTCAAAGTTAAAATTATTCTAATGCGAATTTTATGTGGGACACCGTATTTTAGACAACATGTGGATGTAACCTATTTACAATAGAATTATTATGCGGACACTTTTTTCCACAATATCACAATATTTACAGCATTTACAGGTTTTATCTTCTCGGTCTTTCTCAATTCACAGCGTCTGCTGAAAACCTTGTCTTGTAGTATCTGAAATAGGAATGATGAGCTGTAATTTCTTTATCTGGTTCTCACTTTTTGATGAGCGCATCTAGGGAGTACTTTTGTTCGAAGAAGTCAGCGAGGGGCGTTTCAGCCATGACCGATGCCAGAATCTGCTCCAGATTGACTCTCCATTCATCGTCCGCCATACTGCAACTATCCCAACTCTTCCGTAATCTCACTTTCTTTTCTTACCACGTCTGCATATCTCCTATCCGTTTCCTCTGAACCTCAATCGGATCTATCTTCCTGTCCTCTTCGAACTCGTCTTCCTCTTCTTGCTCTCCATCTTCTGCGGGAGCTTTCAGTGTTTCATCCAGATCTTGCATCGCATCTGCGATTTGTGCTTCCAACTTCGCCTGCAGTTCTCGGTGCGTCTCGCCAAGTTGCAGCAGAAGAGTGCCTGTGACTGCCAGCGAGTGGAACACCAATTGCTCCGTTTCCTTGCCGCTGAGCATGTCGTAAAACGTCTTCCAGAGTTGAATGAACTGAATCTGGCTCATTGCTGGCAACATTTTCATTTCGAGTTTAGTTGATGAGGAGTCTGGAGAGGACAACGCCTTTTTTCGCAGTTGTTTCATCTTCTCAATAGATTCGTCAACGACGGAGTAGGATTCTGGAAAATGAAGTTGGGCTAGTTTCACGAAGCATTCTGCTGATTGTCAGTGCTCTCACCCTCACTTGCGACATCGGCCACTTGAATCCGATCACTTTCATTTTCGGATGGACATGATCCAATTGACTTTGCAGCGATCAAATCAATCAATGATTCAGCGTCTGAAGCTCTTTCTTCTACGTTCGCGTTGACCAAAACGGCACTGGAAGTGCTGCATCTCGTCTGAAACAGAACCTGTTAGTGAATTTATTCAATTTCAAATGGCATACTCTTAAAGAATCGGCCAGATTTTGATCGGATGATTGTCGCGGAATATCAACGGAATTGGATCGAATTTCGTGTCGCAGAGCTGCTCCTTTCTTCGGCGTTCCGAGCAAATCAGCGGCTTCCATCGCCAGCTCCGGCTCTCCCTCTTTGCTTTCCGACGAGCTCTCGTCCGCTGCGTCGAGACCATCCAAGTCAGACATGTTGAACGCGGGCGGCAGATGACATTTATAGAAGAGTGCCAGTTTCTCCGTGGCTTCTCCTAGCAAAAGGACTGAGAGACTGATGGCAAGGTCCCGGAAGGTGAGAAGTCCGTTGTCGGAGATGTCGAGCAGACGGAATATACGGATCACAAAGATGCTTGTAACAGGCCAAGGCAGAAGACGTGGGAACACCTCCGAGAAGAGATCGTAGTCCAATCTGAAGAGAGATGAAAGTCCTAAAAAGCTAAGGAGGGTTTACCTGTACTGTGACTGAGCACAAGGATCCGGTCGTGGCCTCTCCGTCACGGCAGCAAGTTTTCCTCTCGCAGATACTCCCAATCTGTGTCTCCATGAGAGAAGATGCTCCTCCTGCAACAATGACGATATAGGGATGAAAGTTCAGGAGATCGGAGATAACATGCTTCTATTGTTCTTAGCTAACCGGTGCGGGTTAGCTTTCTCCTATTCGCACGACACTTTTCCCTTATCAATGCGCCTTCGTGGATTTCTTACCTTTTTATAATAAACGCTAAGGTTAACGAGGTCGGGAAGGGCCGTCTCCCGATATAAAAAGATTGAAAAGGAAGATAGCAGATTCTATTCTACATCGTTATCCACGAATTCAGATGAGTGTCTTCTATTTGGTTCACTTAATATATGTAATCCTTTCCCCTTAATCAATCCTCATTCTAATCTCTAAACGACCATTCCTTCTTTTTCGGGCTTCACTGTTTCTTGCTTTATTTTCTAATTATATCCTTCCTCACTGACCCATTTCTTCACTTCAGCCATCTCCAGAAAGTACATCCATCTGCTTATCATCTTATCAAAAAACTCGTGCCTCCAGTTTGACTGCTGTATCTCCTCTCCACACTTTCACTCCGAGTGACCCGTATTCTCGTCTCCAGCAATGCGTTCCCGTCACTTCATTCACTCCGTTCTCCTCATGCTGTGTTTCAACTCGCTTGTCCTACTCATTGCCGCCTGCATGAAGACTATTCCGGCGGAGACTGTCAATCTGGAAGGACGGCTAAGCAGAGCTCCTCTCCAAAAAATACCAGTGCTTCAGAATGATTACAGTTCTCATGTCGAACAGTTCCGTGCGGCAAAACTCTTCCGTGCGTCAGTTTCTACTGAATCCAAATCGGAGAAGGCGGAAGCATTTGCGTCAGCCGAGTCGGCGTCTCAATCAAGAGAAACGTCTACTGAAGTGCGAACTTTTGCAAGAAGAGAGGGAATTACGAAAAATGCCAAGATTTTCGCTGCGAAGATAGACGAAAGGAGTGAAACTCCGAACAAAGAAGAAGAAGAAGTCACTCAGCCAGAACCGGTCATCGTCCCAACCCGAGATGATAACAAAGTCCACGATGACAGGGATTTGTTCGAGGCCCTACAGGTTGAGAAACCAGGTATTAGAACAGGTAATTCCGGCAGATATAGATTATCAATTGTGCTTTCAGATATTTGTGGATCGTGCCCTCCAATTTGGATGAAAAACAATGCAGAAATGAAGGACGTTTGCTCGAATTATGAGTCCGTTTCTACGTTCTTTTCGATGACTATGGACAAACGCGACGCCAAGAATATCATCGACAGGAGTGACGTGAAGGAATGCACCAGAACTATCACTTGTTCGGAACCACACATGCTTGTCAAGTCAGTCCTCGCGCAGATCTTCTCCCAAAAACACTCATTTCTTTCAGATGGCACGAATCCGATCTTTGCGACGTGCACGCACCTTCTTCCGGCTCTCTCGTCACCGATTCCACCAATACATTCGTTTATAAATGCAACGGAACGCACTGGACATTGCACGGATTCCCGCTCTCCAGCGTCGTCTGTGCTGTCAGCGCTAACTAGACTTCTATTTAGATCATACACTCTCCCCTCACTCTTCAAACTCTGTGCTACACTTTCGGGTCCCTTTTTTGTTGCTCTGTATAAATATTTTCGTACCTTCACCACATTGTACAACGACTCCAACTCTTCGTTGCTGAACCGACAGTCCTTTCCAATGCTCTTGATGATACTCTTCATCTGGTTGTCTTCCAGATTCTGCACGACTTTTAGACGATTCTTAAGACGGAGAGACTCGATGTGTTCGTTGGTGAAACAGTATCCAAAGTTCTGATATGACTTAGTGAGCAAGTCTCCAATTGGAATCTACAAAAACCAAGTTTTCATAATATATTTTTTAAATTCACTTTTGGAAATGTTCTGGTAGTCTCCGTGCCCATGAAGCTGATCATTGTGGATGCTGCTTCTTCCAGATCGGAAAGGATCGTTGTTCCGAAAGATACCGCCGATGGGTTCCGTTCGATTCCGTTATCTCCTTCGTAGATGCTGTCCGTATATTTGGCGAGACTCATCAGAATCTCGCCGTCATCTCGTGATTCGCAAATCAGACTTTCATTCTGCTTCAACATCTCTAGCGCTACTTGGAACATTAGCTGGAATAGTGGGCGTTTTATCTATTTCTTGCTCACAAACATACCCGCGCTCCTTCGAAGAAGAACAAGTCAAGAATGCGAACGGCCGCATCAAACTTGATTGCAGAGAGGAAAATCGTGAGGAACCAAGAAAGAGCAACCATGTCATCCAAGCCGAGACGAGTCAGTTGAGCCCCAACAGAGGGAAGGAGCCGTTCCACGAGCTCCGAGAAGACACCTTGGTCAACCAGAGCACCGACCACTTTCGTGTTGTAATAGTCAGGAAGAAGGCGTTCACAGACAGCGACCAGCAGCCAGAACGCCTCCTCTTCTTTCGTGAACAACAAAAGCACTGATCCGACAATGTTCATGGCTTGGCAGTATCCGATATTCGGATTTCTGAATGCGTATGCCGTTAGAATGCGTCGGAGGGCGTCGATTCCAGGTCCCTGTTGGAAAGCGGGATGCTCCGGAAGGCTTCTGTGCAAGTCTCGCTCGATCTCTTCCAGTGCAACACTGTACACTCCCTGATTCTTGTGAAGAAGTTCACGGTAATATCCTGGATTGAGTGCCATCTCAGCTGCGGCACCCGAACAAATCATCCATATCTGCCCTCTCAACTGCAACGGCACCCCCTCCAACAGCAGACGATGAAGTTCGACGGTCCTGTACATACACACTCCGCTTCCGTACTCTTGTAGACATTTGCTCCATTTCTCCCTGCATTTGTCTGAAGCATCCGCTCCGAATGGATATTTTTCAATCAGTGGACAATCCCAGATGAGATTATCGAATGAGGAACTGGAGGAAGATGTGGACTGAAATTGTACTGATTGTAGTATAACTTTCTTGATATTCACTCACACTTCTGCTTCTCTCCGCATCCACTTTCGCTTTCTCCATGGTCCGCTCGATCTTACCTCGTTCCAGAAAAACAGTAATCTTAGACAGAACACGGTCCCGTTCTGGAACTGCCGAAAAAATGACTGTTGCACCATTGCGAAGACACAAAAGGATTCCTTGGGTTGTTTGGCTGGAGGAAACGGGGGAGCACTCTTCCACCGAAGTCACTTCGATCAAAGGGATTACAATGGAAACGAAGCGTTCGGTCTGAAAAAGAGAAGCTGTTGAGTGAAAGATGAAAAGATGACTGACTCTGCTGGCGAAACACACAAAGTTCGGAGAGAGGAACATCTTCCCGGGAACGTGGCGACGATCGTACGGGGTGAAGAGTCGACAGTCCGTGTCGCCGTCGAGTTTTTCCATGAGGGGAAGGTTGAACTGACATCTGAAACTATTCGTTCTTACGGATTCTTGTCAATTCACACAAATCTGAGTTCATTTATATGAAGGCGATTAACGATGTCACGTGGCCCCGCCCCCTTCCTCTTCCCTCAAATCACGTCTTCCAACCTTGAGTTGTATGCACTCTGTGTCTTCTTCTCCATTCTTTCTTTCGTTCATAGTATCTTTGTACTCATATTCAAATCGGGAATCTAATCTACAAACGTTCCTTCCGTTGCCAATTTAAGGTCATCTGATTCTGTCGCATCACATACATGCAATCCCGACGGGGGTCCTTCTCTTTTCCTGCGGGATCAGATCCCTTCACACGCTGCCCTCTCCGGATTTCGTGCGCTGTTTCGTTGCGATTAGCACTTCATCAAACCCATTCCTATCATGTGGCATGCGGCCGACCCGCTTCAACTCTGATTCCAATTTGTTTGTTTTTTTTCTCAACTCGAGTTCTCTTCAAAAATCAATAGACGCCCACAAACAACTAACAAGTTATATCTCCTTTTGTGATCGAACGCAGACCGGAAACTGCGCATTTCTTTTGCAATTTTCGGATTATATTCTTGGTTTTTAAGACTGCTTCAAATGCACGTACCGAAGTCATCGTCTGTCGAGGACTTCGCGGGACAAGTCGTCATTTACACGGAAGTGGGAAATGCGAAATGTGCGAAAGGAAGGGACCTGCTCCACCGGGAACGTATTCCCTACATGGACGTTTCTCTCGATTCGTTCCCTCAGGTGGGCGTCTTCTCATTGATGACAAAACAACGGCCGAGTCAATCGAACAAAGCAGAAGAACATTAGTAATCATACGGAAGGCAGAGATTCCTTTCTTTCAGCACGCAAAAGAAATATTCGACAGAACGGGAACAGACGTCTTGCCACAGATATTCTTCAACAAAATTTACATTGGGAACGAAGTGGAACTCGAAAGAGTCGTAAGTTCATTCGAATCGCTTCCACCGTAATCCAGGATACTGTAGATCAGTGAAAAGAACAAGTGGGAGAGTCTGATTGAGCACGTTCGCCGGGAGAAGTGTCGGGACGGACCGATAGTGCCTCATCCGATGAATGCGATCGGCTTCGAGGAGTACGACGCCGAAAACAACAACAAATGCGAAGAAGTGTTGTGGGTTCCCGACGAGTACAGCAAACTGGTTCGCGACATGAGGAACGCGCAACTCATCAAAAATAATCGCGTCGGTGATCTACGATTTGTCGAAAATAGAGTCGAACGTGCTGTGTTTACAGGTTAAACTGAAGGTCTACCGAAACTCGTTCAAAGGCGAGCAACTTGTCGAATGGCTCATGCGGCAGAGGGGAATCAGTGAGTCGGGCGGGTTGTTTTATGGACCATAAAGTTCCCGGAAACCGCACAGGATTACCACATAAAGTTGCTGAAATCGGCCGCAAAACGGAACGTTTTGTGTCCTTGAAGTCTTGCCTTCTCGCCTTCGCTCAGCTTTTCGTCTCTTTGAATTCTTTCTTTTATTTTAGAGGTTATTCGTCAGTAGAAGTTGAAGAGTAGAGAAACAAAACACACCAATCAGCAGTCAGTTTTATCATTCCGTCTCTCAGTCTCTCCTCACGCCTCCCCGGTTATTTCTTCCCCGTCATCAGAATCAGTTCGAATCAGTCGACTTGACTTGACTTGTTCTACTCTTCTTTTTTTATTCTATCGTTTTCTCCACCCGAAATGAACCCGATTCAACGCAAGAAGTCGTCGATGAATCAACGCAAAACTTCGAATCTCGACAACATCGACCGTTTTATTCTCGAGCAACTAGCAGAACGGCAATGGCATCTGGAGTACGAGTCAGATCCGGAAGGGACCGAATGGAACGAACTCTGTTTCGACGACTCCATCGCCACTCCATTCTTGAAATACTCCCCATTTCGCTTCGGTACATTTCCCTTGGGCTTAGTATTAGACAGAGAGAGAGTATTTGCATATTGGACGTGAGAAATAACCAAACAAAAATAAACAATAGGGGTGACACACGTCCCGAATGCCAACTGAATGCGTTTTCAGAGCGTAGCGAGGCGCTGGAGATTGGCCAAGAATTGATCGACAGGCACGTGGGACTGCAGACTTCGAAAGAAGCCGGCATGACATTCAGTCCGGACAGGTTGGCCAGACAATGAGAAAATAAACACATTCGGAATGTTGTAGGTACTATCAATTTGCGGAGGACGATGAAAACAAGCCATTGAACGCGCAGGCAAGTATCGACGAGAATGAGGAGAAGAAGCCGATTGTACCGGTGGCCGAGAGTAATGAGAAGTTGATCAGACTCATTAGACCGGTGTTCGACGAGATATTGACTGACAACAATCAGGTGAGTTAGAATGACCCTTAATTGAATTAACTGCATTATTCTAGTCGATCATCTACGGCGGACTATCCGCCAATGACAACTTCACTCGTTACCTACAGTACTCTCGGGAACTCAACCAGGTCTCGTTTGAAGAATCCACTGCAGATGAGCGTCTGACATTCTTCATTAATGTTTACAACATGATGCTCATCCATATCACTCTCAAAAATGGGCCGCCAATTGGCATTTGGCAGCGAAGAAAAGTTAGATTCCCACTGGATTCAACGTGACCAACACCTGATTTCAGCTTGTGAATGGTACGTATTATCTGATTGGAGGACACCGATATGCTCTCCACTCAATCATAAACGGCATTCTTCGTGGAAACAGAAAAGGCCCGGGAATGTTGTGGAAGGCATTCGGGAAGCAGGACGAACGACTGCCGGTTTCTCTGTCAACTTGCGACCCTCTCATCCATTTCGCTCTTTGCTCCGGATCCAAGACAACTCCTCCGCTAAGAGTCTATCATCCGAAGGTTGACATAGTTGACAATGGAAACATTAAACCCAATCATGCGATTTCAGACTATTCACCAAGATCTTCGAGCAAACGCGAGACAGACCCTGATCACTGGAGACAAGTTTTTGCGAGTTGACATTAAGAAGAACGTGATTCACTTGGGAAAGATATTCAAATGGTTTTCCGAAGACTTCGGAGGGTCGACCGAGAAGATTCTGCAGTGGATTTTGGAAGTGTTGGAGAACGACGAGAGTGACAAAAAGCAGAATTTGCAGAAACTATTCTTCACAGGAGAATACTGTGTTGAGTACATTCCATTTGACTGGTCGACGAACGGAAGAATGGAAGAGAAGGAGAAGGAGAAGACGGGAACGGAATCGACGAGCTCCGAGTGAGCAGAACACGCGTTTTTAAAGCTTGAAAATTTGTCTGATTTGAGCATAATTTTTCGGTCGAATAAAGTGTTGTAGCTATGATCCAATTGCTTTTTCTCACCTGTACGCATCACTGCGATGTCTGGCGTCCAGATCTCTTTTCAGGAATGACGCTTTCGTTTTGACCGTCCTCTTCTTCTCACTCTCCATGAGCATTTTCCGTCGGAGCGCGCTGTCTTCGCAGAATCCTTCCTCTTCAATCAGCCTGAAATTTTCATTTGACCATCAAAAACAACCCGCATTTCTTACTGTTTCATAGCGATGTTTGCTAATTGTGACGCCAACTGGAAAGTTTCCTCAAAGTTCAGGAACATTGAAAAACTGAACTTTTTGTCCTCCTTCGTCACGACAAGAATGCTCTGGGAGAAAAGGAGTGACGACACTCGTTCGAGTCTCTGAGAAGTTTCGGTTATTCATAGAACCTGTTTCACGAAAAAAATACCACGATATCAGTCCACTTCAACTTTATTTTTGTCTCATTGCCCATGATAAACGAGTAGAAACAAAGGAAATTGACAGACAGGAAAAGGTCTCCTTGTGTCGGAACTTTTCCTTTCCAGTGGCAACATTTATAGTCTGAAAACTTGATTTCAGATTGGATAATGACCGAAAGGAAAACGTACAATTAACTAGTTTCTCATCTGGAGGAATCTGAAATATCTTGTGAAATCGTTCGAGACACGACCGCGTGGAAACTGAGTCGAGTTCTTCTGAAAATTAAAATAAAGTCACAAAGGGTAAACATATTACTTTGAATACCTGAATAAGGTGTGATCACTTCTTCTGAATTGCTGGCCAATCCTTCCACTTTCGTCATTACGTACCTCCGTACATCCTTTTCCAATTGTAACGGTTCTGAACATCCAGCTTCAGAATGGACAGAAACGTTCCAAACAAACCTGTGGTGGGTATAAAATTCTCCTCAATATATTTCCAATGCTCGTCTATTTCTTTCCGCTCAACTGCTACTGCCAAAACTGAATTTGATAGTTTAAATTAATGTTTTTGACGTGCTCGTGAATAACCGACCCACTGAAATGTGCACGTCTTCATTGTCGAAGTCGTAGATAATGCGAAACGGCGGCGGTCTCGTATCGAACACGGAATCGATTGTTGCCACGAGAAGAGATGAAAACCCTCGAGTACCGTGACCTTTCCGTCTTTGCAATTTGAAATATTTGCTTGCTTTCTCACATGACCTGCAAAAAACTGGATAGCTCCGCATACTTCTGATTCGAATTACCAGAAAGATTGGGCAAGTATCAAGTGTTCCGGCTTGACCCAAACCATGAAACGCTGAAAGAATTGAGTAGATGAAAGACAACGATAGCGACGGGAATTGTTGAAGTTTAAAGTTTGACGGTCTATTGTCGGACGATCGATTTATCTATTACAGGGGGCGAGACAGTACAGTGACACCCGAGAGACGAGCAGACATTCAGAGGACAAACAAGGAGTGACGGCTGGAAAGCTGTTCAATTCAATGCTCATTGACGAATGAAAAAGAGAACATTCGACGGAGCGATTCAGAGAAACAGCACAAAACAAATTAATTCGACAGTGGCTAGCAGCAAGTGCGCTCTATTGACAATGCATTCGCATCCAGTCCGGCAGTTGCCAAAGAGACGGAGCTCATGAGTCCGAGAGAAACAAATATTTCGTCCGAACAATTTTTGTCTGAAAATGCTGTCAATTTCATGTCAGACAAGTTTTCGCGATATTCTGGAAGTTGATCAAGCCTCTGTTTGCTAGGTAGACAAATTCGTTCTGAAAAGTTCTCTGAACTGAGGCATTCGGTATATTATCAAATGAATTCTGTCGATCTTTTCAATTTCCAAAGACCGTAAAATTTTATTCGCAAAATTAACATTCCCGACTATGTAACGAAATGCACGTCTGTCTTCCTCTTGCCCTTTAGGAGTTACTGTACTCCTTGCGCATTGACTGTGAATTAGATCAGTTAACAAATGAATTCATTCACCAAATGAATAGATAAAGGATGAAGAGAACGGACCAGTTTCGAGAGAAACGAAAACTAAACAATGCCATTTATCGTTCATCTCCGTCCGATTCTCATCAACGTGCCCAGATTGCAACTCTCACACGGGACCTGTCCTTCGTTCGGGAACTGCAAAAAGTCCTGCTGCTGAGACATTTGTCTCTTCCCGATACGCATCATGTTCGACAAACTGCCGCGCTTAAGTGTCGAGTACGGGCGGATGGTGCTGAAATCGGAGAGTTTCGGATTTCCACTCTTTTTGGCGGCACTTACTCTTGCTCGAAAGCGGCTGCCATCGTAGAGAGTACGACGAGCAGAAGGCAGAATACAAATGTCGCCTTGCCGAGCATTCTGATGCCTGCAAAGTCGATCGTTGCGAGAAAAGCCTCGAAATGTCGCCACTTTGAGCTCATCCTCCTCTTTTATATCGCAATTATAACAGTTGGTCGGGCGCGAAAAAGTAAAATAAATTGAGTTCTTGGCACGTAATTGCTCGGCTATTATGTGACTTTTCTAATTAAGTTCAAGCCGAAACGTCATGATCATCCAATAATAACTGCCTTTGGAAATAATAAGTACTACTGATGTGAGTGAGCGACTCAGGGGAGTGAAACTGAAACAGAAAATAATGGATCATCCCCGAACCTCTTTCTCCTCCGACCATCGTTTTCTGTCTTCCAGTGAAACCGAAAAACAAAGAAACGTCATTTCAGATCGTCTGGAAGATGACCACTATTAACCGCATCGAACGCATTCTCGAGGGATTTGACCCTGTGAGCCATGGACTCGACGAGCAGTTCGTGTTGACAAAGTTGACAGCGATGAAGGGGTGCGGGTGCAAGGTTCCAAGGGACATCCTGCTCCAGCTGCTGCAGACATTCAAGACGGATCTGGTAATCAACAACGATGAAGTCGGTACGATAGACATAGGAGTAACGCATAGTCCCCACTAATTTCAGACATCGGACTGGACAGCTGTGTCGTTCCTCTCCGACATCCCGGTCTTCGATTGGTCCAGACCACCGACTTCTTCTACCCGCTCGTCGATGATCCGTACATCATGGGCCGAGTCACTTGTGCTAACGTTCTCTCCGATCTTTATGCGATGGGAGTTTCGGAGTGCGACAACATGCTCATGCTTCTCGGAGTTGCCATTGATCTAGACGAAAGCCAAAGGGACATCATTGTTCGTCTGTTTATTCAGGGATTCAAGGTAGCACTCTATTCAGTTTCCACTCTCTCAAACGATTCGTTCAGGATGCGGCGGATGAGGCGGACACGAAGATCCGAGGTGGTCAGACAGTCCGTTGTCCTTGGCTGCTTCTCGGAGGAGTTGCCACGTCAGTCGTTCATGAATCGGAGATCATCAAAGTGGACCAAGCTGTTCCTGGAGACGTTCTCGTGCTCACTAAGCCAATCGGAGGGCAGGTTGCCGTCAATTCTTACGAATGGATCAAGAAAAACAACGGTAAAGTCGAGGAGCTGGCCTTAGATCCGTCTCGCATCAAGAAGACGTTCAAACAGGTCTGTGAGCAGATGAGCCGTCTTAATCGAAACGCCGCCAAACTGCTGCACAAGTACGAGGCTCATGCATCGACTGACGTCACCGGATTCGGACTTCTTGGTCACGCAGAGAACCTGTCAAGAGTGCAGAAGGAACCCGTCGAGTTTGTGATCGAAACATTGCCAATCATTGAATACATGGACGAAATTTCTGCGAAGATGATTGAGAAGGGAGGTGAAGGATTCCGATTGTTCGAGGGAAGATCCGCAGAGACCAGTGGCGGACTGCTCATTTCGATGTCGGAGGCGAATGCGAAGGTGCGTTCAACATATTTCCGTGTCATTTCTGTGTTTACCTTCCCTGTTTACACTAACTGGAGGAATGAACAAAAACAAAAGTGGTTGCTTTCAGAAATACATCGAAGAGTTGTCAGCTCTTGATGGCGCTCCTGCCTGGTTAATCGGGCGAGTCGTGGTGAAACAGACCGATTCCATCGCCCGCATCGTTCCCGACGTCGCCCGAATCTCTGTTCCCTCTCCTATTTAACTTGTTTTCCATCGCTCTCCTTCTCTTATCATTCCCATTATCGATGTTATCGTCTCCATTCCTCTTTCCCCTTAAAATAAAAAATAAACGAATAACAATTCCCCATTACTTTTTTTGCAGTTGGCAATGTCGGATCTCGACCTGACTGATGAGTTCAGCTGCACGAAACACGCAAAGAATCCGGGCACTGTCGCCGATGAATACGACGCGAAAGTGGACAGAATCTATGAGGATCTGAAGGGATCGTCTATCGAAAGACGAGAAGACGTCGTCTACGATCCGAACGGTCAATTGACTCAGGTCGACATCTGGGGACCGCTTAATGCAGAGAAGTTGTTTGTGATGATACACGGAGGGTACTGGCTCGTGAGTCCCTCGTTCCATTATCATCTGTAGTGTGAATAATCATTAGATTGGTAATCGGAAGAAGTGTTTGGCTGTTGTCCACGTGGCAAAGAAGCTCGGCTACACCGTCGTCAGTGTGGGCTATGATTACGCGAACAAGGAGCATCCGTTGAGCAAAACAGTCCAAGAGACGTTGGACGGAGTTCAGGTGGGTTAACAAAATAATATTGATTGATTTTCTTACTTTCAGTTCACTCTGAACAAGTTCAAGGATGCGAAGCAGGTGGTGATCGGAGGGCATTCGGTCGGAGCGCATCTCGCCTTCCAAGGTCCTCTCATTCCCTCGACCTTCTCTGAATTCCCGGTCTCTTTCAGTTGTCACCCGTATCCATGATCCTCGCATCAGCGGAGTCTTCCTTTGCGCCGGAATTTATAAACTTCAAGAGCTGACGTTCTCGAAGTACGGGCGCGATTTGGCGTTGACTGCAGATGAAGCAGAGGCGTTCAGCTGTGACTACCAACTTCTGAGGACCGTCCGATTCCCCATCCTGATTGCGAATTGCAAACTCGAGTCTCCGAAGCTGTACGAACAGAATGTAGAGCTCTCAAAGGAGGTGCCGAATGCACAGTACAAGGTTCCGCTTCCACCCATGTCTCGGAGTGTAAATGAATATTATTATTATATTTCAGGAGTACGGGAACGAAGATCACTTCAGCATCCTGACCGAACTGACCAATGAGGAGAGCCCACTTTACGCTGACTTCTTCAACTTCCTTCATTCTCTTTAAATTGCACAGAGTATACGCATTTTCACATGGACACAAGAGACAGAATAAAATGAGTGATAGACTAGGGACGACCTCAAAGGCTAACAAATTTTTTAACGAGGCTCCTCGAGCAAAATATAGTTGGGTAATTATGATGAATCAAGTATTAGGGTTGAGAAATTGGGGAGGGGGTGAAGAAGTGAATATACGAAGATGTTGAGTGCTTACAGAAGAGCGGCAGTTGTCTAATTGTTTGAAACAGAGAACTGCTTCTTCCAGAAGGCCGCTGGGCCCGCGATGTACTCCACGTCCAGCTGAAAATGTTATGTGTATTATTTGCTATTACTATTCTTGCGAAATTCACCTGAATGCGCTTAGTCCACTGGTGGCACTTCGGAATGAAGTCGGTCCTTTGTTGATTTCCTGCTGATTCGTAGACTTGTTGCATGTAAATGTTGCGATCTTCGACTGGAGTGTCTCTGTTGATCATAGCGAGCTCCTGATTGGAAGCGGCGAGCGAAGAGATGCTCGTGCCGGCGGTGGTTCCCAGTTGCTCCCTGTACCACATGACTTCCCACATGCTCGCTTCGTCTCCATGCACAGAAGTTAAACCGCTTGAAGCGGGAGAAACCACCGAATGCAATAGATTGCGAGCCGCTTTTCGTGGTTCCGCTGGTCCACTCAACGACGACGAACGCGTCTTTTCGGCGGACGGCGGAGCGGTCGCCTTCGGAACGGAATGTTTCGGAGCGGAAATCGCTTTGAAGGCAGAGTTGTCACTCAGACTGATGCGCGAACTTTTTGGCTTCTCGGCACTTCCCATGGCAGTCGGCGTGGCAGCTTGCGGGAAAATCGCTTGCGGCTGGATCGGTTTGCCAATGAGATGACCGAGAACGGCAGTTGGAGTGGCTGGAGACGGAGAAGAAGGCATCTGAGTGTTCGGCGAGTGCATTATCGTGTTGACTAGTTGAGTATCAAGCCATCCTTGGTGAGACTCGATTGTTTGTGGCGGAGCCGAGTTTTCCTGAATCTTGTTGTGCCCTGAAAGAAATCTGAAAGTAACAGATTTCCGTAAAGTTCTGAGCTCACAAGGATGATCAGAAGTGACGAGTGGTTGTTTCAGATCCGTCGGCATCGCAAATCCGATCTCTTCAGCTTGGCCACTCGCGTAGTATTCCATCTGTCCGCCGGACTCTTCCGAGATCATGGGACAATTTTGTGGAGAGATGGAAAACTGATTGAGGTTGGCCCCTGGCTTCAGCGGAGTGCACAGTCCGAGTACTGCCAACGAGTCCATTCCATCGACTGACGGAGACATATCCGGAAGGGTTGGACGGCTAATTTCGGAGGTTCCAGTTGGCGGTGGAGGCTTGAAAGCAGTGAACAGCTCCTCGCTGGTAAGTCTTTTGTAGGCGGGCGGCAGAGGAGTGGGTTCCTCGGACGTGTTCGCTTTGAGAGGCACATTGGGAAATAGTTGAGATAGAATTGACGAAGTCGACGGAACAGGAGCAGGAGGCGCAGGCGCCGGAACCTTTTCCAAAGGTTTCTTCTTCATTTTTTCCTTTTCCTTCCGCGCGTATGTTCGGATATCGTTCACGAACGGCATCACCAGATAGAACTTGTATCCGCGAAGATGAGTGGGCACCTGGTCAGTTTTGTCCGTTGGCAGATCGTCAACTTTGAACCACTGAATCTTTCTGTAAGACTTTAACTCGTTTTCACACCGATGAAAATGAAATACCTGATTTCTTTCCTTGTTTGTGGCTGGAAATTGTAATCCTTCGGCACGTTTTTGACGATATAAAGGCGGACCATCGTTTCGTTCTGGAACTTCTGCAGCTTCTTCTCGTTTTCCGAATGACGCCCGAAATCGAATCCAGTTTCCTCGTAACATTCGCGGATCGCCGCGTCACGGGGCGGCTCATTCTGATTGATTTTTCCCTTCGGGAAGCCCCAAGAGTTTCCTTTTGCAAAGTACGACTGTACGAGCAGCACGTAATCTAGCGATTCGTCCATCAGAATGGCTCCGTACGTCGGCACAGTCGACTTGTAATCTCTGAACTGGGCGATGAACTGGAACAGAATATTTCGAATTCAGTTGGTCACTCTTCACATACTTCATCGGAATCGTGCGAATACTTGTGCAGTGCCTTGCAATGATACAACATTTGGGTGGTGAACTCGCGTAATCCGACGTTCGGGCATCCCGTGTAGTCTCCCTCCACCATATGATCTATGTAATACCAATGAGCCACTTCCAGATGAAAACAAGCACGGATTTTATTATTTATCTGAAATATGAGCTGAACGGACCGCCCTTTTGAGATTTCTCACTTCGTAGTCGACCATGTTGCTGACGAATCGGAATTCGAGTTCGTCGAGGACGTCGGTCGGAATGCGCGGTCCTCTGTACTGCTGATGGGACGACTGCGGCTGCGGCTGCTCGCCGATCGTCTGTGCTCGGCCCACTTTGGACGTGGACACGTGGCGCGGTCTCTTCGATTGCATTCGGGCGGACTCGGCCTGCTGCTGCATCCGTGCTCCCACACTCGGACCTTTCGGCTTTTTCTTCTCCTCTCCTCCCTTTTTCTTCTTCGGTTTTGTGCTCGATGATTCGCCGCTGGGCTCTACGCTCTTATTTTGAGCCTGTTGCAGGGAAGCAAGCAGTTTCTGCACATTCGACGGCTCTTCTGCCTTTTTGCTCATTTTCTGGAATCTTATCTATAAAATAATGTCGGTAGGAAAGCTAATGCACCTTTGAATTAGTTTGATTACTCGGCATTTGATCTGAATATATTGTCGTTACTCTCCAGAGCAAAACAACTTAAAAAAGATATGAGAGCGACAGTTGACGCAAAGAAAATGTGTGTTCCATTTTTTCCCAAGGTTTTATTAATTTCACGAAAGCATGCAAAAATAATAAAACTAAAACACAAGGTAATATATATTTAGATGGTAATGGAATGTGTCGGTGGTGCGCAAAGCTCGAATTAATTGAGGTGCTGGTCGGTCAACTGCAAAATTAAAGTAAATGGAAGTCGTGATTTTCGGAATCTCACTCTTTTAGAGTCGTGATTCGCTCTTTTCAAAAAGTCGAACAATTGCGGAAAAGTGGCCTGGATCTCGGGTCCCATTCTTGGATCGGTAATGAATTTGTACATCTCCCTTTGTTGATCAGCCAACAGTTTGATGCACTCCAATTTGTCCGATTGGAGGGCTCGTATTTCTCGATTTTTCTCAGCCATCTCATCATTCCTGCCGGTCAGAGTAGCAGCGTCGACTCTCTGCAAAAGGTTTTGTATTGAATGCCGCATTGGCGGGCTTACCTGATCCGGCGGTCCTCCATAAGATCTATTGTAACTCGAGGCCGGCGATTGAGAATGCGCTCCGAAATTACTTTCATTCGAATTGTACGCATTGTTTTTGTTTTGATATCCAGACGAAGACGATTGCGCGTATGGATCCGGCTGAGATCCGTAGCCGTCGCGTGCAGAATAGTAACTTTGCTGACTCTGTCCTCTGTAGGAAGGCGCATTATTGCCGAAATGATCCTGAGTGGTCTGATACGAAACCACAGAAGAAGCTCTGCTTTGGCCGTACGGGGAGGCGGCCGCCGAATTGGCACGCGACATATCTCCTTCTTTGTTTATTCTTTTTTGACGCGCAATGTCGTCCTCCTCTTCAAACTTTTCGCGATCTTTTCCAAGCTGAAATTGTTTTTTCTTATTCGAAAAATCATATTTCTTCGTCTCACATTTTTCGCAATACACTGATTCCGTCTTTCATCGAAATGAGCATAGTTTCCTGAGACTTCCTCCAACTCCCATACGTAAGTGGTATACACGGGATCGTCTTGCTTCTGCTTCGATGGATTATTATCAAACATTCGCTCTGGCACTGTCCGTTTAACGAAACGGAACCAGCCGACCATGTCACGTGCCTTCGGCTGTCCAATGTACATTTTCACAAGGGATTTATCTTGGACCACGTCGCCCGATGGAATTGTGACCTAGAATCAAGAATATTGGCAAGGATTGCAATGAAGTAAACATACATGTGGTGCTACTGTGTAGTAACCGATTTCTTCCGATTTCAGAATAGGACAGCCACCAATTTGGGTCCATCCTCTGAAATTTTTCTCTTCGTAACACAGGTCTACGTGGAACAGATTTGTGCACGATTCCTTCTCTTCGTGCACACGAACTTCATTTCGTGCATCAAGAATATCGCAAACCTCCTACAAACACACTTTATTTCGCTTTCTGAGATATTCCAGGACAAACCACAATTTCGTAGAAAGCATCGGCTCCAACTTCCAGTGGTACGATGTAGCAACTGAACAGCGATCCAAGCTTTACGGTTGGACCAGGGACTGTTTTGCTACTGAGAACATTGATGATAAATCGATTACAGCATCGTGTACTTACACGAAAGCAGCCCTTTGCACTTCTCCGAGATAGGCGATGTACCATCGATCAGTCACAGCGGCAATTTGAGCAGAACGCTCAAACATTTTCTGTGGACGGTTTCTCGGCTCACTGCGAACGGAAATGCTGCTTTGAGACATAGGAGACGGTTGCTGATAGATTGGCTGTCTGGAAAAAGAAGAGTGAAATGGTTGGAAAGTTAGTAATAGTGAGAGGGAAAGAGAAAAAGAGTGCTCAAGTAAAGAAAAGATAAGAAAGGGCTGTCGCGTCTACAAGCAATATCACGAAAGTAAGACACAGACACAGAAATGTCAGTATGCTGTTGTGCGGTGTACGCAGACTTGTGTTGTCAAACGTAACAACCAAGATTCCACGCGTTTTGTACCAATCTCGAAAAATCAGCAAAATTAGCACAAAACGCGTGTTTTCGGCTCCAGAGCTTGGCAGTTACGGTTGACAAGCGCAGTCTGCGTACACCGCGCGAGAGCACGTAAAAAGGAACAATAAATTGAAGGAAGATGCAGTTTTTATAGATAAATCTGAAAAGAAGTTGTAATTTTTCCGTCAACGTACTGTGGCTCTACACGTGTGTTGTTTGAATAGTCGACTGGCCGGCTATGTAAATGATCTTGGTTTGAGTAGTCCGCCGAACAATGGGGCCCGTCGTCACCATTGTATTGTCTATCAGATTGCCCTTTCAGGTGATCTGTAGCAATTATTTGAACGAAAACCCAGGATTTGACGAATACCTTTATGTGCTGGTAAGACAGTTTTTTGAGAATAATAGCCTTGGTTCAACTCTTTCGTGAATGGTGAAAGTTGGCTGGGTTGAATGATTCTTTGCAGTGCCCAATAGCT
This sequence comes from Caenorhabditis sp. 36 PRJEB53466, assembly GCA_946814055.1. Lineage (NCBI taxonomy): Eukaryota > Metazoa > Nematoda > Chromadorea > Rhabditida > Rhabditidae > Caenorhabditis > Caenorhabditis sp. 36 PRJEB53466. Next base: position 5,271,832 of record CAMPFS010000004.1, on the reverse strand, counting down.
ATGGAACTTTGATTCGAGATTTATATCGTGAAAAGAGTATTTCAGCAACACGTTTTCACTTAATAGAATCATTATTCGACTAAAATGCTGCATACAAGAGCTTACGTGAATTGTTGTTTTTGGCAAATTCCTCGATCTACTTCGATTGGGCCCAAAATTGCGTTTTGATAATACAATAACCCTCCAATAGCTACAGGATTATTAGCCGACAATTGACCTTCGAGCTAAAAAATGTTTTTTCGAATTGCATCAGTCACCGGTTGACTTACATATAGGTAATTTTCGCCTATTCTACATTGCAGTTCGATAGGTGCTATATCATATAACTTCTTGACGCACAGCTTACGATGGCGGTTTCTGTGGATAAATGGTATTTTTGGCACTTGCAATTTATTACTGAACTCACTCCAATCGAACTTGCACCCAATCGCCGGGCTTCGCTACCATTCCGGTCGTCTCGATGGTAGTGACGCCTTCGATGCGTGCGTTTCCGAATTTAGTCCACACTTTTCCGCTAACTCTCTTCGTACCGTCTATCTCCAATACTAGACCGTTCACATACGTGCCGAACTGTAATAACAGATAGTGAATAAGGTATTCAAAGGCAAAACAAACGTCAGTATTAAAGACTATATTGAATTTAACAAAATTCAGTTCAACGTGTTTCAACTTGTCTGCTTGGGGTCTGTTGTTCCGAACAACATCAACATCGGGAATTGTGTTGACTCCGTAGCCATTTTCGTTGTAAGTTTTGAAAAAATTCTCTTCGAACTTCTTCATAATTTCAATGAAAGATTCTGCTGCATTGAAATGTTTTTGATGCTCCAGTTCTGAAACGGCTTTAAAAAACGGCTGAGTGGGGTCGTTGATCTGATTGCTGAAAAATTTTAAAGTATAATTCAGTATAATTCAGTGCAACGACAGACTAACATCTTGATCGTCACTCGATAGACAGTCATCGCATCATAACGAATACTTGTTGGCGGCATCAGAATGTATCCATAGCTTTCAGAAACTGCTCGTTTTTGGTGGAACGAGGCGTACTTCACGTTGGAAGAGAAAATGACGAACGTCTCTAGCTGAGCAAGCTGACTTGTTTGTAAAAAGAAGATGATTAATTACCTCAGGCCCTGTGTTAGATATGATATCGCCAATAACATCTGCAGAATCGGAAACTGTCACACTTGAACCCTCTTGAATCTGGATAACACCGTCTGCTCCTCGTCCACCACTTATAAATCGCAGCTTTTTCCAAACTACTACTCTGAATCGATGTCGGTTACTTAATCGATGCAAATGAAATAGTTACTTACTTATTCTTATGATTCACGATGTTAATAGTGAGCAACTCGAGTTGTGATGTATCATACGCGATGCATGTCTGCTCATTGACTTTGAGTACAAACACATGGAGTTCGAGCTCTTTCTTCTGATTCAAATTCATTTGAATGTTCCTAGAAGCATAAACAAGTGAAAAATATGAATATTAAAAAATAAAAACAGAGAAGAGTTCCAACTAGGCACAACCAAACACACAGAGGAAGACGCGAGTGCAGTGCAAAGGGGAAAAATGTGGGTGAGAGGAGAAAAGAGACGCGGCGAGTGGAGAGATCACGAGAAGGGCGGAGACACAGACGGACACGCGGCGAGCGGACGGCCTGCAGTCTCTTTTTCGCGGCCGACCCGACGTCGGAGGACGGGCGATTTTACAGAACGAAACACCGAAAAGGACGGGCTCGACAGAAATATAGATAATCACGAATACAGAATAAATTGAATCCACTAATGACAATGCTCACCGATTGGTTGTCCGATCATCTTTGATTTTCGAAGGTGGCTGATTTTCTTTGAGTTGTTGAATTGGCGAGGCCCGCATTATTTGTTGGACTGGCTGGTACTCCGTGAAATTAGAATTTGGAGGACCCTCTGTCATTTGTCGAACTGACGGATTCGCAATAGCTTGTTCGGCTGGCTTTACCACAATCCCAGGCGGAGGATTCAAGGTGGTTGCAGTTTCGACTGTTTCACTCTTTGTTTTTGATTCCCGGTTCCACATTTCACGTAGTTCGACCTGATTCCACTCTTCCCAGCATTCCTGCCTTTCTTCGGATTCGAGCATTCCGCAGATGAATGGATCTCTCAGTTCTGGCGAAAGCTCTGCTCCTCTCTCGTATATCTTGAATAGTGGAACTCCGTTTGCCTCTGCGTCCAGGTCATTTCTGAAATATTTGTCTTCCTTGCTGACTGTTAGATTCATTTCTAGTAACACCAGAGGCACAAGCCTGTTCTTTGAAAGTTGTGGAAGGTGATTATCACATACACGGCAAGTAACACATAGAAGGCGGTTCCTCTGACCATCGAGATGCCGGCGACATTCACATATGAGAAGGCGCCTGCGTATGCCAAGCTCATCGGGTAAGTTTTATGAGTTTCATTGTCCGAGCAAGCTGCGACCGCTTTTATCTGTAGATGTTAGCGTTTTAAAAGGCATTCAACTAAGAGCGAACAGTCAACTCGTTTCCATGGAAGCTTGCTTTTTCTGAATCTTTGACGGTTATTTGTTGAGAAGACGGCGTGAACACGTTTCCGGAGCATTCAAAGTCAGCCAACACGATTGACTGACCTCGTTTAACACTGAAAAAGAGCATGAGAAAGCGTAGAAACCAAAATTTCTGGGAAACCATACTTGAATTCAGTTGGAAGTTTGACGGTGATGGCTGCTTCGATTCCTTCCGAGTAGCAGAATGCTGTGTTCGTGTTCTCGTCCACCGAAAGGACTAATCCTTCCAGTTGTGACATTAGTACTGAAAAATAACCGCGTCTGAATCACGAAGAGAGAGAGAGAGAAGAGCGAAGCGAGATAAGTAGAAACGAAAAAGGAGAGAGGCGCTGGTCAGTGAAGGACTCAGAGGCTCCGTTCGACGAGTCACATGCATGCACAACAGGACGCGCGAGTGAGAATGCAAAAGATTCGGTATCAAAAGTAATGAGAGAATCTTTCGCAAAGTCGCGGTTTCGAAACGTTTTCGTGTCTGCGTCTCTGTCTCGCTCACCGTCTTGTTACAGTAATTCAAAAGTTTGCCTGTCAGACTGACAAAACAAAGCAAGCTTTTCAAACACAAGTATTCGAAATCAGACTATTTGGTTTAACAAATGCTTCATTTCTGAAAAAACGAATTGAAAAAAGGAAAACATTTCAAAAATTTACATTTTTCTCGGCTCCCACTCAAAATTGTCAAACTAAGTACGAATGTTCATGTAATCGGTCAGATAAGATCAAGGGATTGCGAAACATCACCTAAAATAGTTTACGAGAAAAAGAACGTGGTTCATTTATTAAACAATTCGGAAAAACGAAAAAAAGAATATCATGAACATCGGGTCGAAACTTGTCTCCTTCCCACGTTGACGCCTGGTCAATAGTTGCGCACGATACTCTGAAAGTATTTCGTCTCCGTGGTACTCTAAGAACTAAATTTAATTTGAAAAACCCACTTCGACAACAAACTCTTTGTTGTATTGTCTGTTCACATCTTGGAACCGCGTGTCTCCAGTCGGAAGTCTCTCGACTGTCCGGCTCCAGTGTCTTCCTTCGTTCGGTCCGTCCCTCAGCAAAGTATCGAGTTCTCCCTGCAAAACAACACTCGCCTCAAAAATCCTTCTCATTCTAGAGCGGTTACCTTCCACGTGTTATTGTGCTTCTCATCAAGAAGTCTTCCGCTTTCATCCCTCCACTTCCAGTTCTCGTCCTTTTTCTTCTCGACAACTCCTGCAATCCATCTTTTGTTCTTCTCCTTCTCCTTCTACCGTCGTGTAACTCACTTCTGCACATGGTCATCACCAATCCATCGTCACTTTCCTCCACTCCCTTCATACTTCTTCCAACCCATTCATCTCGAGCATTCGTGGTTCCTGTCGCGTTGCTCACTGGAGGCCACTGTCTGGCTATCGTCTCGACTCCTCCGTCCGGCTCCGCATTTCTTATCGGAGTCTTGCTTCGACGTGCGGTGTGCGAAGCATATGGAGAGGATCTGAAGTGGACGGTAATCAGAAGAGGATTCTCAGGAAAAGCTCACTTGTAAGCGGCGCTTCCGAACGGGTTTCTCTGAGCTTGGTAGTCCTGGACTTGATCGTTCCTGCAACAATCAAATTACTGCGAACGTGGTCGAAAACAGCAGCAAAGAGGAGCCTCCTCCATCCAAATCTCTCCTATTCTTCCGTTTACCTAATCCGCCGCTCCGTCGTCTCTTCTTTTTTTGTCATCCCAACTGGTATATTATAGAACAGAACAATGTTTTATTTCCATGAATATTTGCAGTGTGATAGGGAGAGTCTCTTGTGTTCTCTGCGTGGCTTGCTCTCGCACGAATGCTCCTCGCCGAGTCAAATTATAATTAGCTTTTTGCCCCCTTCTCCTATTTCTTTATGTCCCCGCCGAAGCTGTCAATTATTCCGCGTCAGCGCTGAAAAAGTGTACATTCGCGGTTTTGCAAGCGTCAAAACTTTTAGTGTATTCCTGAAAGAGTTGCAACATCAAGTAGAGTAGAATCAATTAGGGATATTGAAGGGAAAGTCCCGCCCCGCGGCCTGCCTTCTGACGGACCTCCGCTTCCGTTTGTTCGAACGGATCAACCCGTAAGCCAATTGTACGGACATCCGAGTCTAATCTACAATCGATATAACCCAGTTGTCGCCTATTGTGGTGTAAGCATGTGTGCGAGTGTGCAAGAGCTCCGCCGTCTTTTCACCTATATAATACGGCTCGGCCAGCCGACGTGGAGAGAGTGAGAGCCGGCCGGTTATGTCACCTCTTTCCCAATTTTTAATTTTTCCGCCTCCCACTTCGTTTCATTCTTCTCCTTATTCTCATTCTCCACACGCTCGCAAATTGGTAGCATGCTTTAAAAACGCGAGTCGGCCCTTTTGTGGGCGGCCATAACCAGTTTCCGAGTCGAGTTGCCGGACGGCTCAAGTAGCCTTCTCACTCATAATCTACCGTACTCTCGACTGCGACGTGCTCTCAAGCACATTCAGAAGGCCCTCGAGGCGAAATTGGAGGGCGACGACACAGGAGCGCTGAGTCTCTTTTCCTTTTCTCCTCGTTTTCCTCATCGCACCAATGCGTTTCTTTACTTTTCTAATTCAATTTATCCGCTCCTATATGTGCATGTGTGCCTGCTCGTCTCATCGAAAAGAGCACTTATATCTAGACTGGAGTGACAGATTCATAAGACGACCGAGCGACAAGAAACAGACCATAAAACCCCCGGTCGTCTTTGTTTTTGTGCTTGTGTGTTGGCGCTTGCGGAATCGCCACCGAAAACAAGTATAACGCTCGAGAGCTCTCCAAGATACTGTACTTCCCAACATCTCCACAATCACCAACTCATTTTTCCCTTTCCAAACTGAATATGTCTCGTTCCTCTCTCTTTCTCTCCGTTCTGTTCTTTGTTTTTTCCGTAAATTCATTCACTACGTCGTGGCACCACGATGACGTGGCAACATTCTGACAATTAACAAGTGTGCTCAATTTGAAGTTCTCGTCTTATTCAACTGACATCATTGTCCAATTTGAGGCGATTCACTCACCCGCCGCACATCCCTCCGGCAATTGCTTGCCAATTCTTTCAGTTGTCTACACAACCCGTTTTCTGGCCCGACTCCTCTTCTTCCTCTCCCTCTCCTATTCAAAAATCCACCCCAATTTTTCGTCGTTTGGATCTCGGCAAGAAATTGAATAATATGGACGACGTGTGCCGCATCTCGCCGCTCTTGCCCTCCCGTCGTCGTCTCCTCTCATTGTTTGGTGATTCGAAATGAGCATCCTCGGGAGCCGGGGCTCTTCTTCGACGCAATTTTGTGTGCTCCTTCACGAAGAAATAGAGACAGCGTGGACGCGATAATTGCGGCTCTCGGGCCGTGCTTCTGACCGCTAGCGCCAAAAGTTCAACAAGTTTGCGCGTGTGTGTGTGAAAATGGAGCAGCCAGCAAGGAAGGAAAGAGCCGGCAATCGCAAAGCTCTCGCATTCCAATGCACTACCCTCTAATCGCTTATCTGTCGCGTACCTGCTGTGAATGTTTCTCGATCTTTGTCCCTCCATCCAGTTTCCGCTTTGATACTGAGGACTACTGTAGCTCTGTTGCTTGCTGAAAAACTTTCGATCTACAACGGAAAAGAGAGGAAAGGTGTCTGAAGAGTGAGCAGGGAGCCGCCCCCGAGATCGGGAGCCGGAGAGGAACAGCTGTCTGTTGCTCTCTTCCATCCTAATTGCTCTCTCTTTGGATGAAAATGATGAAATAATGAAGAGACCACAACGTGTCATCGCTTCCCGAAAACTCTCATTAAAGAAAATGGCGACACAAAAGAACAAACGGTGAGGAAGGCATGTCGGATCTCGTGAATAATGGAGCCGGACGCACCTGTTGATGTCCTTTCTCATTTGTTCGGCTTCCTCCACGGGCGAGAACACACTTCTGCCCATCACGAATCCGTTCTCGTTCGTCTGTTTGTTTCTGTTCTGATACTCTTCCGAAGAGTGAACAAGCTTCGGCGGCCTGCAAACGTGTGTTTTGTGAGCGTCTCTGCCCACTCTCTCACCTGAAAACAAAGTTTGCCTCCTTCTGGTCGTCGCCTTCTACTCTGCTGACTACGTGCTCCAAACGACGCATCGTCGGGCCGACAGAAGACGCTCTCCAGGGCGTGGAATTGGCGGATCGGTCAACTGTCTCGTTAGCCTTCCACTGGGCCATGTCGGGATGACAACTCTGAGTCATCTCTCGGTTCATGGACACTCTCTCCTGACGGACTCTTTGATGCTCTTCCAATTCGTCCATGATGTCTGACTTGAATCCTCCGATTCCCCCTTTCACTTCTCTTCTTTCTTTTCCTGGAGTCATCGATCGGGCACGGCTCGGTTCACGGGAAACAGGCTTTGGTGGCGGCGGCGGTGGAGGCGGAGGCGGAATCGACTTCTCTCTTAATCATTTTTATCATTCACCCATCATAGATAGACGTGCTCACCGTGGAGGCTCAGGAATGGATTGTTCCTGTTTAGCCTCCTCAAACACTCGCTCGTAATAGAATGATTCGGACGTATCTGGAACCTTCTTGGCAGGCTCTTCCTTCTTGGAAACATCCTCGTAAATAGTCGGATCTTCTTCCTCTTCCTCTTGAATCTCCTGTTTCGTCACCGATCTCAGTTCTGCTCCGTTGGGTTCTCCCAGTTTGTATTCGAAAGCAACCTGCATTTCTCTATTTCTAATGAGTCAAAAGTCATTATTGTACCTTGTTATAAGATGGAGAAGATGGAGTCGCCGTATAAGGTTTCGGAGTCGAAGGCAGCGTCTGTGACGGCACGTTGTTCGAGACGATGAATGCGTAAATGACTGCGAACACGCACTTCACAACTGTCCAAAGGAACGAAGCCACTGTTTTTATTCCTCTCCAAACTTTTCTTCCTGATGTTCTTCCGAATTCCCACACCTTTTTGGCTCCATTCTTGACAGAAGTCCAAACAGATTTAAAGAAGCCACGGATGCCAGAGTTAAATGTATAGAATGATTTTGGAGTCGCATTATGGTTGTCTTGCACGGGATTACTGTAGTTGTTCGTATGGCTCGTCGGGGCCTTTCTCAGTCTCACTCCGTTCTGTTGCTCGTGATGATCGGAGCACGGCACCCCGTCCACACAGCAGTACTGGATTACCGGACGGCCTGTCTTCTCACACTTCCATTCTTGCTTGCCCCTGAAAAAGTAAAACGTGAGCGAGAGCTGGAAAGGTCTCGTGATTCGCCGCCTTCTGCTGCGTTTTTTTTCCTGAGCTTCTCCTTCCCACCACTATCATTTAATTGATCTGCTCGCCCTACCGGGTCCGCTTTCTCATTTCTTTTCTTTGTTCGCTCGATATTTATAGGTTGTCCGGCTCTCTTTTTGTCTTTCTTTCCACGAAGGTCGGCTCGCCGAGCAACTGACTCTCTTTCTGCCGCCAACAACGCATGCATATCGATACGGATATCAAAGAGAAGAAATAGACGCCGCTAGTAATTTTGTTCGTTTTTGCAGTTGTTTACATACTTATTCATTCTCTACTTGCGCGTTTCGAAAGCTTGCGCGAAATAGAAGCGACAGAGCGATCACCTGCTGATTGACATTTCTCATTACTTCTCACACCGTCGCCATTTCCGTTTCTCGATCGCCACTTTCTTTATTTCGCTTTGCTCTTTCTGCGAGGGACTCACTTGAAAAGGAAGTAGACAAAGTAGAGGGCCGTCCAGAACACTGTACCGACGGCATTGGCGGCGCCCGCAACAGCCGAAGGCATCTCGAATAGTGCTAGTGAGTCCCGTAGGATCCTTCGACTCAACGCCGGAGGCTCTCGTTGTAAAAACGCGGCAGGAACGGAAATAGGTCGAAAATGATGGGAGGATTAGAGATAGGTTGGCCGCCGGCAATCCCTTCTGCTTCCCCCTCTCTCAGCTCAACTCAAAACATGTTGCGGGCACGAAATAATGAGTGAAAACAAAAAACGTGCAAAAGAATTTCAGGTGATGAAAAAATGTTCCGCGGAAAAGAATCGAAAGTGAGTACGGAGAAGAGTAGTAAGCGGCATCCACATGTCTCGACGGTGTTCGTCATTGGAAACAATGCAGAGGGTAGGAAGGGATCAAAGCGCCGGGTGTCAGAAAAAGTCATTTCAGAATTCATTATGGAGAGGAGGACGTTGTGGCAAGACGTGCTGCCAGATCTTCAGAACTTTGCGTTCCAGTCCAATTTCGATATCGAGTTCTGTGATGTTCCTCTGGAGAACGGAGAATTGACGAACAGTACGGTGGAGCATGTGCTCAGGGTGTGGAAGGAAAATCCTCGTAGTTGGATTGTGGTAGGTTCTGTGCAGTCCACTTTGCTTCAACTCTGTTTCAGTTGCTGTTGGGCAATCGCTATGGTCAAGTGTCAGTGCCGACTTACCTGCGCAAAGAAGAGTACGACTCCATCCGGTCGTCGATCTTCGAAGAGAATGGCAGTGAGTTCCCTTCGCCCGCATGCTAATTCCGCCGTGTTGAGGACTCTGTCCGGGCTCTCCCAAAACGTCCTTCTTCCTCTCCTTCTCTTCGATGACTTCAATTTCTCCTATTCCTCCTTCTTCATCCAATTCCCAAAACCTAAAATTTCTTCTTCATTTGTCACCACCTCGTGCTCGAAGAAAAGGGCATCTGCTTCCCTCTTCCGCTCTCTTTCCCTCCCGCTCTCAAATTATTAGTTTTGGGGTGCCACAAATTAGACATCGCCACAACAATTGTACTCGCTCTTTCAACACCAAATTTTCCTGTCTGAACGAGTGAAAAAGCATCCCTGCCATAGAAAAACGAATCATTTCTTTCGGTGACATTCGATTTCCGTCGCTTCGTCGCCGTTTTCCCACTCTTCTTTTTCTTCTTCTTCGCCTTTTTTCTTCTTCAAGTTTTGAGTTATCAAGGTTGAGCGAAAAGAAGAGAGGAAAGCGGGACGGACCGACAAAATCCAGTTAAACGGGGGTCCTCCCATGCAAGACACTTCACTTCTTGAGATGTTTGGTTCATTCTCTCTCCCAAATGGAAGCCAGATTGCAGCAGTTTCACCTGTTCCCTTCTGACCGCTCCCACTCCCTTCCTTCGTTTTCCCGTTTCTTTGCTCGGATTAATCTTCTCCGATGAGCCTCTTTCCTTTCTTCGTCGGCAAATTGCCTCCTTCAGAAATCAATCCAATCTGAGAAGGAGCACGAGTAGTTGCTCTTTGATAGCCGACTTCTCCCTTCCCCCTCTCACTTCCTTTGTCTACAGATGTTCGCGTCTTCGAGAAGGCGTACACAATAAACCGGAACGTCGCCGTCGAAGAGTATCGTCTTGTGCCGTCCGCTATCAAAGACAAGAAACAGTTGGCTGAAATCATAAAGGCGCTGCAAACGGGAGCAAAAGCCGTGAGTCCCTTTAGCCTAGGTTTTCCATTAATTCCCGTTCCCATCGGATTTTAGGCACACGAGGAAGGCGCAATCAACCAAGTGCACGTGCAGAGACAGAACCGCTTCTTCGCGTCGCCGCTCGAGTCGCTTGTCCGTTCAGTTCTGCAGACTTCGCCGTGTCGATGTCTGTTCCTTCTTCGAAAGTTCGATCAACTTGTCGCCGATCCGAATAATCCGAGTGTCTTTCTAGAGACAGACGAGGAGAGCAGCAAAAAGATTGAAGAGCTGAAAGTGCGGAATGAGCAGGTGCAGAGAAAGGTGTAATTGAGATTTCAGAACGAAGTAACTCTGAAAATGAACGACCGAGTGATGACGCACGTGCTGAGGCCGGAGAGCATCGACATCAACTACTTCTTCAATTCGCGCGACGGGGACAAGTACAGAGAGAAGATTGCCAGACAGGTGAGCCCTCTCAATGCCCTCTCACGGTGATTTTTCCTGGGGGTTGTGCGGAGGTTTCTAGTCCCTGGCCTCCGTGGCCATCGCCGTTCTATTAACCAAAACCGGCTTTTCGGATTTTTCTCAAAAACTGGAACATAAATTTCTTAATCACAAACGTACGTTTTCTTTCTTAATTATATAAGCTTTCTTAGAAAAAAGAAAACAGAAAAAAAGTTTGTCCCGACCGGTTTTTTTTGGTACCAAAAGATGGCCGAACGGCCGAACGGCGTCCACGAAGGCTCAGATGCAGCGTGACAGGGACTTATTATAGGGGCACCGGACAGAAAGGGCGCGCTGTTCGCAATCTGGCCGAATTTCTAGGCCGCGAAGTAATTTTTCACTGAAAATGTGGCCTAACTTTCAAACTCGGCCCCGAGGTCGCTCAATTTGCACTGCAAAAGGAGTTTCTCAACAGAGCGCCATTTCTGTGCAATGCCCCTATAATAAGATGTGTGCCGCCGGAGAAATATTGATTCATCTTATTTATTGTCATAGTGAATCTGTTGATTATGATCAAAATTAGCAAAGAGCAACAAGAAACTCGCAAGAATTTCTATAGGTCACTGGAAAAATATCTTTTTTCGAAATATGGCTATTTCGTGCGTGTTTTTTGTGACTCTTTGTTAGTTTACATTATAATGGACTAATTCACTATGACAATGAATAAGATGAATCAGTATTTCTAAATACGACGGCACGCATCTGACGTTTTGGCGCACAGAGGATGGCTTGGAGAGCGCGCCGCCGTCCCCCTCCTGCGCGCTTCTTGACTGTTCTGGGACTTCAGATGCGTGCTGTCGGACGAATACTTAAAAATTAGGAAAAATAAATCAGTATGCTTTGAACAGCACGCATCAGAAGTTTTGGCGCGCAGAAAAAGGCTTGGGAAGCGTGCAGCCGACAGTTCACGGGACGAGGGCCGAACTTTCTTCCTCTCTCCACTGCGTCCCCAGAAAAAATCACCGTGCCTCTCAAGGCAAGAATCTGATTCAGTTCAACGAAAAGCTGAAAAACCATATAGCCGAGCTGAATCCTCCTGTCCGTCCAGAAGTTCCAAAGTCTCCAATTGAAGTGGCAACTGCTGAGGCTCGAACTCACGTCGGTACGTTCTTGAATGCTCAAAATTCGAGTGTCCAATCTACGTTTACAGCATATCTGGAACACCAGCTTTCGATTGGAAACTTGCCGAGAAACTATGACCAAAGGTTGGACGAGCTGGCCGGAGTCAAAGTGAACCGAGGAGTCTTTCTGATTCAAGGGCCTGATCTTTGCGGGAAAACGCAGGCTTTGTGCAGACTTTACAGCAAAGTTTCAAGTGCAGACGCGTACAAAATAATTTTGTAAGATAAAGATATTAAACGTTTCACATACTTTCAGTTTCAGTTTCACAAACCTGACCTACTCGTCGAACTTTGCCCATGAAGCCTGGCGGAATATATGTCTCGCGATCTGTTCGGAAGCTAAGATCGACCCAAAGATTGTTCTGGATCACTTCAAACTCGGCGAAGTCCTCAAGTGTCTCGAGACTATTGTACAAAAAGCCGACAAGCCAGTTTGTCTATTCGTGGACGACGTGCACCTGCTCAAATGTGGACATCTTCTGAGTCAAGTCGGAAGAAGAACTGAGACTGTAAACTTGAATTCCCTTCATCTCGACCCTGATTACTTCATTTCAGGCTCCTGATAATCTGTCACTGTTCATGACTTCTTCTAATATTTCTCCGGTGAACTCTGTGTTTGCGGTCACTCAAACCGTGAACGTGGATGTGATTTCGGAGAATGAAGTGGTCGAAATGCTGCAGAAGATAGCTCAGCAGACTGAGAGAAAACTGACGAACGAGCAGACTTCAAGCCTGCGGCCACTTGTCACAGCCTCGAAGGATGGGATTCTGGTGGCGAAGAGTTATGCGCACGAGATTGTGCACACTGGACACAGTTCGATGAAGGGAGGGATCGAGGGGAGACTGAACCGGATAGAGAAGGAATTCGGAAAGTTGGCAGTCGGGAACGTCTGCATGTACATCTCCATTTCGGCTCACGGACTCACACGGCTTGAAGTTCACGATGTGATATCAGCAGATAAGGAAGTTTTGAAGGAAATGAACTTGACTACAGTGTTCCCTCTACTCTTACTCGACAGTATTCTGGAGGCACTTGGTCCCCTTCTCCGAAAAGTTGTGATTGATGACCGCGAAGTAATCAGCTTTTCCCATTCCATACTCACATTTTTCATCCGTTCTCGTTACGTGGCTAATCAAGCCGAAAGGAATGCAGCGAATCAACAGTTATCCGATCTCTTCGCTGATCTTTTGGTGGATAGCGAGCAGTCACCAAGACACGAAATATCATATCAGGTTGGTACTGAAAAAAGAAGGAGCAGTAGCAGTTGGCAGCTTTCAGAGTTTCCCGCAAAATGTGAAGCGGGAGAGCGGGTCGCCGAACATTCGCAGACTTCGGCTCCTTTGGTATCACTGCCTCAACTCGGGGAACCTTGACCGACTCAAGCAACTCGCTTTGTGCCAGTTCGACTATCTCGATTATGTGACTCGTTTCTTCGGAATCTCTAATTTGCTGTCAATGTTCGAAGAGTGTGCCACTCAGACCCTTCATCATGATTTGCAAGGTTAGGGAAGCGGCTGGGCTCACATCAAGTGAAACGTTTCATTTTCAGTGTTATCGGAGCAGGTGCTCGTCCCCGCACTGTCCACATTGGCAAGAGACAGTGAGCAGTTGGCGGCCGAAGTGATCGGAAGACTACGGTATACGAGACCGGACAACAGTCACTTCCTAAACAGTCTCGTGGAACAGGCGATGGCGTGGGTAGACATGTATAACAGACAGCCTCTGCTCGTTCCGCTCACTTGCTGGATCTCGCCTCCAGCTACAAAAGTGTGCCGCAGTTTCAACCTGAAAGACTGGAAACCCGGAAATACTGTACTGACCCCGTACAACAAGCAGCAGTTCCTGTTGATATCTGGAAATCAGACATATCCCGGAGTCATTTACGCCTACCACGTCGCTTCGGAACAACTTCTTCTGATCTTGAAAGGGCACACCGCAGCAGTGACTTGTCTTTGTGCGAGCCATGACGACTCGTTCTTCATCAGCACGTCTCTCGATAAAACAGTTAAGAAGTGGTCGTTGAATTCGGTGAGTTCTTATCAAAATTATTGAGGAAACATACCACTTCTAGGCTGAGCCATTGATGACATTTACCCATCATACTGCCAAAGTGACCTGCGCCATTTTAACTTCTGATGATCTATTTCTGATAACAGCCGGAGGAGATCACACTGCGCAAGTGATCAAATTGGAGACCGGAGAGGTGATTCGTCAGTTCTCTGAGCACACTGGAACCGTAGTTTCCCTCCAACTCACTTCCAACAACAACTTTCTCGTCACTGGATCCGGAGATTTCGTCGTTCAAATGTGGGATGTGTGGACCGGAAAGAGCATCTCGAGAATGGGCGGCCTCATGGCTCCAGTCAGTACGTTGGCCATCACTTCGTAAGTATCCCTTTTTCCTGAGGTCACCAACTGCACGGCGACCAAAAACGTAGAAAGGGACGTGGCCTAGCGTGCACGGTTTATCACCATTTTGGCGCGAAATTCAAAATTTAACCCCATTTTTCATGTTTTTCGTCAAAAATTACCCAAATTTAGTACGATTTCGACTTTCGATGTTTCGATGTTTCCTCTCTTTAATGTCTTCTTTCGTCGATATCAAACACAAAAATATCGGAAAAGTGCTGGAATTGCGGCAATTTTCAGAAAACGCGTCTCATATTAGGCCACGCCCCTTTCTACACTTTTGGTCGCCGTGAACTGTAGTTCTTTCCAGAAACGATGCATTCGTGGTTGTTGCGTGCGAAGACGAGACTCTGAAAGTGTTCAGTACGGTTGGCGGACAAGAACTGCACGAGCTGATGGGGCACGAGGGCAAAGTGAATTCGTTGGTGTGTGCCCAGGATGACTGCCAGTTGTTCGCCGCTACAAAGTCCAAAATCTTCTGTTACGATATACACAACGGACAAATGATCGACGTTTTGGACGTGGCGCAACCGTATCCCATTTGCAGTCTCAAGGTTTGCCATCGGAACGATTCTGTTTCATTTGAAGAAATGTTGTTCAGATCACAGCCGACAACTACTTTTTGATATCAGCCTGTGGACCGAAAGTTACCATCTTCAATGTGCAGAAAAGGAATCTGGATGCACACGAAATTCCAGCCGACAAAGAGGGATTCCTCACGATTCTAGCCCTTTCTAATGATGACAAGTACGCGGCATGTGGCACTTTCAACGGAATTGTGGCCCTGTGGGATCTGGAAGTTTGCCAGTGCATCTTCACGACTGTACAGGGAAGAGGGGATCCGATCACATGCCTCAAGTACTCAATTGATAGTCATCACTGTATTTCTGGTAATCGGAAAGGCAGCATGCTCGTCCTGGACGCACAGAACGGAGGAGTCATCCGAGAGCTTTTTGTAGGCGTCAACCACTGAATTCGTACGCATCCGTTCGGTTTTCAGATGCACAGCAGCGAAGTACAGTCGATAATGTCTCTGATAAACAACAAAATGATTTCGTGCGACATCGAAGGGAAGATGGTTGTTTGGGAGTTATTCCAGGAGGACGACACTCCCGATCTGATTGCTACGGGTGTCAAACCGCCGATCTACGTGCCGCCGAGTGGCCGAGTCATGATCGGATACACTGCAGCCGCGAACAACGAGTCAGTCCCAAAGCTGATGGAATTAATGGCATTAGAATATTTTTCAGACTAAAATTGTGGGAATTCCCGGAGGAAGGACCTCCTGTGCAACTCACCAAACTTAGCCACACGGATGATATCACGTGCTTCGCAGTCTCCCCGAAAGGAGGCGGACAGGTTCTAGTGACTGGCTCAAGGGACTCATGCCTCAAATTGTGGTCCCTCGAGAAGGGATTCCTGACTCAAGTGCTCGCGGGGCACGAGAACGTCGTCACTTGCTGCTGCATATCGTACGACGAAAAGATTGTCGTTTCGGGCGCTCTCGATGAGAAGATCTTTCTGTGGAACGTCCCGAAAGGCGAAATGATCTACTCGGTCAGTGCGAGTGCTCCCCTCACTTCCCTCTCAATGACCGGAGACTCTTCTGTATTCTTTTCCAGTAAGTCACGAGAACTGTGTTGATTGTGAAAGTGAACTGATTTCAGCCACCGAGGAAGGATGGGTAGAGACTTGGTCGACGTCGAAAGGGACTCTTCTCTCCGCGTTCAATGCTCACCGTCCCATCAAGAAACTCATCAACTCGTACGAATCCCACCGCATGCTTCTCCTCCTCGAGAACTGCGCCCAACTGCCCATTCTTTGTCTGCACAATACCCCGGCCTCTGGAATGGAAGCAACGAGACGGAGGAGTGCGCGAACTCACTCGGTCTCTAGTGCTTCCAACGAGATAACAACCACTCCGGCTTCTGGAGAAATCAAGAAGGAACCGTCCTCCAACTCGAACAACGGAGGGAACGGCTCGACGGTTTCTCGTCCGGCAGCTCCTAAACCCACTTTTGACATGCTGGAGAGGAGTAAAAGTAGGACATCCCTGATTGAAAAGGTACACAAAGCTTCCAATATCATCCATCCACAGAGTTTTTCAGGATCGGGCAACGACGCTCACACAATCCAACGCACCTCCTCCTCAGAAATCGAATATGTGTATTTTACTTTGACATTCCTATTTCCCTTCTTGTTTTTCTATGTTTCTGATATTGTCCGAAAATGTGTATTCTCTCAACTTTGGCACGATAATCATTTCTGATCCAACCATTCCGAATGACATATTCCGAGTACGCCCGAATATTTGATTATGCACCACATTTCAGGGAATTCAATTACAAAGAGCATGACGGAAAACTGAGAAGGAAATGGAAAAAAGATCTGATTCTGAGGGCTTTTCAGTTTGCAAAAAGACCAAACATAAATCTAGAAAATAGTTTATTAAGCCCTAAGCAGAAAAAAACAACTGAAAACATTAGAGCTCCCCGGTGATTTTCAACGCTTTCAATCTTTTCGTACAATCGGAAACCTAATCAACTTTCGACGCCGACTTGATGCTCTTTGGCTGCTCACTCTGATCATTCGCAATGGCGTCCGTGTACTGGTTCGTCATCGGAATTGTCGATGTTTTGGCCATCATCTTCAACGCATTCCTCATTTATTTGGCTCTCTACCATACTCCCAAAATGGTTCGCACCTATACAACACTCATTATCAACCTGGCCTTCACCGACTGTTGCTCGGCTTTTCTCAACTTTTTCGTTCAACAAAGAATGATTCCAGCCGGTTTCACAATTGGATATGTGTCGAATGGATGGTGCAGAGCCTTCGGATATCGAGTCTGTTTCATGAGGTTTGTGTGAAAAGAAAAGAAGTAACAGGAATGATATTTTCAGTCACAACATGATGGCCCACTTCATCGTGCACTCCAATTACTCTCTTCTTCTATCGTTCGCTTATCGCTATTACATACTCAGAAAGCCTGAACCTCAACGGAAAACTGTCCTCGCTCTCCTTCTCGTAGCCTATCTCCCTTCTTTCGTTCAGATGGTGAGAACACGAGAAGAAAATTGTTTTTCACTACCATCAGGAACTTGTCAGATTCTTTATCAACTCGCCGAATCGGATCCCTCCGAAATCATCTCCGTGCTCGCCTATTATCATCCCGAGTACAATTTTACTGGAATGACAGTCAGTGGAGTGGCAGACATCCGAAGCGTCTTCGCTCTTTTCAAAATCCTACAGATGACTGCCTTGACTGTTCCCGTATTCTCCACAATAATTTTATTACGGAAAAAGATCATTGACAGACTCGTCTACAGAGGAATCAACATTTCGTTGAGCACAAAGAGCCTCCATTCACAATTGCTAATGGTGATCACTTTCCTTGTTTCTCATTTCAATCAGATTCTTCTCAGGCGCTCACCTACCAAGCCCTCCTTCCCACTCTCTACTCAATCAGCGTCGTGATGTACGTCCTCGAGCAATCGGGAATCTACTCGACGCCGGCGATTGAGGACTACATAATGTCCGGACTCGTGCTCATTCCCTTCTGCTCTCCGTTCACTTCCTTCTTCTTTTTCACTCCCTACAAACGATTGATTCTGGGATTGTTCCTGAAGAGCTACATGAAAAAGCCGTCGACCACCTCGGAAAGTGGCGCCGTCTCCATTCCAATCTGAACAATCCATCATTGTCTTAACGGCAGATGTGTCGGAATAAATATGTTTGCCCTGGCGGTCTTAATCTGACGTATTACTTGAACCATCCCCTCTGCAAAGGCAAAAGGCCCCCATTTGAAGTACACTATGATAGAATCATATTCGGATTGTGAAGGTTGTTCGCACATTGTGTACGATGATTAGTCATTTTCTTTGTGCACAAAGGGGACATTCCTTCCTTTCCACTCTTTATTCCTCTTTTTCTTCTTCTTCTTCTTTTTATGCATCACCTGAATTTCATCAGAGTCAATTCCACCGAAACCTTTCTCCTCGCCCGCTCTTCCCTTTTACTCTGATCATGCTCGTCGCCTATTGGCAGACGTACTATCTAAGAGACGGAGAGAAAAGCAGGTTCACCGCACTAAGATAAGGGAATGGGGAGAGACGCAGCGGAACGTGGCCGGCAGTCGGCCTTCTCGGACGTTTCCCTTCTGCCTCCCTCTCTCTCTGTCTCTCTCTCTCCCTCCCATACACTCTTTCCTCCAATATTATCCCCCGTTCGCTTTCTTTCGTTACTTGTTTGAAATGTCCACTTGTTAAGATCCTGTATAGTTCAGAGAGATACAGTACACCATAGAAGTGAGCTCGAAGAGATTCGGAAGGATTTGGAGGCAGTAGGAGTGGAATTGTCAGTAGTATAATAGTGGCAAGTACCATCTTTTCATTCCGATCAAACTTTAACTCTCAGGTAGTAGTAGTAGAAATGACTCCTTCGTCAACATCGGGAAGCGGCCGACGGCACAATCGAATTGGGAGAGTTCGGAGCACTCGTGCTAAAGTCGTCTATGCGGGTAAGAATGGGAGGAAAGGCTGAAACCGAGAGTCATCTTAATCCCTTTTTGTTTGAATATGTGTCGGTCGTTAACTATTATCACGACTCATTATCAGTCACGGAACTGATAAACCTTTATATAATTTCAGCCCCAACCAGAGAGAGGCGTGCTAACAAGCTGGCGAATCAGTACGACATGAATGAGATCGAGAGTTTGAAAGAGATGAAGCCTGAAGATCGGACGTTCGAGCAAGATAAACTGCTTGCGAGCTACCTCGCGGAAACAGTTAAACTGAGACTCCGACGTAGGGCCAAGGATCTGAATGAGCTCGCGGAAAAAGTGGAGAAGATAGTCCGCCCAGTCAAGGATATTCGCAAAGAACAAGCGAAAAAGGGCCCCAGACTCAGCGCCGTCTCCAGAAGCGTTCTGGATGTGATGAAAGAACGCAAAGGCGTTTGCACAGGGAAGAACATCGTCCGCCTCCCGGTGAGAATTTGGCGAAGACAATAGAATATTTGAAATGTATCCGTTGCAGCGTCTTCCGTTCGTCAGAGATAACGACTCGATCGCAGTGGGCGATCTTATCAAGACGAAGGAAGCGTACAAATCGAACGCGAGCTTTTGCTCCGTCCGAGACGAGAAAACGTTCGTCGCCGCCGAGAACTTGCTCCGCGAGCAGATCTTCCTCGACAAAGAGCTCCGCGACTACATGAAGAGAACGTTCTCTCCGCACATTGACGAAGACTTGCTGGTCCATCAGACACAAAGAGTCCGCCTCTTCCTCGGCAACGGCAGGATGACCCACGACACGGATCCCATTGTGCACTCCAAGTGAGCACACTATCTCTGAATGTTTTTATTGATAATTGATTCTTCGACAGGGTCACTTTGGATTACGCAAAGAAAGAGGAATATTGTCCGTCTCGGAGCCGCATAAAAATCCTCTCAAACATCACGAGGAATAGGATTGACCCGATCGCGGTGTTCTCGGATGTGCCCGGAGAGACTCTGAGAAGCCTCGTCATTCCGGACACTCTTGTCTACACCTACGCCGATAGGAACGAACTCCCGGAGCACAGTTACCCGGGCTTGACGGAATTCATAAAAGAAGCTGAATCGAAGGAAAACATCGTAAGTTGCTTTGTCTTAGTGAAATTCCTTTCATTCCAACTCATTCAGATCAAATGCTCCTGCTGCTCTGGCAATGGAGCTCCGATAGTGCCCTGCTGGCAGAATCCTGATTGTGCGTGCTACCAGATGAACGCGAAGCTTCAAGTTCTGCAGGCTCAATCAAACAAGAATTTCCCGAAAACAAATTTTGTAAGTTCCATGAAACAATTGCAACAAAATACAATCATAAGTGTTTAAGTCGACGTTCGAGCCGATTCTGATCCCGCCGCGATCCGATTTCTACGATACGATCGGATTCGCGTGTTCGGAACGATGCGGATGTCACGGAAGATGCACGAACAACGTGACACTGCTCCCAGAAAAGAAGATCTTCATAACTGAGCTGTTCCGAGTGGACGCAAACATGGGATTCGGAGTCCGTTCGATGGCGGCCATCCCGGCAGGTAAACGACCGATTTCAGTCGAACAAATAATACATTGTTTCTGTTAAGGAACTCCCATTATGGAGTTTACCGGAAGACTTCGACGACGTGACGATTTGGATGAGAAAGACGAAAGTTACGCCTTTGACGTGGTCGTTGGAAACGAGGAAATGGCTCGATTCGTGCCGGAACTCGGCGGCTGGAGCGACGATTTCAAAAAGAAGCTCAAGAAAATTCTCCGCATTCCGTGGTGTGTGAATCCGAGGGAATACGGCAACGTCGGCCGCACGTGCTGCCACAGCTGCGTTCCGAATCTCCGCTTTGTGAGAGTGTTCCAGAAGGGATTCCTCCCCACTCACGCTCGCCTTCTCCTCGTCACTATGATCGACATCTTCCCGGGAGTCGAAGTAAGTTTTTCGCATCTTAATCATCGAAATGAACTCGTTTGCAGTTGACCCTCGACTACGGGGAATCTTACGCTGAAGAGCAACTCAAGACGTGCTTGTGCAAGGAGATAGTTTGCAAGCAGAATCCGCATTTCGATCAATTCAAACAGCTTTCAAAGGACGGGGTAAGAAATAGATCGGCAAGAATGCTTAAAATCAATTGTTCCCATTTTCAGTTCCGTCAATTCTACGCTCTCAAGCATCACAATCAATATAAACGGTTCGAGAACAAAGTCCTCAACTCTCCCGATCTTAAGTCTTTCCAGTAATTCAATGATTTCTAACTTTTCATAGACTTTTAATATCACTTTACTTTTACTTGTATTAAATCTCACTCATTTTGCTTTCAGTATCGATTTCATTGGTGTTTTTTATATGTCATTCAAATTCCGTTCTGCCTTTCTCTCTTTCCTCCTTTCTTTCTCTTCCCTTCCTCTCTTTCTCCTTCTCCCCAAACTGCCACCGATATCTTTACAGCTTGTATTTAATTTCCATTCGTTTCTCTTCAATATCTAATATTTCATCTCGAGATGGAACCAGCGGCAAGTATGTCAGCCAGCGCACTTTGAGAACAAGTCTAAAATAATAATAATAGTAAACGAACATTGTCACTTCAAAATACCTGTTGATCCACGTGGGCAATGCGAATCCATTGTGTTCCACGGGAATTCCGTCCTCTCCGTCTTCGTCGTCGCTTCTGAATCCTCGCTGTTCACGTGTGGCGCCTGAAGGATCAGATTGAAGTTGAAGGGAAGAATTCTTGTTTAAATACCAGGCGTGATGTTATCCAAAGTGAACGCAATAATGCCTCCAATGAGCATTCGGATAGTGAGAAGAGTTCCGAACACGTCGTCCACAGTCTTGTGTCCAGTTCTCAATGGGTTATTTTCGAAGTGCATCGCAACTGTCAATCCCATTATGATGGCAATTCCCACTATTGTCAAATTCCGTGAAAGTCGGAGGTCGACGGTCTGAAATCCGAAAAAGGGATTCACATCTTTGGCACTCCGAGCAGACCGTCAAGTTCCTCAGCATTACTCCGTTCACCATACAGATGCCAATTGCCAAAACGCCGCCGACGACAGGCTCGGGGATCATGGAAAGGACAGCTGAGATCTTGGGGAAGACCCCCGCAATGAGAAGGAATAACCCGGCGACCTGCATTGTGATACGACTGGCCACTTTGGTGACCGACATGATAGCGATGTTCTCTGCGTACGTAGTGATGCCGGTGCCGATTCCGAACGACGAAGAGAGCATACATCCGATGCCTTCGACGACGAACCCTCTGTTCAGATTGGAGGACGGGATCCTTCCTTGCTTCGATAGTTTTGCGCAGAGGTCTGAATACAAGAAACTGTACAATTTAAAGACGGAGGGAAGGTTTACTGTAGTCGCCGATGCTTTCAATCATTGCTACAAAGCTAGAAGCGATGAAGCCGCAAAGAAGAGAGACATCGACTGAAGGCTTTCCGTACTGTCCGGGAACGGGAACATGGAACCACGGAGTGCTCCGAAGCGTTTGAAGACTCAAGTTCTGGTCCGTTCGGGCGGGACTGTCCCTCGGAATCACATTGCTAACGGTTAGAATAAAGCAGATGAACCATCCGATTGCTATGCCGATTATGTACTGAAATTTGAGTTCGATTCATGGAAATCGATTATGAGCTTACTGGGAACTGACTCAGGATTCTTCGTTTCACAAAAAAGAACTTCTTCTTGCGGAAGGAATACGCGGGAAGAGGCATTTCCCACTCTTCCAGGAGTACAATGAACACCACGAGTATGAGAAACTCTCTGAAAGATTGCAGGTGACCGGAACGTCAGAAGAGGAAAAGTTACACAGAAGCCATCCAATGCAATGACATCTTCTGCTCGACGTCCGGAACGGCACTGATGGTCAGAAGACTCATGATCGGCACGATTGTTATCGGTCCGATGTAGCGGGAAAGCAGGCCGATGAGGCCCGTGAGACCCATCAAAGGCATTACGAGAACGGCGACGAGGCAACTTCCGGATATCTAGGGATCTTAGGATGAATTTAAAAGGAATCTAGAGGTACCATCTGCATTTTGTGCTGCCATTCACTCGTATCCGTGCTTGCGTTGCAAGGGTAAGTTGCCTGGAAAGTATTCAGAACGGGGAGATATGCGAATGAAGGACCGTGGAGGATTGCCAGTCTTCAAATCGGAACTTCTTGAGGAGAGCTCTTTCATAATGAAACTCTCACCGCATTCCGAACGTCGTCTGCAGAAGCGTCGCTATTCCAGAAGTGACGAAGGAGGCAGAAATCAAGTGGACTCTGAATGCAATTCGAGTGAACAAAAAGGATCATTCTGACGACGAACCGTATCTCGGTCTCCTTATCGCCGGGACAAACCATCTCCGAAATCAAGAAAGGAATGACGAGGAGCATCGAAAGGCAGATCATCATTTGCTGGAAGCCGAGCAGAAGAATAGTCGGAATGCTTGGCACATCGTTCACATGATGCACTAGGTCGTCTTTTTCTTCCCGTCGACTCATTGTGCAACTGATGAATTCTTATCGCAAAACGCATAAAAGTATGACGGAAAACCGGTTCACAATTTCAGCAGAATCAAGTTTCACACTTTATTTTTCGAAGAAAAAAGAGCACAAGTATGTAGGGGGAATCAGTTTAATCTTGGATGTGGATTGGAATCACTTTCGGAGCGTACCACTGAACATTTTTAAACTCCGTTTTCCCGCCAGTAACATTTAAAAAAGCTCACCTTGCTTGGTCCCTTTGCTTCGCGTAACACTTTGAATCCAGAGTGTTCCGCATCTGAAACAAACGTGTGATTCACTTTTTTCTAGAAATGATTAACCGAGTGAAATGGCTCTCATCGCTCCCTCAACTGCCGCTCGGCACGATCCAAAGTTGTCGACGAGAATGAGACTGGACTGATCGAGACATTCAATCACTTGGTCGACGCAGTCTTCGTAGGTGTGCGGGTATCGATCGGGAAGCATTTGCAAGTGACAGATCAGGTGATTGTAGGCACAGTTCGAAAGGGTCTCTGAAATCGGATCCACTGCATTTATGGTAACTCTTTGCAGACGAACTTTCTATGTCAGGGCACGCCGTGTACAATTTCATATAGTATTTCTTAGCAGTCTGATTGAGCGCCGGGGTGTACTGGATGTTGTTTTCCGGCTCCCCTGAACTTTCTGATTCTTCGCTCATCTTTCCTCAAAACTTACACGTCTCCTCATAAGCTTTGTGTCCATAGTTGACGACTATCATACAAGCGAAATTCTTCAAAGCGTCGAAACAGACAGAAACTTTCCATTGAGTTGCATCCTGCAAATGCTCAATTCCATCCTAATCCGTTCTCTTTCCCTCACATCCAGACATTTACAGAAGTGCTTGTCACAGTTGTCCTTGTCCCTATGCAACTTGTAACAATCATCGTGCACAGCACAACACATATTGTATAAAGCTGAAAAGGTTCGCAATTTCGACTTTCAGTAGAGCGAGCTTACTGACTCGCTTTGTCCCAGCAGAAACTTTCTGAAGCGACACGAGCAAGGCCCAGATTCCACGTGGTTCCGCATTGCCACTGCTCGCTGTTCATGTAGCGGTCCTTGTCATAATAGCTGAATAATTTCAAAAACGATTTGCGATCATCCTCTAACTATGGCCCCCTTACAAATCGCTATTGGTGAGTTTTGAAGATATGTTCCTTGACTTGCTGGGACTTTTGACTGGAATGAAGTTGAGAGAATGTCGGTTATTCCGAATTACCTCCGAAAACAGTGAAAGTGAAAAGGAAAGTCAACGCGATATTGAGAAAAATGCGTATTTTCGTATTCATTGCGAGAAACGAAATGTCCCAATCTTCTATAATTCGTCCTTTGTCCCTGCCCCCAACAATTCGTTCAACACGCGCGCGCGTAATCTCCATTTGAATTTCCGCCGTCCTCGTCTCTTTCGAGCGGGCTGGGGCCACACTGACCCATTTCTCTGCGTTTGCGCCCTCTGCTAGCGTTCTCGACGCACTCTCTCCTTCGCATTCATTTCAGACTGCAATCGATATGCCGAAAAAGAGAAACGATGTGCAAATTGTGGAAGTGGAGAAGAAAAAATTGGAGGAGGAGATCCACAAAAAGGTATTTGACAAAGGAAATCGATTCCGCTATTCATAACCGTTTCAGCTGCCAACAGTGAAAGCGAAGCAGGATACAATCAATGAGAATCTGGAACGACTGCAAGAGTTCCGCGACAACGAACCAAATCCGCTCGGAAAAGGAAAGGCGAGTTGGACCTTTTATTGTTTTCATCAGAACTAATGTTTTTCAGCAGAAGAATCAGGCCGCCGTCACCGCCGTTCATCGATCATGCGATTCACAATTGGTATTCACGCGGTGAGTTCGGAAAGCCAGGCGAGCAGACAATTACGACGATTATTTTTAGAAATCTCACCGAGTACATGTACAACATCGTGGAAATGGATTATCGCGCACAAATAGCATCAGGAGAGCTCAGTCGCAGAGATTTGATGGAATTAATCAAGCTTCGCGGAGACCTCCTTCCTCTCTGGATCAATTTCGATTCACCGTTCCCAGGAGAATACGTGGGAGCCATCGCCCCTGCTGACGGATCGAAATTGAACGAGCACGATTCTGTGGCGGCGTTCAACAAAGACGGCAATTGGATATTGGCCGATATCGTGTCATGCCACACGAACTCTCGCTACGAGTGCAGAGACGTCGACGACGACAAGAAGAAGCTAACAGTCTTCTCGCGAAGTCATCTGATTCCACTTCCGAAATGGAAGGCCAATCCGAAGACCGAGAGACATGCTCTTTTCGAAAAGA
This sequence comes from Caenorhabditis sp. 36 PRJEB53466, assembly GCA_946814055.1. NCBI lineage: Eukaryota > Metazoa > Nematoda > Chromadorea > Rhabditida > Rhabditidae > Caenorhabditis > Caenorhabditis sp. 36 PRJEB53466. The sequence goes on along the minus strand of CAMPFS010000004.1, from coordinate 5,246,525 downwards.
ATGCCATCGTTCTCGCCCTTTACCCACAGACCACTTGCTTCTACAAAGGTATCAACCTTTCTCTTTTTTCTATATTTTTCATCGTTTTCAGGAATCGTTCACTCTGCACCGCTCGAGTTCCGTGAAGCGTATCAAATTGCCTTCGAAGATCTCAGCTACGCATCCGGCTTCTGTCCACCAATGCCAGTTTCCCAGAAATACGTCATCGCTTTCCGGGAAGTCGCCGGAGCCACCGCTTCCACTGCTCCCAGAAAAAACCACAAAAAGAAGTGAAACACTTCTTATAAAATGCACATAAAACCAATTTTCGCATTTGTCAATTACTGTATTTATTCCAGCTATGCGTACTATTCCTAACAACCCGGATGTTCTCTCTGTCCAGTTCCTGCTTATACAAAAAAACATTTAAATTATTGGTTTTTTATCCAGCCTCAATCTGATTTGCAACTTTTCAAGGTTTGCATTCGACTTTTGCAAATTGTCGATCCAACGAAGAGCCGTCGAGTTATCATTCTGGAACATGGCTCCCAAGGCGAAAACCGTTTCGTGCGGCTGTTCATGAACCGATCTGAACACATGCATTCTAAATTGTTTTATATTTTGAATTTACCTCTTGGTCTCCACTCGCTGCTTTTTCCAATCTTCGAACCAATTGGTGTAGTCGTCGTCCATCGACTCCTTCTTGAACTCATCTGCAGGCGCTTTTTTCGGTGTTCCCGTCAGAGTGATGAATTGGACCGAATGATCCTGCACATAAACTCTTCCGGCATCCACGAACACTTCATCGCCACGTGGTAACTCGGAGAGCAACTTCTGCTGAAAAGGGCTCTGTGACGTTGCCAGCCATTTAGGCACAAGGTCCATGGAGTCGGAGAACTTCAGAAGCGAAATCGAGGAAGCGGGATCTCTGCTCATCATTTTCAAAGCGATTCCTGCCAGCTCAGACGGCGAGAGATTCTTTCCTGAATTCAAAATGTACATTCTTTGAATGACCGAGAAAAACCTTCAACGTGCCGCCTGTCCAGATACTTGTTGGAATGTTTCAGTTTTGGCATCCAATACAACATCCGTTTCACTTTTTTTGTGGCGAAGTTCCATTCTCCAAACGCATTGACCATAATATCATGGATCTCTTTGTCTGGTTGCACACCTGAACTGTATCGAGTGATGCAAAAAGAGAAGCTCACTCCCAAACCATGCCATTCCATTTCGTCGAGCACTTTGACAGCACAATTCTGCTGCTGAGGATAATGAAGAAACACTTTCTGAAATGCGGTCTGCGGAATCATTTTTCCTTTCGGAAACACATCCAGCAAGTTCTTGTAGGTGTCCAAATCCTTGTGCACTCCGTAATCTTTTATGTATTTCAATGCTGTATTGATGAACTCGACATGTGTTCGGCCGCGCTTTTCTTTAAATATGGCTGAAAATAGACACGGTTTTCCAGTTTTAAATAACACGCTCAAAATTACCGATGGCTGCCATAAACGCTTCTTTGTCCCGTTTTTCTGGTTCAACTGCTTCAAATTGTTTTTCTACGTGCACTAGTCCGGTTTCTTGATTAACTGTTGATAAGTTAATGATCTGCTGGGTGAATACGCGCCGCGAAATCAGTGACAGAGTCATCATTTTCATAATCTGAAAAATCCAACTTTTATCACAAATATTGACTTCTGTATTTTTTTAATAAAACAGTTATTCTAGACTGCAAGTACAACATTTTTATGCTCTATCTCATAATTAATTCAAAATGACCTTTTCTTTCAATGATAATTTCTTTTTTTCAAGAAAAAACAACTATTTTAGTAAAATAATGCAAACGCGCTCTATCGCATCGCGTAAATCTACCCGGAGTGTATGGAGGTTACGGTAATAAAACACGCAACACAATTAGCACTGCGGCATACACTTCTGTGCGTCGAAATATTTTTGGGTATTTTTTTTTCATTTATACAATTTTCTGAGCTTCTTTCGCGATTTTTGCAGGTTGTTCGTTCACTAAAATTTTGCATAATTCTCTCGTCTTTATTTTCTTGCTCACATAATTTTGTACATCTATTTAATTCTCTATAATTATGTTTTTACAGGGTTACAACATGCCAACCAAGGCTCTTGGAGAGACTCTGAATGAGTACGTCGTCGTTGGACGCAAGATCCCGACCGAGAAGGAGCCAGTGACTCCAATCTGGAAGATGCAAATCTTCGCCACCAACCACGTTATCGCCAAGTCGCGATTCTGGTACTTCGTCTCCATGCTCCGTCGTGTGAAGAAGGCCAACGGAGAGATTCTCTCGATCAAGCAGGTTTTTACCATTATGATTAACTTATTCAAACGGCAAATGTTCAGGTCTTCGAGAAGAACCCAGGAACCGTCAAGAACTACGGAGTTTGGCTCAAGTACGATTCCCGTACTGGGCACCACAACATGTACCGCGAGTACCGTGACACCACTGTTGCTGGAGCCGTTACCCAGTGCTACCGTGACATGGGAGCTCGTCATCGCGCTCAGGCTGACCGCATCCACATCCTCAAGGTCCAGACCATCAAGGCTGAGGACACCAAGCGCGCCGGAATCAAGATGTTCCACGACTCCAAGATCCGCTTCCCACTCCCGCACCGTGTCACCAAGAGAAAGAACCTCAGCGTCTTCACCACGGCTCGCCAGAACACCCACTTCGCCTAAGTTGCGGATTGTTGTTATTTGTTACAATAAAATGTTACAAACACTTGTTGTTTTCAAAACTTCTGGGTTTAGCTCCCATGATTATTCGAATAGCCGATACCCTATCCGTTTTTTCAATTAAAAGGGGAAATACGAAAGTTAGTCCGACTAGAGTCAATCTAAAAAAAAAAAAAATTGTCGTTTCTGGTTCATTTCTGAATGTTGAAGCTGATGACTGATGATTTACGTTGTAGAATGTCGGTGCGCAATAAGTGATTTTACTAATTGATATTTGACCGATGGCATAATTTCTATTGTCTCATTCTCTGTCTGTCTCGAGCGTCTGCGAAACTTCGAGACCGAATGTTCTCTGGCCTTTTCGTCTGTCCGTCTGCGCCTCCTCACCGCCCACAGCTCGGCCCGTTTCTTTTCAATATTGCATCACGGGCGGTTCGCGAGAGGCGGCCGCGTTTTCCTTCTCCTATGGTCTTTTTCGTTTAGTTTCCCTGGCACTCTTAAAGTTAAATATTTTTCAGGGTTCATCATGGCCGATATTCCTGCTGGAGATTATGAGAAGGGAAAGAAGGTGTACAAGCAGAGATGCTTGCAATGCCACGTCGTTGACTCGACCGCCACCAAGACCGGGCCAACCCTCCACGGAGTCATTGGACGTACCTCGGGAACCGTCGCTGGATTCGACTACTCTGCTGCCAACAAGAGCAAGGTAAACTTAAAAAAAAGACACAAACATGTCAACGTTTGTCTTTCTTCAGGGAGTCGTCTGGACTCGCGAAACCCTTTTCGAGTACTTGCTCAACCCAAAGAAGTACATCCCAGGAACCAAGATGGTGTTCGCTGGACTCAAGAAGGCCGACGAGCGCGCTGACCTGATCAAGTACATCGAGGTCGAAAGCACGAAGCCACTCGCCTAAATATTTTCAATGCTCTCGCCTAGCTTGTCAATCGACCCTCTCACATAGTTAGGCAGTTTTGAATTGTTTTAATACGTTATATTGCACTATCTTTGTCAAGTTTCATCGTTAGTCGCAAGATTATACAAGAAATTGGAAAATAAATTTTCCGTCTATTCTCTTCCGAACACATCCCGACGGTGCTGCCCCGAATCGGAACTTCCCGAATCAGAACTATTTCCAGTGATAATTGATTCTGATTCGGGAAGTTCTAATTCGGGGCGGGACTATCCCGACAGGTGGGTGCGCACACATGCATGCTTCCATGGCAACGAGCCCAGGAGGGGCCACCACTGCTTCACAAGGCCAAGCCGCGTCGTCTAGCTTGATGTTCCTCTCAAGGATTCTTTGCATTCCAGTTTTATTCGCTTTAAACACGCCCGAAGTATGTTTTCCGTCCGTCGTCCGACATAGAATTGATTCGGTATTTCCCACTTCGCGTCTTTTTTGCGTTTCAAAGACGAATGGTGAGCAAATTGATCAAAATGGGAAACTGGAGGGAGAATTCAGATGATTTGGAGTATGAAAACGTGGAAATCGTGCAAAATGACGAGGAATGGAACGCAAATTCGAAATTGAAATGGGCGAACGAACGAGAGGAATCGGAAGGGAATGTGAGTATTAAATTGGTTATTTTCAAAGGTAAAACGGTTTCAGCCGGAACTTTTGACGTTCGGAAGGCCTTCCGGAGTACGGTTATTCAAACTTCCCGCTGCGATATCCGAGTCGGACTTCTGTACGGGCACGCAGAATGTGGAACTGAACCGGAATCTGACGATCCGATGCAAACCGCTGGCCACCTCGGACATGCTCTCCCAGTGCACAGAAAACGATTTCCTGAGTGCCCTGGCCATGTTCGGAAATGGAGAATTCACGGAGAGAAGGGAGAACGAGACGGTGGACGTGCGGAGAGTTTCCCCCGAACAACTGAGGGCACCCGTCTGGAACGGATCCGCGTGCATCGGAGTCATCAAATCCGCGAATGTGCTGTTCGAAGTGAACGGAACATGGCTCAGTTCGGTGCAAGTTAGGGTTCAGTACGACATTCTGCCCGCAAATGTTGACAACAAATGGTTCGAACAGACGTTTTCTGTGGCGTTCGTAAGGCTGAAACCTCCGAAAGTCGTTAGTGAAGAAGAGTTGGCAAGGAATGAGACCGATCGTGGGGAAGGGTACAGAAGTGGAGGACAGGTGTATCGGCTGCAAAGTCAGTGGGACCCCACCACTCTCATGCAGTCTTTTTTTCTTTTCAGATTCCATTGCCGTTCCGTTCGCAGTGCCCACTCTGGGACAGTGTTATTCGGGAGCCGTGCCCCCTTCCGCCGTCCTTTTCCTCCGTTCGATGACTGCCATTTGCACCGTTCCGAGCAGCAGTTGCGAAGATGCTCGTACAAAAGCCAAGTCTTTCTACGAGCAATTGTACCCGTCGGAGTTCGCATCGACGCCTTCTGAAGATCTGAATTCGGCTAAGGTGGCCAAGACCAACGTTACGTGGGAAGAAGTATTAATATATTGTACAAAAGATAATTTGATCTTCCGTTTTTCAGCTGAACCCGTCGACGTCGTCTTGCCGGCTGCCCGTCTCTTCCCTTCTTCAAATTTATCATGCTAAACAGGGATCAACCCATAACTTCAGGGAAGTCGTTGTAGCTGGAAATGTGCAATTGGAACTTGATGATGTTTGTGCCACTTTTTCTTTAAAGTATCATTAGAGCGTTCTTCCAGATAAACTATTTGCCCGGCCAAGAGATCCGACTTCCCTTCGCCATCACTTTCACAGATGTGACCCCTCCACCGAAATCTGTGTTCGCAGCTCTTCCGTACATTGATATCAGGCTTCCTCATGATTTCTTTTACCCTTTTGTGAGCAGTTTAACGTGTTCCCCGACCTTTCTCCTTACCTTTTTGTTCACAATGTTACTGTCGGTTCAATAAACTTATTGCTACTTTCAGTAATGAACAATTTCATGAGAAACAAAAATAACACAAGAAGGTAAAAATTTTACGTCGCGTAACTTCAGCTGAATTCAGAAATCAGACGTCTTCTATTCTCCGTTAAACAACGAGCGTTACGTGACTCCGAAATTCCGCTCAAATTCTCGAGTTTGCTGACGCATTTCTGTTGAAAATTGCGTGATGGCGCACTTTTGGTAGTTTTTAAGCTTTTTTTTCTTGAAAAATAGAATATATTAGTCTTTTTCTCTCCCTTTATCTCAAAACAAATCGAGAATATACAAAACAACGCCTCTTTTAGGTAATCTCCCCGCCCAAAATGGAAGAGTACACCAGAGAGCCGTGGTAGAGTCTTTCTCGTTTTTCTTGTTATCAAAAATTAACTTATTACAGCCCATATCGTATCGGAGACGATATTGGATCAGCCTTCGCAATGGGTCTTGTCGGAGGATCGATTTTCCAGACATTCGGAGGATATAAGAATGCGGCTAAGGGGCAGAAGTTAGTCGGAATGATGCGTGAGGTCAGAATGAAAAGCACAGTGACTGGGGTTCAATTCGCCGCTTGGGGAGGCATGTTCAGTACCATCGACTGCTGTCTCGTCGCCATCCGCAAGAAGGTAACTTAATATTTTCCACGGACTTGTCAAATCAGTAATTCAGGAGGATCCGATCAATTCCATTGTGTCTGGAGGCTTGACAGGAGCTCTTCTCGCTATCCGTTCGGGTCCTAAGGTAAAATCATTTCTTGCACAAGAGAAAAAGTATTTGTACTATTTCCAGGTGATGGCGGGCAGTGCAGTTCTCGGATCAGTAATTCTGGCAATGATCGAAGGAGTCGGTTTGGTTACCACTCGATGGATGGGTTCTATGATGGATCCGACGCAGCCACCGGTAACGTTTTACTGATGAACTAGTTCTAATGAACGGTTTTCCAGCCAGAAGCTCTCGATGATCCGCGAAGTCTGGGCCAGAAGAGCCAAGCCGAACCAGGAATCGATCAGTCAAGACCGTTCGGAATCCCAACGGGTCTGCCTAACCTTTCCTAGATATCTCATTTTATTCCATTTCCCCCTTTACATTTTCCCCTTCTTTCCACCCAAACCATCTTCGGTGATCAGCCGATCTAAAATCTTTCATAGGACTTTCTTTTACTTCCCTTAGTCAGTTAGTTTTGTTTGTTTTGTTGATGTTGTTCATGATACGAATCTCTCGGATTCGCTCAAACCGACCGATAACCAGAAAACAATCTTTTTGGCTTCATTGCAAAGCCCGTTTCAGATCCGTATGGGTGCCCGGCATCTCCATCCCCAGTTGTTTGACTCGTTTCCCCCGCTCTCTAATAACCTCCAAAAATTTCCATTTTCTGTGCATCATTTTTTTTCTCGATAAAATTGTTGTTTCATTTACTGAAATGCGATGTGCTGAATGTAAAGTGTAAAGTCAAAATGAGCTTCAAGTGTATATTAGTGAGGAAGAGATACAGATAGTAAAATGAGCAATTCCAGAAGTAATTGAGCTCTGAGCTGATGCGACGAGCAGTCTCAAAGATCACTGGAAATCGGATTCTGTAAGGGTTTGTGACTCAATTTGCCTGTCCATGAAGAACTCTTCATTTGCAATAACTAAACCTGTTAGAATATTTCGCAACGTTTCCCAATCTGATTCAGATTTACTCGGTTCATCTCCACAAGCAGTCCTTTCAAAGAGGAAATCAACAAAGAACTGCTAGAGAGCATCAAGCAGCGAATCGAACGGAATCGTCGAATTCTCCAGAAGCACTCTTCGTCCCATCTCAAGTAAATTTTGTCATTTTCTTTCTTTTTTCCATTTCATTTGCAGAGCCCGTGAACTGAACGCTTCTCTTTCGAATCTCCGTCAGTCGATGGCTTCGGTTCAGAAGAAGCAGAAGGCGGCCCATGAACCGCCGGCCAATTCTATCGTCAACATTCCCAGCCAGGTGTCCATCGAAGTGCTCGGCAATGGAACGGGCCTTCTCCGCGCGTGTTTCATTCTGAGAACTCCGCTCAAGACGTACATGTTCAACTGCCCGGAAAACGCGTGCCGCTTCCTGTGGCAACTTCGGATCCGCAGCTCCAGTGTAGTCGATCTGTTCATTACCTCGGCCAATTGGGATAACATTGCCGGCATCTCATCTATCCTCCTCTCGAAGGAAGCGAATGCGATGTCGACTCGGCTGCACGGAGCAATGAATATCAAACACTTTCTGGAGTGTATTCGTCCGTTTCAAGACTCGGATTACGGTAATTGCAAGTATCCGTCGCAAGTGGAAGAACGACCGTACACGATGGGAAACTATGAGGATGCGGGACTGAAAGTGTCGTATATTCCGCTCAGCCCTCCTTTGGATATGGGAAAGAAAGAGAAGGAGAGCAATGCGAACGACGTGGACATTGCCTTTCTCATCGAAATGAAAGAGGCGGCGAGACGAATCGACGCGGCCAAACTGATGGAATTGAAAGTGCCGAAAGGACCATTGATCGGGAAACTGAAGTCAGGAGAAGCAGTTACTCTTCCGGACGGACGGACGATCCAGCCGGATCAAGTATTCTCGAATCATACGGTCGAAGGGGAGAAGCCGATTCTTCTGGTGGCAGAATGCAGTTCGGAGGCTCACGTCAGAGCTCTTCTCGACTCGACAGCCATCCAACCATTTCTGAACGGAAAGAGAAAATTGGACTACGTAAGTACTTCTGAAGTGAAATGTTTTCTTTATCCATTTTACACATTTTCAGATGGTTCATCTTAGCGCTGATTCAGTCCTAAACACTCTAACTTACAAGGAATTGATGGGGAAACTGAAATCCACAAATACGACGCATCTTTTGATCAACGGAGGAAACCCAGTTATTCCGGCCGTCGAAAGTGTCTACAAGTGAGCATCCTTGTTGTTTTCTCCTTTGTAATCGTTTTGTTTCCTCCAGACATACTCGTCTGCTCCGTTCCATTTCTCCGTCACTATTTCCTGCTCTGCATCCTCTGGATTGGAGTGGAATCATCACTCAAAACGAAGAATTGGCTCGGAAAGATGGGCAGTTCATCCGCGTGGCACCTATGCAGCGATACTGGATGAGAAGGGGAAATTCGATGAATGAGGAACCACTCATCAATAACTTGCTGGCGGCCGAACCAGAAGTATCTGACAAAGCAAAAGAGCTCATAGCTGAATATCAGAACATTGAAGCCGGAATCTCGAAGGACTGCGAGTTTCCCAAGATTACTTTCTTCGGGACGTCGTCCGCGGTTCCATCCAAATACCGAAACGTGACTGGATATTTGGTTGAAGGATCCGAGGAAAGCGCCCTTTTAGTGGATGTCGGAGAGGGCACATACGGACAAATGAGAGCAGTTTTCGGGGAGGAAGGATGCAAACGACTGCTAGTGAGCCTGCATTGCGTATTGGTCACTCATGCCCATCAGGACCACATGAACGGACTCTACACAATTGTGGCGAGAAGAAAAGAGGCGTTCAAATCGCTTGGCATTCCGTACAGACCACTTGTTCTCGTGTGCAATCGAAATGTGCTGAAACCGTTGAAAACGTATTCAATCTGCTTCGAAGACATCGAATCCCTTTTGGATATTGTTGATATCTCCAGACATCCCCTGACTCCCCCGGCTAGTCCAAATGGACCGCCTGGAAAACGTCCAAGACTACCGAGTCCGCATCTTCCGCCGAGCAGAGACATTCTTTCTGATTTGCCAATCAGTTTTAATAAAGATCTGTGGAAACTGGAGGAGTTGAAGGCGGTTCAAGTGCATCACACTCGGATGGCCAATGGATTCGTGATGAAAGTGGCCGGAAAGAGAATCGTGTTCTCTGGAGATACGAAACCGTGTGATTTGCTCGTGGAGGAAGGACAGGGAGCAGATGTTCTCGTGCACGAATCCACTTTCGAAGACGGGCACGAGGCGGACGCAATGAGGAAACGGCACTCAACAATGGGGCAAGCAGTGGACGTCGGCAAGAGAATGAACGCGAAGAACGTGATTCTGACTCACTTCAGTGCGAGATATCCGAAGGTCCCAGTGCTTCCGGAGTACCTGGACGAGCTCAACATCGGCGTGGCGATGGACATGCTCAGAGTCCGATTCGACCACCTGCCGCTCGTCTCAAAACTTCTTCCAGTTTACAGGTAACACGAACAATACTGACTGACCCACCAAATTCATAATATTCAGGGAAGTATTCGTATCTGAGCTGTTCGAATTGACAATTAAGAAAGAGCAACGGGTTCTGAAAGACAAAGAATCGTCGGAAGGAGCGAAGAAAGGACAGAAGAGAGCACACTGAGCCAACTAGCTCTTCTCTCACACTTACCCACGTTTCAAGTTGTTATTTACGTTCTTCATTGTTGTTGTTTGTCCAAGTTTTCATATAATATAAAGGCTTTCCTCCCCTAAAAACACAATTCGGTCGCAACGAATTATCGTTTCTTTTCTTTCTCGCCAGCAGCCAACCTGCTATCGAATTACCACTTGTCTCATTGAGTCGCCAAAGTTTCGGTGCAGTTTTTCGAGTTTACTGCCTATTTACATGGAATGTGCTGTCAGCTGATTCGGAAGAACCGAATGGACCCGGAGAATTCATTCAATTAGACTAATTCAAACAGGTTCCGTCCGTTCTTCCAATTAGCTCTACACTTGTGTTCTTTTTAAGTTTGCATTGTGTTCTTTCGCCTTTTTTTCCTCTTCGTGGGCTGAATTAAGAAGTGAATCGTTAATCGGTTGATGTCATGTCATCGGATTCGTGCTCGGTTTGAAAAAAAATGAAATGAGTGCGGTGGAGCGCACTTGCAGCAAGCCTTCCGTTCGACTTCTCCGCTCTTTTTTCCCTCTTTCTGTTTGCCTTCCGCCGGCAGTGCGGACACGGTCTGTCAATTCAATTATGCTCGCCGCTCGAACTTGAGCTTTCACCTCTTATCAATCTGTCTTCGCATAATATCATTTCGTAAGCCTCAATTACACAGGAATCATGAGCGACGACGAGACGTTGGCCGATGTGCGAATAGTGCTTGTGGGAGACGAAGGATGCGGAAAGACTTCTTTGGTAATGAGTCTTCTGGAGGATGAATGGGTCGATACGGTGCCGCGGAGACTGGACAGGCAAGCTGTGACATTTCCAGTCTAATCCTTCATCCCGTTCACATTTCAGAGTGCTGATCCCGGCCGACGTGACTCCCGAGAACGTGACCACCAGTATTGTTGATCTGTCGGTAAAAGGAGAAGGTGCATGACGCAGACGTTCATCAATCGATAATGATAATAGTTTAGACGAGAATTGGTTGATATCAGAACTGCGCCATGCGAACGTCATCTGCGTTGTGTACTCTGTGACGGACGAGACCACCGTCGAAGGAATTCAGACGAAGTGAGCTATTCCGAAAAGGGAATTTGTTATTTTTTCGAATTCAGATGGCTTCCGTTGATTCGACAAGCATTCGGAGACTATCACGAGACGCCAGTCATTCTGGTCGGAAACAAGTCAGATGGGACTTCCAATAACACTGATAAGGTGTGCTCACGAGCTTCTCGAGCAAACTCAAATGACGATCTATTCAGATTCTCCCAATTATGGAGTCCAACACGGAAGTAGAAACATGTGTGGAATGCTCTGCTCGCACTATGAAAAACGTCTCCGAGATCTTCTATTATGCTCAAAAAGCGGTAATCTACCCGACAAGACCGTTGTACGATGCGGACACGAAACAATTGACGGACAGAGCGAGAAAAGCGCTCATACGGGTGTTTAAGGTGCGCCGAGCCGCTCACTCCTCTTCGAAACAAACCCCTTTTAGATTTGCGACCGTGACAATGACGGTTATTTGAGCGATACAGAGCTCAATGATTTCCAGAAGCTCTGTTTCGGAATACCGCTCACTTCTACAGCTCTTGAAGACGTGAAAAGAGCAGTGGCCGAGGGCTGCCCTGACGGCGTCGCTTGTGATGCTCTAATGCTCGCCGGTTTCCTCTACCTACATCTTCTGTTTATTGAAAGAGGAAGACACGAGACAACGTGGGCGGTTCTGCGTAAATTTGGCTACGAAACGAATCTAAAACTGGCGGAGGATTACTTGTACCCGAGAATTGGAGTTCCGGTCGGATGCTCGACAGAACTGTCTCCGGAAGGCGTGCAATTTGTGTCGGCTCTTTTCGAAAAGTATGACGAGGACAAGGACGGATGCCTATCTCCCAGTGAACTTCAGAATCTGTTCTCCGTGTGTCCTTCGCCAGTCATCACCAAAGATGTAAGAAGTCACAATCAATTTCACGAAAAACAAGCCTTATTCAGAATATTCTGGCCCTCGAGACTAATCAACGCGGCTGGCTCACTTATAATGGCTACATGGCCTACTGGAATATGACGACCCTCATCAATTTGACACAGACATTCGAGCAACTCGCGTATCTCGGTTTCCCCGTTGGAAGGAGTGGACCAGGTCCTTCGATCCCCCGCAAGACAATGATCATTCTAACTTTTCAGGTCGTGCTGGAAATACACTTGACTCGATCCGATTGACTCGCGAGAGAAAGAAGGATCTGGAAAACCACGGAACCGACCGGAAGGTGTTCCAGTGCCTGGTAGTCGGAGCCAAGGATGCAGGAAAGACAGTGTTCATGCAGTCCTTGGCCGGCCGCGGAATGACCGACGTGGCACAAATCGGACGGCGTCACTCTCCGTTCGTCATCAACAAAGTGAAGGTGAAAGAGGAGAGCAAGTACCTTCTGCTCCGTGAGGTCGACGTGCTCTCGCCCCAAGATGCTCTCGGATCCGGAGAGACTTCTGCCGATGTGGTCGCCTTCCTTTACGACGTCTCCAACCCTGATTCGTTTGCGTTCTGTGCAACGGTCTACCAGAAGTACTTCTACAGGTAACCCCCAGATCGTTTATAGAGAACGGTTTTGATATCTTTTCAGGACAAAGACGCCGTGCGTTATGATCGCCACAAAAGTGGAAAGAGAAGAAGTTGATCAGCGATGGGAGATTCCGCCAGAAGAGTTTTGCAAGCAGTTTGAACTGCCGAAGCCGATCCGATTCACCAGCAACAACGTGAGCGCCCATCCTTCCTTATCGTTCCCTCCAACTGATTGTTTCCAGATTGGTCAGTCGTCCTCCCCGATCTTCGAGCAACTCGCAATGATGGCTGTCTACCCTCACCTCCGTCGTCTCTTCTATCTTAATGACTCTAATCTCCTGTCCAAAATCACATTCGGCGCTGCCATCGTGGCACTTGCCGGTTTCTTAGTTCTCAAAAACTTGTAGACCCTTCCCTATAAAGTCTCGATCAGGTGCTCTCTATGTTTAATTATTCATTTTCGCCCGGGTCGCCCGCCAACTATCCGATTAGGATTCTTCTAGCTCTCCGCAACTTCTCCCCTGTGTACATCAGCAGCATCTTTTCTTTCTTCTCTGTGCTCATTTGTCTTTTGTACTCGTTTATCTCCATCTCCCTATAAATCTTGTGTTTATTTCGTCAAGTTTCGCTTTTTTCATGCATGATGTACACGCAGAATAGAACCGCGACACAATAGAACCGGCCACAATATAACTGTTTGGGGCGCCTTCTAAGCCTTTCTGTAGAATAATTGTTTCGTAGAAAAAGATAATTTTTGAATCTCGTGATCGATTTATTGCATTCATTAATTTCACTTCCGTCGTGATCCCTCTTCTCTACGGTAACGAAAACCCACAGAAAATAATTTTATTGTACTATCAAAAACGAAAGGAAACCAATTTTCTAGGTATAAACTGTGGTCTCCAGCTTAATTGTTCAAGAGACGAAACATTTTAGTTAAATGAAAAGAACGGACAAAATGCTCATATAAATACACAAAAACAGTTCTATTATGTCGCGGTTCTATTGTGTCGCGGTTCTATTCTGCCCTGTTCTATTATGTTGGACCGTCTCCAAAACTTGATATTTTCTGAGTAGACCTGCCTTTGGTATACGCACAGAAAGTGCGCTCCACTGAATGGCGAATCGCCATGGCGTTGCAGCGCCAATTTTAAATGTGACCTTCCACTCGGGCGCGATTCTCCAGGAGCGGAACAGCTGGCAGTTCGATCTCATTTGTCATTCATTTCATTTCGGTCTCTCATTCTCTCTTGCAATTCTCCAAAACTCCCGCTCTTTCAGGTTTTGGCACACACTTCTCCTCGACTTCCTTCGTCGCCATAATGCTCCGCTCGAAAGCCGAGAATGTGCAACCGCACCCGGCCCCAGGTATGCTCATCGAACATTTGTTTGGAAACGCCTTCTCCCCCCAGACGTCAAAAAGCGGAGACAGATAATGCTCGTCCAAAACGAGTCGGCTTCGGAGAAGTCGATCCCGGAGAACTCGGTGTTCGCCATCTGCCCAACAAGGTCCAACCGTCCGAAAGTCGGGAACAAGGCGCCAAAGAAAGCTGCCAACGCCGCTAACCTGAAAACGGGAGAGTACGATTTCGATAAAGAGGAAGGATACCAATTCGTGGAGCTTGCGACCGATATCTTTCACTACTACAGGTCGAGAGAAGTAAGCCGTCTGCTATAGAAATCTTGGAAACACTTTTTCTCTTTCAGGAAGTGTTCCGTCTCCATCCCTTCCTCCATCGTCATCCGGAAATCGACGTGAACCACCGGGCAATCGTCATTGACTGGCTCGTCACGGTGCAAGAGATCTTTGAGCTTTGTCATGAGACGCTGTACAACGCTATAAAGATCGTGGACATGTACCTCGCCAACACCACCTACTGCACGAAGGAAAAGCTCAGGCTCATGTCGGCAGTTGCCGTCTTGCTCGCCTCGAAGTTCGACGTCAGTCTTTGTTGCTGTTCGTGTTGTTTCTGAGACTTGTTTTGCAGGAAAAGGCGGTTCGGAAGGTGGACGAGTTCCTGTACCTGCTTGACTATTCGTTCAGTCGCGAGTTCTTTCTCGCTGGCGAACGTGAAATGTTCAAGGTCGTGGGATTCGACCTCGGAGCGCCGTCGAGCTACCGCTATCTGCGTCGTCTGGCCCGTGTCAATCGGGTCTCGATCGCCGACCTGACGGTGGCGCGCTACGTACTCGAGACGACACAGCTCGTCTACGAGTTCTGCATGGTCTCTTCTTCAAGATTAGCAGCTGCTAGTTTCGCCCTTGCCATGAAGATGATTGATCCCACTTTTGTCTGGGGCGAGGTGTCGAAGAACTATTCTGGCTACACGGCGGACCAGGTGGAACCCCTAGCCGAGCACATCAACCACGCACTGCACTACGTCACCAACAAGTGGAAGCAACTGAAGAACATCCGCAGAAAGTACTCCCATCCGTATGTGCTCTTTCTTCCTTGTCTCTCACAGTTACTCATTTCCAGAGTTTTCTACGAAGCCGCCCTTGTTCCCCTCCTACCGGACACTCTCGCCCACAAACGGGGACTGGCGCTCCCGAAATTCTCCTTCCCATAACCAAATTAATCACTGGTAATTATTTCGATCTCATTTTTCGTGAAACTGCTAATTTCTGTATTTTTCTTATCGTTCTCTGAGGCTGTAGAATCTCGGTTCGTCCGCTTTCAGAGAAACATCCATTCATTCTGTTCGAGTTCACCTTGTCCTCAGAATCAGTTTGTACCTTCTTTACCCATTGGAAATAATCTTGCATTTTTTGTTTTCTGTAACATGTTGTTGAATAAAGATCGATTGTCCACACCTTTGTTCCTTCAGCTTTCGCATTTTTTCTGAAGAACAAATTCAAACCACCTTAAAATGTTCTCCGTACACGCGTGGAATAACTTTATAGACGTGCGGCCGAGTCTTCTGATATGGCCGCGGACTAGAATTTGCACGGTCGCTCATTTCCTCGCAAATCTGACTTCCCTAAAAACGTCATTCGTTCGTTCTTTTGTGCTCGAACTGATCGATTTTCGCCCAGATTAACAGCAGAAAATGTTCTTCAGCAGGAATTTCAGCAATGCTGCATTAAAAACGGTACGTAAACAACGGTAAGAACGTAAAATATCCTAGATTACTCAAATACGCGTTTCAGAACAAAATACTCCTTCCCCGATTATTTGAAGGATTTGAACGCCAGAAAGCCTTTACAGCACTCGTATCCAGCTGATTTGCTGACGAAATTCGATGAAGAACTGAAGTAAGAGAGTTAATTTGAAATTAAAAATAATTTATTGTATTTGCAGAGGTCTGCGCCCCTATGTGTACGCAGGATTTGATCCGACAGCCGAAAGTCTTCACGTTGGAAATTTATTGATTCTTGTCAATCTTATTCGATCTCAACAGTTCGGAATTAAGCCGATTGCTCTGATTGGAGAGTTTACGGCTAGCATCGGCGATCCCAGCGGCAAGAAATCAGGTTTTATGGTATGACCGTTTCATTTTCAACATAGAATGTTTTCAGAACGCGATCTTCTCGCTGACGATGTTATCATACACAATTCGAAAATGGTTACCGAACAAATTCGGAACATCTTTTCCCATGCGTCCAGTTCCAGTGAGCCTCCAATTATTGTAAACAACAATGATTGGCTCGGAAAGGTAAAAAATAATCGATGTCGCAAGGTTTCTTTTTTTTCAGATTAGTCTTCGCGACTTCTACAGAGACTGCAAAAACATGCAAATGGGAAAGATGCTGCGGATGAGGACAATCAAAACTCGCTTAGAGTCAGGTCTGTCATACACCGAGTTCAGCTATCAGACGATGCAAGCGTACGACTGGTACACATTGTCTGAAAAGTTTGGATGCCGATTCCAACTCGGAGGATACGACCAGTTAGGACATCTAGATTTCGGAGCACATTACATCAAGAAAATGACAAATCCGTCCGGAAAAGACGCGTTCGCTGCAGGTGTTTGCTTCCCGATTCTCACGGATTCAGCCGGAAACAAACTCGGAAAGTCCGAGGGAGGAGGTGCACTTTGGCTCGACTCGAATAAGACGTCACCATTCCACTTCTATCAGTTCTTCGCTCAACTTCATGATGACAAGGCAGAGGAACTGCTGCTTCTCTTCAGCTTGAGAGAAATTGAAGACTTGGAGGATGTCTTAAAATCGCACAGAAACAATCTTGGAAAATGGATTGCACAGAAAGAACTTGCAGCTGAAATAACCCGAATTGTGCATGGAAATGATGGATTCGAAGTGGCCTTGCGATGTACGAACGCGATGTTCGGAAAGAAAAAAGCGGACTTGTGCGGTCTGACTAGAGATGAGATTCTCCAATTGTTCGAAAATCCAGTCGAGCTGAAAAGGGAGGAAGTGAGTTAAAAGAAATGTCTACTGTAATATAATCGACAAGACCAAAATAGCATCGATAATCTTGTTAGCATTTTTTGAACATTGACAGAACATCACATTTTTTGTTGGGTAATTTGAACGTATTCATTCACGATGAACGGACCAAATATCAGTGAACGTAAGAAAGTGAACTATTATTTAAGAAGACTTTTAAGACTGGGGCCCGCTGCGCAGGAAAGTTACGGACAGATCCCGTAAGCATTTTTTTAAAATAAGAATGATGATATTTCAGGTGAAAACATTAGGAGAATTGGCGGATAACACACGAAAGGACAAGGTGAAAGGACATATTTTAATGCAAAAAGGAGCGTTTTCGGTGAACGGAGAGAAAAAGAAGGATCCGTCCGAAGTAGCCGCCGATTTCTCTCTTCCAAATGCACCCGATCTCACTCTCGTCTGTTGGGGGAAACGGGACTATCAGTTGGTCCGATGGGTCTGAATTGATCAGGTAAGTTTAGGTAGCTAGGCTGTTGTTGTCGATTCAATAAAGTATCGTATTTGAATCTCATTCATACTGTTTTTACTCATGTTGCGTTCTGAACGCTATTCTATATCTCTTCCGTTCTATTGTTCTGTTCATTCTTTTTTGTTTTCGGTCTTCTCGTTTCTTTGCATGAGCGGAGGAGTGGTGCACAGCAAACTTCAAAAGCTCGTTCTCTCCACATACCGCGACTTTTTACGTGCCTCTCGTGGTCGAGATCCGAGCATTCGCACGCATATCCAGCAAGAGTTTCGCGCGGCGGCCACTCGATTCCAGCCGAGTGAAGTCCTTCTCATTGAACACCATTTGAGACGGAGCCAACGACAGTTGGAAGCCATTCGAAAGGGACACATTGAGAAGATTGCGACTGTTGAAAGCGCGAAATAAAGGTGAATGAGTGGAAGTTTGAAGTGCATCTCTCCTTTTGCTCTTTCCTTTCTTCTTGGGAATGGACGCTAACACTTCAGAATGGCTGACACTCGCGAACTCCCAGTTTTTGCCTACATCGATGATATCACGCAGCTCCAAGAGCTCCGTCAATACTTGAACAAGCAAGAGAATGTCAAGCTCGATCCAACTGGTTAGTATCGTCTAGATGCTCTCTCATTCAATTTTCTCCACTTCAGGCCCGAAAGAAACTGCCCAGAACTTGGTGGAGATCTGTTCGACCTTGCACGTTCTGCCAACTTGGTCCCAAGACGTGGACTTGGTGCTCAACTCAATATCTTCACTCATCGTCGTCGTTCCGGGCGAGAAGTGCGAGCCAGTCGTCGACGCCTTCATTGACAACGTTTCTCCAAAGTACTACAAGGGAACCGGATGGGGAAGCCCCGCTGGAATCGCCGTTCGTGTCCTCTCCAACCTGTTCAAAGGATATTCGAACTTCCACACCGTCCAAGAGAAGATATTCAAGGCTCTCGTCGACATGTGTGCCGAGTCGCGACTCATAGGAGAGCTTGACTGTGCTCTCGAGACCCTCCAAGACAGATTCAACACGTGGGAGACTCCAGTCGAAGGACAGCGAGAGATTCTGCGCGCAGTGCATCGTGCTCTGCTCGCAGACCACAGAGCCGACCAGGCTGCCAAGGTAGGCTTTAAAACGAACGGATTACGACTAAGACTTTTGAAAGGGATTCCAGATCATGACCGCTCTCCTCGGAACGTACACTGAGAAAGACGCCGCCGCCGCCCGTGCCGATGCGATGGAGTGTGTTCGCACCGCCGTCGTCGACCCGAAATCGTTCTCGTTCGACCATCTGGAGAGGCTCAGTGCTGTGAAAGCTCTGAAACTGTCCGACCCGCTCATGTTTACTGCCCTCGAGCTTTTCATTTCGGGAACCCTCAAGGACTACCAGGCTTTCGTCGCTAAGAATCCCAAGTTCGTGTCTGAGCACTTGCGCGTCGACGAGACCATCCTGCTCAAAAAGATCCGTCTTCTGACTCTGATGTCTCTTGCAGAGGAGAAGAACGTGAGTGGCAAACACAATTTTGATGTTGTGATAATGTATGCATTGCAGGAAATCAGCCTCGACGAACTGGCCAAACAACTCGACATCCTTGCCGATGAGACGCTCGAAGAGTTTGTGATCGACGCGATTCAGGTGAACGCCATCTCCGGAAAGATCAACGAAATGGCCCGAACTCTTGTCGTGAGCTCCTACCAGCACAGAAGATTCGGGTCGGAGCAATGGGTTCTTCTCGAGGTAAATCATTTTCTGCGAATCTTTCGCAAACAAACATTCATTCTCCAGAAGCGTCTCAAAGTTCTGATCGCCAACCTGAAACAAACGCACAACAACGTTCACGACGTCAACCAAAAGATCGAGGCCCTCTAAATAAATTCTCAGATAATATATTTGTTACTCTCTTGGCGGTCCTTTGTATTGTATTCCGTTTCTGTCCTCCTCTTGTTCCGTTCTAAAATTATCCATCCCCCTCTTTTTCCATCCTCCATTTCCTTTTCTTTGATGAGAAAATCTCTATAAACTGTTGGTTAAAGCAGGTTTATTTGAGAACTCCAAGGATTTCGTTCGATGCGAAACCGATTATTTCTCTCATGCATTTCTCTTTTTTTCTTGTTTTGAGGAAGCTCGACGCACGGGCGACCCACTTTACACCGGCTTTGACGGACAAGAGATTATCTTCTTCCGCCGGCTTGATCAGATGTTTGTCACCTGCCGAAAAGCCGTTTTTTATTCCCTTTTACTTTTTCCAACAACAATTTCAAACAAATTTGGCAATAAATTAAAAATTGAGATCCAGATCAAAAACTAAGAAGCTTTTTCGATTGATCGGAATCGCGTGTAGCCTCTTTGCTCTAACACACTGTACTTTGTGTATCCGAAGGGCCGCGCAAGCCGTGTTCATCAGCAGTCAATCGGTTCGTCCTCCGAAATGCGTCACATTCTCTTCTCTAGTTTCTCTCGCTTCGGTCTTTTGGGCGCCGCGGGTGCCTCTCGAAAGCGAGCCGCCCGTGTGTTGTGAAATAGCGAGACGCAGAGAAACGAGACTATAGGCACGACGAACAAGGGCTTCCCCGAACTGTGAAACAGTGCCTTCAAACAGAAAAACTCACTTTGCGTATTCCCCACGTCGTCTTTTTTGAGTTCTGGCGGTTCCTTCCTTTCCTCCCTCTCCAAATATTATGTCTCGCTCTGGCAAGTGTCTTCCAAATTTGCATCGTGCGACCCGCTTGCTCCGTCTGCTCTTCGTCTCCTTTCTTGTTGCAATCATTTCTCTCGTCCTCCTGACATCTTTATTTCTCAGTTGCATTTTCGTACTCAATTCAGCTCTTCCCGCCTTGGAATTTTATTGCCAGTTGTTTTCTTCAAAACAATAAAAACCTGTTCCATTCTTCTCAATTTTCCTAAATCATCGGATCAAATTAGAGATCATTCGATAAAGGTCCCACGTAGCTTTTCCAAACAGTTCATGAAAACATTGAGTGACACCAAAGTACGATTGACTTGACGTGAAACATCTCATCTGTGATCGCGTCATTTCTCAGTCCTGTCTGTCATAGGAAGGTATTTCCCTGCACTCCTGCCTTTCTCCAGGTCATCTCCTTTTAATCGGAAATTGAAAATTTTGGGGAATAGTTGCGATAAGGAGCAGAAACCGGGTGATCGATGACGCTTCTGATCAGTGATTTTCGTGCTGAACCGGCGCAAAAGTCTGGTTTCACCCACTCGGCTGTTTTTGATATCTTGTCCTGTGACTCTTTTTGATCTTTTATTCCGATTCCCGTTGACAATAGTCTAGTATCAATTTTTCAGTAACCCGGGAAACTTGGCCCACAATGCATCGGGCGAGTCTGATATGCCGTCTCGCGTCGCCTAGCCGCATCAATGCTATCAGAAGTGCTTCTGGCAAGAATTACGTCGCTGCTTCACCACTCACCCAGGTATGCCCGTATTCTCGAAATGTTTCGCAACGTGGCACGTTTCTCAGCAACGTCATCAATCGGTGGCTGCTTCCGTCAAGCATGAGCCATTCCTGAACGGCTCTTCGTCCGTGTACATCGAGCAGATGTACGAGGCGTGGCTCCAAGACCCGTCCTCCGTGCACACCTCGTGGGATGCGTACTTCCGCAACGTCGAAGCTGGCGCTGGACCCGGACAAGCTTTCCAGGCTCCGCCGTCCACCTCATATGCTGGAACTCTCGGAATTCCAGTCGCCCATGCTACGTCGTAAGTTTATTTTTCATAATATCGTAAGTCTCATCCTAGTAATCTGTTTCAGTGCCGCCCCGGCCGCCCGCCTTGACACGAACGCATCCGTTCAATCGATCTCGGATCACTTGAAGATCCAGCTGTTGATTCGCAGTTATCAGACTCGCGGGCACAACATCGCCGATCTCGATCCTCTCGGAATAAATAGTGCCGATTTAGACGACACGATTCCTCCAGAACTCGAACTTTCCTTTTACGGACTCGGAGAGCGCGATTTGGACCGCGAGTTTCTTCTTCCACCGACCACATTCATCAGCGAGAAGAAGAGCTTGACGTTGAGAGAAATTCTCCAAAGACTCAAGGTAACTTCTGTTCATTTCTTGCTTTCTTCAGTTGTACCATTTTCAGGAGATCTACTGTACCAGCACTGGAGTTGAGTACATGCATCTGAACAATTTGGAGCAGCAAGACTGGATCCGCCGTCGTTTCGAGGCTCCACGTGTCACCGAACTGTCGCACGATCAGAAGAAAGTGCTTTTCAAGCGCCTCATTCGTTCTACCAAATTCGAAGAGTTTCTTGCCAAGAAGTGGCCAAGTGAGAAGCGCTTCGGACTCGAGGGATGCGAAGTGCTCATTCCGGCTATCAAGCAGGTCATCGACTCCTCTTCCACTCTCGGAGTCGACTCGTTTGTGATCGGAATGCCGCATCGTGGAAGACTCAACGTGCTCGCCAACGTGTGCAGACAGCCACTCGCGACCATCCTCTCGCAATTCTCAACTCTCGAGCCGGCCGACGAAGGATCTGGAGATGTCAAATACCATTTGGGAGTTTGCATCGAAAGACTCAACAGACAATCGCAGAAGAACGTCAAAATTGCTGTCGTCGCCAATCCGTCTCACTTGGAAGCTGTCGACCCTGTCGTCATGGGAAAAGTCCGTGCGGAGGCGTTCTATGCCGGAGACGAGAAATGCGACCGTACAATGGCCATTCTTCTTCACGGAGACGCCGCTTTCGCCGGACAAGGAGTTGTGCTCGAGACTTTCAACTTGGACGATCTGCCGAGCTACACCACCCACGGAGCCATCCACATCGTTGTCAACAACCAGATCGGATTCACCACCGACCCAAGATCTTCTCGTTCTTCCCCCTACTGTACCGACGTTGGACGTGTTGTCGGATGCCCAATATTCCACGTCAATGTCGACGATCCGGAGGCTGTGATGCACGTGTGCAATGTGGCTGCTGACTGGAGAAAGACCTTCAAGAAGGACGTCATCGTCGATTTGGTCTGCTACAGACGTCACGGACACAACGAGTTGGACGAGCCAATGTTCACGCAGCCGCTCATGTACCAGCGTATCAAGCAGACGAAGACGGCATTGGAAAAGTATCAGGAGAAGATCTTGAACGAAGGAGTCGCCAACGAGCAATACGTCAAGGAAGAGCTCACCAAATACGGAGCTATCCTTGAAGACGCCTACGAGAACGCCCAGAAGGTGACGTACGTGAGAAACAGAGATTGGCTCGACTCGCCGTGGGACGACTTCTTCAAGAAGCGTGACCCACTGAAGCTGCCAGCCACTGGACTCGAGCAAGAGAACATTGACCACATCATCGGAAAGTTCGGATCGTACCCAGAAGGATTTAGTCTTCATCGTGGATTGGAGAGAACGTTGAAGGGAAGACAGCAGATGCTCAAGGACAACACGGCAAGTTTGAATCTGCCAGTACTCAATCTTATATTACTATTATTTTAGCTTGACTGGGCTTGCGGAGAGGCTCTCGCCTTCGGATCGCTTCTGAAGGAGGGAATTCACGTGAGATTGAGTGGACAAGACGTCGAGAGAGGAACGTTCTCCCATCGTCACCACGTCCTTCATGACCAGAAAGTTGATCAGAAAGTAAGTTGAAAATAAACCGACTATTCTGATGAAATGAGGGTTTGAAGGTGTACAATCCCCTGAACGATCTTGCCGAGGGACAAGCCGAGTACACTGTCTGCAACTCATCGCTCTCTGAATACGCCGTACTCGGATTCGAACTCGGATATTCCATGGTCGACCCGAACTCGCTCGTCATCTGGGAGGCTCAGTTCGGAGACTTCTCCAACACTGCCCAGTGCATCATTGATCAGTTCATTTCTTCGGGACAGTCGAAATGGATCCGTCAGTCCGGATTGGTGATGCTTCTGCCGCACGGATACGAAGGAATGGGACCGGAGCATTCTTCGGCCAGACCAGAACGATTCTTGCAAATGTGCAATGAAGACGATGAAATCGACCACGAGGTATTTTGAAAAGTAAAGGAAGCGATTGGAAAGTTGTTTTAATTACAGAAGGTCGCTTTCGGAGGAACGTTCGAGGCCCAGCAGCTTCACGACACCAACTGGATCGTTGCCAACTGCACGACACCAGCCAACATCTTCCATCTTCTGCGCCGACAAGTCACCATGCCGTTCCGCAAGCCAGCCATCGTTTTCTCGCCGAAATCGCTTCTCCGTCACCCACTGGCCCGCTCGCCAGTTGAAGACTTCCAGGCTGGATCCAACTTCCAGAGAGTCATACCAGAAACTGGAGCTCCATCACAGAACCCAGCCGGAGTGCAGAGGGTCGTTTTCTGCACCGGAAAGGTCTACTACGATATGGTTGCCGCTCGCAAGCACGTTGGAAAGGAGAACGACGTTGCGCTGGTGCGAGTGGAGCAACTTTCTCCGTTCCCGTACGATTTGGTGCAACAAGAGTGCAGGAAATACCAAGGAGCTGAGATCCTCTGGGCTCAGGAGGTTTGAATTTGCCGAAGAAGATAGGCGATTGAAGTAATGTTTTTCAGGAGCACAAGAACATGGGAGCTTGGTCGTTCGTTCAGCCAAGGTTCAACTCGCTTCTCTCGGTCGACGGTCGCTCGACCAAGTACGCTGGACGTCTTCCATCTTCATCGCCAGCCACCGGAAACAAGTACACGCATTTGCAAGAGCAGAAACACATGATGAGCAAAGTGTTCGGAGTGCCCAAGTCGCAGCTTGAAGGATTTAAAGCCTAATTCATAAATGTTTATCCTTCGTTCGTTGTGTTCACGTCTACCACCTTTTGCCCCTAATTTCTCCTATGAATCCTATCCTTTTCTCGAATCCTCGCAGGCTTTATGACTTGATTTTATTAGTATAGGGTAGTGTGAAGTTATAGGTCCAATCTGATCCGCCGCCCATCCTCTGTCGTGCCCCTCTCACTATCCCCGTTCTCTGCTACCTATTTCCTGTCTCCTCTCCTATTATTTTTCAAAATATACTTCTCATGCCGATTTAGCCGAGATGTAAAACATGAACGGATTCTTCATTCAGCAGTAATCAACCTGTGTCGAGTGAGTTCCAACCAGGTGCTCAAAGTCTTCCTCTCCGCTCAGATCGTCTTCGACATGCATCCGTATGTATCGAATGCACGCTTCGAACGGATTCTCCAATTGGATAACTTCTCCTTTGTCCGGAACTCCGAGTGTCGGCAAAAACACGTGTCTCCAAACTTTGTCGAACTTCTCGTACATTCCATTTTCCTCGTCCTTCTTGCTATAACAAGCAGTGATTTTCGGCTTATCGAATATCGCAGATGTCAGAATGGAACTGAAATGGATAAAATTGAATAGGTCCGTGTAGGAGGGAGTACCTGTGCAGACGGATTCCGTCGGTGTCAAAGGGCTTTCGATCGAACACTGTCTCCAGATTTCGGATCCACGAGTACAACGCCCTCTTTCCCATGTCCATAGATTCGATATTGATCGACCCTGTGCCTCTCACCAGATAGCAGTGCCCTTCCCGTCGCTTCGTCGGCTGATCCCCTTCGCACGAAGTCCACGCGTCCCATCTCAGTTCGATGTACAGGTCGATGCTGTTGTCGGGCGACACGAGACGGGCTCTGCTAGCGAGGCTCCATTCGTTCAATTTTTTCGCACTCCCCTCACCTGCATCTGTCCACTGAGCACTCCTCTCCGAAGTTCGTCGGCCAGCTCATCTTCTTCAGATACGGAAACTTCCGTTCACATCCTTCCGGATCCGAGTCGTCCAGTTGGCACGTCGCAGGAGGATTCAGGTCCCCCATCGGCAGAAAGTGATATCTCCAGTTGTGCGACGGAAATATCTTCGAGGAGTCTTCCCCCTGTTCGTGCCCACAGTGATCGGCTGTAAGAAAGTATATTATAAAAAGACGTTCTGTCCCAAACTGAAAGTGGTCGGTTCTTTGGAGGTGATACGAACGGGCGGGAGCATCGCCATGAGCACGAAGAACAGAACCGTCTGCTTGCGGGAGAACTCGTCATAGCAGAAGTAGACTCCCTGGGAACGGACGTCTGCCTGAAAAAGACGGTGACGAAAGAGGGATCGGAAAGACTGCTCACTAGGCTGGTCGAACAGGCGCCTGAAAAAACAGGAGCCTGCTTTTCAGGCTCCTGGTTTTTTTTGTTTTTTTCAACGCAGCGCTCCGTTTTTGCGTTGAAAAAAACAGGCGCAGGCGCCTAAAATCGCCTGTTCGACCAGCCTACTGCTCACTCCAAATATCGTCAGTTTGCCCTCATTCTGCCAATATCTCGGGGGAGTTTTCACTCTGCTCGTAAACGAATCCGTATCCTGAAAAGATGTGAAGAACAATCTCCCATTGAAACCAAATACTACATTCAGATCTCGGCTGTGAGGATACCAGATGACGTTTTCCTCATCAATTAACTCGTTTTCATCTCTCTCAAACTGTTCCGTATTCTGCACCTCTTCCCAGAGCTCGTTGACACGAACGAACTGTTTCGGATTGAGAAGAAACTCGTCGACGTCTTCAGAATATCCCCATCTTTTAATTCTTCCGTTCGTTATATATGCCATCTGACACATTCTGCACGGAAGATCCACTCGTTCTCCAGGCCAGAAATACACCGGAACAATCTGAAATCCACTTTCCAATCTCTTTGATGTTCATAGATAACCTTGAGGCTGTTTTCCTCCGAGCATCCTTTCAAATACGACGCTTTCGCCCATTTGTTCTCCCAATACACCTTCACATTTTGCGCGATTTCACTGTTTTTCCAGTCGTGTGCTCGCGGCGGAACCCACCGCAGATGGTCGTTTTTGTTAAACGACACCTCAATCGTTCAGTGTTTTTAACAAATAAAATGAGTGCTTGTGTTATTCTCACCGAAGATTTGTAGCATACATTTGCTAATAGAAATGAGAACCAGAAAAACATGGTTTTTTGTTGGGCGTGGAAAAATGAGAAATGAGAAAATTGTCCTGTGGAACATTTCTGGACATTTCTGGACATTTCGATTTTCTATTCTAAAGATGACTGATCTCTTAAATGCAACCGATTCCTTGATCTTAGAAGACGTCACACTATGATTTCTTCAATGTTCATTGGATTGAAAACGGGAACAGAAATGACTAGAAAAGTGAGAACGGAAAGAGAATGAGAACCTAAATAGTCGGAGGAGGAAGTGTGTCGTCCATCGACGTGGCGAGAGTCGTCGTCTCGTTCCGCACGTCGGTCAGGTCGTCCTGTTTCCAGATGCCACGGGCGATCGAGTAGAGCAATCCGTCAATGAGTCGGATCTCGTCGGGGTACAAATGGTGCATGCTGATCAGATTCTCGTGGTAAATTGCCGGGCCCTGAACGTTTCATTCAAAGAGAGTTATGAAGAAAGATAGAGAAATACCCAGATCTGGATAGGATCCATTTGGAAAGACCTCGTCAGATCGGCGTAAAAATGCTGTTCAGGTCTCCACGGAAGGAATCTCTGACGTCCTTTTTCGTCACGACTGTCGAGGGGAACGATGCCGACGGAAGCGAGACATCTGCAACGATCCGGTTCCCTTGCTCCGTTCAATTCTTTCCCAAGACTCACTGTGCAATCGCAAAGTCTTCCCACTCGTGATACGGACATCTGTCTTTGTCGTTGAACAGCTTCTCTGCAAATATCCGCATCGCCTCTCGACTCATAACGTAACCACTTCCGCCCGCATTGTATCCCGTTTCCTATAAAAAACGTTTCCGTCATTTCCATCGAGGTCGTCAAGATGGACGCTCCGATTGCTTACCGTCCGTCTACTCAGTCGGTATCCGATAAAGTACGGCTTCTTCGGATCCAGCGTCGCGAGATATCTCTGCAGGTTTTCGACGATCAAATAAGTGTCGTCGTCGCCTTTGAAGTACCTGCAACATGCGACCGATATGATCTGAACGCTCACGTTGGGGAGCACTCACCAGTCGAAATCGTTCGAGACGTAATTGTAGATGTAGAGGAGAGCGAGACGCGTCTTCCAGAACAGTTTGTAGTAACTCTCGGGCAGTCCGTCAAACACTGTGTGGTAGGGAGTGGAGACGTTGAGGAACCTATCGGAATTGGTGAAGAGATGGCCGGCATCGCAACGACGAAGCCATGTTTCTGCAATGGCAGGCACCTGAAGCACAGATGAAGGCCTTGGGGAGGGGAACGGAAGGGACTCACTCGTGTCTTGTGGTAGATGGACGTCGTCATTGCCCAGCAGAGAAGACTCCCGCTCTTCGGCTGATTCTTCGCACTCTCCGACATTTTGACTGATTTGAGAAGATGCTCATTGTACTTTCTGAAATGGATTGATAAGAAAGGGAAGCAGTGGAGGAAAACTGACTCGAATCCAGAATCATCGATGGGAAACAAAGGAATAATGTCGATGCCAGTCTTGTACTGCACCTGATAGAGGAAGTAGCCGCCAAGAAAGACGATGGCGAACACAATGACGGCACTGAATCGGTACTCATCGGCACAAAGACGCACGGATCGCAGACTCCGGATGTTCTTCTGCAAGTGTTCGGGTGTGGTGCGTTCACAGAGAAGCCGGGTATTCTCGGGAGACGAGGCGGGCTTAGAGGGGTAGTTTCCAAACAGATCCAGCATTTCGGGGAGTATTTTCTAGAAGTAAATACAGGGAAAAGTAAATGGAAAAGTGTGGCCGTCGAAAGAATGTTCGCAATAAATCACCGTTCGATCGGGTCGACGATTTGAATCGGCCCTAATATTTTACTCTGACGGCGTCGAAAACTTTCGGAGAGAAAGCGGAGAGGATTGTGTTCTGGATCCAGTGGTTACCTTCAAACGTTCTCTCCATTTCTTTTGAGTGTGAACGCATATCATCGTTTTTCGGTATCAGAGTATCATGACTTGGAGGCGAGAACGGAAGAGAAAGAAGACGGTCGGTGACTGGTTGGGTTGTCAGCTGAAGAACGGAACAACATTGAAGCAGAAACCAGAGACGAGTGTAATACTGGCAGATCGCAAAGCTTAAAGAAGGGCAAAACGGGGAGGATGAGAGAAGAGCGGACGAGTAGACCGACTCCACCCTGAGAATCCGATCGGTTTGGCCGATAGCGGAGAGGCGCGGCAGCAGGCGGTGAGGCCGCGCGGATGAAGACGACGGCGGCGCTGAGGAAAAGAAGGAGGAGGCGGAGAAGGAGGAGGACGACGCAATATTTAGACACAAATTGTAGCGGTTTTTGCGATGAAGAACAATGCAAATGGGTAAGGACAAACAGAGAAGCGTTGAGCAAAATGAGATGAGTTTGGAAGGAGAGGAGAAGAAGTGAAGTCAGGATGCGAGAGTCGGCTATGGCCCAGACAGATTGACCATCGAGATTTGGCAGAAAAGAGGACGATGACGACATTGCCGATCCACAATTTCTTGCCGATTCTTGCGTCCGTATCAGAATCTTCCCTTCTCCAATGAACATTTGTGAGTGAGTCATCCATATTTACCTTATGCTCTGTAATGCTCGGAGACATATACAGTATGATATACTTCCAGAATTGTAGACGTTGAGATCATCTGAATCGAAAAGAAGACATTGTTGAGATGCCACGTAGATCACGTTTGTGTCCGTAATAAAGAATTTGCCCTAAACATTTCAATAAAGACCTTCTCTTCCGTTTCCAAACGTCTTTTTACGCGATTTTCGAAAACAAGAATGACACGAGGTACTGCCGTCTCTGAATTTTAAATTCATTTCTTGCGCAATAAGCATCGAAGTGCAAAAAAAAAGTGTTCTGCAAGTTTTCAGTTATCTTGCGTGGCGCATCTTTTGGCATACCTGAAGAACCGGCAAAGCCGATGACGACGGCCGCTTTTTAGGTAGGACAGGAATGGGCAGAAGAAGAAGAAGAAGAAGAAGAAGAAGCAGAAGACACCTTACGCAACAAACACGCAAGACTTATTTATTCTCGGAAAAATCAACAAATTGTCAGAACGGGGAAGTGGGGAGGAGAGCATGAAACGGCAGAAAGAAAGGCAACGATTTACTCGACCTGCTGCTCCAATTGGGTCACGATCGGCAGGTAAGGGAAGTCTTCGCGGTAGCACAGATTGATCTGAGTCTGAAAATAAAAATGAGGAAAGCGGGATGATGGAGGAGGCTACTTTAGCATCGGCGGAAATGCATTCGAGTCGTTTGATGATCGTTCGGATGTCGCCTCTGGCTTCCGGAACATGAGAAGTACACGTGGCAAGCAGTTGGGTGACGGCTTCTCCGCAATAAGTGATTGGATCCAACTGAGCGGATCCGTCCCGCATCGCATCGATAAACGTCTGAACCTG
Organism: Caenorhabditis sp. 36 PRJEB53466; assembly: GCA_946814055.1. Classification (NCBI taxonomy): domain Eukaryota; kingdom Metazoa; phylum Nematoda; class Chromadorea; order Rhabditida; family Rhabditidae; genus Caenorhabditis; species Caenorhabditis sp. 36 PRJEB53466. The sequence continues at coordinate 5,216,897 of CAMPFS010000004.1, read as the reverse complement.
CCGGAGAGAGGCGAACGGAGTGCCTCCGAGGGAGAAGATCTCCCAGAGAGTGACTCCCAACGGCCAAATGAGCGTCTGTTCATTGTGAATCATCTTGTGATCCCTTTTGAAGTATTCTGGAGGCATCCAGCGCATCTTCGTCGGAGCCTGAAAAAATTGAGGAGGGATTGAAAACGGATGCGCATACGCTTTCGGTGGTCATATCAAGGGCGTGGTGTTCGGCAAGACCGAATCCTCCAATCTTGACAATGCCTCTTTCGGCAAGAAGCACGTTCGAGGTGGAAAGGTGCGACGGGAAGACGTTTCTCTTCAGAAGATGTTCGACGCCATTGCAGCATCCGATGGCGATGGCGGCGAGTCGTTCGGAGGACAGGAAACTGGCCATGTTGAATGGGTCTGTTCCGAATCGAGCGCAACGGCTCTCTCGCAGGACACCTCGGAGGACGGACTGGTGGAGAGGCTCCCACATGAGCATCACGTCTGAAATTGATATTGTTCAGTGAAGGCGTCGTCCCAAAGAATGCACCTGGTCCGGTTTGAGAAATTCCGCAAAGGGAAACAACATTTTGGTGAGCGCCGGCGGAGATGTTCGCTTTCAAAAGAGATGTGAGCTTAAGGAGCTCTTCATCGGAAAGACGGTTGATATCTGAATGAATCTCCGTCGTTTTGTGCAGTTCCGAATGCTCACTTTTTAATAAATACACGTTCACATCATGGACGGATCCATTATACGAATTGAACATGGCTCTGTAGATCGGGCCGAACTTTCCCATTCCTAGAATACGGTTCATACGGCACTCGTCTGCGTTCTTCGCTTTACCGTACCTACAGTAATGCCTAGCTCTACTTTGTTCGGATTGAAAGTTGTGCCGCTTTTGACGACACTTTTGAAGTTTTCGATGGCTTCTCCTTCAGCCAGAAGACGTTGATCTTCGGGAGCAACTCCGGACGGAGCACGCGAAACTGACTTCTGAAAGTGGTCTCCGTTGAGAGCTTTTCCTCTGTGCAATCAGTTAGTTGTTGACTTATTTTCCGGTGACACGTGCGAAGAGTACTGCCATATAAAGATTTATTTAATTTATTCTCAAAAAAATAAATTTGTGGAAAAAATAAATGAGATATTTATACACAAAAAAGGAACAGACACACACACACACGGTCACCGAAAAAGTTGGGAAGGGAAATCTGGAAGAAAAGAGAGACAGAGAGGGGGAGGAAAGGAAAGGAAGAAGTCAAGGGGGAGTGGGTCATGTCAATCGGATTGGCACGTGGTTAGATGCGGGGTGGAGAGATAACCGTATTAGAGCATTAAGAGAAACGGAGCTAGTTGTGGACGGACGGAACGAATGGTGGGCGAACAGAAGGCCATTCTACTGCCGCAGCTGCTCTTTCTCACGACTCACCAGCTCCGTCGGCGGTTGGTTCGCTGACGTGTAACGGTAACCGTTCGCAGTCTTCGATTCCTTGGTCTGAAAAAACGAGAATGCACACTCGACGGAAAAGCTTGCCGACTAACCTTGCAGCAGCAACAATACTTGTTTCTGTAGAACAGGCACAGGATGATGAAGATAAAGCCGATGAAGAAGCCGAGAGAAGCGATGAAAACGGTGCGAACTCGCGGGAAGTCAAAGCTGGTCACGAAGCGATCCCAGAAGTTCTGCGGGGCTTCGGAGTCGCCCTCCACGAGCTCGACAGTTGTGCTCTCTTCCAAATCGTCTTCGCTTGATTCTTGCGAATCCTTCTCGAACTCATCATCTCCGATATTCGTGCTGTTTCCAACGAAACCTTCATCTTTGTTGTTCTTCTCCTCGTCACTCTCATCTTCTTCCTTCTTCTCCTCCTTCTCGTCATCGTCTGTCTCCTCGTCTTCCGTCTCCGACGTCGTCGTCTCCACATCGTCTTCCTTCTCTTCCTCATCGTCTCCTTCCTCCTCAGCCTTCTTCTTGGCTTCTTCTTGCGACTTCAGCTTCGTCGGCTCGATGTCTTCCAGGTTGACCTTCAGAACTCCATCCTCGTCCTTCTCCTCGCTGCCCTCCTTCTTCATCTCCTCTTCTCCCTTCTTCTCTTCCTCCTCGAAGAAGTTTGTACCTCCGGTTTCCTCGCTGACGTCTCCGTCATCGAGAGCATCCTTCACAACAGTCGTTGCCGATTCTTCAGTTGTGAATGGAAGGGCATCTTCCACTGGCGGTGCGGCAACAATATCCGAATCCCCGAGTCCGTACACCTCTGGTTTCAGATCAAACTTCAAGTGGTCCGACTCAATGACAGACTCTCCATCGTAAATTTGATGGCCTTTCGGAGCAGAAGCTTTGATTTGGCGGGTACGACGGACTGTGGCCTTCAAGATTTGAAATGTTCTGATCTGACTGTTTCTGATCTGTTTCACTTACAGTGTAATACGACTCGAGCTCCTTGGCTCCCGAAAACACGTCTCTGTCGAATTGGACCTCCGGGGGCAAGTCATCGTCGTACTGGTCATAGTTCTGTAATCCACACTTTCACTTTCGGTTCTCTTCCCTTCACTTACATCACTGTGATCGTACTCGTCGTCGTCCTTGCCCTGTGGGTGATCTTCCTTGCTCTCGGACAAGTCCACGAGCACGGAAGCAATGCAAGTGTGCGCTCCGCTTGCCGTTGATTCCACTTCTCCTTCACAATGCTCTGGTGCCTAAAATGAGACAATTTTGAACATCTTCATGGAATGAAAAAATCACCTTCACTTGGAATTTGTAGTGAAGTGTGACGTTCTCGATCTTGAGGTGTCTCCAGTACGGCTCCAGCCAGAACGGCTCGATCGTCACGACAACCGAAGAGTTCTCATTGACAGCAAGAGGTTGTGGCGGACGTTGGAGGGCTGAAAGAGCGAAATGAGACCGGTTCCTACGTGAACAACTGACCATCAGCGTAGCAAGCTTGGTACGTTTTCATGGTGAGATTGGCGGGATGACGGGTTTGAGTGAGGTCAGTGTGGCAGTTCTCGGCTAGTTGGTGGGCACAACTGCACGCTCCGACAGTCCGGGAAGCACGGGATTCCTTCTGACGGAGACAGACACTGTAGCCGTTCTCCGTGCACTGACTGCAGTCCGTGCAGACGTCAGTCTTGAGGGTGTCTTCGTTGACGAGACTTCGGATTCCATGGGTGTCAGCGGTGATCGGGCAGAGGAGGTCGATGCACCCTCCGCCGATCGCCTTCTTCTCCACCGAAAAGGTGCTGAAAAGAGAACGAGATAATCGGAAAGAAACGGGTGGGAAAGTACCTGACTGTCAGCAGCCATGTGCTGAGAGCTACAAGTTTGAAACCCATTGGCTGGGCTTTGGAATAGCAAAGAGATCTGGAAAAGAGCTAACGAATGGAAAGTATTTGCAGGTGAGCAAACAGAAACTGCGAGGGCAGGAAGAAAGCTGCTAAAATAAGATATAAAAAATGGATGAATCCCCCCGCCACGTCGCACATCCAGAGGAAATGGAGAGAAGGCGTGGCGTCACAAGTGGAAGAAGAAGAAGAAGAAAAAGAGGGCATGAAACCCGATAGGATGAAAATATATCTGCATGAGAGTGCCAAAAACGAGCAGAGAATTGTGTGCCGGATCAGAAAAGAGATTGGAAGAAAGGTTTCAGATGACAGCGGAAGTTTCAGAGGAAAGAGGAGATCGGAGAGCAACGTCAGGGTCAGGTTTAAGCAAAAACATTGACGAAAGGCAGCGAAAGCGCAAAAAAGTGTGGATGATGAGTGCGCGCGTCCGAGGGCAGGAGAGTAGGCTCCTGCTGGCTGCCGCTGCTCCCGCTGCTCTCGCGCGGGGAAGACACAGCGACACAATTCGTCTTGAGACGCCAGAACAAACAGAAGAAGAGCTCCCGCACGGGAGCAGAAGGGGAACAACATGACGACGATGGCCGGCATGAGCGCAACGAAATGGATAGGAAAAACGAGCATGCAAATTTTTGTGTCTGTCCGAGCATTTCTCAGCCGAAATCTGGATCCGCAAAAGATTGAGCACTTGGCGAGAAGCATCAGAAGGTCAGCCAAGTGGGCTCCCATCGGAAGAGTGGGCGGCGCCGCCTATCGATGGTGTGTTTTGGGCGGGAGCACACAGTACGACTCGAGTATAATCAGCGTTCGAGCTCAATTTCTGTTTGCCGACTGATGGGGCAAAAAATAGGGCTGCAGGATCACGTGGAATTAGAGGAGCAGAGGCAGTAACCGATCAGTGATCACGAAAAGTGGGCGACGAGGGATTACGGTAGGGAAGGCGAGAAGCGCCAATAATAAATAGTTGGCAGAGGGGGCGAACAGAGCTGGATAATGAATTCGGACGGTACGGAGCAGACTGTGATGGGATTCCATCAAGAAGTTGAGGAGAAGGGTATTGAAAAGGGATGAGTTCGAACCAGGAAGTATTATAGTTGAGTTAGAATCGCATCGATTTGGTTTAACTGTTCGACAGAGGTCTCCCCGTTCCCGAAATGTGTTGGTAAGCGGCAAAAATAAGATTTTTGTCCTCTCCCTCCCGGCTTCCTTCATTTCTCTCCCAACATCTCATTCGAGTGGTTTGTTAGCCTAACTGTAAAAACGTCGCGGACCGGGATTGTTTACCGAAAAAGTTAGTCATTTCGCCTCCTTATGTTTCAGAGAATGAGCCGCCCCAACTGTGCAGTAGGAGGCAACCGAAATGAGCGAAAAAATGAGGGAAAAGGGGAGAGGGAAGACGGTCCAATTTGATGGAGATGAACCAAATATTTGTTCAACTATTCGATTTCTGCTTCAATTGAGTTGGTATCTCTTAACAGTGGGAAGGGATTTCCGCTCAGAGAATCATGAGAAATGGTAATAGAACTGAAAGAAAGCGGGCAGATGTTCAAAGGACGCATAGTTTTTGAGCCCCTCCACAACGGCTGTTCAATCATTTTTGGGGGCCAGAAAAGAGAGGTCAAATGAAAGTTATTAGAAAGAGAAAACTAGTGACTCATGAGGCAATATCGGAGTGAAAGAACGGATGAATGGACGAGTCTGTGCGCCCGCAAATGAGTCCGCACAGCACACGCATGTTTGTACGTTTTTGAGCGAAAATGGTATGCGAGCTGGTGGTGTAAGTCCTAATGAGAAGTGGTCTGATATGTACATATTAAAGTACAAATAATAGGTGGTGGGGTGCGCGGGGGAGCTCACCGAGCTGAGCTTCATGTCGCTGTTGACACAGAAATACGATATCTTGGGGTTGCGACCAGGGCGCTGCACCCCCGAAAACGGGTGAAACGAAGGTTGCGTCAATTGCCGTTTATGGGCAAAAACCGAAGAAGTAGGCGAAGGAGGAGCAGAAAACGGTAGAGGGTAACCGGGCGGGGGATGCATATGCGAATTATAGAAGGACAAACAATGACTGGGCAGGAAGAGCTGCCGGCCAGAGGGGAGAGAGCTCGAAAAGCTTGAGTGGAATGTGGTCGGAAGCAGATTAGACGGAGGTGGGAGGGTCGGGGGACATTCTGATGGAATGTCATCATAAGATACCGAGAGAGGGAAGAGTTACTGTAGAACTCATTTGATAGAGGAGAGACGTCATTACAATGAAATAGGAAAGTTACATCTGGAACTGTTTATTGTAAAACTTTGAGCAACTCCGCGCGAGTGAGCACTAATGGAGGCCGCGAGCGGAAACTCTAAACTTGTGATCACAAATGGCATCCGTGGAACATTGACTTCTGGATGCTCAGAGTCCGGTTGAAACTTGATGCTCCTAATTGCGTGACCACTTGCACAATGCAAACAGACGGCTGAAATAGGCGGAAAGAGAAAAGAAGGGAGCATCACCTAAAACCGCCAACTGGGAGGTACTCTTCAAATAAACAGAAGCGCGCTAAAAGCAGCACACATATAGCCGGGGAGCACAGTCGTCTCGACGGTTAATCCGTATTTCACCCGCGGCTCTCTAAACCAACACGGCTGCGACTCTTCGTCCGATGCGCTCCCTTCCCTGCCCGCTACTGTACACTGCTTCCCTATCAATGTACACATACTACCCAACTACTAAATTGGACAACTTTGCCACGTCATCTTTCACTTATTCTCCATTTTCTTTCGTTTTTTCTTCCATTAGAGCATCAAAAATCCTAGAGAGGAAATATCGGAGCCAGGATCGGATTTCAATCCCCTCATTTTCGGGGGATGGTTTATTTTTCCCTCGTTTTGTGTTTTCTTCTGTTCAAACTACAACATCTTTCGCTTCACCGTAATCATTTTATTTCAAAGGTCTCGAAGCGAAGAAATCGACCCGCGAAGAATGGGAAAAACGAAAGAGAAATGGTCAGGCGACAAGGGATGACGTGGCAGAATACGGGGGCGGAGGCGTGTTGGATGTGGTCGACTGGCTCGCACGTTGGTACGAAGGGAGAAGTCTGGAAAGAAGAAGAAGGAACGGCGTTGGAAATCAAATAGAGAAACTGACGGAACATTCGAAGAAACCACCGAAACGCTGCTGTCTGGAGTCGTTGGTGTACGGCACATTGAGCGGAGCAGAAGAAGCATTGACGACCTGAATGAGATTACTGTAGTTCATGCTCAGCATCTTCAAAATTCTAACCTGTTCGTAGGATTACTCGACAGCCACATGAGAATGTCGTACGAAGAGTTGGAAGTATTGTACCGACTGATTGAGACCCTGCAACTTCTCCAATTACTTTCTCTCCCTTCTCCGCTTTCCCTCTCACTTCGGCTTTGTCATTTTGCTAAGTCCGATGGAGAATGCCAACGCAATAACCATTAGCATGAAGATTCCCACGAAGAATGTCAAGTGATCCTCCGATTCTTCGACTGGCTCCACCAAGTATATCGGCGGCTTCTGCAAAACCGGAACATTCTTTATTTCTTCCCGAGATGCTCATTCTCACACGACTAGTGGTGGACGGAAAAGAGGATGGGGAGCAAGGCGGCACCTGAAACACAAAAACAGCGTTAGGAAAACATCAATTATGATTGTCGGGGAGCATCGGCGCATTTTGAGTTCCCACGGGGGTTCCGTGACAGAAATCTCGCATGATAAATACTCTCTTATTCGGTGAGAGAGTGTGTGCTCCGATGAGGAAGCAGAAACGGCCCAAAAAGGGGCGCCCGGAAGAGATTTCGGAGGGCCTACAGTCGTTTGTTTGAGCAGCCCTAATTACAGTATCCCAAGAGAGTTTGAGAAGACGTGGAAATAGGAGACACTCGACTGACGTCAATGATGAAGGACTCACCCGTTCTGTGTCATTCAGGAAAAGAACAAGTTGGCAGCATGCACGGCGTGTCAGATTCATCGGCTGATCGCATAAGTGCGGCTTCATTTGTCGCCTGCAAGACGGGAGAATACGGCGAAAAGAGGGAGAGCCGAGTGACAGTAATTGAATTATTTTATTATGTTTTTGGGGCCCGGCTCAACCCGCCCTCTCAACAAATTGTCTTCTGGAGAAGACGAAGAAGACGTGCCGCCGACGGACGGAAAACAACAAAAATAAGCGGCCGAAACGGAGGCAAACTTATGCAAAAATGTTCGCGGTGCTCTTCTTGGCAGCCAAGCGAAAAACGGAGATGTGGCGGAGAAAAGGAAGGAAAAGAAGGGGGAGTCGGGCGAGGGAGCCACAATGAAATGAAATCAAACTTTTTGATGCCAATTAGCGACGGAAGGCATGCGGGGGAAAATGGACGGCGCGGGCTGATTATTGGATCATTCGGAAGCGAATTACGAGGAGAATCGGAATGGTTTCGGAACGATCGGAATGGACCCCAGAATGCGATTATTCAGAAAGCAGAATGATTGCGGCGAAGAATGCACTTTCGAACTCATTTTATTCAATTTCATTTCCCTGACATGTCTATCACAATTTCTAATTTATCTGCGAGGACGTTTTATTTTTTGACAAAAAAACATTCAGTCAGTGATCTTTTCTGGAAAGCAAGTTGGAAAAGAAGAAGAAATGTGTCAGACGGAGAGGGAACGCGTTGTACAGATTAAATGAATGATTAATGAGGCGGCAAAGAATGAGAGGAGGAAGAAGTCCGCAGGGCTCCCCAAGCCGAAAGTGAGCCTTCGGGTCACAAGCACCCCATCTCCTCCTCGGCCAAGCAGTCCCTGGAGACGTGGGCCCAAGAAGGCGCCGCCTATCAAACTCCCATTTTCTTTGAAAAGTAGTGTCTCGGCAGGAGCTCTCGCTCCCTCTCCCTCTCTAGACACATGCTGCCAGATAGCAGAAACACGGCTCGCGTCAAAATGATGATGCACCTGATTAGAGAGAACGAAAGAGAACAGCGGACGGACGGGAAAAGTGAGAGGATGACGGGAAGGAACTCTTTATGAGAAAGAGAGGAGGACGGCAGGCACAACAATAACAGAAGGTGTTTATTTCTTCCGGAAGACGGCGCCCGTCGAAGTGACACCTTGTTTGCCTCCGAAAGAGAAGCTATGCACCGCCGGCACTTCACACACCATATCCAGACTCGGATGACAGAATTGGGCACGCATTTCGTCTCTGGAAAAGGAAAACATGAAAAGATGCGAGGCGTAAAGAAGGAAACGACACTTACAGTGTGAAATTACAGGAGAAAATGACGAATCGTCCGTCGGCAGTCAATCCCTTCCGGAGGAAGTCAGCGTAGGCGGCAAGACGGGCATCTCGTTCGTCGGAAAGACTCATTGCATCCCAAGTGCCCTTGTCGAGGATCACATCGAACGGCGGCGAGAAGAAGTCGTTGCGGGGAGCTGTAATGTCCAGTTGCTGCAAAGGAATTCAGATGAAAATTGAAGTCCGTCTGGTCCCACCTCAAACTGAATATCCGGCAGTTCCTTTTCTTTTTCTTGTTCTTCCTGTTCCGCTCTCGATGCCGCCTCCGACAAATCGACGGCTTTCTGACAGTAATCCACGCCTTTCAGACTTCGGAACCCTTTCGATCTCTTTAATTTATCCTCGTTTTCCCCTTCCGTCCTTTGTTTTCACTCACTAATTTTCTAAGAACTGATCCATTTCCACATCCCAAATCGAGAATTCTCGCCTCTTTTTCCGTTTTCGACTCGATCAAATACTTCACAATTCTCGTTTCCGCGGAAATTCCGAACCACACTTCTCCCTCGTCCCCGTGCGCTTTGAAATTCTCCAGTTCCATTTTGTACCTTTTGTCCCAACTTAAAGTGAATTCCTTTTTTTCTCATTTAAATAATCAACTTACAAATCCTTCGTTCCTAGTTCAGAAGACGCAATTTTTACGTCTTCGTCGCTCATCTGAAACCATTTTTGAAAAAAGAGGTGAGAAGTCCCAGTATTCATTGAAAACGTCACACTTTCACCAACTTTCAACTGTATTTATTTACAAAAAAGAAGTCTTTATTATGCGTAGCAGACGCACTTTCCCGTAGTTATCTTTGTAGAAGCGGGAGATCGTCAGGTCAGTACTGCTTATCAAGTTGGGTAGCGAGAATTTACAAATCTTTGGGAGGGAGGCAGATAAACTATTGACATAGAAACATTGCAGACGTAAAAGTCTGTCAATCGCGCTCTACCGCTCTCCACATGAATTGGGGCTATTATAGGGGCACCGCACAGAAATGGCGCTCTGTTGAGAAACTCTTTTTGCAGTGCAAATTGAGCGACCTCGGGGCCGCGTTTGAAAAGTTAGGCCACATTTTCAGTGGAAAATTACTTCGCGGCCTAGAAATTCGGCCAGATTGCGAACAGCGCGCCCTTTCTGTCCGGTGCCCCTATAATACAACGTAATAGAACTCGCACGGAAAAGAACGAAGCTACAATGTAATAGAACTCGCACGTAAAAGAACTGTTACGATATAGAACTCGCAGTTGTTTTTGAACGTTGCGAGTTCTATATCGTAACAGTTATTTTCCGTGCCAGTTCTATTACGCTGTAGCCTCCATGAATTCAGTGGTAAGTTGGGAAAGGTCGCGGCCGCGGCCTGGTTTTCACGTGGGAGTGCGGTAGATTGCCACTCTTGAGGTGCTAATAAATATTTTGGTTATTCTAAAACAGACAAACGTCCAGACAGTCACAGATTCGTGGGGGATTTTAATGAGGTAAACGAGCATGAGGTAATTTAAAATTTGAGCTTCAGCGACCTTGCTATTCGTTGTTTTGCAGTCGTTTTCGGCGTCGCGCCTTCTACACCATCGTTCTTTTCGCCTGGAAAATCATCATTGCATGATTTCCTTCTCATTAAAAGTACCTGATAACATTTCTTTTGGTTCTTTCGGCTCTTTGGGCTTCTTCGGTCCCTTCGGCTTCTTCTTTTTTATCTTCTCTCCAGAATGCACTGCTTCGCACTTCTCCAACTGGTCGTTTAACTCTTCGAAGGACCTCGTTTTCCTCTCGGGTATTTCTTCCTTTCTTGCCTCTAAATGTCGTCCACAAAGATCAGCAACATCCTGTTTCAGCTTTATTTTTCTGCCCGAAGAAGTGCACGCACTGTTGAATATACCGACGACGTTCTTCTGATCTTCAGTTGGTTGTGTGATGATTTTCACTTTCATCGGCGCACTTTGAACGATTCCAGTCGGACAGAATTCATCCAAATCGTCATCCCTTTTCGGAATATCGAATGTAAACTTTGGAAATTCTTCGTCCTCTCTTCTCTGCTTCTTCGAGCACTTCTTCTTCGTCGGAGTCGGATTGTACTCGTCGTCCCTCTCCGCCGAATCTCGGCTCTTTCTCTTTATTTTCACCTTCATCGGTCCTTTCTTGCTCTCCTGTATCTTCCTTTGGATGTTAAACTGCTTATCGAACGAGTGTATCATTTTCTTCTTGTTCTCAATGTCAATGTCGAATCCGTACTTTTCCTTTCCGAATTCTTCCTCTTGTTCTCTTATCACCCACTCACGCATTTCGTCTGCAAGCATTATAGCTGCTTTCCACGTGCCGTGCTCCATTTCACGCATGTCATTTCCTTCGTCATTGGCTTCTGAAAAGTGGAATAGTGGAGTTGTCAGTTTTTAAGCGAAAAATTACCTCTCATCTTCTCCAGAAAAACGTTCCTCATGTACATCCAATGCAGATACTCAAAGTTTGGAAAATAGAACTTCGCCTCGCTGTTGATCTTTTTGCGGACTGAATTTTCCAGATGGTACACTCGCATTTGCGTGTCCAAGTTTCCCAGATGAAGGAAGTTTCCGCCGAAGACGAGAGAGTCGACCGGAGTGTAAACGGCGTGAATCCATCCAGCCGGGATCAAAAGGGTCTCTCCTTCATCGATAACCACTCGCTTCACGACACCCGGAACCAGGTCACCGAACCATTCAGTCGAAGTCGGCGAGCATTCGTGTCTCTCGTACGCCGCCAAATTCTCTTCCGTCGGTTTTATAATATAAAAGATCTTCTGACCCTGCAACAGGAAGTTCGATTGTTGACAAATGAACAAGAATGGAGGCTCACTTTGAAGATGTGATAGTAGACACTGCTTCCTCCGAAGTCAATGTGAAAATCAGTGTACGAGTGGGCCATTCCTGACAGACAGAACTGTTCAACTTTTGGACGTTGTTCTTCCGGAAGGAATTCTTCCTTCTGAAGCAGTCGAATGTATTCTTCTCCGCATTCGTCTGGCCAGAGACGGTTGACCATCGAGATGTCTTGCACAAATCGAGGCGGTTTCGCCTTTTCTTTCATACTGCAAGGGAACCTTCACAATTTCAAAGCACAAAAGAAAACGCACACTATATTGTCGGAAAATTCCAGAGACAAGAAGTTATAGAGATGCTTTCTGGGTGAATTGTCGCGGAACTTTTTGAGGAACGTGGACAGCTTCATCGAGTACGTATTCTGATTGTACACGTCAATCGTGTCCACTTCGTAATCAGGCCCCATCACGTCGACAACATCCTCCAGATCAAAGTCTTTCTCTGGCATCACCATCCCGAGTCCCTCTTTTTCCCGAACAAGGAACACTTTGTCCCACTTGTCAGGGCCTCCAAATTCACTGAATTTTTTTTGGAATTCGTAGCCGTCTTTCACAATGCAAACTTCGCTGTCGTCTCTGAAATTATTTTTCTATTTCAGAAAGAACGGAACTGAACTCACGGAGGCGGAATCTTTTCGGCCCAGTCCTGCATTCCGCGGATCCATTCTTCCGAACCCACTTCCGTCGGACGATTCTTCTCTGCGGCATCATACCAACGATGTCGATTCGGTGCGAGCTTTTGATATTCTATAAACTGAATTGAATAATTTTCGCAATGAAAAAAAAACGCATACCGATGCTTGGGCCAGCTGAGGCCACACAATTCGCACAGTGGAATTTTTCGTACAAGTAGTACTCGTACTGCTCCAGTCCAGAGCACAGCATATGATACCAGGCGCTGCATATTTCGCATCCTATCCACTGGAAGTCATTGTGCTTGTGTCGGTGCGACTTCTTCTTGCTCATCAGCGGTTTTTGCTCCGCTTTTCTTTTTGCTTCTTCAAGTGCGGCTAAGTCGTCTTCGTGCGTAAATCGACCACATCCATGACATTTGTCCGTGTCCTTCGGAGTTTTCTCACTGTCTTCGTAATCCGACTGAAAAAAAAAGATTGTACACTGGAAAGTGAAAAAATTGTTGTACGTCGTTGTCCGAATCTATTTCCACTTTGAGTTGCTCACTCATTCCGAAAAACCTGTCTTCTTCCCTTTTGATTTCTTCTTTGATTTCAGCTTTGGGAAAATTATCATGTAGCGACTGCAATAACAAAGGCTTATTTTTATTTTCTTGAGATTAACATACGCTCGGCCTTTTTCCTGTCGTTGGATCTGTTCTTGGCAGCTGATCGCTCGACACACATTCCTAAAGTAAACATAGTTACTTCTATTCAGAATAGTGAAATAACCCACATTTTTAATTGAACTTATTATTTTATTTATAGTTTCTTGGAAAACGACACATATTTTTCGAAGTTGCTTGATCAATCAACTCACTTTAATATTTTCATGGTTAGGATGCGCTGAACGTTGCTGGACACTTGGATCGGCCTGAAATAATGTATTTGCTTTCAAAATTCTTTTTATTGGTGATTATTGATTAGCAAATGTTCACCTCATATTGGTGCTGTTCCATTGTGTCATTAGTTTCTGTTTCATTTGCTGCCGAAGGCAAGCTTTGAAGAAATTGGTCAAGGTGTTGTTCAACTTCGTTACCACTCATTATGGAGAACTCTGTCTCTGCAAACACACAATTTTACTCAGGTCAGCAAGCTGAGGGAAGGTAACGCAATTCTTTTTTCGTTCAGACCAAGTTAAAATCATTTGACAATCAACAGAAATGTTTTGAAAATAATCAAAATTCGAATCTGAGAAAAAGCAATCGAGAGGAGCTCCGTAATCTTACATTTGGCACGTAGCCAACCGACGGGTCTCGCCGCGACTGGCCTATTTTCCTTCAGCCTTCTCTGCGCCTTTAATCTCTAACCGTCTGTGCCCGTGCGAATTTCCTTCTCTAACGTTTTGCTGCTTTTCCATTTTTTGTGACGGGGAACAGTTCAATTTCTGCGTTACGTTTTTCACGTTGATTGAACGTGATTTAGACATTCAATAACCGGTATTTATTGTCTTGTTGTTTTTCTTTGTGTGACACTTCCTTTTCCATTCGTAGTTGCTCTAAGATCGGTGCTCATCAACATTTTCAGGAAGATGAACCGTGCTATCCTTTCTTTGGCTAAAAACCAGCAATTCATCCGTCGCTCGCTCCACAAGGGTGTCGATTCGACCCCGCCTCTTCGCTTCACCTCGATCAGCGAGAAGGTATTGATCACAATCATTTCCGTAGATTTTAAGACAATCTCAGATCGCCCTCTACGGATTCATCTGTGTGGCGTTCTTGGGGTACCCGACTTCTGTGCTCTTCAGACTTGACAGTCTCCGCCCAAGACCGGACAACGCTCTTGCTCCAGAGGTCCAGGAAGAGATCGACGCTCGTGTCGCCGCCCGCAAACAGTAGAAGATCCATTATGTCGCGAACCAATGTGTAGACTTTTGAGAAAAATAAATCGATTCCTGTTTTCTGTGCACCACTCATTTCATTAACAATGGTTTGACCATAGAAAATAAATAATTGGCTTGGACTGATGTAACTTGAACATTTTCATTGTTAAAGATGGTTCGACAGTGGTCATGGAGAGGTACAATTGCTCAGCCATTCGCTATCAAGCTCTTCAAAGGAGTTTGGAATGCGCACCCGAGATTCGCGACGCGAACAGTTCTGGTTCAGAACAATGACGTCGATGGAGCATTCGGACTTCTCAATAGGTTTTCAGTTTGATTTTCTCATTGGTCAACCGACGAACTTATTAGATTAATGGACTCGGAAGGAATGCTGAAGATCATCCGCCGCACTCAGTTTTATCAAAAACCGTACATGCAACGTAAAGCGCTGTCAATGGAGGCGTCAAATGCGATTTTCAACGAAGACATGAATTGCAAGATGAAATTTCTCGTACGCAAAAACCGCCCGGACAAGCACCCTGGACAAGTGACCTCCTGATCCTCGAGTTCCTTCTCTAGTTGTTACGCTCTTCTCTTTTTTCATGGTTGATAAATATCTATAACATTAATTTTATTAAAAAATTATCACGAATTAGGGGTCAGTCGAGTGGAGTTTTCACTGGCTTCACATCATACGGATGAAGACGATGGCCATGGCACCTGCAAATGAAGTCATTGAGAAATAACTAACGAGCAACTAACCCATGGCGAGATGGGTCCAGTCTTGGGAATTGGCACCATCGGCAGGGCCTTCGGTTATATTAGCGGGGTTTTCTTCCGCTTCTCCGCGGTTTCCTTCCGGTCGCTCTTCAAAAGTCGGCTCTATCGATGTAACAGTTCCGTTAACGTCTTTCTCCGTCACGAGATTCTTCGTCGTTTTGGCAATGGCGGTCGAGGTTTCGTCTCCCGAAACCACGGCAATGGCGACGAGAACGAACAACGAGAGGAGGGTCAGCTTGTGGATCATTGTTGGCAGGCACGGTCCAGTTGATTGGATGGCAAATCAAAACGGATGTGATGTGGAGAGAGCGGCCGAACGCTCCTTTTATGCTGTCCGGTGGAATAGTGACCGGGTGACCGGAAGGCCGATGTCAGGCCGATTCTCGAAGATTCTGAGGCTTAGAAGATAGGACAGGGGGGTGATTTAGGGCTAGCAAAAACACTGCTTTTCAGATGTCCAGAGAACGAAAAAAATACAAAAAAATAATTATTGAAATCGAAGCAATCAAGTTTTCTTCTTCTTCTTCGCCGCCCTCTTCGTTCTGTCGGATTGCTCGATCCGCAGACTCGCGATCTTCTCGAGGGTGTCATCCTGGTCCGACTTCTCCTGATAAAATCCCTCCTTCACCTTCTTCTTTTTGTCGTCTTCCACTTCCTTCAACTTCTTGTTCCTCTTGCTCTCCGTCGGCATCTGCAAATAAATCGATCCGATCGGTTCGCCACCGAATTCTTACCACAAACTCGGGAAAGTTCTGCTCCGATTGATCCCCTTCCTCTTCCGCGCTCTTCTTTTTTTTCTTTTTCTTCTTCACTTCCTTCTAAATCATTTTTTCATATGTATTCCCTCTTCCACTAACTTTATTTGGTTTCACCGCGATGGACGCGGGCGGTACGGGCTTCGCAGTCTGTTTCCTGACCTGGCAGAATGCAATGATTCCCGACAAAAAGATCGAGAGGACTAACTGAAACTGTCAGATTCACTGGGGAACTGTGACTAGAATCCGACCTGGAATAGAATGAAAACTTCTGGAAAACGCATACCCAGGGAAATCAACAAATGATGGCCGTTCCGTTCCGTCAAAGCGTCGCTCTACAATCACACTTCCCCCGATCCTTTCCCGTGATCCCCTCACTGTACAAGTCTTTCTTCTTCTTCTTCGTCTTCTTCTTTTGCTTCTTCTTGCGTAACCGTCGTTATCCTTTTGCGGCCGAAACCCTCGTCGAACATGCCAAAACTGCTTCCACACCTCGTTAGCCAGAAGCCATTCCTCTTCGGAACCGGTTCCGTTTGTCTCCTTCTATAAAGGCGTCCCTCCGTCACTTCGCCGCCCTTCTCCGTAAACGAAATGCCCGTGGACGGTGCTTCAATTGCCACGTGGACGAGTGTGCTCGTCAGTGTCTCGTGCATCGCCTTCTGCGCTTTTTTCGCCGCCTCAGTCTGTGACGACATCAATCAGTTCCTCGATGATTCGCTTGTTCTGTTCAAAGAGGGACAAGGAAGAACCGATGACGCATGGAACGAGGTGATTTATTTGAGCGACAAACGATTCAAGCAAGATCTTGTCAGCAAATCGGTTCGACAGAAAAGATCCGATCTTCCGGCTCATTGCAGTTAGTTTTCATCTCTTTTTTTCCCAACTTTCTTTCGTTTCTCAGATTGCCTCACTCAAAACCAGTGTCCTCCCGGACCTCCCGGACCCCCAGGGCCAGCTGGAATGGACGGTAAGCCAGGAGAACCAGGAGCTGCCGGACCGCACGGAATGTCGGGGGCGGAGCTTGTGAAGATAATGAGAAACGACGATTCGTGCATCAAATGCCCCGCAGGACGTAAGCGCATAACATCAGGGACCGTCGTAATTCTCATTATTCAGCACCCGGACCGCGTGGACTGCCGGGATCAGTTGGAGAGCCAGGACCACAGGGAAGAGACGGCATGCCCGGAAGAGCCGGCAACATGGGAAGACCAGGACCGCCGGGAGCCGCAGGAGACTCGGGAGCTCCGGGACCGAAAGGATCACCAGGACAGCACGGAAGACAAGGAACGCCGGGAGTGCGTTATGTGCTCGGAGAGCCAGGACCAGTCGGATTCCCGGGACCGCGCGGAGCACCTGGAAAGGCTGGGCCACCCGGAGTGGCCGAGGAAGGACCAGACGGTCTGCCGGGACCGGCAGGACCGCCTGGAAAGCCTGGAATGCCGGGACCAATGGGATCTCCAGGCCAGCCGGGAGAGGCCGGGATCCCTGGAGCTGATGCCGCGTACTGTCCGTGTCCGCGGAGAGAGGCCCTTGTCGAATCTTCCGTCATTTCGGAGGAGACACCAGAAACCGGATACGGAGATGGAGGAGACAAGGCCAAGAGAGAGAAGACCGAGCAGCGTCATCAGGAAGAACAGACTTATGAGATTTTCAAATTCGAACAAGTTTGATTAATTTTTGCAAATAAATATGTTCATAGAACAAACAAACAATAGTATTCAAATTACAATAATCCGAGTGTAAGATCATCGTTGTACATTATCTCTGAACAAACGTTTGGCACACGTCAAACTCGTGCAAAACTTGTCAGGAAAACGGTATTTTCAACAGCGCCACAGCTAACGTGTACGTGGAGACGAGACGAAGAGGTTTTTACAGATTGAAAACGGTTTATTAGACTTGAAGGCTTTTCGTATAGTACATATTTGAAAGAATTTCAGGCTGAGTTTGAGAAAGGAATTGGAACAAAGTGTCTAGCGAAGTGGCTAACAGTAACTTTTCGAAAAATAACAAACGAAACGAGATATCAATGTAAAATTGGAAGAGGATCTAGTAGACGGCGGATCTCTTGTCGCGCTGCTTTCCGCGCACTTGCTTGCGTTGCTTGTCGGCCGCGTCGTGGATTGCCAGCTGAAAATAAACAAATTATTTCAAATAGAAAATGTTTGCCTAATGCTCCTTACCCTAGCCTGCTTATTCATCTTTCCTTCGACCTCTAGTGGAACAGGTCCCAGCTCGAAAACGTCACGAAGAACAGGGTTGTATTGCAATTGCTGGGCGAGTCCTCCGTGCAAAAGATCACAGGTGATGTCGTAGAACATTTTGATGGCACACGAATCCAATTCTAGAGTCTGCTGTCCGATCTTCACGCACACTTCCAGAGTATCGTTCTCGTCGGCAATGAACAAGCGAATGTCTCTGACTGCGTATCTCTGAGCTCTCCTGTCCTTTTTCGCCTTCTTCTTCGAGGAGTCGGCGGCCATTCTTCCGAGCAGTTCGAGCACGTGTTCCTTGTTCGGGAAACGGAATCCGGGACGAGTGTCCTGCATGAATTCGTGCAGGAAGGCGAGGGCTTCGGCGGCTGCCAATCTGACTTCAAGCTGATCCGAATCGAGAAGAGTCACGACCTTCGGCTGATCTGCGATCGCTCCGTTGATTGTGACCGCATCAGCATCAAGAAGCATGATGCACCATGCAGCCAACGATGTTCCGATGAGGCTAGCCGAAGCGCTAGTGGCCTTCGTTGTTGCCCATGCGAATCTGCACGCCTTCACATTGGCGGCCACCTCATCATCCTCGCTGCATGCGATCCTGGTCAGAATAACCAGGGAAATCGCGCAGGCGATTCGGAGGAAGACGCATCTCGATGCGTCCATCAGAATTGTTCTCATCTGATTCATTGGCTCGGCGATGAGATCCGAGATTTCTTCTCCGGCCTGAACGACGACAAGCCCGACGAGAGTGGCGAGCATGCGCGCCTCTCCGTCCGGCTTGTTTTCGATTCTTTCGCAGAGAGACATCAAAGTCTCTTTGTTTCTGCTGATGAACTCGGGCACTGGCTTGGCAGTCAACGCGAGATTCACCCGATGGAGCCCGTCTATTCTTATCTTCGTGCTGGAAAACAGAAAGTAATGAGGGGGATTCCTTCGATTACGCTTACTTTTTATCCTGGGCTCTATCCAAATTGTCTACCAGTTGATCGTATACATCATCCAAGTCTTCGACGGTCCCCATTATTGACTGCATGTCCTCGTCGTAGGTGAACGCCGACGACTCACTTTCATCCGAATCCGAATCATGTCGGCCGCTCTTTGCGGGGCCGCTGTACGGATCCTTGTCCTTGTTCTTGTTGCGATGATTTTTGCCCATATTTAACTGATTTCCGTTGAGACTGAAAATAATGAGTAGAAGAATGCGAAGACACAGAAAAGGAGAAAAGGGATTCCAGATGGCATAAAATAAATATATTTGCACAGAGAAGGGGGAAAGAAGAACGGTCTAACTTATTGATTTTTTCGAATTCAACTGAAACTTGCACTCAAGACACTCGCATTCGGAGTGTGATCTGACAAAAACGAAAACGCCAGGCGTCTCAATTTTTCACGTCATCGCCTGATCGGCTCTCTGTGCGCAATCTGAACGACGATCTGATGCAACTGACAACTTTTAACCACTGAAATACCCGAGCTAGAACGTGAGGAGCATATGACATAATTCCATAAGACTCTTGAAGGAAATTCGCTGGAATCACTAGGGAATAAACATAGCAAAATGAAGGGTTCACACAACGAAACGGGTTGCTTTCTAGTCTAGCCAATTTTTGTTACGAAATGAGAAAGAAAGATGCAGAGTGATGTCATTTGACGAGAAAAAACAGGGGGAAATGGAACGGAGAGAACGCAAAGGACCGTCGAGCTCGGGAGGACCGAGCAAGGACTGAATGAGGAATGGAGGCGTACCTGGTCTTTTATACTCTCCCTACGCGGCGCGTCTCGATCATTCGCTGAGGTCAGATATCGATCAGTGAATGTGTGCTCCCGGGAATCAAGACGAATCTGACGACGTGAGCGAGCGAGCAGCGAGGCAGAAATGACTTCGGAGGAGAGTCGTCCATCACTGTACAGTCTCCTAGGAGCTGCCGGACCGCACGGAATGTCGGGGGCGGAGCTTGTGAACCGTCATAATTCTCATTATTCAGCACCCGGACCGCGTGGACTGCCGGGATCAGTTGGAGAGCCAGGACCACAGGGAAGAGACGGCATGCCCGGAAGAGCCGGCAACATGGGAAGACCAGGACCGCCGGGAGCCGCAGGAGACTCGGGAGCTCCGGGACCGAAAGGATCACCAGGACAGCACGGAAGACAAGGAACGCCGGGAGTGCGTTATGTGCTCGGAGAGCCAGGACCAGTCGGATTCCCGGGACCGCGCGGAGCACCTGGAAAGGCTGGGTCACCCGGAGTGGCCGAGGAAGGACCAGACGGTCTTCCGGGACCGGCAGGACCGCCTGGAAAGCCTGGAATGCCGGGACCAATGGGAACTCCAGGCCAGCCGGGAGAGGCCGGGATCCCTGGAGCTGATGCCGCGTACTGTCCGTGTCCGCGGAGAGAGGCCCTTGTCGAATCTTCCGTCATTTCGGAGGAGACACCAGAAACCGGATACGGAGATGGAGGAGACAAGGCCAAGAGAGAGAAGACCGAGCAGCGTCATCAGGAAGAACAGACTTATGAGATTTTCAAATTCGAACAAGTTTGATTAATTTTTGCAAATAAATATGTTCATAGAACAAACAAACAATAGTATTCAAATTACAATAATCCGAGTGTAAGATCATCTTGCTGATAAATTCAGGCCATCGAGTAGTGCGAACAGTTTAATTTCATTTTCTCGGGGCAATCGCTACCGCCGTCGTTGATGTACCGTCTCTTGCGGTTGTTGATTGCACACGGACCTCCATCTTCTCTTTCCGATTCATCGGAAGACTGGTCAGAAGAGGAGGAGGAGCTGGAAGAATCACTCGAGGATTCATTTATGTCGTGAAGTGGCACTTCAGACGCCGATTTGATTATA
The DNA here is from genome assembly GCA_946814055.1 of Caenorhabditis sp. 36 PRJEB53466. Classification (NCBI taxonomy): domain Eukaryota; kingdom Metazoa; phylum Nematoda; class Chromadorea; order Rhabditida; family Rhabditidae; genus Caenorhabditis; species Caenorhabditis sp. 36 PRJEB53466. The sequence continues at coordinate 5,196,382 of CAMPFS010000004.1, read as the reverse complement.
TGCATAACTTCGGGACGTTGCTCTGCCAACCTGGAAATTCGAGATCATTATCTGAATTGTATTGGTCATTCACAAACCGTTTGAGCCAATGCTTGCTCAACTTCGGTCTTCCTTTCACGGTTTTCGGCCAGACGAGATGAAGATTCTCGACGGAGCAGTAGTTGTGAGTGACAGCGACGGTCAGGTCTTCGTTGATGACGACGTGCCACCATCCGGCTGGCACGAACATCGTCTCTCCCGGTCCTTGCCGGCATTCGATCGGTGCATATTCCTTAGGCCAAGCGGGACTGCGGACCCGTTTGTAGACGGTCTGGAACCACGTGACACCCTCATCTGGATGTTTTCCTTTCTCGTGAGCCATCGGTTTGACCAGTTCGCGGGGCGCACTCGGAGGGATCAGCACCCATCGTTTGTGCCCGCGGAGTAGAGAATTCCACGCACTAGTGCCCAACGGATCGATGTGAATGGCAGTGCCGGAACGGGCGGGACCCATCACGAACCATCGGTGGGGCGGTCGTTTCTTGTCGTCGGCGTAGTGGAATAGGTCGTCGGCGAAGAACTTGGGAACCGTGTAGTCTTCTGACAATTTTTTCGTCTTGCGTCTCTGCAAAGGAAATAAATCGTAAAAAAAGGAAATTAATCTGACCTCGGCGAAGCTGCTGTCGAAGATGTAAAGAGGAGAATCATCTCGGTTGTTGAGCATGTAGTCGTGGTAATATTTCATTTTCATACGAACAGAATTTCCGTTATCATCTTCTCCGCATTTGAAGTTTTGATTGCGGTACTTTTTAGAGAGACGCTGAAAAGAGCCATGAACATCTTTTCAACTCAGGAAAGAACCTCGACGCTCCATTTCTCATTGGCAGCCCAATCCTCGGTCAACCCGGCCAAAATAACAGGAATGCGTGGTCTCTCGAAATCGCGTCGGAAGTCTTCGACTGAGATCGTTCTTCCGTCGATGCTGAAATCAGAAACTTCGTAGAATCAGTCTTCCTTTTCAGAATAACCGCTGGATGGTATCTTTAAGTGGCGGCAGGCTGAGATTGTCGGCGTATTCGAGAGTGTCCCATCCGAACTTCCGCAGTTCCGGCCTCGCTCTTCCCTTCGCACTCTCCACCCGTTTGTAAGTCCTAGCCAGTGAGTATCTGTCTTTTCCTAACGTCATTAGTTGTCTCTGAAATATTCTATCTAAAGCATTTTTCTTCTATCTAAAGCATTTTTTCTACAAAATAAGATCTGAATCCTCTTTTCCGACCTTCATATCGTCGAAGAAGTCAGCGGCGAACGAGAGCATTTTGGTTCGAATCGTACCGAAATGACCACGTTTTTTCGAGCCGCTCTACTCTATTTTGTTTTGCGTTCACGCTTAAAGTACTGAGTAGGGCGGACTAACCATGACTGATAAAACAAGGTTACGAAAACTAAGCAATACGTTTATTGAATCTGAATATAAATACGATCTGAAACTAGATAACTTCATTTGTTGCAGGCTTCTTCCCATTTGGCGAAAAGTCCCAATGGGTCGGCTTTCCCTTTGTCGACGACCTCCGATTTGGCATCGACGACGACCATCTTGCCGGCCGGATTGATCACCCGGAGCACCGGAATAGTTTTCACTTCGAACTTGGATTGGTACCGCCTGAAAAGAGGCACACTCGCCTTCCAATTCCGTCCCGTCCGTCTTACGTCAGAGTGTCGTCTCCGAACTTGACACACAGCCAGTCGCCATGCTTTTCGGTGAAGTTTTCCTCCAGATCGGCCTTCGAGCGATCACGAGAGAAGAAAATAACTTCGATCGGTTTTCCGGCTTTCTTCAAGTGGTGATAGAAGCGCTGAAACTAAATTTGTGTGACCCGGCAAGAACAACAGAACAAACCACCAGCTTTGGAGTGAATTGCTTGCACGGAGGACACCATCCAGCCGAGAAGTACAGAGCAACTACCTGAATAACTTGAGCCTACACCCTAAGAGCCAATCTAGCCGCGGAAACCTTTCCCTTGAGAGCTTCTTCCGCGGGAACTTCAGTTAAGTCTTGCTTCAGGAGCATAATCCCCTTCATCAATTCCGACATTGTTGTAGCAGAACTCTGACATATAGCAAAAATTCATAGACCAAGTTTTCAACAAAAATAAATATATAAGATGCGGTCTATTCAGAAATTAGAAATACGGAATTGCCAACAATTGAATTGCGCTTCTGATTTTTAGAAAATTGGAAGAGGATAGGGGACGGGAGAGGGAAATGAATGATTCGGAACTGGTGTAAATAGATGAAGATCGAAATGAGTTAGGTAAATGAAGAGTAGTTTCAACGAATCACGAGCAAAACTACTCAACACAACGTACCAGTGAAGGTTGATTGTGAATTTTTTAGACACAGAATGCCGAAAGCTGGACAAAAAGTCACTAGTTCTCGTATTTCATTAAACACGTAGAAGAGAGGCGGCGTCATCACGAAGCTTTCGTTTAGATTGAAATTAAAGATTTCAGAAAAAGTTTTGTTGTCGCTGCTCAAGTTTCGTGTTGTGTCAACAATCGCTACATTCATGAATTGTTATCTAAATGAGATGAAAAAAAAGGAAATTGAGGACGAGGGAATGAGTGGGGACGAAGTGACAGATGACTATCACGGGGCAGATCACTATCCGAGCATCTGCTTCTGCACAATTTCTGCCGAGTATTTCACGGCTTCCTTCTTCACACGCTTCTCGTACTCAGCTCTGGAATTGACTAGTTCAACTCACAGCATCACGCATAAGAATTACCTGTTCTGGCAGTAGATTTGGTAAGCCTCGGCTTGAGCCGGGTCCTCGATATTCGGATGGTTCAACAGGTCTTGGATACCGATCAGAAGCTGCTTGATAGAAATTGATGGCTTCCAGTCCTTGTTCTCATCGAGCAGAGACAGACAAACTGTTCCTGTAACGAGATAGTTTGGAAAACACACCATTAGTGCCGACTAACCAGACGGGTAGACGTTCGGATGGAAAAGTGGAGGCTCAAACTTGCACTTTGGTGGGGTCGATGGGAAATCATCCTTGAAGAGCATACGGATCTAAAAATGACACACAATTATTTGTTTTCATTCGAAATCTCACCCTGTAGAGTCCTCCCTCCCAAATTGTGTCTTTTCTTCCGGGAATGGCGCACTCCCAGTTGAAAAGATTTAATGTTCCATCGGGGTTTTTGACTGGCTTGGCGATGAATCCGAATGGATGGTCCTAAAAGTTGCAAATTGACAGTGAATTGTTAAAACATTTAAAATTTACCTTTCGCCAATGCTTTCTCTCTTCAGCAAGCCGTCCGGCAGCGATTCCTGACATTACTGCAAATAAGCTTTCTGAAAAAAAAAATTTGAAAATGAAGGTCGACGGAGAGACGAGGACAGAGACGATGATGACGCTAATTTCGAACACAAAATAAGCCAGAAATTGATTTCGCAACTCTCAACGTTATTGTGACAGGTTTTTGTGTCAAGACAGTGTGCTCTGTCGACGAAGAAAATTCAAATTTAGGACGTGGCGCCAAAAAAAAGAAAAAGGGGGCGTGGCAACCGCCCGTGTTTTCAATCGATAATGCAAAGTGCGGCACAGAATTTGGCAAAGAAGAGGCATGCGGCATGGCTTTCGTTCGTTTTACAAAACAAAGCAGTCAGCATGACGACGCGCACGGCCGCAGAAAGTTCGAGAACCGAGAGCGCGCGAAATTTGAAATGAGTTTATTTCAACAACACGAAAAAGAAGAAATCAATCGCCTTTTTTCAACTTTTCGTTGCTGCGCTTCTTTACCGGCGAACGACTCTCAGGGCTGCAATTATACGGTTCGGAAGGTATTCAAAATATACCAACTCATCAGGTGTCCTGTCCATATCTGGGTTCAGCTGTGGGCCCGTGCATCCATAATAGTACGGCTGATATTTGGAGCCAAAGAGCCATTCCATGTTGTAGCACGGAATGTATTCTCTGAATTATGCTTTCCTCGGTAGAATTTCGCGTGCAAATCCTACTTGTGCTCCCTCAGAATCGGCATATATCTCATGAAGCATTTTTGATGTGGTGTGAGCTGATTTCCGAAGACTCTGTTCCACTCTCTGAAACGATTGGGCTTCGATTGAGAATAGCTCTACATTTGATACGATGACCTCAATATCATAACTGTAACGAACGACAGTGCTGAGCCGAGGCAAGTAGAGAAACGAGTGAAAAAAGTAGCAAAAACCCTGAAAAATTAATTGTTCTCGAAATCGTCGCACGAATTTTACATTGAAAGCGCGACGGAAAGAACGAAGAACAGAGAAGCTCGGAACGGTTTGTTACGGGGCGGTCCTCCCGTCGTGCCCATCTCTTTTGGGATCGTTTTCTGATTCTCGAAGACCTCGGTAGCGTAATCGTCCAAGTTTGTTTGCACAATTCTGCTATACTCGGCCGATTTATGTCTGGAATCAAGATTTTGCACATACTGATCTTCCGGAAACTCGAAAACGTCATGCTTCGTAGGCATTATTAGGAATGAAATGAATTAATTCGAATTGATATTTATTGCGGTGCGACTGGAACGTGTAAAAACTCTAGTATCACAATTTCTGAATGCGGAAAAAATAAGAAAATCGAGTGAGCACCGGGAAAAAAGGCACTACTATTATGGCGGTTCGTGGGGGGCACAAGTGGTCAATAATTTACAGAAATCTAGAATGGACGTGACGCCGTTCAGTGCTTTCTGCAGCACGGACAGAAGAATTTCACGAAGCGACGACGGTACGGATTGAGGAGGAAAAGAGCCAGAACGAGGAAGACAAATGGGCGGAGCAGGAAGAAAGTGAGATGAAGAGGGAAGAGTTCGGAAGCGAAGTGCAGGGGAATGTACCAGTTGAAGCCGAGGAGATGTCCGACGTCGAAGGCAATCGTCAATCCAGACCAGACTGAAAAGGGGATGGATGAGACGAAGAGGGTGAGAATGGGAACTCACTGATATACGGGACGGTGAGTGAGTGGATGAGCAGGGTGAACAGCACGAAGAGGAGGAGCCGGAACTTGCTGTTGCGCACGTGTTCGTACGGGGACGTCTTCGTCATTTCATCTTTGCGACGGCAGAAGAGGAACAAAGACTGAAGAGGAAAGATAAAAAAAGAGATAAAGAACAGGTACTTACTGCGAAAAGTTGGGTGAAAATGATGAAGACGACTGTGCAGGCAGTGATTCGGAGGATGAACAGAACGGAGAGATAGACCCAGTGGGGGACTTCGAACAGGGAAATAAGCGTGTCGATAGCAGTGAAAAGGATCGGAAGGATCTGCACTTTCAAGAAGGAACGCCTGAAAATAATGATTAGAAAAGAGGTGAGAGATCAGAAAAAGGTACCCGATCGGATCGTAAGTGATTTGTTCTGGACGGACCACGGCTTTGTGAGCGTAGAAAAAAACGGTGGTGGTGGAGAAAAGAAGACTCCAGAAGATGAAGTCTCCGGCCACGTACGAGACGATCGAGAACAGCTGGTCCCTTCTGAACGTATTAAATTTGTTGAAGGCAAAAAGTAAGAATAGTTTACGTGTAGAGTTGATAAGTGGTGTACTTCTGGAGGATCTGACCATAGCTCTCAACGGCACGTCTGAAGAGCGTACTGTGATTGGAGGCGCTTTTAATTGACTCACTTCTGCCAGTCCGTGGCTGTGTCGTTCGTCGTTGGCGCCAGATTAAAGTACTCCAATTCGAACTGCCTGCAATCACGACTACAGTAACACTTCCCGTTTCCCGCACTCACTGAGTTCCGAAAATGGCGGTGCTCGCGTGAATTTCCGTGAAAATGTCGAATCCGGCCTCGATGAACAAGGGAACGACGAGGAAAAGGACGAAGAATTTGAAGTAGTCGCGACGGATCGTGCACGAGAGAGTGAACATAAGGATGATGAGAACGCACTTGAAGGCGAGCAGTCCGATGCGGAACGGATTCGGCTGGTATCCGGCGGTGAGCAGAGGAACTGCAGGGAAACGAAAACGCATTTTGGAAATGATTTTATTGTGAAACTGTGCTTACCGACGGTGGAAGTGATACTGTTGACCAGAGTGCTGGTCGCCATCGTAGTCGTCGTTGTTTCATTGAAAAGAAGTCCCGGCTCTTCTGAATCGGTCAGAAGAGTGTTCACTTCTTCCGGAATGTCTCCGCTGAAATCGAACGGTTCCTCCGCCATTCTGAAATACTGAAATTGGTGACTCATGAGTGAAATAACAGGGAAAGAAAGATCAGTTCGATGACTAGTGTTTGTTTCACTTTCCTCAATCAAAATGAATAATATTTGTGAATGGACCAATTGTGAAATACGAAGCAAAGTATCGGGTTTCCGGTTATCATCTGATTGAGAAACCGTTGGAAATGACACGCATTTCGTCGCGAGACCAAGAGACGGCGGAAAACAGAAAACAGTGAGGAGACGGAAAAATATCGAGAAGATGAAGAAAGGCGAAAAATTGGCATTCGACATGAGATAACACAAGAATCGAGTAGACAGTCAGACCATCATTCGATGCAGTAATTCGACTATTACCAGAAGTGGGAACGGAGAGACGGAGAGAGAGAGAGAGAGAGAGAGAGAGAGAGAGAGAGAGGGATCTACTGTAAACGGGTGTGTCCGGCGGGCATTTGGAGAGGGGAAAAGCGGCCGAAAAGGTCCCTTTTTGATATATGCAAATGTGGGAAAGCGTTTCGGAGAGGCCTTTGAAAGGGTAAAAAAGGCCAGGATTGGGTGGAGGATGGCTCCGGCGAGTTGTGTACTGCTAAGTGATTGCAAACCAAAAGCACATGTCGTCCGGTCGGATGGATTACACTGGGCAAGCAGGACCGACGACTGGGAAGCGGACCCTCGTTTTGATTAACGCGCCCTCCGGAGCACCGACATCCGACCCTGATTAACTGCCGTGTTGGCACTGCGCCAACTGATGGAACGATGCGAAACATTCAAAGCATGGCGAGGCGAAGGAAAGGGGAATAACAAACTGTGCGACGAACTGAGATGGATAGACTAATGTGAAAAAGGTGAGGATGGATGGAAATAGCGATAACGTCATCTAATTAATGAAAGAATTCGGCCACTTCCTCTGAAATGAATTTTCACGAGGTGGAATTGAGAAACAATGAAAAAAAAAACAAATGTGGATGTGGATGACTCATTGGTAAAAAAGAGGGCAGTACCCATCTCGGTGAGTGGGGGAGAAACTGAAAAGTGTCGGAAACAGATTCGGATCTAAACCTATCGAGAAAACACCAAAAAACAGTCGACGGGGGTCGGTGCCATCGCGCAGAGATTCCGCCGATTGCGATCTGGACAATATCTGTCCATCGGCTTTTTCTTCTGCGCGAAGAGGAAGAAGAAGAAGAAGAAGAAGAAAGACACAGCTGGTTAGGAATGGCGATTCTGAGGGGAGCTGTTGGCAACACATAAACATTTGGACACTTTCTGATGGGTCAGCGAGGAGCAGGCGGTGAGTAATCAATTGGGGAAAAGAGAAATGGAAGATGGGCGGAGGTGGGGGAGGTGGTGACGCACGGAAAAAAGGAAAAGAAGGCGTGTCGGTTTCAGAACTAAAATTTCAAAACATGACTCGTGATTGTCGTTTACAAGAGAAAACTGAAACGAGAGGAAGCGATTGAGAAGAAGAAGGAGAGCGACTTGCCGAATGGAACGGCTTCTGGTTTTGATATGATAACATTCGAAATCAAACAATGGAAGGCGCGGCATGATTGAGATGGAATTTTGATCCTCTCGACAACGACGACGACTTCATGTTTCTCTTTTATTGAGAACAAATTGATATTTAACGCCGTAACCATGTTGTCAGATAGAAACCTATCCGATTGAGAGTGAGAAGAAGAAAAAGAAGAAGAAGGACGCGGAAGCTGGTTGCTGGCGGAAGATGTAACTTCTTCTGTTTCTTCTCGTAACTCATGTTCTCCTTTCACTTTGCTTTTTGTTCGATTTCTTTGTCTCCCTGTGTATTACGGTGTTCATGAAAAATGAAAGAGAAAGATCTGAAGTTGCTGCAGGGTGGAAATCCTTCTGATAACACACTTACGACACCGATACTTTGTCTTCTTCTTATTCATCTTCTTCTATTGTGTTCCAACCGCCGTCTGTTGTTTTTCGTGTTTGTTTGTGTTTACAGCACCACACATTTTGACGAGACTTTAGCTGAAAGTGGCTGTGAAGCGATGAGAGATCAGTTCGGTCCCTTTGAATCAGAAGAAAGGTTCGAAACACACGGTCGGACAGGAAACAGAAGAAGAAGAAGAATAAGAGGAAAGGGGCAGCGTCTCATGTTTCATGTCACGTTCACAGAGACGGCTGTGCGATGATCCCGATCATTCGTGGGGAGTTCGTAAGTGCAAGTGCAAAAAAGTGACAGGAGGTCGATGGAGTTTGAGAAAAGACATGGAAGAATTGCAAAGCGTGGATGATGATGGACGACTTCCGAAATGACACGAGATACCAACGTTGCAGCTTCATATCAGCGGGTTCTTAGAACTTTCCAGATGGTTTCAGAAGTTTTGAATTGTCATGAAACGTGGCCAAATAGGACACTAGAATCAGTTGCATTACTATTGATTCGCGCGAAAACTGTTGATCCGAGCAAAACTCTCTTCCAATTCTGAAATTCCAATTCGTTCTGATCTTTATTCCATGCACCCGTTTCGTTCTTTTCAAAGTGTGAAACGTCGACGGAGCCCATCTCGGACCCCCACAAATCACGTCCTTCCTCATTTCATCCCCTTCATTTCAGGTGTAAAGTTGTGCAATGCTCCGAATTGTGCAATTCTAATCGCCCGATATAAAAATCCGCGTCAGGATAATGAGTTCTGTGAGCCGTCAGGGCGGTCAGCTGCTCTTCCGGATGTTCCCGCCGTAATCCTCCGCGCGGAACTCTTCCGGAAGTGCTTCCGGCGGGAAGATCATGCGTGACACGCGGACATGTTGTACGGAAGCACAATGGCAGCAGAAAAGACGACAGCCGCGTAAATTTCTTGCATTTTTTGTGCGTTTCTTTGCGAGTCGACTCACAGCTGATCTGCTTTACACTGCGACAGAACATCAAAAAGTGAGGGTGGAAGGGAGGCGCCAGAAGCAGATTGCAGCACACGGAGCAGCCGTCGAAAGCAAAGCGAAGAGCTCATTACGCCCTCCTCGCTTTTTGTGCTTTTACTTTCGTTTTTTTGGTGGCTCAGGGCAATAACCGATTAGCTTTATGAGTCTGAGAGCCAGTAGTCGGAAGAGAATTCGGATGAGTGGAAGAGGCTCTGATCAGCTGATAAACTCAATTCAGTCCGACTTTTGACCTTTTTCCCGTCCTGAATCGTCTGCCCTTTCGCTCCGAATTAGTAATCCAAGCCATTCTTGGCTCCTCAATTCTTCCGGTTTTCCCCGTCTTGTCGTCCATCCATCAACGCGTGCGCCCACTCCAATTTCTCGACCGCTTCCACTAAAAAGCGAAAAGACAATAAATCTTTGCAGGAAACAGAATGGAGTTTAAAGTATCATCAAGCAGTCGGTGTTCATCACTTCGCCACCTGACCGCCCTTCCACTCCGGCCGCCGCCTCCCCCATTGCATCACCGATCGCACTCTGCCTCCACCCCCACCAGTTCGTCCATCGCTCCGGCTCCCTTCCCGCTTCATCCGCATCACTTGCATCACATCCACAACCACCTCCCTCATCATCCCAATTGGCACAAAACCATGGCGACTGCTCTGGAGAAGTGTACGACGTCGCTGTCGGAAATCCACAGATTGCTGCGAGGTTAGTTCCGTTTACTTTGTACAGCTTTGTTTGTTTCGATACATCCGTACACCTGGAAACATGAGGCGGCAAACGTGGCGGTCCTCCGGGTCATCTGTCGCTTCGAAGCGGTCATCCGTCTTCGTTTTCCGCGTCTCTGCTCCCTCTCCCTCCGCACCTGGATACTAATAACAAACAACTTGTGCCGGGGCTCCGTCCCAACGTCCCCATTCCACTTTCCCATGCATGGGAATCCCTAAAGTTTCTGTTTCCTTTCGCTCCTTCATCCCGATTCCAAACAATTTTCGGTCAAACTTCGTCCCATTTTGTTTTCTTCTGACTCCCCTTTCCATTTGGAGCTCTTGTTTATGACTTTGCTCTCGTAATCGGAAAAGGCAAAGGCGTGTGGCCCTCCATACCCTTTCTGAGTGACTCATGATCTTCCCTAGTCATCCTTTATCAATTTTTAATTGCGTTTCGTGCCAATCGCATGTTTCACTCGCACCGCATTCATTCCGAATTCTTGCTCCCGAGATTTTTCGCTCATTCCTCGGTCTCGTTCTCAACCCTTGTTCTTTCTCGAAAACGCAACTATTCCTGCTCCACCACGTTTCCAAGAGCGTAATTGTATACAAATTCGAATCTTATTCTCCTAAATGATGTAGGAATATGTGTGAATACGATCAGAATGAGATATTATTGATAGAACGAAGTATTCCGGGGGAAAGAATGGGAAGAATGGGAGCGGAGGAGTCGTCGACTTATTGGATTTCGAGTCAGAGTCCAGCGTCCCACGGCCTGAATATCCAATGCACGGACGTGTTCTCGACTGCTTTCTCCTTCCGCTTCCCCCGTTATTTGCCGTTTCTCATTAGTTTTTCCGTGTTTTTTTCGGCCACGAGTCACCACTCTTTTCGGTTTTAAATTAGCTCGTTTCACATGAAACAAATGGCCTTTCACTTCGAGTTTCCTCCTTTGTTCTTTTCAGTTTTTTGCTCAACTCAACGACCAACTCTTTTCACATATTTTGGTGATGGACAAGTAAAGAGTGTCCGGAAGTTATGAAACACTCTGAGAGCACAGAACTGTGGAGTCGGAAGAGTTCGGTCTGAAATTTCAGCCGTGGCAGACGCGTCGGACCGTGTAATAACGGGAGAGAGCATCTGGCTCGCCGCCTCCTTTTTTTCCATCCGCTGACAAATCTCACTCATTTTTCAGCAACATTCTTTCGGGTGTGTAACCAAATATTCATCATCGTCCGATATTCTTATTCTTATTGGTTTCACATTACATTCCTATCCGAAGACACCAAATATTCATAAGAATATTAATAGCAGCAGGTGAATAACACTCTGTCCAATAACGGATATTCCGGTGTGTTTCCTGCGGTATCACTCCCGTTATCACGCTGATCGGCCACTCGAACCGCCCTGTCCATTCATGTGTTCGCGCTTTTCCTCTCCTTTTCTTTTGTTTGCTCACGGTCTGTACGAGGACGGATGAGGACGCTTTTGAGCATTGGATTCATTTTGGACCCTTTATTTCTGGCCTCATCTGCTTCTCCGAACAAGCATGATATCATTGGTTTCTCTCTATGAATAGGTGATGATTTGGATGACTACTCCTCCCTTCTTCTTCTATTTTTGGCCGTCAGATGACTGTGATAACCGAAGGGAGATCAGTCGTGTTTTTCAGAAGCACTCTCACTCAATTACGAGCCCCTATTCTACTCCATAAGTAGCCAGATTAGTAACAGCTCATTGCTCATCCACCAGTTTCCCCTTTTCTCCGTTCTTTTCCAATAAGTTATTCACTTCGTCACTTCGTCGTATATTGACGCTTCCTTCCGTTCGTCTTTCTAAATAATTCCAGTGTTTCCGTTCCATTGCACTCTTCTAGTCCGTTGAGCACATTCCCCCTCTGATCTCTCTCCGAATCACCTCGGGATCGCTTTCGGCAGCCCTCCTCCTACCTCCGAAAACCAGTTGAAACGGAGCCCTTCCTGCTCTGCTTACAAGTGTCAACTCGTTTCGTCTCAAGTGTCTCGAGTGCTATATCCCCCTAAATCATCAATTTCAAAAGTCTTCTTGTTGCCAGGCGATGGCTCTGAACCCTAATATGTGATCTTTCCAGAATCTTCCACCTCTTCCTACGGCACCATGAGCACCACTTCCTCCGTCGAATCGTCGCCGATCGAACAAGCGACTTCGAGATCCGCGCGGCGTAAATGGCATTCAGCGATGCGTTTCATTCAAGGCGTTCATCGTTTCAAGACTCCACAAGCCTCTCACAAGGTGAGTCCGAGATTACGGAAGGCGTTATTGCGGGGGCGGCTCAAGTAGATCAGTGTCCTTTCTGTGATCTCCCGACCACATCTCAAAGCAGTCATAAAGTTGGAAAACTGCCAACAATAAAATGCTAAAGTCTGTCACTTCGGTCTTAAAGGAAAAGCCGCCGACTGGTATCAAAAGAAGAGAATGATGAACAGAACAATTCATAGGCGACGTAGGTTTTGCCTGCTCGCATAATCCGGTTGGCATTGTGTTCCCCAAGATTAATTTGGCGACTAATGTTCGCAGAAAAATAAAGAAAAGCAAAGTGGATGACATAGGTGTCGCAGGAGGCTTTTTCAAGACGGAGAACTGCATTTCTGAGTTGGAATCGGCAGAAAATCAACGTTTGATTGACATTCTGCGGGCTTGACTCAGGTGGGAGCACTTGCAAGGAACGAGGACGTAGAATTCAATTCTGAAGCGGAAGATAAATGAATTCTGGAAGATGATGTCACGTGCGAGTGAATTGACAGCTAAGAGATGGATTGTGACCCATTTGTGTCCTCGCTGTTATTATACAGACTGTCCTTTATCGCTAATGAAATTGAAGCCTCTTGTTGACGGAGAGACTCAATCGCCTTTTGCGAAGACGTCGTCCAATTCTTCCAAAAAGTAATATCGTCAATAGTCACCGTGAGAATACGGGGGCCCTCTTTTCTGTTTCATCAGTCCACTGGCGAAACAAAAACTCGTACACGCAGCCGTCGTCGTCGTCTTCTTCTTCTTCTCCTTCCTCTTCTTCTTCTTGGCCGGCTGCTCGCCGCGAAGCCACACCCTTGCAACGGGAGCACGCCTCACTCACGATGTGCTCGCGCCGCGGACGCCGACTCAGTCTTCCCCAAACGCCCATGGCCACTCCGTCGAATCCGGTGACTGCCGGGGCGATGAACGGACACCCCTTCGCGTCGTCGCGTCCTCACTATGAACGACGCCAACTTCCGATGCAACAGCCCCTCCGGCACAACCATTCGATGGGCTCTCTGATGGCTGTTCGTGAGCTCCCCCCTCTGCCGAACTACCATAACCCACACGCCCGTCTCTCCCAGCCGGACATCCACTCAGCCATATACCGTCCTCATCACTACTATTCTCCTCCGGTCTCCTACGGCGGCGCAATTAATTATCCGTATCAGTACCAGTACCAGTCGGGAGCTCTTCCTTCTTCGCAACATTCCAGTCCGGTTTACACGCGGAGAATGTTGCCGACTCCCAAAAACAGCGGGGGAATCGCGCGAAAACTACTAAAAAGATGTACGAATCCTGATCTGATGAGGTTGCAGAGAACTACTGAAATACGAGAGCAATCGGTCGGACGAACGAGTTGTGGTGAGTCCGATTTCGTTTTTTTTTTCAACTAACACGGCAATAGATATGAATCGTGTCGAATCGAATTCTGAAAAGCTAATGTGAAATGTGAAATGCGAAAAGTGAAAAGTGCAATCCTTCTCGGGAATACTCTTGCTTTCTGCGAGTGCGGTGATCTGGAAAATCGAGAAGTGAAAAGAAAATTAGATGTGTGAGAGAGGCTCTTTTATAGGAAAACTTGAATCAGAAATCGAAGGTTTTCAACCAGAAATGACACGATAATTGCATTGAATTTTGGGATCCGGTGACAGAAATAACAAAGCAAACACCCCTCCCGATCGTCCATTCCCCCTCGCTTCCCGTGATCAGCTCCTCTCCGATCGCTGGTCCATTCCATACCCTCGGGCTCTTTTTCCGTACGAAGAAGCTTGATAAGGCGGTTGGGCGAACCCGTGTAACTCAATCTTTCGTCCTGCTCAGCGTCTCTTCATCTCCATCTTCCTTCCTTCCTTTCTCGAAAAAACCGGCAGAGGCCAATGTTTGTGTCGCCCCGTCGAGGCAAAAATTGTTTCCTGCGTGCCCTCATCGGCCAATCGAATAAGAAGAATAATTAACTGGGTGCGCCGGTTCGCCTCCTGAATAAGCATTGACTTGCATGCGAGCGGGCACGTGGCTCAGCGAGAGCATAAGTGCAATGCGAGCAAGGAACATTGGATAGGGAGAGTGATCGTAGTATCGGATTGTGCATATGCAATGTGCTCCATCTCATTCCTCACCCATTCAATAGCCGTTCTTCTCATTTCCCAATATTCAAACCTTGTTTTCAAAAAATGAGATCTTTGGGAAGACGAGAACGGAAGCAAAACAAGTCTGAATTGGGCGAGAAAGTTAGTTGAACCCAGTGAAAAAATAAGGAAATCAGGCTCGAAAACAGATGGTTTGAGACGCGATGTGACACAAATTAATGAGCGGAACAAAGATGAATTGCGGGCGGCCGGCAAGACAACAAATATCTCTCCTTCTCCGGAGGCGCCTTCTGTTTTGCGCTCTCGACCGTTTCATTTCCCGACGGGCGCCAATTTCCTGCTGTCGCTCCCAATTATACGACGTTGACGACGTCGACAATAACATCTGACGACAGCGTCTAATCTGCCCTTTATCGGCATGATTATATCCAATTCTTTCGCATATTTGTTCGCCATCTCTCCTGCTCTTCGATTCTTCTTTTTTTTGTGAGACATTGATCGGTGCACAGGATGAGTAGAAACGTGCTTTTGAGGAATCAGAAGAAGAAAATGGAATCGACAGAAGAGGGAGGGAGAGCCGGAACGCCGAGAGTTTTCAGTGAGCGAACGTGCACTTTTCACTTTTCAGAAACCTTTCAAACTTCAGAAAACGATCAAGTAGGATTGTTCAGTTAGAGTTTAACAATCATGACTTTGAAGGGAACTTTCAGTTGGAAACTACTGTAACAAACAAAAAACAATATACTTGTTGCTACAATAGTTTAGAGAAATCAAAAACAGTTCCAATGCCACCTAGTGATGGTTCCATATTGTCTGTCTTTCAGAATCCGCAATCGTCGATCCCGTTTATCTGGCTCTGAAGCAAGCGACCGGCCGTTACTCCCGTCGTGGCTCCACGAACTTCGAATCTGCGTCGCCGAGTCCTCGCAATCTCTCGCAAGTGTCTCTTCAGGTATATTAATATCCATACGAGCAATTAGACACAGCTACCCAGAGAATACCGCCCGTATTGTTTACAGGACTCTGGCTACGCCGAGATGGGCTCCTCGAAGGCAAATCCGTTGCTCGGCTCCACTCCGCAGCTCGACAACGCCGGTGAGTCAAGGCTGTTTCACCTGTCGCCGCGCCGGAATCGCTTATAATACATTGAATTTTCGCGGACGGAAGAGGCTCCAATTTGAGAGCCATTTCAGTTTCTATTACTCTTCCAGGTCTCCTTCGGTTCAATAAAAGTGAACACGGAAAGGGAAGCACTTAGGCTGCGCTCCTCCTTTCCTTCTTCTCCGCCGAGTTGTTCTTCCTTCGCCCTCCAATTTCGCAGTTTTGCGTGGGGGAGTAGTCGGTTGCATAAGCTTGCTTTTCTTTCGAAATCACCTGAAATCCAGTCACGGAAACGCCTTCTTTCGACACAAGACACGACTGTTTTGTAGTAGAATCGAATGAAATGAAATGGCGAATGAAAAACAGGCAATGTATCCTATCGCTTCTAGAAGACGTGCCTCTTCTGATTCTCCCATTTCGACGTTTCTGCTTCCTAACGCGGCTTGTAGGCTCAGCAGTCTGGGTGGTCTTTCTAACTGTAAATAGAAACGTTCTTGTATGACGTGGCATTTTGGATCCAAGGTTCAAGCTTCCTTAGTTGTTTTCATAAATAAACCTCTTTTCTATTCCTCAGCCCTTCCTGTTGTCTTTTTTTTCCTTTTCCACCGGTCAGATTAGCTGACTCATAGTCCACCCTCGCCCCCTTTCATGCTCCGTGCGGTCTTTCGCTGCGCCTGCTCTGCTGCTGTCAAAAAAGTTCAAACAACAGTTTCGAAATCTGCGGGCGACTTATGTAGGGTCAGTGTTGCCAAGGAGCCGGAGCACCGCACCTGCTCCTCGGACCCACTTTCATTCATTCTTTTGCTGCGCTCGCACAATGTGCATCTCTGCCTATTTCATGCTCAGAGAACTCCGAGGTAGGTGGGAGCGGAGGCGAGGGCGGTTGGCAGGAGAAAGTAGAAGAAGAAGAAGAAGAAGAAGGCACACACTTCCTCATGATGTCCATTAATTGCAAAACTCTCTGTCGTTTCTGTGCAAAACACATTATTCCGTCGCCAATTCGGACGACGACAGAAGGACTCCTCTGACGTTCTTCTCATTGCTTTTTGGTCATTTTATTCTTTCTTTTTGCTGGTCTATTCCTTTCGAAAACTTGATCAAATCGCTTACCAACCGACATTTACCCTAAAATAATAATAATCGGATAATCAGATCAAGCTCACTTAGTGATATCATTCCGATAAGCACCTGAGAGACCCAGTTTTCGAGCTGCATTTGCATTGAATTCCGGCCGAAACGGAAGTGTTTTCCTGCTTCTTTGGCTCTCGAACCCCAGCGGTTCAAAAGTTTCCATGTCAACATAAGCCTTTTTTTCTAATGAGAATCCCGGATAACCGGATTATCACGCCCTTATCACTTGTTGCGATAAAACTCTGATCTCGGAAGCGGGAGCTCTTTAAGGGGCGGCGCCTTCTTCGCTGCTCTTCGTATGTCTTCTTACCCCGTAATCCGTCGGCCGTCTCTTCGAGGCTCATCCTTTCCGGATATCGGCGCGTCTTCGGAGGAGAAGATGCACAGAACCGCGATCCAAGTGCTCGCAGTGCGCAAATTATTAGCCATGCTTTCTGCTAGAAGATCTCTCCGAATGTGTAAGTTTCTTCAGTAAAATTTGACTGTTATCTGCGAAATTGTCATTTCACGCTCTCAGACGCATTTAGTTGTTTATTCGATCAGTCTTGTTGACATTTCCGAATCACCTGTTTACGGGTCCAGGTGCTATTGAATCGAATGAAAAATGGATGTTATTCATTCCTCTTTCCAGCAATCAGTTTCACCCGCCGAGTCTTATTCTCCGTTCATAACTCTTTCGTTTTCAGGTCGTTCGGTCGGCCGCCGACGTGCTCCCAAACTGACTCAACAAATGAAGTCTCTGTCTTTGGACTGCCAGGATATGCCCCCGCGCATCAACCCGAACACCAGAAGTCCTTTGAGTGAGTTATCTGCTCGTTCTCCTCCGTCTAGTTCAAAGCAGTTGCAGGAACAAAACTGGCACCACGCGACTATCGAAAACCCGGAATCAACGGATCCTCCGACTTCTCCGACATCGAGAGATCGTGCTCTCCTGTTGTCAAGAGCCGCAGAAGCAGCTCTTCAGCCCGTGAGTGCATCCCTATTCCACCGTTCTTTGTATTTCTCCATCGTTCAGTGCATTCGGGAGGTTACATTGTGATCCACGAGTACACTCCGTCTCACGGAGCCACGCTGACTCTCGGCGAGAAAGTTCATGTGGTAGACAACGGGGATCCTGATTGGCTCCACGGATTCCGTTACAATGACAGGTACATCCGTTTCCGATTGATTCCTTTTAATGTGCTTGCTCAGGACGGAGCACATGATCACTTTTCCCGCCACTTGCGTGGCTCAGATGTTGGCCGGTGAGCAAGCGATGCGAATTCAGCAGAATGTTTTCGTTGCCGAGCAGAAATTGCGAATGTACAGGGATCAGGTGAGAAAACTGGCGTCATTCGGGCACGAAATCTCTCAAATCTTCGCTGCTCCTCTTTCTTTCTTCTAATCAACAGTTTATCCTAGCTGGCGAGTCGCCATTCGCGCCCACTAATCCCCACCTTTGGATTATGGGGATTACTGTAGGTCATCCCGGCGCAAACATGGTTCATTCGTTCGAAAATGATCTGAAAAAACAAACATCAATCCTATACTTATTACAGATTGTGTTCGTTCAGCCGGACAGTTTGGAAGAAGGAAAAGTGAGGGTGCGAACGGAGCACAACGCCCTTGCTCCGTGCCCGCTGGCTATGCTGGCTATGCTTTGATTGCACGTGGACCGCCAGTCGTTACGAGTACATTCTCTCCCATTTTACTCATATTTTGCTTCCGCTTCTTCTAGTTTTCGTATTCCGTCGTGCTTCCTTCTCCCCACTCGTTTTCAAGTTCCCAACCATATTTGTCATATCGACGTCTTCTCCATCACCTTACATTATTCGAACGGACTCTTCCTGTTCCTCTCCAAATTCCTTTTCATTCCACACGTTATTTTGAACGTATTCGTCTGCAATAAAGTCGTTAAATTTGGAAAAAAAAACCGAATAATCTTTCATCGGGGCGAAACAGACAAAACAATAAAGATTGGGATCTGCCGGATTTTCGCACTTTTTTGAGATGAGCGTTCCTTGTATAAAGTGTCTGCGGAACGGGTTGACGGAACACAACGAAAGGGATGGTTTGCAGTGAACGTGCCGCCCATCTCCGAATCCATCGGCTTGTCGCCTATTCCGTTGCCAGCGTGGCATTCGTTCTCTTGATCGGAGCAGTCGTCACTCTTCCGCTCGCGTATCGCTATGTTTCACAGTTGAGACAGTCTCTTGAGAGACAATTTGTGGTTGGTTGTTCCGTTTTTAGTCTGTTTGCAAGTTGTATTCAGGAATGTAATGACGTGGCAAAGACTATTTACGAAGGAGTCGACGAGCTCTCATCAGTGATCGTAAGTCCCAACAGGACAAGAGCTGCTCGAGCCGCAAAGCCGAGAAGACGATTTGATGAAGGTCTGTGGTGGATAAATTGTAGTTTCAACTGAAAACTCAACTTGCAGACGAATCGGAAGAAACCTGCGAAGGATGCTGCTTGCCTGGCGCACCCGGACCTTCTGGGCCACCCGGCCGTCACGGAAGACACGGATCTTCCGGAGCACCTGGAAAGCCTGGAAACCCTGGAGAGCCACCGAGAGGACCTTGCGATCCAGCAGTTGCCAACCCTTGTGACTGTCCAGCCGGAGAACCAGGAGAGCCAGGACCAAAGGGACCACCAGGAAACAATGGACTGCCAGGACTGAAGGGAAGAAGGGGATTCGATGGATTGGATGGAAGACCAGGACGGCCTGGAAAAACGGGAACTGATGGAGTTCCTGGACCGAAGGGAGAAGACGGAAGAGACGGAGAACCAGGGCCCATCGACACGACGGACGTGGGACCGCCGGGAGAGGATGGAGAGGAAGGAACCGCCGGAGAAGCAGGAACACCCGGAAATGCTGGTAGAGACGGGAAACCAGGACAGACGGGACCACCGGGACCTCCCGGAAAAGATGGAGTCGACGGAGAAAACGGAGATGACGGAGAGCAGGGAGAGTCCGGAATTCAAGGAAGACCGGGAGAGGAGGGAATCTGTCCAAAGTAAGATTGTATGGCAGAGACAGAACAGAAACATCGCTGATTTCAGATACTGCGCCATTGACGGTGGTGTCTTCTTCGACAGCGGATCTCGTCGGCGTAAGATTTAATAATATGCCATTGATATTAGTCACTGTATTGATTCAAAAACGAAAAGTGCAATAAATAGTTATCGGTTTTTTTTATCAAGCGACTCATAAAAAGAAAGTGTAGAACAGACGAGTATTTTATCTTACTCGGAAAGCCACGAAGCCTCTTCCAACAGCACGGCCTTGTTGTTAACGATTTGGTAGAACGGAACTAAAAAACAGAAACGCTTTATGGGCAGAAACACATTCACACATACTTGCTTGGTACTCGGTTTTTCCAGTCTGGGAATTGACTCTGGTGACGGCATCGATGGTGGTTGGCGCTGAAAACACTATTTGGAAGAATATTCAACTGCAGAAAACAAACATGCACATGTGGTCGTGTGCTGGCAATGTCTGAACTGAGCGTTCGACCATTCACGAGCAGATTGACATCCGAACCATCCGGCTTGAGCCGGGTTCACAGTGCGGCACGGTCCCTTCTGGTAGGTGCCCTGCCAGGAGTTCATGAAGGTCTGGGCATAGGTGCACGCGTTGTCCGGATGTTGGGTGACGGCGATCTGGTATGTGGCCAAGGCGGCAGAGATGTCTTGTTGGTAGTTGACGTAGGTGCTCTCGATGCACGTGGTCAGGGCCTTACGCTCGTAGATTGCTTAATATCTTTGTGCATTCAAGATCGGACGCACTGACTCACTCCAGAAGCCAACTCCGCACTTAAAGTCCCAATCGGCGAGGAATCCTTGGTAGGCGTAGGCGTCAGTAAGGGAACGTCCAGCTGCCACGAGTCCGACAGTTCCGAGGCAGTTACGGATCTGAGCCTGTCCGAGACATCCGTAGAAGGCGGAGAAGCCACTGTAAGGAAGATGATAAAAGGGGTGTCACACTTGAAACTAACTTGCAAACATTCACCCAGGAATCGATGGTGTACGGGGAAACGATGAGAGACTGAGTGATTCGGTCGAGGCTGCTCAGGTCTTTCCAAGCGGTAGACGTACTGGAATTGAGGAAGTCAAACAGATAACTATTTCAAAAGACTAACTCTGTTCTCCAGAAGTCGGAAAGCCTGCTGTTGCAAGCCAGGAACTGTGCGTCATTGCAGTTGTCAGTGCCGATTTGGGCGACTGCGACGCCACAAAGAGCTGAAAACAAAAAGAGTTCAGAAGAATAATCCCGAAGTTCAGAAGGACGTACCAACGAGAAAGACGGCAAACTTCATGCCGAAAGAGGTGACTGTGCGAGTGATTCGTCGGATTGATAAGCGCCGTCGCTGAATATTTGCCCGCTCTCTCTCTCTTGTGGGCACAATCTTTTTTATCACAATCCAACTCATTTTATTAGGCACCTCCTCCCTCCTTCTGCCATACAATCTTATTAGCGACGACGGCCGAAAGGGTGTGTTCACTGGGGAAAGTGCGAGACAAATCAGACGTCATTTCATGTGTCATCTTGGAAAAGTTGACGTTTTTTTTCGTTTTATTCAAAACAAAGTGTGGAGAATAACAATGCATGTAGCAATGAAAATAGAGAAGTTGCCGTAGGATCCATTGTCGTGCTGTCTCAGATCCTGAGCATCTGCGAGCCATTTCGCCAGGTGGTCATGAATTCTCTTCCTCGCGTCTTTTAGCGATTGTACGTCCGAATCTCTTGCCGGGTACATGTCAGCGCAATGTGCGGTGCCGTCAATCAGCCACGAATCCACGTCATTGTTTGTTATGTTCACTTTGTGTCCCAATCCCTGCCACGGATCGAACGATCCATTCGGGAAGCACACTTTCGTTCCTCTGTAGGCATCGGCTCCTCCGTACTTGGCGCGTACTTGGTCGACCAGCGTGAACGTGTTGTCGAGAGTGTATTCAGGACCAAACAGGTCAATGCACTGATCGGCGAAGAAACTGAATCGGGGAGTTATTGAGAGTAAAGAGGAACAGACACTCACTCGAGGGGCACAGTCGATCCGAAGATTCCTTGGTTCCCTCCGTCGGTCGTCTGATAATATCCAAGTTCTGTGCAAGTTTGCCAAATCCAACTACGAGTGCTGACTGAATAAAGTGCAGTTTTCACTTGTTAAATGTTCTACTTCACTTACTGACGTCATCGTTCGGCATAGTGGTATTTGAATAATATTCGATAAACGAAGAGTAGTTGTTGGGCCGGCAGTTGCCCGGTGGATTCCACGAGTCATAGAAGTCCATCTGACAGTCGAAGTCTGTACTTCACACATTTCACAAAGATCACTCACAACTGCGATGACTCTCTGGATTTCGTCTCCAATCGTTGCGTTGTTGAGAATGTTGCATGCAGCTGGAACTCCCAATCCAGAGCGGGTCGCATTGTTCTAAGCAAGAAAAGTGTTATAGACAGGAACTTTCTCGGATTATTGACTCTGTTGTCTCCAGTGTACTGGTTGATTCCTTGGAAATATCCGTAAATGTTCTGGAAGAAGAACTGCAGAGACTTGGAGAGATTGTTCTCATCGAAAGAATCACACAAACTGAAACCATTTGGGTCAAAATGAACTTTTTCTGATGCTCACTTGAACTGTTGCTTCAGAAGTGCTCTGCTGTCCGCCCCGTTGTAAGCCTTTGCCACGATCTTTTTGAAAGCTGCTCCAATGACGTCGGCGCATGAATCACTGACTGTTCGGTATGTCTTTTCGGTGTTGATGGCGTAGCCTATGATTCAGTTACTCTACGGTATTCTTGATTTCTCTCTCACCGTAATAGTCCACAAATACATGAACAGCAGACGAAGAGGAGACAGCTCCGGCCGTCATTTCTGGATAAGTCTCTCTGAACCAAGCAGAAAGACTTCCCGGATACGATCCTCCGAAAGTGATCCAAATAGGTTTGTCGTCTTTGAAGTAAAGAGCGTTCATTTGAGTGATGAACTCTTTGACATCCGCAAGTGCCTGGTCGATTGTCAGAAGTTTCAGGCTTGCAGTCGACTGATCCCCTAACGGCGAATATTCTTTCGATCCGTAGAATCTGTGCTCGACCTGGAAGGCGCCTGCTTGGAACTCTGCCGCCCACGTCATCATCGTTTCTCCCTCGTGTCGGACCCATTTGTCTCCGTTCGTCACATTGATGGATCCTTCTCCTCCGAGCATCAAGAACACGTACCCGACAGTTTTATTGTAGAACTTTGAGTTATATTGGTACCTCTGAAAGTGAATTGGTAAACTTGCTCCCATCTGCATGTTACCTGTCTCCAAGTGTCGCTATTGTTGCCGAAGTGGTCAACCTGTTGAGTGATTTCCGAGTAGACCATGTACTGATCCTCTGAAGTGGGCCCTTCGGCCGGATCTCCCCTCACCAATCCCTCTCTCGGTCTTCCGACAACCATCGGAGGTGACACGTGGCAAAGGATCGTTTCGACGGCCAAAGCGGCCACAAACAATACCCGAAACATCTGAAAATGAAGGGAATGAAATAGGGAACTTTCGATTTTATGGCAGTCACTCCTGAAAAAGTGAAAGGCAAGAAGTTTAAAAACCATTTGAATGGCGGAAGATAAGATGTAAATGCAGTGTGTCGGCGGCGGCTTTTCTGTTTCTGGTGATAAGAAAAGAGAAAGAATATTGTGACAAACTTTGTTTTACTACTTCAAGAACCGGTGGAATAGGTCAACTAATGGGCAGAAAAAAAGAAAACGGAGCGGACAATTCAGATCGGAACACCCAGAGCTGTGGTCTACAAAATAGAGATCGATTGGAGAGAATACTATGGAATAGTAATAAGAAAATGATAAGAATTATGTCGGCGGTTGAAGGATTGACTTCTTTAAGAAGAGACTGTCTGAGACTGCAGAGCCGCGATGGTGGCGTCCCTTTCCGCGAGCTCCCTCCTGAGCTTCTCATTTTCGTGACGGAGTCGTGCGAGCTCTTCTTCCCATCCGCTCACTCCCATCTCCTGCAATTTTAGTCATTTTCAATTGTAATCCTGTTGACGCCATTTCAATTCAAGTCATGTAGAAGGAAGTGATTATCATGTGAAGTATGATACGAAAGTGGCCCACATTCCAGCCCTATTCTAAAGAAAACCATTCATTCCCAGCATCGTAAACTTTCGTCATAAATTTGTCTACGGTAACATTGACTCTGACTCACATTCACTAATCGGTTCAATTTCTGCAGTTGCGTCTTAATGTCCTGTACTTCGGAGCGTCCGGCATCAATCTGTCTGTCCAGACTTGTCTCGATGTATGAATTTCTGTACAAAACAAACAAACGTTGCAAAGAATTGTCCACAAAAATTTACCTGTTCACATTGTTCTGGTTGTGTGCTCCGTGATTGCTGCTCCTTCTGAAAATGGAACACGATCAGATAACAGGCGGAATTTCAGTAGTTTTTGCCTGATGAAGGAGGAGAGAATGGGCGATAGAAAGCAATCAATCATGGAGAGATTGCAGCAGTCCGGCCGCAAGTTCGTTTCAATACATATGAGAAAGGTGTATGTTCGGGCGGCCCGGCCCCTTCCTACTCTCGTTTCCTCTCGCCTCTGACCGCGATACACGCGATCGGGTAACAATGGAAAGCAACGGGAACAGAGAAAGAGAGAGAGAGAGAGAAGAACCGAAACGTGTTTGCGCAGATGATTTTGTTCCTGCCGCAGCGTCTTGAGCAGGAAAAGAAAGGGAGCTTACGAGTCAGGTTGGACGATCGAGCGGTCGATGGAAATGATGGATTCGTTCATTCTCTGGTGAGCAGACAGACAGTCGATTGAGGAGGAATGCGAGAATGTGTCGCCTACGAGCATCGGCTGATCGCTGCAAATTGGGCCAATGATGATGGGAAAGAATGAAACAGAATTGGGGGAGAAGAGCCAGAAGGCGTGCTGTGTTTCGCATAGATTGAAATCGAGATAATGAAGAAATTCGAGACTCTTTCTTTGAGTGGAAGAAGAAGAAGAAGACAGATGCCCCGGAGGCATTTGAATTCTTTCAAATTGAAACTCACATAATATCATCGTCGATGAGGCCTGTGTTGTCTTGCACAGCATGCGCAGTCGGAATAACGCGGAGCTCGTGCTCTGCAAAGTTTCTCTTCTTTTCTCGCCTCGCTTCCTTCTGTTATTGTTGTGCGCGACAAAGTAATTGGATTTGGACGGCTCTTCTCGGCCGCCTCTCCTAATGAGGTTGTGTCTCAGCGGCTCAAGGATGCTTTTTGGAGCCCACACTACTTACGTGGTGACATTGCATTCGCATTAGCGTCGAGACCCTCTTCCATGATGGTCTCGCTGAAGTGTTTCACACTCAGCCGCGGACTCTTATTGCTCCATTTCTCGAATGTGATGGGCAGATTCTCGACGAGCGGGGAGTTGGCCACCACGGAGGACTCGCCTTCTGCCAGAGGCGCTTTTCTGAAAATATTATTTGAAGGAAGACGACGGCGCACTCGTCCAAATACCTTTCTAACTTCTCGGAAATATGTTGTCTACCAGTTGATGTAGTCTTTGCATACAATGGTTTCTTAGGACCCTGAAGTATCCAATTTCCATCTGCTCAACCCTTTTACGCTTACCTTCTTATCCTTTCGAAGGAATGACGGAGTGAGCATTTTTCCAGCATTTCGGAGAGACCTGAGAATGCTGAATATATACAATACAGAAGTGACTACAAGGGGAAAACAGGCAGAAAGAGACGGGAGAAGCACAAACAGAACAGAAAGAAGCCGTGCGGACGGACTACTCACTTCGCGGCCAGCGCCTCTTTCTTAGACTTGTGCTCCGGCTTTAATTGAACAATGTGCATCGGATCGATCACTTGAGTTGTCTTCTTGATCGGCAGTTGTGTCGGTTTCATAGCTCGCGAAGAAGACGTGGCAGCAGAATCGGAAGAAGACGTTGACGTGGACTTTGGAACAGTCATCACAGGGAACGGTTTCTCTTTCGGCGGGCTCGGCGGAGTGAAGACGGGAGCAGGCCTCTCGGAATCGCTGTCCCTCTTCTTCTCCGATGACTTGATGGACAAGTCGCGGATGGACGACGTGATGCCTTCCGGCTCTTCTTCGATCGGAGACGTCATTAGGCCTTCAATCCTCCGCGAGATAATGACCGCCTCCATAACTTCTTCTGTAGTCGGCGTCAGGTTCGTGTCCATCGGAATCTCTTCTTCCGGAGACGTCAGATCTCCCGACATTGTCGACTTTCGTTCTTCCAACAGTTCTGCTTTGTCAGATTGGCTTCTGTCCGTAGTGTCCAGTTTCAAATTTCTCGGGGGCTCAACCAAATGATCGGCTCGTCGTTCTTCCTTCGGGGTCGTCGATCGTCTTCCTCCCATTACGAATAAGTGACGTGGTTCAGGGGAAATGGCTCTCCGAGATGGACTTCCGACGGCTTCTTCGAGAGATAATTGTTGAACCGAAGACGTGATGCTCTCTGAAACATGAGGAATCATCAATTATAACATTTCATTTCCTGTTCTCTTACCATCCACGACCATTTTCCGTTTCGCAACGGGAGTAGTAGCAGTGATAGAATAGAAATCCGAAGTTCTGACGGGCGACGTTGTTTTCTCCTCTTCGTAAGACTGCTCTCTTTTGTAAGACGACGCGATGGACTCCAAGTTGGTTTGCTGTTCTTTTGACCTTCCGTCGACAATCGCAAACGTCTGGTACTTCCGCATCATTATCGGAGTTGTCGTCGAAAGGATGTACTTTTGTGCCGACTCGGGCTTCCGCTCATCCAGCGACTTCTGCCTCTTTTCCTGTTTCTCCGACTTTCGTTCTCTGCTTCTCCCGCGGAACAATTCGAACTGAAGGCGTCGCAAATAACTGTGCTTCTTGGAATCCGTCGATTCGGATCTCTGCACTTTTCCCTTCTTCGTCATCATCACTGCATCGGCACTCACGGACTGCGGCAACGGTTTCTCATCCTTTGTCTCCACCACGAAAGTCTGATACTTCCGAATAGCGAGAGGAGTCGTCGTTGTCAAAATGTACTTCTCTTTCGGCTTCTCGTACTCTTCCCACTCCTTTCGCTTCCGCTCCTTCTCCTCCTCCTTCTTCCGTCTGTCCGCAGGTGGTCCGATCGTCGCAATCGGTTCGGTGATCTCTCCCTCTTCGATGTACGGATAGTCCGGACTCTTCGGTCTGTCTCCGATCGTGAACGTGTGATGTCTTCTAAGGCATTCCGGCGTTTTCATTACCATCACAAACTTCGGCTGTGGCAGTAGATTCTCAGTCTCTTCCTTTAGCAGATCCTTCTCGATCGTCTTCCTCTCCGGCTCCGACGACTGTTTCACCAACTTCTTGCTCACGTGCACATCTGATTGGGATTTACAGATCTTCATCTCTTCCGGAGACTTGTCCCTGATCGTGAACGTGTGATGTCTTCTCAATGCTTCCGGAGTCTTGACAGTCAGAATGAACTTCTCCTTCGGAGGGGCCTCCTCCACCTTGATCTTCTCTTTGATCTCCTTGAACTTGACAGTTTCCAACTTCGAGTACTGAATCTGCTCTTCCATCAGAGGTGCTGGCTCTGCCTCTTTTTCTCCAATCGTCAAAGTGCGATGCTTCCGCAGTGCTTCAGGAGTTTTCACAAGAAGAACATATCTTTCAGGCGACGTGACTCGTTCTTTATGCGAATTCTGAACAGCTTCCTCAATGGGAATAGAATCGGGAACAGCAGAAGAGAGCTGTTCAACTTCCGGAACTTCTTCCTCGATCTCTTGCTTCTCTTCAATTTCAGCAGGAATTGGACTGAAGTCCGAGGAGGTTGTAGTAGTGACAGTTGTGGTTGTTTCCATAATCACTCTCCTGACGGGCCCGGGCGTCTTCTGATTTCCATTGCTGTCCAGTTTTGAGTCTTCCTCGCTGAATGCGTCAACTGTCTGTTCGGAGGGAAGCTGATCCAGTTCCGTCAATGTCTGACTCTCCTCCACAAGTGGAGCATCCGGGCTCGCCGATCTTTTCTGCCTGGAATACAACATCATATATTGCATCTGAAGTGCTTCAACCAACCCTGGATACCGTTCATCAAACTCCTTCGTGACCACGAGCACGTCTTCTTCTAGCTTCACACACACGTGTTCCATTGGTTTCGGAGGTGCCATTTCACTTTTCGAGATCAGGCCACCTTCAGAGATTTCTTCGATCTTGTCGTCAACAAGTGGGGTCGGATCCTGTGGAATACAGACCTTCGAAGTGGAAGGAACTTCCATAGACGAAGACTTGATCACTCTGTTCGCGTTCTGATCAATCCGCTTTGGCACTTGCTTCGGTTGTCGTATTCTGGAAACAAGACTTCAAAACTTGAAAGAGAGAGAGTGTGTCTATGTTTGTGTTGTTTGCTCGACAAACGAGTCAACAGGGGAGAAGAAAGAGGAAATACACAAAAATCTGGAGAAGGACGGAGCAGGAAACGGAGGGCTTATGGATGACACGCGTGCATAAGTCACAGCTCTTTCTCTCGAATATATCATTGGCGGCGGTGAGCTTAGCAGGCACCCTTCCTCTTTTGGCTCTCTTTGTCGGAACGAAAACAAAACGATGAGATGGGAGAAAGAGAACGAGGCGTGCTCGTTCCAGTTGTTCGTCAAAATGGACTAAAGGAAATGTTTTCGTGCGTCAAACTTTCCGGGTAATTGCTCTTTTCCGTGAGCCTGCAGGCATCATTATTACGAGAGCTACAGTTGAGGAGAGGTGCCATGAGGCAAGTGACGGAAACGAAAACGACTGGTCAGACCAATAAGAGCACAAAAAATGCATGGGGATGGGAAAGTTTTGAGCATGACGTGGCGATGGACTATCAGAGATCGGGGGAAATTAGTACACACGAGCTCACCCGGAGAAGCTTTGGCTTGTCTTGATACTCGACGATGAACTGCTCTCGGAGCTCCTTCCCAAATGGGTGATCTTGGTCAGTTTGCTCTTCACACTGTTCGCCATGCTCATCAAAGGACTTCTGGGTGTCGACGACATTTTGCCTTTCTTGTCTTTCGGATTTCTCGTAGCAATCTGAAATAAGTGCAAGTGGTGTAAAAGTCGAGGAGTCGAGTGGGGAGAAGGGTGGGACAATCAAGGAATGAAGGGGACAAACATGAAATTGAATGGTCCCTTGGGTGGGAAGCCGCGACACGCCTAAACTTATCTTGTGCCTGCGCAAAACGCCAAAATGCATACAGCAGCAGGAGACGGAATGCTACCACAAAAGAATCGGAAACCGAGATTCGGAAGGCGGAGCCGAATAGGGACACGACACGGATTCTAGGGGGGAACTGGCAAAAACGTCTTGGGTTGGGGTGTAATCGAATGCTAATTTATGCTCTCTTCGATCCAAAAATGCATTTCATCATTTTCATTCTCCGTGTCTTCCGTCAATAGGCAAACAGGAGAAGAAGCAGCGAGGAGCGTGTGAGCCAAAAACGTGCAGTCGACGAATTAATCATTGTGCAGTATTGATGGAAGAGACGAGAGAAAGGGGCTCACATTGGAATTCGAGTCGAGTCGATGAAGCACGTCGACGACGTTTCGGTTCTCGATTACCAGGTCCGCGGTGGTGTCGGAGGCGGCTGCTTTTTGTTGCTGAAAAGATGAAAAGAATGGGAGAGAATGGAAAGATCGGGCACTTACTTCGGATACTTTTGACGCGTGGCTCATTATGGACTCGTTACTTTTGCTCTCCGGAATGGGGGGACATGCCCGATTCAACGGAGGCCGTCGGCGAACACCCTGAAAAAATAGACCCTTGCAACGGAACGCGAGCACTCTATTACACCTGGAGAAACTTGAACGGCCATGCCAAAACGGGGGAATTCAGGAAAACCGCGGATGCCAAACTCGCCGAAACCAAAATCGCGGAAAAAAAGCCAAAATCGCGGATTCTTGCATGCGCCATACTTGACGCGCACGTGTCACTAACCAAACGGCTTTTCCATCAAAATCAAATTATGGGTTCTTGAATACAACTTTGTTTGGCCAAATATATTTTTCAAAGTTACTTTTGACGATTTTCGGTTTATTTTTCTTATTGTTCACTGTTTCTGACGTGATCGTCAGTTTAAAAACCGCAAGCTTACTGTACATGCGCGGTGAGTATGGTGCATGCAAGAATTCGTGATTTTGGCATCCGCGGTTTTCGCGAATTTCCCCCGTTTTGTCGCCTCGTTTGTCGTGGGAAACCCGTCGAGTGACGGGTGTCTAGTCAACAAAGAGAGCCTGCGGTTGCCTGGGCGACGGAGTCAAGTGTGATATAGAGAAAAAAAGAGAGCAAGAGAGTTACGTTTTCGTGTTCGAATTGGCTCGTCGAGCAAGCCGTACGCCATGAGAGGACTCGTAAAAAGAGCACTGCTTTATGACTTTGCCTTTCTTCGGAAATGTGTGCGTGTGTGGTGGGGAAAGGGACACTCACCGTAAACATTTTGACTGGCTGTGGCGGTGGAGGTGGTCGGTTCGAAGGGATGACCATCAGAGTAGTATGGGTCCGCGGATACGGATAAGAACCACTGGACGAAGAGCGAATAACTGATTTATTCCTGAAAAAGAGGGATGACGTCACGGATTGCAATGCCTTCGGGGAACCACTTGTTGATGGGAATTTCTGGGGAATTGGAAACGCCAGGCTATTCGGGCTGTGTCTTTGCATTTCAATAAAACGTTTGATTTTTTGAAGAATTTGAAGAGTTCTCTTCTAAGTTGAATCCTGTCCGGATTCTGCAAGTACGCGCTTCATTCTGCAGAACTTCTTCGTCCGGATTCTCTTTTCGAAAAGGGCTCAAGCCCTCAAGTTGAGCCCATGCACTATCACTTCTTTTTTTTCTCCGAAGACTCGGACGAAAAAAAGGGAACAAGTAAAAGTGGGCCGAGACAAGGGAGAAACTCGTTTCCGGAGGGACAACAAATTGACTGACAATTTGTCAAAATCTCGCGCGTTTTGCAGGCAAAGGCGGGGCTTTTTTCTCATTTGATATAGCCCACAAACCGACCGGGAGGACGGAGAAGAAGCCGAAGAAGGTCTCGGATCCATAGGCAACGAAGAATGAAACGAGCACGTTCAGAGCAACGAAGGGGACGAAAAGTTGCTTCTTATTCTTATTCTTCTCTCCGAAAAGTGTGACGGGTGTGGCTTTAAGCAAAGTCTTTGTCGTCGTCGTTTGAAGACGTCGACTCTCCGATTATTTCTTTTTGATGTGTGCAAAAGTGAAGAGGGAAAAGGGGGAGAATCGACGGACAGAAGCGGGCAGCGGAGGCGGCCGAGCATATATATTCTTATTATAAAAAGATAGTAGTGGATGTGTGCGGGTTGAGCATGTTGCACAAGCATTACTTGATGATGATGATGATACTTACCGCCGCCACGGGAAAATGAGAGTCGATAACACTTCCATTTTATACGTAAAACTGGAGAGTGAAGATGATATGTCAACACGAATATGGCATGTAACTGGGGGATTCTAAAACGGAAGTTGTTGGCGGTAATACAATACTCAGAGGACGATGAAGAGGAAGAAGAAGAAGACGGGAACATGGAACAACGATCAAAGAGGAAACGGACGGGTTTCTTGGCCTTTGACAGTTAGAAAAGGGGGTGTATTTCAGGGCACTCTGAACAAAAAATTCAAGTGTCAGAACACATTTTTCTCAGTGAATTCGAATTCGGGCGTTTCCAAAATGAGAAAATCGTCAAATTGGGTCAGTCAGTCTCTATGGAGAAAAAAAGGTCTTTGAGGCGTGTGTGGAGCTTTCCGGAAAATAATGAATCAATTGGTGTGAAAGCTGACGACGTCGTCCGAAAGTCTTCTCCAATTTCATATTCTCACACTTTCGGACCTTTTTTGGCCTGACAGCCCTCTTTCCCTCTTTCTCTTTCCCATTTCCATTCATAATTCTCCAATTTGTTCTCCTGCTCCTTCTTTTTCTTCTGTCACTTTT
Organism: Caenorhabditis sp. 36 PRJEB53466; assembly: GCA_946814055.1. Taxonomy (NCBI): domain Eukaryota; kingdom Metazoa; phylum Nematoda; class Chromadorea; order Rhabditida; family Rhabditidae; genus Caenorhabditis; species Caenorhabditis sp. 36 PRJEB53466. The sequence goes on along the minus strand of CAMPFS010000004.1, from coordinate 5,165,058 downwards.
CCGCCGATGACGAAGAAGTGTCCGTTTTCTGCTCACGCATGTGCCACATAAATTAGCACTCGCTCTTCTTCAGAAATATCTGAGCGGAGGAGGAAAGCAGAAGAAGAAGAAGGAGAAGAAGGAGATGCTCGAGTGTGAATGCGTTGGCAATTAGCACGCCATTCAACGTACTGCTCCTCTTTTTGCAAGAGAATCCAGACGCAGAAGGATTAGTCGGATGAATTATCATTATGAAAGGAATTGAGAAGGATTACGATCCCATTGAAAATCATGAGATGTTTCATGGGAAGCGGAACTGGGTACTGAAGTATGTGGAGAGCCGCTGAATATCAAACAAAGAATAAGGGATTTACTAGGACATTGAAAATTGCGAAACACAGAAAGGCTCAATCGAAAGTCAATTCAGCTGAAATCCGCGAAAGAGGCGAGTCGAGCTCGTCAAATGCAGGTGAATTTGAGAATGAACGAAGAAGTAGAGGGCCTATAAACTGGGTCCGCAGAGCGAAAGGTATGTAAATATAGAGTATGGGCAAAGAAAAATGGGTTGGTAGGACTCTCCGAATGGGAGCTCGCAGCACGACGACGGCTCTCAGTTTTCGTGAATTATGCACAGACTCTCTGTGGTCCGACATAGCTCCCGGGGCTGCTGGGAGCCGGCCGCCCCGTCGGTCGGTCGGCCGAACAACTTGATAATCGGAAGACAAGTTGATGAAAAATCTCGAAAAGACTGAAGAACAGACACGGAGAAGGCTTGGCGGAGCTGTCCGTCCGTCTCCTGGGACCGAGCCTCTTTCATCTTCCGCGTACCCTTTTTGATGGATGCCACGTGGCGATCGCAGAAATAAAGGTAGAAAAAGAGGTGACTCACCGACTCATTTCGACCGCTGATTGGCGATTTCCCATGCACGGGACTCTCCGCTCCGATGATGATACTAGGTACGCATTGGGCTGAAAATAAATGAAAGTGAAAATGAGCTCGAGAACTGGCTCTAGAGAATCGAAGCAAAACGAAAGCAGAAATAGATTTCAAGAAGCCAGGAATGTACACCTTAGGTGATAAGCTGATAAGGCCTAGGATTAGATTGAGCCGATTTGCCCTTTCTCGCCCCAAATCTTTGCTTCGTTTTCCGAATTCTCTCACAACTTTCCCTTCTTCTTCTTCTTCTTCTTGCCCTTTCCGTTCTTCGCGTGTTTGTTGGTTTTTTGTCGAATCCAGAGTTTGACGATTTCCGGGAAAGGGCGGAATGTTCTAGGAAAGTCGGGAGCAACAGAAAAAGAAACAGAAGGAGGCGCACACAAATAAATATAGATGTATGGGGCGTATAAAAGGCATTCGGTAATCGGATCTCCCTCGGGGGTGCTTTCAGACTCACGAACTTCTAGATCACTTCCGCGGCAAAAAGAGATGCGGCGGTGAGAAAGAGCGCGGCGGCGGCGGCGGCGGCGGCGGCAAACGGAGAAGCAGGAGGAGGAGAAGGAAAAGAAGCAACTCTATTGAATTGCGACGAAGACGGGCGGAGTCCACGCACCACGCACATAAATCTTTCTTGAGCAGCATGTGCTAAAATGTCGCGAGCCCATAAACAGGAGATTGGAAATGAGCGGACGGCAGGAGGGCGCGCAGGCGGCGAGACAACCGGCACTGGATCTATATTCATGATTGACTCTGGAACGGACTGACAACTTGTTTGTCGTGTTGTCGTCCGACGGACTGCCGCCCGCCGCTAGTCGAGCTCTCGTGTTTTTGTTGTCGATGGAGGGCATGATAATGAGGAGGCGGAGGCGAATCCGAGCAACCAATTTCCGGTGTTCATGGCCGGAAACCGAGTGGTTTTTGAGGGAGAAGAAGGAAATTGACATGGAAAAGAGCACGATGATTCTGTCTGAGAAGGTCACACAACTTGAGCAGGCATCGGGTTTCAGAAGTATGGCTTCCGATAGATGCTCCATTCGTATACTTCTAGAAGTGAGGCCTGCTCTTTTCATGCTAGACCCTAGTTACAAGTGTCAAGTGAGGAAAACTTATGAGAAAACTAAATGAAGTTATTGGAAAGCTGAGAAATGGAACCTGGCGGCGAAGGTGTGTAGCGATGCGAAATGAAACTGGCACATTCGAATGCTCAGCTTGCTCACGCGCCGTAATGAGGAGACTGCTCGCGAAAAGAGAGGGAGAAAGGGAAAGAGGGAGCTCACCTACCTTGAAGTAATTACCAGTGTGGCGAGGAGCACGACGTTCATTCAGAAAACGCATTGTGCATTCAGCTGGCCGAGTAGCCGCTCTTTTCTCTTTATTATGCACTCGAATCTGCAATTGCGAGTAGTGAAGTGTCTGAATTCTGAAGGCGAAAGGTACGTGAAAGGAGTTGTGTGAAGGAGGCAGGCGGAGGAGGAAGGAGATAAGTTTGGAGGAGGCGGTGCTCCGCAAATCTTGGCTGGAGCGCCGGAAGAGGACCCATCGTGTAATTCAATCTCGACGACGTCGTGATTCTTCAATAGAGGCCACTTATGGCGACGAAAGTTTGAGAAGAGTAGATGTGTACGAGTTCGGAGGAATGCTTATCTCAACACGAAAACTACTTGTGTTCACTTTCTTTAACAGGCTATTTTAGTGCCGAAATCTTTGGAGTGTCCTGGAGTCTTCTTTTCACTGGGACCAAGGAATGAATAACAGTTTATCAGATGAAATGCACCGGGAGGAATCGTAATGTTATGCGGGTTAATAAGTTATCCGTTTTTGTCTATTTCGTATCGTTTGCACTGGTTCGATTGGTTGAGATCCTTCTGATTTCTGCTCGGTCTGTACACTTCATACACAGGATTGCCACGTCATTTCCAGGCGCTCACTTCACTTCTCAAGCAGTTTCGAATCAGATGTTCCATTGAGCCGGGCCTGCAAATGATGTGGTATTCGGGAGAGAAAGAGGGAGACAATTGGCGGAACAGACTGCGAACACTTATGTCCAAATTAGCGAGTTCTTCGGCCGTTTGCGTCAATTCAATCGGAACGCACATCAAGTGACTCCGACGGACCGAACGGAACACTTACTCTGTTCAGGGCCAGCCTCATCTTTCGGATACTGTTCCTAGCAAACGACGAGTTGCCCTCGGTGTTTTCGTTCAAACTGTTGTTCACTGTGGTTTCTGCAATACGTCACGATGCAAATATGTGTTTCATCTTTTATTGTTACCTCTGTAGATAGCGTCCACTTTCTCGCACTCCTCGTTTATTTCGACAAACTGTCTTCTGAGTCGGGTGGCCGATTTACGTTCTTTGAAGTAGAGAAGTGCGAACAAAAGGGCAATAATGATGCAGACGACGTTGAGGGAAGTAGTCGTCCCTCCGACCACTTTGAGAAGTTTGACTGAAACTACTATAATTTAACAGGTTACGACAAGTGAACTGTGATAAGAGTTAGTTGGGAATCAGATGTTAGCGAACAAAAAGAAGTGGTCGAAAGGAAGGCTCACTATGAAATTGCTCTAACTGCCTACCATCATAGGCCGCCATCAGAACCTTATCGCACGTCTCTCCCATGTAACCATCGTCACAACTGAAAACGGAATATGAAGGTGAAATCAGATGAGAAAAAGAGGACTTACTGGCAAACTTTCCGAGATCCATCCATAAGACAAACCCCGTGGACTCCACAGTAATCCTCGGGTTCCGTCGGGCAAGCCGGAAGTTTCGAGTTGTTCTAAAAATGACCAATTATAATCAAACGGATACGGGATTCCGGATCACTAATTAAAAGCACGTCTAATTAAGCGAATCTGATATTGGAAAGAATAACAACTCACATCTCTCTTCTGCTTTACTCTCATCTGCCGGGAATGGTACTTTCCGTCCGTTTTCCTCGTTGCTCCACACTCGTACATTCCAGTGTGTAGGCGGGAAAATGAGTCGATAGTCAGTGTTTTACTGAAATGACCCAATACTCTTCACACTCTCCATTTTACTGAGCTCACCTCTGTCCACCGTCTTCTCCGACTTCCACGTTGTTGGCTCTGAACACGAGGTTCTCAAAGTGCTCCTGAGCCATTGTGCATTTCAGCATGAGCCGGGAGCCCTTCTCGATGTTCTCGAGTGTCTTTGTGACTGCTCTCGCCTCTTCCTCCGGGTTAAGAACGAGTTCATAAGTCGGCAGAATGGTCTCTTCGACTTCACGACGAAAACGTTTTGCGCGCATTTTGAAAGAGAATAAAACTGAAAATGAGGAGGTGAAATCTGAGAATATCCGCAGACTGGAGGCAAAACAAAAAAAGGCGGCGCCGGGGATTTATTCATTGGAAAAAGAAGGAACAACGAAAAAGGAATAAAATGGGCAAGAACTAGAAAGACAATTCAGAGGAGGCGGAGCAATCGGAAAGGGAAAGAGAGAAATGAAGGATGACGTCGAAACATGAATATTCATCGGAACGAAACCAAAAAAGAGCCAGAAGAAAACCAGCAGACGTGGATAATCTCATGACGACGGGGAAAGCTGAACACTTTCAGATTACGGAGTGTTTACCGGAAATCTACTTTCTACGAGTGCGAATTTTAATGAAACCCTTCAGGGCAAAAAGAATGTGAAACGAAGGAAACGAAACGAACTATGATGACTATGATGTTTCGGGAGAGTTTCAGGAAAACAATTCCTGTCCGCACGTCACTCCTCTCACTAATTCTTATCAAAACCACAAAAAAGTGTAGACGGGCGGTCGGTCGGAGCCAAGTGCGTGGGCGGCGCGAGAGCATGGACATAAGGGATCATGTGAGCAGGGACACGTCATCCAATCACACTGATATGATCGCTTCCCACGAATCAATGGAGGACTGTGGCGGTTCGGCGGGTGTGCTCAAATATTTGACAGCCGCCCAAACTGTTCTGCCTTCTCTCAACTCAATGACTTTTTTGTGAGAGAAAGATAAGAATAAAAGTGCGTTTATCAATAAAACAGAACCGAAAATGGGCGTAAATCAGGCGGAAACAGGAGAGAGGAATGGTTGGCATTTGGTAGAAAAACAGAGAAACAGAAGTAGTTGGAGAATTATAAGGGAGAGAATTGGGCGGAACGAAGAAAGGAAGGATGCTTGTGGCAGACCGATTATGGACGAAAAGGTGACTAATGGAAGGGAGGAACGGACGGAGGAGGAGGAGGTGCGCGGGAGCATTCCCCGAGTATGGTCAACAACGAAAAAAGGAAAGGGAGGGAGGTCAGAAGAACTGCTCGATAAGGCAAGCAAAACAAGAAGGACAGTCTGAAAATAAGAGAGGATGGGAGGAGGAGATTACGGATGAGTGGAAATAGCTTCTATTGTATGATAAAATTGAGGGACAAATTGGATATATTTGGATCCGATCTGCGGACGGTATATATTGCAACTCTATTTCAAAGAGAGAGCCATTCAAAAATCAAGTTGTAAAACAATGCGAGCTTCCCGTAAACTTTGAAGCAAACACACGTTTTGCCCGCAAGAGGAGCAACACATTTGCGAGTTACACACGCCAACAACTGGCTACTGGGTACTGGATACCATTCCGTTCACACTTTCGAAACAATACGAAACGACAGCCCAAATCGCGCCGCCGCTCTTTTGTGATGGTCTTGTTGGAATGAGAATGGAATGCGTGCGGGACACAGATCCATCCGGTGATGAACAAAGACAGAGGTCGGCATCTCGAACGACGGAACGACCATTTGGAATCGGGGGAATACGGGCGTGGTCGTCGATGACGTAATGAATTCAGCTTCTTCTTCTTCTTCTTCTGCTTCTTCTGCTTATTCGTCGTCGTTTTCTCTTGAGAATCTAGTTTCGGACCGCAAGAGGGTGACGCAGCACGGCTGCAAACAATCAGGTGGAGGTCGTTTGTGGGTCGATTTATTTGACTTTCGATTCGGTTCTCTACTCGACTTAAGTGAGAACCAGGCGTGCGTAAGGGGATCGGGACCGAATTGATTTACGAGCATATCAAGAATCGAGCGACACGTCATGCGAATTGGCGATTGTTTGGACGACCTTTGAAGTGCGCGACGGGATGATCATTGTGCAAAAATTGCGAAATCAAGGAGAGAGAACAACTTGCATGCATGAAAAGTGGAGAGAAAAGGACCGAAAAGACGTAACTTGAGAATGGAACCCTTCAAATGTCTGCCGCGTGGGTGGAAGAAAAATCTGAGAATGAAGACAAGTGGGTGCAACAGAACAGATCGGAAAGAGCAATTGCGGCCGAGGCTCCGTGATGGCACGATTGCCCTCCAAACGATTTCCCATTCATTTTCATTTCTTCAAAACGGAATGAGTACTCACATAAACCCAGTTTTTTTCTCGGCGATTCAAAGCAATCTAACGTCTGTGTGCTACTGCTACAGGTGAAATAAATCCAGTTCGGAGCGATCGGGACCGAATGTTCAGATCGGTTCACTCGGTGTCCAATTTCTACTTGTTCACCGCTGTTCTCTTTTCCATAAATGTGACGATATCGGCTGCTTTTTTCATTTTTGGAGACCGATTCTTTGAATCAAAATATATAAAGGGTAGAGGCTTCGGAAGTCGAATCACAGATCATTGGCCACTTTCAGAGTTCTCAACGGAATCAGGGAACCATGATCGCGGCTTGGATACTGTTGAATAAAGTGATTTTTAAGAACTCCCATTTACTTCATGCATCGCAACATTTATTAGCATTAGACAGGTGATGGATCTTGGAAGAGAGCCCTGCGGAAGGTTCCTTTCTTCCCTTCTCCCTCAATTCCTTCCTTTTCGTCCTGTTCGTTCGCTCCACCTTCTTCTGATTCCGTGGAAACCATACAATGAGTATAACCAGGCGGCGGAGTGTCATCAGTAGCTGGTTTCAGACTCTGTAACTGGACAAATTAAAAGTAAAGCGGATGCCGACTGACCGAGTACTTCGGAGGACTGTCCACGTTAATCGCAGTCACCGGCTGCTCCGAAGTGCTCAATCTGACAAGGCGTTCGTAGATTCTCGCGTTGTGAGCAATTATATCTCGGCGTCGTTGCTCGGCCAGAATCTGAATGTGATTCACTTTCGGAAGCAGTTAACTGAGGACTCACTCGCTTTGTTTCGAAGTTCATGCCGACGTGTGTCATTGAGGCGAAACAGAGCAAGTTGTAAACGAGAAAAGCGCAGGAAACGATCAGAACAGGCACGTACTTGGTTTCGAAAATGAGTTTCGGTGCGTCTGAACAAAATGAATTGTGCAATGTTGAATTTAGATTTAAATTCATTAAACCTGCGAGTCTGAGAAGCCCTGCAATTTGAACGTAAGAAGAGTTGCAGAAGACGATGATATTGGCGATTGTGACGACTGCCTGAACCGTAAGTGAGCAGCGGACACAATCGGGAATCTTACCAGAATGACGGCATAGGGAACAAAGAGCATCTGTGCTTTGAAGATAACTGCTAACAGACCGGAGACCTGAGATAGCAGGTAGATGGAAAAGAGAGCGACCAGCAAAAAGTCTTCTTCTGAAAGTGCGCAGGTTTTCTGTTCAGCAGAATGGAAAACCAACTCTCTTCTTCTTTAGTAGGATGTGGCTTCTGAAGACTCATGAGCCCCCATAGTCCGATGCACCAAGCGACGAGGAGATACAGCTGGAAGGCCGGAGACCCGAGAAACACTCTGGCCAGGCATTCCAAACAGAAGACGTGGCAACCATGAGGAACGCGTGTTTGAGGGATTCCCTGGTAGTTACGGTGGTTTCTGGTCACAGCCTGCTGACGGTACGGTATCTGAAAACATGTGGAATGAGGTGATGAAGGCAGATCATGCAAAGACGTTCAGGTGGAAATCGTGCTGCATCGACGCTGGATTGGCGGTGAAAGTTACAAAGTTTCGAGTAGTTATCAAATGAAGAAAGAGTAGAAATGAACGGAAAACGAGCAGGAACTGACGGAGCTGGGCTCACGCGGTCCACAAAGAAAAAATTGGAGAACACAGAAACGCAAATCGGAAAGTGTATATAATTAGGTGAAGCTCGCTGTTCAGATGGGAGTAGAACGTGACTGAACACTTGGATCGCATTCTGATGAGATAGTAATTTTGGCTCTATCTGAGGAATAAACAGGTCCGAAATATCAAGAAAAGGCAGGTTCTAAAGAATATACAGGTAGACGGCATTTTCTGAAAATTGGCATCGACTGGTGACGGTCAATCATAGACGGCATTTTCTGGAAATTGGAACCTGTATATTCTTTGCAACCAGCCTTTTCTTGATATTTGGGACCTGTTTATTTGTGAAACCTGTTTATTATTATGGAACCTGTAAATCGATCTTGGCTCATGATTATTATTATGAACCTGATATTATTATGAACCTGATTACTCAGATAGAGCCGTAATTTTTCAAATTTCGAGACTAAACGCCTACATCAAAAGCTTATCTACTGCTACGTGAACCGTACAAGATTACGTGTCTAAACGGGAACTTTTCGAGTGAGAATCGCATCTACATTCATTCCTAGCTAACGGTTATCAAGAAGAAAGGTTCATCGCAGAATGACCAGTGAGGAGAAGCTGCCAAGTCTCAAACTCGACATGGATGCCGTGAGTTCATCTCGCTCTCTTCGGCTTCATCATTTCTTTTCAGATAGTGAGGAAGAAATGGATTCCAGTTCGTGTACTTGGGTCAGGAGCATTTGGCAAAGTAGTGCACGTTATGAACATTCTTGACGGAACGGAGGCGGCGATGAAAATAGAGCGTCTGGAGGATGGAAAGGACTCGATGTTGAAAATCGAGAGGGAAGTGATGACTGCGCTCAAAGGACACCACCCGGCCATCCAGTTGTACGACAGCGGCAAAGAGGGCGATTACCGCTTCGTGATAATGACGTTGTGCGGGATGGATCTGCAGAAGGCGAGCTCACTTCTCAAAACGAGATTCACGGAATCAACCATAATACGAATTGCAATTCGAAGTCTACTCGCTATAAAAACAGTGAGTTGAGTAGCAAACTTCATTTTAAAATGAGAAGTGTAGATTCACGAAGCTGCTTACATTCATCGGGATCTCAAACCGACAAATGTGACGCTCGATTACAAAGAAGAGTCTCCGGTGATCTACTTGATCGATTTCGGGATGGGGCGGCAGTTTGCTATGAAAGACGAAAACAAATGGATCATCCGCCATCCGAGAGAAACCGTGAGGCAGAGAAGGAGCAGCTCGGCCGAATGCCATCCCTCTTTCAGTGTCGCTTTCGAGGGACCGTCCGTTATTGTTCCCCTCGGATGCATCTCCGTCGTGAGCAAGGAAGAGTCGACGATCTGTTTGCGTGGCTCTACATGATCATCGAGCTGAAAGTGGACCTTCCGTGGGCAGAAGTCGTACATCCGGAAAGGATCGAAATGCTCAAACAGGAGACGTTCGACAAGTTAATCGCCAGTAATACGTCAGTGACAGTTCTTCATCCACGTTGATCTCGATCGATATTATTCAGATTCACCAAGTCGTTCGAGCCGATCCTGGCGCATATAAAACTCTTGGGGTACTCGGAGCGTCCGAACTACTGGATGATCTACGAGACTCTGACGGCAAAAATGAACGAGTTGAACGTGAAACACTCCGATCCGATGGATTATGACCGTCTGCGGAAAAGATGTGAAGAGCTGGATGCCGTTCAAAAAAAGTACATGAGGAAGCCGCGGTCAAAGGAGAAATTGATGGATGAGAAGGCGACTATGACGATGCTGGATGAGAAGTTCCTGCCGAACGAAGAGTTGGATGTGCCCGGGGGAGATCAGTACGTCGTGCGTCCTCTTTTGAAGTTGCCCTGGGGATCTGTCGGGGAGCCGGTCAGTGCGATCTTTTGAAGAATGAAAATATTGAACATTTCAGGATCCCATAGATGAAGAAGCACAAGAAGAAGAGAAGAAAAAGGAGAAGAGGGAAGAAGAGAGGCTGAAGAAAGAGGAAGAGAAGGCGAAAAGGGAGAAGGAGGAGAAGAAGAAGAAAGAGGAGAAGGAGAAAGAAAATCGCAAGTCGAAGGATAAGGAGAAGAAAACGGACAGATCAAAAGAGTCTAAGCGTCGTGGCAAAGAGAAGGAGCCGAGCACTCAGAAAGGATCGGAACGACGCTCGAAGGAGGGGAAAGAGGCGGAACCGAAGACGACGAAGAACGGCAGCGAAACGGCGAAGAAGGTGAAGAAGGCTTCGAATAACACGAAGAAAACGAAAAAGAAGGATGTGAAGGATCAGAAAGAACGTCCGGAGGTGTCGGTCACTTCGAAGAGGATGCCACTGACGCCAGCGACGACTCCAGGGAGCACGAAGAGAAAGTCAAAGTGAACTGAGATCCCGTGACTAATAAACAACTTTGAGTTAATCTGTAGCTTCTACTCTTAAAAAAACATTTACTTCGTGAAAATCAAACAAATTCAATAGGCGTTTCTGGAATGAAATGTTAGATGAGTGGGAAGAGTAATTTTTTGTTGTTTTGGAAGTTTTGTTCCGAAAAATGACAACAAATGAAACAAAGAAAATGTGTGAAAATCGGGAAACGAGAATGATTGAGCTTTACTAATACGAATGAGCAAAGTAGCACCCGTCACAGTGAACTGACAAATCGATTTGGGCGGATAGGGTCTATGTGCTGGTTTCCTTCTTCTTCTTTTTGACAAGTTCCGCAGGTGGTTTGTACGTAGTTCTCCGTTTTCCTTCACTTGGAACCATGAAGTTGGAAGTGAGCGACGAGATGAGCTTCTTCTCCTCGGCAGTCATCAGCTGGCCGTCCGCTTTGATACTGTTCGAATAAACATTGCTGCAAAACGAACTAACGACAATCAGTACCGATTCTGTGCAGGATACTTACTTCAACTCATCGTGCTTCGATTTCATTTCCTTCACTTTCTTCGCAATCTCTTCGTAAGAACACGTGACGGGAAGACCGAGTGCCTTCGTGAGAACTCTCGTTTCCTCCGGCGTTCTCGTCTTTTTGAAAGCGACGTCGTTCTGCGCAATCCATGCTCTGTCACACTGTGATTCCAACTCTCTCAGTCTTCTGTAACAAACTAATTCACTATTCACTAGGAGGACTGTCCGGAACGCATACCTTTCTAGAGCTTTCTTCTCTTGAATTTTGCTGATCCTACGACGGATTCTTTCGATTTTTTGGAACGTAAAGATGACAGTGTAGCTGGTGTCGGCCATCTTAGACTTGTGAACTGGTAAGTCAACGCATATGCACTGAGACTTCTTACCTGCATTTTCAGAGAGATTCCTTCTGCTACGGTGAGTGGCACCTCATCCAGGTACACTTGCAGATGTCTCATTAACAAAAACGGAGTGAGCGGCGAATCGGCCGGGCAGACAAGCAAGTCATTCGAGTTTTCAAACTTTCTGAACATATGGGCTGTTTGTCTAGTTCTCTCAAGGTCCACTCACTTCTTCACGTAACTGCTCGACGATTGCACCTCGATGGCCGACTCCATCATCTTTTTGATCTCCTTCCCGACAGTTCTGAATTCGGCGTACCAGTTCTTGTCCTGCTCCTTTCCGTGACTTTCGACGAGATGATTCAGCAATGCTCTCGTGTGTTCCGCCTTTGCATCGCATTTCGGGCACGCGAGTTTCTGCCACTGAAAAAAATACATTTTCATTTTCATCCGCCCATTTCACTTTAAATTACCTCAACCCTCGTGTCGTTCTCCTCAATTTCAGTCCCATCTTCGTCAAACTGCTTTTCCATACTGTCCGCTCGTCCCTCAATGCCCAGATTTTGCTGGCACTCCGCCAATGTCGTCAGAAATTCGTTACGGCCGTAATTTTTGTGTTCCGCGAGCGTGGCGCCGTACCGTCGCAAATGGGATGCAAACCCGTACGGTCGACCCGTCGGCACCTCATTTCTCCCGGTTTCCATGCCTGAAATAAACGTTTTCACTCGAAAAACCACGTTTTTTGTATGAATATTATAATATAATTGATACTTTTGAAGAGGAAAAAGAGCGGAAAAACGGAGCGTCGTATTGCGAATTTGGGGATGCACCGGAACCAGTGAATAAGGTTGGGATGGACTATAAACAGGGTTATGTTGGAAATGCTTGACAGAAAACGCGTTGGGAAAAGAGAAAAGTGTGGGGAATTGGCAGTAGTGTTCAAATGTCGGAGAGACGCAGGCGGAGAATAAGAGACGCTGACTTGGATACATCGCATGTAAGCAAGTGCTTGCCGAACCGAGTAATTCCCAGACTAAACGAGTGATAAATTAATGGAAGACAAAAGTCAAAAGAAGAAACGCTAAAAGGTCTGCTGGTGTTCAAGTAGAGCGTGATTGCTGCGGGCGCATGCAAATACCATTCTTACGGTCTAACAGGTAGTCTAACACACGATTGGGTTCCCCATGTTGTCTGCTATGACATGGCAGCAGTCCATATCGAGTTGTCGCACGGGTCTGGTCTTGCCACGAATGTCTCTTGCCGGCCGACCGGTCTTTCGTGTCGAGACCCATCAAGTGCGGCTCAACGCAGATTTCTTAGGTTGCACTCGGAACATGAAAATCCGTTTAAAATGGCTGAATTGGTAGATATCAAAGATGAACCGTATCTTTGAGAAGGATGATAGGAATCATATTTTAGTTGCGAATTTACACATTTAGTTCTAACGTTGCCATCTAGAGTTATGAACTTCCAAAGCCAATGTTCTCTGGAAAGGTCCAATTACTGCGAACACTTCTCAGATGCTCCTCTAACAAGTTTGCCCTTACCGCACTAAGATATCTGAGGAGAGAAGTGCTCAAACTATTTTAACTAAAAAGGCAGTGGCATAAGTCACAGGCGGTCTGTAGACGCAACCCAAGTCTATCAAAAACAGGGCTGATAAGAGAAACATCTCATTCGACAGAGCACCGCTCGTCATCGTCTCCAATTATAATCACCTGAATTACCCTTTCGGTCATGAAAGATTCTGAAACTCTTCCACTGATCACACGGAAACCTAAGGTGAAGTACTATCACAATGGGAATGTATCCCGATTCGAGAGGCGAAGAAGGGAAAAGTGCAAGAAAGAAGTGAGTTCGACCAATCTTAGTTAATTCAATCTTTAGCACATGTTCAAAATGTAAATAAGGGGAGAAATTATTTGGACACTTTGAAATCATTATTGTTTCTTAATTCAAAAGAGTCTCACATTTGCATGCAGATCAATACCGAAGATCGATCTCGAGCTAATGAATTGGGACAGAATTCTGACAGAATGCGTTGATTGCAAATAAGTTAGCCAGCGTTTTCTAATTTAGCATTCATAACTAAATTTCCATAAGTATTGCGAAAGAATGCACTTTGAAACGTGTTGAAAGTGTTCAAGCACGAACGGAGGGCGGCCGCAATGCGAAACGAAATCGCGTCGAGACCCGCGGCGGCAAAATATAGTGTTTCGGTGTGCGGACAAAAGAGAAATTGGCTGGCAATGAGTCACAAACTGGCAAGAAGAGAAGAGCGAAAGAAAGGGGGAGAGAGAGAGAGAGAGAAATCGCTTCTGAATCTGTAAACGTTTTCTTTTCTATTAAGAATAATAATGCGACGTGGAAGAAATGAGTCGAGTTGCGGCTCTGTTTACTCTAAAAACAGCAACCAAGAAGAGCAAACGCGTGAGAGAAAAAAGAGAGCGATTGGATGAGAGCACCAGTATCGATTGATAACTCATCTGAATTGAGGGCGGGAAATTTTAAAAGTGAGGAAATCAGCGGGAACATTTGAATTCCCGCCCTCCGGTACTTTTGATCGACGGTTTCAAATAAATAGCTTCCTTGAAAACCATAGGCCCCTCCAGTCTGCGATATTGTCAAAAGGATTTCCATCCATAGCTTACAATCGGCATAGTTCAATTCCCAAGCGCAGATTATCAGCGAGCACGTAGCAGACAACACAAAAAACACGTAGCCGTCTCTCTTATCACTATTTCTTATCAGATAATGTCTCATTGATTTTCAGTATTACTCTCGACTCGACAAACTCAATGAATTGTACGAAGAAGATCAGAAACTCATGGAGGGGATCACACAACCGTCGGAGGTCCGTTTGAAATGGACAACGTAGGGCTAATCGGGCGAGGTTCAGCACGAGCAGTCAACGGATAGACTCCTGGCCAACTTGTCAGTCGGTCTGAATCTGACCCTTCTCTTCACTAACTTTTTGGCTTCGATTCTTTCCGGAAGTCTGTCTATTGTGAGTACATTCGTTGATTCTATGATGGATGTGACCAGTGGACTGATCATTGGAATCTGTCTGAAATTGATAAAAAACACAAACATGTTCAATTACCCAAGAGGACGAAACAGGTGAGATATTGGAAAGGAAGGAAATAGAAAGAGATGAGGTTCAGACTGGAGTTGGTCGGAGTTATTATCTGTTCAATTCTGATGGGTATAGCCAACACACTTCTCGTCATGGAGTCGATCCGTTCAATTCTGGAGGGAGACGTTAGTGTCACGCATTCGCCAGTTCACGCCATGCACACGTTCAGATCAATCCGGTCATGGATTTCCCCACGCTTGCCATAATGCTTGGCGGATCCACTATCAAAATCTTCTTGTGCCTTGTTTGTTATCGTCGTGGATCTAATTCCACTAAAGTTCTCGCGATGGACATGCGAAATGATATTGCCACGTCTATCGTTGCGATAGTCTGCGCAACCGTAGGGGACCGCTACTGGTCTTATGCAGATCCGCTCGGAGCAATTCTCGTCTGGTGAGCAGTCACTCTGAGAGTTGCTTCATGATTTCTCTGTTCAGTGGAGTTATTGCCACGTCATGGTATCGGCACGCGTTGGAGCACGTGCCGAATCTGGTGGGGAGGAGGGCGGAAAGTGAGCATTTGTCGAGAATTCTCAAGATTGTTATTGAGCACGATCCTCGTATAAAGTAAGTGTAGGGAGAAGTACTTCAAGTCTCGCAGAGCTTTTGATTGACGGCATCCGCACTTATCCACGTCACTTATTGCTGCTTTTCAGATACGTGGATCATGTGATGGTGTACCACACAACACAAGAAGCACTGGCCGAAGTGCACATTGTGATGGACGAGAATCTGCCTTTGAAGATCACTCACGACGTCGCACAAGGTCTCGAGCGGAAGTTGATGCTCCTCGATTTCGTGGAAAGGAGTTTTGTGCATTGCGATTACGAATGCGACGGAGACAAATGAATGCGAGACTGCTTTATTGGAATGAAATAACCCGTATTTATTTGAATTTTAATCACTTTCATCCTAATGACCGAATTTGTGTCCAGTGTACTGATCGGCGGATACCGGAAGACCAAAATATTTCCACTGACTCCAGAAGCAAAGAATTAACAGAAGGGATCCGAAGAGGTCTCCGAGGGCAGTGAGGAACGGAATTGCCGAGTTGTCCGGGTCGATTCGCAAGATCCACATGGCGCGGACGAGAATCTGGCAGATGAAAAGGAGGATGATCACCTGAAAAGAAAGTATAAAAAGGACCGCAAGGAGAGAGCACCTGGATTGCACAGACTAGAACGAACGAAACGGTAAAGGGAGCAGTGTTGTGGAAACCGACGCCGAACAGGAAGATGATGAAGATGAAGAGCACGTTGGACGGCATCGAGATCCCCAGCAGAATCTGTGCTGCTGACGCGTCTTCAGCTGCAAGCACTCAATTAGTTCCAAGCTCCCTTTTCAAGATCAACTTTTCCCAAAAAACGCTCGGAATGGGTTCAAGTAGTGATGAAGTGCTCTCACTTCGACCTCCCGATTCTTCCGCGCCCTGTGCAATTGGGTCGATATGCGACTGGCCTGAACGGCCACCAGATTCCCTCCGAGGCCGTTGATGAGAGGCTGGAAGGCGGCAAGAGGAGGGTATGTCTGCATTGACTTCTTGAGCACGAGCCCACTGATCGTTGTGATGACCATCGCGCACAGAATGGGCCACCATCCATTCTTCAACACCTGAACTTCAAAGGCATTTCATTTCAGTACTTGCTATTCCGCTACCTCCAAAGTGAATCTATCCTCGGCCGCTATGACTGCTCCGATGATGCCGATGGCGTAAAAAAAGAGCAAGATGACAATGAGTAATGTGATATGTAAGTCCCTCATGTGACACACAAGGGTGCCCACGCTCAACTGCAAGACAAGAAGGATGGTCTATTTCCGAGGGAATGCCCGAAACGAACCAGGATGTAAAGAGTGGAAACGTCACCGAGCGAAGCTGCCACCGGCGTCGAGATGTTGTCCGGATTGAGCTTCCAGCGACGAGCAGCAATCACAACGGCGACCATGAGAAGAGAAAGAACGAGGGAGGCAAGGGAAGCGGTGACGACGGCCGAGAGCAGCAGGCATAACGTGTCGTCGAAAGAAATCTGGAAGGAAGGGAGGGACTCGAAGTGCTTGGGAGGGAACGAACCTTCTGTTCACCGATGAACAGAACGGGAATAACTGCGAGGGAGGAGACCGCGATGGCTTGGCACTGAATGAGTGCCATATTCGAGAGCGCCACGTTCATCTTGTCCCTTCTGGTCTCCATGAAACCAAGATTTGCCTGAACCGTTCGATCAGAACCCAGTTTAGTTAGTTTCTCACTCACCAACGTAGACAACCTGGACGAAAGGGTCATTTCCAGGTTGCCCTTCAACCCCACCAGAGTGGGCACCATAATGACTGCGTCCGGGAGCACACTGAAAAACTCGGATCCTTCTGCCGATTCCAGCATGACCCCGGCTAAAATGAGACCGAATCCGGCGAAGAGGAAGGGAATGAGAGCCTGAAGAATAAAGAATCGAAACCGTTCAATTCGGTTGTCTCACTTCAAATAGGAATTGTGTCTTTGTCTCTTTCTCTGCCAAATGGAACACTTGCGTTGTTTTGGTAACGTTCATTTTCTGAATTGTGACTGCGATCGGCGCGAAGATCCAATTCTCAACGATCACATTCGACAGTGTGTCACCCGTGCTTTTGTTATTCTCGACGATCCTGCAACTGGATCGTTCACAATGCAAAGTATAGCGTAGGGCGCAAGTAGTGAGATGTCGGATGCTTGGTTATGCCACGATAGGAAGGGCTTCCGCGCGCCGCACGGCGTTCGTGGGGTCCGGAGACAGGAGCGCCTGCAGCTCCCTGTTTGCAGGCTCGTGGTGCTCTGATCGGCGCAATCTAGCGGTTATTCTCGGTGAATTTGGCACTCTTTCCGGTTTTGAATGTGCCTTATTCGTACCCCGTTGAGTTATCTGCGGTTACTCTATAGTATACTTAACTCCACAATAATCTCTCCATGTCGATGGAAAAAAATGCAATGATCAGAGCAGAGTCATTGACCCCCGCCTTTTTGAAAACTATTCAAAACACCTTTTTGGTTAGTCGAACATAAAAGTAGGAGACGCAGCAGGAAAAGAGAGTGTTGGAAAGTGACTGCGGAGACTAGTAGGCCGCACAAAAGCGGAGGAAACGAAACAAAACGGCGCGCCGCGATAAGCAGCTATGCGGTGCGTACACCTTTTCTGGAGTTTCGAGGCTTCCAGAAGTACTTTTGAACTTTTAGAAATGAATAGGAACTCACAATTGATCAGTCGTAGTTGATTGTGGAATCTGAGTGGTGGCCACTCCGTCGATGGGTTCAATATCCTCCATGCCATTAGACATCTGTTGGCTGAAATACTGAAATATGCAGAAGAAATAGATGCCCTGCGAGCACACGGATTAGTTGTGAAATTTTGAAATAAGGCTTCATTTCATTATTTGAGTGTTTCCGGAATGGAAAAGTTCGCAACAAGGTGACAAGCACGCTACATTGAGCAAAAGGGACTGGAAATGGAAGGGAGGGACGGACGGATGCAAGGAATGTATAATTAGAGATCCGGGGAGGGGAAGAAGCACAAAAAAGCAAGGAAATAATAGAGGCATCTATTCTTTTCTTTTTTCTCCTCCAGAGATATGCGCTTCCGTGAGAAGAAAGGAAGAAGCCCGCCATAAATTAGAAAACAGGGATAGTGCCAGATTGGCTCGGGCAGGAGCCGGAGTAAGGTTATCCGAGGGGGGCCGCCCTGAATTGGTGATCACTTTGAGGGACGAGAGTCTCGAGAGAGCAGGCAAAGAGATATTCATTTGAGGGATTAGACGGGCGGGTCTTTGCAACCAACTTGGAAGAAGGGACCGAGCACTTTGAATGGCTCGTCACGGCCCGATGGCGTGCCGTTTTTTTGGCAGATTCTGATGGATACCTGTCAAACAGCAAGAGCTTTGTGCTCGCAGTTATTCATTATTCAATCCAACGAATATACGGTACTACAACCGAGTACAAACAACTGGAAAAGATGTATTTGGGAGAGGATCTGGTAAACGAAAGAGGGCGAGAAGATGGATTACTTCCAGAAAAACTAATTAAACTATTTTAGACAGCTTCCGATCGGTTGTAGAAGAAAGAAAGAGAGAGAGAGAGAGAGAGAGAGAGAGAGAGAGAGAGAGAAAGAAAGAAAGAAAGAGCAAGAAGACTCTATAAAACCTTTATTCGTTTTGCCGTTTCGTTTCACTTAAAATCCGCTTTTTAGAGGGATTGGCCATAAATGGAGAGAAGGAAATTGGAAGATTTGCATGAACTTGGCCAGCACAAAAACAATATGGAAGCAGTCGGGAAAAGCAAGTAAGGAGCCAAAAACGGGAAAGGAGACGTGGGAGGACGGCGAATTTCGCAAAGCGACACAGAGTCCCGGCTAATGAAGCGTGATTCCGAAGGAAAAGAGAGATGGTTATGACACTCTGTTTTCGAATTGAAAAAGATGAAAAACAGACAAACGTTCCCTTTGTTGCACATGAATCATCCATCGGTTGAAAAGACGAGAGTCCTGGGGCCGTTTCTGACATGTAATACGCTCTGTGTCTCGTGATTTTAAGCAGTTTTTATGAAGAAATCCATAGACGGCCACAAATATTTCTAAGAATACAACTACCGAGAAAGAGAGAAGAAAACGTTGACTGGTGCATTGAGAACCGGCACGAAGAAACCATAAACTTGTTCGAAAAAGGAAAGAAGATGCGTGGCGAACACCAAAAACACCTTGCGCTTTGTAGTCCGTCGTGTTTTGCCTCCACGGCTCCTCCTCCACCTCCTTCTCCGACCGCGGCCTACAATTTTCTGCTCATTCGTCGTTTCCTAAACCGAAAAGACAGAAAAGAGGGAAGGGAGAAAAAGAGAAAGAAGTTGAAGGTGGGCGAGCTGTCGAGTGGGAGCAATCCGATCCGGAAGACGTTCGAGCACTTGACACAGCCAATCTGGAACACATCAGTCCCGCATAAATGTGCGGGAACGAATCAAACTTGTTCTCCTCCTCCTTCTCTCCATCTCCCTCCCTCTTTCTTGTCGGCATCATTAAGCTTGTCCTACTTTCTACTGTCCGAATTGCGCAGTTTGTTGCATTCTTCACTGTCTGTCCACTATGCTGATCGAAAAACGTTTCGAGAGTTTGCATAAAAAGAAACCTCGTGCAGTGGTTCGTACCTTTCATATCATCTCATTTTGAACGACAATTGTCATACCAGGAACTGTTCCGTCTGAATACAACTATCCTCTTCTGGATCGGCTTCGTTCCCCCGTTGTTTGCCGCCTCGTTCTCTATCCTCACAGCCATTATCTTTCACCAAGAGAAGATAACAAACTACGTCTGGATATGTGGAGTATGTTCTGCAGTTCCTTCTTCTCCAATTCGAATCATTTCAGAGGGCATTCCTACCATCTCTCTCCAGAATAATCAATCTAACACTGGAAGGCCTCGTCTGGCAACTCTGCATATTCTTCCACATTCCTTTCCGACTTCTCGAATTGTCCGTTGGTTGTGAGTCATTTCTTTTCTTTCTCTCTCTCTCTCTCTCTCTCTATGCTCCATCAGAATACTCGTATAGGGGTGAGATATGGTCGTCTGGAGAGCAAAAACAACAAATGGCGTGTTTGGTATAAAATGCATAGACATCTGTATGCGGTTGTCGGCGTGCTCGAGCTCGTTCTTCTCACCGGATTATCGGCTGTCGGAGAGAAAGAGCACGGAGGTGAGGGGCTCGTAGAGCAGCTGAAAACGGCCTTCCGATTGCTTCAGTCGTGCACGTCTGCATGTTCTACAGCTTTGGCGTATTCGCCCTTCTCTTCTTCATTTCCAACACGGTCTGTCACTCACAGTCACTCTACTTTCTGAACCCTTATGTGAGCGTTGTTTGCGTCAGAATGACCAATTTCTTTCCAATTTAGGGACGGGTATCGTATTACATGAAGATCGCAATCAGTCTCGCTTACTTCTTCTCGGCTCCAGCCATTGCCACATTCTACACTCTTTACTGGAAAGCCTGTTTCACTTGGGGTGAGTATTCACATTCACATAAAATAGAGAGCATCTCGAATTTTCAGCCTACGAACTGTTTGCCCTTATTGAATATCTCGACGTCTTCATGGTGATCTTCTATCATGGGTGCTGTGTATACTGGGATATACAGCATAAGGTGGGACTTCCGGTGAATCTCCCTCCCAATTACCCCTTTCCAGGTGATATTCAGTGTCCGATACAACAAACCGCCGAAACGTGTCGCCGAGGAAATGGAATTCACAGAAATGCCTATCAAAATCTGAATTGTTTTCTGATACCTGATTCTTTGAACTCTGATCTAGACAGTGATTACGTTTTAAAAAAAGAGATTCAGAGAAACACACAAACTCTGAGAAATCGATAAGATGACAATGCCGTTTGTGCCCATTCATCATTAATAATTCTCCCGTCTTATCACTGTCATTCTCGCCCACAATGTTCTCCAAACTTTCTCTTCCGCAGATTTCCGCTCTCATTCCCTTTTTTCGTGCTCGCCCAAAGTTCTCTCTGTTTGCGAACGCAGCAAAGTTCGAAGTGGACAGAACAATTCCGAACCATCCGTGTGACTTTTACTCCCTGGAATCTCGAGATGCACAATACTTCTATTGCTTCCGTCATAATCGGCTGCCAGATGCCAACCGGTAGGGATTTCTCCGAGTTCTTCTGATCGGCAGGGATTTCAGACCGATTCTTATGATAGGAAGTGAAGGAAAAGTGAACGAGGACGATATCGTTAAGGGCCTGGAACAAGTGAAGTTGCTCGAACCTGAATTCGACCAAATATGTCTCCTGCTGGCTGTTCACAATCTCGCCACTCCTGTAATTAATACTCCTTTACTTTCGCATTAAAGTGATATCATTCAGGCCAGAAAGTATCTCACAACAGTGTGTAATCTCAAGGAGACCAGCTACGTTCCCTGTCATAACTTCTATGTCACTTCTTCAGTTTACCCTCAAATCCAGGCAAAAGTAAACCAAATCAGTCTTCCGTCCTCATTTTCCATCGGTTCCACTCGACTGTCCGACGCCGAAGTTGTCAATTCGACGTGGAAGTTTGCCACTCCAGAAGATATTCTGCAACAAAAGTGAGAAAATGATATAACGACGCAATCCTAATGTTTGCCTTCAGAGAAAAGATCACACGGCTTCCGACTGCTTGCATATTCCATGAGGATCGTCCAATTGCCTTCGAAATGATCGGATTGCACGGTCAACTGTCGCATCAGTACACTTTCCCCGAGTACAGAAACAAAGGATTCGGGGCTATCATTGAGAACACGATAGTCAGTAAATGTATCAGGTAATTGAATTATATCGAAGAGAATTTTGAAGTGAACAATTACAGCCATGGAATAATTCCTCTGAAATCAGTAGAACTCACGAATACTTCGGTTCTGAAGCGGAGCTACGAGCATCCATTGTGGCAAGTGGTGGCCGACGACGACGGGCACGTTCTCATTGGAGATTATGTTACTTTTGCATAAAGAATTCTGCGTGTCGTATGTTATTACACATTACTTTGAAAAGAAACCCCTCTATGGAAGTTGCGGAGACAACTTTTGGTGCAGTATTGATATGGTACTAATGACCTGAAGAAACATAGACAGGACAACCCCTCGAATGAAAGTGAGAGGATGACCTTCATTCTTTGACATTTTCTCTTATCTTTCTCTTTGTTCGTCACGTAGTTCGTAGCAGTCTGTCTGTATTCAATGTTTTCCAAACTCTCAACCGAACAGTTAACTATCCTTTTCCCCTTTTTCTCGTCACATCCGAAGTTTGCTCTGTTCGCCAATGCAGTCAAGTTCGAGTTGGAGCGAACAATTCCCAGCCACCCGTGTGATTTCTATCTTTTGAAAACGAAGAACGCCCAATACTTTTACTGTTTCCGACATGATAACATTCCTGATCATAATAGGTATGTATTTGATTCGTTTCTAAAGTCAATGATGTCATTCAGACCGATTCTGATGATAGGAAGTGACGGAGAAGTGAGTGAGAAGGACGTCGTCTATGGATTGAAGCAAGTGAGAGCTGCGGAGCCAATTTTTCAAAGTATTTGGATCTTGGCGGCCTTCTCCGAATTAGCGGCCCCGGCAAGGGACTATCTGATTTCCGTGTGCAAGATGGAGCAATGCAGTCACGAGCCTTGCTTCAATTTCTACGTTGCTCCGTCAAAGTTAAAGTTGATCGAGGATAAAATGAACAAAATCAGTCTTTCGTCCTCATTTTCCATTGGTTCCACTCGATTGTCCGACGCCGAAGTTGTCAATTCCACATGGAAGTTTGCCACTCCGGAAGATATTCTGCAACAAAAGTGAGAGGGGAAATGGAATAGTCCTAACGTATCAATGTTTGCCTTCAGAGAAAAGATCGAAAGGCTTCCGACTGCTTGCATATTCCACGAGGATCGTCCAATTGCCTTTGAAATGATTGGAGTTCACGGGCAACTGTCGCATCAGTTCACTTTCCCCGAGTACAGGAACCGAGGGTTCGGAACGATGGTCGAATGCGCCATAATAAGCAAGTGTATCAGGTGAACCAAAGAATGATAACTTCTAAAAATAAGACGAACATTCCAGATCGGGAATCACTCCAGTCAAATCAGTCGAGATCATTAACGAATCAGTTGTCCGTCGCAGTCTAGAGAACCCAATTTGGCACGTTGTTTCGGATGAGAAAGGAGATCCTGCAGTTCACGATTACTTTG
Source organism: Caenorhabditis sp. 36 PRJEB53466 (assembly GCA_946814055.1). Taxonomy (NCBI): domain Eukaryota; kingdom Metazoa; phylum Nematoda; class Chromadorea; order Rhabditida; family Rhabditidae; genus Caenorhabditis; species Caenorhabditis sp. 36 PRJEB53466. Next base: position 5,142,054 of record CAMPFS010000004.1, on the reverse strand, counting down.
TTTTTGCCTGAAATTTGTCAAGTTTTCCTTCTATTATCATTTCTGTGAGACCAAGTCGTTCGACTGAATGAATAGTTCCACCCCAACTGGATCTTCATGTCCAGTCCGTTTACTCTCAACAAAAGAATCCCGAGGACTTATTAGAAAGTGATGAAGTGAACAATCAATCAAGTTTCGCTCTTTTTGCTAGCTTTTTCTTCTTCTCCTCCTTCTTCTTTTTCTTCTTCTTGGTCTTCATTTTGCAACATCATGATCGTTCGGATTGTCATGAATCAATCATTGTTGCGGCTAGGAAAGTCTGGAGGCGTAGGCGTATGCGCGCGTCAAAAATTGCGTAAGCGCGAATAAGAATTGCGTTGGTTGTTCCAATTAAAACTTGTTACGGTACGAGACTTTTTGACTTAGCGTTGGTGGTGCGCGACAACGCCAAAAACTACATACGAAACGCATACGATTATATACGATTCGGGTTACGCAATCGCCGATGGAAATGGCAGTGGGAGGGGAGGCGGGAGGAAGGGAGAGTTGATATGATAATGCTGTCGGGCAAATCGGTGTGGCTGGGATAATGAGACAAACAACGAGTAACGCTGAAAGGGCATTGATGTGTCCGATGACATTCGGAGGCTCGGTCATTTCAGTAGCCAAGGATCCTCTAGTTGTGAGTAGAGGCAGCAGCATTTCCAGCTGAGATCTCTCCTTGACTCGCATTGACACCACACAAGCTTCATGCTTCAGTGACTGTCCAAACAACGAATTCGAGTGATAAGCAAAGCAGCGGACATCCCCTTTCCCCTTGCTTGCGCAATCCGAAATCCGCCTAATTTTCGCAGTGTAACCAGGAAGGGAAGCCAGGAACTGGACTGACACACGGGGCACAACACCTCTGCGGTTTCCGATCATTATGATATAAACAATCCCCTCGCTATCATTTGTGTGTTGCATTGTGGTCATTGAAGTAACACTGGTGGGTGGAGAGACACAGACTTCACCGGCCCATTGAACCCGAAGCCGAACGCGCTCTGGTTTTTTGGGAAGAAGCTGGAGAAAAGGCTGGAGACGGAGGAGGCGGGTGTCCAGCGCGGCGACGACGAATGGGATTTCGAACCTGAAGGAGGTGTGGCTACGGTACGTGGACGTCGGCAGAAGCTCCTCGCATAAAAGGCTTGCGTGCCGACGGTCTCCGACTTTCTTGTCATCTATTGTCGTCTGCTGCCATGAATTGCGCCTCCAGACTGTCTCTGGTGAGTACTTTTTATTATATGAACATTTGGGACGGAGATTCATTGCGATGATAATAAATACAATACCATTTGAAAAACGACTTGAATCCTCATATCTGACTAAGAAATCGAGTACGGATCTATTCGATACCTCCTATGAGAACTTCTCAAAAACTTGAACAAATTTTTATGAATACGTATGTCCATCATTCTCATCCGATGCTAACTTATCCAGCGCATACTTTGATTACGTCAGGTGTATCTAGTCGTCTTTCTCCTAAAACCCATCATCTTTTCCTCATTTCCATCCCATTCGTCACTTTGATTACAGCTATTCGCTTTGTTCGGCACCGCCATCGGATGTCTACCGGGTCTTCCTGGGGCCGGTGGAGGTGGAGGGGGATGTTGCAGTCCTGCACAACCTGCTTGCGGCTCTCCGTGCGGTGGCTTAGCACCGGCGCCTGCTCCAGTCTATGCGGCAGCTCCATTAGCTCCTGCTCCTTTCGCGGCCTATCCCCAAGCTCCTCCACCTCTACCGCCACAAGCCCTTTTCCCACAACAACAATTCGGAGGAGGAGTCTTCCAACCGCAACTGCCAGTTCAAGGTGGATACGTGGCATCTGCTCAGGGCGGAAACTTCCAAACGGGAGCCGTCCAGTCGGGAGGAGCTGTTGCCGCAGGAGGTGCTTACCTTGCCGAACCAGTCCACCAAGTACAGCCGTTGCCATTGCTAGGACAGCCCGTGGCTTACGAGGTAAGGTTCCGCGTCGTTGACTTCCGAATGGGTGATAACCGGTAATCGGTTTGCAGAAAACAGTAGTTGTTGCGCCGACGCAGGAGGAACAAGCATTGAACACGGCCCAGGTTCTGACTAAAGTCTTGCCAGCTAGCGCCGTTCTCGATGAGCACTTCGTTGAGCCGGCTTCTGCCAACAACGTGAGTAGAAGAAGACGTAGCGGTTGGGTTGAGATGGGTGCTTTTAGATTGTGTCCTCGATCATCTCACAGACGTCATACGGAGACGAAAGCCAGCAGGGAACAGTGTTCAATGCTCAGCCAGCTCACGGATCCTCTTCCTCTTCGTCCGCTTCTTCTTCTGCTTCCACTTCTGCCGAACATCACGCTGCTCACCAAGTGAGAGTTCCATCTGCCTCCTCCTCGATCGAAGCGAGCGAGCGTGTCCTTCCGGACGTGGTTGCCGTGAAGCAGGTCATCCAGACTCTCGAGACCACCCCATACCCGGAACAAGTTGCCCTCCAAACTGCTGCTCCATACGTCCCGCAACCAGCTCAACCAAAACAGTCCAGCTACTTGGCTCCAGAGACCCCGACAGTTCAGCAAACCATTGTCGAGACAGTGCAGCCAGTTGAAACGATCGAGACAGTCCGCACAGTCGAGCCAGTCCTCACAATCCAACCAATCCAACCAGCTCCTCTTCAGGCAGCTCAACATGTCCCAGTTGCTGTCCAACAAGCCACTCAGGCTCCAGTAGCCCATATCGTCCCAGAAACAGTTCGTAAGAGCGAAAAACAAAAATGACATAGCCCATTTCAGAAGGTCGTGGCTGTGGAAGATCGCATTGAAACCCCAGTTGGATCTGACTATGACCAACCGACAAACATTGCCACCAACGAGCAAGCAACTGTGAACGAGCTTCTGGCTACCGTATGTCCTCCTGGAGTCATCGCATTTCATCGTCCTTTTTAGCTCGACACTGTCAACCCTACCGTCGCCAGCAACCTGGATTTCAACCAAGTCACCGTTGAGCCACTGCCCAACCAGCCGGCCATCATTCAAACCGAAGGAGACGACTACGATGCTCCATTGAACGAGGACCGCAAAGATGTTCCAACTCCGGAACCAGCTCGCAGCGCCGTCGTCACATCGGCTCCGCAGCCAGTGGCCGTTGTTCCAGAGGAGACTGCTCCCATCATTCCACAGCCGATTCAACAGATTCGGCCAGTGCAAACCTACCAGCCAAGTACTGCTGCGCCAGCCGTCCAGACTACCGTCGGATACGTCGAGCCACCGAAGCAGCAAGTGCATCTGCAGCCAGTCGCTCCAGCGGTCCGTGTAGAGATTACAACTGCTGTGCCGGCTCCAACGCCAGCTTTCGAACTGCCAGTGGAAGTGCACGAGGTTGTGACCCCGCAAGTTGCTCTACAGCCGGAGCAAGCGACCATTCAAACTATCACCGAGCAGCCAGTGGCCGAAGTCACCGTCGAAGTGCTGCCGACGTCCGCCGCTCCAGTCTCGCAATTCTTCGAGAACATCACTTCTCGCGAAGAAACCAAGGAAATTCCATCTCAGGTAAGCGTTCGTCGGTTCAGTTTGCATGGTTAAGTTCCACCTCTCACAGCCTGAGCCAGCTGCGGCACAGACTGCAGCTCCAGCACAAGTCATCAGTGGAAACGACTACGACGAGGAGAAGTCGGTTGAAAATAAGGTAAATTGAGGAAAGAGCACACACACTTATTCACTTTGAACTTTGCAGGTTTCCACGGAAACCGAAGTTGTGCCAAGCCTCGCAGGAGGGGAATACGGCAGCAAGTTTGCGAAGGTAAGTTTCACCGAACGCATTCAGTTCAGGAGAAATGTCACAGAACACGTTCGTGACGTAGTCACAGTTACACCGTTGTTTTATGAAACAGATGTATTCTTTCTTTACAATCACAATCACCAAGTTAAGATAGGAAAACCAATTTTGAGTTCACATTCCATCCAGCACATCCAGAAGAACCCAGGCGACAATAAATTGGTTTCAGGTGCAGGGAGCTGGAACCAAGCAGGTCAGCGAGCCGATCGAAATCGAAACGATCGAGAATGCGAACCCGTACGGAAGGAAGTACTGGATCTTCTAAATGCTCCGAACCCTGAAGCCATGTCATGTTTTCATCTCATCTCCACGTGCAAATAGGCGCCAATTCATCCCCTTCCAAAGTGTAATAACCAGTGAAATGCAAAGCATTCCTTCTTTTTTCTTTTCCTCTGTTTTCTGTATATTTCGTTTCTTCTCCCGCCGCTCAATCCGTTTGTCCTCGTTTTTCCAGTCGATTCTTAATAATAAATAACTTATTTTCCTCTCCCTCTGAACCGTTTTTCCCTCGAATGCTAAGCTGACGAAAGATATAATCATGGAGGAGAATCTGGCTTTTGCCAAGGTCAACCGAGGTATGATAGGCGTCGATGAACGACAAAAACTCGTCGCAAAAATGCGTAATGACGGATTTTGGCGACACGGAGAGACGGCGGCTGCCGCGCGGAGGATCCAACCGAGCGATAAAACGAATTTCATTGCGATGGCGTCAATGAAAAAAGGAAAAGAGGATTGCGTAATTGGCAGAATTTTTGGCGATGCTGCTTAACAACGCGTGCCGTTTGTACATAGAGTCACTCCGAAGGTCTCCTGGAGGAGGAGGAAGAAAAAGAAGAAGGAACCGGAAAAGTGGCAACGATCATGGAGGTACCTGGTGTTTGGTGAGACAGAGACCGAAGGACCGAAGGGCATCGGCCAGATCACAGGCCGGTATCACTAGACTAACGGAGAAGCCGGCCGAGCACACTGGTTCAGTAGTCTTCAAGGAAGTAAAGTTCTTCTCAACAAGTTGTAAATCCTTCCTTTACTGTTATTTCAGATAACAGTAATGAAAGCACTCGAAACCATTTCGGAAGTGACAACTCATCACGACCGACTGCATTGACGCTTCGAACTTCATCATGATGACGTCCGATCCTCTCGCTGCTGAATAACTTAACAGCATCAGCAGAGATTCACGCTTTACCGGCGCCAAACATCTCGCCTTCGTGATAGATCAGGTATCTTGGCGCCTAAGAAAAGGTTTGGTTTAAAGAGGGAACAGTTCAGGTGTCTCTTCTTCAGCTCAGGTATTTATTTCTCTTCTCTTCACAACGAACCTTTTTCTCTTTATACCTTGCTGGTCTCCTCTTTTTTCCGCGTGTCACTTCACCCGTTTTGCCTCATTACACTCGCTTATTGGAAACGAAAGCGAAAAAGCTTAGCCTGATCGGGACGGATGTCAATTAATCAAGTGAATCGCTTATCAATCGAAACGTTTCCCCGTTTTGCGCAACAATCGGTTACGCAATAGACCGACATTGGATAAGAGAATGAAACAAATGAAAGAGAAGAATAAAGACGGAATGTGCCGACATGACTGGATCCACGAAATGAGTAACGGGATGGGGAAAAAAAAGAAGAAAGAGGCTTGACGGATGGGAAGTGGATCCGCTAGTTGGTACTCAAACATTCAGTGTGGAAATCAGCTTACTTTAGAAAGGAAATGGGGGTGTCTTGGAAATGAAAAAGAGAGGGCTGTAATCTAGGAGAGTTCTCCCAGAATGCCAATTGAATATCTTTGATCTGTCGTTTATCCTTTTTTTCATGTATCTTCTCACATTCTTCAAAAATATACCGGTCCTTCTCATTGTGGCACTGGTCACCCGTGCGACGGTCGCCGGGTGTTAGCTGCTTGCTGCCCCAATAGTACACCGCATTCCGAGGCGAGAGATAGTGCCATTCGCGGAGATATATCTGGGTTCGATTTCAGAAAACTGTTTTAGGCGGCGACTTGCCCCGCGCACGCACCTTGTTGCGCCAGCGCCTTTCTCTTTCGGCGGCCGGACGGCGGAGGAGGAGGTGGGAGGAGTGACAAGGCGGCGGTGGAAGGGCACTACTTAAGCTGATCTAAGCCTTCATTTCACGCTACACACCAACACATCGTGTCGTCGTCATGGCTAGTGTGAGTTCTTCCGTTCTTTATTGCCCTTCTCACCTTTTCGTTCCAGTTCTTTTTGATTACCCTGCTTGCTTCCCCCGCTCTCGGATGCATCGGAGGCCTCGGAGGAGGTGGTGGCTGCTGCCAACCAACTCAGCCCGCCTGCTCTAACCCATGCGGTGGAGCTGCCGCTTCCGCGTGAGTTCTTCCTTTCTTTTCGTCTTCTATTCTTAGCTTCCTTCAGTTATGCTGCCCCAGCCGCTGGATACCCAAGAGCTCCAGTCGGATACGCTGCCCCACCTCCACCACCGCCACCAGCCTCGTTCCCGGCCCCCGCCCTTCCAGGATTCGGAGGAGCTTACCCATCTGCCGGAGCTGGAGGAGTTTACGCTGATGCTGGAGTTCAAGGAGGAGCCCTGGGAGGATATGCCGGAGCCGGCCAGGCTGCCGGAGGATACGCCGGAGCCGGACAAGCCGCCGGAGGATACGCCGGAGCTGTTGCCCCATCCGCCGGAGGATATGCTGGAGCTGCTGCCCCATCTGGATACGCCGGAGCCGGAGCTCCAATTGCCCCAGTCATCGGAGGAGCTTACAACCAGGGACCAGCAGCCATCAACGGAGGATTTGTCTCCCAGCAACAAGGAGGAGCTGTCGCCCCAGCTACCGGTTACGAACAGGGAGGAGCCGTCGCCCCAGCCGCCGTCCACGTCGATGCCACCGCCGCCACTTCCGAGGGAGCCATCTCCCAGCAAGGAGGATCCTTTGCCGCCGGAGGATACGGAGAGGAGACCTCTGCTGGCATCGCCCCAGCCGGAGAGCAGACCAACACCATTGTCCAAACCGGAGAGACTGACGAGGGATACGGATCTCAGGGAGGAGCCACCGGAACCGAAGCGACCCATGTCGAGGAGACCGAGATCGTTGCCGTCGCCACCGCTGCTCCAGCTGCTCCAGCTCCAACCTACGAGAACGTGCAGCCATCCCCAGTCGTTCCAGCAGAAATCCCAGCAGAGATCCCAGCTGAGATCCCAGCAGAGATCCCAGCTGAGATTCCAGCTGAGATCCCAACTATCGAGGAGACCCATGTCGAGGAGACTCACGAAGAAATCGCCCCAGCTCCAGCTGCCACCTCCGCCCCATTCGTCGAGCCGGTTACCGAGGTTGTTACTGAAGTGATTGAGGAAGTTGTGGAGCCGGAAGAGCCACAAGTTGTCGAACCGGCCCCACAGCCGCACGTTGACCCAGTTCAGCCAGCACCACAAGTCATTGAGCCGGCACCAGTTGTTGAGCCAATCCCACAAGCACCAGAGACCGTTGAGACGGAAGCTCCAGTTGCACCACAAGTCACTGAGTACCCAATTCAGCCAACTGAGGCCCCAGAAGAGGTATATGAAGAGGAGACGGCGGCTCCAGTTGCACCGGTTCAGCCGACCGAATCCTCTTTCGAGGAGGTGACCGCGGAGGAGACGGCTGCTCCACCAGCACCTTACGTTCCACCAGCACCGACCTTCATTGTATGTTTCTGAGTTTTCTAACACTTGAGCACATTCCCAGACCGTGCCGGAGTGCACTCACTTCTCTGTGACACGTGGCATTAACTATTCGATGCAAAGTACCAACTATTTCTTTTCCAGGAGCAGAAGCCAGGATACGAGCAGACCGCCCCGGCTGCCGAGACCAAGGAGGAGTCGTACGATGATGTCGAGCCAGAGGAGACCCACGAGCAGCCAGCCACGTCCGGATACCAGGCGACCGAGGCCCCAGCCAAGGCTGACGGTGGATACCGCACCCACTAAGCGATAGATCGATAGGTGCTCATTCACTATGATCTCGTTTTGATTGCTCGCCGACATTCTGCTCAGAACATCAAGTTTTTGTCCTCGCATTGTCTGTATATACTGTTGACCTCAATTTTTTATTTTATTTCTCTTATGATTTAAGCGTTTTTTTCATAGTGGAGCTGATTTCACTGACTGAAGTTTCATAATTTCAAATGAATAATGATTATGGTACTTACGAAGTCTGACTGTATTTGGATTCAATCAAACCCGATCAGTACTGCAGGAAACATTCATTTGCTAAAGTCCTCTTTTAAATTTACCACGACTTCTCAAAACGTCACACTTGAAAATTTAGCTGTTTTTATTTGCAAAACCTGGAATCCTATTACATCTTCATTGTTGAATCCCGGCTAGCGGTTTTATTTCCGCGGTCTGATCCAAATTCCTGATTTTTGTGAATTCTTCGACATTATTCACGTGTGAAAATCGAATTGCACTTCCTGAATCGCCAGTGACACAATATAATTCTAAATTTGACACCAGAATGCATGGCGCTCACTCGCCGAGGATGACGTCCTGAGATTCTGATGGGCTAGGTTTCAGAGAAGCCTGAAGAATGCAGCAGAATCTTGCTGGAAACAGCAGGAGCGCGTAGAAGGCAGGGAGAGGACGGCGAAGTGGAAGGATCGCACGCAAGTGGCTCCTCTCGCTTCCAGTGGCCGAGGATGGCGTCGTAAGATTCTGATGGGGAGGGATTCTGAGACACCTGGAGAAGTCGTGTCTCAAAACTCTGAACCTTTTTCAAGCGAACCCCTCCCTATCAGAATCTCCCGACGCCATCTTCGGACGTTCGAACAGCTGGCACTCGAAGCGAGCGGAGCCACTTGCGTGCGATCCTTCTCGCGTCGCCGTCCCCTCTTTGCCTTCTGCGCACTTCTACTGCTTCCAGCATGCTTCTATTGCCTTCTACATTATTTTTTTTTTAAATTAACGGAAAATTGAGAACAAGTCCAAGTAGTCAAAGGACATGAATGATATCGCAGTGTTTTGCCTTTGCAGTCACAAAAAATTCACCCAGTTGAGTTTATATGCATTTTCAAGTAATCGGACAGTGATTCCTCAGTTTTTAGCGTCCCCTTCAGTGACTGTTCACTGGCAGATTACTGGTTTTTGGCTAATCAGCGTCTGCTCGGTGATCGCTCGGTAATTCCCGAGTGTAGCCGTTGCAGTTTCGCATACTCCGAGAGCAGGCTCTCCGGTAACAGCTCCACTTTATGCTCTTAGGCTGTTTTACATCAATTCTTTCTTCGTTTTTGTTGAAATCTCTGTCTTAATCCGACAAATGCCATTTTCTGCTAAAGGCGCAGTACAATTCTTCAAAAACCGTGGCGGGTGTCCGCCGTGCCTCCAGAAACGCTAGCTGAGCGCGCCGCACAGCTTATGCGCCATGCTTGAATCTGTTGGCGCACTAGCCGCCGCTGACGCGCTTTCCGCGATTTTTTCGGCTTTGGACACGTCAGCGCGCTTCAGAATCCATATTTTCGGCATTTTCAGATTCCTTTTCGCGGCGTTTTGCGATTGAATATATTCTGTCAGTGTCTGCGTCTGCCTGCCCCGATCGGTACACGTGGAACCACATGTCACCACCGATGCCACAGTTGAGACACGATTCACAACCTGTTGCCTTCCCCCTCACGCCCTTTTTGTTCATCTTTTATCAAATCTCAAAGCTTTATTATAGAACTTGATAGTTCTTCTCAGTTAAACCTACCTCATTCTAGTTTAATTGTTTTCAGATTCATAATGTCCTTCCTTTGGGACTGGTTGAACGGAGTGCTCAACATGCTGGGTAAAAAGCGTTTTCTCTTATTTAAAACTTAGTTTTCTGTTTCAGGATTGGCCAATAAGAAGGGCAAGTTGGTTTTCCTGGGACTCGATAACGCCGGAAAGACGACGCTGCTCCACATGCTGAAAGATGATCGGATTGCGCAGCACGTGCCTACTCTTCATCCGAGTATGTTTTTTACAAAAAAATTATTCACTTCTCTAAATAATGTTCATGCGTAGACCTTCCCAAATTATTTGCTTTCTAAATAGCAATTCTTTAATGCAGGAAACATCACGAAGAAAGTAACAAAAGTAACAAAAGAAAGTTCCCTTTCATCAGCTGATTAACCGGTTTTGCTTATCTTTCAACATTTGATGACGCTGCATTCTTGTCTAGTTAATGTGTGAAAACAAATGTATTTCAGCATCGGAGCAGATGTCTCTCGGAGGAATCTCCTTCACCACATATGATCTCGGTGGTCACGCTCAAGGTTTGCACAAGCCATCAAGTGGACACTATCTCACTGCTGATTTCAGCTCGACGGGTCTGGAAAGATTACTTCCCTGCAGTTGATGCCGTCGTCTTTCTGATCGATGTGGCTGATGCTGAAAGGATGCAAGAGAGCCGCGTCGAGCTCGAATCGCTGCTTCAGGACGAGCAGATTGCCAACGTTCCCGTTCTTGTGCTCGGAAACAAGATCGACAAACCAGGAGCATTAAGCGAGGATCAGCTCAAGTGGCAGCTGAATATTCAGCATCTGTGCACTGGGAAGGGTTAGTAATTTGTTGTGGCTAAACATTCTAATTCTTATGTCGATTCAGGTGACGTTTCTCGCAATGAAATGCAAAACCGACCAATGGAAGTTTTCATGTGCTCAGTGCTTCAAAGACAAGGATACGGAGAAGGAATTCGCTGGTTGGGACAGTACCTCTAAAGTTCATCAGGATCACTCCGTCTGCTTATCTCTTATTCCTCTGCGAAAATCCATGCGTACCATTCTCTTACATATTGCGCCCTCAACATTTCCCAGTTGACTTGTTGTACGTACTTTATCCAGTCTTTTTCTCCCTATGGGAACTGAGCTCCATTGGCAGAAACGGTTTCTTTCTCCCCGTAGAGCTTCCCTCTTCAAACTCATGCCTTGCAAGCGTCGTTTGTGCAACAAAACCAGTCGCCACCTATTTATGAAATTCGACTTTTTCGAACTTGTAAAAACTCCACGGCGTCCTCGTTTTCTTTTTCACACTTTCACAACCTCTCCTATTAAATACCCACTATTTATAGAAAATGTTATATGACCGCGCATTATCACCCCAACCTTACTTTTTTTCAGATTTTTATAAGTTTTGTATTTCGGTTAGTTCGATGTGAATGAAACATATTCGGAACATTCGAATTGGGATAGCATGTGTTTCAAGTACACCAAAAACCTATCGAACACCATGACATGGCAAATCAAATATCATTTTGTCTTTTTTTTAATTTTCGCAGGCGATGCATTCAGCTTCACCGTCTACTTGTCCAGGTCAACCGATTCTCGCAATGAGTACCTTTGTCCAACTCAGTGTGAGTAAATTTGGCAGTTAAACATCGTGATGTTCCAAAAAGAAATTTACATCCCAATGCACAGAAATTACTGCAAGAACAGTTTCTGTTTGAATTGTGAATCACTTCTGCTCCCCTTGTCGCTTCTGCGTCTCTTCGGGCCACGTGCGCACACGTGGAAGCGCTTTGACCGTCGTTCGTTCGGCCACAGTTCCCTCCGTTCGTTCGTCGCCTCCGCTTCCTTCCCCCGTTTCCTCCCTATCACGATAGCGCCATTCGAAAGTGCGTGCCCAAACGTCACGCCATAATTCCTCCGTTATCGATTGTTCCCGTTTCAGTTCAGTTTCCCTCATTTCGCGCTTTCAGAATCGTCATGTCTTTTCTCTGGGGCTGGTTCAATGGAATGCTCAATTTTCTGGGTAAGCAAAACAATTAGGAAATTAACCTCCATAATTGAGAAATTTACAGGACTGTCCAATAAAAAAGGGAAACTGGTGTTCTTGGGACTCGATAACGCTGGAAAGACGACTCTGCTGCACATGCTGAAGGACGATCGACTCGCGCAGCACGTGCCGACGCTCCATCCGAGTAAGATCACATGGAGGCTACAATCACACTTGTAGTTACATCACACTTCCATCAAACCACACATTTATCAGACATGCTAGTCATTTTTGCCGCGTAAGAAATTCTATCCTTCCGCCAACCGGTTTCCTTGCAAAGCGGACACATTCCCATCTGCAAACAATATCCATGTACTTTCAGCGTCAGAGCAGCTCGCACTTGGAGGAATCTCGTTCACCACGTACGATCTCGGTGGTCACGCTCAAGGTCCGTTGCTGTCTTAATTTCACTGAATTCGTGCCTTTTTCAGCTCGGCGTGTCTGGAAAGACTATTTCCCTGCTGTTGACGCCGTCGTTTTCCTACTCGATGTGGCTGATGCTGAAAGGATGCAAGAGAGCTGTGTGGAGCTCGAGTCGCTGCTCCAAGACGAGCAAATTGCTAACGTACCCGTTCTTGTGCTCGGAAACAAAATCGATAAACCGGGAGCCGTGGGGGAAGAGCAGCTCAAGTGGCACATGAACATTCAGCACATTTGCACAGGCAAAGGCCAGTTGTTCTCACAATATCTTCGTTATTTCTCGCTCTTTCAGGTCAAGTATCGCGCAACGATTTTTCGACTCGCCCGTTGGAAGTGTTCATGTGCTCGGTGCTCCAGAGACAAGGCTACGGAGAAGGCTTCCGCTGGCTCTCGCAATACATTTGAGTGTCCCGTCCAATTACCCTTCTCTCAGTCTCTATTCCTCTCTCCCTCTCCACTCCCCCCCCCCCCATGCAAGTCGTTTGTTTAAGAAGACAGATCATTCGACACAATGAACTTGTAAATTTCATGTCCATCCCGAATTCGGTTTCGCTCGTTCCTCTCGCCCGTTCCTTTCTGTGTGTAATCCTGACAACCCATGTGAATAAAAGAGTTTGCTCAGTTTGAAGTATGAGAATTGATATCATCTAACACAGTTCAAATCAATTCACTATTTGTCTTTTTAAAATCATCCAGAATCAAACTCATCTAAATATGTCAGATCGTAAAACCATGTCGTCCCTATTCCAATCTTTGGGTCACAACATAGTAGCACAGGTAAATAATTTCCCTTTCTCTTTCTACCGGAACTTTCATGAATTCAGCTACTCGGTCGAGTAATGTCATTCGGAATCAACATGTATCTCCTACGGCGGATCGACAATGATGTTCTCGGATTGGTTAATGTCAGGTATATTCTGAACCTTTCCATCAGATGAACGACGTGCCAATTGTTCAGATTGACACTTCTCTACACGACAATTCTGTTCTTGACTCGAGAACCGTTGCGAAAAGCGGATATCATCCGAGGTTCCATTCCGAAGTTCGTCAATTTGCTCTGGCTCAGTCCGATCATCGCCACACTAGTTAGCATCGGATGTGTGTTGCTCTGGTCCCTTTTCTCTTCCACCTTCAACAACGTCTCCTGGCTAGTTCTTCTCTCGTTCCCCATTTCCGCTATTATCGAAGCGATCGCTGAGCCGTTCACGGTCATCGCTCTCAGGCAGGACATCCGTTCCATTTCGTTCCAAATTTATTTATTTCCAGGTTAGAATCAACATCCGGGAAACTCGGACGGCACTTTGCAATCGGCCAAGGCATTCTAATATGTGTCAAACGGGTGTTTGTTCTCGCCGGACTTTTCGTTTTTCCTGAGATGTACCATCTGGATCTTTTCGCATACTCCCAGTACTTTGGAGCCATCGTCTATCTTTTCTACAACTTTGTTGCATTCTACATCTACGTCCGAAATAAGTCAGTTCCTGAACTCGAAAGGTTTGCCGACTTCTCCGATCTGCTGCCGAAGAGAAGCGAGGGAATCGACGGAGAATCTGTGAGAGCAATCTCCACGATGTTCGGCCACTCATTCCTCAAACAACTACTGACCGACGGGAGCGCATATGTGATGACCTTTACTGAATTGCTCAGTTTGAAGAATCAAGGTAATAATTAAGTAGAATCATTTGATGAAGATCCATGTTTCAGGCGTTTATGATGCCATTGAAAGAGTCGGAAGCATCGTTGTTCGGACGGTTCTCTCCCCAATAGACGAGAACTTCAATGCGCACTTCTCGAATGCAATCCGCAAAGAAAGCAGTGTCTTCAACAAAAATAGCGACGGTCACGATGATCTTGTTCGTCGTTTCTCAACCATCATGCACGTCGTCGGAGTCCTCGGATTTGTCGTTTGCACGTTCGGAGCTCCGTATTCCCCTACGGCCGTGCACTTGTACGGTGGCCAGTTGCTTTCGGAGAACGGCGGAGCATTGCTTCTCTCGCTCTACTCCGGATACATTCTGGTCACGGCAATCAACGGAATCACCGAAGGTTTCGCCATGGCCACGATGAACAACGTCCAGATTCTGTCGCACGGAAAGTTCCTTTTCCTCGCTTCTGTTCTCCATTTGGCCTCCAATTACATCCTCTGTTTCTACTTGGACTCGGCTGGATTCATTGTTGCCAATATTCTGAACATGACAATTCGGATTGTGTACAAGTAAGCGAATGTTCCGAATTCGTTCAAACCGCGCATCATTGCAGCTGGCGACGCATCCGTGAATATCTGGGCTCACGGTGTCCGCCCTTCACGACCGTCCTTCCAACGATGTCAACTTTGGTCTTTCTGTTCGCATCACTCTTCGCCACTTCGTTCTCGTATCTGGTTTGTTCTCTCTTCTTACTCCAGACTATGCCCAGTTCTTCCAGATCTTTGCGACTACCCCCGGCCTTTCGCACATCCTCGCCCACTTCTTCATAGGAGGTATCTGTCTGGTTCTTGTTGCCCAAAACACAGCCCAGCACGATCCTATCTTCTCCGAAATCGTCAATTCTCTGGCAAGAAAACATCAGGACTGATCTACTACTCATGTCAATATCTCTCTCTCTCACCTTCGCTTTACTCTTTCTCGGGTTGTCTCTTTTCCATTTCTTTCATATTTCAATTCTGTTTCAATTACTTCTTGTCGCATACTTTTATTTATTAAATCAAAAATTCGGTGCTCAAGAGCAAGAGTCTTTTGATTGTTTATTCTTTAATATGTTTTCTGCCACAGCTGGCGTCAAGTTAGGCACCCGCAAATTGAGAGATTCGACATGAAACGGCACGCGAAATGCACCTGTTTCATCGTTTCGCAGTCGGGAGATGTTTCTTTTTTGCTCCTCGTTTTCTCTTTTCTTCTGCCGCCGTCTCACCCCCTTCCGCCACGCCCCGCCCTTTTCGATAGTATGAAGAGCCCTCGGGCGACGGAGCAAAGGAGCAGCTGACGGGCTCGAGCCGCCATCGTCTCCAACTGCCTCTTTTACACTTTCTTGGTTTTCTGTTCCGATCGAAAGTATTTCAGGTGGCCAGAACAGAACGGTGAGTTCGATGAGTCGGAGCAACGGATCATGAGCAGAAGAGGCGGGCTCCTGCTGCTGCTGCTCTTCGTCACCGGAGCAGTCGAGAGCTATGATGCCGGAGAGGAGTCCAGTTGTAAGGTGAGCACTTGAATTGAAGATAACTGGATTATGACAGTCCACATTCAAAGAGCATTCTGGGCCCCCGTTTGGAATCAGTCTTCCTCCAGAGACTGTATCGCTTCCACCATTCTTATTCCCTACTGGTCCCAGAACCCAAATCAAAATATTCTGTTTCCAGAGACGACACGGTGGAATTCCTCTCCCGTTGGGAGTGTTCACAGTACAGAAGGAAGGTTTTCCGGATGCCCTGCCTGCCATCCGCACCGCCCTTTCCCACGTACACAACCGTTCGTGCATCCTCCAAGGATATCGTCTCGAAATGATAGTCAAGGACACCCATGTGAGTCTTCTTCGTCGCTTCCACTCGATATTGAACAAATTCAATTTGCGACCGGACCCGCATCTCTTCAATTGAGTCAATTTTGGCGCTCCGTCCGCGCTCGCACGTTTTTTACTGCGCTGCCTTCACTTGCTCCTTGTGCTCTGTCTCGGTCCGTCCTTCTGTCGGTTACCTCATCCTTTGTGTCAGAATTCATGCACGACGTCGTCCGACGACTAAAATAATGGGCGCCGAGCAGTGCACCATGTTAAACGCATGAATGCGTTAACTAAATGGGTTAGACGAGACGGGACGGGAGGAGTGACGACGGAATGAGTTCTGCAACATGCTGAAAGAGAATTGGGAGGATGACTGAATAGGGAGTGTGTTTCAGTGTAAAACGTCGCAGGGAATGAAGGCGTTGTTCGATTTGATAGCTTCGAGACCCCGACCTGTGGCCATTCTCGGAGGACAATGCACAGAAGTAGGCTTCTCCTTTTATCAATTTTCAGCTGGAACTGTTCCTGTTTCTGCAGGTAAATGAACCGATTGCAATGGCGCTCAAGTACTGGCAGATCGTGCAATTGTCCTATGCGGAGACTCATGCCAAATTCGCCTCTTCTGATTCCCATGAAGTTAGTTTGGGGAAACGAAGCGCAGGCCAAAATAGAGAGGCCGAATTCATGAAAGTCTTCCGGTGTGGGAAAGAAAAATTGGCCTCGGGCGACATTTCGAGCTCTCTCTCTCTCTCCCCCTTTTGAGAAGGCGCCTCTCTTGCTCGAGCTCATTTTGAAATGAAAGGGCGCTCGAAACAATGAATGAGCAATTGCAGTTGTTCCCCACTTTCTTCCGAATCGTACCTGGAAGCCGCAACACGAACATGGCCAAGTGCAAGTTCGTGAATCACTTCGGATGGAAGCGGGTCGGCACGGTGAAGCAAAACGATCAACCAAGATATGCGTTGGTAAGGAAACGCTCCGAATTATTCATTTTTCCGACAAAAACTGGAGCCGAGAGGGGTCTTGACACGCGACGGACAAGGGTTTTGATGGAAATGAGAGTGACACACTGCTTGCGGATTCAGCAAGAAAACGGGATTAATGTCACTGACACCTTGTGTTCCATTCGAAGCGAAATATGGAGGAATAGTAGATGGGGTGGTTGCGAGCACTCCATTCTATGTTCCGATACTCATAAGTAAATCCCACTCTTCTTCAGCCCCACGAAGCACTGACAACTCGTCTGGAGCACGGATTCGGAGTGAAGATCGTCCACACGGCAGGAGTCAACTGGGAACAGATTGAAACTGTCGGAGCGGAACTCGACGAGCTCAAGGTCTGTGATCGTTTCCGTCTCTTTTTTGCTTCTCGCGCCCCCGGTTTGTGTCGTGTCGCCAAAGGAGGAGAAGAAGAAGCCGAAGAAGAAGATAAATAATGAGCGGGAAGGCGGGCGTGTCGCGAGAGAGTCACACAATGTCCTCTCGATTGGCTTTCCAGATAACCGGGGGCGAGCTCTCCCGGGGGACGTTCCCCCCGGCGCTTACATGTACAACATCTTATTATTCGAGAGAAATGACTGGGATTTTGAGACCGGAAAAGGGATTTTCAGGAACGAGACGTCCGAATCATTCTCGTCGACGTCGACGAGAAAATGGCGGCTACAGTACTCTGCGCCGGATATCACCGAGGAATGTACGGAGACAATTACGTGTGGATTCTACCTGGATATCACTCGAACAAGTAAACACACTAAACAATCCAAAAAAGTCCTGATTACGATTGCAGATGGCTGAACAGCCCGCATGACAACTGCACGGCCGAGGAAATGCAGGTAGCCATGCACAATCACTTTTCCGTCGAATTCGCGCTGACTAGGAGAGACGTGGACACGAAGATTGTCGGGAATACGGTAGGAATCATCTAGGTTTCATAAAACCAGAAGTATGTTTCAGAGGGCGGGCGATGTGTGGGAAGAGATCAGTCGGCTGAATCCGAACAACACGTGGCGCGGATATCTTTACGACGGTTTGTGGACGCTTGCCATTGCTCTGAGCCATTCTATGGGGGAGAATGCGGAATTCTCGCATCACAAAATGATCGAAGCCATTGACAATTCTTCGTTCCAGGGACTGACGGTAGGAACAGACCAACAGCGAAACTGAAAGAGATCGAATTTAGGGTAAAGTGAAGTTCGCAAATAACGAACGGCTTGGACTGGTGGACATTATGCAATGGTCCGATGGACAATACGTCCCGTTTGCGATGTACGACGGGGCCGAAGACGAATTCAAAATCATAGACATCTTAACGAAAGGATGGTCTCCCCCGCTGGATTCAACTATCACGGAAAGGCGTCGCGAGCACATTTCCTCTTTGCTCTTTCTGGCAATGTCACTTCTGGCTCTCATCGGCATCTTCCTAGCTCTTATCTTTCTGTTAATCAACTTCAGATACCGTAATCACAGGTACACAAAAAAGTGGTTCATCTATCAATTCGGAATTCATTCAGATTCATTAAAATGTCCTCTCCCAACCTGAACAACATCATTATTGCCGGTTCAATTTGCACTTTTGCTTCTGTCATTTTGCTCGGATTAGATACTCGGATAGTCAGTTCGGAAGTGTTCGTTTGGCTGTGTTATGTGAAGACGTGGACGCTCTGTCTCGGATTCACCCTCGCATTCGGAGCAATGTTCTCCAAGACGTGGAGAGTCCATTCGATATTCACGAACATTCGCATGGATCGGAAAGCGATAAAAGTGAAAAAGATGATACAATTTCAAGTGTACATAAGCAATTCAGGATTCGAAGCTGTTCCTTATCCTCGGAATTCTCCTGTTCATCGATGTCTGCGTCCTCGTCGTCTGGGCTTTCATTTCCCCGTTCTCTTATACTGTCACCGAGCTTCCACACATTGTAATCAGTTTATCACCACTGCCTCTTACTAATTATCCATGTTTCAGCCAGAAGACAACATTGTGATAGTTCCCGAAGTTGAAAAGTGTCACTCTCCAAACTCTGGAGTCTTCCAAGCAGTTCTTTATGCAGTCAAGGGAGTCCTTATGGTATGTTCGGCCTCCTCTTCTGATCCTTCCCTTCTTTAAGATCCTCGGATGCTTCCTCGCGTGGGAGACCCGCCACGTGAACGTTCCCGCTTTGAACGATAGCAAGTACATCGGGACCAGTGTGTACTGTGTGGTTGTAATGAGTGTGCTCGGACTGTCCACTAGTGTCATTCTGCAAGAACGGGTCAACGAGATGTTTAGTCTCGCTTCTTTCTTCGTCATTTTCTCCACCACTCTCACTCTCTGTCTCGTCTTCGTCCCGAAGGTTCGCTCGCATTTCATATTTCCTTTTAGCTAGAAAACACAAAAAATAAGACGATGTGTGTGTACTCTGTGGTCGGCCATCAAATCTCTTTTAATCTGCTCTCGAAGACCACACTTTTAATAGTGCGAGAAAGAGATATTCAAGGATTACCATTGCTCATTTCCTCCCTTATTCCAGAACAATTTAAATGTTCCAGGTAATTGAATTGGCTCGGAATCCAGTTGGCAACGAGCCGAGAGCTTATCGACGCGGACTCATGAAGAGTGTCGTGGCGAAGACGTCCCAACCGATGTCACCGCAGCCGAGATCGTGAGTGCCATCTTCTCAGTTCAATGAGCTCTGAACCGTTTCAGAGAGAGCACTGGTGACCTTCTCGGAAAAGCGGAGAGCGAAAACAAGTTGCGTAGGCGATACCTGCATCAGGTGAGGGAAAACACCGGGAAACTTCTGATTGAAGGGTTTCAGAAATCAACTCAATTATGGGATTTGGTGGAGAAGCTGAGAGCGAGAGGAGACACTCAGTTCTTACAACAAGGTGAGCGAGAGAAGGGGCGGATTGAGGAAGGTTTATGAGCCCGTTTCAAAAATATCAGAGTGAGAAGAGGGATGATAGATGAGAGACGTCAAAAATAGAAAACCAAATAAAATGAGATGCAAATGAGGAAGAGAAGGGAGGTGATGTTCGATCGGCTGCAAGAGGCGTCCGTGAACACGTTGTCGGCGAATGTGATCTGCAGGCCATACTTATCGTACACCTGAAAACAAGATCTTCTGATGTCGGTAATCAGATCGGATAATATTCGTTTCCCCCGGATATCCTGATCAGAAAGAGCGCCGCCGGACGTGCGTCTTCGGCTGTCGAACATCTTCCGATGCATTTATGATCATCGCTCACCCTTTTGTGGTTGACGTCGTTGCAGAGGTTCGTGGAGCAACAGCAAAACTCGGAAAAGCGAATCGAATGAACGTTGCTTTTGGCGTGATGTTTTGTGAAAAGACTCTGAAAATGGGGCGTTCTCTCTCTTAAATTGTCATGTTTTCCCCTAATTCTCGCACCTGCATTTTATGGTCGAGTTGCCCCAAAGTGGGACACGACACGTCGATTCCCCGGTAGAGACAGTGCGATTCGTGCACACAGAATCGGTCGTAGTACTGTCGGATGGCTCCGCTTCGATTGACTGCGTAGTACTCGGAGTAGCACATCTGAAAGTTGCCGTTCCATGAATGGTTTAGCCAGTGTGGATTAAAATGAGTGAAAAGTAATCCCTCCCTGCGGCCCAACTCGTTTTTCTTTTCTATTTTGTTTAGTTCCGACCAGCACTGGGCATACGGTACCTTCCGCTTTCGTCAAATTTTCGGATATTAAGTTACGAGGCAATGTGCGAATTGGTCCCTCGCGAGCAAGAAATATGACACTTGACTGAAACAGAGAACTTGGAAGCGGGATGCGGGAAGAGCCCAAGGATTCGAGTGGTCCTCGAGGCGGTTGCTAAGTTTCTTTCTTTTTCCTTTTGGCCACAAGGACATCTCAGATGATGTGTACCCAATGATTATCGAGAAAGTTGAAGGCAGAAAGCATTGAAGGAGACGTTTTTGACATGAAAGCTGACATGCTATGCATTTCTGAGCCCTTCCCTTTGTGTTTGTGTGACCCGGTGTGGTTCGCAAAACATCGGAGACAGACAGAGAGGAGAAAAAGTGATTATAAATGCAAATCTCATTCAATTATTGGCCCTCTTCCTCTCAATTCGCCCCGCTCTCAAAAAAAAGAAACGACGAAGAAGATGAACGATCGCATTTCCGAATGTAACATAATTTCCCTTCTGTCAAACACTTCCGCACTTGAAAGCCCCCGTTTTCGGATGAAGTTTCATCTCCGCTCCGTTCTCTTTGCCTTTCCCTAATTATTCAGAAGATGGCTGACTTTCGAGTC
Source organism: Caenorhabditis sp. 36 PRJEB53466 (assembly GCA_946814055.1). Classification (NCBI taxonomy): domain Eukaryota; kingdom Metazoa; phylum Nematoda; class Chromadorea; order Rhabditida; family Rhabditidae; genus Caenorhabditis; species Caenorhabditis sp. 36 PRJEB53466. Next base: position 5,121,321 of record CAMPFS010000004.1, on the reverse strand, counting down.
GAAAACGTCGTCTCCCTTGTGAGGTATACAGCACACGGGGCTAGTCGAGCCGTGTCTAATGTAAGGCTCGTTGGGGCGAAATCTCGAGAAAAAGTTGTCGAGCCGAATTAGACCTGATGAGAGAAGAGAGGGATCTTTGCAGAGACGCAGACGCATCTGTTCCTGAAGGTTTACACTTTACGGGGCTTCCCAATGATCTATAACCTTCTCGTAAATGACTCAGATCTCTGCAATTCAATTCGGCCTAAGAGGGGGGTTGTTGACGGTGTGATATGGCCAATCGGGGATGTCAGGTAGAGGGCTAAACGGGTCAAACTACGTGAACAATACAAACAAACGGCTTTCGAAAAGTCACGGAGTTATTTATGAACTGGGACAAAAGGGCGGGAAACGAAAGGGCAACGAAGGCTTACCATATTCGGTCCGCATTCGGTTCTCCGATGAGGCACTGGATATGAAGAGTCATAGCATTCGAGAGAAACTGTCGATTGTACTCCCATCCACAATAGAATCAATTGCAGAATGGTGTCTTTCCTCGGCGTCTCCATCGTCGCAGGAGCGCGAGACGTCGCTTCTTCTGCGGCAGCCGTCGAGTAGCAATAACAGGTATGTGGCGGAGTCGTCTGCCCGCCGCCTCGGCTTCTGCCCCGCCCCTTTTGGCGACTTGCCAAGCTGACGGCTCGTAGAGCAGAAGCCGTAATGTGCGGCGAGACGAGTCGAGTAGAGCACGAGTTTCCGGTTTTGATGTTGCCAATTTTTAGAGAGGAAACGAGTTTGACCGCTGCAGGTGCCACTGGTGAGTTGAACGGGGAAATTGAAAAGAGCGGAAGATCAGGCAGAAGGAGGGGAAAAGGGCGTGGTTCATCGAAGATTATTCACTTCTGAGAATGAATTCATAGCATTCCATTCAAGAACACACTTCATTGCACTCTACTTTCTTCTGAAACGGAAACGAAAACGAAATCGAAGCAAGTAAAGTTCGGCGCGTGATTCTGATTCACACTTGTTTGGCCACATCCCTTCCCCTAATTATCCAGTTTGCCTTCTTCTTCTCCCCCTTCCTCTTCTTGCTCCTTTTTGTCCGATGAACTTTCGTTTTCTGAAACGAAAGTTTTTTTCTGAAACGAAAGTCCTTCATTTCAGGCGAGAGATCTTCTGATTGGCCGTGGGTTGATCCGGATGAGCCGAGCACGAAGCTGTGAATTGTGAGATACGAATCTGCCGGAGAACGTGCTTTTTTACTGACTTTATTGCAAGTATTGAAACAATAAACGAGATTATTTGAGTGAAAGACAGATCAGGAGTACACATATATGGAAAGACAAAAAGGGAATCACGCACGGAGTGGCTGCAGTTGACGACGCCATTTATCGAAGAGCTCGGTCATCTGGCGCTTCTCTCGGTTGCAGGTCTCCACGTGATGGCGGGCATCCTCGTCAATACAGTTGCCGAATTCGTCGACGACGCGGCAGGACGGAAGAGCAGTCACGTTGTACTTCTCAATGCACTTCTCGACGATCGGATCCCGGAGAGGGACGACTCCCCACGAGCATCCGTGCTGTTCGTAGTACTCGTCCAACTGGAAGCGCATGTAATCTCGCGAGAGCAGAATAACCTCGATCGGCTGGTTTGTGGCGGCGATCTGCTGGTAGAGCTCCTGCAAAGTCAGCTTGCCACTCGGAAATGATAACGTTATCTGTGTTCCGTTTGCAACTCGGCGTTTCGGACAGTTGGCAGACATGTTAATTGATAAGGGAAGTGGTCAGACGATGGCGAAAAGAAAGAGATATTACCTTCATGATAGGAGTGAATTGACGGCATGGACCGCACCAACTGGCGGAGAAATAGAGGACGACAATCTTAAAATGGAGACTGGATTGTAGTGAAAGGCCTGGATATCAAAGAGTGCCCAGTAACACCGAGAATCAAAAGAAATCGACCGAAAAGGATTTTCTTTCCTAAATGGTATTCACTCACTTTTCCTTTCAAATGATTTCCAGCATCGACGACTGTTCCGTCCTTAAGTCTCAAGCTGGTTCCGCTGAAGAAGTTCGGCGACATGGCTGCTCTGAAATGAAAGAGCGTTTGAAACAAACTTGGAAAAGCCTCGAATGATCGCAGCAGACTGGGCGCTTTCGTCAGACCGCACCCCTTTTGTACGCCCGATTCGACTGATAAGTAACAATGGACTATAGTGGCCGTTTACGAGCAATTTGTGCTTATCGTCGAACAAAGACATACGAAAGTTGTTGACGGCGGAAAGTGAAAGAAGCAAGTAAACTATCAGCAAGAGCACATTTGAATCTCGGAAAGTGGGCGCGCGAGGATCGGAGCGAGCACGGATTATCAGGCAACGAGTCGTTGGTCTCTGGAACCGATCTTTCGGTGCCGGAACAAGTTTGCACGGAAAGCGCCTTATCAACTACACTAGCGACTTAAAGAGTGCTCTTCACCTAAAACGAGGACACACAATGAGCTGTTCCCCAAATGGAAGAGGGCTCTTTATAGAAATGGGCAAGCTGAAACGTTTGTTAGTCATATGTGGGTGTCCGGAACAAATAGACTTATCAATTTTGAAGTCAGGTGGCTGAAAAAAGCTGGAAGTGATTTGATTAGGAAAGGCAGGAAGTTTTCAATTTGAATTGACAGGAGAAGGAAATCGTTAAGCGGACTGTACTAACCGGAAGCGGATAGTACCGACCGTCGACATAGCTTTCATGCTTTATAAAAACAAAAACATGTTTGTTGTTCAGCTTAGATTTTGACTGATACTCGTCAATTTGTGATGAGAATGAGAAAAACGACTTGACAAGCCTAGAAAACAAGCTCATCAAACGTTTTTCGGTGCAGAACTGCTTGAATAACACTGATCCTTAACCTTATGCTGTCCTTAGTCCAAAACTTGCGCCTACCAGCTTGCCCTGTCTGACCGGAGCATCACGGTGTCCCGATTCCCCAAGAAACGCGGCACGACCATCTGAAAACGTGGCACCCTAATCCAGTGATCCCGTGAGATCTAGAGCAGTGATAAACGATGGGTATAAAGCGAAAAAACGTGAAGAGCGGAGCTCAGTTCGAAATTCACACTCGATTCAAGCACACCGTATAAACTCGACGAACGACGGAAAGACGATGAGCCCTCTCGACTATCTGAACGTTGGCATGCTGCTCACCGGCGCTCTTGTCCTGCTGCTCGGCTGTGGAGGCAAGAAGAAGGCCCCGTGAGGTTCTCTCACTTCTTCGAGATCCTAAGAACACTTTCCAGACCATCAAAGACTCCGTCCAAAATGACGCCACCACCACCGGCTCCTGCTCCGCCCGCACCTCCTGCGCCCGCAGCTGATCCCGCTGCTCCAGCAGCTGATGCCGCTGCGCCCGCAGCTCCGGATGCTCCAGCTGCGGAAGGAGAGAAGAAGGAAGAAAAGAAGGACGAAGAGAAGAAGGACGAAGAGAAGAAGGACGACAAGGAGAAGAAGAGTGAGAAGAAGGCGGAAGACAAGGATAAGAAGAGCGAAAAGAAGGATGACGAGAAGAAGAGCGAAGTGAAGGATGCGGACAAGAAGGACGACGAAAAGAAGGACGACGAAAAGAAGGACGACGAAAAGAAGGATGAAAAGAAGGAAGAAAAGAAGGAGGAAAAGAAGGAAGACAAGAAGGAGGAAAAGAAGGACGAAAAGAAGGACGAAAAGAAGGACGAAAAGAAGGAGGAAAAAAAGGAGGAAAAGAAAGAAAAGTCGAAGAAATCGAAGAAGTCGAAGAAGTCTTCGAAGTCCAAGAAGTCCAAGAGGGAAAAGAAGGAAGAAAAGAAGGATGACGACAAGAAAGAGGAAGAGAAAAAGGAAGATGAGAAGAAGGATGACGTGAGTTTGAATGGATCCTTTCTCCCAGGCTGATATTGTCTGTTTTCAGGACAAGAAAGAGGACGACAAGGAGGACAAGAAGGAGTGAGCGGTCGGAACTCGTAACTCTCAATAAACCCTTGTGTATTTATCTTTTTTTCCCTTTCTTTTCTCTGACTTCGGTCGTTTTGACTTCAAACAGAAATGTCGTTTTGCTCGACTTCTATCCCTCGCGTCTGCCTTCTAATTGTCTGTCTTTCGTACACATTGGGGAGTGTTGAATTAAAAATGGGTCGCGTAGAAATGAATAAATAACGAAATGAAAAATGAACGTTGGCCATCACAAATTCATTTCATTCATATATAATTCTTAGGCACTCGGCGCCCCGGACCCCTCACTTTTTCCTCGTTTTCTTTTCCAATTTTGTGGGGCTCCGCGACTATCGTGGACCAAAAAAGAGCGTTATTCGCATCCTTCGTTATCGAATTATTTGTAAAACGTCACCTTCGGTTATCGTTCCGTCCGTTTATCAATGCTTTTGTTATCAGCGGAATGAGCTCACTCGCCTGACTAACTTTTACCCACTCCCAATCGATCGATTCAATTCGAAAGAGTGAGATGACTGAAGCCGTGACCTTGAAACGACCTCGTTCTCCGACGAATCGGGTAAGATTCGCACTCAGAGAAACAGAAAAAGAAAAAGTTGAGCTGATTCAGTCAGAGGAACCCGATGAAAAGTACATGCACATGGCGCCCGCACCGATCATGCTGAATCCGGTGGCAGGAAGTGAGTTGGTCGATTCTGCTACTCGCGGAGCCCCTGCTCCTCCCCCGCCCTTTTCCCACCTGTACTGGCAAATGCTTCATCAAATGCAGCAGCATCAGCAGATGGAACTGCCGATGGTCCGGAAGGAACGGGAAGACGGTCAGTCCTCTCTCCCCCTCTTCATCTCATTTTCCTCACTTTCAGAGTCCACGTCGACGCCGTCTTCCCGCCGACAGACTGTCAACGCGCAGTTCGTTCCGCGTCCGATCCGCGTGCCGACGCAACCGTTCCTCAATCCGCTTCCGTTCGGAATTCTCCCCCAGCACTTGGCTCTGCCGCCCTCCGAAGTTCCCGCTCAAAGTCCGCCGCCTGCCCGTCCGATTTCTCCCCAACACATTTACAATGTTCCCAGTTTTCAAAGGGCTGACGAGGAAATTTACAGTGTAACGCGGCGAAATGGGAGCCAATTAACGATTGAGTCGACTTTCAGAAATTCGTGGAATCGGTGCGGAAACTGGCGGCGAAACTGACGGCCACAGAGAAGAGTTGAAAATAACCATTAAAAACGTTTAATTTTATTCGCATTTTCACTTGTTCCCTCTCTTATTTCGGATCTCGCATAAACGATCATTCCTCAAAAACTTTAAACTCGAAATGTTCGGTTATTCGGAAAGGACAAATCAATGGATCGTCGGCGTTTTCTCCTTGAATGCCTTCGTGCTCGTCTACGTTTATTTGTTCGTTCCTCCATTCCATCTCAATTTCGATTATTTCCCTTCAGGTTCTTCCACCAGGAATGGATCAGCACAATTTGTTCCATCCTTCTTCCTCTTTTGGTTTGGCAAATTCTGATCTTCGGAGTCTTCGCCCCAGATGAGGTGTTCATGGATCTGATCGGAGAAAACCACCCAACTAACCAGTCTTCTGATGTACTCGTTCAAACGTTTCTTTCACAAAACCTTGCCACTTCAGCGACTCCAATCTCCCACTGCACCGTCGATTCGAGCAGTCATCGTTTCCTCTGGCGACCATTGAATTGAAGCTGCTTTTCAATTTATCATAGATTCATAAAATAATCGGGGAATACTCGAATAAAGTTAAAGAACGGACTGTGCTTTCGGGGAACACACTTCAATTTAAACCGAGATCAGAAGACCGGATACATCCGAGGGAACTGAAGGTGCAATAAGTGATGGGAAAAGTGGATTATACAGTCAATCGAAACATATCATAGCACAAATATCAAGTTGCAATAAAAAAAATGGCTGGCGATAGTTAGTCAATGCGCTCGAAGTATTCGATGACTCTTTCTATGGCACGGAACCCCGACTTGGACTCTACCCGTTTCGCCTGAAATGAGATCATTTTTATGATGTTGAGGGAAAACTCTTACGATGGTGGTCTTTGTAAATTCGTATAGACGTTTCAATTGCGATATCATGTTTTCAAAATTCCCTCCGGGCAAGTGTTTTCGAACGTCGCCTAGGTGTTCTTCGTTCTGCTGCAGAACAAATCCAAGAAGCAGCGCGTGGTACGAGGCAATGACACTGTCCTCCATGTGCGCAGACGCTTTGTTCATGACTTGCTGGAGAGCATGAACAACGTCCACCTGATCCATTCTGTCCATTTTGTTGCGATCGAGACGCCCATCCTTGCGAACACCGTCCTCGTCACTGCTGCTCTCTCCTTCTTCTTCTTCGTCTTCATCTCCGTACCCTCCTTCCTGAAAATTCAAAGTTCAACGCTGAATCTCCGCTGGATAACTTACATCGAACGCTAATTCTCGATCTAGGTCGGCGTCTACAATCTGAGCTTGAGATTCGTGATGGACGAAAAGCTGAATAACAAATTTTATTCTCATGTAATTGATAGCCTAGTCTCACCCTTGTTATGGCTTCCAAAGCGGAAACTTCTTCTTCTTCCTTTCCTGGAATGACCATCTGAACAGTTATCATTAGCTTAGAATTCTCAATTCAAGCACACCTTTACAGTCTGAGAAATCAAAACTTTGCGATTTGTGTTGCATTTTTCGACGAGATTTGTCAGGAGAGAAGTCATCTGTGAATTTAGAGGTTTTGATTACGAAAAAAAGTTGATTTTACCATAACATTGATATCGTATCTGTCCTCTTTTCCGAACTTCGGAGCAAGATAAGTGAACGTGGTAAGCGCGTTCGGCAAGAATCCATCGATTTGGCCAAGCTTTGAGCAGCAAAGTTCATTGTCATGTGAGATATTGATGAGTAAACGGCACATAAGAGCCAGGCAAGACATGTATTTTTTGAGAGTTTCTTCAGGCAAACCGTCTGCTTTGTCGTGAACTATTTGTAAGAATCTGCAAAATGAAATTATTGGAAGTGTAGAAATGGTTCAGAGCGTACTTAGCTAAACTGGCGATGAGAGCATTGGAACGATGTGATATCAAGAATGCCTGATTCTTTTTGTGAAAAACCGAGCTCTAGAAATAATATCATGTTTAGAGACAAACATATCAACACAGATTACCGATTCCAGAATTCTGAAGCACCGGTTGAGAATTAGGACGTGGAAGAGATCTTCGCTTCCCTCCGCAATCGCATTCACTTCAGTTTCAACTGAAATGCCCGAAATATTTATAACTGGGGTCAGTCGAACTCACTTTTCGCCACTACAAACTGCAAGATTCCGAGATTCAGAAGCTCATTTTTGAACGCTTCGTCGGAAACCGCACGACTACAGATGAACACTAGTGCTTCGATAATGAGCGCCGAGGGAGTGAGATTCTCTTTTCGCATATCGAACGAGACCTTCTGACCGCCAATTTCCTGCTTTTCAATATACGAACTGAACACTTCCCAGATCATATTCACAACACGTTCTTTGTCTTCTGGCCGTTGCTCCATTCTTTCGATTTTCAGCAGTTGACCCACTAAGCGCAGCGTAATGTAGTCAATTTTGATAGAATTGAAATCCCGAGTGAGAAGATAAATCACGGTGGATGCTGCCAATGCGAAAAGCTGAAACGAAAGGTGGTCTACTAGAAAGGTGTTTTGCTATTAAGTACTTCATCTTCGGGCGAATTCAGTAGAGATTTCATGATGCATTTTGTCATGTTCTCACTCTTGATGAACTGGCGGAAATCAGGCGAGACACATTTCTTAGCAAGAGAAATAGCGCTAAAACGTCGACTTTGTAACTACAGGAGAAATTTTTGAGACCTGAGGCATTTAACTTTCTCGGAAGCAGTAGCCGATTGAAGACTGCTGAGAATGTAGACGACATCTTGTTTAAAGTCATCGTACTCGCCAGATTCGCGCAACTCGTTAGCCTCCTTGATGTGCTTTACTCGAGACCTCTGTCCGGCTGCCATAGCAGAATTTCTAACATCGGGAGCTTGTTTTTGCTGTAAATTATCACAAATTATGCAAAAAACGTCGAAGTGACGACCTGTTTTCCCGCAATGGCTGACGACTGAGCCGGCCTGGAAAAATGTCTGTTTGAGGACGAAGAGGAAGCCATTTCATCGTCATCAGCGTCTTCATCATTCCTCCATGTGTGTCTGTACACATGTTTTTTTTCTTGCTTCGGAATGAACTTTGCGCCTTTCACTGAAATCATAGCTAATTTTCTCGTCGTCTGCCTTTTCATTCTTACTGTCCACTTCTTCTTTCTTTTTCTTCTGAGCAGGCGCTGTTGCAATATCTTCAGCATCGTAATCGAAACCACGGCTTGACGATTTTTTTGTGAGACGTGGGGCTGTCCCTTGACCAATTCCAGATGCCTCTACAGTGTTCGTGACAGTCGATGTCGATGATTGACTCAACGCTTGCTGGTTGATTTCCGGCTCACTGTCATCACTTGAGAGATTCTGTAAGTTTCTCTCCTAACAAGAATAAAAAACTGTAACTAATAAATCTTACAATGTCCGGATTTCCTTCTGACAATGTTTCCGGGAGACTCAGAGGAGGAGATGACAAATTGTTACCAGCAGCACTAGGAGAGTCGGCGTTTCCAACTGAAATAATTTTCAGTTAACCGTATTCTCTCCAATTTTGGTACCAGTAGGAAGTAGATCTTCTTCCATCCCTTGATTGGCAACCTGTTGCGCTAAAGTAGCTTGGAATCTCCGTCTGACGAACCTATATTTCAGATTTCTTTGAAAGTTCTTTCAAAAATCTACTTACGGTTTGGAAAACGGATCGTCCTGGTCAGATTGTGACGACATTTTTTCCAATCCTAATTTTTCGTAGCCAAACCCCTTACAATTGCGAATTAAGTACACTGCGCAAACTGGTAATAACACACTGGTTGCAGCGTTGAGAAATGGTTGGCAGCTCTCGCCGTAAATCTACACCACCTACCGTACTTACACTCGCGGCGAGGCCTCTGCGTATCTAACCCGCTGGCCTGCTGCCAAATGGGCGGAGTCATCGTTTGCGCGCGCTTTTGAGCGTCGATTTATTCGTTCAAACGATGCATTGTTCATTTGTGCACAAATCACTATTCATGTGCGGCGCTTTGTTGCTCCCAGAGTTCTCTGAATGAGTTTTCAGTTGCCAGGAACTGGGCCTGACCTTAGAAACCGTTTTTCCCACTTTTAATGCCTATTGTGAGCATCTCTCACTTTTCCGCATTGAAATACGAATTGTTTGATATTTTCCTATTCTTCGGATGTTTTGAATTTCAATCTCATTTTCATTTTTTCCATTATGTTCCGCGACTAATTTTTGAATTTTTATTTTGCCGTTTTACAGAAACTTCTACTTCGTCGAGAATGGCTGGTGGAAAAGGAAAGGCTGGAAAGGACTCCGGAAAGTCCAAGTCGAAAGTCGTGTCGAGGAGCGCTCGCGCTGGTCTCCAGTTTCCTGTCGGAAGAATACATCGCTTCCTGAAGCAGAGAACTACCTCGAGCGGACGTGTCGGAGCCACCGCCGCAGTGTACAGGTACACTTAAGATTTAGTTCAACATTCCCAATGAAATCATAACTTCAGCGCTGCTATTCTGGAGTACCTCACCGCCGAAGTGCTCGAGTTGGCCGGTAACGCCTCCAAGGATCTCAAGGTGAAGCGTATCACGCCGAGACATCTCCACCTCGCCATCCGAGGAGACGAGGAGCTCGACACTCTCATCAAGGCCACCATTGCCGGAGGAGGTTTGTTCACAGGAACTACTGAGCCGGATTTTATTTAAATCGTTTCAGGAGTCATCCCACACATCCATCGCTACCTGATGAACAAGAAGGGCGCCCCACAGCCGGGACAGAAGCCGCCAGGAGCTCCAGGACAAGGTCCACAATAAACGGCCAAATAATCATCACACATTGAATAATTTATTCTAATAATTCATCCACCCTCAAAATTAATCTCCTATGTTTAGGCGACGATATTATTTTATCACTGCCTCGAAAGTATTCATACCTATTACTGTCTCATCCCCTCCATTCACTTTTTAAATGTTTTAAACCAGATACTCGGCCGCAACTCGGTCCGTTTCGCGTAGGGCGTCTGTTGTAATCTGCAAGTCGACTTCAAGTTGAACATGTTTATCACTCGTATATCCCACATTTAAAATGTCTTTTTTAATTGAATAAAGATCTCGAATGGAAATGTCGGTAAGTTTTTCTGAAAAGTGAAACCAACGTTTCAAATCGCTGTATCGATTCGCGTCTCGAGAGGACACAGAGAAATAGAGGGCCAGTAGACACAGCCGTCGTCGGCATGACGCATAGTCAGTTGTTTGCGATCGAACTGCTCTCATTCGTTTCGAACCTTTTTCATTTCTTCTTTTCCTTAACAAAACTCGAATGTTGGTACAAATAAAGGATTGGTTCAGGATGCCGCCGAGAGACGCCGTTGCGACGTCCACTCAGCTGAGCACGACCGCATCGGATAGTGTGCAAAATGACACGAAAACACTCAAAAATCGACCGAAAGGTACTTTTACTACACGATTTCGAAATATTTATTGAATTGCGACGCATCAAGTAAAATACTCTGTCGCTGATTCTTTTCGTAATGTTTTTCAGAAAAGTTTTTCATGAAAACTTGGTCTTCTTCGAAAGTAAACAGCAAATTTCGGAGTGAGTACCTTAAAATGATTTGTTTAAGCCAGTGCACTCCGACAACAGAAGCTTCCCGCATGGCAACCGATTCTGACGGCGTCAACAGTGATTCCGACGGTTATAGCCATCGGAGTAATTTTTATTCCGATCGGAGTCGCTCTCTATCTGGCTGCAAACTCCGTTCAAGAGTTCAAAACGGAGTACACCAATTGTGGATCAACCTGCGAATTACACATTTCACTCGACAGGAACTTCGACGGAGACGTTTATTTGTACTATAATCTGGATAACTACTATCAGAATCATCGAAGATACGTCAAAAGCAGAAACGATCAACAATATCTGGGTGATCTGACGGTAAGACGGCGGCTTCAAACTCGGAAAGAAAAAGTTTTGTATCAGAATGTGAAAGATTGTGGCCCTTTCGATTACGATCCGACGACGAAGAAGCCGATCGCCCCTTGTGGAGCCATTGCCAACTCCATATTCAATGGTCAGTCACTTTCCCATTCTATTCTCTCGGTTACGTTGCCCCACGCATTCCGAATGGCCTGTTAATACGGCAGCTCGTGATGGAGAGCAGCTGTGCCGGTGCGCGCGATCTCCTGTGTGCCCCGAACAGCTCCCGCTGTCGTTGTGACCCGCATCGATCGATGATTCATTGCAGACACATTCACATTGGACTACCAGCCAGCAATCGGTCTCGCAGAAGCTGTGCCTGTGACAACTGAAGGAGTCATTTGGAATGTGGACCGAGATCGCAAATTCAAGAACCCGGCTATACCGGCTGGAGGAAATCTGTGCGACGCATTCAAGGTGGGTCGAGTGTGGCGTCATCGGGGTCACGTGTGCGCAGCATGCAACAGCTGTTGTGCAGCGAGTGCTCTTTGTGTTCATAGCAACAAGAGGGATAGGATAAACGGCGGAGAATATGAGGGGAAGGGACCGACAGTATAGACCGGAGTGGACAAAGAAATGGAAGTATTGCAGGACACTGTTCGACCTCCAAACTGGAACAAAGATCCGTGCGAGATGGGAGGCTTCGAGAACGTTGATTTCATCGTTTGGATGCGAACCGCAGCACTCCCGTACTTCAGAAAATTGTGGAGAATTGTGAACAGAAGCGAATCGCAGACCTTCGCTAACGGATTACCGAAGGGAAACTACGTTCTGAAAATTCAGAATAGTGAGTTTCAGACCTGAACAGTAATTTGAGCGAATTTTATTACAGACTATCCAGTTCAATCGTTCGGCGGTAAAAAGGAATTCGTAATCTCGACAACGAGCTGGGCGGGCGGCAAAAATTCATTCCTCGGAATCGCCTATCTTGTGGTCGGCTCACTCGCCATCGTACTCGGAGTCGTCTTCATCATTATTCATATGAAATACGGTCATTCGTGAGTGGATAATCACATTCCTTCTATCATAATAACATCCAATTTCAGAATGGACGACTTGAGCAACGTAAACGGACTCCAGCACTGATGATCCGCGCTGTCTTTCGATCGTGTACATTCGGAGCCGTGCATGCTTCCTGCTCCATTCCTTTTTCTTCAATTTCGCCATTTTCGCACTTTTCGATAACCGACAAAAGCTACTCTAGATCGGGTACTGACCGTTGTTTCCCCTGTTCACTGTGAGTGCGTTGTGATATAATGAGAAACATTTGAATAAATATTATATACCTCTCCCGGACGGTCAGTTGCAAAGATCGTGCGACGATGACGTCACGTCGGCTCAGAAGAAGGGGGCGAACAACATAAAACCATGAGAAGGAGTCTCGTTTGCCTCTCGAAATTAGGCGATAACGGCCGCTTTATCAGACGAAGCGGCCTACGACCCGCGGGTTTTTTGACTGATAACCATTACATTCCAAATATTTTGCATCGCTTCGTCCGACCATTTCCCCTCTGCCCGAAATGGCTTCTCACTCGGAAAACGACGTCGTGCCCGAAATGATCGACCATCGACATATGCAGATGTGGAGGTTTGTGTTTTTGGAACGAAAAGGAGAACGGTTTAAACGATGACACCATTGTGAATCAGAAGGGCGGAATGGAATGCGGAGAAGCGATAAGAAGTGAGAGAGTGACACGTGGAAATTACATCAGAATCATTGAGCTCATGGCTCAATGGTAATGTAATTGAGCTCAGAGCCACCTAGTTATCAGGCTCTAATTTCAATTCCCAACATCACGGTAATGTCTTTTCCTCTTCTGATCCCTCCTCAATCCCGCTCCGTCTCCAGTTCTCTTCCTAATGCCAACAGTTGGCTTGGTGCCAACTCTTGCATGTTTTGCAACAAAAGAAGCAGGTGACACTAAAAATAAGAAGAATGAGATAAAGAGCGAGACGTTTGAAATGATTACAGATGGCTGCACAGTCGGAATGGAGTCCGCACGAACACTTCGGAGACGTCGTTCGAGTCTTCCATTTCCGTCTCGACCAGCAGCTTCGACTTTAGGTACGTCATTTTCTTCTTCTTCTTTTCCTTCTTCTTCTTTTCCTTCTTCTTCTTCTTCTTCTTCTCCTTCATCCATTTCTTATTCGCTTCGCTTCCGACCAGTCCTCGTCTCTGCGCCCTCCACGTCTTCCGTTCTCTTCGATAAATTGGCCTACATTGGGAATGTAAGCGATTCGTTCGTCGGCCGGCGCCTTCTTGTATTCTCCCAAGATTCGACTGTTTTCTGCACTCTATTCTCTTCCGATGGGTCCGCTGGCGTTCGTGCTCATGTGCCAGTACTCGGGAAATCTGCTCGTCCAATTCGTTTACTACATCCTCTCCGAATACGTCCTCGAACATTTCGAACGTCCACTTCCGGAGCAGGAGCTTTTCCTTGATTGACAGCTGAGGACACCTGGTCGCGACGAAAATAAACGATGTTTGATGTTGTGTTGATGGAATTACACACTGAAATTCGCGAGCGATAACGGATCTCCCGAATAGTTTATCACATTCGAAAAGAGCGGAGAAAGTGGGCGATTTGTCACCTGAACAAGCTGGAATTCCACACTTTTGCATTGTTTTTCTTGAAAAGAATTAGATAAAGAATAGCACTGAATTGAAAGAATTGAACAAAACATGAAATGGTTCACATTCTTCACAGACCTCTGGAATGGAAGGAATGGTTGCAAAGTACGAAGCATTCTCTCTCTTTTTTCCAGAATACAAACGTGTTTGTCGTTGTTTCACTGCACTCCGCTCTCAAAAAGTTCTTGTGTGTGTGTGTTCCAAATGAACAAACGTACTGCTTCGTACTATTTGAGTTGCTCCGAGAGACTTATGCTCCATCTCTCGCTCCTCTCGGTTCCAAACCCGATCCATTTCTTTCTCCGTCTGTGTCTCTGTTCCTCGAGACAACGTGCAAATAATAACGCAGCGATCACGGAGAGCGTCAAGAATGTGAGGAATTCGAAAATCGGCCCAGGGTGTCGTGGCTGAGGCCCAGCCGCTCCCGCCCGGCCGCCTGCGTCCACCTGATCATTCGGATGAAATGTTCCTGTGCAACGCGACGACCGTGGCGCCGTTCGACGTCTCCTGGAAGTGTCCAAGTTGGGAGGCGGCGACTCCGTCGAGATGGTAAGTGCCGAGATCCACCGTCCGTCTGTTTGTCCATGTTTTGTCGGCTGCGTCTTGCAATCTCGTTCCCGCGCAGGCGCAACATACACACGAGAAATCAGTGCGAATTCGCAGACCCAGACGATACGGGCAGTCTGTAGCAAACGGGAAGACGAAGAAGACGAAGTAGAAGAAGACCGTCATTTTTCGAATTTTCCGAATTTCTACTGTCGCGCCTTCTTCGTTTCTAGTTTCAGATCGATTTATCTCTTTCTCTCCGCCTCACGAGCGGATGCGACTAATTGGTCAAGTTGCCCGTCTCCGTCCGGCCGAAGACGTCGTCGTCGTCGTTCGTCTTTTTCGCGACGACGGCAGCGACGACGAGACGTTAATGTTGTTTTGGTGTGCCGTAGTTGGCCCTCTTATCATATCACTTTGATGGCAAACTGTTTAGCACTCGCTTCTTTCGGTTTTGTCCCCCCACTCCACCTCCCTCTTCTGCCAAGACGACCTCGGTGTAAAGTGATCGTCTGGAAGAGGGTGAATGCCAACCTGATCCTCCTCACACGGCCTATAAATTCGCCCCCAGAAAGTCTGCGAACATCACGTGCGTCTCTCTTATCATTATTCGTCGTGAAGAATCGCAGATTTGTCCTTCGCTTTCGTGTACGTTTCATCAAATTTTCTTATCCGCTGTGACAACCAAATCTGGCTGGATGTTCGATTGTAAACATTTCGGCGCTTATGTTTCCCCATTGCCGCCTGCCATTCTTTTTTTCCGAAATAGAAGCTATTCACTGCGAATTTCTGTC
Organism: Caenorhabditis sp. 36 PRJEB53466; assembly: GCA_946814055.1. Taxonomy (NCBI): domain Eukaryota; kingdom Metazoa; phylum Nematoda; class Chromadorea; order Rhabditida; family Rhabditidae; genus Caenorhabditis; species Caenorhabditis sp. 36 PRJEB53466. Next base: position 5,106,304 of record CAMPFS010000004.1, on the reverse strand, counting down.
TCCAAAGTATAGTTGATAACGGAAGAATTCGCTCATCTCCCACTGGCAGCTCGTCTCACAAAGACCGGTTGATTCAAAAGAATTCTCCAAGAGATGACAACGTCTTCGTTTTCTTGAAAAGTCGTTATGAGGTGATTGATGATAATTACCCAGATTTCATGAAACCCCCAATCAATGTTGTGATAGTGACATCTCATCGGTTACTGTAGTCCTATTTTGCCGTATCAATCGAATTCCAACTACCGTATTCCTGCCAGAAACACCTCTGACATCGTACGAAAAGCTCCATAAAATCTAACGGCGTTCGTGGGCTTTCGCGAGTCTAACCTATAATTAGGATTGCGTGACGCGTCAGCCACTTTCTGTCCATCCGCCCTTTCCTTCGTTCATTCTCCAGTTTTCAGCGCCGACATGTCCCGTTCCATCGACTCGTCCAGCTCGCGAATGCTCCCTTCTCCGATCACCAACTTCGTCACTCCGTCCTCTTCGTTCTCCAGCCACCAAATCCATGGTAACCCGTCCCTTTCCCCAACTTCGAACTATTCATGCCTTTCAGACATTTACTCCTTGGCTGCTAGTTACCTCCAGGCCCCTCCACCTCCGTACACTCCGACGACAGCCTTCCATCCGCACAATGCTTCCCAGCTCCTTCTACTTCACAACATGGCCGCTGCCGCTCAGGTGAGCCCTTTCGTTATGTCGCTCATACCTCATCTCAATGTTTCAGACGCCCGATGATGCTGACGTCGACGTCGTCGGTTTGGCTGACACAACCAATCTGGTGTCATTGAATGACAAGGAGGAGGAGGAGAAACTTAATCAGACCGTTTCGGAAGAATCCGATCGGATAAGCATATCCACTACAGAGGATAACGTGAGTTTGACCGATCCACGGAGATTTCCATTCGATTCCATTTTCAGCCACTCGATCTGAGCTGCAAGCCAACTTCTTTGGACTCTCCAACTTCCTCTTTCGCCGCTTTACGGCCATCGGTCATCATCGACCATCACGCACAAAGTCAGTTCCCACTCGGAGTCTCCCTCCAATGTATTCCATTTCAGAATCTCACACATCAGTCCGACGCTCCATGTCATCTGTATCCTCTTCGGCGTCCTCAACGCAAGAAGAAGTGGCCGCCCATTTCCGCAGATCACTCTCTGGTAAATGGCCGAAAAGATGCAAAGTGAATGCAGACGAGGTGAGAAATAAACGGAATGCGTTGGTGAACCGAGACGTGCTGCAGGCCCGGAACTCTCCGCTCCGCCGTCGTCCCTCATTCAACACCCACACATCCGTGTCTTCCCTTTCGGCCCATTCCGTCTCTCCTACTCCGCTGAACGTGCCGTCTCAGACGATTATTGTGAACAATCACTGTTCAGGTGAGTCTCCTTTTCCTCCTCTTCCCGCTCATTTCTGCTTTTCTTCCAGACACTTCCCTCTCGGTCGCTGATCATTTCCGTCGTGCGCTCTTCGGAAAAGGAATCTTCGATTGGCAAAAGAAGTCCAACCAGTGAATGTTCCGATTGTATATTTTCTATTCTATTCTATTCTCTAATCATTATGTACTCCATGACCGCCTATTTCCTTTCCTGAAGATCCATTATTTGTGATACCCAATTCATTTAATCTGAGCCCACATTCCCCGGTTAGATGTCTATGTCATTTCGTTTCGCATTTCTCCGCATTTTATTCGGAACAGTAGAAGTAGTAACATTGAATACAATAAATTATCAAGAGATCCATCGTTTGAGCACTTTTTTGTCCGCAGCCTATTCCTTTCATCCCAAAAATCGATCTCTTCTGTTCAGAGAGTTCTTCAGCAATTTTCGTGTCGAGACAACGTTGGCCATGAGCGGAGAGTCGGAAAAGTAAAACTGTGGTCGTTTGCAGAATCCGCAGCTCTTTGCGCAATACAATCTGAGCGCCGACTTGCTGAAAACTTGCTTTGAGCAGGGCTCCGTCTACTCAAAATGTACCTGAACTCGTGCTGACATGCTCCGCTCTCCGCCAGCTGCTCGCACGTTTCCAACTCGTCCTTGCAGTCGGACATGTTCTGCGCCAAATCGTTCGGAGGATTGCAGTACTCGCAAGTCCGCGGACAGTATTCACTCGCCACCGACAGCTTGCACGCTCCTTGAGATTTCACTTCTTCACAGTCAATCTTTATCGAATCGATGCATTGAAAACCTGGAAGACGACGATTGATTCGGTTGGGGTTCGTTTGGAAATACCACTGCAGTTCTTGCAAGTGACTGGACACAGTTTCAGATAGTAACCGGGGCGAGAAAGACACGTGTCAGCTGTTATGTGCTTGCAAATCATGTCGTCTTTGTCCTTGCATCCCAACAAATTTATGAGAGAAGACATGGACTTGGGGTTGGGATCAGACTGCCCCGGAGTGAGGAACGGCTCGACCAACTGCATTGTGCTCTCGTAAGCGGGAGGTCTGGACGGAGCGATCGAGTTCATCTTCTCGTCGGGGTACTGTGGATACTGAGAGTAAGACGAGTAGTAGGTGGGAGGAGAACGACGGGACGAATCGAGAGAAGATGAGAGACCGAGCGGAGGGGACCAGGGAGAGCTGAAAGGGAAGATCGGGCCGTGGGAAACATCAGGGAAGGACTCACTACTGGGAAGGAATCTGCTGATGAATCGGGGTGAAGGAGTACGGACTGTACACGTTTATTGGCTGGATTCGAATAGGCTCCGGCTCGGGCCAAATCCTCTGCGGCTCCGGAATGAGCTCTTCCATGTGCGCGATCGGATACTCGATTACGGCAGGAGCTTCTGGTATGGAGTAGATGGTATCGTCTAACTTTTCATATTTTGGCAGTGGTGGGCTTATGAAAGTGCCGTTGGGCAACATTCTCGCCTTTTTGAGACGAATCTGCAACAGGAGAAGTCGAAATGGGCAATCGTTTAATGGGGTACCGTTGGGCTTCTGGTGGTTGTGGCTGTTGGATTCTTCAGAAATTGAGTAACAGGGATCGTTTCTGAAACACTATTTGTTAGTTTGCAGAAAATAAGTTTGCGTAACTGGTTCTCTTCGCTTCAATTTTGGCTTTCGAATAACACTTTCCGCACAGTTTGGGACAGTAATCGGAGAGCATGTCATCGCAGTCTTTCTTCCGTTCCTGGCTGCAAGTGATGAACTTCGAATCGTCGCAGAAGTCTGAATGCTCGGAAGAGTGAGTCATTTACATGAGAGCTACTCACCGATGCATCCTCCGCACGTCTTTCTACAGTAAACCATCGCGTATCCTGGACGGACTCCGCAGTCATTCGGGTTGCAATACGGACTTTTGTCCTCACAAGATGCTTGAACTGAGGACAGAAGACTGCTCAGCAGCAAGAGCAGGAACATATTGTACACTTGTGAGAAGATGCGTAACTGTGAAGAAGCGAGTTTACGCGGCGTGACCAAATAGGCGACAAATTGTTTGCAGGGCAACCAATTAACGAGAAACTGAACAAGAAACTCGATATCGTCCAGTTGGGTATTGTGTGGGCTCTGCTCACTCGGGGAGGGCTCTCCGCCGCTTCTTGAGCCCTCGCATGTCTTCTTGATCAGCCGACACGAGTGGCCGTGTCGGAAGGTTTGCGTGAAAACGTGTAAACTCGGGCATGGATGTCCTGCGGACTTACCGTCGGCGCTGGAGTGTGTCCCCGGAAACGGCGGAGACTGTTTGCCCACTCCATGATGATTTGATTGAGCAAACAAACGAACGTCACTTCGGATCAGCACTAATTACTCGGCAGTTCGGGAAGGAGACAACGACGAACACGCAAAACAGAGTAGAATCGGACAGTTTGATACCGGGAGCAAGGAGCACACAGACGAGAGCAGAATCTTGTTTTTCACTTGCAGAACACGACTACACAACGGTGCATTTTGAGCTGCGAACTTGCAAAGAAAATGGGAAAAGTGATCGGGGAAGAATCGGATGACACGTGCTCATTGAACCGTTATCAGTAGTCATCAAAACATAAAAAAGGTCAAAAAGGAATAGGGAGTTGAATTGGAAGGAAGTACAAAAACAGTCAAATGGGGGCGGAAAAGTGCTGTGAACCAGACAAGAATTATGAAGATGAATGAACAGTTTGGAAGGAGAAGAAAAACGGGTTCGATCTCATTTCAAGGTGGTCAGGATGGAAAGCGAACAAATGCGTACTGGAGTGGTGTGCTCCTTCTTCCTTTTCTAATCTTTTGTCCGTTCAGACCAACAAAACAGTAGGGATTGTAGCCGCTAATTCTTGATCAAGAGGGGCGAGCACGTGTGTCCGAAGAGGGCACGCCGTCTGTTTCTATCCGTATCGTCGTAGTAAACTTGTACGTCTCTTCTTATCACCTTGTTTTCTCGTTGACGACGAAATTGACGAAAAATAAACTACAGTAAAAGGGGAAGCACATTTTCAACTTCTTCTCACTCCTTCTCTCGCATTCGCTTTTTTTCTGATTTTGTTCTCACACAGCGAGTACAATGTGAGAGAACAAGTTGATTGTTTTGGCACCACATGGGTGTTATAATAAGCTTCTCATGGTCTTCCATTCTTGGACTTTTCCACGTTTTCGTTTTCGACGACATCGTCATTGGCACGTTCCTCACTACGCCGTGAGATCTCACGGCCCGGCTTTTCATACATAGGACTTTCGGTTTTTTCCATATATCTCCAAAAATCGAACATAGGGACCTCTGATTTTTTGATAAGAGTTCAATTTTACTGGGTTCTTCAAAATGAGCCAGGTCATTGGTAGATGTAAGGTTTCTGAGAGAAGTTACAGCTTCACAACTTCCACTCCTCCGTATGCTTTGCCGGCCCGTGAGATCTGTGAATGCGTGAGTTTCTCCCAATATCTGTACTCATTTCATATTATTCCTGCTCCTGGCTCAACACGTTTTTATGCCCGTTTCGAGGTGTTCGCTCGCCACCTGATTGTCCCTGATCTCTCCTCCGCGGCCGTATTCTCTGGCCGATTCGCGGAAGCGCCGGACTCATTGTGTGCTTTCGTTCATATCATCACGTTTCGGTTCGGTTTTCCGTGTTTCTGCCAACCTAAACACCGCCTTTCCACGTAAAACGGATCGGGGAGTTAGCGCTGAGAGCGAGGAGAGCGCAGAAAACGGTTCTCTAGGATCGGAACCGGTGGACCGGGTATAAAACGGTTGAAAATGAAGAAGGAATAGTCATTGTTTCTTCTTCTCGTTCCCTTCCATTCAATCCTCATCCGACGCCCTCCTACAGTTTTTCGTTCAGTTATTCCTAGTAGGCAGTGCTCGTTTCCGGCCCGAAAAGGCAAACATCTATTGTCGCGCGGAGCTTCTAACCATATACTGAAGGGAATAAGGAAGAGAGAGAGAGAGAGAGAAGGAGAAGGGAGAAGGAGAAGGGGGAAGGCATGGTAAGCGCGATCTTACTGGTTCGGTAACAGATTCCGTCTGGTTTTTGTTTGTGATTTCGAAAAAAGAAATGATGGAACCAAGTGTTTGTGTTTGAACTTTTGGGTGAAAAAGTGACAAAGTTGACGGAAGAGCATGTTCCAGGAATTGCTATTTCCGTGATTCTGAAGGCTCACTCTCACAAACCCGAAGCGTACTCGTTCCTTTCTACCGTACACCTTGCCCGTATCCCTGTTCATCCCATCATCTCCTTCTCCTCCTCCTGCTTCCTGTTTTGTTCTGATCCTCAGTTCCTGCTCCGTTTCACGTGATCATCCATCCTAATCGCCACTAGACCCTCCAACAAAAAATTGCCGAATCGGGCAAGAAGCTCACAGTGTTCGGTTGTTTGCGTTGGCCCGATGCCCATATTCCGAGTGTTTTTGCTGGCTTCCAATCAGCTGACTGATCGGCGGTGGCGGCCGAGCGGGCAGCTCCTTCCGCGCATCACATCACTCCGCATCATCAGTGCTCCGACACAAAAAAGAACGAGCAAACCGTGTGTTTCTGTGTTCTCCGGAAAGAGCTCTCTTCCGTGGAGCCTCCGCGCGTCGCGTGCTCTTTCGGTCCGGCTCACTAGTTCAGGTTCAGCACCGCCGTCCTCCCTCGAATCCAGCCCCTTCGTGATTGTTTATGCGCCACTCGGCTGCACCGCAATCAAACTGATCCTCCATCGTTCCAGAAATGAGACGGCTCATTCTCGTGCTCACCACCTGCGCGTTCGCAGAGTCCATTGGAACTATGCTTGTACAAGGACACGCCGACACAATACGGACCCTCAGAGACATCGTGAAGCACTCTTACCAGCCGTGAGTTATCATTCTTTCTTTTTCGAAGAGCGGGATATTGCTTGACATCATAACAGGCTCTAATTTGTGTGTGAACACGAACGAATGAGTCAGAGCCCTTTGAAAGACCACAAGGAAACCGTCTTTGTTGTCCTCTTTCCCTCAACTTTTCCTTTATTCAGAGCTCTCCCCGAATGGCTGCCGCCTCCAGAAATGCCGACGCCTTCAGAAGTCGTTCTCAGCGAAAGGAAGACGAAGACGTCACCTGCGTCAAAGACGAGAAAAGTTCAGTTTGTCGGCAAAGGCCGTGCTCGTCGTCACATCGGAAATGTCGTCGTGGAGTCAGGTACCGTTCCGAAGACGTTATTTTTCAATTCGCTTCGGTTCCAGGACAGTGTGACCACGTGGATCTGATGGACTGTTCGGACTTCGAAACGGACGAGATGACGTGCATGCTGACTGCAACGGGGATGACGTGTTGCGTGTGCACGGGACTGCTCCGAGCAGCCAAACGGAGTCTGTTCTGAATAGAAAACAATAGTAATGAGTAGGTGAGTGAGCGAGAAAACGTCGTCGCCGGGCGGAGAGATTCTGAATTCCCACATGGAATTAGTTTTCGCAGGAGGCAAAACAGCCCCGGAAAAATTGGTCCCCGATCAGACACTTTCTGCAATCCGGAATCAAACGTTATTTCCCCCTTTTCGTCTTGTTTTCGCGTCTCTCTCTCAGACGAAAATATGATTTCTATTTTTTGTCTTTTCAATGACCAGTTTTCATTTTCAGAACCACTGTAAATAGGCCCTTCTGTCGAGTACGAGTACGATCTCCTTCTCCGTTTTCTCCCATCCGCTTGAGCTTCCAATCCTGCCTTTTCGTCTTCGATCGACTCGCCGATCTCACTGAATGAATCGTATTCCCGTGTGAACTTTATTTACATGCCGCATCATAGTATAGAAAACAGGAGGGACAGAAGCAGCCGCTTCAGCATTGGGGACAACGAACAATCAACGAACCATGGGGGACTTTCCTCAACTGAACAATCGGAAATCGGGAAATTCTGGGGGAAAGCGGGAAACGAAAAGGCGAAGTATATACAATCCATGGTTGAGAAACCAGTATGGGGAAAAGCGTGAGCTACTCTACAACGGTTGCAGTCCGAGAGAACTGCACGATTGGGTCAATTCAGATGATATTTACAGAGGGTCGGGATGGGTTGAGAGAAGTAACAGAACAATAATCAAAGGGGAACCCTCTACATCCGATATGGGTGCAGAAGGGACATGGTATAGGGGTAAATAGGCATAAATTATCACATCCACAAATGAATGTTCTCGTTTGTTTTTAGTTTGACGGCCTGGAGATTCTCGTACATGGAGTACTTAGTCCTTCATGTAGTTGCTTTTCTTGAAACCGGCACCTGAAATGCCGTCGTCACCGAGAATCTTGCTCTGATGTTTCATGAAGTCTTTGAAGCGTGGATCCTGCAATAATAACAACTGTGATCTTTGTCATTCTCTCGTATCAGTTATGATCTTCAGTCTCGCACATTCCCTTGTTTGTCCATCACTACTATCACCGTCTACAGTAATACTTACATCGGTGATAGACATCTTTCTCTCGCCGAGCTCAGAGCTTCCAGCAGTGGTAGTAGTTGGGGATGCATTCGAATCCATTCCCCACGAGAAGCTCTTCGGGGAAGAGCCGAACAGCATCTCCGAGATGGACATGCGACGAGCACGCGGCTGAGTCTCGATTGGCGAAGTTGGAACCGGGCTGTAAGATGCCAATCGTGTTAAAAACGAGAGAAACGAGTATGTACCCCAACCTGGAGCCTTCGTTTGTGGAGAACTTGCGGCCTGCGAGACCTCCGACCTCCGAATCAGTCGAATCCATCGAAATAGTTCTTTCTTTCTGAGCACGTCCAGAGCGAGTCGGTGGCTTCCAGAGACAGTCGGTGTCGAAATCTGGACGAATCTGGAACGAATGATTGAGGAAAAAAATAAACAGTGGCTCATTATTCTTCACAGGAAAGTCTTCTATGTATTCTACTTACAGAGTCATCTGCTCCAGCAATTGGAATGCTGGCGCTGGTGGCATGAGCCGAAGCTCCAGTCACCGCTTTGAATGTGACATTTGGTTGAACGACAAGATCACTTACTTGTGGAGCCTTAGACATCCTGAAATAGAGTTGCTTGTGCTGATAGAAGTCGGCAGTTGCGAATATTTTGAATCCGGACCCACCCACCGGTCTATTTATACCCGGCCCGTCAACAGCCATCTGCGTCTGCGTCTTCGCGCGAGAAAGTGCACACTTGGCCTATCGTATTCGACTTGTTTTTAAGGCGACCGGGAGAGAGAAGAGAAGCTGAGAGAGGCATGTGACCACGTGAATTTGCACATGCGGCCCAGCGTCGCGCGCGAGCCTCTACCCGTAAACATCGTGCCCATTCGGTCGGTCTTCGGTCCGCTGCTGAAGACGGACGACCGGACGACGGGGACAAAGAGATACTCAGGGAATCGGTCGATCATGTGGTTCACGGGGAGCCTAACACATGGAAACGAACAATTACGGACGGTTTGCACCGCATCTGATGTTTGGCTTCCGTCTCGAAAACGACGTTACGACACCAACAATTTTTTGATAAACAATCAATTGTGGCTGTTGCGAAACCGTTTTGCCATAATTTTCGAAAACAACTATAATCTCTTCAGTTAAAAACGCAGACATTTATATATTTTTTTTTCTGCATCCTTTCTTTACCTTTCGGTCATCCAAGAACGTCTTTGTAATTATTCTCATCTATACCATTTATACCCCAAATTTCTTTCATCATCGCGTTTCTTTGTCCTCTTCGTTCTTTTCTTGCAAGTTGCAACCGCCGATCTGCTCGAAGCGTCATGGGTTTCAACATGTTTACTTCGCACATGCTTCTTCTCTCTCTCTCTTACTCGATCTCTCAAAAGAGTCACTCGTCAATAATCAATTTGCTGCTATTTTCAGCTTCTCCATCTAATCTCATGTTCACCAATCACTGAACTATAATCTCCTATTTATATCCTAGGAAAGCGCGGCGTACGGCAGATGACAATGGGTTTTTGCAGGGACTCACCACAGAGAATCCATCGGGTCGAGCGGCATTTTCGAGTTTGCTGTGTTTTTGTTTTCGTTTTCAGACGGTACAACTGACGTTGAGACTGGGCTTCCGAACAGTCCTGAAATAAAGTTTTGAGAACGGCCTTTTGAGCGAAAGAGAAAAAAAGCTGAAAAGCGAAGAGAATTTCAGACCTGGCGACACATTCGATGCTTTATAAACAGCGGAAGACGCACTTTTTGACGCCCCCTACAAGAAATCAACAGATCGCGAAAGCCGTCGCGGAAATGGAAAAAAGGAATGGGATGGGAAGAGAAGAGCCTATGGCGCCAGGAGAGAGTGTGCGAGTACCGGAGGGCGCAGAGAAGAAGCGCTGCGATCGAGCGAACTTGCATCCCTCCAAAAAAAGCGGGAATTTGGAAAAATGTCTGCCATAATAAATTGCGAAAGGAATCGAACACCACATCAAGGGGGTTAACGTTAGGGTCGCCAATTATTTTTCTATGCTGTCTCTCTTTATCTCGTCTTGCAAAATGGAATCAAAATAGATGACTGGCTTGAGAATTCGAACAAATTGCAACACAACACAACACAAGCGACTTCATGGGAGGAATGAGTGTGCAAACAAGTTTTCAGTGGAGAAGGGGGTAGGAGCCAATGACTATTTTCAGAGAGATGAAGCGAGAGGAAAACAGACAAAGACGAAAACAGAAAGGACACGGCTCGGATTAATGGGGACGGCCGAAAATGAGAGGCGACTGGAAGAGGCTTTCGGAAACGGTCGAATTGTGGCCGGCAAGAGATGTTAACAGCCAGACAGGCAGTATTGAGAAGGGCAGAGTGGGCACGTGCTCGGCCGGCAGGCCTGGCGCCCGCCAAGAGAGTTGAGACGCCGACAGAGGAGGCAGTCGGAAGAGCGGGGAGGCGCAGACGGCCTCTGAGCACTGTTTGACCCTTATTTAGAGAGAAGATGGGAGCAGCACTCTCTCCCAGTTCGAATGGGAGAGGCAAACAGAAAAGGCGATAGGAACTGACGACGGACGGGCACTCGCCGGGAGAGACGAACTTTTGTTTTTGCGAAACTTTCGCGTTCACATCACGAGAGTCAATGCACTTTGCTTCGAGATTCGAAAGGACGGCGTCAACAATTCGTTTTGCTCATTTCGCAGACAAAAATAGCACGCGGGATCCGGCCGGAGAGTACGGCAGTCTGCACACTTGCCGCATGTGAAAAAGACCAAAAGTCACCAACATTATATCGGTCTTGAATTGTTTTTATGCGTATCTTTTTGATATCGGCACGTGACTAAGCCGTAGCAATGGCGGGTGAACATCAAAGATTACGGCGATTACGGTAGAAAGAGAGACGGAAAACTGGACAGCCAAAGGTCACAAACAACGTCGTCCGCACGTTTCGGCACATTTTGGAAGGCGGCGGAGAAGGCGGGAGAGATGGTTGGTCGCGAATTTCGAAAAAAAAAACTCAATGCGATTTGCTAGTCCTTCATGGACGAGGCGGGACACGCGAGAGGCGACACAATCAAGGACAGCTGACTCCGAAATGGAAAAAGGAACAGAGACGGACGGAATTGCGGGAAGGGATTCGTTTGGCATTTTTGAATGTTTTGAGGACAGGTTGGCAGACTGGGAACACTTCTGACCAGAGACCAACTAGAAATGCGTCGTAATGTGTATCCGACGGGTCCAGAAAGAATGAAAACAGGGTCAGAGTTCCCCGACGGTCGGCACTAAAGTCGTCAGTTGTCTTTCCCCTTCGTTTCAACGTCGTCGTTGGGTGCAGTATTCCGTCGGATGGTGTACTAAATGACGTCATCGGGCCGAGCGGTTCGACCCTTCCCCGCCACCCAGATAGTTTCTCTGTGTCTCTCGTCTCCACATACTCTCTCGTTATCTGTCGGGGACCGTGTCGTTGACAGACCATCGGATGGCGTCGCAGCTCTCGCGACAAGCGGAGAACATTGAGAGAGAAGCGGATTATCGGAGAAAAGTTATTGCCTTCGAATACGGTACAAAGTGGGAAACACGTGGTCGAACCCTATTTGAAGGCTTTGGTTATCAGTTGTAAGCGCATAAAACGCCAAGTGCCCATCCGACTTTTGACCGTTTTTATTTGGAATGGCTTAGTGAAGAAGATAAGGGAAAAGAAGAGGAAACTCACGGGCCACAAACATTCTCGGCGTTTGCTCCACCGAAGGCGACTCGTCGAAGAATGTGTGAAGAAGAATTTTGAAAGCGGGATGGAGGTGAGAAACCTGTAATACTGAACTGGTCAAAAGAGGGAGGGTCCCGGGGCAGAAGAACTGAGAGACAAGCAGGACGATCACCGCCTTTATATAGGGGTTAAAACGCAACGAGTGCGATGGAACGTGACATGTAGTCTAGGAGAAATACGGGAGAAGAGAGTAGTGGTCTGAGGGCGAAACATAGCGACTGACTGGAGGGATGCGCTCGTTCTCTGCGGCCAGACTCACGTGGCGCCTTTCCTCCGCGACACTCAATTCGTGGAGCAAAAGCTGTCCGATTGGGAGCTCTTTGGAGTCTCGATGAGCCACGAGCACGTGGTAACCGAGCAGAGAACAAAGTATGGCATACTGTGTGTGAAAGAAGGGAAATGGACGGATCGAACGGCGGTGGCAGATACTCACAAATGATCGTTCTCGGTCTGAGTACACAGGCAACTCGGACAGCGATGATCACAAAAAATAGTGGGAATTTGCGCGTTCCGGGGGGGGGGGGAATAACATCAAAGAACTGATGGAATTCTGAGACAATGAGGAAAGAGTTGGCACGTCTTCACCCACCCAAAAAACAGTGATAGGCAACAAAATGAAGAACTGATTCTCTTAAAAGAAATCTTATCAATGTTACGCTGCCGCCCACAACAAAGTACCTCCACTTGCCTGCACTTCAAACACTTGCCTCCCTCGTTTTCACAAGAATTTCGTTGCGCTGTGCCGTCTTGGAAAGATCCAAGACGCAGATTGAAATCTGCATTCAGAGGATAGACGCTTGCCTGCAGATGTGTAGTATTTGTCCGAATGGAAAGAAACAGAAATTTTCATTGAAAGGCATAGACCCGTAAAAAAATGAGAGAAAAATGGAATAGAATGGAATGGAGGGAAGTCGTCATTCGTACTTGAACTTGCAGTCGAGAAGGTTTCTGCTGAACGCGTTGAATATCCAGTCGGGAATCTCTTCGCACCTGATCATCCTCTGATCGTACACGTACTTTACTCTCTTCTGAACCGCCGTCACCAGCTCCTGCTCGAATGTCTTTTCCAGTCGTGTCGCATGAAAATCGCCATTGTAGAACTGCTTCCAGTTTCCGTTCAATGCAGATCCATCCGTGCTCCGATAGTGTCTGATATGCCCGAATCTTTTCGGAACTGACATCACTCGCGTGTCTTCCAACTGCCGATAAGACCAGTGATAGAAGAGGAGAGCGACGAGTTCAGGACGGATCACTCCCTTCAGGTTGTACCAGCTGATCTCCGTCGTTTGGTTGTACTTCAAGAAGAGCATTTCGGAAACGAGGTCCGTTTCCTTCTCGTATTTTCTCGGCATCTCTTCAGTCTTCAGAACTCGGTTCGTACTAAAGCTTACTTCTGAAATGTACGCCGGCATTGACCTGAAAACAAAAACATCGTCACGTGTTGACGGCGGATAGCACCTCAGGTAATGTATCAAGTTGCCTGGCCCAGTGTACACAAGTCGCTCGTCAATATCCATGTTGATGACCCACTTGGAGTGGTACCTGCTTCTGTGATGACATTCCTGAAGTGAAAATGCACTCAGCTATTTAGACAGGAGAGTTCTGCACTCACATGAGTCTGAATCAAGTGGAATTGCCATCCGAGCTTCTCGTATTCCGTCACATAACTTGTCGATTCGCCCAATCCCAACCTAGAGTAGTCATCGATCACTTTCCGATCGTACTCGTTCACATAGAAAAGGGTGAAATAGAAGTATGAAGCTCCCAGAAGCTTGTAATGTTCGACGTACTCGATCACTTCCAGCCACTTGCTTTCGTTGCCGTACAGAGGTCCCACGCAGACAGAAAGCTCATGAATCGGTTCTGCAAAATGACCCCGTGACTTTTCCGTCGGCCAGCTGTCGAATGGGCTCCTTAAGTGCAACTGGCTCACGTTCGAATGCTCGGAAAATCAAAGGGATCGGCTCGTGCGGCTGACGATTGTCATCGAGCGAAATGCTGACGTACTCGGCTCCGTACCTCCTTGGACAGGAAATGACAGTCATCGGAATGACAAGAGAAACGAATTCAGAAGCGGGAATTTCATTGCGATTGCAGTCAAAGTACAAGCAAGTCGCATTCCTTCCGTACGTGTACATCGCAGTCGTCACGATTGAGATTTGGTCGGGATAGACAAATGCGGAGAGGAGACGTGGCTCCGCATCCAGAATATTGTTCTGGAATTCGCTTTGAGATCGAGTAGTTGATAGAAAGTTACATACGTGTTTCCCAAAGCCCCCTTCAACCCATTCTTTGAACTGTTCGGAGTGGGGAACTTCGCTCGTTACATTCTGATTCCACTCGGGAACTACACACTCTTTGACCACTACCGGACTGAAACGGATCAGAATTGGGAAACTAAAAGATAGGCACAAACCTCTGGGTAGATGTCTCGAACTCCACAGCGGAGCCCTTCCTATCCGTCTCGAGCATCCTCTTTTGCTCGTTCAGAAGCCATGCGCCGAGAAGTAGAATTGCGAGAACAAGCAATTTGAAACGGTTCTCTTGATCCATCCTTGTCTGCCAATGAACAATAGCTTCCATTCTTTCCCTCGGCGAGATTTCATCTCCGCAGTCGCCAGAGACTACGTTCCCAGATTTGTTCCTTTTTGAACTGGCATCTTGTTTCTTTCCCCGAAGTATTCATATCTGATCTTGAAATGCCCAAAACCCAAAAAGACCCTCTTCTGTATCAGAGAAACACAACATCTCAAAAATCTCTTTATTTTCATCATTTATCATCATACAAAAAACATCTTCGCTATCTTTTCATATTGTTGGACGTGTCGATTAGTGAAGGACGTGGGCAGCCGGTCCTCCGTTCTCCCAGTCGTACGGCGCCTGCTCGCTCGATCCGCAAGCTCCGTACGCCTGACGCATAATCTGAAGCACCTCCAGTTAGTCCCTGCTCATTCGTACTCTCAACATACTCCGTAGATGGCCGCGTAGTTCGGAGCGTCGTAGTACTTGAGCGAATCGACCATTCGCATGATGTCCTGGAACTGCGGAGGGCACGGCGGCGGGAACAGCTGGGCGAGGTTGCTGCGGATCCCCTGCTTCTGCTGTCCGACCTGGTTCATATCGTTAATGTGGTGCCAGGGGAGCTGTCCGTAGGAGAGCTCCACCTGCATGTACATCCACGTCTCCAAGTCGTCCTTGCTGCAAATACCTCTTCTCTTTTTGTCTCTCCGCCCGTCTCTCACCGGCAAAGCTCTCGCTGCAAGTGGCAACTGATCGGAGCGTAACGGACGGTTCCACGGAATCCGGCCGCCTGTCTCGGTTTTCTGATCGTTCCCTAAAATTCAAATGCATTCCCTTCCCACCGTCATCCCTCCCTCACATCATTTCCGGTGAACTTTCTGCACATTCCGAAGTCGAGGATGTAGACCTTGCGGATCTCGTTCAACTCCGGACGGCCGATCGTGTAGTTACCCGGCTTGACGTCACGATGCAAATATCCAATGTTGTGAAGGTCCTCGAGCGCCTCGAGCGACTGGATTCCGATTCCGATCGAGCATCCCATCGTCATGTGGCCTCCCGGTCCCGCCTTGTTCAGGTCTTGCAAAGACTTTCCGACGAGCGTCATGACGACGTAGTTGAAGTTTCCGAAGCGGCCCTTGTCCTCGATCTTGCAGAAGTGACGGTTTCCACGCTTCGAGAGCTCGTTGAGCACGGAGACCTCCAGCTTGAGGACTTGGATCTGCTCGTTGGCGCCTTCCACTTTCATCGCGTACTTTCCGGTAGAGTCGAACACGCGGTAGACGGCTCCGAATCCTCCCTCTCCGAGTTTTTTCTCAATGTTCCATCTCTCCACTTGTTGTCCGGGATTCAATTGAACGAGCTCGGCGGCCATGGCAAAAGCAGGAAGAAGTCGTTTGGTTTTAGTGAGACTTCGAGGGCACTTTTGATGAATAAATTCAGAGTTGTGAGAGGGAGAGGCGGGCGAACAGAGATCGTTCCAACTGATAAAGTGTCACGTGGATAATCAAGAGTGTCAAGGAAAGGGAACAAGAGAAACGAGAGGGCGGGAAACGTCGTTTTGTTTGAAAAACTAAATGATTTTTTAGAGAAGGCAGTGTTGAAACTGAAAAAAAACAAAATCTAAGCTTAACAATATGAATTTACAAGATTATAATTGTACACGAGTGACTACTACTATACAGTGCAATACTTATTCATTGGGCAGAAGATTTATTGATGCTGCTCTCACCGCTCATGTAGATTTCCAATGACTTTTCGCTCTCCAGAAAGCTGTTCAGAAATTCTTCGTCCTCGTCGTCCGACTTCATGAACTCGAAATCTGGACTGTTTCTCGCCTTCTTCTTTCCATAAATCGGATCGTCGTCTGTAGGATTAAACTCGAACTCTTCGTCGTCCAGTCGGTCCCCGAGAGGAAGCGGAGTTTTTTCGTCGTCCCCACGAAGCAGCTCTCCCAAAATCACACTGCTCGGAGAGATTGTTTGTCTGGATGCTTGCACTTTCTGCTGCTGGAATGATCTAAGAGCTTTATGTTGGAAGTGGAAACAACCGATTACAGTGAACCTCTGTTTCTCTGACATTTTGCTGGTAGGCGTCTGGCTGCTTATGTCGGATTTTTGAATTCGGCTCGGTTTGTAAGCTTTGCTTCTCAACGATTCCTGTGCCGCTGACTTATCAGCAGAAGAATGGCGTGGGTTTTTTGTAGAATTGCTGGCTTGTGACTGTTGGCTCTTGAAGATTGACAACTGGGAATTCGCACGAGAGAATATACTGGAATGATAAAAATGAAATGGGCAAAGAAAGGTATTCTCTTACTCCCACTGCCCTCCGGGAGATTTGTCTTCTTCTCTTATTCCTCTTCGAGAAGATGATCTTTGCGAAGAATCCGGATCACATGGTTTTTGAGTACTCTGAACTGTCGATTGGGTGTCACCGAAAAGGATGGAATGATTGCTGACGGATCTGGAAAAAAGTATGAGAAGGGGCAATGGGAAACTTCTCTACCTTTTACTAGTCGGGGACGTGTTGAATATGGCGTCCAGTTGGGAATCACTCAGTGATTGAGGCGGTTTGCTCTTTTGACTGAATGAAGAGTTTCATCTGAAGGTTTACTTGAAACTAACCTCGGAGTCCGCAGGATTGATTTCTCTGAAGAATTATTCTTCGAATAGAGGGACGGGTTCATCGGCGTTTTGAACTGGGAGTTCTCAATTGACTTGTCAGTTACACCTCTTCTAGCGGATGATTGTCGTGGCTCGACGGAAGAAGAGCTGAACGCAAGAATTGTAAACTTTGCGAAGAGATCCCTCACTTATTCCGTCGTTCGTTGATCGGAGTATTGAACATGGACTGTTTGAACGATTTGTTTACGGTTTCTCTTGTTTTCTGCTTCTCAACTGGATTCGAAATGGAAGGAGAACGGGCCCGTTTCAGTCCGATCCGCTCTTCTGGGACTTTCTTCTTCAGTGCTGTCGCATGATTCACATTGTCCTTGCGAGTTCTGAACGATCAGGTGTTTTCAGGTCTCATTCGTTCAACTAACGACTCGGATTTTTTCTCTTCACTCGAGAGTCTCTGCATCAGAGGGATCAATTTGTTCGATGTCACCTGATGTTCCTCTTCTCCGTCAATTGAGAACGGATCGGGCGAGCGCGGAGGCGTGTCCGTTTCTTGTGTTTTAATTTTTCTTTCCTGAACTTCAGCATCTTTCCGTTTTTTTTTCACTGGCAACAGAGCATCGAAAATGGAGAGCTGATCCATGGAAGAGAGAGGTTTTGTTGATAGGATGGTGGCGACACTGCTCGTTCTGAGAATCACAAGATGAACTATTTACGTTCGTTCTTCGTTTATCTTTAACAAACTTCGTTTATTAACTAGTCTAACCTCGTCTTTTCCTCACTGATTTTTAGCTGCTCCGAGCTGGGAGGTTCTTCTTCGACTCTTTCTCTCGATCTCAGTCTGCTCGTATCTTCTCTGCACTGTTCCTCTAGAAGTGCAGCCTTTTCTCTTTTCACGAACGACTCCACAGCATCCATGAATCCCTGTTCATTCTCTCTGAATCCAGACAGTCATTTCAGCCACCCAATTCCACTCACAGCACAGCTTCCATGTCGCTCACGTGTGTCTCTTCGTCCGTGTTAATAACTTCTGCCCGCACATCGCTCAACGGAGTGCCTGACTTCAGTGCTTTGTAAATTCGGCAAGCTCTTCCAATCACGCTCATCGGAATGCCTTCTTCTTTGGCGACCGCCATTGCAAAAGAGCAGTCAACCATTCCGTGAGCCAGTTGAAATAGATGTTTCACTTTTCCACCAGGTTCGCGAAGAACTGTGAATGTCTGCAAAAAAAAAATAGAAATTACTAAAATGATAATTTGTGACAAACCAGAAAAGTGGCCAAATTGGTCTCAAGTGGAATGTATCTCGGTAGGGCGTGGAAGTGCGAGGAGAGAAAGACGTGCGGGCATCGGTCGACGCACCTCTGCATCCAGTGATTCATGCACGACGCCAGCAGAGACAGTCCCACTTCCGTCATTGTTCCCTTTCCGAACTCGTCAATGATCACAAGAGAGTTGGCTGTCGCCTTTCTGAGCGCAAGGGCGACCTGCTCCACGTCCTTTGCGAACGTCGACATCCCATCAAGCACCGAATCCACAGTGAACATTCTCGTCACAATACGATCAATAGTTCCCACTTTCGCGTGTCTCGCCGGAACAAAGCTACCGATGTGGGTAAGGAATGCGAGGATTCCGATTGATTTCATATAAACACTCTTTCCGCATGCATTCGGTCCCGTAATGATGCTTACTTTCACCTCGTCTCGCCCGCTGCTCACTGCATTGGGCACGAAATGCTTCTTGACGACGAGGGCGCTGATTGGATGAAACAGTTCGGCCGCCTCGATCACTGGTTCTTCCACCAGGGTCGGGCAGTTCCATCCGTTCACTGCTGCCACAATCCCGAGGGAAATGAGCGCGTCGATCTTCGCAATCGTCGCCAGAACTTTGTTGATGCTTCTCTTCCTTTTCATAACTCTGGTCTTCAACGAGAGCATGATGGCCGTCTGATTGTCGATCAGCTTCATCAGAATGTCTCCGAACTCTTCCTCCAACTTCTCGGTCGTCGTATTTTTCACCCGCAATTCATCACTTGTTGCATAAACTAGAGACATACTAAAACCGGCCTATTATCATGATTTCCGCTCTTTTCCCTCCTTACTCTGGATGGTTTTCAACCGGAAAATCTCTGGGAAGCGACAAAATAAATCCAACGAGAGGGACATACACGCATGTTGCATTTCCGAATTGGCCGAGACCCAGCCGCTCCGCTTCTTGCTTCGCAACCTCCGTCAGGACCATCGGCATATTCTCATACGTCACTCTCACTGAAATTTTCATAGATATTCCGCTTTTGACAGTTTCTTTCACGTTGATCCAATTCTGCGTCGACACCCGGCATGACAGTCACTTTTCCTTTGATTTTGGATTCTTCGAAGTTGATCTTGAAAGAAACGGATAGACTGCAAAGAAAAATGAAACGAACAATGGATCCAGCGATGACGGCGATTTCAGAAACGTCCTTCAGAACGTCTTCTTCTACTTTCAACTCTGCGGAAATCTAGAAAACAGAATGTGTTTCGGATTGGATTCGAGAGCTCTCACGGATGTCTGTTTGATGATGGTCGTAATTTCGACAAGGGCATTTACGGTGGAAACGAAGCCTTCCCAGTGAATAAGTTGAGCAGAACCACTTTGGAAGCGAACAAAAATACTCTAAAAGCAAAGCTGTTTTCATACGACTACTCCATCTTTCTGCTTACAGTCATTGGCTTTATTTTTCCCAGAACAGACATCAGTTTTGCCGTCACTTCCGCATTCCAATCCTTAATTCTAAGTTGTTAACTGAAAACCATTTATAAAAACCTGCTTGAAAAAATGAACGCATTTCTGGCGGAAAAGGAGTTCTTCTCTGTCTGTCGTCGGATTCCGGAACCATTTGCGCAGGCACCTTTTGCCGACCATCGACCGGCAGCCGTCCATGAGTTCGAACAGGGATTTCCGTTGTCCGGCAGTTTTCTAGGCGGTTTAGGGTTGTTCAGTCCGTTTTCCAGCTTACTCACTTTGCTGTCAGATTCTTTCGGCAATATGTCGAGAGCTTGAATCGAGTTGAAATCAATGTCCACGAGATTTTGTCTGAAATGGAGCAAAAATGGAAAAAAGAAATGAAAAAGATAGCTTACAAGGTCAGAGTTTTGATTGATTTCACAGGGGTTCTGAGAGTCAATGGCTCGGATTCTACGCCCAAACGAGCCTCGTCGAGAAAGAGAAGAAGAGCACCGAGAGCTCTCATCTGAAAGCTATTAATTGAAAACAATAAGGGTATCAGAAGCGAACGACACCATGTTGACTGCTTCAATGTCGAATCTCATCGTCACGATTGTGTACTTGTCCTCATCGCTCATTGCAGCATTTTCAGACCCAACCAATACTTTCAGCCGGTCTAGCGCTTTCGTCATTTCTAAAAACAATAAGAGGTAATCTAAATATTTTATTAGGATTCGATACGTACTGAAAAAGTGGTTTGGCAACTTGAAGAGCTTTGCCTTGTGCTCCTCCAACGCTTCATCCTCGTCGTCTTTATCATTTTGTACTGTGGTCTAGATAATTAATTGCTTCTGTGTTTTTGTTATTCAATATGATGATCAACCTCTTCTCTCGAATACGCAAGTGAAGCATCGAATTGCGGAATGGTCTCTATTGTTGTATCCGTTGTTTCAGCATCCACGCTCTCCCGCACTTCATCTGTCAATCGAGATTCATCTAAATTTTTCAAACATTTCCTATACTCACAGCGTGAGCTCAAAAAATTTATGAAATTGAGATCTTGACTTCTATTTGCGAGAATCATAGTTGGTTTCACGTCGTCAATCACTGAAATTTGCCTGAAATTGTTGTATTGTCTGTTTCGCCTACATCTCTTTATATATTTAAACTCTTCGTCTTCTGAAATGTCGTTCATTATCTTCAGAAGCTTGGGCGACTGCTCGTAGAGTGCCGCTCCCAGAACATTTCGTCTGCAATTTTTAGCGTTTGTCTGACTTTCGACTGAAATCACCCGAACGAAATGCTCAAAACGGTCTCATCTCGATACGCGCTGGGGTCCATCGCCCTGTCTGTAATTAAAAATTTTTAATCTATCAAACTCGTTCTCCACCTCGATAAAGTTCTCCATTTTGATAAGGGTCGTCGCGAGGCAAGGAAACGGCGGTGAGACTTGTTCCGCGCCCCCTTCCGCGTCCGCGTCCTCTGAATCCGCTTCGCTTCGAATTGTAATAACGCCATCGGTTTGACATTTTGGAAGACCGATCACGGCACCATAAAAGGAATCTGTAGTGTGTTCTGTTGAATTTCAACAAAACATTGTTTCGGGCGAGGCAGCAGCGGATAATGTTGTGCGCCTTTAAATTGCTCAGTCTTACTGTAAATTTCGAATAATTTGAGATGCGCGTCAAAAGAAAATGGATTGTAGAGATGTGCGAAAAATGCGATTTAACCTGTGTTAATTTGAGAGAAAAGGGGAGAAGACTACCTAAATTTCGCTTTCATGTCCTGAGTTCATTTGTCTGTGACGCACTCACTCTGTTGATTGTGCTCCCCGTCATCATGATGTTATTCCCTCCCTCAACGTTGATGTCATTTGACTTTTGCTCGAGGCTACCCTAAATCAGAACTGTCCAGAATCAGAACTTTCCCTGATGAGAAGCTATCTGCATGTGGTCGTTGTTACGAAAAGTCGTGTTGTGACGGGTTCTGATTCGGGAAAGCCTCCTTTGCTCGATTTAAAAACCAGAATTGCAACATATTTGTTCCTATTATTAACAATTTCATGAGAATCGTTGCTCTGAAATTCCAGAATAAACTCAGAGTGTTCGTTGATGCCTTCACTCCAGCGGGGATCCCGGAAGACCCGAGTCCTCCGTCTGCACACACGTCAACTGCAATTCTGATCCACCACTGCTCATCCGGGATTTCACTACAACCGCTTCTTTTCGCTTCTCATCTTTATTCTCCACAATATACTCATCTGTATTGTTTTTAAAAGACTTGGCTTCCCTTGGGTTTCTCGCTTTCATTCCGAGAACTAGAGCCTCCATTCCACTTCGTCTCCAGCCACTATAAAAGAGTTCTTCCGAGAGAAAAGGTGCTGTTCGGACCGGAATGGAGCTCTCCGAGTTCTGGAACAGCTTGCTGAAGACCGTTCAGTACCTGTCTGCCTTCACGTCCGTCTCTCTCAACTGTATTCTCATCTTTCTGATCCTGGCGCATTCGCCTAAAAAGTTAGGACTTTACAAGTACCTCATGATCTACATCTCCAGTTTCGAAGGTCTCTACTCCCTTTGGGACGTCACCACCGAGCCGGTAACCCTTTATTTCCTCTCCGACAGAAGCAAATGACTCGATTCTCCAGATGGTTCACTCCTACAAGGCCGCTTTCGTCGTTTTCCGCAACTTCAAGCACTCGGACTTTGACCGCGAGCAGAGTTTCATTCTGATTGTCGTCTACTGCGGATGCTTCGGATTCTCTCTCGCCATCTTCGGAGTCCACTTCGTCTACCGTTACGGAGCGGTCGTCAAAGATTTCCGGGACCGTTGGCTCGGAGGAAAGAAGATCTGCATTCTATTTTTTATACCAATATTCTACGGGGCATGGTGGTCCGTTCTCTGCTATCTCTACTTCCATTTCGACCAATCAACAGACAATTATATGAGGTTGGTGCTCAATGAATGAAAACAATTTACGTCTCGAAGGAGCGAGCTTATGGTGATGTACTTTGAGAACTCCCGGAATAGTGACGGATGCGTGGGAAATTAATAGCGCCCCTATCTGAAATTAATAGCGCCCCTAAGCAGTAGGGGTTTAACTTGCAGGAGGACAATCTTCGACGGCTATGACACTCAAATCGAGGACATTTCCTACATAATAGTCCTTTTCTACCCGCAGGACGAGTTCGGAGTCGCTCATCCGGACTATGCCATGTTCGCTTCGATCGCTTGCATGTGGTTCATGATCGTCAGTTCCCCTACCAGTTTCCTCATAATAACTCTTTCATTTCAGCTCAGTTCGGTCTTTTGCGTCTTCTTCTTCGGAGTCAAGTGCTATCTCCAGATCTCTCACGCTCTCGCCAAGACGAACACGGCCTCTTCCGTCACGAAAAGTCTGCAACAGCAGTTGTTCCAGGCGCTCGTCGTCCAGGTATCCGTTCTCGTTCGATCTCCCGAGGCCACCCCTCTCCGCAGACGTTCATCCCCCTTATCCTCATGTACATTCCCATCGCCGTCCTTTTCATTTTCCCGATGATCGCCGTCGACATCGGCTTCGCGAGCAGCTTTATCGCCATGACCATCGCCGTCTACCCTGCCATCGACCCTCTTCCCAACATGTTCATCATCAAGAACTACCGCAAAGCGGTGCTCGGTCCGTTCCGCCTATTTTTTTGCTCAATCTCTCTGCTCTTAGAGTTCTTCAAATGCGTCTTCAATAATCAGTGCTCCTCTCTGCGCCGTGCTCAACGTACTCAAATAGAGTTGGCCGGCAAAAGCGAAACTGTTCAGAACATCGGAATCCTTTGACAATACTCGCTTTTCCCACATGATAAACTGTCTAAATATCGAGTACGAATAAGTACAGTAGCGTAGACAGAAAATATCTCGGAGAAAAACAAAGTTTTTTTTTTCAAAATGCCATTCGTCTATATTATTCTTTCCCCTCGAGATCCATTTGCCGACAATTCGCTGTTTACAAAAGTAATATGGAAAAATAACATTCATTAACATTAAAAAACGATAGGTAAAAAAATGAACGTGCAATGAAAAAGTAAAGGATAGCCGAAAAAGAGAAGACTATAGAAAAACTATGCCACAAAAGTCAGTTCCCGGCTAAATGGCAACAACCGCGATGAAAAGAGAGGAGGAACAGGAGGGGGAAAAGCTAGACACAAAGAGACAGTCCATCTAAAGGACTCTACCGAAAATGGGGAGGAGGAGGCAAAAAAGATTAAGAAAAATGAGAAAAAAAAGAGGAGAAAACAAAAAAGAAATCCGTGAGTTGTATCTTTTTATCACCGGCCTTTGACAAGTGTGGGTTGGTGGGTTTTCGATTTTTTCGCTATCCAAAAAGTGGGTATTGTTGTGTGTGTGTGTGTGTGTGTATGATGGGGAACGGACAATCACATGAGGCGAGGCTAAACCATGGCATCAGAAGAATCACAAATCACTATCACGAGCACAACGAGAACTAAATATATATATATATATATATGTATGCTTTAAAACAAGAATCTTAAGAAGAAACGCGAAGAAACGAGATATTTTGAGAAGAGAAAAGACGGGAGTAGATCGCTAAATTAGATAATTAGGTTTTGGTGGGAAAAAAGGAGAAGACGCCGTAGTGAACGCTCTCTTTGGACTATTTTAGAATTGTTTGAAACCACAGTTTTTGAATTTGAACCAGCAATTGAGAACGAAAAGGAGAGAAGAGAGGAAAAAGAGATTGAGAAAAGGTATTGGTTTGATCGTTACACGGGAGAGAAGAACAGCGGAGCAGAGAAGGCGGGAAAGCGAACAGGAACCGTCGTGTTTCATGGGGGGAAAGTGGAAGGAAGGGAGAGGAGGAGCAGGAGCATTGGACAAAAATGGGTACCTTCATTGAGAGAGAGAGAGAAACGGATAAACTAGAGGACACTTCAGCTGGCGTCTTCATGCATTTGACGTCTGCCTTCTGTGCGTTTCCCAGTTCCCAATTCGGGTCTTCAACACATTCAGTTTGGATCGGAGATCGGTGTGACGTTGGCGAGCCTGTCAATAAGCAAATGAACAGTTTGCACGTGAAATTGGTTTACTCACTCTTAAAAATACCGGATCTTTTTCGAAGAACGCATATCTCTTTTGAATTTGTCGTTCGATGTTCTTCACTTCTTGGATGTTGGCCGGTGAAGGAGAAGCCTTTCTTTGGGCAGAAGCTTTCGCCAAGCGCACCTCAAGATTACGGAACTCGGCCGACACTTCCGTCAGTTTTCTGTGGCACTCCATGTACTGCGGATATTCCTTATGGAACATGTTGAAGTACTGTTCGGCCTCACTATGAGTCTTGATGTCGCCGAACTGTTTCTCCCAATTACACGACGGTTGACTCGGCGATGAAAGTGACGAAGCCGGCGACGAGATCCTGCTCGAAGCCGTCGATCCTCCGCCGTTCGCAACCGAAGACGTTATTTGATGGTGCTCTCGTGGCTGCTCGAACTTTGGCACCGGCTGAGCTGACACCATCGCCGCCATCTTGGCCGGATTGATCTAAAACAATAATCATGTCATTTTCATCACATTCATCAAATAAATACCTTCGGCTCTGAGGCCTGCTGAGGTGGATCCACCAGAGGACTCGTGGATTCGTTTCTCTTCGGCCGTTTCGTTGGAGGACCTTCCGTCTGAGATGACGTCGTCTGCGGAGCCGCAACTGGGGGCGGCGCCAAGTTGTGTGCTCTCCGTTTGACGGCCGGTTCCGGTGCCGCGTAGTAGTCATCGTCACTTTCAACACGCTTCTCTTCTTTCGGCGGACTTGGAGTCTCCACTTTCTCTTTCTTTTCCTTATCTCTGTCCGAACTGCTCTTCGACGCCGTCATCCTTTCCATTCCCTTCTTCCTTGTCGGAGCAAAGTTTGTGGATTCAGCCGGGGCAGCTCGTGATCCAGACTGACTGGCTTGAAGTCTTCGTACATGCGCCTTTTCGTCCTGATTGAAGAACTTCCAGCGGGCGTCAACCTCCGAAAGTAAGCTCGTTCGGAGGGAGAGCGTCGACGTTCCTGATCGTGGCTCCGAAACTTCCTCGACCAAAGACTGTATCGTTTCCGCGTCGGCCTTTTCTTTCGGGACTCCATCAGCTTGGAACTTCTTGAAAACCTCTTCCCAAGTTTTGTACTTTTGCGTCACAACTAGATGAATAATGCGTTTTCTGATGGACTGGCGCATGAGCTCGGGTTTCAAAATGTCGACTTTTCGGTTGTCAGATCCGTTGGGCGTGCCTCTCGGGTTCGGAACGTGACTCGTCGAAGCCTTTGAGGAAATGAAAGGTGGGCTGACTCGGGATGAGCTAGATCCAGTCACAGATGAACCCATGTTGCGAGGCGTCGAGGAGGAGGAAGAGTTCAGATATCGAGAAGAGGATGAAGGCACTCCTTTTCTGCAAAAATGTGACGTGCGCAACAGGAAATACTCAAACAAATACTCACTTCATCTCCTTTGTTCCCCGACTTTTCTCTACTTCCGCCCGCATTTCAGCTCGTTTTTTCGTTTCTTCGAAAGATCGATCAGTCGCTTGTATCTGCGATGATGATATAAGAAAGAAGACATAAAATGACGAAATCTCACTTGATATCTCGTCTTGTATGTTCCGACGTTTCGAACGACTCCACCCGTTTGAACAAGAGTATCCGTTTGGTCCTAAACTTTTCGACGTTCAATCGCATTAGTGCTAAAACAACACTAACCGGTAGCGATTGCTTCTGGAAGTAGAAGGTATTGTTGGTTTTGGAAGAAGCGGTGCCGTCGCCAATTTCGACACGACCTTCCCGTTCGTCGACATGTATCCGCAGCTTCTTGCCATTCCGTTGTCCTGCCTCGAGAGCCGCGAACATCTCGTCTGTCAACTTCAGCATTACTACAGTCGATCGTTCCGAGGAGTCGATCCTGAAAAAAGGGATGTTTCTAGAATGTTCTGCAATCGTCTCTTTCTCTCACCTTTGCAGGTCCAGGTTGACAGGCATTGGCGGTGATGTCGTGGCTCCAGTCGTCGTTACGGCTGCTCCGGTGAGCAAGTCGCGAGGGGAATGGCCGTATCCGTTGGAGGAGGAGGAGAAGTGCATACTTGTCGACGACTTCATCATTTTTCAGCAAACCGTGCGTGTGTTCGTCCAGCGACAACACAACAATACAAAATGGACCCGTAATAGAAGATGTGTGGAGAGGCACGAAACGAGCGTGTAGCCGTGGTCTCTCGATACTCGATTTCAGCAACCGATTCGACAGACGGTGTCCCACTCCTTCAGTCTGCAATAATGGCTTATTTAGGGGCAGAGTGGAATGAGAAATGAAACAAAGAGCATGAAGTTATCAAGGGTGTCTGAGCGTGAAACGTTTTTTGAAAGCGTGAATGCTCTGTATCGTTGCAATATTGCACAAACGAAATGAGATTGCGGCAAAAAATCGAAAAATGACTGGCCGCGGATCAATAGGCGAGAGTCGTCCATCCTCGCCCGCATGAGTGTTTTAATAGAGCAGCAGGAAGAGACACACATCAGGCGTTGCCACGTTTTTATCATTTCAAGGAATCGAGTAAGGAAGTGAGCAAAAGAATGACTGTGAAGGAGAACGAGACGCAGAGTCAGAGGCGTGTTAGTCAAGGAGAGCAGAGCGAAATTCCAGCAGCAGCCAGAGAAAGACGACTCTCGAACGGAGAAAACTGGAGAAAAACAAGACCAAGAAAAAGAAGAAGAAGAAGAAAGAGTAGTATTGAATATGTCTGAAAAACAGCAGCAGTGGTAAGGGGGAGGGCTTCAGAACTCTTCTTTTTTTGGGGGCTGGCGTATAATTACATAGAACTTTAACGCCCGCTGTTATTATTTGGACCATAATCAGTTCTATGTCATTAATATTACAATGATGAAAACCATGGAAAAACGAAGCGGGCGCAGCAGCTGGATCAACACCCGACAAGAATCGACGGTACCAAATATGTGCACACAGACACCATCGACAACCAGGCACTATTCGCATTCTTCTCCTAAACATTTCGCCGCGCTGCGAGCGCGGAGAGCACCAGAAAAAATCCAAAGTCGGAGGGTAAAGATCATTCGAATCGGAGAGTCGCAGAATGAAAGAGTCAAAGAGAGCCGGTTGGGGAGGAAGAAGAAGGGGTTGCTCGGCGCAGTATGTTTGCCAAACTGTTTACCGTATTGCTTTTTCTTCGTCACTCTTTTTCTTTTTCTTATCATACACGACAGACAGTCAGTTGGCGACGAGGCACAGATGGAAAACTGGTAATGTCAAAATGATAAGTCTGTAAACTGAAAAAAGTGGGAGGTGTTCGACTTTGGACGGATGAGTAGCAGCTCTCTCGATTGTTACTTGACTAATTGGAGGAGAAAGTGTCTGATTGAGTGGTCAATTCACTGTACACTCGTCACATGACCTTTTTCATAATCCCTCTCACTGCACGATGATGCCTCCCCGAGGAATGCAACGTCGCCAGGTTCAGCAGCAAAAAAGAGAGGAGCATTTCGGAATCGAAGTCATTTACTGAGCGGATTGAGCCCAAATGCCATTCAAATCGAGAGCCAAGCGAACGCGTAATAACCTGTGATCTAACTGACAGATTACATTGAAACCGGAAGTTAGCCGGAAAAGCGTATAGAGCTCTTCAATTATTGCGTCAGTCGGTCAGTGTTGAGTAGGGGGAAAGAGTTGGCCGAGACGCAGAAGACGTCCAAACGGAACCCGCACAGACGAATAATTTTGATAACATCGGCATCGAGGTTGGCTGGTTCGGTTCAACTCGCATGATACGTGCGGAGGGCAGATGACTGACTGACTGACTTACTCGATGAGACAGTGTTGTCCGGAGAGAAACTCAGAGACACAAAGTGTCATTAAACAGGCGCCAAACGGCGCTAGGTTGTCGAGACGCAGGCGCGTCAAACAAAAAGAAGAAGCAATCACGAAAAATCAGAGACTTGTGACCCTCAACTACGGGAGCCTCAGTTTCAAATTCAAAACAACCGCCTTCAAAGGGAGTGCACTAGGGCGCACTTGCACACATCTGTCAGTCATCGAGAATAAAGCGGCGTGAAGAGATGAGGGAGGCAGGAAGCAAGCTGCCAACTGCGCGGGGGACGACGTCATCTAACTAGTTATGCCTCTACTAGTCTCTTTTTGTCTGTGCAGACAGAGCGAGGTGTAATGTTACTGCACTTAGAAAAATCTTCCCTCCCTTTCTCTCCCTTTGCGTTTCAAGCACATAATTAACCACGCGTTGGGTGTGACGTCATCCACCCATCCGGGTCATCCTCACACAGGAGCCATTTTGAAATGGGCTCTAGAACCACAAATAAGCCCGAATTTATGTGACAGCGGTTCCATAAATATGTTAATTTGGAATGAACAATGTCTCACACGGAAGGTTACGAAATAAAAAGAAAGTTGGTTCTTTCCTAAAGTGGATAGGGATAGAGGGATAGAGAGAGAGAGAGAGAGAGAGAGAGAGAGAGAGAGAGAGAGAGAGAGAAATGTTGGAGCGAGTTGAACGGGTAGGGTGGGAGAGTAAAGTGATTAACAGGAAACATGGGTCCCGCTGGTAACTTGTCCGAATGATGTCACTTTGACGGGCGGAATTGGCAAAGAAAGAAAGTAAACGGAAGAAAAGAAATTTCGCTTATTGGTCGTTTTTGAGTAGAAATGAATCAATTATTATGTAGTCACGCACTGATCAGTTCTGTGAAAATGAAAAGAGCTCTGCTGATGTCATGAAAAAAAGGACAAATATGTTATCTATCTGGGAGTATGTTTACAGCAGACAGTCACGTCGACTCGGGAGGATAGTGTCTGTTTCATGGAAAACAAAAAGGACGAGACAAAGGAGGTAGTGGGGTGAAGGGTTGCCGAGAGCGAACAAGGGGGAGGGCTGGTGATGGGACTACTTGCGAGCGACTGCCAATGCGAGGATTACCACCTGTGGCATTAAAACAAAAAGTAATTTCCGGTTGGGGACTCTTTTACGAAAGGTTTCGTGACAAACTTTGGCTTCCTATTTGCTCTTTCGCAAAGGTTGTGCAGCATTTTCAGGGATCGACTGTCAATCAGTATGATGGGGAAAGAGAACCGAGCCCAAGAAAGTGGCGTCTTGGGATGGAGCGGTCTACAGAATGACCTCTCCCGACGGTCATCATCCATCGCTTGATGATCAAATATAAAATGAATGCGGAAAAAGAGAGGGGAAGATACATGACTTGGTCGAAGCGACAAGCGGCAACCCGTTTCCCTTAAACGAAGAGTCGTCTCCTGCGACGCCTTCGAATGGCTGAGCGAAGGCTGTTCAAACAAACCGCTCCGTCCGCTCCATTCCATTCCACTGGTGTCTCCACTAGCCCCGGGCGC
Source organism: Caenorhabditis sp. 36 PRJEB53466 (assembly GCA_946814055.1). Taxonomy (NCBI): domain Eukaryota; kingdom Metazoa; phylum Nematoda; class Chromadorea; order Rhabditida; family Rhabditidae; genus Caenorhabditis; species Caenorhabditis sp. 36 PRJEB53466. The sequence goes on along the minus strand of CAMPFS010000004.1, from coordinate 5,076,533 downwards.
TCGGATTCTTCCATGTTTTGTCTCGATCAATATTCATGAATATTGCAGTACGCGACCGACCGTGGTCAATCGATCAACAGGCGCACAGTCCAGCACGAAGTACAGTGTGAAGAGTAAAAAACGGAAAGACAAACACAGAAAGGAAACATCTTTTTAGTTTCTGATCCAGTTTCATCTTCCTATAAATATAAAATTGAAACGCTCTCCATCGCTCCCTCTCTTCTCGCATCTGGTCATTGTGGAACCGCTCGTTTCCTGCCTACCACACTTAATGGCCGTTAGCTCACGGGACCCAGCAGAGGCTCTCGAAGAAACACGGAACCCGTGACGGCAGTCGCCACATTCTTTTTGCAAGCTCCGAGTTTGGAGTGAACATCCTGCCAATCACATTGGTCATAGAGCAATTGTTTCATGCTCACATCTCTAGAACCATAGGATGTTATCAAATTTCTCGGAGAACATTGCAAAATGAGCCTTTAAAAGGGCTCTTGCAAAGGGAAGCCCCGCGTTTTGAAGGCCGTTCCGAACATTTACTAATCTGAGTGTGAAGGCCAATCGAGAAAAGTAGAGTGGTATAGAGCGCCCGGCCAGTTGAAAACACAAATTCGTAACGTTGTAGGCGGACTGAGAGAGTCAGGCAGAAACACGTCTGGAACACTGCTTCCAGAGTATTTTTGGCAATTCTAACTGATGCATGCATAAACAGAAGATGAGAGAAGAAAGAGAGCGATGAAGAGGAAAGAGCTCGATCCGTAACCTTGCAAAATGAGTGTGGCGAGTGCAATCGAGTGCTTAAACTTGTTAATTTTGGGCCCGACACAACACAACCCGAAATTAGATTTCGAAAGAAGAAAGGGGCGACGGGAGAGCCCCTCTCTCTCACTATCAAGTGGAGAGCTCTGAAAGAAAGAGATGGAGATAGAGAGATAGAAAGAGAAAAAGAGAGAAAGAGCACCAAGGCGAAGATGAGCCGAGCAGCGGGAGGACCTCCAAAAAACCATCCCGAGAAATGACCAAAGTGCGTCCCGAAAGGACAGTCCTGTCGGGCGGCCAGGTGATCACGAGTAGGAAGGAGAGACTAGACGGTTGAAATGTCCGTCCCCGACCCGGCGCCGATCAGCACTCGTACTAGTACAGAAATGCGCGGCGCCAACTGAAATTCTTTCTCTCTTTTCCTTGTACCAATTAGTCACCGCGACAAAAAGTGACAGAGGACGCCTATTCAAAATCGATTTCAATAGAATAGAGATATGTGTGTGTGTTGTGTGTGTGTGTTATTTGCTCGTCGATAGGAGGCGACAACGAGTGCGAAGGTGGCTGCCGGGCACACCTATTTTTTGATATCAACATTCCGAGAGCAGAGCAGAGCTACTAATACGGATCCGAGGGAGCCAGTGTGTTGACACAACCTTCGGCTGATTCGCGCTCCCTTGCCATTCACAATCAACTTCGGCTGAATTCATTGAATTCAAGACATCGTGATCAGAATTCGATTGATTCGTAGCATCTTCCGACGGCGTCACATGATGCCGTCGATCAACAAAGACACGGAAGGTGAAGGTAGCGGCGAAGGCGAAGGAGGGGTACTGTACGAAAATAAATTGGGAGGCGGCACAAGTAATAACACCCACGAAACCTGACAGGTGCCCAAAATAAAATCGAGGGTCATGAAATATTGTGGTTGAGAGCGACAACGTGAGGACGTGAAAACACAACTGTCAGTTCAGATAGCATCTAGTCCGAACAAACTTCTTTTCAGTAATTAAAATGAAAACTTGACTGCATCGTGTTGCAGAAAGAGTTTTGCCAAATAACTATTTTAGGTGAGAACTAATTTTCGAAAAAATCACGAAGAAACAAGATGTTGATCAAAATTGGCAAATGAGAAGGGAGAAGGTAAGAAAGAGAAAGAAGATATTCTCCACGCATACACACTCAGAAACCGATCTGTCCCGACAGACACGAGAAAGTTTTTTCGGCGAATCGGAACCAGTTTCTTCGCCTACTCTTTCTCCACCTAATCAATATATAACTCAGACAACAGTAACCCCGTTTCGTGCAGTCACGTGGAGAGCGAGAGACGTGAATGAGACAGACGGAGCATGTCAACCTTGAGAAAAGAATGGTGGGAAAGACGGATCGTTGCTCGATATGACAACTTGTTCCACAACATTCGTTCCGTGAAATGCAACAAATATGTCTTAGATTGATACCGTACAAGTGGGGAAGAAAAACGACAAAACGAGATCCTGAGAACGAAATAGAATTTTTCTCTTTCCTTTTTTCACTCAACTCTACTAACTTGATACAGTACGGCGGTCAAAATCCGTGATTAAGACGAGTATTTCTCAAGACAATAAAATGGATTCGTGCACATTGACGACTTGGTATAACATTCCGTCAATAGTTCGAAAAGGGGGGAAACTTAGATAGGAATCTGTTGAAGACTGTCCACACGAATGGACGAGAGATGACAGATATTACGAGGAAATGAGAGAAGGAAACTAACTAAGACGTGACGAAGACATCTCCCGTTTTCTTTACAGACACAGCGCAATGTACCCTAGTTTTCAGATGTCGTAGTGCAGAAAATGACAATGCTGTATACTGGTTTCCGTCATTGAGGGGCTAGGAATTCGGTTTGCGAACACAGCGGAAAGTGAAAGAAGGAAGAAGAAGAAGAAAAAGAAAGAGAAGAAGACAGGGGCGCCGAGGGCAAGTTTCAGAAGCGCCGACTGCTGCTGCTGCGGTGATCGCGAGAAAAAAACGGTGGCAACATAATAGAGAATGTCGTTTCTTCTCTTTCTCACTTGCTTCGATTTGTGTGCGTATGGGCAAAAGACGGTGAAAGGAAGGGGGAGACGGTCGGACGGAGGGACGGTTTGCTTTTTCGTTGACGCCACACGAAATCCTGCAGCAGGGCAACGCGCCGCGCACTGCGTGAACATTCCTCCTGCCCGCGAGCACACATAACACAGTACTAACTTGGTGCCCCAGAATTTTGCTCTTTTCCATCTGTGCTGCTGCTGCGGCTGCAGGTTCACTCTCACAAAATTTGTCTTTCCTTCGCGCACCGCCAGCTTCGACGCAAAGAGCGCGGCTGAGGCGCGGAAATAGTACACCCATTGCGTCGTCGTCGCGGAATGCTGGAGAATTCCGGAGACGCAGACACAGGCAGCGACGACGAAACGGCGGAAAACCAGTCCGCGACGCGCACAAGCGACATGCGCACCGCCTTCGCGCACCCAGCCATTCACTGATTGTGTGTGAGGAAAGTGGAGACTGTATGCTAAATGAAGATGTCCAGAGAGATAGAGAGACAAGGGAAACGATCAAGAAGTGGCACGGGGAGAAAGAGGAGGAAGCAGTCGATGCCTTCCCCTCACTGATCTTCCTCTTTTTGTCAAATCCCTGAATACTGTAATCATAACAGACGCTTTTTGCAAGGGTTAATGGGTTTCCAAGAGACAAAAGTTAGGTTACCAGGTCGGTGCGTATCTTATCTGGTCGTCGGACATTTATAATCATTTCCAAACTGAACAAATGTTAATCTCCGTGTAACTCCATTAAAGTCAGCATGATCGGGATCTACTGATTTCTACTTTGGAATGGACGAAAAAGAGAATAGAAAAATGTAAAAAGAGCATTGATAAGAAATTAATTCTTTCCAGGGAAGAGATGAGCTTTAAAAATCAGAAATTATAACACTTTTTTCTGCAAAAAAGCAAAACGTACTCCTACTCCTTTCAGGAACGAATGAGTCAAAAATGGAAAAACGCTCGAATCAACCGGTCACTTCCTCCACTGACTCATCGATTTGAAAACATAAGTAACTGCATCTACAAACAACTGATTCCGTTCGACAAACACCAATCGAGAAACGGTTCGGTACATCAAAACCACTTTCCCTTTTCTCTTCTTATCACCTATCGAAATTCGCAAACGTCGTCTTTCCTCAATTGTCCGTCTACCTCGATGCTTCCTTTCTCTTCACAAATTCTTTCTCGTTTCAGCAAAAAAGGCCCGATGAGGCGCCAACCAAACGAACGACAACGACAACTTTCGCTCTGAGATGAGAGAAAGCGATTCCGAAACGGAAAGGGGACACCGAAGTAGGATAAGCGCACCGGGACGACCTCCCTCTTAATCAACACAAACTCCCTGCCTTCCGCCTAAATAATACAATAACTAGGTCATTCAGACTTTCGTCTCCGTGCAAGAAGTGACTACCTCACCGAGAGTGACTCATTCGACAAACCAGACACTCTCAGTAAAGTTCGTCGCAGGACCAGGCGCCCGATTTTTTTTCCAACTTCGACAGACAGGAAAATTAAAAACAAAATAACAGGGAAGGGCGCTCGAAATTAAACACATCCGATTAAGTAAAGGCTCGAAGGGAATAAGAGCAGGCGCCAGCCAAACGGATCGATTTTCGCGCATCACAGATCATCCTCAGGGGCAGAGGATTTCGGTGTTTGTGGGCATGCCGACGGAATATCACAAAAAACCAGAAAACCTGTTTCACACTTTTTCGCATAAAAAATTTTTACTGGAGACATTTGGAAACGAAAAAAATTGGTAAGCTGAAGTTTTGTTGATTTGATTCAAGAAAGTTCTGGAAATGTAAAACATCCGAAAAGTTTACTATATAGAAGGCATCCATTTCGTTCGTTATCTAGCTCATTGCGTCACGTAAATAAGCATAGGAACGACAGGAAATAAGCGGTGAGAAGAAGACGTAACAGTGATGATAATCGTGATATACATTTCGTTCGTTTGCCCACAAAGCACACACAAAACATACAGAAACGGCGCCTCGACAAGGCCGGGCCCAACCAATACAAAACGAAGACGACGCCGCCGCCGCGATTCGTCGAAGAATAGGAAGAGGATGGAGAAGAAGAGGGACAAGGGAAGAAGACAGTCCCGTACCGACTGTTGCTGATGCCGAAGGGCTGTGTGGTGGCATACACACTCGTAAAACTGGTTTTTATCGGCGTCACTGATGATGATCGTCGCTGCTTCCCACTTCGACGCTTTCTTCTCCTTCTTCTCCTTCCTCGACTGTCTCCAGACCCGTGTCAAAGCATATACAAACGTGTGTGTCCGTTTAGAGGAAGAGATAAGAGAATTATTGGTGAGGTAGTTGGTTTCCCCTTCCGAAATATATCCTATCCTATGTAGCCAGCTTCTCTTTTTTCATTTATCAAACCGACACGGAATGGCACACTCTCTGTTTGTGTTCCTTCTTCCGTCGCTCTCTGTGCTCGGAGGTAACGATCGGGAGCATCGATTACAGCATTTATTTACGAGCATGAGAACCAATGAGAAAGGAGCGTTCTCACCAATCTTTTTGAATTTAGACAAATAAAAATAAAACGAGTACGCTGGAGAATGCTTTTTTTTTACATTAAATCACTGAATAGTCATATTCTAGGATGAATGAAAAGTGACGATTGAAAGTGCTGAAAATGGAAGTGATATTAGGCTTTGAGAAGGATAAGCGGTCGCAAGAAGGCGGATCGGCCCATTCATTCCCATTATAATAATTCACTCAATGTGCAGGACATGGATTCAATTGATTTTTGCTCCCTTCAGTTCAAAATTAAGAGTAAAATCAACTGGAAGAAGAAAGCATCATTCGAAGGAGGAGTGAAAGACTAAATCGCGTTTTGAGTGGCATGGAAGCAGAAAAGGAAACGGAGAGCTCCGAAGAGTGTCTGTCTGGTGGTATTCCATCCTACCTGCTCACCCCGGTGAACAATTTCCTCTGACCATCAACCAGAATGGGGGAAGAACGCGAGATTAGCCGAAAAGAGAGCGAGATAACCAAAACGGATTATACGGGGTGAATGGGGAGGAAGGGGAAGTGCCGCTGGCGTGATTGGCGGAGAATCGGTTGGATTCCTCCAACACTGCACGCTTTCTCGGTACTTATTCATGAGCAGAGGTCGAGAATCGGGCGGTGCGGAGGCAGTTTAATTGATTCCGAAATGACGAAAGCCACCCGTTTATAGACAAAACTATGGCTGACTAGGCACGCATTGCAAACCTTTTTGCGGAAAATCTCGAGGAAATGTGTCGAGAAGGCAGAAAAGCATATTCCCAATTTTTTTTGTTTCCCTTTTTCTCGATCGTCGTGATAGTTTTGAGAAAGGACTGACCTGCTACTTCGAAGAACCACCCGTTTTTGCTGATCCACTTCCCACGTGGTAACGATTCACCCAAGTTCTGAAAAACGGGAAAACTTGGAAAGGAAATAGAAGAAGAGAAGGGAAGGAATGAAGGGGAAAAGTAAAGACTGAGGCGGGTCGGAAGGGAGCGACTGTGACAGAGTGCGAAGGAAACAGAGACGCAGAGCAACGATTGATCGGACGGACGGCTCTCCGTTTACAGATAGGACGAATGATTGGCGGTCGGAAAAAAGAACGGGGAGGGAAGGGAAGACTCCCCGGCCGACTGCAGAAATCGCTCTGCAAAGGTCTTTCGAAAGGGCACTTCCCTCCTTCCCGGCACCAAAAATTATGCTAATCGACAACAGTATTCGGCAGAAACGATAAAAAAACGGAGAAGAATACAACAGAAATATAAAGGGAAGTCATCCCGGAAATTTTTGAAAGACTATTCTTTAATAAATCATCTTATTCAAACAGCCGTAAAAATTGAATTTTAGGAAAAATAATTTTTAATTTCGACAGGAAGCACTTCAATGTGAATGTACTCCGTTGTGAATGTGATCTCCAGCCCGGCACCATTAAAAACAGAAAATACTTCCAGCATTAAGATAAAAAACTACTGAAACTCGTTTTGCGGCTGCAAAATCAGGCCCCAGAGATCACCAAAATAGAGGTTTCTCAACAGAGCTCATTTTCATTGAATTGCCGCTATAGTAGATATATTTATCGAGATCTGATGCATTAAATCGTGATGAGACAATGAACGAAGTGTAAATTGTGAAAGTAATCTACAAGAATATTCCTACGGGATCTCTACGATGTCCGGTGATTCGAAAATCCTCTTGGCAGCTTTTTCTTTACTGATTTTCACCACTTCGTTAACATATATGTCATATTCGATCGACGAAATGAAAGAGACGCACATTGCCAGCTGAAATTAACAAATTCTGACTATTCGTTGCTCTCTTTGCAATTACCTCCGAATAGTCCAATTTTTTGAATTTCTCAAAGTGTTTCCCGTTGTGGCAAGCGAACGTGCCACACATACATTTGTCCTTCAGTTGGGTTGTAACATATTGTGTTCCATAATCCAGTGTAATCTATAAAAAGAAAATGAGGTTCTTAAGAATCAAAACCGTTCAAAAACAGAGCATACTGGAATTCCTGGATAGATATCTATTAACGTGATCATGACGAGACGAACATGAGCCGGGGAAAGACTTTTCTGGTAGACACGTAGGATATCCGTGTTGGGAATGCACGAGTGAGATGCAGTGCGTGCAATGTTGCCGAACTTCTTCGGGTCGATGAAATAGTTGGAACGGTGCAGTTTATTGAGCAGCGCCCTGTATTCCTTCGTCCACTCCATCTCATCCGTCAGTTCTTTGAACGCACAATCTTCTGTGTAAGTCGCCTGATAAGCGTAGTCCTGATTATCGTAATGCAGCCGCTCTTGGGCGATAATTTCGCCGGTGAACTCCATGATCGGTGTCCCAGCTGGGATCATTACATAAGAACGGAGAGCAAACCCGAGAATAGGGTTTGAGCGGTACAGTTCAAATGGGAAAATCTTCTTATGGAGCAATAGAAGGCTGTTGTTATCGCATCTTCCCTTGCAGCCGCATGATTCAGAGCACGCAAACCCAACATTTTCGTAGAAAACATTTTGCGAAGAGTCAAATAGAATTGGTTTGAAGGTTTTCTGGAAAAAAGTGAAATTCTTATATTTATTTTCATTGACACTCACGAATTCAGTTGACTCCGCATCTTCTCTCAACTTTTTTTGCAGCCTTTGCAACTTCTTATTCAATTTGAAGCAAGGACAGTCTGGGTTTTCATAGCACTTGACGATCGGATCTTTGGAGCAGCAATCGCAGCGAATCTGGGTGTTCGTTTTGAACGATCTCTTGTCAAAAAGAGCCAATTACCATGTTTTGCTCATGCAATGCCATTTGAGAAGCCAGCATCAAATCTGGTTCAGTCTTCGCGTTGATCATGTTCTCGTCTTTGTACTTGTAGACAAAGGTACTCGGAATATCAAGTGTCTCAAGAGTTTCGCCTGGCACATCCGAATAAACAGGAACAATGTCAAAAATATTGCACGTGATGTTTCGGGTAATCCCAATGCGTTTCTTCGGAGCCATGTACTGATATCCATTTTTGGCGTACTCAAATAGCTCTCTGAAAGTAGATTATGAATATTTTTGAATGATAGTTGACTGACTCACTTTGGCGGTTGCTTGATTCTGCTCTTTTCTTTCTTCATTTTAGAGTAGCTGGAACAATTTTGTGCTGAAAAATTCGAAAGTGTCGCTTACACTTTAATGCGTTCTTCGCTTCCAGACCACTCTGAATCTTCGAGCAAAGTGATTTTCACTTCTTCCCGTTGGAAACCATTGATGGATTCGGAACAACGTTCACCCAAAAAACGATACGTCTTGATCTTATTCTCCTGGTTTGACAATTTATAATCGAAATAACCGTTCAGTTCTGGATCACTTTTTATCGTTTTTATTAACTTAGTACTATGTGTACGGAACTGTGAGAACTGATCAAAGCGTACAATCTCAGCAGATCGCTTGTAGAGCTTTTTACGAATCGAACCCGAAACGAGGAGATGGTCCCATTCACGTTTGTCTGCAATGAACGGCGAACCCTGCAACGAAGAAGTGTTCACTGAACTAACTAACTACGGAAATACTTTGAAAGGAACGCCATCAATAATTTTCTCCGGAATTCCATCGAACTTGTGCGGACTTTCGAATTCTTCGGTTGAAGTTGAGCTGGTGTCAATTCGATCGAAGGTTATATTGTGTTTCCTTTTCCGGCCTAAAATGTTTATTTTGTAGTTTTTCCAGCGCCATTATCAGTAACTGTTGCATCTCCTGTGTTCATCAGAAGATAGATCTGAAGGACCGTCTCCGGAGCTTCCAGGAAGCGATATTTCGGAGCTGTCTGCAAGCACAATGTGACGTTTTGTGTATAATTCCGCTAAGTTTGAATACATTTTCCGTTTGAACTGAGAGCCGATTTGGAGAGTAATCTGTGCATTTTTGTTACTTTTCCGGCCGGATCCGGACGAAATTGTTCGCTCTCAGAAAAACTGTTTTGAGTGACGATGCAAGTGCGCGCTGCCGCACACATTTGGCTGCTGCGTATCAAACGTTGAATACTCAGGCAACGTTTCCGTTGGCCTAAACTTTTTTGTTCTATTCACTTTTGGGCCGATCGTCCATACAAGATGGTGAGTTTTCTTTTAAGTTAAGTTGAATTTTCTGTGTCTTCTGGAAAATTTTTTTAAATTCAGGCATTAGAAATTAACTGGTAGAATTTTCGTCATGCCGCGTCCAAAGTTAAAAAAAAACGGAAATCACGCGGATTTTGCTGTGATTTACTTTAACTTTGAACGCGGCATTGTCTTTATATTTATTAATGCACCGAACTTCGGTTTTTCAGCCGAGCAAGAAGGTCATCAAGAAGAAAGTCGCCGCTGTTCCGGCGCACATCCGCGCTCAAGCTCAAGTCCAAAAGGAGGTGAAGAACCCACTTTTCGAGAAGAGACCGCGCAACTTCAACATCGGTACGTTTTTTAAGTAACGACGTACATCTCAAACGACATGCGATTGGCGATCCTCTTCGGGGTTGATTGCCTTTCTTTGTGGAGCATCGGGGGCTTTCTGTGGAGTTGACCCTGGTCCACCTTGTCGTATATCAATAGTCTGTGTGGCCCTCTGCCGCTACTTGAGATGCCCGGGCTAAATTGCATATTCCTTATCCTTCCGTAGATCCTATGGACCCGTGACGGTTAGGACAAACCATGCAAATTACAAAAATACGACAGTTTCATTAATTTGAAATTTTAGGCCAAGACATCCAGCCGAAGAGAGATGTGACTCGTTTCGTCAAGTGGCCGAAGTACATTCGTCTTCAACGCCAGGCTGCCATTCTCCAGAAGCGTCTGAAGATCCCGCCAACCATCAACCAGTTCAGGACCGCTCTCGACAGCCAGTCCGGTTGGTATAGCTAATTTATAATCAGAGTCATGTAGTATAAGCAAGCTTCGTGCTCTGCACTGACGCATTTACTCTGATCGGTGAAGTAAGATTTTAATTCTTATTTCAATAGTCGGACAAAGTTCAATTTTATTTTTCAGCTAGGCAAGCGTTCAAGCTTCTCGACAAGTACCGTCCGGAGTCCAACGATGCTAAGAAGCAGCGTCTTCGCGCTCGTGCTGAGGCTCGCGCCGCAGGGAAGAAGGAGGACGTCACCAAGAGACCAAACACTGTTCGCCACGGAATTAACACCATCACCCGTTTGGTTGAGACCCGTAGAGCTCAACTGGTTCTCATCGCTCACGACGTCAACCCGGTCGAGATCGTTCTCCATCTGCCGGCTCTCTGCAGAAAGTTCAACGTCCCGTACGCCATTATCAAGGGAAAGGCTGCCCTCGGAACTGTTGTACGCAGAAAGACCACCGCCGCTGTTGCTCTCGTTGATGTCAACCCGTATGTTTCAGTTGAAGCGCCTCAAATGTAAATCTGTTCATTTTTCAGAGAGGACAAGTCTGCCTTGAACAAGCTGGTGGAGACTGTCAACAACAACTTCAGTGAGCGTCACGAGGAGATTCGCAAGCACTGGGGAGGAGGAGTTATGTCCGCCAAGTCCGATGCTCGCAAGATCAAGCTTGAGCGCGCTCGTGCCCGTGATCTCGGAAAGGCCTAAATTGTTTTTGTTGAAAATAAAAACTTGTTACACAATATGTTTTAACCATGCCGTTCTGATGGGATAATGGGACATTTTCAATACGACGGAGAAGGAATAGTTGAGGTTTCTACTATCGGGACATTTAAGTGTGAATGAGCTCTGTCCGTTTTTGCATATTTGTCACGGGCCGGGCCGTAATGGAAATTTCTACGGATGGTCTCTTTCGGGCAAATAGCAACATTTGCGCATTTCTCTCCGTTTGTGCGTCCCTTGTTTCTAAAATTCATTTCCGAAGAGTAAGTAGTATGAGGAAGCAGCCAACAATAAAAATAACAGAAACTTTCTCTGTCAGAAAGGACACCAGGTGTTTGAGGGGACACGGTCTCCAGAGCTGATAATTTGGGCGTGGCCACGGCCAAATGGCGTTTTCATAAATTGAGCAGGTTTTCTCTGATTTTTGTGGTCGAAGGCGATGAAAAATGATTGTTCGACATGAAAACACACTATTTCTCAGTATTATGGGGCTATTCAGCGTATGTTTGTTTTCCGTTTTTTTTTTCGTTTTTTTACATCGCTGAATTGGATTTTTTGACGTAAAAAAACGGAAAACAATCTTTTTTTTCACAGTCTGAATAGCCCCATTAATGACGTTTCGGCGCATTTTTCGCGGACTTTTCCGCCTTCGCTGCCGATCGTCGCCTAAAATCCGCAACCGCCGCGACGCTCAAATGCAGACTTTGCACAGAGGCTTTGCACTATTTGAAAACAGCGCTTAAAAATTTATAATTTTGAAATGCGGGCCGGGCCTAAAAATCACAACTATGCGTTTTTGTGATATCGGGGGCCTAATTTTTCAGGCGCGAAACGAGGAGTTTCAATTGTTTTCCATAAGAAGAACTTTCTTTTTTTATTTTACGCCGGGCAATCATTGCATTCACATTGAACCCCGATAGTAAGTAGTTTCTTTTTCGTGAAGATGTTGTTCAGGTTTTCATCAATTTTCGGCAACTTCTCACGTGCAATCTGGTACATGCAAAGTATTTATTTAAAAGTTTTGAGCTTCAGAAGTATCACAACACTAGTAAACGGGATTCCACGGGAATGATTAGAGTTTTGCTTCGATCAGCTTCTCCAGAGTTCTGGCATCCTTCGCAAAGTTGCGAATTCCCTCAGCAAGTTTCTCGGTGGCCATCGCGTCCTCGTTCAGGGCCCAACGGAATGTCTTTTCGTCGACTGTCACCTTCGGAAGATCGAGCTCTTTCGCTGAAATTGGCAGAGTAAAAGACGGCAGTGACTTCAATTTATCTGACCGTGAGCCTTGTTGAGAACAACCGGAGCAGTTTCCGTCTCCGCCGCGAGCTGGGTCAGAAGAGCCGGCGAGATTGTGAGGAGGTCGCATCCGACCAGGCCCTTTATCTCTTCGGTGTTACGGAAAGAGGCGGCCATCACTTGGGTGTTGTAGTCGTACTTTTTGTAGTAATTGAAGATGCGAGCCACACTCACAACTCCCGGATCGTCCTTGCGAGTGTACGTCTTCTGGTCGGTGTTTTTCACGAACCAGTCCATGATGCGGCCGACGAAAGGAGAAATAAGGGTGACTCCTGACTCGGCACAAGCGACGGCCTGCTCAAAGTTGAAAAGAAGAGTCATGTTGCAGTGGATTCCGTGCTTTGATTCCAGATACCTGAAACGGGAGAATGCGAGGAGAATGGCTGGAGCACTCACTTGGCCGCCTGGATTCCTTCCCACGTAGAGGCGAGCTTGATGAGAATGCGATCCTTCGAGATTCCTTCCTTTTCGTACTGAGCAATCAGTCCGAGAGCCCGATCGATGGATGCCTGGGTGTCGAACGAGAGACGGGCGTCCACTTCGGTCGAAACTCTTCCGGGAATCGTCTTCAGGATTTCTTTTCCGAACACTACGAACAGGCGGTCCATGGCGGCCCCGACGGTCTGCTGGTGGCCTTTCGCGTGTTTCTTCGCGTAAACGACGGCTTCGTCGATAAGAGCAGCGTACTGCTCCATCTTGGAAGCGGCAAGAATGAGCGACGGATTTGTGGTCGCATCGGTCGGCTGGAACTGCTTGATAGCTGGAAAAAAGGAGCGTCTATAATATAGTTCTCTTTCTCTCTCTCACCGTTAAAGTCACCGGTGTCGGCGACAACGACAGAACTGGCCTTCAATTGCTCGAGAACAGAACTCATTTTCAGCGGTTACCTTCAGAAAACGATGACTTGAAATGAGAGGAATGGGGTGATAGGAGTGATCAGAAAACAGTTTGTGGGAGGTCAGCCCATTGAAATGACGAGTGATAGACGCTAGCGAATCGATTTTCATTCTTTTTGAAAAAAACAACTAAAGGGTGGGAAAAAAATTAAAAAAAAAACAAAAAATGTTCGAGAACTGTAAAAAAAAACAAATTGAACAACAGTAACAACAGTAACAACAATGATGAAATGACAAAATAAGAGTAAATCCAACAAAATGTGATTAAAATGTGTGTGTGTTTGTGTGTGATGTCTACGCGTGTTGTGTCGTCATTTCGAACCACTGACGGATAGATTCGGAAATGATGGAAGGCAGTTGGTGGACGGACTTGACGATGGCGTAGAACGGAAACGGGAACAACGAGAGGTATGGCGTGAGCACCTGAAAGACCGTGCCATTCGGTGAGTTGTCAGCAGTTTCGACAGGGTAAACAGACCGCCCACATGTGTAGTTTGTAGTCTAATTGACTACGGCCGAAATGGAAAATAAATAGAACAGGATGATATTCAATTACAAAAAATTTGATCAAAACAAACATTTAACACATGTTGTGTTAGAGCGTGGGTAAACTTTCCGATACTCACCACTTTGTTGTCTTTGAATGAGGCAACCGTATGATCTTCGATGGATTTCTTTCCAGAATCCAGAATCACGAACAGAACGGTGACGCCCTGCAGAGCCGAATACACCGCGCGGACTTTGTCGGCGCCCTGCGAAAGGGCTCCTCTTCCGTCGGAAATCACAATGAGCATCTGTTCGGAAGTGGGAGTGCGGATCTCGTCCAACTGCTGTTTCGCCGTCTTCAGAAGCAGCAAAAGATCCGTTTTTTTCTGCGAGAACGTCATCTGCTTGAGCATTTCTATGCTGCTCGTCGCCGATGCTTCTCCGAACGGAATGATTGTGGAGACATCGCCACCGAATGAGCAAACGGAAACTCGACCAGCATCGCACCTTCGAAGGGCATCTTCGACAATGCAGACAGATTCGCACGTGCTCTGATGGATGCCGTTCTCGTTCATCGATTCAGAGTCATCAACGGCAATCATAATCTGAAACAAAGTTTCTCTCATTAGTTTTTCACATTCAGTCTCACCTGATATTCTCTCTGCGCTCTTTTCGTTCTTCTCATCCAAATACGATCTTTTCTGTATTCACTGGCAATGTACGGAATGAGTCTTCTCATGTTGAGCCGCTTTCCACTTCTGTAGTCTCCTTGCATCTTATTGGCCCTCTGCGGTTCGAGCAGAAGCCTCAGATTCTCCGCCAGTTCAGCAGCAAGCATTCCAACAGTTCTCGACATTTCCGCCCACTGCTCGTCAGCCTTCGCATTCACCGGGAGGTCTCCGTTCCGGCTTTTTTCTCGCTCTTCTTCTTCCGTAATCATTCCGGTGACAGGATCATTCGAAGCCTCTTCGGTCTGTAAAAACTTGGTCAATCTGGGACGGAATGTAACAAAACAATACCGCTGAGAAGACGTCGTGAGAATCCATGTGAATGCGTGCTTTATTCGTTTCCTCGGCACCTTCGTCGTCAAGTTGTCCCCCTTCTCCGCCTTGCTCTCCTTCCATCGACTGTTTCAGATCGCGCCGTTTCTTCTTCTCTTCTTCCCGTTTCTCCTCTCTCTTGGTCTGTCGAGCCTCCTCGATCGTTCCTTTCCCGACCATTTGCCTATCAGAAACCTCTGCATTCTCCATTTGTTGACCTGTATCATTCTCATCGCCATCTCCCATTTCGGCCTCTTCCATTTGAGCATTCTCCGTAGCCAGCTCTCTTTTCCTTTCAGCTGTGTCCTCGTCCTCCTTCTCCTCGTCTTCCTCATTTTCTTTATTCTTCTCTTTCGGAGCTTCTCCCGTGTTGCCATCTCCGTTCGGATCAGACTTGCTCTTTCCCTCTCCCTTCTCCTCTTTCTCTTCCTGTTCGTCTTTCTCTTCTTCCTCGACCATTCCTCCTTCTGCCACGTCGTTCTTCTCCTCATGCTCATTCCTCTCTCCACCGGTTCCTTGTTCCAGATTCTCCTCCTCTTTCTTTTTCTCCTCACTCTCCTCGTCAGTCGGCTTCGTATCATCCACGTCTTCCAGCTCCTGCTGCTCGTTCCGTTCTTCCTCGCCGTCTCCTCCGATCGCTTCTTCTTCTTCCTCCTCCTTATCCGTCTCATCTCCGTCATCTCCGTTCTCGGTCTCATCAATCTCTACCTGCTCAGCTATTTCGTCCTTGCTCTGTTCTTCCATATCCATCTGATCTTCAGCTCTTTCATTGTTTTCTCGATCTCTTTCGTCCACATTCTCCTGCTCATCTTCTTCCATCTGATCATTTTTTTCCTCTTCTTGTCCATCTTTTTGTTCCTCGTCCTTTCCTTGGGCGTCGTCTTCCTTCGCGACCATTTCCTCAGACTGATCTTCCGCGCCCTGCTGTTCCTCATCTATATTTTTCTGATCTTTCTCTTTCTCTTCTTCATCCCACATCTTCGGATCCAGCTGCTTCTCATCTTCCTCCTCGACATCGCCTATCTGATCTTCGACTTCGGGCTCCTCATCGGATTCGTCCTCTCCATCCTCCTGATCTCCCTTCTCATTTTTATCGATGTCCTGCAGATCTTCCGCAAAGTCGTCTTCCATGTCGATCGGCTTCTCGTTGTCGTTTTTCGCCTCGTGCTCTTCAGAATCAGCAGGCTGCTCGTCCTCCAACCCCTCAATCTGTCCCGTCTCCTCCATTTCTTCCGTCACGTCCTTCGCATCTTTTGCAGTTCCTCCTTCTCCGATTCCTCCGCCTTCTCCGCTATCGTCCGTTTGACCTTCTCCAGATTCTTGTTTTTCAGCCTTTGGAATTGTGTTCACATAGCCCTTTTCGTACAATTGAACAGTCATCGAGAGCATCGAATGGTAAAGAACGCAGAAATGGCCGAGACAGTTAGTGAGTTGGGTGACACATCGCTCGACGATTCCCGCACAGATTCTGCCCAACTCGGCAACTCCTCCCGCGTATTTCAGTTTCTTCTCTCCTCCGCAGTGTGCTGCAACCACTTCCGACATGCTTTGTACGACGGAAATGATATCGCATTGTTTGAGGGCTTCAACAAGAACGCTGATCTGATCGAGAGCTTTGCCCTCTTCTCCTTTCGTCACTTTCTCCAATCTCTTGTAAATTTTCTGGACGAGCAGCAGAATCTGGGTCACATCGGCTTCATTTTCATCGACACTTTCGTTGGAATCGATATTCTTTGCCCATTTTGGAATTTCACTGAGAATCTTTCCAATTTCGTTCTTTTCGATGTCGAAATAGCCGTCAAAAAGCTGCAGTTCGGTCTTCAATTCTGCGGAGTCACCCTGCAGTTGAGTGCACCAGGCGGCGTAACCATTCCATTCGAACACGGATTCCTTCATTTTCTCGAGGCGGTCGTTAGTCCGTTTCATGTTTCCGATGAGAGTGCTCAGCTTCTCAACCCAAACATTCAACTTCTTGGCCTTTTCGTCAGATTGCGACAGTTTCGATAGAGGATGAACGTAAGTCTTGGCTTGTGTGCCTTCTGGAATAAAACATTATCAACCTGATTGTCAGAACGAACGAACCATCAGGGCTGGCAGGAATTCCATTCAATCGCCGTCTGATCGCAGAAACCACCAACTCCATTCTTTCGACAGACTCAGTCGTCTTCTCGACTTTTCCCTTCGCCATCTCGTGATCAACAACCCATTCGTTTTCCTGATTCTCACAAATGACGTCGAGTTCTCCAGAATGCAAACGGAGCTGTGTGACCTGCTTCTTCCACGTTCCAATACTCTCTTGAAGAGAAAGCATGTAGGACATTCCGTATTCTGAAAGCTCAAACTTTATATCATAAAGATTTCTCTTCGGTTACCAATCATTCCACTCAGATGCTTTCTCGTGGACACTCCCACTTGCTGATCGATCTTGTTGGCTTTCTGGATCACAATGTTTCGTCCAGAAGCACAGATCCGAATTTCGTTCTCGCACTCTCCGTTCGAGAGCACTCCGACAATAGACCGCCTGTTGATGTCCTCCTGAGCCAGAAGCACCGCTTTTCTCGCATTCAGTCCGATAGCCTGAGCCTCCTTGATCATCATTGCAACCTGACGCTGTCTCGAATTCCTTGCGTAACCTTGCTGCTTCTCTTTCTCTTCGTCTTCTCCGATATAATTGATCACCGTTCGGATTGCCTCGTCGGCCGCTTTCGTCTGTTCACTGAGCTCTTCAATGGCAGTTGTATCGCAAAGAATGGACACTTGCTCTTCAATTTCTGCAGCAAAAGTCTTGGTTTGACGGATTCTCTTTGCCAGTTCCTCTCCATTCGGATTCGTCTTCCCGTTGTCTTCCTGCTCGAACACTCTCTGCTTCCATTCCTCCATTTTTTGCAGTATTCCGAAGTCGTCGTGCACCTCCAGATTGATTGCGTCCTTGAATCTCCTCACAATCTTGTACAACTGTGCGTGCGCTTTAGTTGAAGAGACACGAATGTTCCACAGATTCAAATCGTTGTACTTTACAACTTTCAGGTAATCTTTCAAACTGTGTTCTGCTGGTTCACGAGCCTCTTTCAATCTCTGCTCGACTCGGGCAATGAAGATTCCAAAATGTCTCGAAGCGGCTTCTAGTTGCGTTGCCAGAACATCTTTTTCGATGATTCTAGCCCATCTGGACAACGACTGGACAGTGAGAACTCTTGTCGAGAAGTCGACGAGTGTGGCGTTGTGCATCCATTCAATGCTCATCGGAATGATAGCCGCCTCCATTTCTGGAGTAGACGCTTCGAAAAGCGATTCGAAAAGTGGGAAAGCAACAAGTTGCGCCCGTTGTTTCGCTTCATTTTCGCAGTTTTCCAACAGACTCGACCAACATCTTACTTCCATTTTCTTCCAGTCAACCAGAAGACGACGCAGTTCTCCGAGCGGATCTCTCAGCGAATTCTGTCTATCAGCCATCATCTCCCACTGCTCGCACACTTCGATCAAATTCTCGATTTGCGTGGAAATCTGGATGTGGGGGGTGGACACGGAAACAGCGAAGAACTCTTCGATTGTGTTGACGATGGTCTTGAGGGAAACGACTTCCGGCCACCGTTCGAGCACTTCCTTGGTCCGTGCGGCCAGCCTCTCGAGTACAACAGCGACACGCCGGCATTCACGAATTGACGAATTCCGGTAGACGTCAATGACCTTTGTGTCTTCGCGGTCCCCGTCGTCGGACAATCCTTCATGTGAGGCGAGAATCTCGAATAGCTTCTGGTCTCCATCTGAAACGAAAAAGCTTTATTTTCTTTTTTGCACATTAACCACTCACCAATGCACTGATTCCAAACGGTCTCGTCAGTCGGAATCGCTCCGACTTCGCTCATAACGTGTCTCATCCAAACCATCGCCATTTCGTATCGCTCTTCCGATGCTTTCCTGCTTTTCTCGTCGATCAGAGAGCACTTCTTCCTCTCGACTGCTTCCAAAAGCATGGAAACGTCAGAGTCCGGCAGCACTTGCGAGTCCTGTTCCGTGTTCGAAAAGAATTCCTCAATATCCATATCGTCCTTTTCTTCTTCAGTCTTCGTTCGGTAGACGAAATCTTTTTGTTCCGCTTTGGCGATGTTCTTCTCATACCACTTCTTCCACTGGCTTCTCGTCCATTGAATCTCGATGATTGCGGATCCGTCGTCTGTTTTCATCTCTGCCAACTTCCGCCGAACAACAGCGGACTTCAATTGAAGTGGCATCGGAGAGGCATCACGCACCGCCCACGCCGTCACTTCGTCCGAAACCAATCCGTACGGACTGGCCACAGTAGTCAGGAATCGAGGGAATGCAGAAGAGGAAGAGGCGTGGAGTCGTTTGGCTTCATGTTGCCACCTCAGAGCAATTTCATTGAAAGCGATTTCGAGAATAAGAAGACCAGCCACAAAGGGCATCGACACATCGACAAAGGAGACGAACTTTCTCAAGATGCTCTGGAAAATGGTTGTTTGCATTTGTCATTTTGAAAACATTACATACCATTCTAAAGTTCGCAGCACTCATAAGGAACGATTTGATTCTCGCTACCCGGATGGCTGAAATTTGTTCGTTAGTCACGTCATCACTTTTCTTCGAGTCCGCAATCGCCGATTTGGCAACATCCAGGAACGAACGGAGCTCGGCGCACAGCTGGTTGTACTGTGTGGCCGATTGCCTGAACACTTCTGGCTGCTGATCGCCTTCTTCTTCCTTCAGTTGACGCAGCTCCTTTTCCAATTCGTTCAGTCCATGAATGATAGTTTGAGAAGAAGCCGAATCGCAGTCGGACGTCTGTCTTCCCATAAGTTTCCTCCACTCTGCCAGATAATTCAGTTGTCTTTCGACAATTCTTCGTTTGGCTCTCAAGAACAGAAGGCGTTCCTCTTCAAAGATGACTGGATCGAGCGTTTCTTTCGGTGGCAGCGCCTTCCCCATCATTTCCACTCCACATTCCATTCCATTTCTGGTTCCACTCGTCCATCCTTCTATTCCAACTCCTAAATGTTCCAAAGATTGTTGCAAGGTATTTCGGATTAACGAAGAATCGATGGAAAGCCTCCAGAGTTTAGTACTGAGCTCTTTAATAGGGAACTTTTGGAGATGGGCGATGCTCAGGTTAGGCATCGCAGGATTATAGTGAATCGCCGAAAAGAACAGTCTGGTGGCGATCGAGTGTGCTCCTCCGCCGATGGAAACCAAATCGGACACGACGACCTTCCCTTCTTCAGAGTCTTCGTCGCTCAGTTTGCTCACTGCCACATCTTCACAGAACACGGCTGCCGTGCGAATCCAACGAGCAGTCTCTTCTTTCCACTCGACTCCATTGTACACGTTGGTCTTCTTGAACACTCTGTTCTCATGATCAACCGTTCCGGTCGAAAGAAATTCGAACAATGCATCGACACTTTCGATGACAGTCGTGGACAATTCAACGGGAGAAACAGCCAACGGCTTTCTCTTCCTCTCTTCATTTTCTTCGTCGTCGTCTTCCGTCATTTCCACGTCTTCATCCTCCCTTTCTCCCGCCAACAGAGCCTCCAGATGCTCAACAAACACACGGGACTGTTCTTCTGTCGAAAATGGCTGACAGAGGGCGAACTTTCTCCATTTGTGAATGTATTCATTCACAAACTCTTCATAGGATTCTGAAGTCCATCCCTCATTTATTTTGTCGATGACAGACATAAAACTGCTCGATCTGAAACTACTTGTTATAGAAAATGTTAAAGCATTCAGTTTAACAATACCCTTGGATGCCACTGGTTTTGGAAGATTCGGTTTTGAAGTCGTTCCAAGCCAAATAGATGGCAGCACAACCAGTTCTCGTGGTCAGTTTCCGACGAGAAGCGGCAATGAGCAAAAGGAGCGAAACCGAAACAGACAGTTCGTGGACGGCTTGCGAAGAGATCGCAGCACTCGTTTTCCACGTTTCAACGATCGAACGAGTGAGGCTTCCAATCAGTGGGAGGTTGTTGAACGTGACATCGGAAGTGGCTATTTCATCTGAAATTCAATGCTTTTCAAACACACTTTCGGCAAAGTTTACATTTCGTCAACGTGTTGCTCAGTTGTTCTGCAGATCCTTTCTCCACATTAACCTTTGAAACCATTTGCAGCATCCACTCGAACAGAACCATTCTACAGAATTTCGTTTCGATGTTCGCGTTAAGACACGAAACGGTGGAAGAGAATTCGGAATCGACCAGGTGACGAGAGGCACTTTTGAGAATACTTGGTGGGATTCGTTTGAGGATTGACTCTGAAATTGATATCTTTGTTTTCATTTCACTGGCGAGGAGAGACTTACCAACAACTGCATTTCCGAGGAAAGATTTCAAGTTTTCAGCGAGATTCGACAAAATCCACGGAGTGGTCGAGAGGAATGCCATGAGTGCCGCCTCGACGGTGGCCGTTCGAGTGTTCCCAGCTGCTCGTCTCCAAGTCGAAATGAGATACTTTTCATAGTCTCCCGAGAGTCCACAAATCGCTGAAATCTTCGGAGTTACTTCTGTTTTCTCCATAATAATTTCCTTTTCGTCATCCTCTTCCATCGGCTCATCAGCATGTCCTCCAATCAATTTGAGCGCCAAATCTGTCGAGAAGTGCTCTCCATTCTCTTCTAGCAGCACGGCAAGATGCAATTGCTGTTCAGACGTGAGGAAACGAGCAATGTTCTTGCTGTATTCCGTCGAAAGTCTCGGGTCAACAACTGCTTTGACATCATCAGGCCACGTATTCCATTTGGAGTCTTCGTCGAAACAAATCTCCACACTTCTGTTCCTCATCGCCCTTGAGATCTCTCCAACTCGGGCATCCATGGAAAGGAAGACACGGAAGTCGGGGTGCGGCTCGAGTGGTTCATAGGAGTTCTGTCTTTCGGCTACCACGAGTTTTCCGCCACTCTCCAGACACGAATTGAGACGATCGAGAACGGCAGCACTGCACAGATTCACATCTTCAATCAGCAGCCAATCGCCCTTCAAGAAGGCGTCCACAAACACGGAATCCGTCCATTCGAAGCGCATCGAACTTTGATTCGCGTCGCTGAGAACGTCCCTGACTTCTGCGATATCTCCGATCTCTGCTAGAATCAATTCGACAATGGCTTCCAGCTTCATCAGCGTATCTGCAGCTGCCACTTTTTCTATCTTCGCCTTTCTCACGTTCTTATTCTTCAGAATCTCCACAACTTTCTTCTTTGCCTCAGGCAGACCATCCTCGTCGACCACTTGTTCGTAACTTCCAATCAGTTCCTGAGCATCAGTGTCCGCGTTCAATGCGATCGTTCTCAACTTTCTCCCACATATGCTCGCCACATTTTCGATCACTGCTCGTTTTCCGCAATTTCTCGGTCCAACGAGAAGAGCAAGCCAGTTCATTTCAACGCAAGTGGCGATCTCATGAGTGAGTGCCATCTGGGAAGCCAGCAGTCTGTTCTTATTCGGAACCGGTACTCCCACACTCTCTTTTCTCTTCAGAGTACACCTTCCGATGCGCATGTCCTTCTCGCCGACTGTCAGCATTCTCCCCTTCGTCACCAACTTCTCATTCATCGTTTTTTCGTAAATCGACCTCATCAGTTCTCTGTCTTCCCCTCTTCGAGTTCTAGTCATGTACACAGTCTCAAATGCCTCTCCGAGTGATCTTCCGGAAGCTCGCAACTCGTACCACCTCAGTAGATCTCTCAAATTGAATGAATGTGGTCCTCCAACAAATGATCCTCGTTCCGATTCCAAACCGCACTGCTCACTGATTGTCACCATTCCAACCCTCTGACTTTCGGTCAAAACACTCTTTTCGTCCACTCCTTTCAGCACAATATCAATGTCGTTTTTGGTCAGGTCGTTGGTATAAATGTTCGTGAATCTGTTGATGAACGACTTCGGTAGAGCTCTTCTGTTTCCTCCTTGAACTCTCGGATTCTGGCAGGCGAAGAAACGGCAATTTGACGCGGCTGGAATCTCGAACTCCTTGTTCAGCTCAGCAATGTACAGTATTCTTCGATGATCTAGACACGCATTGAGTCCTTCGAGAACCGACTGAGAAGCCAGATTCATTTCGTCAAGAAGCACCCACTCTCCTCTTTTGATAGCCTTCAAAACTGGTCCGTCCTCCCATCGAAATGTCATCGTTCCGTTTTCAGTCAGTACTGGAACGTCGCTTCCGAACAAATCTGACAGGTCGGTCTGATCACTCAAGTTGAGCCGAGTAATCGGATTTCCAGTGAGCTGAGCGAGAGCCATCACAGTAGACGACTTTCCGCATCCGGGAGCTCCTTCGAGAAGAATCGGTTTGTTGATGAGAAGACCTCTCGCGATTCGATAGAAGTTTTCGGCGCAAGTCGGAGCTTTCAGAGAGAAGGCCCTTGGGATCTTGGGAGTGGTAGGTCCGAACGGAACACGCAAGTGACCGACATTCAGATGATCCGACGCTTGATCGATAAGGGTTTCCTGTTTGGCTTCAGTGAGTAACGACTGAACTAAAGTGAGACTGCCAACGATTTGTGTTTTCACAAGTTCCGCATGGAGCTGAAAGTGACAAGTTGTTCGCAGGATTGGGTAGGAAATACTACCATAGTGAGTGCATCATCGAAGATTTCATTGGGGTTGATGAGCAAATTGGAAGTCAAACCAGCGAGTGAATCAAGGAACACGGCACAGAGGGCGTCTTTGATGGCGGTGGATCTCTCGATTCCAGCGCTAATCGCAGCGGCATACAACTCAGCACACGCCACAACGTCACGAACAGAAGGAGGATGTCTGAATAGTTATACATTCTGACAGATATAGATAACTTGCTCACCGGAATACATGCGCATACTTCTCAAAAAAGATAGAAATCCACGAAACGATGGTTTGCGCAGTTCTAGTCGGAGTTATTGTGGCCTCCTCCTTCGTTGCTTCCACTCTTCCGAGTCTCTGATCAAAAATAGTAATGAGATCGGAAACAGTGTAGTCGCTCGACGTCCAAACTTCGGTGAATCTGTTGCGTAACGCCTTCGACAGTTCCTTCTTTCCGTAGTCGCCTCCCGGATTCATTGTGGCGATCATTTGGAATCCTTGCCTCGATTCAATCACTTCGGTTTCTGTTCCGGAATCGGAGAGCAGGAGAGCTCTGTCTTCTTCAAAAAGCGGGTTGAGTCTCTCGAGGACAGAATCCTCAGCAAGAGAGATTTCATCGACAAGCAGTGGCACTCCGTCCCTCATCGCACTGATCACAACTCCATCCGACCATTCGAATCCGCCGTCTTGTTTCGGGCGGAGTCTTCCCAGCAGATCGGCCGTCTCAGTCCGTTCGTGGCAGTTGATACTGCGCAGTTTCCCTCTTCCGACCACTTCCGAGAGTGTCGTTTTTCCTCCACCCGTCTCTCCGACCATCAGAACCGCTTCGTTCCGGAGCCAGGCCTGCTCCGTCATCACCAGCATTCTTCTCATTCCAAGAGTCAGCACGACGTGGTTGGTGACGACGTTTTTCGGCATGTACGGTGATTGCATCGAAAAGAGCGCGTCCTTGTCAATCTTCCTCTTGATTACTTTCTCGAGTGCGTCCACAACAGTCACTTCATCCTTCTCATTTCTGCATCTTCCAGCCAAAAGAAAATATCCGTGGTTCACAAGAATCTGCAGCCAATCGTCGTTCGTCTCGTCGGTTTTTAAGCGTTTCGCCCATCTGAACACGTCTCGCAGCGTCATCAAACCGTCTCTGGCTGAGAACAATCCGGAAAGACTTCTTCTGTTTCTGAGTTCACGCAAAACTTCGATCATCTTCAGAGCGGCATTCGGCTGTACTTCACATCTGGAGCACACCATTTCGGAGAGCTCATCGATTGGGAGGTGATGGAATCGAAGCACGATGAAGCGGGACATGAGAGCTCTCGAAAGCTTCTTACGTCCTGCATACGATCCTGCTGGATTTTGAGTTGCAAACAAACGGAAACGGGGATGAGCTTTGATAGTCTCGTTGATTTCCGAAACGAAGAGCTCGCGGTTGTCGTCGAGAAGCTGGAAAGCAAACGATTAATAATGAATACACGGAGGTCTGACTCACTCTGTTCAAAGCCTCAATCACATCCGTGGGGGCCAAGTTCAACTCGTCCAAAATAACCCATGAGCCATCGCGAACTGCTTGAACGAGAGCTCCCTCGCGGAACACGAGTCGGCCTCCCATGTCAGCCACGTACGATCCCATGTACTCTTGGACATCCGTATGTTCATGGTTGTTGATCCGCACAATCTTGTTTCCAGTCGCTTTCGCCAGGTGGCAAACGATAGAAGTTTTACCAGCAGACGTTTCTCCTTCCAGAAGAACCGGGAAGCGACCACTGCACACGATACGAGCAATCTCGGCCAAATTTCCTTTCACTGTTTTTGTTATAACGTATTTCGGATCATTTTGAGGCAAAAGAGTTCCCTTTTCTACAAAATATCCTCCGATTTTCACGTACTTCTCCATTTGTTTCGGCACTGGCATCGTGGCAACTTTGCATCGGAACGTATTCTGAATCTTCGCACTCATCACTGTTTTCTCTGCGTCCTCCAAGTTTGTCAGGAACGCCATCGAAACGGCTTCGTAAATCGATTGATCCACGCTTCCAAACATGTTATCGGCAGTAAAGAGAAGAGCACGACACAGAGTTCGGAGCGAGTAGCAGGAAGGGAAGAGTCGCTTCGCAGAGAGATAGAACTGAACGAGATTCTCGACAGGCGACTGAGCGAGCGTCGGCAAGTACGCGGAGACAATCAGAGATAATTGGTACGGATCCGTCGTTTCCGAAACGAAGAATTCAGTGAATCTACAAAACAGTTATGGTCCAAAGCATGAATGGCGTTACTCACCGTGTTCTGACACTAGGTGGAAGTCGTCGTTTTCCAGCATCGGTGGCCGGATTCATGCACGCAAAGAGGCGAAAATTCGGATGAGTTCCAGAAGCCGAAAGAGCATGAACGATGGCGTCGAGACACTCCGGAGGCGCCAGATTGATCTCATCCACGAGAAGCCAGTGTCCTTTTTCCGCTGCTTCCAGGACTGCTCCCTTTTGAAGGGCAAACGGAGCAGCACCTTTGTCGAGTCCGTCTCTGATCTGTCTGGCACGGACAAGAAGCTCCGCCCATCTTTCATCCTTTTGTGTTCCTTTCTTTTGCAATGCTTTTCTCGCAGTCGCCTCCACGAGGCTAAGATAGTCTTTGAATCTTCCAGTAGACAAACACTTTTCCAGATTATCGATAAACTTCTGATTATTGGAAACGTCAAAGTTTTTCGTGAAGACTTCCATGTAAAACTTAGTGAACGGCTCCATTAATCGGCCGATTGTCGTCGGTTTATAACTGCAAATTTAGTTTGAACCTTTTTCAGTTTGAATAGAATGATTACCCTTGAATGAGTTCATCTGAATCCGAAGTGGGGCTCACATTGACGACGTCCAAAGTGATTCCAATGAGATCGGCCACCGCCTGCACGACAGAAGTCTTTCCAACTCCCGTTTCTCCGACGAGAAGGAGCGGCTCGTTGTGCGACACACAGACGACAATTCGTTCCATCAACTGAACGACGTCTCTCGTGTGACCGAGTTTGTGTCTTCCCGTTTTGATCATCGACAGCTTGCGTGGCAAATGTGCTCTTCCGACAGAAACCACTTTTTCGTCGTACTTGACTTCGGGCTGACGGACTGAGAGATGCGTGTGCATACGGTCAGGGGTGACATTCAGAGAAGCGGCAACCTGCTCGCACAGTTGAACGCATCTTGGTTTGGGATCAGCAAGGCACCAGACATCGGTGAGTTCCGCGAATGTTTCCACGTTGGCAGAAATGTCGGGAAGGATCGAGAGACGAGCACAAGCACGCAGGAAATCCCTGAAAAATTTAACATGGTAACAGCTGAGGCATTCCATACTTACGAAGACGTGAGCTGCCGTGAATTTCCTGTTCCTGAAACCGTTTCGATTTTTCTGAATATCGAAATCAGTGTCCTGGAGAGATGGGCGATTCTGGGGAAAGCCTTTGCCGCAAGTCGTTTCAATTCTTCATCGGTCAACTGATCAACATGAATTCGTACGGGAACGCCGTCTAAAACAGCAGCTTTCTTTCCTTTCCCTCTGAAAATGTTTCTTTCTTGAAGATTACATTTGTAAAAAAAACTAACGACATTGTAGCGATTATTCGTACGTCTTGATGAAAATGAGAATTCTTTTCGGAGTTGGAGGCATCCGTTTGACGGTGAGTTGCGATTTCGACAATTTTCGAGATCACATCAGCATTCGCTGCATCGACGTCCTCGAGAAGGACGATTCCGGGAGACCGAAGCCACTTTGCGAATGTTGATTCGTTCCAAACGAACTGGCCGGCAACTTCTGTGCAGTGATAAGATCCGAACAGTGTCTGAAAAACATTTTAAAGCTTTTTGGTGACTGATTGAGCAGAAATACCTTTGAATCGATTTGATCACCCATTTGCATGATGTGCAGCGGGATGTCGAGTGTTTTCGCAGCGTAACGAGCAAGGAAAGTCTTTCCACATCCGAGAGGACCTTCCACAATTGCAAAGTGGCCATTTCTAACAGCAGCGACTAGTTGATTTCCTAACAGTTCACGAGTCGGTAGAATCTCCGCACATTTTTCTGGAATTATCAGTGGAAAGCTTGTTCGAACGTGCTCAAAACCTTTCTCAACCGACTCGGCAGTACCGGCTTGAATTATTTCGAGGTTGTCATCGAGAAGACGCTTTTTCTGCAGGGATACTTCAATAACTTCGAGATCTTCGTTGGTTTTCGAGTTTGAAAGCTGGCGCTTTCTCGCTTTTTTCTTTTCTTTACTCTTGTTTCCCATGACAATTTAACTCTGAAATCTTTCGATTCTGTGATTTTCCTTGACTTAAGAGAACGAAAATCTACGAAATAGGCTTGAAAATTGCGTTGTTTTGTTAAAAAATTGTCGTTGACGCGTTAGTAGAACCTCTTGCGCGTTTTGAGTGTTGGCGCACTCACCTAGCGTTTGCTCAGCTAGCGGTTTTGGAGGCCCGGCGGACACCCGCCGGTTTTTGAAGCATCGTACTGCGCCTTGTTTAGCAGAAAGTGGCATTTGTTGGATTTTGACAGGGATTTCAATAAAAATCAGAGGAGAATCAATGTAAAAGAGCCTGAAAGCATAAAAATGAATGAATGGGATACAAGGTTACTTCTTCAGAATCCCCATAAAATTTATTCAGCTTCTTCACGGCGAAATCTCTCGCTGTTTGAACATAGCATGGAACTGTCACCGGAGTGGTTGCTCTTCGAGCATCCGATGATGATATAGTGGAATTCTAATGGGCGAGGACTCTGAAAGCTTGGAGAAGAGAATAGAACCATGTTGCAAGCAGGAGAAGTGCGCAGAAGGCAGGGAGAGGACGGCGAAGAGGAAAGATCGCACGCCTGTGGTATCCGCTCGCGTGGAGTGCCTGTTCTCCGAGCATCCGATTATGATATAGTAGAATTCTAATGGGCGAGGACTCTGAGAACCCTGGAGAAGAGAATAGAACAATGTTGCAAGCAGGAGAAGTGCGCAGAAGGCAGGGAGAGGACGTCGAAGAGGAAAGATCGCACGCCTGTGGCTCTCATCGCTTGGAGAGACTGCTCTTCGAGCATCTGATTATGATATAGGAGAATTCTAATGGGCGAGGACTCTGAGAAGCTTGGAGAAGAGAATAGAACCATGCTGCAAGCAGCAGCAGCGCGCAGAAGGCAGGGAGAGGACGGCGAAGTGGAAAGATCGCACGCCTCAAGGTATCCGCTCGCGTGGAGTGCCTGCTCTTCGAGCATCTGATTATGATATAGTGGAATTCTGATGGGCGAGGACTCTGAGAAGCCTGGAGAAGAGAATAGAAGAATGATGGAAGCAGGAGAAGTGCGCAGAAGGCAGGGAGAGGACGTCGAAGAGGAAAGATCGCACGCCTGTGGCTCTCATCGCTTGGAGAGACTGCTCTTCGAGCATCTGATTATGATATAGTAGAATTCTAATGGGCGAGGACTCTGAGAAGCCTGGAGATGAGAATAGAACAATGTTGCAAGCAGGAGAAGTGCGCAGAAGGCAGGGAGAGGACGTCGAAGTGGAAAGATCGCACGCCTGTGGCTCTCATCGCTTGGAGAGACTGCTCTTCGAGCATCTGATTATGATATAGGAGAATTCTAATGGGCGAGGACTCTGAGAAGCTTGGAGAAGAGAATAGAACCATGCTGCAAGCAGCAGCAGCGCGCAGAAGGCAGGGAGAGGACGGCGAAGTGGAAAGATCGCACGCCTCAAGGTATCCGCTCGCGTGGAGTGCCTGCTCTTCGAGC
The DNA here is from genome assembly GCA_946814055.1 of Caenorhabditis sp. 36 PRJEB53466. Classification (NCBI taxonomy): domain Eukaryota; kingdom Metazoa; phylum Nematoda; class Chromadorea; order Rhabditida; family Rhabditidae; genus Caenorhabditis; species Caenorhabditis sp. 36 PRJEB53466. Next base: position 5,047,585 of record CAMPFS010000004.1, on the reverse strand, counting down.
ATCTGATTATGATATAGTGGAATTCTGATGGGCGAGGACTCTGAGAAGTTTGGAGAAGAGAATAGAACCATGCTGCAAGCAGCAGCAGCGCGCAGAAGGCAGGGAGAGGACGGCGAAGTGGAAAGATCGCACGCCTCAAGGTATCCGCTCGCGTGGAGTGCCTGCTCTTCGAGCATCTGATTATGATATAGGAGAATTCTAATGGGCGAGGACTCTGAGAAGCTTGGAGAAGAGAATAGAACCATGCTGCAAGCAGCAGCAGCGCGCAGAAGGCAGGGAGAGGACGGCGAAGTGGAAAGATCGCACGCCTCAAGGTATCCGCTCGCGTGGAGTGCCTGCTCTTCGAGCATCTGATTATGATATAGTGGAATTCTAATGGGCGAGAACTCTAAGAAGCCTGGAGAAGAGAATAGAAGAATGATGGAAGCAGGAGAAGTGCGCACAAGGCAGGGAGAGGACGGCGAAGCGAATCAATCGCACACAAGTGGCTCAGCTCGCTTCCAGTGGCTGCTGCTTGCAGCATGGTTCTATTCTCTTTTTCAAGCTTCTCAGAGTCCTCGCCCATAAGAATTCCACTATATCATAATCAGATGCTCGAAGAGCAGGCACTCCACGCGAGCGGATACCTTGAGGCGTGCGATCTTTCCACTTCGCCGTCCTCTCCCTGCCTTCTGCGCGCTGCTGCTGCTTGCAGCATGGTTCTATTCTCTTCTCCAAACTTCTCAGAGTCCTCGCCCATCAGAATTCCACTATATCATAATCAGATGCTCGAAGAGCAGGCACTCCACGCGAGCGGATACCACTGGCGTGCGATCTTTCCTCTTCGCCGTCCTCTCCCTGCCTTCTGCGCACTTCTCCTGCTTCCATCATTCTTCTATTCTCTTCTCCAGGCTTCTCAGAGTCCTCGCCCATCAGAATTCCACTATATCATAATCAGATGCTCGAAGAGCAGGCACTCCACGCGAGCGGATACCTTGAGGCGTGCGATCTTTCCACTTCGCCGTCCTCTCCCTGCCTTCTGCGCGCTGCTGCTGCTTGCAGCATGGTTCTATTCTCTTCTCCAAGCTTCTCAGAGTCCTCGCCCATTAGAATTCTCCTATATCATAATCAGATGCTCGAAGAGCAGGCACTCCACGCGAGCGGATACCTTGAGGCGTGCGATCTTTCCACTTCGCCGTCCTCTCCCTGCCTTCTGCGCTGCTGCTGCTTGCAGCATGGTTCTATTCTCTTCTCCAAGCTTCTCAGAGTCCTCGCCCATTAGAATTCTCCTATATCATAATCAGATGCTCGAAGAGCAGGCACTCCACGCGAGCGGATACCACTGGCGTGCGATCTTTCCTCTTCGCCGTCCTCTCCCTGCCTTCTGCGCACTTCTCCTGCTTCCATCATTCTTCTATTCTCTTCTCCAGGCTTCTCAGAGTCCTCGCCCATCAGAATTCCACTATATCATAATCAGATGCTCGAAGAGCAGGCACTCCACGCGAGCGGATACCTTGAGGCGTGCGATCTTTCCACTTCGCCGTCCTCTCCCTGCCTTCTGCGCGCTGCTGCTGCTTGCAGCATGGTTCTATTCTCTTCTCCAAGCTTCTCAGAGTCCTCGCCCATTACAATTCTCCTATATCATAATCAGATGCTCGAAGAGCAGGCACTCCACGCGAGCGGATACCTTGAGGCGTGCGATCTTTCCACTTCGCCGTCCTCTCCCTGCCTTCTGCGCGCTGCTGCTGCTTGCAGCATGGTTCTATTCTCTTCTCCAAGCTTCTCAGAGTCCTCGCCCATTAGAATTCTCCTATATCATAATCAGATGCTCGAAGAGCAGGCACTCCACGCGAGCGGATACCACTGGCGTGCGATCTTTCCTCTTCGCCGTCCTCTCCCTGCCTTCTGCGCACTTCTCCTGCTTCCATCATTCTTCTATTCTCTTCTCCAGGCTTCTCAGAGTCCTCGCCCATCAGAATTCCACTATATCATAATCAGATGCTCGAAGAGCAGGCACTCCACGCGAGCGGATACCTTGAGGCGTGCGATCTTTCCACTTCGCCGTCCTCTCCCTGCCTTCTGCGCGCTGCTGCTGCTTGCAGCATGGTTCTATTCTCTTCTCCAAGCTTCTCAGAGTCCTCGCCCATTACAATTCTCCTATATCATAATCAGATGCTCGAAGAGCAGGCACTCCACGCGAGCGGATACCTTGAGGCGTGCGATCTTTCCACTTCGCCGTCCTCTCCCTGCCTTCTGCGCGCTGCTGCTGCTTGCAGCATGGTTCTATTCTCTTCTCCAAGCTTCTCAGAGTCCTCGCCCATTAGAATTCTCCTATATCATAATCAGATGCTCGAAGAGCAGGCACTCCACGCGAGCGGATACCACTGGCGTGCGATCTTTCCTCTTCGCCGTCCTCTCCCTGCCTTCTGCGCACTTCTCCTGCTTCCATCATTCTTCTATTCTCTTCTCCAGGCTTCTCAGAGTCCTCGCCCATCAGAATTCCACTATATCATAATCAGATGCTCGAAGAGCAGGCACTCCACGCGAGCGGATACCTTGAGGCGTGCGATCTTTCCACTTCGCCGTCCTCTCCCTGCCTTCTGCGCGCTGCTGCTGCTTGCAGCATGGTTCTATTCTCTTCTCCAAGCTTCTCAGAGTCCTCGCCCATTACAATTCTCCTATATCATAATCAGATGCTCGAAGAGCAGGCACTCCACGCGAGCGGATACCTTGAGGCGTGCGATCTTTCCACTTCGCCGTCCTCTCCCTGCCTTCTGCGCGCTGCTGCTGCTTGCAGCATGGTTCTATTCTCTTCTCCAAGCTTCTCAGAGTCCTCGCCCATTAGAATTCTCCTATATCATAATCAGATGCTCGAAGAGCAGGCACTCCACGCGAGCGGATACCACTGGCGTGCGATCTTTCCTCTTCGCCGTCCTCTCCCTGCCTTCTGCGCACTTCTCCTGCTTCCATCATTCTTCTATTCTCTTCTCCAGGCTTCTCAGAGTCCTCGCCCATCAGAATTCCACTATATCATAATCAGATGCTCGAAGAGCAGGCACTCCACGCGAGCGGATACCTTGAGGCGTGCGATCTTTCCACTTCGCCGTCCTCTCCCTGCCTTCTGCGCGCTGCTGCTGCTTGCAGCATGGTTCTATTCTCTTCTCCAAGCTTCTCAGAGTCCTCGCCCATTAGAATTCTACTATATCATAATCAGATGCTCGAAGAGCAGTCTCTCCAAGCGATGAGAGCCACAGGCGTGCGATCTTTCCTCTTCGACGTCCTCTCCCTGCCTTCTGCGCACTTCTCCTGCTTCCATCATTCTTCTATTCTCTTCTCCAGGCTTCTCAGAGTCCTCGCCCATCAGAATTCCACTATATCATAATCAGATGCTCGAAGAGCAGGCACTCCACGCGAGCGGATACCTTGAGGCGTGCGATCTTTCCACTTCGCCGTCCTCTCCCTGCCTTCTGCGCGCTGCTGCTGCTTGCAGCATGGTTCTATTCTCTTCTCCAAGCTTCTCAGAGTCCTCGCCCATTAGAATTCTCCTATATCATAATCAGATGCTCGAAGAGCAGTCTCTCCAAGCGATGAGAGCCACAGGCGTGCGATCTTTCCTCTTCGACGTCCTCTCCCTGCCTTCTGCGCACTTCTCCTGCTTGCAACATTGTTCTATTCTCTTCTCCAGGGTTCTCAGAGTCCTCGCCCATTAGAATTCTACTATATCATAATCGGATGCTCGGAGAACAGGCACTCCACGCGAGCGGATACCACAGGCGTGCGATCTTTCCTCTTCGCCGTCCTCTCCCTGCCTTCTGCGCACTTCTCCTGCTTGCAACATGGTTCTATTCTCTTCTCCAAGCTTTCAGAGTCCTCGCCCATTAGAATTCCACTATATCATCATCGGATGCTCGAAGAGCAACCACTCCGGTGACAGTTCCATGCTATGTTCAAACAGCGAGAGATTTCGCCGTGAAGAAGCTGAATAAATTTTATGGGGATTCTGAAGAAGTAACCTTGTATCCCATTCATTCATTTTTATGCTTTCAGGCTCTTTTACATTGATTCTCCTCTGATTTTTATTGAAATCCCTGTCAAAATCCAACAAATGCCACTTTCTGCTAAACAAGGCGCAGTACGATGCTTCAAAAACCGGCGGGTGTCCGCCGGGCCTCCAAAACCGCTAGCTGAGTGTGGAGGCCCGGCGGACACGGCGGTCCAACATAATAGAACTGAGCAGAATAGAACCGCGACATAATGGAACTGCGCAGAATAGAACCGCGACACAATAGAACCGGCCACAATATAACTGTTTGGAGCGCCTTTTAAACCTTTCTGTAGAATAATTGATGCGTAGAAAAAGATAATTTTTGAATCTCGTGATCGATTTATTGCATTCATTAATTTCTCTTCCGTGATCCCTCTTCTCTACGGTAACGAAAACCCACAGAAAATAAATTTATTGTACTATCCAAAACGGAAGGAAACCAATTTTCTAGGTATAAACTGTGGTCTTCTGCTTAATTGTTCGAGACGAAAAATTTTGCGAAAGTTAATTGAAAGGATATAAATACATATAAATACACAAGAACAGTTCTATTCTGCGCAGTTCTATTATGTCGCAGTTCTATTATGGTGCGGATCTATTCTGTGCAGTTTTATTATGTTGGACCGCCGTGGACACCGGCAAAAACATCAAGAAGAATTAATATGAAACAGCCAGAAAGCATAAAAATAAATGAATGAAATACAAGAATACTTTTTCAGAATCCCTATGAAATTTATTCAGTTTCTTTACAATCTCTTTCTGTCTGAAAGTAGTGTGGAACTGCTACCGGAGTGGCTGCTCTCGACGATGTCATAGTGGAATTCTGATAGGCACGTACTCTGAGACGCCTCAAGAAGGCATCTGGAATTCTAATGAAGAGGGATTTAGAGAAGCCTGGAGAAGGCAATAGATACCTGCTGAAAGCGGCAGAAGTGCGTAGACGGCAAGGAGGGACGGCGAAGTCGAAGGATCGCACGCAAGTGGCTCTGCTCGCTCGGAGTGGCTGCCGTCCGAGCGTCCGCCGTTCTCAATGTGGAATTCTGATGGGGCGGGATTCGAAAGGATACTTGTAAAGAGCCCGAGAGTCGGTAATATCCAGATTGCTGGAATTTTTTTAAAAGGTTCAGCAATCTGGACATTTCCGACTTTACCGCGACTGTAACAGGTTGTCAGGTTGCCTCAAGTGCCTATAGCCGGAGAAACTGCTCTCGGAGTATGCGAAATTGCAATTGGGGAATTTTGATGGGAATGGATTTTGAGAAGCATGGAGAAGGTTGTAGAAGACTTCTGGAGACAGCACAAATCGCTGTAATATTTCCGAAAATAAGCAATCTGACAAACAAAATTTACGATTCAGAAGAAGTTTAACTTTTAAAGCACGTTGTGGTCTGAAGATAGCTAAAATTCGAAAGTGTTTTATTTTCTAGATTGCGATTCAGGGGATCTCTTTGACGATTGTTCTTCCTTCTCGCTATTCGTCTCCGAAATAGTGCTCAAAACGGTGGACGCCTTCGCAAAACGATTGGGTCCTTTCGATTGGAGACTCTGCAAAATGACTGTATTGGACGAGAGACTGAAAGAGATTCACGTGTTGGACGGCTTCAGGGACATCTCTGTTCGACGACGTGTACATGGCTGAAATACTCAATCGATTCAATCTCTCTTTCCCAGTTCGCAACCTCGCACAATCCGCAGTGTCTTCTCGTTCTGCGTCCGTTCCATCTGCGTCGTTTCCGTCTTTTTCGTCGTATCCGGCTCCAACGGCGTCACCAGATTCTCCGCGTAATCGTGAATCGGCGGAAGCTGGAATTCTGCCAACTCGGCCGTCGGAAACGCGAGTTGCGCCCGTCCGTCGATGCTTTTTCGCCAGTGCTTCACGTCGGCCAGACAGGCGTAAACGAGAAGAGCTCCGAGAAGGAGAGTGAAAGCGCCGATTCCGACCAGACTGATTGTGGATCTTAAAGTATTTGCTCACAAAGAATATGTCGGAGTCTCACGAGAGAAATTCACTCGATCCTTGGACGGCTTCGATGAGCACAATTTGGAGAAGAAAAAAGAATCCGATCCCTTTCATTTTTTGCATTTGAAGATCAAAAAATCGGAAGTTTTTATTCGAAAAAAAAGCTAATAGAAATGAAAGTCCTACCGACTCTTACTCTAAGCAAGAGATTTAGCCGGTTGGAAGCGGAGAGGGCCTCCACGTTGTTTTATGCGATTTCGGATGACTTCTGGAAGCTCGCCCAGTCCTTTCTTGTCCTGAAAACAAACGATTCAAAAGAGGATCTGCCAGTTGAAAAGTGTACACTTTGGAAAGTTTCCAGAATGGAAATCAATGTCCTCGTGGAAGCGAGGGCAGTTCCGTTGCAGGTGTGCGCGAACTTGATCGTCCCGTCGGCCGTTTTGTACTTGATCCCGAGGCGACGTGTTTGGAAGTCCGTGCAATTGCTGGCCGAAGACACTTCTCCGTACAGCTTCCTTCCGGGCATCCACGCTTCGATATCGAATTTGCGAGCAGCTGAGGCTCCAAGCTCCTCCGACGGCATTTCTAGCTGTCTGCAACGCCCAGAGGTTCTGTTTCTCTATAAAATTCTCTGTATTACCTGCAGTGAATTCCCAGTGCCTGGAATGTTCCTTTTTGCACTTCCACAAGGAAATCCAGCTCGGCATTGCTCTGCTCGGGGGTGCAAACCACGAACATTTCCACTTTGCTGAACTCGTGAACTCGGTACAATTTGGCTTCGCTGGCCGATTTGCTAATCTCCGTTCGGAAGCATTTGCTGAGAGAAACGAGTCGGATGGGAAGCTGCTCCTCCTGGAATGTCCTTCCTCTCAAGAAGGCCGCGATTCCCATTTCGGCGGTGCCCGACAGCTTGGTGTGTTTCTCATCGCCGACGAGAGTGTACTGAATCGGATGGTCGCTACGTTGCATGACTCCGCACGCATGCGTCACTTCTCCGGAGACTATGTCCGGAACAGTAATGGGTCGGAATCCAAGGGCACAAACTCTTTCGTGTGCATAGTCCAGAATAGCCTTCTCGAGACTGGCCAGTGCGCCGAGGAACACGTAAGATCTCTGTCCGGATGCGTCTGTCGGGTGGAGCAGGGACCTCCACGTCTGCACGAGCTTCTCGGCCGTTAGGCACTCGTTTTCTCGCTTCTCTCCCCATTCGCCAACTACTTTCGCATTCTCCTCGCCGCCACGTGGCACTCCGTCCTGTGTCATGTTCGGAATGAGCAACGCTTCGTCGTAGAGCTCATTCCAAAGCTGTGCGTACTTTGACTCGGTGATTCCGTCCGGCTTCTTCTCTCCAGAATGCATCATACTTTGAATGACCGCCCATTTTTCGCGTACTTTGTCAATATCGCCGACTCCTTTCCGATGCCTAAACGAGTGAGATGATCAACTGAAACGGAACGTAACGACGCACAAAATGTTTTCTTTGATCACTTCCAGATTTTTGTCGTCTAATAGGAATTCAAAGTTGAGATCAGGTCGGAGTGTCGGCGGCGGAGCATTCTCTTCCGAACTCGACGCTTCCGTAGATGTCAGCCGCCTCGCGAGCCCGAATTTCAAATTTCTGCTTCTGAGAGCTAACTGACAAAATCTTTGCATCTGAGATGGGAAAACCAATATTGAAAATTCTAAAAACTGTCAGCGAGATATGAAATAGGAATTGCACGGATAACAATATAATCGCAACATAATTAGGGTTTTATTTTTGAAGATTTATTCAATTCACATAAAAAGATCGGAATGAAGATGAACAAAAACCAGAATATAAATTACAACTAACGCGTTATAACGACGGAATGAGACAGTAATCATTTCCTCTTTTTCTGCGCATAAACTGCGTACTTTTCGAGAGCCAGGTTGATCATCTGGAGGCAATGTTCCGAATTCACCTCGTCGATTCCCTTCGTCGGCAGCTCCTTCTCTTTGTACTTTTTCAAAGTCGACGCCATTCTCTTCAACTTGTCCTCTGTTTCGACGGATATTGGCGGGAAACAGTGCCAGAACTGTCTGCACAGCTCTTTCACCGCACTGTGAACGTCGCGCACTTTCGTCAGTTCAACCGGCGTCTCGCACCAATTCTCCGGCGGCGGGGCTCCTTCTGGCTCTTCTTTCATCGCTTCTTCCAGTTCATGAGCCTCCATTTCTTGCTGATCAAGTACCATTTCGCTTCTTTGTAGAATATCCGAGACGGTGAAATTGTCGAAGTAATCGCTGATGATCGTTTTGTACCGCGTCATGTCGGTCGCCGGGTAGACAGCTTCCTCCACTTGGACAGACGAATCAATTCGAATCAGTTGCACTTCCTCCTCTTTGGTCTTCTCGGCCAAATCATCTGATTCCAGTCGGCTCTCCGTCTCGGCAACAACCCTCTGGAATTCACTTCGTTTATAATTACACCGAAAAAAGGGCACCCACATCAAGCACTGCGAATCCCTTCTTCTTATTGTTAACAGAACTCGTCGCTTCGTCTCCGGACCTCCAAGAAGTGGCGAGAATTTTCTCCGATAGATAATTGCATCTCTTGATCAAGTTGCCTTTTGTCATCTTCGGCTCTTCTTTCTGAAAATGAACAATCGATTAGGAGAATACACCTCTCACCGTACATGCACGAAATCTTTCAAGGCGTTATCGTCGATGTGATCCAGATCGAACCGTTTTCTATGAACCTCCTCCTTCGACATCTTCTTCATCTCGTCCTCATCCTCTTTGACACAATCGGCGAAAGGGTCCTTCGGATTCGGAAGAACGTCTCTCTCGCGATGGAAGTAATGCGACTGGAAGAACTTCGTCCAGAACGTTGTCTCGGACATCTCATGAGGAACCAATTCGTGAAACTTCTTGTCCACTGAAATCAGATGAGTAAGAACAGAGACCTTTTAAGAACAGAATGCACCGGCTGGATACGTGGTGTAAATAGCTTGAATGATGTCCTGATTGAGGTTGAGTCTGACCCCATTCGTTCCCTCTTGTTGCACGATGTTCGCGAGGAATGCTCCGTTAATTCCGATCTTAGTCTCGGAAACTCCTTCCTGTTGGTAGTAGTCTTGCCAGAAATCCTGCGGAGTAATCAGTTTCGTCGCCACCAAGTTCTGATAGAGCTTTTCGAGATTACGATCCTCTCGGAGAATCTTTTGTTTCTCTTTCAGTTCCGTGTCCTTCATCTGGCTTTCGTTCGATTGCGCCAGCTCTTTTACGTGCTGTCGGTGGGCAATAAGTGCTTGCTGCAGTGTCTCTTTCACAGAATCTCTTTCGTTAATCAATTCTTCTTTCGAAGCGCCTGGTCGCAAGAACACGAATGTCGCCTGATCCTCGTTCTGGAGACTCAGCTGCAGCTGCACTTTCGATTTGTGCGGAGGAGAGACTCTCTGACCTAAAACCAAACTTTAGGCAGTTCTTATGGGGCTATTCAGCGTATGTTTGTTTTCCGTTTCTTTCGTTTTTTTACATCGCTGAATTGGGTTTTTGACGTAAAAAAACGAAAAAAAAAACGGAAAAAACAATGGGTGCAAGGGATGACTTCGAAATGTAGAATCAAAAAGTAAGAAACACCAAAAGAGTGTTCCTTGTATTTTGAGGTTCTCAGTCTCGGTACGAACCGAGTAATGCATTTCGAAAGCATTCCTTGTGAGTGATTACCTATGATACGAGTGAATTTGATAGTGAGGACTTCCGGACTCGTGTTGTCTCTCCACTCGGTGTACTCTCGATAGACGGACAGGCGTCCGATGGGAGACCGCCCATCACCCGCTTTTCTGTATTTGACGTGATCCACTCTCAGAAGCAGATTGGATTCGTCCTCCATCTGAGAATCTAACGTAGCCAAAAAGAAACAAAAAGCTGACAATGTAAGTTATTTAATGGCAGTATTGACCAAAAAGAACACAAACGAGCACATTTTAGAGAAACTTTTCATTTCAAGAACATGACACGTTTCAAAATACCCATATAACAATTAGATTTTCCCGTATGGTCTGCGACCCGGTGGTGGTGTACCCGATCCTCCTCGATCTTTGTTTCTGATTCTGTCGGCTGGGCTGGAAGGTCTGTCGTTCCGGTCGAGCAGATTCGCGTAGAGCATCGCCTTGTTTCCGAACTTTTCTCTTCCCACAAACTCCCGCCGTATGTCGTTCTCTTTCTGTCCAATCACCGCGCACATCTTCGCGAAGATATTGATGTTTACCTCTGAAAAGGAACTGATCCTTTATGTCCTTTCATTCTTGGCTCACTTTTTCCCTGTATAACTGGCTTCTCCTTCTCCTTTTTTATTGATTTCTTGGCTCCGCCTATGTCTTCATCAGCGTCTATCTTCCGTTTCCTCATGAATATCTCCAGTGGAGACAGTCCGTCTGTCGAATCGTCTTGTCCGAAAAATGGGAATGTGATAAATTGCCTGAAGCACTCTCACTGATAATACTCGTACCTTCAGAGCAACTCACTTGTCAACCACATCTTCATCCTCCAAATCCACGCTCATCAGCTTATCCACGTTCAATGTCGCCATGAATGTTTTGTAAACATTCGCGTGCGCATCCGAATACTTTGTATACTTCATAATGTGCCTTGCCAGTTCCACAAGAGCCACCCGCATTTGCTCTGAAGCGTCCGCCAGATCCATAACCGAACAAAGTCCGATGTTCGCAGTCGCGGGAATGATCAGTTCTCGCTGAGTTCGCATTTGCAGCAGTTTCATCACTGTCTCTCTGCACTTTTCCTGGTCATATGAAGAGAGAGTGAATTGAGTGATTGTGGTAATCAGGGGTTCGAGTTCGTTTCGCACAATTTCATGGAAAATGAACGTGTCTTTCGCAAACTTCGGAACATTTTTAGAGATTTGAAGCAACCGCTGCTCGATGTCTGTGCGCCTCCTGCTCTCCGTTTTCTCTTCCAACCGGGCTTTGGCCACGAACCTCAACTCGACCTGTTTCAGCATGTGTTTGAACTGACCCATATTCAGCGGTTCTCTCGGACGACGTAACCGTTCCGGTCTTAGCAGTTTTCCAACGAATCGTCTTTCTGAATAATCTCGGGCGAGAATGGAAATTGGTATTTTGGAAAGTGCTCACTGCTGTTCGTAAAATCTATTTCCTGGATAAATATTCTTCCTCTGTTCGACATAAGAACGTGCGAAACGAGTTTATCAGGAACATTAACTTCGGGAGTCAACGTTTTCTGAAAAGATGTCATAGGAGCTGCACTTAAAGGGGCCAATCTACCTCGAGATCAAGCATGACACATCTTCCGTCGCGAACGAATTGGGTCAAACAGGCCGAAGGGCGAGAGTACGCTTGCACTGTTGTGAATGGGACCGACGATCGGTAGTTGGGGAACTGATAAAGCGACATCAATTAGGGCGAATGAAAGGGAAGTACCCACAAGTGACCATTTCGTCTTCGGAGCAGTCATCCATGTCAGCATCATCGTGTCGTAAGTCAACCCCGAATCTGCGTATGCCTTTTGTTCGTCTCTCTGCAAGATTTAATATTATTCTGTTTGCAGAAGTGTAATTTCTCACCTGAGCCAGTTTGGTCTTCCGGAGAATGCTGTGAACTGTTGCCGAATGGAACAGTTCGACGTCGTACTTCGTGCAGTCCCGATTGTCCTCTTTCATCGGTATCTTTGTGACGGTCGTGGAGGCGAGGTCGAATGCATTCAGCAGAAGCGAATGAATGGCGTCGAGCATATCTACCGCCTTCCGGGAGATGACCCAGAATTTGAGGAATTCCGTTCCGGGTTGCTCTTTCAAAGGATGCGTCCTCACAGTGCACTTCTCTCCGGTCGCATAAACATTGATTATGAATACTCGCAGAGAGGTGATCGGGCTAAATCTGAAATGTTCGAAAACGCTACGCAATAGCTATTCATGCGTTCGTACGTTTTGTTTGAATCGGAGCGTGCAATTTTATTGCGTGATACCACCAGTTTCGCAACATCATTTTTCAGCCGATCCATCTCTTTTTCTGTTTTTAGACGCGTATAAATGATGAGATTTCCGTTGTTCATAACGCCGAAGGATGAATCCGAACCGGCCAATTCTTCTTTGAAGCGCATCACCTCCGAATTCCTAGGCGTCCGCCTTTCTGAAAACCACAGTTGAAACACGGACGTATGTAGTTATACGTACTATTATTGTATTTTGCATCGTAATTCTCGTCTTTCTGCATCGGAGTCTCCATGGCAAGTGCCTCGATAGCCATTGTCAGTCCGCCAAGCGGAGAAATATCCGTGGCTCTCGAGGAAGGCCGATTCACTGATTCTATCAGTTCGACCAGTTCGGCTCGTGTCAATAACTGGTCTTTCCATTCGGTATCTAACATTTTTCCCATGAAATCGGCGACGGCAAACCGTATTTGCAGATTTCCGTTTGGATAGACGTCGCTTAGAATGCGGTGCAATTCGAAGATTCCTTCCAAACACCACGTCCAAATGGTTTTATCCATTTGCAATTTTCTCGGTTGTGGACCTTCCTTGACTGATACATCAAATGATTCGTAGCATTTGTCGATGAATTTCGCATTGCGATTCAAGAGAAACACTGTCTTCATGTCCAACTGATTCATCTGGATTCAAGTCTGTAAGGCTTCTAGGCATCCAAACATTTCCGAAATACTCAGGTTTCTGAACCCATCGAAAGACAAAAGTGAAGACAAAACAAGATTAGGATTAATTGACTAAGTAGAAACATCAAACGGACAAATGAAGAGATTCAAAATATAATTTACACATGGAATGTCGAAAGAATGCAATCACTTAGCGGCCACTTTCGTTTGGCCTTTGGCGAGCAAGTTCTGCGCGTGAAGAGCCTTATGTTTGTAGTAATTGACACGTACCGGGTCAATCGATTGGAGATCTTCGTAGAGCTGGAATGTTATTGTTTGAGATGTTCTCACTCACTATTACGTACCTTCTTAGCTCTGTCGACGCTTTCCTCGGCCGACTTTTTATTTTCAATATTCTCGAGCATCATATCAGCGATGAACGCGAGAAGGAACGGGGAGCGCTTGTCTTCCGAAGTCGTTTCGTACAGATCTTCAACGAAACTGACGACGTCAACGTTCGAAGTGACTCCGTTGGAAATCAGAAGTCCGGAAAGATAGTTCCAAGCGCTTTCGTTGTTCGGAAGATTTTCAATGAACCGCTTCGCCAAGCTAAAGTCATATTAAATTGAACCTTCCCGATGAAAAGGGAAACTTACTTGATTTCGATGTCCATCTGTTCTTTATCCTCTGTTTTGTCGTACAAAGTGAGCAAAAAGTAGCGGTAGTTGTATGACGAGTTGTTGCGGCTGTCGATGAGCAACATACGGAGAGCGAAAGAGAGCTCTTGATCCAACGAAATCTTGCTTTTGAAGGTGCGAACGACCCATTGTCTGTGCTGCCATGCATGATAGTTCTTGTTTTCGTCGTGAATGACATCAGCGGTGAATTGCAGCTCGTCAGTAGCAGCAGTCTCGCCCATCAACTCGACAATGAAACGACGGTGATGCCAGACTTGGTAGTTCTTCGGCGATTCCTGGATGATTTCATCCAGATAACGCATCTCCTTCTTCAAATCCCACTTCAATTCGGTCAGACACGTACGTCGGTACTGCCAGACAGTGTAGTTGGCCGGATTCAGACGGATACAGTCCTCCAGAAGTGCCATCACCCGAGGTGATTTTTCATTCTTGATGAGCACAGCACGGAAGTAGGCGAATGCGTCGATGACTAAAAAACCGAATAGAAAATGATGGAAATGAAAAGCTCACAAGCTTCTGACACAGCAATTTTCACAGCAACTTCCTCTTCCTTGGAAGGGTAAATTGGAGTGATATCTTTCCACTCGGCGTTGTCCTTGTACAGCGCAGAAGAGCAAATGTCGCTATCAGCCATTTTATCTTAACATTGAGATATTTTAGGATACTGACTTGTAAAACGCTTGAAAAATTCAAAAAAATTAAGCTATCTGTAGGATCGAAACGAAATTCAGATTGAATGAAAAAAAGCTCAAAATTTGCAAATAGTTTTTTGACAAAAACAACGTACGCAATGCGCCGTACTTTGTTGGGCTCTGTGCAAACACGCTGTCGAGGGTAGATTTACGGCGCGCCAACACGATTTCTTTTCGCCCCGTTCTGAAAAGACTACTTTCCTTTAGAAGTTAGACGAATGGATTTCAAACATGGAGACGACATCAGAAATATGGGCCTTGACGAAATGCGTAAGTTACTTACGAGTCGGTAATAGAAATTGCATTCATTTGATTACAGGACGGCAGAAAGTGTTGCTCGCAAGTGAATTGAAAGCAATCGACGCACAAATAAGCGATCTGGCATTCAATAATTATGGAACTTATGCTGATGCTGGGAGAGCTACTCATGATTGCTCCAAAACAGTATGTTCCCGATTTGAAATGATCAAAAATTGTGTACATTCAGTTTGGCGAGATGCGAGACAAAACCGTCGATCTATCGGCACAAGCAGAAGAGCTCACTGTCGCATTCCAAGTGTTCAGGACCAAAGCAAAAACGCTTGCGGAAGAACAGGAACTCGTCAGAAAGGCGTTAGATAAATCAAATCCTATCTGGGAACTCCTCACTCTTCCTTCTGTTAGTTCTACTTTTTAAAAAATTTTTAAATATTCCTTGCGAACCTCGTATTTCAGCGCATGGACATTTGCATACGAGCCGGCTACTATGACCTGGCCTACACGCTCACCAACTACGGAATGCAGCTTCAGCAGCAAACACAACTCTACAAAAATCCACTGATAAAGGTATGCTTCTCTCTCCTCCTGGCGTTTCCATTCTGACTGTTCTACAGAAAGTAGCTGATCGTCTCGTGGAAGCCCGTTCTTATTTGCTCGAAGAGCTTTTCAACAAATTCGCCGGCCCACTGGATTTGGCCGAATCAATTAAAGTGGTGAACAACGTGCGGAAGATGCCATATTTGACCGCCAACCAGTTGCGAATCGCTGTTCTTCAACACAGAGATATATATTTGGAAAAGCAAATTTTGGATATTTCGGTAAGCAAAAAAACAAAAAAACACGCTCATGAATGGTTGATATACGGAATGGTTACGTAATCTGATTATCAGTTCTTCAAGTAGGCGTCTCCTTCAATGTAGCGCAAGTATCCTTTTCCACTCGGAAGCGGCTGAGTTCTGCACTTTTCGGCGATCCCTCCGCAGAGCTGCTCGATCACTTGGTCGTTGCTCAGAGACGGTTGGGCGATGACGGTCTCTCCAGAGACCCAGTTAACTGGAGTTGCTACTGGAGCCTTAGTAGCGAGTTGCACTCCATCCACCATTCTGAGGATCTCGCTGTAATCAAAAGGATATTGTACTTTCTCGAGAAGAACCTATGCTGTACGTACTTAAAGTTTCTTCCGAAGGTGGCCGGATACAGAATCTTGGCCTTGAGCTTCTTGTCGGGACCAAAGAGCATGACAGCTCTCGCGGAGAGACAGATTCCCTGCGCGTTCACCTCTTCGGGATCAATCATTCCCAGTTCGGTGCAAATTGATCGATCCACGTCGGCGATAATCTCGAACGGCAGAAAATCGTTTGCGTTCAGATATCCCTTTGCCACCGCGTTGATATCTTTTGCCCATTGGCGATGAGTCTCGTCGGAGTCGATGCTGATCGCCAGAATTTCCACGTTTCGCTTCTTGAACTCCGGAGTTAACTTGACGAGCTCGGCGAGCTCCGTAGTGCAGACTGGAGTGAAGTCCGCCGGGTGACTGAACAGCATAAGCCAGCTAAAACACTCTGGGATGACGCAAAATTAGCTTTAATGACTTACTTGTCTCCGATGTAGCCGTGTAGGCTGTCGAGTTTTCGGAGGTTAGTAACGAATGAGAAATTAGGAACCGTGTCTCCAAGCTTCATTTTCAGACTGAAAAGAAAACAGACAAACTGTGGTTTTGCTTAGGGGTGTGGGAGGAGAGAAGAAAATCAAAACAAAAATCAATTTGCAGGGAAGCAGCGATATTATTGTGCAAGTCATCGAAATCTACCGAACCAGCATGTACGACACCCTCGTCCTCTATCTGGCTGTATTCCCAGAAAACGAAATTGTCAGAAAAGATGTATGTTGAGAATGCAATTTTCTAATAGACGAGAAGAAATTGGAGAAAACTTCCAATGGAAAGGTGTAAATAAATATTGTGTTTCAGCCGAATGCGGACCCGAGATGGGAGTCGTGGCCAGTGCTGCCGCCCAATTCTATTCTTTCGCAATGGGCCATTTCAAATGTCAAGAAGATGTTGGATCTTATCACGAAGGCGGATGTCAAGTGAGTCTCCCTATTTTATTTTTCATGTCATTCTTCTTCCGTTTCAGATCTTCAGTCGATCTTTCTGCAGTGTGGAATAAGCTGATGGCGATGGCTTCTTCGTTCGGAAGAATGGGAATTGATTTCCGCCCTCTTATTGCTGGGAAGCTGACCACATTAGTGGAACAGAGATTCCGACAAAACGTTCATGACGCGACGAACCGTCTCACTGGATCCTCTCGAGACATCGTCATGATCGGAATAGACCCTGCTTCCCTGCCCCAGTTCGAATCCTCTCCGGACTCTCCGCCTGTGCCGGTTGCTGAACTCAGTCTTTGGGATGACATGACAGTCTACGCGAATGCTATTGTCGATGCTCTCAATAGTCTCCGTTTCATTCTAACTCCCGTCATACTCTCCACAGTCGTCATCTCGCTCCGCGATTCGGTCCGATCAATTCTCAGCTGGTTGGCCATCTCCCATTCTAACTCGGCGAATTTCACACGAGCCGTCCGAATTGTCTGCACTTGCCTTGCTCCGTTCTTCGAAAAATGCGTTTCATTTTTCTTTCCTCCGGCTGTGGTCACACGAGTTTTCGGTTCCTCAATAACCAAACAGCAATACGTAAGGATTTCGAATGAAAAACAAACGAATGGTTGTCTAATTTCAGCTCTCATTCATTGAACTCGACATGCAGGAGCTCGCTGCTTCTTGTGACGGGGCGGACAAAATTGAGGAAATCGTCCGTCCTCTGCTCCAGAAGAGAACTCTAGCCGATATCAATCTGGATACGGTGCTGAAGGCGAAATTTACGGAAAAGGGAGGTACCGCGAAATTTTTCCTCGAAGACACTCCAGAGGAAGCGGAGGAAATTGCGGTGGAGCAGGAAACGAAGCAAGAGGCGGCAGGAAAAGTTGACGGAAAATCCGTGAAGATCGAAATATCGATTCAGAATGGAAGTGTGAAACCGACTCAGAAGGCAGAAGTCAAAGAGAAGAAGCCAAGTTTTGATAAATTGGAGCAGCCGCCATTGCCATCCATTCCCGAGCATGCTGACGTAATCATTCCGGGAGAGCATCGCGATGTTCTCGTCGAAGAGTCCGTGAGCATTGACAATGTGCTCACAGAAGCCACGCAGGAATACGAATATCAGCAAGAACCAATCGAGAATTCGGCGAGCGCTGAGAATGTGCAGACAGAATCTACCCAAGGAGATGCTCCGGCTCACGAATCCGCCAGCAACGTGAATACAGAATCCACACAGAAAGAAGAACAGAATGAGAATGTGGAACCGGAAGAAGAATGGGGATGGGGAGAAGAGGAAGGTGCCTCGGAAGAAGAAGAAGTGAAGATTCCGATTAAGAAAGGAGGAAAGGATGACTAGAAGAATAATTGTGATAACTTCTTTGGGTTTTATTGCTTGATCGATTTTAATGTAAAAACAAGTATAAATTATTTGGAATGATTAACGAATCATCGGAAACTGAACGAAATAGATAATAAACCATATTTATTATGTCGAAATGATGAGTGGGAAAATAAAAAAGAAATTGTTACAGCTCTATTACACAAATATCACAGTTAAACGCTAAATGAGTGGGAACAGTGGGTCAAGTAGATCGAAAAGCTGCAAGTAACACCAGAATGAATTGATTACGGGGATGGAGATCCGGGCGAGGACGGAGGGAATCAGATGCCGCCGAGTTCCTCCGTCTCTTCGGTGTCGTCGGTGCCTGACCGATCTCTGTGCAGAACGACGATGTCTTCGGAATCCGACATCGGGCTCGTCGTTCCTGCTCCGTTTCTTTGCAAAAGCTCCTGAAGAAAAAAAGTTTTTCAACTGACACTGGCGGACAAAAGCAGTTAGGAGCGGTTACGGTAGAAGCGGAGCACCGTTCCGAACTGACAATACTCACTGCCTGCTCCGGCTCGTCACTCTTCTTCTTAGACCATCTCTGCGCGATCCCCTGCCACACACTTCCCGGCAGTCTCTGATGCTCTTTAATCATCGAACGAATCTCACGTTTTACCGTTTTACGGACCTGCAATTCACTTTTTTCAGTTTTCCGTGTCCTCTCTATTCCCACCTCTTCAGGAGTGACAGTGTCGAAATCGAAATAAATCGGTTTTCCCAGATGAGTGATCATTTTTACAGGGAATCCTCCGTAAATCGGGCATATCGGAATCTTGGTCTTCTCATAAATCCACCGGAAAAAGCTTCTTCCCCATTCTGGAGTGCGGAAGGATTCGCGGCAGTTTTCGGTAAACATCGGGATCACCGGCGTCTTGCTCCCGATGATCACTTTCGCGAATCCGAGCCGCTTTCCCCACAGGATATCGTATACGTTCGGATCGGAGAAAAGAGCTTCGCGGACTCCTCCTGGCGCAATGCACAAAAGATTTCCCTCTTTGAGCTCTTCGGTGCACTCCTCCACAGTTCCGGCAGTGATCGAGAACAGTTTGCAAAGGGGCCGCCAGCCGGGAATCTTGAAGATGAACTTGTCTCCAACGCAATGAAGGGAACGCTTCTTGTGGATCACGAGTTTGGAAATGAGGTAGTAGACGTCGAGAGGGAGACATCCGTGGTAGTAGATGAAGAGGGCGGGTCCTTCCTCCGGAACATTCTCGATTCCGCGCAGTTCATATCCGTGCCACACACTTCCGACTCCGTCCCAGAATGAAGCAATTGACACTCGTGCACCCTCCCAGTAACTGAAAATAGAACATGAGTAATTGTTGAATTCGATTTGTCACCTTGTGTGATATGCTTCACGAATCTGATGACGTTGTCCGTAAATGTGAACAAAAATGACACATCCGTAGATGAAGAGAACGAGGAAAATGGGGAATATGAAGAGGATTATGAACGGCAGGAGCAGCCATAGAAGGTACTGAAAACAAACGGATGTTATCGATAACTATGACTTCAACTGAAAGTGACACCTCTGGCACGAACTCGTAAATAGCGTTAGCTCCATTCAGAATAATACCGTGAATCCATTGAAACATCGGAGCGACACTGTTTTCGATGTTAGTGTAAGCAGAGCATTGGAAATGGGAAATGGAGCCATTTCGGGTCGAATCAGAGAGAAAGAGTGGGAAGAGACGAGAGCGTGTAAAAGAGGGAAGCGCAGACGGAAAGGGAGACTCGCAGCTGATGAAGCCAACAAGAGACTGTTATGTATTCGGGAAGCAACGTGGGAGTGGACGCGAACGAATCTAATGATAAGATAAGGCTTACCTACCTCAAGATAGTCCAAATCGATGTAATCGACCGCCCACGTGATCCAGAGCAGAAGAACTTCGACGTGCGGCTGAAGGAATCCGGGCCAGGCAACATCTGAAATGGTTCGGTAATTCGGCGGAAGGATCCCCCTCGGTCACCTTGTAAGGCCTGAATCCATTCCGAAATTGCCATGGCTTCACCCGACGCCTTGAGCAAAAAGGTTAATGAACAGGAAATTAATGAGGGGAAAGATATGTAAGAACGCATTGGAACATTCAAATGGGAATTGCACTGATGGGAATTGTTGACGTGTTCATTGAAGCTGAATTTCAGCTAACCATAAATAACAAAAACAATTGAAAACGAACAAATTCTAAATTTTCCTATGAATTGTGACTATTTCTTAATCATCATGCTTCTCTTCTTCTTTCCATCGTCCCGTATCGAAAATTGTGAAGATTCCGTCATTCAGAAGAAGTTGCACTTTCGCAGTCTCGAAAGCCTCCTTCTCGCTTTCCCGAACTGCCAGCACATCCATGAAACCACAATCAACCACACCTGTCACTGGGATCCGCAACTGAAAAAAGAATAATTCAAAAAAAAAATGAATTGACAAAAACCAACCCTGCTTTTCTTTTTGTCCACGTAGTTGTGACGTCGATCGGAGAGCTCCACACTGCCAACTGAAATCGGTGCTCCAATGGCTTCCTGAAGAAGAGAGAATCGATATGTAACGGCTAATTTGAGTGAGCGGTGAGCAGATGCTTCGGGCGGACTCACCAAGGCTTTCGGGTGCTCGAGCACAATTTTGAGACTCTCGTTGTAGTGCGGTAACGACCGAACTTTCCACTGAACGGACTTTTGAGCGAGATAGAGTCCAGTTGAGCCCATGACGAACACGCCCGCCGCCACTTTCACGAGAGTTGTCGTCTGAACCTGAAACACGAACATTCACAGTAGAGTAATTGAGCCTCAATTACCATTAAACTGAGCGAGCACTTTTACGGTATTCTCATCTGTGCAAATGCAATCTGAAACTGTAAATAACTGGGAAAAGGCTGGAATCTAGTTGCACCATGAAGTTGGCCGTCAGTCAATGGGCGAATAAGCAATTATAGGAAGCCGAGTGTGAGTGAGAGTAAGGGGAAGCAAAGAAACAGAAAGAAAAGGAGGCTTTATTTTGAATGCGGGGCAAATATTTACAGAGCGGCAGGTTCTGTAACATCACACAGGATTCTCCTTGTACAGAGTCCACGCACACGTCTGGCCGATTCCCGTCATTCCGACCATTGTCCAGCCCTCTTCTTCCAGCTTATCCAAAACTTTTCGAGGGGACCATTTTGTTACGTATTCCTACAAGACGCGTACTTGACAATATTCCAATTGAAAGGACGAATAAATGCCATTGAGAAGGACACTTTCGCAAAAACAGCTTGAAAGACACTAGCAGCTGACACTTTTTTCTCAATTTCTGTTGAAAAACGATCACCTGAAACTCGTTTCCCAGCTGTTTTGTCAGTTTCGCCTCGAGCTTCTCCATCAACTTCGGATCGCTCTCTCCGTCGCCGACCATCGTGGGACCACATTCCATGCGGATTTGGGTGGAAATGAGAATGTACGGCATCGGGGAATAGGCAGAATACGGTTGTTTCGATCGATGAAGTGAAGCAATAACAACAGGTTTCTCAATGAGAAAGGAAGAGAGAAAGGGTCAAGTAGACAGACAAACAACGATAAAAACGAGGACATTTGATAAAAATGAGAGGAGAGAAACAGAAATGAAATAAGCTTCATTCACCCGACTGACAATCTAGCCATTCAGGTATTCAGAGGTGGCGAACCAGGAAAATACGAAGTCAGAGCGAAAATCACAAAAATATTTTATTTAATAGTCTCAATTTTCAATAAGGAAAAGTTTATATGCATGATTGTAAGAAAGGAGAGATTGAAGAGTATTGAAGGAGAACCCGACGGAGGGATTTAGAGAGACAGTGAGAGTTCGGATAAAACGGAGCCTGAGAGGATTACTGGTCGTGCGCTGGCATGCTGAGTCCCTCGTCCTCGTTGAATATTGCCGTTTTCAGACGGTTCGTCTTCAGTGCCTGGTTCTTTGCGATGAGGAGATCGTTCAGATGGTTCACCCTAAAAGACAGTACTTATTGGGGAAACAGAAACAAACCACTCACGTCTTTATTTTGTGTTCGACGTCGGTCTTTGTTGGCAAAGGCTTCAGAGCCTCCCAGAAGACGAAGCCGTCTTCTTCTCGTACAGTAATCCGTTGCTCGGCCACTAACTCTTTGATCAGAGTGTTCGTCTCAGTTGGCGATGCGATATGTGCCAGCTGTGCGATGTCTGTCAGCCGAATCGAAGCGAACATCTTCGTCAGCGACAGAATGGTTTTCTTTCTCATCTCGTTCACGACCAAATTCGCGAGTTCCAGGTTTCCGTCGTTTTTCAGCCTCTCTTTCAATGTTCCAATCAATTCTTCCAGTTTCGCTGGCGTATTTCCACTCCTTGAGAACTTGACCTCTGCGAAGATCTTGTATTCATTCGTCTTTGATTTTGAATTACGGGCTCCCACTTGCTTCTCCGGGAAGTCGATGACCTTTCCGTTCAGAAGAAGAGAGAGAAGTACGAACCTGCACCGAATATCTTTTGCTCTATTCTACAGCCTACAAACTTACTTTTTGTATCCATCCACATGCTGATCCTGCACCGAATGAGCCGGAATCGACACGCAGTTCTCGAGCAGAAGGAAGGCGTCTTCGTATCGTTTCAGTTCGATCAGAATGCACGCGCCGTTGTAGAGGTATTCGAGGACAAACTTGGGATTGAGGAATGGAACTGGTTGCAGAAGGGTGGACAGATTACCGAGGTGGCCTTTCTGGAAAACGTCCATGGAATAAGGGGAAGATTGGAATTGAAAGGATAACCTTAGAGAATTTGCTCATGAGAGCGTTTGGGTCCTCCGTAGCCTGGTCGGCCACGCATTTCTCGTTGGCGACTTCGTCAATGTGCACATCGATGAATGGCTCCACTTCCGCATAGTTCTTCGTTTTCAGAGCACACGAGAAGAGCACGCTGTGCGCCGAAGTGAGAACTCTCGAGCAGTACTCTCCACGGGGGTACATGGAGTTGAGTGCTTTCAGAATAATTCTCTGTCCGATTTCGGGCTTGTTCTTCTTCTCCCAACAATAGATTCCAATGCTGCGGAGAAGTGGAAAAACTGAAATGTGTAAGGTTAGAGTTAAAATGGAGAAGATGCCTTACTGATTTCAGGTACGTATTTGAGATGCTCTCCGACGAAGCTGCTCTCCTCGGCGACGTAGTAGTGATTCAGCAGTTCGACGGCTCTGTCCATTCCCGTCTCGTTGTTCTTGGCTGCCGAAGCGTCGAACATCCCTTTGATGGCGGCCACCATCGCAGCGGATCCGACGTGCGGACTGCAGTGCAGAAGGAACGCCTCCACGTCGCTCGGCTTCTTCTCGAACAGATCCTTGTTCTTGCGGACCAGATCGGCGGCTTTTTCGCCCACATGATCTGGAAAACAGATTCTGTTTTGATTCTGCTGGTCTTTCCAACCTGCATTCTCTCTGCACAGCTCGTTTATGGCGACGCACAATGATTCCATACTTCCGAGATCTGTGTTGTTGGACGTCGAGCTAGAAGAATTGCCCGGGAATAGTTTGGAGAAAAATCCCGACATCCGTATTCAGCTGTGATCGAACTCTGAAAAATATACATTTATGCAAAGTGTAAAGGCGAGGAAATACGAATAATTCAACGGGTGAGTGTGCAAACGGGGATGCGGAAAAAATGACTAGAATGAGAGTAGAAAAAATGAATGGAAAAATGAGTATTATGATTATGAGGAGAAGTACTCCTCGTCATTGTCGACACGATTTTGAGAATTCTGCGAAGCGTCGTAAAAAGGGACCGTGTCAAGGGCGGAATGCATGTCCAGCATTCGGGAATTCATCTTTTCGAAGAGCTTTTCAATATTACGCTCTTCTTCCGAATCATCCGAATCAGACTGGAAAACTTTATTTTAGTCAGGAAACTCCCAGGAAACCTCACGAATTGGAACGCTTCTCTCTCCTTCCTCTCCTGTGTTCTCTTCTTCCTCCGCGCCGATTCAATGTCGTACACTTTGAGATGAATGTTTGAAATGTCTTCATGAGCTTCTTTCACTTTTCCCATCGCGGAAATTTGCGGCTCATCGAGCCATCGCAGCTCGCCATTTCTAAACTCTTCCAGAAGTTTCAGCATTCCTTTCTCTTCGAATATTCCGTTGTTCGGGTCAAGTGGCAAGGGCTCTCGGACCAGAGTTTCCGTCATGTTTTCTCCCCATTCGTACACGTCGGCATCTCCTTCGTGACCGAAAACTTGTCCAACTAACGGCCTCGATTCGTACCATTTCTCTTCTGAATCCGGACTTATGAGCTTTTCGGGACGTTCGACGTGTTCCTCTTCCTCTTCTTCCACAATTTTTTTTTCTTCTCGGTCGCCACGAGTAAAACGATGGAAGAAATTAGTGATCGAGTTGGTCGTGTCTTTCCGTTTGCGAGTAATGTCTTCTGGCGCTTTTCCAGACCGCATCTTCTTTTTGTCCTATTTCAAAAACTTTTCGGCTCCTCATTAATATATTGATTTTACCTTAGAAATTGTGAGATCGTCGATCGATTCGGAGAGCTCTTCTGGAGCAACGAAGGACGTCGACATTGTGACAGAGAATCCGAGCTGACTCAATGCATTTCCCTGATAATTTTCGCGTTTTAAATGTGTCCAATGAAGCTCACCACACCTGCTCTTCATCAACGACTTCCACGTTTATAGGCTCATTCGATGTTCCGCCATAGCCAAATCGGATTTCAGCCGATTTCGGCGATAAGCTCACATCTCTTGACATGTGCGGGCTGCTTTTTCAGGTCTGATAAAATATACTGATTAGAATTGACGAAAATGATGATCAGGGTCAAACAGGGTATTGCAAGAAATTTTTGTGAAAATTTTCAGTGAAATAAACTGGAACGAACATCTGAATGGTTCTGCCGAGTGATTCTCTTCACTGGCCAAATTGAACAGCTTTAAAAAAGATGCAACATATGAAAACGCATATTCTTAAAATACAGACATTTTTGTTCACGCTGATCTTTGAGAAAGACTAAACCAGCCGTAAACAAGCACTCGAGCTGTTCTCCACCCGGAGTACACAACACCGCAGCCGAAGTTTTACCAATGACACGGCCGCGTCATTTCGGAGTGTTGTTGGCACACTCGAAAAAGCAAAGTATCCACAAGTTTGAAAGCGACATTAGAGGTGCTACTGATTTTGTTTTCGTCAAAAGACGTGTTTATTGAAAGTTGTATGAAACATGCATTATGCGGTAAATTAGACAAAACGCTTTCCGAGAGCCACATTTCGGACCCATTCCTGCGGCAGATATCCCCCTTCCGAAATGCTCTGTGCGTCGTCCTTCGAAATGATCGCCACGCCGTTCTTTTTGAATGCCTCTTCTGACTCGGCGATACCCTTCTTCGTTAGTCCGGCACTGCATTCCGGAACTACGGCGGCTAAGAATTTCTGCTTGACAGCGTCGAGGCAAGTGAATCGAACACAGATGTCGTACGCGAGACCAGCAATAACGACGGCATCAATGTTCTCCCGGTGAAGTACATCTTCCAATTCGGTTCTAGAACAAAACTTGCAATCACTGAAAGATGCTTCATTTCCTACTTTGAGCGTCCGTTATTATCGAAGAAAGCGCTGTACGAATCGAGATATGGGTCGACTCCCTTCATGATATATTGTGACTTCTCAACGATTCTCACTTCCGGATGGATATCCGAACCCCAGCTGCCCTGGATGCAATGGTCCGGATAAAGGATCTGCTCGGTCTTGATCGGCTTCAAGAATTGAACAGAATCGAAGTAGTTCAGCGTCCGATTCTGATCCGCTTTGTCCATTTCTCGGTCCGAATTGTGTGCCTGGCTGAGGAAGGAGATATGATTGTGCGGATGCCAGTCCTTCGTGTACACAACCAGATCCCATCCGTCCTTCTGGAGTAGATCATTGAGAGGACTGATCGCTTTGTTTGGGTCTTGCCCGGCATCTCCATCTCCGATTTTGAGCGATCCGTCGACGAAATCGTTTTGGAAGTCGACGACAAGAAGGGCGACACGGAGATTGCGAAGGGGCGTGAGCACTTCCTGATCGAACTTGACGGAACTGGTGAGGTCCCACTGACGCTTCTGAAAAGATTGAATGGTGTTTGAGAAGGAACAGAGCAGCGTGCTCACTCCAAGCCACGCGTCCATAACGTCTTCGACCTGCGGAAGTGTGTTTCCGGTCAACTGGCTCAACTGTTGAGAAAGGGATTGTGTCTGGTTGGTGAGGATGGTGTTGTTGTTCATGGCCGCCGAATCGGTCGAGTTGTCGGAGTGCACCATCTGGAAGGAAGGAAAGTAATTGTTTGCGTGAGAACAACTCGTCAAAGGGCAGGTGTTTGCTGAGAGGGAAACGAGGAAATTCCATTCGACACGATGGCAGACAATGTTCCCTAATTCCAGGCAAAGCGGCACGCAGAGTGCGTCGCGCTCTGCAACTCTTCTCCGATAAGTTGCAACAAGGCACAAATGGACAACTTTTGAAGCGAGGCCTAATCCTATTAAGATTGCGTTCGGGAAGAACTGATTTCGTGGTTGGATGATCGGACTGAATGATCATATTGCAAATGGCACACCGAACAGAACATGTGAATTCATTCCTGTCTGCACAGAAAAGATCAAAGTATCTGCCGGACACGGAAGGAGACGGGTCTCCCACACCCACAAGCTTCGCTATCACGCGGATTAATTTTTTGTGATTGGAATGATCTCTAGAAATTTGTTTGCAAAGGCAGTAAAAATTCGTGGGAAATGCTTTGAATATTGAATTCTCAATGGATCTGCGAGAAAATTAGATTTGCCAAAAACAAGTGTTGTGAGTAATACGCTTCGTGACTCATTCCTATGCGATAAAGTGAAAATTAGAACTGAAAGAAAGGTTGAGGACATTTGGAAATATCGCTTTTAAAGTCTAGAAACGACTGGAAGCACCTTCCGTACGTGCTTCGTGCCTCATCGCTAATCGGTTGCTTCGCTATCAATCAGAGCGTTATCAGAGAGCCACGAGGACACTAATGGACTCGCAAGAATAACACTTGCGTTGCGAATGCTGATTGATGGCGGTCGGGGCGCCGAGGTCGCTTATCACCACAACGTTTGTAATTTATGAGAGGAGCCGCTCGTCCAATGAATGTCTTCTTCAGCAGCACCAATAATCGTTCGGTGCACTTTTGAGCACAATGGATGTTCGTTCATGATGAGATGCAAAAGAGAAATGGAGGTCAGGAGAGAGAAGAGAAGACTGCTTCGAATGCGCAAACACGTTTGAAAGTTGTTCAGCTGGTGGAAAAGTGCAAAACCGTTCGTTCGTTCGTTTTAAACTGAATAGAAAGAGTTGGACTGCACATTGATGTTTGAACTAAAGCAAAAGCTAACGGGACCATAAAATAACTGGTTAGGCCAGATGAGAATGAATCAAAACGGGTACAACGTTTTGGAGTCTTACGTAAATAGCAAAGCCACTACTTCTGTGAACAGCATTATATTATTCCGAGTGCAGTTACGTTTTTAGCTGCTGATATGAAGAATACAGCGAGACTATAAAAAATCACGGTTACGGTATGAGTTATGAAGTGCCAAACTGCCAATAGATATTTGTATCTAGTTTGTGCGAAATCCAAAGCGGTCTTGGTTTTTCAAGTAAAAAACTGAAATCTTTGTGCTGGAGCCACCAATCGGCTTCAGCGGAAACGACGAAATCTCTCAAATTACACGCACCTGACGAGAGAACGGAGAATCCGAGAAGATAGACGGACGTGCGCGTGTTTATGCGCATTTCTAGGGCGACAAAACAAAAATGGCAGAGAGAGAGAGAGAAGGCGTCGGAGAGCAGAAGAAAAAATGGAGAAAAAGGAGGGAGAGGAAGCACGAAAACGACAGATTTCAGAGACTTGACGCAGAAAAGGCGACCTTCGGGACACAATTCGAGTGGTTTATTGGTCGGCACAGCATCCACCGTAGCCGACGAAATTGATGGGAATTAATTAATTAGCAAACGGAGGTTTTTTGAAGGAAACCGTTTTAATGGGATTAACTGAACGACAGCAGAGCGTACGGTCGAAGTTTCAATCGGAGCGCGTTGACTTTGTGCGTTTGTCGGCTGGCAAGTTGGAGAGGTCGAGCCGTTTTGTCATTCGAACGGCCCTGTTTCCCACCCAATCGACGAGAGAGTGCGACGCCAGAAGAGACGGTTTTCCGAATTTTACGACCGTATTCGGTCACGTGCAACTCACCCAAACGAGTCCGACGAAAGCCATCGCACGGGGCACTAGAAATGCGGAAGGCATCAGATTTGGTGGTTGGATGGCGCCGCGGAGCACCTGCACGTCTGCTCGACCGAGCACAAAATGGGCGGGAGGAATGGCGGTGCTCGGAGACCAAAAGTTGCTATTTGCCGAAACTTTTTGAAGAACGGTATCAGACTTGTATGCCAAAGCGCTTATTGAAGTCGGTGAGAAACACAGCGACGGATTTTTTTCAGGGGACAAAGAGCGTAGGGAGGACAAGATACTTGGCAGAAAAAGCAACACAGCGGGTTTGAGGAACGGGAAGGAATGTCAGATTTTATTATCAAGGTGCAAAAAAATATCAGAATAGATACAGTGGTCGGAATGGATGAACAGGATGGATAATCATCAAATCACGGGGGGAAGATGGACAATATTCGAGAGGATCTCGCAAGGGACCCGAGTACGTCTGGCCACGTCGGGGCCATAATAGCAGTGTGATAATACTGGCGAGGAGGTGCAAATATATAGAAAGGCAATAAGCGTACTATGAACAACCACATCGTAGTTAGACTAGGTGTCTATCTGAAATCTCAGACACGAAAGGACCGGTAGTGGTGCTTGAACAGGGTAACGCGGGCAATTGTTGGGATGCGTCGTGCGACAGGAGCCTTCGGAAGAGCAGAAAGTGACGGCGACGGGCGGTGAGTACGGAAAAAGTTCCTGGCGTCGGAGAGCAGCTCCTGTTGGGCGAGAGTGCGGCCGGTGGAGATGACGAGCCAGCGACCCGAGTACTGCAAACAATCGGTTCATTTCCCACTTTTCACTTGTGTTGATCAACATGGTAAAACAGTGTCAGAAGCCGAGAGCCAGGTAAATAGAGTAATTGCATCGACACTCGAGCCGAGTTTCTGACTACAAATCACACAACTTTCTAATTTTGAAAATGTTGGAGACTGGAGATTAAAAGCTTGAAACTACATTTTCGAAAGAATACGTGACTCTCGTACTTTTGATCTTCTGAAATCCTGTTTGCTTACCAATGGAAGTTCTTTTTTTGGTGTTTCGAACGGGGTCTTCTTCCATCTTTGCATCTCTTTCTCCTTCGCTTCCCGAACCATCTCGTCTTTTACCGACTGCTTCTTCAATTGTGACGGTAATTTATTCTGTACTAGTTCAGTTTTCGATTTAGCGGCTTCTGCTCTCAACAGATTCATGTGTTCCGCCTCTTTTTGGACATTTGGGAGAGGATGATGAGTCACGATTGCAAATGACTCTTTGTTGGTCTTCAGAAGATTGCGGGATGCTGTTCGAGCAAGCGGAGTGCTTTTTGAAACAGGTTCTTCTCTTGAAGATGCAAGAGGAACTGATAAGACCGGAGCCGAAGCAGGACAGCTATTGTAGGTTCCATTCTCAATCATGCCAGCATATTGATGGTAATCCATCGCATCATCGGTTGATTCGAAAACCTTGTTGCTTTTCTCCGGGGTTATGATTGGAAACAAAAGGCCGAAATCGTCGAAATCCGCTTCCAGAGGAAGGTCGAGTACCTAGAAGAACACGACGATCATTGAATTCATCTGAAGCCACTCACGTCAGAGTTTGGTGATTTCAAATCAGTGAATCCATCGGGTCGCGCATGCAACAAGCACCGTTTCGAGGCACTTCCAGACACAGTTTTGTTGTAGTAAGTCCCTGTTTTTCCAATATGGAAACCTGAAACTCGAATAGTAAAATCGTGAAGAAACTTTTGACCAACTTACCGGTGACATTTTCGTTGTTGGACAACTTGAGAGGCGTTTTACTGATTGTCACTTTGAAAGGTGAAGGACTTGAGATCCGAATGGATTTCCGTAAGGAGTCGGGCGTTCTCAATGAGCCCGTAGGAGACATGAATGATCTGACTCGTTTTCGTGATGGAGGAGTGAACAGGTTAATATCTGAGTTCGTCTCTTCTCGATTTCCAGCAGCCGTGGACTTTTTCCGATTCGGAGGCGTTCGAACTCTCGCCCACTTTGTAGGCGGAGAGAATTCCAAAGGACCCGATTTGAAGACATACGTTGTGTCCGAAGCGGTAGACGCCGATAAGTCCATCAACTGAAAATGTACTTTGGACTGTGTGAAACAAAATCACAAGCATACCTGAGACTCATTCAGATCAGTCGAGTAGAATGAGTCATTCGTCAGCCCGATACCACTGTCCAGTGATAGACGTGGATTCGTGCTGGCTGACGTTGTCGCCTTCATGTTCATGTTATACTGTGTATACAAGTCTGAAAACAATCAGGGTTTCACAGCTTATCGCAAGAAATAAGACTCACCATCATAATACTCGCTATCTGCAGAAAACATCCCTAAACGTGCCCGACAAGCGGCGAAACCCTAAAAACGTGCTTTTGCACAACTCGTCGTCCTATTCGATGCCGTTTTCTGCAAGAAATAAATGTTCGGAGGTGAGATTTACAATGAGAAGGGAGCGAGTAAATCAATCAACGAGAAGAAGCGAGAACGGAGGAACAAGTGACTGCTCGTCCGTCGGGCGGACAATGGGCTCCCGGACAGTTAATTGACAGTGTAGTGTCCGTTTGATTGCGTCATACGCGGATGGATCAAGCTGCGGAACGGAAAGAGGAAAGCGGAATGCAGCTGTCGTTACGAAACTGAAAAGGGCCAACCGACAGACAGGGATGATTACGAGATTTGCGGCGAAACAAGTTTACGGCCATAGCTGTTCGTGGCGGGACCCACACCGAAAATTTTGCGCGCGCTCCTTTAAAATCAGCACGGAAAAAGTGAAGAGAAAAAGACAGAGAAGGTCTTTTTTGCAATGCCGAAAGTAATTAGACTACCGTAAAATGTTTTGTTTTCAATTTTCAATTATTGCGGCGCCCTCTACAAGAAAAAAAATATTGTAAGTAGGGAAATAGAAATAAGTTAAACATGGGAGATTTCGGAAATCCGAGGCAGATGGCGGGTTGTTTAGACGGAGGTGGCAGCTGATCCCTCTGAAGACAGTAGCCTAATTTGCTGCCGGTCCGTCGACCACCTGTCTCGTTTCGCCGACAGCAAGATACTCGTTATTCCGCTCGACGAGATCCTGCTCCGACGGACAGAAGCTCGTAAAGAGACGCGCAGACGTAAAAGACTGGAAGAAAGGAAGGACCGACTAGGGAGCGAGTGGGTAAAAGGACGGAGACGAGATCGACACCTTCGATTTACTGCCTCTCCAGATGCGATGGCGAGATAGTGATGCAAGATTAGCGCCTTCTTACACTTAGCACACTCGGCTAGGTATCACAGTGTAGAATCGGAATGGAAAGTGAATATGGAATGGAATGAGCAAACTTTTATTCAAAACGGTTTTCACTTGTGCATAACAATCAAGGAGAGGCAGTAACTCGTGGGACTCCTAGTGATGACACAACGGAAAGGGGAAAGTGGGTTCAGACCGAAGGAGTTGACCGTGCATACCACTCGGTTTCTTATTTCAATGAGACCGCTCGTTTCATCCGACTCGGTATAAAGGGAGAAGGGGCATTGAGAGGGCCAACCGCTGGCCAAAAAACCCGACACCGGGTGGACGGATGGCCTGAGAAGAGGAGAGAGTGTGGCAGATGGAGGAGACGGAGACAGTGGGGCAACAGACGTCGACGGAAAGGAGGATCGGAGGATGCAACGGGAAAGAGCCGACTGTGACCGGACGGAACACGAAGAATAGGGGCGATTGCGCACTCGCTGAGACCTTCGACGTCGCAGCTAATTACCAGTGTTACGTGACACACGCACATCGTTGATGGACAACCGGTCAGCCAGCAGTCACCACCTCATCTAATTACAGTTTCATGAACAAATTATACGTTTTCATGGCCCTTCAGGTTG
The DNA here is from genome assembly GCA_946814055.1 of Caenorhabditis sp. 36 PRJEB53466. NCBI lineage: Eukaryota > Metazoa > Nematoda > Chromadorea > Rhabditida > Rhabditidae > Caenorhabditis > Caenorhabditis sp. 36 PRJEB53466. The sequence continues at coordinate 5,015,798 of CAMPFS010000004.1, read as the reverse complement.
ACTTTTCGCTAATTAAGGGTAACGGATCAGTTTACCCTTTGTCTGACACCAACTGACTATCCACAAAAGGTATTTGACGGCACACTATGGGAAACTTCAAACTTATTAGAAAACTATGTAGACTGGGCTCTGCACAGCTCGAGTTTTGATAAAGAACGTAATCAGTGCAGTACAAAGACACGAGAAAGAGGGTTGGAGGAATATTTGGTTTATTAGGAGGTGTTGAGTATGTTCTGTTCGCCTGTCCAGTCGTTTCTTATCGTTCAGTGTACATGGCCCACACTAATTCGGACCCATAAACAAATAGTGGGCTCCCCGCCTGCACACAAGATGAATGTGTCGACCAACATTTACCCTAACCCTTGAGCACACTAATGGTCAAGTCAGTCCTAAAATCTGACGGATTACTAAATAGGCAGCTTGTGACGTCACATAATGTATGGCTCCATTCGCGTGAGAAGCTAGCTTATCCCCCCTAATTATTCCGATTCGTTCGACTGGGACAGTCACACGATCTTGCTTTTATTCTTGTACAAACAGTTACGAGAGAAGTGGATCGGCGGGATCAAAGGGAGAGATTGACAGTTATCTGATGCCTCTTGGAACTAGATAAACATAACTTGTTGTTCTTTTGTGCGGCATGCACTTTTAGGGTGGATTGCGTCGAAAGTTATGACGAGAGTTGGCCGAATTGCATGGGACCGCTATACTTTTGGGAGGCGAGAATCACAACGGGCGGGATGATGGATCTAGGGAGACCCGAAACGACCACACCGGGGTGAGAAGACCTCACAAGCGGGAGGGGACACGCGCAGCTGCTTGACCTTGCTTTAGCCGACCATGAATGGTATTATGAGCCTGCAGGGGTGGGTGTAAGGACAGAGTGACAGACGTTTTCTGAACACGTTCAAGGGTCCCCGTAGTGCACCCTTATGCAATCTTTTGTTGGCTTGAATAATGGATGAAAAGGTCGTCGACGATGACTAGATGGGAGAGCAACTACCGTACGGGGAAAGTCCGATAAACTTTAGGCGCATGATAAACAGTGGAGGGACTCTTTCTGTTTGTCAGAATACGAATGCCACTATGTAAATCAACTTGAGAAGCTGGCTAAATGAAGGCGTGTTTGCATCGAATTGCTTCACGCTGTTATTGAATGATCGATAAGAGAAGGCGACCAACAGAGCGCAGGGGAAGACGTCCCGGGGCAAACAGTCGGCTGTAATCCGATCCCTGGAGAGCCGTAAATTGCGCAACAACGCAACTTGGCCGATTCGTTTGTGTGCGAGACAGGCGGGCCGCCGAACAGTCTGATACGGACCCGTCCGGTGAGACACTGGTAACTGGACAAACTTATGACTGTTGGGTGGGTTGACAAGGACCAATCACTAATTAATGATCGATAAGGCACAAGAAGAAAGACTACTGTTATCTTATTGCTTCCCCGAGCAATACGTGCACAATTGGAGATAACATTGGAAGGTTATTGCGTAGTGAGGAAAGGTCCTATGGTTATGGAGAAGGTCTTTGAGGGAATAGTCTGTGATCAAACAAAGTTGTCTAACCATTAGAAAGAAGTGAGAGAGAGAGAGGGAGGGAGGGAGAGGGAAAGGAGTGATTGAATGTGGATGAATGTTTCTGAATACGTTGTTTTTTTCGGAGAGAAAGATCGAGTTGAGTGAGGAGATATCAAAGGCGCCCTCTTCCGTCCGTTCTTTCGAAGGACACCCTCCCGATGAGTCTCCGGCGCGCGCGCGAATCTGGCGCCCATCAAACTCCGTTTTCCTCCTCCTCTTTCTCCTCCGTCATCTTCTTTTTCTGCGACTTCTTTCTTTGCCTCCGTCTGGCATACATCGAAAAAACCATTAGTTTTTCGCGCGCGTGCGACCAGAACCTTCGACGAAGCAGAGGACCGCCGGCTGTTACCGAAATGTTCTTTGTTTGAGAGTGAGTGAGAAAACGAGGGAGAAAGAGGAGAAAAATTTGAGATTTCAGGCGAGAAGAGGTGCCATCTGAGGCAAGGGAAGTGACCGTCACACGTCGGGAGAGAGTGGTGAAAAGAGACTGCGAGAGGGTCAATCAACGGCCTGGCACTGCGGGAAGGGGCGAGCACTGGAAGAGACTGATAACGATGTCGACTGATCGGTTCACAAACATCGGCTGACCTATTGAAAAGGGCTTGCAGGGGGCGGGGACTGCAAAGATTCCGGGTGGCCAAAACCGTACTTGTGATCCAGTGTTTCAAAAAATGTTATTGACTTGGGCAAAGAAGCTTATAGGTAGGTATCTCCAGTCTCTATCGAATAAAAACACAGAAAAAAAATCAGAATGTCTACACAAAGCACTGGGACCTATATTTTCGTTGATAGAGATATTCTTAGTACCTATAAATTGAATTATTATCCGGGTAGAGTAGAAACTCAGAAAAAAGTGATTTAAAAACTGTCGCCCTTGATCACGAGCGTGGCGCGAACACATTTGAATCTGGTGATTTGGTAAGCAAATAGAAAGTGTGTGTCTGTTCGAAAAAGGACATTCCGTTATGACGTGATTCGTATCCCACTTTCTCTCTTTTTCGGCAACGTTTTTTCTGGTTTGAAAGGGCAAAAAATGGACGAGAGGAACTTAATAGAATAATTCCAAGAATCCCAAAAGAATCTCAATGGTAGATTGGGGAGGCTTGAAAGAAACTGATCCACAAAATCGGCTGATTTTATTGAAGAAGCATACAATTTCATAGGAGCGGAATGACAAAAAAGAGTTCATAGAAACCCGCAGTACAGAAAAAAGAAAGAGAATTGAAGAATAAGAAGAAGAAGCTGTCATCGTTTAGAATGTGCTTTAATAAACTGATAGAGATTGGAGATGAGTGAGATCGTCACGGAAACCAAGAGAACGACGATAGCCAGCACGTAGAGATTATTTTCCGTGTCACAAGCAGACGAAGGGGAAAGTTTGTCTGGATGTAAAGGATGAGTTCCGAATCCTTTCCTGGGCTTCTCACCTGTTTTCACACTCGTTTCTCCGTCCTCCAACTCCACGCTGACACTGTCGAACAAGCGCATTTCGGAAGTTCCTGGTTCCAGAACTTCCCTCCTCCTCCGCAATTTCGAACAGATATTCGGGGCTTTCGTCATGGGAGTGAACTCGATTGTGCAGGAGAAGTAGACGTCGTCTGGCCCCGGAAACTTGAACGCTTTGATCATGACATAGTAGAACATAATTTGCTCGGCGTCTTTGGCCCTGTGCAGAGGGGATGCGAACTCCCGACGGATGACGCAGCTGAAAGAAAGAATGAAAAAGGATTCGGATGGGAACGAAGCAGTCACTCACCCGTTCTCGTCTATCATTTGCACTTTCGTTGTCCCCTTACCGTCCGTTGCGAAGCACGAATGGACGAACATATCGAACTGATCAGTGTCTGAATGAGATTCGTATTGAATGTGACTGATGCTCACTGCTCACCATTCAAATAACTCTTCGCTTTAACAACAAGCGAAATATTGTCCCCAATCTTGATGGGAGTTGTGACGGGCGGTGCAAATGGGCCTATAGAACATTTCAATTGAATACCTTTTCCGGATGTCACTGACCTTCTCCCCTTTGGATTTCAAGTGTCACTTCCGGCTCAATCTGCTGCTCTTGGGTCGTTTTGAGCACAGAAGTGACTGTGTGTCGATTCGGATCATCCGCCTGCGGTCTTCTTACTTCCGATTCTGCAGTCTTGGTCGGCTCTACAATCTCATTATTGTTGTTATTGAAATGATCGGATGAGAATGGAGCATCGGCGGTTGGCGGTTGTTCCCGATACGATTTCTCTTCTGGCTTCGGAGTGGTTGAGTCGAAACTGTTCGTGATAGTTGGAGCAGTCGCATAGGCATTCGGGTCGTTCCATTTGGAGGCATCCACTTTGGTGGAAGGCGCAGTGACCGGGGCAAATGGAACTCCGACGCCTTGTTTGAAATGCACATTCGGAATGATCGGGAAAGGAAGCGGAGGAGTTGTGGAAGTGGGAAAAGTGAAGAAGATCGGAGTAGGAGTGGAAGTGGTGAAGACTCGAGCCACAGCTGGAGGAGATCTCTGAATTGGAGGGGGCGGTGGGATGTTGGGGAAGAGGGGCGCGGGAAGCGGAGTCAGCCCAACTGAGGAGATCGGACGGGTCACGTAGCCTTCGGTGACATCTTTGGAATGAGTGGCACTGGATATTTCTGGAGAGATTGGAGACATTGGATAAGTGGAAACTGGCTTCATCGAAGGTTCGTAGGGCTTTGCTCCAGGAATAGGCCAGTTGCCGAGATGGGAGTCACGAGAGAATGCGGACACTTGACGCACTTCTGACTGAAAAGAGCATCTGGGTGATTCTGAAATTACAATAAAACACGTTCTACCGGTTTGATGGGCATGAGGCTCGAGTGCATTTTGGTGCTCACACTGCTTGCCACCGGCCGGATCGGTTCCTGCTGGTACGAATCCTTCGTGGCCTCTCCATTGTCTTTCGCCACCCTGAATTCACTTATTTCCTTCTGCTTTCTCATTATTCGCTCACCCTTTAAGCGGGTCGGTTAGCCTGCACACGAATGAGAATTGTTTATCGGCAGACGTCTGCGTGTCCTTGTCCATCTGCACATAGACTCTATTCTCCATCTGATCGATCATCTGAAGTCGAAATTATAAAAGGAGAAAAGAAAGGAACGATCAAAAAGTGAAACCCACACTCCCTATTATGTCACTGTCCTACTTTCACCAATAATTTGTGCGCGATGCAAACTCATCGCTCCAAATAATTGGCGGTTGCCAGTAGTAGTGCGACGACGTCTTTGTTCGAGAATCTTGAGGTCAACACTTACATTTCTTGTCGTTCTTTGTAACTTGGTCCCACAAATGTGAGCTGGAATTGAGAAGAGAACGGTGTCTCTGTCGATGTTGTTGTAGTAGAGACAGTCATTTACGGCCGCATAGTTGAGCGAGTAGATCTTGCCAGTGAACGGCTTGTCGAAGTCGATCGAAGCAGTAATCCCATCACTGCTGCACATGGCGGACACAGCTGAACACGTTCATTTGGGTAAGAGAAAGCTCAGAATAATATAACAGGACTGAGAAGTGTACAGAAAATGGATGAAAATGCTTACAGTACCTCTGATTTCAGCGTATTGCGGAGTGACATATTGAGTTTGACAGAATTTCAGGGATAAGAGGAACAGAAGTAAGCTGCGTTTCATGACGACTGCGTCTGGCGGAAAGGTAATGCGGGATAGCTGGGTCTCCACTCCAAACGTCCCGGGGGTTAATTACATTTGGGCGGAGGACGAAGCGAGCGAAGCGGGAGGGATCGAGTACCTGTGTAGTACACAAACAGCGACTGAAAAGAAGTCGTCACTTGTGGATGAGAAGAGGAAGGTCATGTCCCCACCCGACACTCTCTAATTGACTTGGAAATGGACCGGTGTTGTCAACTTTCAGAAAAAAATGACTACTGGTAAATGGAAAAGAACGACGAGAAAATGGCTTTGTGGGCAAAAAAGGGTGATAATGAACTGAAGTTTTCAGAGAAACATTTCAAAAACAATACGACATTTTAAACACAAATTTTTATTCGAAGAATGAGTCATTCAACCATAGTTCGATGTTCACTGTGGTGCCGGTGGTGCCTGAGGCTGTCCTTCTGGAGCAGGCGGGGCTTGTGGTTGCTGAATAACCTGCGAAACCTCGGCCCCGGCTCCGGCTCCGGCTCCTCCTTTGCTAACTTCGTACGCCTCGAGTCCGAGTTGTCCGACCGAAGCGAGCACGTGGATGAGCACGAAGAGCGAGAAGAAAGCGTGGCCAGAGACGCACAGGAACACGAACACTCCGGCAACGGCCGGCACGGCCACCAGAGCAGCAGATCGGCCACGAACTTCATTTTCCGTTGATCCCAGCACCTTTTTGATCTCCTCACGACCGTCCACGTTGAGGGCGATGTTGTGAGCGGAGACGGCCGCTGCGCCTCCGAGGAAGATGAAGTAGAAGAGCTTGGCGAGTATGTTGCTGTCGCCGAGCGATCCGAACAGCACCAAGAGGAGCTCGAACGAAGAGCACGTGACGACGGCAGCACGAGCTGCGAAGACGTACTTATTGAACTCGTACGGCGGGATTTGATCCATTGTTGCTGGTAGTCAAGTCGAGTGAGTCGAGTGGAGAGAGTGAGTCTCTGATTGACGTTTTTCTGATTTGGAGCCCCTTTTGTAGAGGAAAAAGTAGGGTACCATGCTAGATCGGTCGATTAGATAATAGAGTGTCACCACGTGATATTCCACTGAAAAACGTGGAATTATGCATCCCACGTGACTTTTCCGTCTTCCGTTTCTCTTCTCATTGCGACTTTATTGTTCTCTTGTGAGTAATGCTCGACTGCTGCAAGAAGAAGAAGGCAAACAAGTCGCTGGACGAGCTCAAAAAGGATATCGTTATCGATGACCATGAAATCGCTCTGGAAGCACTTCTCCAAAGATACAGCACCTCGGCAACGTTCGGAATTTCGGAGGCCGAGGCGGATACTCGTCTGAAACGTGACGGTCCGAACGCATTGACTCCGCCCAAACAGACGTCGAAATGGCTGAAATTGGCTGGATCCGTGTTCGGAGGCTTCAACTTCCTTCTGTGGTGCGCGGCGATTGCGTCGGCGGTCGGATACGGACTGGATCTTTCGATGAGCGGAGACGAGGAAGTTCCGAAGGATAACGTGAGATATTTTTTGCTGAATGCTTTTGTACGCACTCATTCCAGATGTACATGGCTGTCATTCTGGCGACTGTCGTCACTGTGACGGGTCTCTTCGACTTCTACCAGGACAGAAAGAGCGGGAATTTGATGGACTCGTTCGCCAATATGATCCCTCCGAAGACGCTTGTCGTCAGAGACAAAACGACGAGAGAGATCGAAGTGAAAGACCTCGTGGTGGGAGATCTTGTCCGTTTCCGAGGAGGTGACCGAGTTCCGGCCGATCTGCGAGTGACTCTAGCCAGAGGACTGAAAGTGGACAACTCGAGTTTGACGGGAGAATCGGATCCACAGACTCGCAACACTAATTTCACAAGCAAGAACCCTCTGGAGACCAAGAATCTGTGTCTGTTCAGTACGAGTGTTCTGGAAGGTTCCGGAGAGGGAATCGTGATCCGAACTGGAGATCGGACGGTCGTCGGAAGAATCGCCGCTCTTACGACGCAAGTGGATTCCGGACCGACCCCATTGGCCAAGGAGATCTCTCACTTCATCAGAATCATCTCCGTCGTCGCATTCACTGTCGGAATCGCCTTTTTCGTTCTGGCCATCGTTTATGAATATCCTATTCTCAAAGCCATCGTGTTCTTCATGGGAATCGTTGTAGCGAATGTGCCCGAAGGAATTGTCCCGACTGTCACTGTGAGTAATTCGAGAGAGTGACAATCCCATAGAAAACTCAAAACCTGTAGATTACAAAACCAATAGAGTCGAGTCCCGTAGAAATGGTCGGGGGGCCTAATGGGAGGTGCACGCACACTGTCTTGACTCATTTTTGATTGCCTTTCTCGCCCTTTTAGTAACTATTCATTTGAGAAATGAAAATTTGACAGAACGATTAAACAATACCATGAGGAGTCCAATATTCTGAGTTTTCTTCATTTTGGCGTATCTGTGTTTGCGTACTTGTTTCTACGGGTTTCTTGGCATTTTTCTATTATAGGGGCACCGCACAGAAATGGCGCTTTGTTGAGAAACTTTTTGCAGTGCAAATTGAGCGACCTCGGGGCCGAGTTTGAAAAGTTAGGCCAATTTTAGTGGAAAATCACTTCGCGGCCTAGAAATTCGACCAGATTGCGAACAGCGCGCCCTTTCTGTCCGGTGCCCCAATAATACGGGGTTTGACACTACGGGTTTTGTAATCTACGGGTATCCAATTATCTACAGGATCGTCACACTTTCAGTAATTCGTCACTGAAAGTTCCTTGGAACTCATTAGCCATTTCAGGTCAGTCTAACCCTTACCGCCGTCAAAATGAGGAAGAAGTTCTGTCTGGTGAAGAAGTTGCAAGCAGTCGAAACCCTCGGATCCACGTCAACTATTTGCTCCGACAAGACGGGAACGCTCACTCAGAATCGGATGACTGTCACTCATTTGTGGTTTGACGGACAGATTCAGGACGCCGAGCTCCTTCCGCCGAACGAGAACTACGCTGGAGAGAAACGATACGTGGGCAACGAATCGTATCAGAAACTGTTGAGATGTGCGACGCTGTGCAGCAGATCCCACTTCCGAGTGAGTAAGGATTCTATCTGGCTCATTCAATTTCAATAATTCAGGTTCCTGAGTACGATATTCCGCTAGCCAAACGAGCTGTGAACGGTGATGCGTCAGAAGTGGCGATCATGAGATACTGCGAGATGATTCGAGGAGACGGAAAAGTGGATGCGTTCAGATTGGAAATGCCGAAGATCGGAGAGATTCCGTTCAATTCGACCAACAAGTACCAACTGTCGATCCATCCGCTTTCCAACAAACAGAACATGATTGTGATGAAAGGCGCTCCGGAGAAGATTCTGAAGTTGTGCTCCACCTATTACGATAAAGGAGAGACGAAAAACGTGTCGAAGAAGTTCGAGAGAGACTTCCAAAAGGCTTACGAAACGCTCGGATCTTATGGTGAACGAGTTCTCGGATTCTGCGATTTTGAAATGAGTCCCTCGAAGTACCCGCCTGGATATCAGTTCAACATGGAAGATCCCAACTTTCCGATCAAGAGTAAGACACCATCTGCCTCTAAATAGTCTTCTTCTTCTCTTCCAGATCTGCGATTCCTAGGCCTCATTGCCATGATCGATCCGCCTCGTCCGGGAGTTCCAGAAGCAGTCCGAGTGTGTCAGAATGCGGGAATCCGCGTGGTTATGGTTACTGGAGATCATCCGATCACTGCCCGCGCGATCGCCACGCAAGTGCATATCATTGAGGAAAACGAGCAAGTGACTGAGATCGTGGTGGCCGATCCGAAGTGCGATCCAGGCAGCGATGAGATCTACGGAAAGGGAAGACTGAAGAGAACGGGAGCGATTGTCGTGCACGGGGAACAATTGAGCACGATGTCGCAGAGAACGCTCAAGACCATCGTCACGAACTACCATCAGGTGCGCCGACAAGAATCCAGTGCAATTAAATACCATTTCAGATTGTGTTCGCGAGAACGTCGCCCGCGCAGAAACTGCAGATTGTCGAGGCGTTCCAGTCAATTGGAAATGTGGTTGGAGTCACTGGAGACGGAGTGAATGACGCTCCTGCACTCAGAAAGGCTGACATTGGTGAGAGACGAAAGCGAGTGGCTGTGAAAAAGTACTATTGGAGGAATTGCTATGGGAATAGCTGGGACGGACGTCTCGAAACAGGCAGCTGACATGATTCTGCTAAACGATAACTTTGCCTCGATCGTGACCGGAGTCGAAGAAGGACGGCTGATCTTTGATAACCTGAAGAAGTCGATTGCGTACACGTTGACCAGCAACATTCCAGGTGGATTACATGATTCCCTCTAAAGCAACACTCTTCTTTCCAGAAATCACTCCGTTCATGTCGTATGTGCTGTTCGGACTTCCCCTGCCCATGTCGATCATCGCCATCCTCATGATCGATCTGGGAACCGACCTTTGGCCGGCCATCTCATTCGCCTACGAAGTACCTGAAAGTGACATTATGCAGAGAGCTCCTCGCAATCCAGTCCACGACAAGCTTGTGAATAAGCGATTGGTTATGTTCTCTTACCTCCAAATCGGTGCGATTCAAGCCTGTGCTGGGTTCACCACATACTTTGGTACTGTGGTTTTTCATATATTACCACCATCATCTTACTTTTAAGTGCTGATGATGTCGTACGGATGGTTCCCTCAAGATCTGATAAACATCAGTGAAATGTGGGATAACAAGTATATTGACGATCTGGAAGACAGCTACGGACAGCAGTGGAGCTACGAGAACAGGAAGGCGCTCGAGGCGTGCTGCTACGGAACGTTCTTCTTCACTATCGTCGTCACTCAATGGGCGGACTTGTTCGCGTCGAAAACGAGAAAGAATTCTCTGGTCATGCAGGGACTCGAGTACGTCTATTCGTCCTCGCTCTCATCCGTTTTCCTTCCATCTTTCAGAAACCACGTGCTCAACACTTCTGTCATTTTCACTTGCTTCCTCGCCACTTTCGTTCTCAACACACCCTACGTCAACGAAGTTCTCGGTGTCCAAGGGTTCAGGTAGGAAGCGGAAATGGAGAAGACGAAGCAAATCTGCCGCTTTCAGACTGGAAATCGGATTCCTCGCTCTGCCGTTTGCCTTTGCCATTGGTCTTTATGACGAGTTCCGTCGGTTCTTCGTTCGCAAGTTCCCGGGAGGATATATTTATAAAGAGACCTACTACTGAAATAGTTGACGAATGAAGGATTTCTTAAATTGTTACTTTCGAAAGCGTGAACCCTCTCGTTTTTTTCCGTGTTCTAAATTCTGCTATGCCGTCCGTTCTCATAGTTTTTCAGTTATTCTCTCAATTGATTAGAGCCTTCGAAGCATTGCTCAAAGAACGGGATCAACGTAAGTTCGCATCCATCAATCTCCATTCGTTCTCCTGCTCTCCAGATGCCACTTCCAAACAAAGCCGGAGAGCCAGAGTTCAAAATGAAGGTTGATCCGGCTGACAAAATTGTCATCAGGTACAGAAAGGAGGAAGAGGCGGTGGTTCCGGTGTCAATCACGAACACTCTGAAAGAGCGCGCTTGTTACAAAGTCAAGTGCACCGACAATGAGATCTTCCGCGTCCGTCCGCCGCTCGGATTCGTGAAGCCCGGCGAGACGGCGGTGGTGAAGATCTTGCTGAGACCGAAAGCCGGCATCGATCCGGTCAAGCACTTCTTCGCCATCTACCACATCACGTGCCCCGAGTCGAACGTCAATCCGAGACAGGTGAGAAGAAGCTGCAGCAAAACAGATGGATTCTAGATGATTGCAGGTGTGGACGGCCGAAACGAAGCCGGAAGGCGTGATCAGAATGCAAGCGTATCTCGTGGATATGGATGAGCCGGAGAAGAAGGAAGAGGAGAAAAAGGAGGAGAAAAAGGAAGAAAAGAAAGAGGAAAAGAAGGAAGAGAAGAAAGAGGAAAAGAAGGAAGAGAAGAAGGAGTGAACTCTTTGTCACAGATAATATCATCGAATAAAGTGTTGGAAGTGGAAGTGGAAGAGTTCTCGTTTGGCAAAGTCGATATTGTTCACTGATACTTAATGTTTTGGTCGGCGAGTGCATTCCATCTAGATATGCAGATATGTTTCAGTGTTTTGGCGTCCACCCAAACAGTCCTCTCGAATGTGTTTCCTGAAGTAACCAGACTGTTCCATAAGTGGATGATCCAGTTATCAAGTGCATTCGTTGCCGTCCCTTCCCTTCCATTCTTTCATTCTTTCCCGACTCTGTGTCGCAATCATCTGGTTTCTGCCTCAGAGTCTCCCGAATTCGACACGCTTCCTGGCTGCGCATCCGAAGCGAATCCCCACAAAACCGGCCGGAACGCACAAAACAGTTACGTAACCGCCCTAGAATCCGACTCATTTTTTACTCCCACTTTCCATCTCTTTCTTTTTTTTTCAATTTTGATGCGAGTAAGAACTATTGACCCAGAAATCCTCACTTACAACCGAAAATTTTCTCATAATTGTGTTGACACCTTTCCGTCCATTTTACAGGAAATGTTGTTCAAGTACGCATTGGTCTGTCTTTTTTTGGTTGCCACGTGGACTCGAGCTGACGACGAAGTGGAAATCGACGATGAATCGGTTGAAGCGTCCGATGGAAACAGGACTATTTCCGGAGAAGTTGAGGTGTCCGGTGAGTCCATAAACTGCCCGACATGATCTGTTTATATGTAATTGGAAAACAATCCAAACAAATTATGTTTTCAGATGTGGAATCTGATGAAAATGACAAAGAAAAGACAGAAAAGAAGAGAAATGTGGAAGAAACAAATGAGATTCAGGAAGAAGTGAAAGCGGAATTAGACAAAGCGGTAAATAATGGCGAGGTCAGAAAGAGATTCAATTCGAGTTTTCAGGTGGAAAGTCTGAAAGAAGCGGCGAGAGAGAGGGAAGAAGAGGAAAACGGACTGCTCTCTCCGTCCAATCTGGAACCCTGCGGGCCTATAGACTGCAACCATCGGGGCACTTGTCTCGGAACAAAGAAGACGTTCCTCTGTGCGTGCCAACTCGGATTCTCCGGGAAGAGCTGTGAAGAGAGTAAGGAAATGTGGATTTATCATATCGAAATCGTTCCATTTCAGCTGTTTGCGACTCTGCCCGTGACTGCAATGGCCGTGGATTGTGTCTGGGAACGACGAATCAGCTGACGTGTCTCTGCAACCTCGGATTCACCGGAAGACGCTGTCAGACACCGATCTAACCTCCCCTTTCTCTGTTGAGCAATGTGTAAATAAAGTTGTGCAAGTTCAAAAGTGTTTCCGAGTTCGTCCTGGCTAATTAGTGGCCGTGTCGGGCGCATGTATACATTTCGGGACAACAATGAACTGATTATTCGCGACTCACTGCTTCTCGTGTATTGTTTTTAGTTTAGGTGGTGCTGTCGCTCGAGAGAGAAGCACAAGTGCTGACAAAGAACAATGGGCTCCGCGTATCTTTCATTTACATTCTGAGGTGGTGCTTCTTCCATCGTCGCCCCTTCCGCGCATTTTTACTTTTCATCACCTTCCTCTTTTTGTCCCAATTCTCCTTCCTTCTCATTTTTCTCAAATTAATCGCATCGCAACATGAATCTTTTTTTCCACAAATTGATGACAGTTGGCGGCCGGACAAAGGTCTTCCCGTCCTCCCTAATACCTCGAAAAAACTCGATCTCAAGAGGTTACCGAAAGAGGAAAAAGAAGGAGATTGTTGCGCCATTGGTACGTGTTATGCAACGGAATGGTACAAGTGGAAGAGCAGTGGGAACACGAACAAGGTTGCGTGCTGAGAGCAAACGGACGACCGGATGGCACTGGCCCTTGAAACTTTTCGAGGGCTCATAGTAGTTTATACAGCTCCCCCATGTATAATTTCATTTTCTCTTTGATTTAAACCGACAAACAACGACAACAGGTGCGTTCTTTGCAAGTACAACTGACGCTATCAAAATGAAAAACTTTGGGAAAATGGGGTTTCCGTTCGACGTGTCCTCCTCCTCCGGTGATCTCCCAGACCCTTGAACTCGGCCGTTATGCAATCCGCTCCTCGCCTGTGATGACCCGTCCAAACATGCCCTTTCCACCAATTCCAACGGTTAGTCAAATGAGAATCAGACTTGGGCACAGGTACAGTTTCCCACATTGGCCATTCCATAATCCATTTGCATCACATTGCAATTATCCCGTTGCTCTCTCTCTCGCTCTCCCTTCCTCCGGTGACAGTCCTCTCTGCTCTCGCTCATTGTTCTTTCCTTCCATTCCATTGCGATGCCAGTTACACGATGTTGTCCGTTTTCCGCATTACTGATGCTTTCCGCACCGTGGGAATCCGTGCGGGGGCATCTTGTTCCCATTTGCTCCATCAACGGCCTTCGTTTTCGTTTCTTGGCGCCCCCCATTGTTCTTCATCTTTTTTTGCGAACGTGTCTCGTCAAGAACATGTGTTTCCGAGCCCATAAAACATCGGTGGACCACTTTGTTACACCGAAAAGAGAGAATGGACGGACCTCCCGTCGACATTCTGGAAGAGGAGGAGGTCTGTGAAAAATTGGGGTGACAAAATATTAGAAGAGCCGGCGGAGCGGCGGAGAGATAGCCGACACAACACGAGGTGTCACAACATATCTCATTTCGACTCATCGGTCAACTTCAATCAACTTCTAACCTCTTCTTCGCACCGCACTGCTTCTCCTTGCTGCCTGCTCGCATTTACACTTTTATACTCTTCCAACCAAATACTAATTTCGGATGGAAGTTTTTAAAAAGTTTCAGGTTCATCTACTTTTCTTTTTCACAATGATTCCATGTGCTCCTACTCTCAATGGTTGGTTTCTCCTGCTCTCGATGCTCACCTCGTTTTCGGTTTGTCCTTTACCGGTAGGCAGCATCTCGGTGCGTGTGTTATTTGTCGAAAAGTGGGCGGTCCGTAGGCCAGCAGGGGGTGCCGCCTCCCCGTCTCTTCTCCTTCGCAAATGATACTAAGAGGGGCCAATTGATGCGAGGAGACAAGAGAAAAGCGGGCTCGTTTTTTGATTCGATATCACTCCGGTGCCCAGCTGTCCATCGCTGACCGCTTCCTACGAATTGAAGCCAATTAGCCGTCGTGTCTGTAATCCTATTGTCCGCTACCACCTTCACAGACTCCCCGCCTGCCTTCGTTTCGATCCTTATCATCTTAGTTCCCCTTTGTCCTCACAAAATGCCACATCATCGGAAAATGGCATTGTTGTCATAAACATAACAGTCCACTCGTCCGGATAACATCGTTATTGCGCACCGAGCGAATGAGGCTCCTTGGCCGCTTCCGACTCTCTCTGATCCTCTTCCTCTCCTCCAATCACTCCGAGATGACCGTTGCGCAATCCAGATCTATCTGTCTGATTTACCGTCTTAATCAACTGGTCCCTATCTACTCATCCTGCACCAGTTCCATCCATTTTCCTTCCCCTCGTCTCTATTTATTCTGGACCTATTAACTGCGCGATAATGGCTTCTGAGGCTTCCTCAATGAGGTTATCACTGCGGTCTTCTGGGGTAATTGGCTAAACGGCAAAGTGGTCGTTTTCGCGCGTTTATTACGTTTTTGTGTACTCGATTCCAAAACTTGGCAGCGCCCACCTGGAAGCCTTTCGACCTCCACACTTTGTCCGTTTTCCCGGTCGTTCCCTCTCTTGCAACACCCATTTAATTGGACTGTCCTCTTCTGGCGCCACGCGGCCCTCCTCCAATTTATTATCTTTTTGTGTACTTTTAGGGAAGACGTTCTTCTCTCTCTCTCTCTTTCTCTTCCTCCGTATTCTTATAATAGCGGGGCGGCGGTGCAGTCGTATAAAGCGACGCCATCGGTTTTTTTGATGTCATGAAGTCGTGAAGCCTACCATTTCTTTCCTTTTCCTTCGTTCCTCGATAAATAGCCTCGATCAAGTACGCAAAAAATGGAGAAGACAGTCATAAAATGATGCGCGTGCCTATAGACAGACGTCGGTCCACTCCCACCGTTTGTATAGAATCGAGAAGTGTGCAACAGGTGCCTTTTCCTGCGTCTCCGTTCCTTTCTCTCTCACTTCCGCTTCCTATCAGCCGTTTTCAGAGTCGCTTCGCATGACGACGTCGCCCAACCGATGACGTCACCATCACCATCCGGAAACGTGGTGGTCGTCGGTTCGGACGGTTCGTCGACCGTTTCGGACCGTTGGCCGCCCCAGAAGCCATGGATCTCCCCGCCAAGAGTCAGGATAGACAGACAGTTCGTGGCAGCCGCTGTGCCCCACGTGCTCATGTTCCTGCTTGTTTGCATCGTCTTCACAGCACAACAGTCGAGGATCTCGACGCTTGAGAGACGCATCGATCAGCTCGCCGGTCAGGTATGAATGATTACCATTTGGGGGCCAACTACTGCCACGCCTTGCCGACGAACATATCGCATTACTGTCAAGAGTGCTCAAGTGCTCCGCTCGCACTCCCAATTGGGAAACAATCAAATCGAATACTCATAAACTAGAGTGCTTTGAGCTTTTTTGGTAGGGAGTACAAAGTGAAACTGTACATTTAAAATTTTAGCTCTTAGCTTGAGACAGAATCAGAAGCAGTCATATGATTTTGTTCTGAATGACCGGAATCACCCATAAAATGATCATATTCATGACAATCACCTGCTTCTGTAAACATGATCTTCGTCCGTCCGTGCACTCTAAACACTCGGCCACCTGTACGTGTCCAGCTGTTTTCGTTTGCACTGTCTGCCTGAGATGTCAAGTGTACACGCGGCTGCCACGTGGCATCCACCTCCACCCACGGAGACGTTTCCTCTCCAAATCGTTTTGTGTCACCACAGTGATGCGCCCTCCGACTCTATAATTTTCGCACCTTCCTCATCGTAATTGGCGGTTACGACGCTCAGATCGGTGGTAGTGGTACCATCTTCGACATATGTTCAGTACCGTCCAATTACGAATCCGTTCCGTTTTGTGCAGACGCGCGGGGGGCAAATCAGCTTGACACAGAAGGGGAAGTGTGCCAAGAGAGACCTTGACAGTGACATGGCAAATTGAGTTTATGACGGACGACACTTGTGTGAAACTTTTTCGGTTTGGGACGGTAGTTTGACGCGAATTCGGCGTGATGGCTTCCCGCAGACTAGGCTGAGAAACGCGGAGGCCATAACTCAAAAGTGTTATCTTTCTTCCGTTTCTCTTCACAAGAAACGGGGACTCCTGACAGGGGGAGCCCATAAATTATGCGAGTTACGAGCCGCCGCTCCACACGAAACTCCCGAATACACTTGATGCTTTGCAGATGGAAGAACCGCCCATATCGCCCGGAGAAGAAGCAGATGACGTGGCAAGGAGCAGAAAAGCGAGGAATTCGTGTCTGTGCCCCCCAGGTAGGCCCTTCCGGGATGACGTTAACAGCCACTTGAGGAACCGTAAACCAACGGGACACACCCGTCGTGTTGGCTGTAAATCGCGCCAACTTTATTTGGATAGTATAATCGTGTTGATGCTTTTGAATTGCGTGGAGAGCTTGGAAGCAATTCATGTTACAACAGTCAGGGAAAGAAAGACAAGATGACATGGTGTCTGTGGTCGGCGGGATGAAAAGACGTGACAAATTGATCATCAGCAATTGACAAGCACTTTGATTCCACGGAACAAGATGTTGCAATTTGTCCAGCTCTTGGATTTTGAGAGATTACACATCTGAAATGGCGTTCATTGACAGAAAGCGTCTGTGAGCATCATCCATAATTAATTGTGGTTTTACACTTTCCAATAGTAAAGTTAGGTGGATCTGAACATGAATTTCTTTCTGACGTAATCAAGTTGGAGCCATCAGTTCCGTACACCTCCCACCTTTGATTGTTCGGAAAGATTTCAAATCCAATCCAACTGAATGTGATTGATGAAGTGATTTCGGCAAGAGCTCGCGCCAATTTGCCTCCATCTCTATCTCTCGCCAACCATCACAACAACAAAAGATTTCGACCGAGGCAGGACTCGAACCTGCAGTCTTCGGTTTAGGAGACCGACGCCTTATCCATTAGGCCACACGGCCACGAAGTGAATGTACAACAGTGTGTCTATACTACTGGAGGGTGACGAAAGTGAAGAGAGAGAGAGAGAGAGAGAGAGAACACATGCGTGTGTACTGCAGTGGAGAGCGCCGAGAGGTCGCCCGAGGAAGGGGTTAGAGGGGAGTTAGGGAGCGGAAAGGGCGCTCCGAACGGAACCGAAAATGACTGCAGTCATGATTTTCATGATTTTGAATTTCAGGACCACCGGGAGAAAGAGGACCAGTCGGACCGCCTGTAAGTTTTTTTTCATGTTTCAGAAACTGTGCTACTGTAGATTAATCAAAAAAGTTTGGATTCAAAGAAAGATTTAGGGTTTGCGGGGATCGCCTGGATGGCCAGTAGGTTAAACGTTCCAATCCATTCAGTTATCCACACACTTCTCCGAGAGAAATGAGAGTTCTGTGTAGTGAGTGTGTCGTTTCAGGGTCTGCCAGGTCTTCCAGCTCCTTACTACCGACGTCCCCGAGTGCCGCTCTCCAATGTTGTTCCTCCGTTTCCGTGTTCGTCTCGTGACTCGTTTTCTTTTCAGAGTCTCGACGAAACGATCTCTCGGAAGATGCGCGCGTTCGGAATGCTCTACTCGCCAGACGGACAGGCCATTCAATTACGTGGAATGCCGGGACCCCCCGGTCCTTCGGTACTGTGCTTTTGTCGTTGTTCTTTGATAGCTATTAGTGATGCTTCTAGATGCTTTTCAACATTTCTTTCGGGGAAATCACACACACAGCGGTTCCGTTCAGATTCACGCTTAGTTTTCTTATTTCAATCACTTTTCAGGGCCCGAAAGGACTTCGCGGCTATCCTGGATTCCCGGTGTGTTTATTTTTCACTCATAATTTCATCTTTGTACCCTCTGTTATGCACCAGACGCAGAAAATCGCAAACCTTTTGAATCGTTCTCTAACATTTTGGTTCTCTGCATCTCCACTTCACCTGC
Organism: Caenorhabditis sp. 36 PRJEB53466; assembly: GCA_946814055.1. Taxonomy (NCBI): domain Eukaryota; kingdom Metazoa; phylum Nematoda; class Chromadorea; order Rhabditida; family Rhabditidae; genus Caenorhabditis; species Caenorhabditis sp. 36 PRJEB53466. The sequence continues at coordinate 4,997,580 of CAMPFS010000004.1, read as the reverse complement.
ACTCTCTCTTCCACAACAGAATCCACCAAATCGCAACTAATTCAGGGTCCGATCGGTTTGGATGGTCCGCGCGGTCTGCCGGTATGCTTTACTTCCTTCCCAGCATTCGCATGCACTTGTGTTGTCTTCAGTCCTATTAAGTTCAGTATTCAACTGTTTCGTTTGCAGGGAACACCCGGACCAAAAGGAGATCGAGGAGAGCGAGGTCCTGTTGGCCCGACAGGTTTCCCGGGTCCGAAAGGAGATCGGGGAATCATGACGTCACCATATGGAGGGCCACCGACTGGACCAATCGGACATCACCAATCTTCTAATTTCGGCCCACCAGGACCTCCGGGACCTCCAGGACCAGCCGGTCTCGCTGGAAGAGATGGAAGACCAGGACCGAAGGGAGATCGAGGACTGCCTGGATTCGATGGAGAATCAAAGATCGGACCGAAAGGAGAGAATGGAAATCCGGGAAGGGACGGCATTCCCGGAGCTAGAGGACCTCCCGGGGAAAGAGGAGAAAAGGTGAGTGTGTTCGATAATTATTTTGTTTTCGTTTGTTGTGAAAGTTGTGATCGAGTTGGTACCGTGTCTTTCAGGGCGACACTGCGTTCCTTTCCACTTATCCGAGAAGTCAGTCAATTTCTTCTGTTCCTGGTATCCAGGGACCGCCTGGACCTCCGGGCCCACCGGGAGTGTGCCACGTGTCACAATGCAACGGAGTTCAGGGACCTCCAGGAGAGCCTGGAAGAACTATTATAGGACCTCAGGGCCCTCCGGTAAGCATGTTGTAACTATATCGTTATCTCGTGAACTTCATGACTGAAACAATGCGGTTTTCAGGGAGAAAAGGGAGAACGCGGAGAGCGCGGTGAGCCGGGAGAGAAGGGATTACCAGGAACGCCCGGAGCCGCGAGTCTTCTGAACGGAGGAAAAGCTCTCGTCGGACCACCGGGACCACCGGGAAGAGACGGGCGACCGGGAGAGAAAGGAGAAAAGGTGAGGGGGATGGAGTGCCGGAGAATAGGTTTGAATGGAATGTCTTAGCGGAATGACGTGTCTAATGCGTGTGTGTTTCTGCTAATCCTTCTAGTTCTTCAGGGCGAACAGGGTCTCCGAGGGGACATGGGACTGCCGGGACCGGAAGGAACGCCAGGAAAACGAGGACGGAGAGTGAGTGTGAAGGAATTCTGCTTCTGCTTCTGCATGCATTTCCCTTCTTCTTCTTCTTCTTTGTCTTTCTGCCTTGTTCCTTTTCTATCCTTTCTTTACAAAATAGGGCCGTCATGGAATATCATTGGTCGCGCCGAACGGAACCTTCAACGAAGATGTCAAAACACTGCTGAAGACCGAACTGATGCCTCTGCTGACTGCTGAAATCTCCGAGTTAAGAGGGAAGAATGTGATCCCAGGACCACCAGGACCGCCAGGGCCAAGAGTGAGAGAGTCGGAAAATGAACAGAGTAATGATTTATTGTTTCTCAGGGACATCATGGTCCGATTGGCCCATCAGGTGAACGCGGACCCCAAGGTCTTCCGGGACATTCTGGAGAACGAGGAGAACGGGGAGACATCGGACCACCGGGACTTCCAGGGCAACCGGTGAGTCCATGATTATCGACGCTCTTATGAGAACGAGTGATTTCAGGGAGCTGCCGAAAGCGGTGGTGGTCAATCCGGTCCTCGGGGACCTCCAGGACTACCAGGACCACCGGGAGAGAAAGGAGACCTCGGTCCGCCGGGACTTCCAGGCCAACCAGGAGCACTCGGATTGCCCGGGCCGCCGGGACCAATGGGATTGCGAGGACCGCATGGAACGGAAGGAAAACAGGTATTTGGATGTAGTGGCACCCTGGTCCTTTCTTTTCTCCGACTCGTTATTATCTCGATATTTTGGTGTTGTGAAGTGTTTGGTGAATCAGAAGAACACTCGATTTGCAGGGAAAGCAAGGACCGGAGGGACCAAAGGGATATCCGGGGCCTGTGGTGGGAGAGGATCGGGAATAGGGCAGGGAATGAAAGGGAACGATTGCAGGGACCACAAGGACCGCCCGGAAACGACGGAGAGTCGGGAATCGACGGACGACCAGGACCGCCGGGAGAGAAGGGAGACCAGGGTATTCCGGGACTGGATGCCCCATGTCCGACTGGTCCGGACGGTCTTCCTTTGCCGTATTGCTCATGGAAACCGATGGATGTGAGTTGAATGCATGAAACATACTCAAATGAGAACTGGCAAGAGCTAACTGACAATTTCAGACAAATGTTCGCATTAATTACGGGTAAGAGATTGAACCCAACAAACACGATTGTTGAGAGAGAAAAACGAGACGTTTGAAAGAAGTCAGAGTGTTCCCTGGCTTGGAAAAACGTTTCATAACATTGTGTGATATTTGAAGTCTTCTGTGTTTTCCGTTTCGTTCCACCTAATCACCCATTGTTTTCCAGGGCAAGAACGACGTCTGGGAGCGCCGAAAGCGGGCTCCATTACCAGGAAGTGGCCCAATTCAGGAACAGGGATTTTCTGGGACGGTCTGAAGAGAATTAGACCGTCCGTAGGCACCGATGCTTTATTCCGCGCACACTTTTATGCTCTGATCTCTTCTGCACACTCTTCTTTTCTTCAATTTCACGTGTGACCCCTCTTCTTTCCTTCCGTTCTCCTATCATTGTCGCCTCCTTTAAAAAAGCCAAACCAAGCTCAATCCTGGTGCACTTTCAGAACTTCTGTCTTGTATTAGTTTTATTCTTTTGCTTATTATTATTATGTTTATATTCATATTCATCTGTTCATTATGCCAGAAATCTTATCAAGAACTATAAAAGACAAGACTTCGAGCGTGGGCCCGCAGCCGCTTTCTTGCATCTCAAAACCGTTAGAAATTTCACGTTTTCATTCTTCTTTCAGCTTCTCAGAGAAACGCTTCTTCTTCGCATTCGTCGACTGGCGGACGGAGAGAATCTAAAAAAAATGGCAGGCGGAGAAGTATTTGCCGTTCTGCCCAACTAACCGTCTTTCCTTCGAGCACGCGTCTCGGTATAAGCAGCGCCTTTCCGCAAAAAGCGAAACGCGAGCGAGAAACGCTTCTGTGAGAGAGATTATGTCCATTCTGAAGACGAGTGACAAATAATTTTTTTTTAAAGGCAAAAAAAAAATGACTCGGATGGCCTAGGTTTCCACTTAGGCCACGGCCATTTCTGTCAAAATCAATTTCGAGGCTCTTGCTTCTCATCCAACAGGAATTTTGATCGTCAACATATTTCAAAGCATTCGATGATTTTTTATTTCAAAATTGAGTCCGGCTTTAATAAGAATGATTGGAACAAAGGACAAAGTTGGGTTTGGTTTTCTACAAAATAGAAACAGTGAGACAGAAATAGTCAGGAAAAATATGTGAATGGCCATTCGATTACCAGGAATTCTCACGGTGACTGTAAAGCGTAAAGGGTGTACATCTATCACAAATTGGGGGAAAGTCAAAAGGAAGAAATGACAAGAGCTGGTGATTTCCAGATGGCAAAGAGAGAGAGAGAGAGAGAGAGATGGTTTTTATATACAGAGAAGGGAAAATGTTCACGAGATCAATGATATGGTTGCCGATTATTGTACAGTTCGGTTCAGCACCTAAGCGAGTTTTACAGTTCAGCTCAGAAGCGGGTCATTAATCTCGTCTTTTGCCTTGAACTGCCCGTTCCGATTCTCCACGGTTTCTGAAAACGGACATTCCAGATATTGTTCAATTCAGTGGTTTCAGGTACCTTGATCGTAGACCTTTGCACCACGAGAAACCAGTGATACCATCGGGACCATTTCGAACTCTTTTTGTCCTTTTGGCAGACGTTTTGGAGTTTCGGCCGGCGCTTCCGGTGCAGCGAGTTTATTTTCCGCTACGAATTTGATCTCCCGCATTTTCATATACTCCTTTTCGAGTCGCACTTTAACTTGTGGTGCAGTGAAACGGGCGGTCGGGTTGGCATTCCATGATGTACTGATCACATTCATGATCTCTTTGAAGTGCTGAAACAGAAGAAACCAATACCTTTTGCGTGAAACTATGAGTGTTCCTACCTGTGTTTTCCTCCAAACTGGATTCTCTGGTGGTCTCAGCCTTTTGGTGCACACAATATCCTTCATTTTCGCATCAGATGGATCCCTCTCCGCCCATTCATAGTACGGGATTGTGGTCCCTGCCTGACGAGCGGTCACTCCGGGCTCCTCAACTCGAGCCAACGCCTCCCACATCACAAGGGCGAACGCGTACACATCTGTTCTCAGGAAGCTCTCGAAAAGATCGTCCGGGATCGTTCCGTCCAGAATCTCGGGCGCCAGATATCTCACTGTGCCACTTTTTGGGTTGTACTGTCCGTCCATGGTCCTCGTGGTCACATTGAGCGACACCGAGAGCCCGAGATCTCCGATCGCGCAGGTCAGATCGTGTTTGACCATGATGTTCCGACTCTTGATGTCTCTGTGGGCAATCGCAGGTTTCGCCGAGTTTTTGGTTCCGGCGACGGGGGTGTGCAGGAAGGAAAGTCCGCTCGCGGTTGATCGGATCAGAGTGAACCAGGTTTGGAGCGAGAGCGTGTTGGCTTCCAGGAAATCGTGAAGTGAACCGTTCGAATGGTATTCGGTCACGAGCCACAACTCTGTGGTCAATCCACCATCTGAAACATGAGAGCATAATTGGAGAAAGTCAAATTCAAGAAAGAACCGATTCGATCGTTTCCGATGTACCGCAACACGTTCGGATGTCTCAGCATGTTCGTCTCAAAGATTTCCACTTCCTTCATGAAAGCATTCTCGTCGTTCGCCTTGAACACTTTGACGGCAACTGGCTCGTATTGATAGTATCCCCATGACACGTTGCCGAATCCTCCCGCTCCCACCTTTCCCATAAGAGTGATCTGTTGTCCGATTGTGATCTCGTGAAGTAGGCTCGGTCCGCCGCCGGATCCACTCGTATCCTCGAGGGCCATGAGCATCTGGTAGGCGTTCGGAGGCAGTCCGTCCGCAAACTCGTTCCCTTCTGCAGATGTGCTCATGGTGGCACCTGGATCGTACTGCGAACTGTCCCCAGTTATATCGCTGCCGATGTTGTCCAAATCTTGTGACCCTTGGTCGGTCTTCTTGCCTTTAAACTTCCTGTACCACTGCCATTTCTCCTTCCACTTTGTGCTCGTTAAGAAGAAAACGCCGACAATTGCCGAAACAAGAAGGAAGATCAAGATAATCACTCGAGGTATCCAGCCGGAGAGGAACGTCTCAGGTGGAGCAGGCTGAAATGAATGCTTCAGGTAAAGTAAAAAGATCACGAAGCGCTCGCTCACCACATAAATGATTGTTTCATTCGCACAAAAGTTTTCGCTATCACAGCAGATCCAGAAGGCCGCGTGGGCTCCGACCGAGTGATTCGAGCACACTCTCGCTACCGTATCGTGGAAGTCCGTCTGATCGTTCTCCGATTTCATGTCCATGCACCCGAACGAGCTGATTTCAGGGTAAGGCCGTGCCGTCTGATAGCAGTCCCCATCTGTGTAGCACGTGTTCTGAAAGACATCTTTTTGCATTCTCGGCGATCCCATTCCGATGTGCTCACTTCATACAATTTCCTCTCGGGCTCTGTCAGGTTCATGTCCTCTCCGAACCCTGGCACCCATCCCGTCGTTCGGGCATTGCAACCGAACTCTTTCGAGCAGTAACAGAGACGTACGCGGTCGAAGTCAATGTTTTTGACTGAAAAAAGGATTTAGTGTGACAACTGCACGTCATTGTGCCTTGTCGCTCGAGCTCATTCATTTTGAATAAAAATTTGCTATTTCTGGAAACAAATCCGGTCAGAAGTCGTGAATGAAGCAAACTATAACCGGACAAGCCAATCAGCGGCAGAATTCAATTTTATTCGAGCCAAAAGTCACGTGCAGTCAGAGATATTGGCGGATTAGCCGGAAAGTGCAAGTATAGTGGCACAACTACTATTGCTTTTCCGGGAAAAAGTACAATCAACGTCGGATGATGATGTCTGTTAAGAATAGAAATGTTTTCCCGTGAACTTTGATTCAATCTACTCATGTGAGCAAATTTGGAGTTGAAGTGAGTTCACTGAATAATGATTTCATCAGTTCGAAGCAACCAGTCGAGCGTGATCTCTCTGTTTCCTCCAGTTTCGCGTTACTTCAAACTTCCTGATAGAGTGTTTGGCCTCCACTTTTTTCAGGTTTCTAGTTCAAATATCGACTTTCTTGCGAACAATGTTCGTGTTCGACCACCCGGAATGTTTGCCGAGCATTTTCTTCTCTCTTTCTGTATGAAAAACGTACCTTCTGCTAGACGGAGCGCCGGAACGAGCCGTTCCTTTATGAATTTATTCGTCCTCTCCTGCAGTTCATCATTGCCAGTGGATACGCCTGCAACTTTATATCTTTTTCAAATTGAAAGGATCTTTGTTGAACCCACCGATCGTGAGCCCGAGCAATAACACGAGGTGCCCTCTCCCCATCACTTCCGACTTTTAATTCATCGGCAATCTGCAAAAAAGGATGGAGTTGGAATGGATAAAGTGCATTCGGAAGAAGAAGATGAAGGAGAAGAAGAGTAGAGAGCAAGTAGCAAAATATAAGGAGATATATACACGTGTGCGTGTTTGAGTGTGCGAGGAGCGGAGTGTGTGCGCCGAGCGGAGTGTGCTGCTCTGCCTCGGTCAGCACTGAAAACAGGAGAGAGCGCGAGACGAAGCGACCAAATTGTCAGAAGAGGCTAGTCCGCACTGGTGACGACGTCAGGATGGTTACCCGGATACCCCATCTGACTTTGTGAGGCTTTCCAGAGCTAAAGTCACACTGATTGCAAAGGAAACGAGTAAGAACCAACTCATCTGCAACTGGTGCCTCACCTTCCTTTTCCTTCTCTCCGCTTCATTGTTCAGAATTGAAAAGGAAATGTTGGTGGGAAACTAATAAAACTGTTTATGGGTTCTCGGTGGGAGCAGTGGAACAATGACGCGGGCATCGATCGGAATTCCAAATGATAAAAAGGGATGCATTGGTTGTGTTGGAGCAGCTGTACATCGGGATTCCCGATTCGGGAAGATGGGGGAGAAGTTCAAACAGCGAAATATAAATCTAACGCGATCGAATGAGTTAGGAAAAGTGCCGCCAATCTGGTGGTGGGCAGCTAATCCTTCTAACCATAATACTAGTCGTTTCTGAGAATGAAAGAAAAGAATCAGCGACGAGGGTCGAGTCGCCCGTTTTTCATCTTTAGTTATCAATTAGCTTTCTTTCTTTTACCAACCAAAAATTGGAAGTACGAATGAGAAAGGAAGGTGAACAGGTTTTCCCGTTGACTTTTCAGATGACCGCTTAAAGATTCAGCAAGAAGCGAAAACTGAACTATAATGTTGTTTCCTCGAACTTTGTCAGAGAGTATTTGTTATCAGTGTGCACTTTTGTTAATTAACAAACTGAGAATGAGCAACGATCGCGAATGAGTCTGGCTCTCAATTTTCTATTACGGGAATCGGAAGCAATAACTTTCAGTGTTTGAATGAATAAAAGTTTCTAGAAATAGAGCTCGTGACGTGGCTTGGAGGGAAAAGTATTGTCTGCGCACTCTCTGGTATCGATCGATAAGTGTTACTATTCAGCAGAATACTCTCGGACGGAAGATGCCCGCGCGGACCTGCTAAACGGCAGAGAACGCGGGTGAAAGCGGTGTCGGGCGGAGGCGGTCTCCTCTCGGAACGGAAAAGGACAAAACCGATTATTGGGGACGATGGAGTGGATTACTGTAGTTCCTCGCACTTGAAATTTCAGCAGAACCGACAGGGGAAAAGAACGAATTGAATGTTTCGAGGTCGTCAGTTATTCAAGAGGCAATTAGACCTCGCCGGCACGCAGTCCGATACGATCTTGTTTTCTGCAACACGCGAGAGCGGATTGGGGCGACTGCAATCGGCTTTGCGTGCCCACGGTAGCACGGGAATCAATTAAAGTTCGGACAGAAAGAGTGCTTTTGTGAATGAGGCAACGGAGAGACGAGACACCAGGAACCGCACCGTGAGGAACCACACCTCTGATGGGGAAAGATACTGGGTAACAGGGATTACAAACTTCTTTATTCGAGCAAGACAAAACTATCATAATGTCGCAACATTGAAGAGGAATCCAACTAGAATTTTACACGAAAAAGGTCGAATTGATCTACAAATCGGCGATCGGCTTGCCCTTCTCCTCGTACAGCTTGGCGAGCTCCTGTGGGCAGGTGTGCATGTATCCCTTGTTGGCGGCACAGATCTCCTTCATTCTGGTGTACGGATCGTAGTTGCTGCAAATTGAAAATTTGATTGTTCGATAAATATTTATGATAATTCTGCCACAGCAGAAAAAGCTTACTTTTAAAGCTTTTGCTGAAGTCGCTTATTTCAATTTAATGTCACGCGTTTCAGCTGCTAATTCTAGCGGATAGAAATGAGTCAACGCTGAGAGAATTGGACATGTTCGCCGCCTTTTCTGTTCATGACTATTTGTGGCACTCTGATTACTACAAATCAGATGTGGTTGAGAGCCACGAATCCGCTATTACTGCTAACACGTTCTTCCTATTAACTTTTTTCAAATTTTTCAATTGTCCTAATTTTGAACACTTACGCGAAGAAACGCTCGTATTTCTCGTGTCTTGGCTGGACGTATCCGAAGAAGAAAGCGGCAGTCGAGCCGACAGCGGCAACCATCGAAATGGCCAGGGCGCGACGGCCATATTGATGGAGCATGTTGCGAGTGGCGGCGGCGGCAACCATTCTGAAAAATACAACGGTTGAGGAACTAAACTATATCAGAGAAGGAGCGCAGTTGATTTAACGGGGAAAATAATTATTATAAACTAAAGCGCGTATTAGAGAGAGTGGAAAGTGATTTAATATGCGCAGATTAATCACATCGGAATGATATCATGTTGTGTTTGAGATTTGTCGCACTACATTGCTGCTGAAAAATTGAGCAACACTCGTGAAGCGCCCTTTTCACATCGAGTGGCGACAGAATAAACAGCAGGCAACGGAATTTCGGAGTATTGTCAATCTACTTAAAAATAATTTTTCAATTGGAATTTCTAATAGCTAATGCATAACTCTAACACAAAAAGTCAGCTCGTGACCTGAAAATCGATTGAAATCTGAGTGAAACGTGCAAATTTGCAAGTTGAAATATTGCATTTGGGCCGTCCAACTCAATTTTGACTACGGTCAACAATGGAATTTGTGCAAACACTGCAGCAAACACTGCCACGTCAAATTGCACACACAGTTGTGGAAAATTGATCTGTTGGCTGAGATCGTTGAATTCCACGTTAAAAGAAGGTTTAGCTGTCTATTTTCAGATTCTTCTTATTGTTCTGTGCTCTATTCTGTCTTTTAATTGGCTGTTAGTCCATTTCTAGTACTCGTCCTACTTTCCCTATCGTCGCTGTTTCTGTACCAATTCACTTTCTGTCAAATATTCCTTGTATTCCTTCTAACGAAATGACGAAGATGTTTCTTGTCCGTATTCATCTGTATTCCTTCAGCCCACAATGCAAGAAGAACGAAGCAGGTCCTCTTATCGACCAAACCTCCATGGACTCTCGAGCTATTATCGGTAAATTATTCACATTATTTTCTGATCTCTAAAGTTCCTCACGCAGAGAACGATTCGGAAGTCATTCACCAGAAGAATACCTAAATTTGCGCATCTCCGGATTCGATGACGCTATGGATCGAGATGAAATCAAGCAGAAATTGACTCATGAGTTCAGGAAGTACGCCCCGTTTGAGGTACACTGTTAAGTAAGAAAAAACAATAATATGAAGAGTAGCTTTAGATAAAAGTCGTGAAAAACCCAGAAGAAGACGAACGACTTGCGTACGTCAATTTCGAACGAAAGGAATGCGCCCGGAAGGTGCGCTACACGATGATGGAGCGACTGAAAGACGTGCTCGGAAAGCATGTCCAGTGTGATCCGGCAGGGATTCTCAGAGATCAGGAAGGGAAGTACATTCCTGATCGTTTCAATCGTGCACAACAAGGCGATCGACGAGATCCCGGTGGAAACAACCGTAGCCGTCCGACAAAGGAGCCTTCCACGTGGCGACTCAAGCAAGACGATGACGAAGCAACTCGTACCCTTTTTGTCGGAAATATGCCATCAGATGTGAAAGAACGCGAAATACGAAGTGTTTTCGAGAAATACGGAAAAGTGGAGGAAGTGGACATCAAGACTCCGATAAATACAGATGCTGCTTACGCTTTCGTCATGTTCACGGTCAGTACAAATCCGTGTTTCCGTTTAGGTATAAATAAAAACGTTCAGACAGTCGATCAAGCGATTGAAGCGAAGAACGGGGAGCAAAATGAGCAAGTTCGAATTGGTGGATCTCGGATGAAAATTGGTTACGGAAAGAGCCAGGTTTCACGGAAATTGATCGTTGGCGGGCTCAATAAGGCATGCGATAAGGAAACGTTGCAAAAAGTGTTCGGGTCGTACGGATTCATCGACGATATAGAATACAGCAACGGATCGGATATCGCATATATTGTATTCGAAAACACGCATCAATCTCAAGAAGCTTGTCGCTGTCTACGAGGACAATCCGTGCCTGGAAGTGAACGTCCCATTATGGTGGATTATGCCAAAGACACGTCCGTACAACCGGAAAAGCAGTACATGAGAAAGCGACGAGCATCAAGGTCTCCTGTCAGAACGAAAGGACCCAGAACTCCTCCAGGATCACCGAAAGATACAGTGCATAGTTTCGAAGAACTTGATGAAAGTTATGCAGCCACGTGGAGTGGTAAAATGGCACTGAAGAAAAAAGACTACTTGGTCAAGTTCTATCGAGTGTACGGAGCAGAACGCCTCGTGGTCAACTTGCTTCGTGACGAAGACGACGCTCCTCTTCATTTAAATATAACTCAAAGGTATCAATCATAATCCATTCTCAAATATTTACGAACATCCCTTTTCCAGACTTAGTCTCAATCCTCACACACCCAACAATGCTCTTTATGACAAGTTATCGTGTTGCACTTCGAAAGAACTGAGTCTTGGAGTAATCTGTGGAAGAAAGAATCTTGAAGACCTGCAGCCCCTAGTCAATTACTTCACTAACAAAGATGCAGCAGGTAATCCACTTCTCAAGTAACAACTTAATCTGGTTATCAGGCGTCGCAAATGTTCCCGGTGGAATGCTGTACATATTTCCGTACTCCGACTTCGCTCTTCGACTGCTCAAAGAGTTTGCCCCGCAAATCGAAGTCTTCAATGATGATAGCCCGTTTTTGCTTGGAGCACTTGCCGTCTCCGTCTCTCAAGAGCCCGGAAGTTCATCAGACTAATCATTCAACATTCGTCTAATCCAATTGTATATACAGAGAGTCTGGGACTAAATATTTACTTTGCTTAAAATTGAAAAAAATACAAATATTTAGTTGGACACCTTGGTTTTATTGCTTCATGATTAATATTGTTGATCATATCATCTATCTCTGACGCATGGCTTTATGTTCTGAACCAAACAATCTAGATGGAAAAACGAAAAGGACCACCTCCGTGCCAATCACAGCAAGGGTGTTCGAATGCTGCGAAGATTCGGAAAGCCAAAGACGGAGAACAGTTGTGCGGCGCGTGCTTCACGAGGAACTTCGAAGATGACGTGCACGAAACCATTGTGAAGAACAATCTTTTCAAGGTTCGTCTGAGAAAACTTCATGTTTACAATCCACGAATGTTCAGAAAGGGGAACGCGTGGCGATTGGGGCCTCAGGCGGAAAGGATTCGACCGTTTTAGCCTTCGTAATGAAGACTTTAAATGAAAGACACGACTACGGACTAGACCTGCAGCTGCTATCGATCGACGAAGGCATCAAGGGATACAGAGACGACTCCCTTTTGGCAGTCGAGAAGAACAGAGTGGAGTACGGCCTGCCACTCACAATCCTCAGTTATCAGGACCTTTACGGATGGACGATGGACCAGATTGTTGCGAAGATCGGACATAAGAACAATTGCACATTCTGTGGAGTATTCAGGAGGCAGGCACTTGATCGTGGAGCATTCAAAATCGGAGCCACGAAATTAGTGACAGGGCACAACGCAGATGATATGGCGGAAACGGTTCTGATGAATGTGCTTCGAGGAGACATTGCCCGTCTGGAGAGATGCACCAACATTGTCACTGGGGAGGAAGGAGATCTGCCACGTGCCAAACCACTCAAGTATTGCTTCGAAAGAGATATTGTGATGTACGCAAGGACCAATCAACTGGAGTACTTCTACACAGAATGCATTTACGCTCCGAACGCGTACAGAGGATACGCACGCAAATACGTGAGGGATTTGGAGAAAGTGCATCCGCGGGCCATTCTTGATCTTATCCGAAGCGGAGAGAAGCTCTCCGTCCGGAAAGAAGTTGAAATGCCGACATTGAAGACGTGTGAAAGGTAATGCATCACAGAATTCATATCAAAATGTAACGAACATTCAGATGTGGGTACATGACAAGTCAGAAAATGTGCAAAGCGTGTCTACTTATCGAAGGTCTCAACACTGGAAACACAGACCTTGGAGTGAGGAAGACGAAGAAAACAACGAAAATGACTGTAGTGAGGGAAGCATCGCAGGAGGAAGGCGGCTGTGGAAGTGGAAAGGGATGCGGATGTGCCGGAGGAGCCGACGAAGAAAACGAAGAGACACGGAAGAAGATTCAGGATCTGCAATTCTGAATGTTTATTGCTCTTGTTGTTCATATTAACACTTTAAACAAATATTGTTCTCGTTACTAAATACCGTTGTTCGTTGAAAAATAGAGTGGTGAGACAATACAGTGTAATCACTAAACAGGTGAATGCATTGAAATGCGAACAGAAGGGCAAAAGGGAAAGAGGAAGCGACAGAGGAAGAAGAAGACGAACAGAGAGATGTTGGGTGATATGAACAGAACTCAGGGACGGGGAAGTATGGCAAACGGATTCTAGTAGGGACGGGAAAAGGAAGTGGAAAGGAAATCTATTCAGTGAAGGAAGTGTACACGTGGCAACAAATGGGGAAGGAGCGAGTGAGCGGACGAATTATGCGACAAAAAGAGAAATGGGCGGGCGGGTGTTCACAGTTTTTCTGATGAATTACCGGTTCGGAAACGCTGGGAACGGACTAAGAGAAGAAGAAGAAGAAGTCGAGATTCGGGAGACTACTTTGAGAAATGGGGATTAGTGTAGGAGAAGTTGAGGAACGCCTCCGGATCGATCGACGCCAGGAGATTTTTGTCGTGCACCGGCGTCAACGCCGCCTTCTCATTTGTGAAATCGTCGTCAAAGTTCGAAGCATCCGAATTGGATTTCTGAAAAGTGAAGAATGAGAAGCTAAAGGGGAAACGAGGGGTGAACTCACGATAGTCGGTTTGAACGGCGGAGGAACTTGTCTGTTCTCGAATCGTTTCCAGTCGACTCCCCGGAAGAAACAGTGCTGTCGGATGGGACCGTCCGGACATTCAGGCATTCCGAGACGGGTGTTCGGGTTGCGGTCGAACAGAGCCGACAGACATTTGGCCGCCTCCTTCGAGATGGTCTTCGGGAAGTAGGGCCGTTCGTTGAGGATCGAATCGAACAGCTCGTCCTCTCCTTCTCCGTGGAACGGCGACTGGCCGACGAGCATCTCGTACATGAGCACTCCGAAAGACCAGAAGTCGACCGCTTCGTTGTAGAGTTGTCCCTTGATGATCTCCGGACTGATGTAGTCGGGCGTTCCGCAGAAAGTGCTCGCCATTCCGTTCTCTCTGTTCATTTCGGTCTTGGCCATTCCGAAATCGGCCAGTTTAATGTGTCCGTCACAATCGAGAAGCACGTTATCGAGTTTGAGATCACTGCAAAACGAACATTTGATAATCTGAAAGTTACACAATCACTCACCGGTAAATAATGTTGTTCGAGTGAAGGAACTGAAGAGCGACGACAATCTCGCAGGCGTAGAATCGGGTGCGTGCTTCGTCGAACTTTTTGACCTGCTGAATGTGATGCATCAGATCACCGCCATTCAAGTATTCCATCACGAAGAACAAGTATTCCTACAATCAATAGATGGTTTATGTTTTAAAGTCAGAAATTAGTGCTTACGTTTGTCTGGAAGGAGCAGTACAACTGACAGAGGAAGGGACACTGACTGGCGAGGATGAGTACTCGCCGTTCGATGTAAGTGCATTCCGTGTCGTCGTCCTCCAGAATCACGTCCTTCTTCAGACACTTCATCGCGTAGAATTCGTTCTTTCCCTTCAGTTCGACCAGTATAACCTTTCCGAACGATCCCTTTCCGAGCACTTTGAGCATGTTGAAGTGCGGCAATGTAAACTTCTTGACTGGTCCGTCGCCGCCTCCCCAGATATTGTCCATATACTCGTCGGTTTCCTTCTGCTCCTCCACACTGTACTGATGCGACTTGAACAGGTTCTTCAGTTTGTTTGGGAGACTTCCGTTGTTCTTCGACTCTCCGTTGATGTGCAAGTTGGCAATGTTCGGGGGACAGCTGGCAGTCGAATGGGTGCCTCGCTTGATTTCGTGGTACATCTCGCTGAGCTGTTTTTGGTTCACTCCACACAGGTTGGACATGAGTCGTTCACATTTGTGATGGCACGCCACGTTGCATACTGAAATAGTATCAGTGAGGAAGATGAATGTAGACGGGAAGCGATGGTGGACGCATTCCGTATTCTGGCGACTGAATTGATAACTCACCATCACAGCGTAAGCCTTGCTTGAACAACCCGTAAAGCATAGAGCCGCAGTGGTCGCAGAAAGTGGGACTCTTGAAGTTGTACGTTTTAAAACGATGCGGAATATCCACTTTGAAGCGCTCTTTGAGAGCCTGAAGAGAGTATAATTGAGATCTTTTTTGGGGAAGGGGAAGAGTTCTCACCATGGTTTCCTTTGTGTTCTTTGCACTTCCCGGGCATTGCATTATCACTTTCTCGTGGCATTTTTTGTGGACGGCGGCCGAACAGAGCTGACATTGATAGCCCTGCTTGTTGAGACCCCACATGAAATCGGAGCAAAGCGAGCAAAAGTGCGGTTGTCTGAAGAAGGTGGCCACGAACTGATGGCCGCGAATCTCGTGCACACGCGCATGTTTTATGGCTCCTGAAAGAGAATAATAAAAGTTTGTTCGTTCCTCCGCATCGCTGTGCAGTCTTACCTCTACGGCGCTGCAGGCCTGGACCGGAGTTGCTTCTAGACGTCATGATGTCTTCTACAGGGTGATCGTCATCCGCTGAAATAAAATCGAAATGAAGATTGTTGTCTGACAAGTTGTGCTTCTCAGTGAGTGCCTAGGCCAAAACTCAAACACTTCGGAAGGCAGCCAACAGGATTAAGGGGGAGGAGTCATTAGTTGGGCCTAAAAATCGGGAGGAGCGCCAAAAGAAATTGGCCAAGTTGGCGGCCGCCAATGGCAGGCAACGACAAAGAAGAAGACGAAGAAGGAGGGGAAGATGTTGTGTCTCTTCGTCTTCGCAAAATTAAGAAGCACAAAACATTTAGAGAATCGGTCGACCGAAGGAAACGCCGCCACCGAAATAGTGCGGTAATTAGAGATTCGCAGCAAATGCTACGAAACCGGTTGACAGTTATACACTGGGAGATTCAGGCAGTGTGACGTCATCTGCGTGACCCCTGTTTTCGTTTCTCTAATACCTGCTTTTGGGCGAATTTCGAACGGACTTGACATGAATGGCGATCTTCGGATTCCGTACAGTCGGACCAAAAGTGAATGGAAAGGAAGGGGCCGAGCACTGTCCCGTTTTTTGTTGTTGTAACTATGACAAAATGAGCATATCAAAACTAAAACGGAAACGCGAGATTGAATGTTCAATCTGAATGCTCCGCCCAGCTACCGTAACCTTTCAGAGCATTATGGCCAAATGACCAAATAAAGGGGCAAAAAGAGGAAGAAAAGATTGTGTGCGGAAGAGTGTAGCAGGCGGGCCCAAGTTGGTTGGAAAATGCAAATTAGAAACGACAGATTGGCACCTTGGGTTGTGGGAAATGGGCGCGACGGGGACGCACCGAGATTTGCATACTTTCGTCCTGTGACTGGCTTACCTCTCGGGGAGAAGAAGCACGTTTTGCAACAGCCACACATCATCTCAAAAGGTCAAAGAGACCGAATGCGGGCAAGGAGCATTCGAGGCTCCCATCTACAGTTTATTGCATTTTTGGTGTGGCGAATGAGGTTTTGATTAATTCCGAAAGAAGAGGTCGTCTGACGTGCTTTGTTTGCATTTAATCTCTTTTTGACAGCAAAAAGAGAAAGAAGGAAAAGAGAAAGAAAAGTTCTTGAGCTCAAGATTGCCTTCGATCGAAACAGGAGGCCTAATGGATGGACGGAGGTATCACTTTCCGATTTGTGACGCGAGATCACGGAGAGTTCGGAAGGAAACACGTCGGAGCACCAGTCCTTTATACCACTTTTTCTTTGAAAAGACGATCACATCATGGGTGTAATTTAATGACGTGGCGGGAGAAGTGGTGCTCCAGAATACGATGACGTGCACGGAAAGTTAAGAAAGATATCACTCGCATTTGACGAACGAATAGCGGCGTTTCGACTGCAAGGCACCCCCAACTATGACTTTCTCAGGAGAAATCAAAAAGCGATTCTGATGCAAATCAGGGTGTTTTCTCCTTTCTGTGAACACACCGTGCGACTTTTCCGCAAACTCACGTGCATTCTTGAGGTGTCGTGTTTGGGCCAGAATCCTTCCGTTTGGCTTAGTGTTGATCCAGATGTGTGTGATCGCGTCGCTTTTGCATTTTGAGATGATGTCCTGAAAAGAAGCAGATACACGACTGAGTTTCCTCTGATTTGAGTCAGACGCCGCCGCCGTCGTCGTCGTCGCCGAATTCGGAGGCAAACGGGGCAGAAATGCGCGCGTATGTTTTTCGAACCGAAATTCAATTTCGACCGCCGACTCCTCAGTCAGCTCCGTTTTGTGTGCGTTTCGCGACATTCGGAAAGAAGAACTGAATTTGGGAGTGTGACGTGGAGGAGGCTATGAGTTATGGATGAGAATGGGCCGCCCATGGTTACCAGTTTTATTCCAGGGAACAGAGGACTCTCGGAGGAACACGAAATTCTGGTGGTTTTAACGGCAACGATTCGGGGGGTAATTCCTGCCTAGCAACTCAAAAGTCTTTATTCTTTAGAGAACTGATAAAAAATTCACGCGCTCCGTCTCGAGAAGTGAACACTCAGAGAGCGAGAAGAACAGGAATAAAAAGGGTTTCCAGGAGACTATTGTCTTCCGTTTGCCATCCCTTTACACGTGCCTTTTCACAAAGCGATTCACTACAGTAGGCGTGTTTCGGAAAACCGAAAAAACAAAAAAGTGGCGAGAAACGGCCGGAACGTGGAGTTGTTTTGCGAGGCGTCGCTCCGGCCGTAAGAGGCGAGAAATAATATGAAAACGAGGCGAAAATTTGCTGGACAAAACATTGCCCTGAGGCGAAAAGCGTTAAGTTTTATCCTTGAGCAGAAGCGCAGGTTTATGAAAATCGCCGCCCCGCTTTTCGTGTTTTTCGAACTTTTTCCTCCGTTATTCTTCAACCTCATACTTGTCGTTTCCCACTTTTTCTCCGTCTTCTTTTCGTTTTTGTGAGAAGAGCACACAAATAGCATATCAAAAACGGGAAAAAAGGGAGGATGAGGAGTGGGAGGAGCTGGAGGACTCTTCGACTTTGCCCGGATAAGCGACGGATAAAAAGGCAAAGGCTTGAATTCGCCCCGAGGGACAATGGGGAAGAAGAAGAAGAAGGAGAAGGAGAAGGAGAAAAAGTTGGGAAGTGGGGGAGGACCGGGCCGACGATTGCCCGTGTTGCACTTGTGTTTTGAGAAGTCACTCATCTTCCGAATAATTCGTTTTAAGCAGGTCGAACCGAAATCTGACTCACTACTCAGTGTTCTAAAAGTTTTAATCGAGAAGCGGCTCATAATCTCACCTTGATAAGAAGACGAATCGCCTCATAGATGTCGTTCAGAACTTCGGTCATTCGGAATAAAAATAGGAGAACTTTGGGAGAAACGAAGCCAAGGACCAAAGGAAATTCAAGGAGGCGAAAGAGCCCTAGTCGGAAAGACACGCCCACTTTGAAACAGAAACGGAATTTCAGTACGTCAGAAGCGGAGAGTTCTCCATTCTTCAAGGGGCTCACATGGGCGGATAATTGTGGACTGAGGTTTACGAGGCCAAACCGAAAGAACAACAACTGACTGGCGGCGATGGGCAAATTTTCCCCCGTCTTTCTGAAGCACTTTGGAATGGAATCTGTTCGGGTGACCTTCGACTTCTTAGAGCCTTTCAGCCGTCCAAATAGGAAACGAAATGAGAGAAAGAGGCGTCGTGAGATGACTGAAAGGCACTGACACGTTCGGGGAAACGATAAAGAAAACGTCGTCATCTCTCGTGCTCCCTAAACTTTCAAACACCAGAAATCCGAAGGGGTAATAATTCGTGGCGGCCGTCGTTGCTCGGCCATAAACACGAAATTTGTTGAAGCTGAACAAATGGCGGTGGACCCGAAAAAGTGCGCGGGGAGAAGATGTTTCCCTGAGGGACGCGCCGAGTCTCTCACGTACTTCCAGTCGCATCGTGGCTTCGACGACCGGTGTCTGGTTGAACATGAGCACTATCTGCAGGATGCGTCCATCCGCCACCGCAGTGTCCCAGCACTTTTCCCATTCCGGATAGAGTGTTTTCTTCTTTTGGACGAGCCGCGATTCGCCTGCAAGAACATTGATGCGTCCGCAGATATCCGTTCTTCCGGTGCACTCACCATTCACTTCAATCTTCTCTTTCACGTTTACAGCTGGTTGGAGGTCAGTGGGAGAGCATCCGGCGGGTAATAAATCAACCGGAACATCAGCACGCAGAAGTTTCAGTCTGGAATGCGACAGAATTCGGAAGGGGAAAAGCGAGCGAAAGGGGTCGACTTGGTGCATTTTGAACAAGGGAAAAGAGCGGTTCGGTGGGACAAAGGTAACTTACTGCTGCGACTTCCTTGTCCTTCTTCGACTGAAATTTCACTCTTTGCCCCTTTTCCTTTTCACTTTTCCGTTTTCAGACAATAACTACTCACCGACACGCGTTTTCAGCCTGTGCCATCACGAAATCCGCTTCCAGTGATGTCTCGCTCTCCGGCGGCGGATCCAGCGAGAAGATATCGATAGCCTGCAAGTTGAGAGCGTAAAGTTATGTTCTGGGGAATCCCGCGGCGTCTTCTCTAATTATTTCCCTTTTTGCGGACCCTCTTGCAAGTTGCTGCAGGAGCGCGAAAAAAGAGCGAGTCAGACCGCAAAAACGTCATGTCGAGAAGGGGGGAAAAGTGGAAAAGGAAGAGGGGGAGGACGAGCGAGAAACGACTCGTTAAATGTATTATCTGCGAATCCAGAGCTCGGCTCGGGTTCATGTCAAAAACGGCGGAGGAGGAGGCCCGCGGCTCACTCAGATTTTCGAAATGTATGAGCTGCCGACCGACAAACACTTGAATCGAGAATTGATGGAAAAAAGAAACGAGTAGGTCGGAAAGAAGGCGAACGAGAAAAGGAAAGACAAGGGGGGGGGACTATAATTAAGTGACCCAATTGAATTGAGCTCCACCAACGAGATTCGGCGGGGGCGGCTGTCGTTATCATCCGACTCTTTGTGCTTACTCATTCGCCGCCTTGGGTGGTGGAGGAGTAAAACAACAAAAGTGATAGGGCACACGTCGGAGAGGAAGGACAGACGGAAAGAAGGACAGTCGACGGCTCATTTCTCGATTTTATTTCAATCTTCCGAGAGCGGCCATTCGAACAAACGAGTATTTATCAGGAACGATTATTGATGGGTACGTTGTACTGGAGAGTGTGAGAGATAGAGAGAGAGAGAGAGAGAGAGAGAGAGAGAGAGAGAGAGAGAATGGACGGACGTATGCAAATAGCAGAAACAGCGGAAGAGAGACGAACAGTTGGTCGAGGGTGGGACTACGAAGAAACGAAGAAAACCAACAAAGAGAATGGAACCAGTTCGGAAGGAGACAGGTGACGACGGCTTCATTGTTCTCCGCGAAAGGGCAAGTTTCAGATGGGAAATGAAGCTCAAGGGGTTCTTCATCGCGTTCGCCGTCATCGCCCTTTCGTACAACATTCTCGTCAGTGAGTGGTGACGACCTTATTATCGGTGCACTGCACTCCCTGTGGTTTCAGTGAGCAGTCCCCGTCCCTCCCAGTTCTCCGTTATCACAAATGTGCCCCCTCAACACTGTGGATTAAAACTGTCTGCAAAACTTCAGAACTTGATACTTGACGTGAGAGCCCCTTAATCGTATCGTTACCATCTGGAAACTCTTCCAGAAACACAATGAAATTCGTTCGAAAGTGGCTCTGGGACAGTACGTCGTTGACGATAGTTACTTGCCACCGGCAGCCAACATGCTCAAATTGGTAAGCTAAAAATTGGGTTGAGGAGACGAAAGTAGACTTCGGACAGAATTGGGACTGTGGACTCGAATTGGAAGCCCAGAATAGAGCCGAGCAATGTGATTTGGGAATGGAAAAACAGAGCGGATTGACGGGTGGGCTGGAAGAAGTTCGTGGGGAGAATGCCTTCTATTTCCGGACTGAAGACGTGGATTCGGTGGAGGGAGCGGTTGTGGTGAGTTGCGAAACATTGTGTTTGAGTGCTCTCGAACTATTTCCATAATATCAGCATTGTAATCACTTCCAACCACTATTTGCGTTTTATTTTAGACAGGCATCGAAAGAATGGGCGATGAGATTGCGATCGCAGGTATAAAGGAGATGAAATTGGCACGGTACGACAAGCGGATCGGGCACGCGACACAGGTAAAAGAAGATGGGATCGGCGGAAAGATCGGAACGTTCAGATAATGTGGGGAACGACACGGACGGTCGGGTGTGCAGTTCGAGAGTGCTCGGCTCGACAAGACGGCTCACTTGACGGACAAAAATACAATGTGGCTGTTTGCAAATACTACCCAACGTGAGAAGATTTCTTTGTTTTAACAGTACAGACTGGATCTAGAGTTTGAGAGAAAGATACTAGAAAGAGCAGTGGGAAAAAGTGTTGGTTTCAGTGGAAACGTGTTCAAATCGTCTGCTCCGACGGCCATCTACTCGAGCGGAGAGTCTGGAAGCCGGTGCTCGGACGGATTCCTCGTCGATCCGACGAGTGGGCTGTGCGTGACTGCGACGTGGCAGGAAAGAGGAGAGGAGCGAACTTTATAGGCTAGAATTATACGGGAATGAATAGAAGGAGGCGGAGAGAAACGCGAAATTGACAGCAATTTTGTAGGCATCGCTCTCCTCGCGACGCCGTGTGCAGCCGTCGTTGACACGGACTGCTTCTGCTGAGAGAGGAGAACACAAACAAATAATTCAGATGCATTCGGAGCTGATTGACTGCGATTTCGGCGACAGGGCTCACCGAGCCGCTCGGCGCGCCATTCTCATCGTCCCAAATTGCTGCTCGTTTTGTCGAGCGACGGGAGAGCTCCTGAAGCCGATGCGATGGCACATAAATTATAGCCTTACGCCGCACGTTTTGGTGCCAGATTTCCAGTGCGGAACGGAGCGAAACGGCCGTTTTATTGCTTTGCGGTTCAGAAGAAAAATACGAAAAAAATCAGAAGAGTCCGTGAGAACAATGATTTGCAGATGGACATTTTGAAGAACTATTGTGAAGAAAGATTATTCATGATGGCCTATGGAGAATCAGGGAAATGGAAAGCAGTTGTTTGATCGTGTGGGAACAATCAAGTGGCACTTTAGTTAACGACTTTTAGAAGGTTTTAGGGGAGGCAGGGTGTGTGTATTATGGCTGAATATCTCTAAAACACGGAAAGTGACGGATGACTTCATGTGAAAGCTCGATCAAAAAGTGAGGTTTGAGCCGCCCTCCACTCGCATGATAAATGGATTGTTACGTTTGACGGAGAAATGAACAGTTGTCTGGAAAGGGCGATAATAGGGAAACGAAGGTGGGGAAGACGAAGAGGAAAAGGAAGATGAAGAAGAAGAAGAAGATGCGGGAAAGGGAGGAGGGCAAGAGGAATTGTCGGGGTCTGCCTGCCACTAAATATACATACCACCCGCAACCGGCGCCACAGTCTCGCAAACACACGTAGTGACAAACACAAAAAGAGAGAAGGTTTCCACGGGACGGCGCTCCGAGTCTCGCCGCTTCCGATTGACTTCTGATTCCCAGGATGCTCGGGACCACATGTGCCGACGGGGGAGGGGCAAATCAGCCAGCCGGGGGCGGGGAAACTAATTTCAATTTCGACAATCATTTTAATCGCCCGAACATATGTCGTTTCGGGCGGAAAGCGACCACGGAGATCCGACGCCGCCTCATTTCGCAGAACCGGATTCAGACGAGACAAAGTTGGGAGGGGACTTCAGGTTCATGGGTCAGGGCGATGGAATCGAGACGCGCGCCACAATATATAAATCAATTGTTTGTTTTGTGTCCCTTCGCCCCGCACTCGACCCGTTGGATGAGGCGGACTGTGATGATGACAATTTTGAACGAGATGTGTGTGGTAACCGAGTCGGAAAACACGTGGATCGTTTAGGAGGAAGGATTCCGGCGGCTGTGCGAGAAATCCTCATTCGGCCAGTGCAGGTGGTAATTGCACGGCTTTCCTAATCTCTAAAACACTATTCTATTCATGGAGGTTCATGAAAAATCAGTGTTATTTTCTAGTGTGTTATTCTCAAAAAACGGAGAGCGAAGAAATCAAAAGAAGGAAAGGATTACTGTAGATTTTGTAGAGATCACCAAAATTTTGAAAAATGAGGTTCAATTCCACTCTCAAAAAGTTCAGCATAATGATTCCGAGAGAGTGTTCTCATTTCTGCGTACTTTCGTAAATTTCGACAACGAGAGATGAAGAAAAGAAAAAAGCAAAGAGCAAGCATAAACACGTTGAGCACGTGCTCTCTCCGGGCACTGCGGAGGGTGTTGGGTTCGAATCGAATTATCAGAGGAAAGCGAGGAGGAGGGGGGCCTTTCGACTCGACGGAAATGGGTACGAAGGGGCAGAGAATGGGACCCGATGGGGGCAGTTAAACTCGGAAAGAACTCTGGTGAAAATGAACGATTCGAATGGTTTTGAGTGGACTTTTTACAGCGTAAAAGAGAGAGAGAGAGAGAGAGAGAGAGAGAGAGAGAGAGAGAGAGAGAGAGAGAGAGAGAGAGAGAGAGAGAGATGAGGGAACAGTCGGTCAGACGGCGTCTTCGGAAGAGGCAGAGGCGGGGTCGATTCCGATCCACCGCCCACACTTTTATGGCATTTATACGGCAAGACAAGCATAGGAGGTCTTCGTGTTTGCGCTGGCGAAAACTTTCAGAAAAAAAAGAATGGAAAAGAGAGACATCTTGAAGTTCGCTTGGCTCAAGGCGGCACGAAACTCGATCAGTCCAGTTGGTCCCCAAAATGGAAGAGGTGACGGAGAAAGTGGGCGCAGCGGAGAGAGTGTTCTCTGCCTGATATGCGATGAAATGCGATCTGTGCTCGGTGAGCAAGGGGATGAGTGGAAGGAAAACGGAAGGAGGGCCGCTGCAAGTGCGGACTCTCTGAGGTGTCTGCAGCAATCACGCTCTTATGAATTTCCCAAGAAGTTGTGACTCTGGGAATAGGAAAGTGCTCTCTTCACGAAATAACGCTTGCGATGAAACATTTTTGATGAGTTGAACGAAGTGAATTCGAACGAATGGACGCTAATCCCGTCAGACAAATAGACGAAGGACAGCCGAAAAAAAGCGAAAGTTTGGAAAGAGCGAATAAAAAATGCAAGAGTGCCCTTTCGTCTAAGTGTGTGCCAAAGACACCTTCAAAGTTTTTCGAATGATTGACGGACTCACCTCATTCTGATTGGCCTGCAGTAGACGGTTCTTGACACCAAACACACGGAGGGACAGTGCCAGAGAACGGAATTTCATCTTCGAGCGATTCTCCCGCAACACGTTCTATTCCATCTGAAATCATATTTTTAACACGGGTCAAAGTATTTATAAGGACAAAAAAGGGAATCGGAGAGGGGAAGGTTATGACGTGGCAGGGGAAGGGACGGGAGCGAAGGGCGTGAAATTCAAAACTCGAGCGGCTCACGGTCAACTTCTCAAATGAACTCGGACGGGCTGCTTGTGTGAAACATAAAAAGAGAAGGCGTCGAGGAGGTGAATTTTGGGCTGAATGAGGAAAGGCCGATCAGATAGCGACGCGTAATTAGAAAGAAAAGGAGGCGGCGACGAGGCGGCCGGGCGCAGAGCACAACGGCACGAATTTTGAGGAGCGAAATGGCGAGGCTATAAGACGAAATTGGCCAAATTATTGGTCTCGTAGGCTGTGTTTGTGCTCTGTCTTTTTTCGGGTATTATTGTAGACAGCACGGGCGGAAAGGGGGAAGACGTGCGGACGAATGAGGAGTCCAAAATAACGAGGAGGAGAAGAAGGAAAGCGGGGCGGAATGAGCACACGAAGCCCCGTAGATTTATCTCCTTGCCAACCGAAAAGCGGATTTGCATTCACACTAATTTGGGTCATTCATCAGAGTAAAAACATCTTTCGAATTTGTGCTCATTGTCCGATTTGCTCCGATAAGAAAGTCTTGATTCGATCATGAGTTGCATGAGCAGCCCACGTGATATTATAAGCTTCTCGAAACTCTTTTTTTCTTCTCACGAGCAATGTTCATATTAAGATTCTGAGACAAAACAACGATCAAGAAGCACTCAAAGTGCCAATTGGAATGAGCGAGAGCAGAAAAGCGAAAGAGTATCAATGTTCAGATCAGAAGAACCTCGTTTCGACGGTGACTTCAGAAGGCGAAGCGCACGTCGTCCACACTGAGGGAAACGTGTGCAACTCTTGCAGAAAATCACGCGAGTCTTTGGCCAAAGAAGAAACAGAAGAAGAAGAAGAAGAAGAAGAAGAAGCAGAAGAAGAAGAAAAACAGACAAACTTGGCTCAACCTAACCGAAAAGAAAGAGTTGATAGGGAAGAGTGCGAGGCTCCCGAAAACGGGGCGAGGGCGGCGAATAATTGAATTCTGTTCGGTGCGGTGCATTTTTTCGCACGGCGCACCGCTTTCATGCTCACTGATCTGACCGATCGGACGAGCAGAAGCCGAGTCCAACGGGCACTTCTTGTTTTCGACGCGACGCCCATTATTCCGGAATTGACTCAAAACACATGTGTGAAAAGTTCGGATCAGAAACATACACCCTCATTCTGCGGAGAAGTCTTTCACGAAAAAAGAAGTGGAGACAAAAGAAAAACGGACAGGTGTCAGCAGAAATGATGACGAGCAATTGGTCCCTGGTGGACGGCGTGCCTCGAACTTTTCGAAGAATTTCTTCCCGAATGGGACGTTTCCGTCGGACTTGCTGCACTCGTTTTTAAGGCGAATCCGAGCACGATTCTATGGGAATCTATCAGTACTCAATCGCGTAACCAATCGGACCCGCTATAGAATCACAAAATGTGGCAAGGACCACCGTGAAAAATGAAACTGGACACCGAGAAGAAACGAGTGAAGGGGGCGGCCACTTTCAGCCAAATCACGAAAAGACGGGGATGATTTCTGAAGACGTCAACGCCGGATTTACGGAAGATTACCAGGGGGAGTCGACGGGCAGGACGCGAAAATTGCGGAGAAGTGCAGAATCTTCCAGTGAATAATTCATCGGCAGAGAGAAATAAACGAACAAAAAAGCGGAAGAGCCCCGGCAAAAGGTGGCCGATAATTGTTGGTGGAGCAAAAAGTAGGAGATGAAGATGAAGAAGAGGAGGAAGAGTTTGCCTCGGAAGGGAAAGAAAGGTGACGAGTCGGTCCGCGGGGATGGGAAAAGCGAAAATAATCCGGAAGGCGCAAGAATAATACAGAGAATAATAATAAATGGACGGGCGGTGGCGCGACGCCTCCTCGCCCCGCCAAGTGCTCATTCGTGTTGCTTTGAAAGCATTGCCAAACGGAGCACACTCCCGTACTCATTGTTTCGCCTCGGGCTGTTTTTTCGCCGAATGTAAAGGGAAGAAAGACAGATTACGGTAGCAACGAACCTTTTCTCGCCACGTGGATGTCTTCCAAAACTACAGTAACCTCCTGTGTTCACTGATCTGCATAAAAAAGCGCGGAAATCTGCGAAGGTGTAAGTCTATAATTGGAAGAGCGGCGGCGGACAAAGTCTCATCGTATGGAAGAGGGAGCAGGACAAGTGGATAGGGACCAGACGACGTGTCTCTGATACTTTTGCGTCTTCCGATATATGTGCGAATATGTAATCGAGTAGAAGTGTTTCGGGATGCGATCTTGTTTATGTCTCATAAACTTGCTGCCATTTCTTTCTGTTTGTCTAGTTTCGGTCGCGTTGCTCCTAGTTTTTGTTGATGTAGAATGTTCTTGTCAATGACTGAGTGGGTACTTTTTTGTAAAACAAAAAAAGAGACAAGAAAAAGTCTAGCAGCGAGTGGTTTCGAACCACCGTCCTCTGAGTTATGGGCCCAGCACTTGGGTGAAATCAGGGGTATTCGGTATTCCGAGTACTCCTGGTATTCAGCTAATATTCTGATGGTCTCCTTAGAAGAACAAGGGTCACTCTCAGACCTTCAGGAAAAACAAGGGTCCCTAGTAGTTGGACTCGGTCGAAAATGCAATTTTTTCAAATTTTATTTTTTTTGTTTGTAGATTGGAATAACTGGAAATAACTCCCAGGGCCGCCAAAGACACTTCTCAGACTAGTTTAGAGCGGTTTTTATCATCTATTCTCATGAAATCCGACCAGGAACCCTTGTTTTTCTGAGGGGACCCTTGTTTTACACTAGTACATCTGCCTGGCCCTATTTGAAATTTTTGCGGTCCCGCTCCTCCACCTTTGTGATCGTCACCTAAAGGGGCGTGGTGGCGGTGAAGCACGGTTGAGGAGTGGCCGAGTGAGCGTGACTTCACTGTCACAATATAAACCGGCTACAACGTTAATTATGTCACTCTCTTCCTTTCTCCGACATTATTGCTATGCAAGAAGTCAACCAATTTTTTGTTCTTCATGACTAAGCCTCCTCGCGGCGAAGAACGGAAACGGGGGTTTCCTCAGGAAGCCCGCCGGCTAATTAGTCAACGTACCTTTTCTAAATAACGGTAGTTTTCTCTTTTTCTTTCGGAAGTTAGCCTGAAATTCTAGAAACTCTAATCGGATTATCTAACTGCAGAAAAGTTGAGTTGTTATATATTGTTAGTATTTATGCAAAAATGAAAGAGGAATGATGGGACGGCGACAGTTGTTCGGCCCGGAAAAAAAGTGATTCATAATTTCGACCCATTTTTCATCAAGACCATCATGCGAAATTGGTTTTTCAAGAGGCGCTCGAGCAGAGGACAGCTCTCGGTGTTGGATTTATTAGAAAACAGGAGAGGAAGCGGGACTCAAGGATTCAAAGAATTCGAATCGTTTCTTGACAAAACCACAAAACGAGTCCGAGTATAAAATCACGGAGTCTGAATTTGTGAGCCGATAATTCGACGATGTAAATCTAATTTTTGGGCAGATGCGAGCTGATTGGAACACGATTTCTGATGCGAGTCTCCGACGCGTTCTGGCTCTTTTTTAATTCGATTAGAGAAGATATTTGGAATGAAAAATTGAATGGAGAAAATCGGAAAGGGGTGTAAACTGTGCGGAAGAGCGAGCGGAACGACGGAGCAGAAGGGCTGAGCTGGAGGGGAAGAAACACGGGGAAACAGCCGTCGGAACAGACAGGGAATGATAAGAAGACAGAAATGGCGGCAGAGAGAGACTGTTAAGCGCATCGACTCGTTGCATCACTTCTCTGTAATGAAGAGTTTCCAGGTGTTCTTCTCGTTGATCGGTTTGTAATCGGAAATGGAAATGAGTGCAGGAGCTTCCGGCAGTGCGTAGGCGGAAACTTCCACGAGTTCACACAAACAACCGAAGCGATTTATACCTGCACGTCTTGTTATTTGCTATTTGTGTGAATGTTTTGTGTAATTTTTTTCAAATAAACTGTTACCTCCGTAAATTTCTGGCATTGCGCAACGTCCGCAATCCCTAGTGAAAACAAGGACGCGGTCGCGACTCGCGAGCACGGAGAACGGTAGAGCGCGATTGCCAGACGTCTGCGGCAGCTCACAAAAATAGCTCATTGTGTACTATTCGAACAAGAAAGAAACCATTTGGAACTATTTCCTTTTCCGTTCCCAAATGTTATTATTTCAGACCAATTCGCATTCTCATTACGACCGTCCATTTCTCATTTCCGTTGCGTTTTTCTCTCTGTTTCCTTCTGAAAAGAGAAGAAAACGAATCCTGTGCGTGAGCGTAATTGTCTGCTCATCCATGAATATTTCAGCGATTTCTTGATTGGCAAATTGGCGAGTGGGGGTGTGGCACGTGGCACGAAGGAGCGCCTCAATTACACCTTCCGCGGATGATACGATGAGCCGAGAAGGCACTTTGACCGTCTCCGTCGCGTCCCAATCATATTTGTATTCTCAATTATTCATTTGGTTTCGTGTGCACACACCTGTGCGCGCCCCCACTTACTCACTTATTCATTTTCGGGCCCCGGTGCCGTTTTGATTTGTTTCCTTCTTCTTCCTCTCCTCACACATTTTTCCACACTCTTGACGACGACGAACACATGGGAAAATCCGGGCAGCTTTCGGCGACAAATCCGTCCGAAATCGGACAAAGTGTACGATTTTCTCTTTTTTATATTTCTACAAGAATCGTCGTTCTGACAAACAAGCATCGGACTAATACCCGTCGCATTCCTCGCCTACATTCCCCTCTTTGCCACAATATTTTTGAGAGTGTGACTATCCCGTAGAAAATTCGAAATCCGTAGAATCAAATCCCGTAGAAATGGTCGGGCCCTTTTCGCGGAATTTTCTACAGGATTGTCACACTCTCATATTTTTCAGTGCGACTACGGTAGCCCTCTCGGCTGAATTCGCGAGTACATAATTCATTTCGTGGCAGTTCGGACGCCGTTGCTCCGTCCGTTTCATGTTTCTATAGAGATGGGATCTCTTTGCAACGACACCTCCGTCCCTTCTCTTTCTGTTGGTTCCGAGTCAACAAGTCAATGTCTAATCCCATCTGTCTTATGATCCACAATCTGGCCTTCATCATCATAACTTCTTTTTGTTTAATCCAAGGGCAAGAATTATGCCTTCGCGTTGTTTTCTGAGCCCTTCTTGCATCATGTTTCAGAGTACGTTCAGCTGTTAAACCGATCAAGGAATACCAGATTTCCTAAGGGTTTCAACCCGTTTCCTGTCCACTCCTACGTGAATTATCGCTGAAACTCTTTCCTAGCACTTTTCGTAATGAACTTTCAGCAATAAACTTCCAATTCTCTAGAGAGCTTCTCACTTTTCGAGAAAATATTCGTTCAGTTATGCTGTCTGAAAAGGTAAATATTGTTGTGTCCAATTCATGAAATCGTTTTCCTTAAAAACGTGCGCCGCTCATCCATATTATCTCCGGAAGTGGTAACTCATCGCCTCTGATCTGTGATTCTCCCATTCCTTCTCTCCCAAACACTTTCTATGATTTTCTAATTTCCGCCGTCATATCATTCATTCTGCCACGTCTCCGCTCAAAACAGAAACAACAACCCATTCCTTTCAGATGGCTCGTCGTCAGAAGGACGTCGAGCGAGAGGCCTTGCAGCTCGAGTACCACTTTGACACCCACCGGCACAATTCGTACACTTACAGGTGCTCGCTCTCTCACCTTCCGGACCCGATCAATTCAACTCATTTCAGCATTTACGCGGGTCTGCTTTGCACAATCCCATTTATTATCCTTTTTGCTCTTTTCTTCTACTTTTTCTGGTTTGGAAGACGTTGAAATTCTTCTGGTCCGTCGCCGCCAAACACCGCTTCACGAGGTCCTTCCTTCCGTACAAAACGGGCATCGAGACGTCCACAAAATGTTTAGATTATCGCGTCGACGCCCTTCTCTTCGCCACTTGATTTGTTTATCTTTTATGTGTTCTTTGCCGCCACGCCGATCACCATAATACGAATACTAATAATAACAATAACTTTTCTGACACATTTTCTGGTCAACTCCTCATTGAATTGTTTGATTTATCGTCGAGCGATTCGAATAAATACTCGCCACTTCTCAATTTATCGAACATTCGAAGTAGGTCAATTCGCGAATGATCGCTTCCCAGACCGATTTTCTCCTAAAAAAAAGGAAGGAAACTTCTTTTTTCGACTGATGACGGTGTTTTGACAGACAAAGGACACACTGGTTACGGTAGACAAAACGTATTGTCTTTTTGTTTATCCTCATCACTTTTTTTCTTTTTTTGGCTAGAACTAGTCTTCAGATGTTTTTCTTTGGTGCAGAGAAAAATGAGAAAGCCGGAAACCTGACAATCTCTCGGATTACTGTAGTTGGAAAAGTCTGCAAAGTAGAGTGTGTCAGACACTTTTTTGTTGACTTGAAATATTTAAATATATCTTTTCACATTACTCTGAAGTTTATAACATTTACAAATTGTTTTCAGACTCTTCATCGTAGTTAAAATTTTTGCAAATTGCATTTTACAGAGCGATCTTCAACATGTTTCTCTCGCTGTTCTGAGTGTGACAACAGAAAAAGAAATCCCGAGAAGGCACTCTTGAGGATCTCTCGGCCTTTTTGGACTTCCCGCCGCCTCTCTCCAGCTGCGCGCTTGTTCTCCCCAAAACTTTCAATCAAAAAACGAATTTCGAGTTGTTGAAAAGACGAAAATCAAGGATCAGGAATGTGCGGGCGCGTCGCGGTACGGCGCGGCGGTCTGCGGTGGCGGTCACATATAAATACAGGAAAGAAAGATATAGATGGAAAAGAAAGAAAAAGACAAAATCGGAGAGAGCGCAGCCATCGAAACGACCTGTCTAGGGCCAAGTGCATGCATAAGGAGGACAGTACGGAAGAAGGAGAGACGCCGATATGGGACGGGCGAGGGAAAGGGAGTGCGCGGGGAGACGCCGATGCCGAGAGGACAGGTGAGCGAGGCGAGTCACCTTTCGTTCCTTGCTATGGACATACGCTTGAATCGCCGCCGCACACTCCTTGTCCCCCTCCGTCTCCTCAGACTTTCCCTCCGTTTACCACTTCCTAATTGAGACGAACTTTTATCATCATCGCCTACTGTTTATGCTTCACGTGTACTGTTTTGATTGTTGAAACGCCGCTTATCTCGTATTAGTATGCGTTTGTTTGCTCATTTTCTAGACAGTCTCTGGTCTCAGCCGACTACGCAAACCGAAAGTTTCTGGTCGCGTGTGGTCCCGCCGTTCCCCCTCTTGTACTTGCCTCCAATTATAATCAATCAAGGGAAATCTCGAGTGTGACGGGCCCTGTCTCTCACAGTTCCAATTTGATTTCGCTCCCTTCTTCTTTCCGTCTCCCAGTAAGGAATGTGAGTGACTCAGCGGTGACTCGTCGTACGCCTCTTAAAATACAGTCTCGTTCGCCCTGCTTTTTTGTTTCAGTTCTTTTCCTTTTTGCTATATATATCTGCGTCCGCTAATCAATTTCCGTTTTCCAAACGTGGTTGACAAATAAATAGATGTACATACCAATGCAATCGATTCGATGTTATCGCTCCCTTTGCCATCATCATTTTTTTTTGGAAACACTGATACTCCTTACTCTCTTTCACGCCTTTCCTCGCCTTTTTTCATCCGTATCTTCCCACCCGATCTGTAGAAGTTTCGTTCGATTGACCCCCAAACTAACTATTTACCTATCGGTTTTAATCGGGCCGTCTGCCTCGAACTCTCTCTTTTTTCGTGTTTTCTCCTCGCCTTTCAACTTCTTTTCCATTTCAGATGTGCTAAAGCTCTCCTACTAACCCACTTAATATCAATAGAACGTTTCTATTATGCAAGATGCCCCCTCAAGACGTACAAATCAGCATTGCGGAAGTCATTGAGGTGAGTCCATTTTTTTTTAAACTTCCCTCGAAGCCACAAGGTTTTCCAGGTACGCGGCTACGGTCTCAATGCTCCGGAGCTTCTTTCGGTAGCCGTTTCGGCCTCTGACAGGCTCCCTCCGTGTCCGAAAGGGACTGTTTTTGATATGGAAAACGTGTACCTCAACAGCAATGGACAGATTGAAGTGAGTCATTTCCTTGCTATGTCATCTTTTTTACAAAAGCATTTTAGATTAAAACAGTAGCCAGTGCGCGAGTGGACCGA
Source organism: Caenorhabditis sp. 36 PRJEB53466 (assembly GCA_946814055.1). Classification (NCBI taxonomy): domain Eukaryota; kingdom Metazoa; phylum Nematoda; class Chromadorea; order Rhabditida; family Rhabditidae; genus Caenorhabditis; species Caenorhabditis sp. 36 PRJEB53466. The sequence goes on along the minus strand of CAMPFS010000004.1, from coordinate 4,965,290 downwards.
GCATTCGTGCCTCCCGAATGGGCAAAAGGGGAAGAAGATCCGCAGGCAGCTGCCGTTTACTGTCTCGGAGCTGTTCTGAGGGCAGCTGGAGCCGAAGAGGCAGCAGATGTGGATCTCTTCTCTCTCGTAAACATTCTGACAGTTGCAATGACTGGAACAAGACCGACCGCACACAGAATGGGGCAAATGGCCAGGTATTCTTACGATCAACTCTCTCGTTGACAAGTTTATTCTTTATAGAAATCAATTGCGAGGACGTGATCCTGCCTCGATGCTCATGTGCATCTACGAAGAACTTATGGGCGATGAGGAAACGAATCAGGTTAATCAAAGCGTTAGCCGACTTTCAATATAATGATTTTTACAGCTGGATGTTGGTGATCTGGATGATCTTGAAGATGAATTGATGTCTACGGACGGAACAGACCGACGAGATTCTGAGATGGAAAGGTTCAGCGGACAAGTTGTCATAAGTGGGAACAACAATGTGAAGAGGGCAGTCGAATTCTTTGAAGATGACAATAGAGGTAAGCATTTTTTTTTAAATAAACGAGGTTTTTAAGTTTTGAATACCTTAAGAAGATGCCATGACATCGACATCTTCTGGCAACAGCACTCAAAAAGAGTCTTCTCCGTTCGGTGACTTCGACGACAGTCCTCCTCGCACTATTCCAACAGTCGAGATCCACCGCGATGAAACCTCTTCTCCTGTCACGTTCCTCGAAAACACAACTCTCGGAGGAATTGGATCTCCATTGTCCCAAAGCACGAGACTCGACGAAACGTTTATTGAAGAGCACTCAATTGATTTAGATGCATTTGAGAAGTAAGATCATCATTCGCTTAACCTGAAACTGTTTGTTCACTCATTACCAGTTCCAGGAACGCTTCGCCGTCTGGCCCGAAATCTCCGTTCGACGACAATTTCACTGACAAACCGGTCACGGTGGTTCCCGAAATACAAGTTCAGAAGGAGTCCCGACCGCACTCTAATCCATTCGATGAGGAGGAAGAGGAAGAATCACAGTTCGGAGGAGGGACTCTGTCTGGAAGAGATCCGTTTGATGAAGACGTAAGTTAATTGTGATATCAAATGTCAAGGAAGTCTCTATGATTCAGTCAGGAAGCTCCAATCGCGATCATGCTGCGAGAGGGAAGAAGTTTCACAAGAAAGAACAGTTGGTGCATAGGCTGTCTTCGTCGTCAGAAGAGATTGTGGAAGCGTCGATTCACGAGGATGAACCAATTGTGATGGCTCAGATACCTGAAGAAGAGAAACCGAAGCTTATGCCGAAGCCCATTCCGGTGTTCGACAAGGCTTACGACGCAGACTTCGACAACTCGCCGCCTCTCCATCACTACTCGGTCACTCCAATCGACAGCGGTCTGTCTCCTCTGGAAGAAGCTCAAAGAGCTCTTCGAGCCAACAAAGCAAGACATAAGCCTTCGAATGTGTCAATGGCAGAAGAAGCCAAGCATGCCGCGAGACAACGATATTCGAATGTGCCGGAATTCAATGAGGCGAAGAAAATGCAAACAGACGAGGACGGAGAAGACGAGACTGATGAGGTGCCGGCCTCCCTACCGATTATTCCTGTTCTCCGAAAAGAGCATGAAGAAGAGCCGAGATCCGTTCGACCTCCAAGATATCGAAAGTCGAGGGAAATTGAAGAGCCAGTGATCGTCGAGCAGCCTCCAAGGTCCGAGGAAGAGGAGAAGGAAGACATTGACGCCTTATTCGAAAAATATAGAAAGGTATCGCGGGGAAGAACAACAATTTGGTCAGAGGAAACGCCCTTGAAGCGTATATATCCCCTTGCCTCACACTTCTTTCAGAGTGTTTGCTCTTTCACTCCCGCACGGCGTCTTTTAATCCGTGTCGAGCTTTCGCACTATTCTTCCTGATCGCTTTACAACTTCGCTCTTTTCAGACTTCCGGCTCAATCGACTCGAAGGATCCGACTCCCATTCTGAAGGCAGACGAATACAAAGAACCTCTGAAACAAGGTAAGCCATTCAGAAGCAAAACGTGTGAATGATTTCAAAACGCTAACTTGTAAAACACTGAAATACACAGATCGGCGTTTTATATACGTAGCTTCTCTGTCAGTTTTTGCGCGGCCCGCAAAACGCCTACGCCCATGAATCTAGCCCTCACCGAGGGTTATGCATATATCGGTGCGTCGATTGATTACGCCATCGAAAAAGACGGCGCGGGGGAGGACATTTCGAATGCATTGCGACTTCTCGCGGATGTGAAATTTGAAACCGCTCGGTTCGTGGCAGATTTCGGAGATGCACGACGACTCTTTTAATTCGATTTGGAGCACGCGCCAACACCCTCAAACTTGCCGCTTCCTCCTATCTTCTCTCCGTTTTCTTTCCTGAAATATTTCACGCGTTTGCAGTTCCCGCACCCGTTGTGGCCGCTCCGGTTGTAGCCCAAGAGTCGCCGATATTGAAGAGAAGGAACTCATTACTCCCGTCACGGATCAGTGGAAGACAGTCGACGAGGCGAAGTGTGACGAGTGTGAGGAGCATGCGCGGCAAGAGAAAGGTTTGTTACTCTTACACTTTGTTAAAAACGAAACAAAACTTTTTCTCTCATAAATGAGTTGCCTGCAGACGCGCGCTATTCCCGAGTTCTTCGATCTGACCCGTCATCAGAACATCCGTCTTCGAGCTCCAGTTTCCAAAAAGGTAACGTCATCTGTGTAGACATTGTGCTCATCTCCTTGAAGCATCTTCAGAAGCGGCTCAGTTTGCATCGAGTTGAGGACACTGAAGTGGTTGTTGAGCTTCTGAATGGACAGAAAGTGGAAGTTGCTTGTCGTTCTGACGTCATCTCCCGCGATGTCTTTTCTCTTATCGTGCAGAACATGAACATCAACGAGCACGTCTTCTTCGGACTGTCTTTCCTTCGTGATGGTGAACATTACTTTATCGAAGATCATCAGAGACTCGAAAAGTTTGCACCTTCCGGATGGAAAAGTGTGGCTCGAGTTGGTGTGAAAGTACCTTATGTACTGCACCTCCGTTTCAAGTTCTATCCTCAAATCCTTGATTTCATCAAGTAAGTCACATTCTTTGCACATCCATTTTTTATTTTGAAACTCAGAACTGAAGTGACAATGAACGAATTGTACTTGCAATGCCGTCGAGATGTGCTCGAGGAACGCATCCAACCGAAAAGAGACGCTGCTTTCGAACTGGCTGCTCTTGCTCTTCAAGCTGAATTCGGAAATCGCCCGCCTCCAGTCATCACGGATTACTTCGACACGCAGCACTACCTGCCGAAGAAGTACTGCTCATTCGAAGATCAGACAAGACTCAAGAACATTCTGGCTGAACTTCACGGACATTACGCAGGAACCCGAATCTCGGAAGCCAAGCACAAGTACATTCAGATCTGCCAGAGACACGCGGACTTCGGCGCGCACATCCACCGGGTCTTCCGTAGCAAACCGAACTCGTCTCATGGCGCTTCTCCGTTCGATCCGGACACTGGATCCTCACTTTGGATAGGAATCATGCCACGTGGCTTATCCATTTACGAGCAACAGGTGAACACTCTCCCGATTTCTCTATGCTTTTCACTGCACTCTTTCTGTTTATCACAAAAGTGGTTAATCGGGATTTCAGAACCATCACATTCCAAATAAGTATATGAGCATTGCGAGACAGGTAAACGCGGAGACTTCCCTCTGTTTGCGAGACACCTTTGTTGTGAATGTCATTTCAGAGTAAACTCTGCTTTTTCATTATTCTCCTAATGACTTTCACCTGTTGACTACTAAATTTGAACATGCGCTTGTTACAGGGTGGAGCTCGTGAGGTCATTGCTGAGCATGTTTGGCCGCAAACGCAAACTCTTCAATTCGATAAGAAACGGTTCGTGATCGTGGCTGTTGGATCACATGAAGAACAGATCGAGAGCACCTTCTACACTGATCATCACTCAAAGTTTGTTTTCTCTCCCTCACTTGAGTTTTTATAATTCGATTCAGATCCTCCTATTTCGTCCGCTTTGCTGCTTCTCAGCACCGTTGGATGATGAAAATGCGGCAGTGGAAGAGCACTCTTCGTCACGAGAATACCATTTCTGCGATGCCAGATGTTATCGTCGAAGGACAACAGATTCCGCCAGCTCCGATCAGACGTACGTTTATTCTAATCTCGTTGTTGTGGCTACGTTGTCGTCTGTGTACAGAATCCTTGGAAGATTCACCTCGGGCCACTCCACTTCTCGATTCGGCCGATCAACTCTTCACCAAAATGTCATCCCAACCGGAGAAACCTTCGAGTCGACCTGCTGAGCTGCCGCCGCCTGCTCCGTCCAAACTTGCAGCTCAGTATGATACTGTTGATGAGGGAATTGTCTGTGGTTCGTGATTTTTGACGTTATTACACACTTTTCAATCACTCGATCGATCTCTCACAGCTCGTTTTGCAGATTCCCAAGCCGAGAACTTTGAACGAGTCAGTCCGAACGTGAATGGAAATGATACACCACGTGGAATGCAGTTCGAAGTGGCACTCATCAAAGACCCAAGTAATGGACTAGGTCTCACTCTCGTCGATGGAAACCTGAACGGAGTACCGGGAGTTTACGTCAAGTTCGTAGCTGACAATGGAGCTGGAATGAAGGCGGTGAGTGAAAGAGTGGAGTTTAAGGTTTATCTAAGTGATAGAAAATATAATCCATCATTCGCATTTCATAAGGAGATATGTGATGGAAACTGATCATTCCGCTGCTGAAGTTTTCCTCTCCCTTCATCACCGGGTAGTAGGCGAGCCGCCTGTTGAAGGTGTCCATGTAGATGTCATATTGTTCGATGGGATGGAAATGCTGTATTCGTTCCGATCCAAATTCGTCTCGAATGTCCTCGGGATAGATGTCCATGTGTGCTAGACACTTGGCCAGTTCCTGATCTTCCTCTGCTCTGTGCATATCCGGGCATCTCTCGGGATCGAGCATCACTTCAGTGAATGCCTCCATTGTAGGTCGAGAGAGAATATACGATGATCCGTCATTGAATCCACGTGGCTGAAAGAAATAATCTTGATCTGCTAATTCGGTTCATGAACAACTAACTGTGAAGAAATTCCACCGAAGACCTAAATAATGTTGTTTTGACGATGTATAATTGGAAAGAAATGCGCGCATGTTGTGCATCAAAGCGTACGTATCGTCATCCGCTCGGTAATACCAGTCATACTTCTTGCTGACTTTATCATGAACATATCTGAAGTGGAAATAATTGTTTGCGAACAAAAAGAAATGGCTCACTTGAACACCCTCCGAATCTTCTCCCAAGAATGGTCCCTGTGGTTCAAAAGTGGATAATAGACATGAGGAATGGAGTCGTCCATCTTCGAATCCGTGAAAAAGAGAAAGTCATCGCAGTGCTGAGCCCACGTTTCGAGTATCGTTTTGGCCTGAGAACTCAAACGTTTCTGGAAAACAACAACTATCTGCTTACTCTGGTTTCATGACTGGGTGTGGCAGTGTGAATGAGACAGAAAATAGTTTGAGGGACGGCTAGGGAATAGGTGATCAGGGAGAGAAACAAGAAAGCGATCATTTGAAAGAATGCGCGTCTCTCCGAAATGGCGGAGGCTGTCGTAACGCCGGTATTGATCCTTATCGTCTATTTGCAGGGAGTTTGCGTCGGCGACCGGATTGTCCAGGTGGGGACCGAATCCATGGAAGGTCAGGATCGACTGCGGGCTGTTGAATTGGTCAGGATGTGCGGTGATCGTGTTCCAATGGTTATCGCACGACTCGACGGTCTCATCCGGCACCAGAAAGATGGTACGATTCACTGCAGGGGCAAGGCCATTAACATTCTTAATTTCAGTGTCCGCTGAACTTCTGGCCGCAGCTGCTGCAGCTCGTAAGAAGTCTTCAGGCTCGGCGACCGGCGATTTGCTCAATGCTCACAAAGGTGGAAGCGGACAATCCAGAACTCCCCCGGCTCCGAGAAGAGCGGCTAACAGAAGACAGAGGGCCGTCAGTGACTTCGGAGCGATAGGAGATGCTCTGCCGACTCTCGATGGAGATAATCTGATCAACATCAAGGCGATTTCGGGACTCCATTTGGATGAATCAGATGAAGAAAAGGGCGAGTACCGTCTGCCGACTACCTCGATGTACGCGTTCGATCGAGATGATGATCTGCAGCAGTCGGTTAAGGAAACGAAGAAAACGACCCCGGAGCCAAAGGGCGGAGAAATCCGAAAATACCGTTACGCAAGACGTTCCAACCTGGAAATCGCGGAAGAAATTGAAGAAGAGCCTGTGGATTCCTCAGACGACGAAGAACATATAGACGAGGGAAAACGCGTTATCGACGTACGAATTCAACCTAAGTCCAATGCTCAACTTGTCATTTCAGGTCGAGCTTGAGAGAAACGAAAACGGATCTCTCGGTGTGCAAATCGCTTCGCTCGGTGGCCGTGTTTGCATCAAGCAGCTCACTTCCGAACCTGCCATTTCTCATCCAGATATCCGTGTAGGAGACGTACTCCTCTACGTAAATGGAATTGCCGTCGAAGGAAAAGTTCATCAGGAAGTGGTTTCGATGCTCCGTGGAGGCGGCGATCGGGTTGTGCTCGGAGTGCAGCGACCGCCGCCGGCTTACTCGGACCGCGCGAGTGTCTCTCCGGCTTCCGCGCAACTGATTTCAGTTATTTTGCAAAAGAAACCAATGGGAACTTTAGGTGCGAATCGGAGCAGTGTTCATTGACAATATTGCTGTGTTTCAGGATTGTCGTTGGCAAAGAGAACCATGAGCGACGGCATCTTCATCAGAAACATTTCTCAAGATTCGGCAGCCGCCCACGAAGGAACACTGCGAGTCGGCGACCGACTCATCTCCCTGGACGGAGAACCCGTTGACGGATTCACTCCGGCGACGATTCTGGAAAAACTGAAACTGGTGCAAGGTCCGGTTCAAATCACAGTAACGAGGGATCAGGCCTCGGACTAACATGATTGCTCGTGAAGCCATTGGGTAGGTTTAAAAATGCAATTCTATCTTTTAATTTTCTTTTTGTTTATGTCGCGTAATATCCTCTATACTAATCAAGTGTTCATGTGTTCTATGCACCTATTCCTTTCCTTTTTCATGTCACTCGTTGCCTTACTCCCCCTTAGCACACTTATATGAATACGGACAAGAACAGACCCTCCGCTCAAAACTCGATTATTAAAATAATTTATATCAACTAATTGATGACAATTTCTGTATTCTCTTTTTTTTTACATCGGTGCTCCTCTTGTTATATTTCATTCTGTGATAGATATTTCATTGTGTTGTGTCAGATTTTTATGAAGATTCTTATTATTTTGCGTTTGAGATATTATTGTGTTCATCAGATTGGCCGGAGCAAAAATAAATCTTAAATTGGAATGTCCGTTTTCAGATCCTCGTCGAATAAGGTCGTCGAATCCTCGTCTGATGGAATCGGGTCGTCTATGGAAATCACTGGATTCGTTTGATAGTTTCCTTCTGCAAAGTCTGATCTCGACTGAACCCTGGATCTTGCCTGCGTGGTGACCCGTTCGTCCTCCTTCTTCTGCCTGCACTTCAAATATTCGTCGATATCCTTCATCGCCTTCCCGATATTGTCCGAGTTCGCTTCCAATCGATCACATTCGTTGACGATTTCCTTCAGTCCCTCCCACACGTCGCCCGGAGTCTTCCTCAGGAACCGTCTGATCTCCTCCTCTCCGTCGTCCGATTCTTGCCGAGGTCTGACTACTCCCCACGCGTATCCTTCGATATTTTCGACTATTCCGTAAATGCAACCACTCAGCAAACCGAGTAATCGAGCGAAAACGTAGAGAATGGAGAGCGGGGGCGGTAGGTAGAGCTTCGATTCGATTCTGAAACAGGCAACAATGCTATTTGTTTTCGATTCGGACGGGAGGAACCCACTTTGAAAGTTGTTCGTATTTCAGATATCCCGTGTAATATCGACTCTTCTCCGATTCCTTCTCATATTCTTTTCTGAACAATATCATCAGTAGTGATTACAGTTGGAAAAACGACTCACGTGAGTTGAGCAGTGAGCAGGTTGACTAGCAGAATACCGGAAACGAAGACGTAAACGAAGACGAGGAAAGGGAGAACTGTGCTACGGAAAAGACAACTCGCTTCCGCGTAGTGCATGTCCAGAAAGTCGAGGACAGTCCTATTGAATTGATCGCAGTTAACGAGCTCTCCGTTCCGGTCCTGGTCCCTCACTTCGCCGAAAACTTCGAATTTTCCCTCCGAGACAACTGTGTAGACGACCGTGTTCTTGGTGTGGAGGAACGTTCCTGAATGGGCATCCATTTGTGATCGAACTATTTGGGGGTCTCACTTGAAATACTCACGTGGATCACTGCGAGAACAAACCAAAAAGTGCTGAAGAGGAGGACGAACATCCCGACTGTTCTCCACTGAAAAAACCCATATGTATGTTTGATCTCGATGGCTTTCCTCGCACCATTTTCTTGAATAGATGAACAAAGAATCCCAACGAAGGAACAAAGTGGAAGAATCGGAGCGAAGAGACGGTGGCGATGGCAAAGAGAGTACAATAGAGAAGTTCCAGTGAGATCGGGATGACTGTCCAGAAACTGTACCAGAATTTTACATCGCGCACTCCGTCACCTTTCTTGATGAAACAATAGAATCGGATCGATTCGAAAACAATCACGAACATAATCATGAACAGTCGGTAGAAAGCCAACTTGTTGAAGTGGAAGTATCGGTTCAGTTGGGGCGTCCATTTTTTCACTTCACGCCACTTTGTACCTTCCATACCCAATCGGTAAAACTGAAGACAAAACATTTGATTACTATGAAACCTGTCAACTTTGCGCTCACCAAATAGTCAGTAACCTTCACAAATGTCATGAATATTTGGGCGATCAAAACTGCCAAAACGTAGAAGAATGGAAAGTATTCGTAAACTTTCAGAGTGTCATAATCGTCATAAGTCGGATAACGGCAAAGCATTGTGGCGAACGCGAGTATGTATAATCCACGGAAGAACTGTAAACACAAAGTTTTGCTAAGATCCTACTCTTTGTGTTACCGCATGGAGGTACAATTTGTATCTCATACTCAGTCTCCATCTTTTTTTCTTCTCCTTCGAACCTTCTGCTGGAACTCCTTCTTTTTGCGATGAGTTCGTCGCCGTTTCGCTTTTCTTCGGGCGTGTCTTGTGCTCGATCTTATCCTCACAACTGCTGGTGTCTCTATTATTGCATTTACTCCGAGTTCTCATCAGCTTCAAGCAAGACTTCTGCGACAGAAACTTCTGAAATCTTCTGTTGATCCATGGCTTCCAGTTGACTGCTCACCATAGCCTTTGCCTTGTACGCAACGGCCATTATCTCTTTACTCTGACCGAATTTTCTGTTCAGATAACTTTCGTAGCTTTCCTTGGATTCATCCTGCTTTGGATACTTTTCTTTGTAGTCGACTTGCAACGCAGATGTCGCTTTCTGGGGTCCAATGTCATCTATTAAGTACAGGTCATTGATGACACTGCACGCGAGATCTTGTAGATGACTGAAACATTTCACATGTCTAGCTAGTATCACAGAAATGAAAGGTCTCACTCTTTCAACTTTTCATATTTCTCATTCTTCACTTGCCCGAAATCATGTGTCAGAAGGAGGGTTTGCATTGAGTGCGCGACGAAGCACATGACCATTATGGTGTGCAGTGGGTAATGGCAATCCGAGAGGAAATCTCTCTCTGGCACACTGAAATGAATTCGTTTAAATTTTTGTGTTCCTAAGTCCTTCTTTACCGGCTTAAGTCAGCAGTCTTTTCTAACTGTTCTAAGTCAGCCTTTTCTATTTCATAGGCATGTTCCCTTCCGAAAAAGGCTGCCACGATCATTCTAAAGGAGTCAAAATCGTGCTCGTAATAGTCTTCTGAAAACTAAACATGACTCATTTTTTAACAATTCATGCAATACCAATGTCAATATTGAGTTCGCTCATTAAAATAAAATGAATCTTCTTCAGAATGCCATCGGTAGAAATTCCAAGAATATGGAAGATCTTGAACTGAAACGGGAAACATTACTACTTTTGGAAATATGTATCTAGTTTTCTCACTTTCGTTTCGTAAGCCTTCAATATTGATCCAATGTTTTTTTGTGACGTCTTCTGAATTTGCACTCCATTCGATGGTAAACTTTCGCACTCCCGTAGCAATGATTGCAAGTCCATAGAAGTCTCTGGAGTATTCGAAAAGAAGACAGAAGAAGAGCTCATTGTCGATGACTAATTCACTCTTTTGTTTGTCAGTTGGAATGTTGCAGAATAGTATTGTGAAACACTGATAACGCCTTATTTACAATTCTCCAAAGCGGAGAGTCTGAAGAAACCTTCTTCACAAACACTTTATTATGTTCATCTGTTGATATGGCGAGAATTATTAGCAAACTGAGCAGGAATTGAAAACTAGTTGCAGAAGAGTAAAAGAACTAATCAGAAAACGAATGAGAACAGGATAACGACAAAATAGAGAACTGCGGATAAAGCGAAGATGACGTGGTTGAGAGCGTGAGCGAAGGCGGCGTAGTGGAGCGAGGAGTCCTCGTGCTTCGAGTTCTTCGGGATCGGCAGCACGGTATTGACGAGTCCGGCAAACTGAGAAACCCAATGGGGCGGCGGGATGTCCACTTGGGCAGTTGCCATCCGTTCGAGAACCAGCGAGAGAATGAAGAGGATGCCCGTCCAGAACATGTTGAATCCAGCGTACTTGACTGAAAGTGAGACAAGTTTCCAGAAGAATGCGAATAAAATGACTTACGGATGGTTGGCGTGTGAGCAGTGAATGATGGAAGACGTTGGGAAACGAGGATCAGCGAGAGAATCTGGGAGACAACGGAGAATCCGAGGAGGATCGGTTGGGTCTTGGAGAGTTGGAAGAAGACGGCGGCAAGGGTGAAAAGGGAAGTGATGAGGGCCGGAAGAAGCATCTCAGATGTGAAATAGACTGCGTTTCTGAGAAAGAGCAGATAAGAACGAAATGAGAGCAAGTGCAAACCTTCTCAAAGAAACGCAGAGCTCTCCATTATCAGCCTGAACATCGAACGGATTGCGGCGAGGATCGGAGAGCTGTTCGATGGTGTACGGGGATTCCTGAAAAGGGAACAGGTCAGTTATCTCAAAAGTCTTTCTAATGACGAAAAGCAAGGGCTTAAAGCAAATGAAACAATCTAAGAGTGTCTATGCAGAAGCAGAAGCATCACGCATTAAACTTGCCAATCCGTTGGGTCCCGTGCCACCGTTATCCGGCGAGTGAGAGATAGACTAGATAATAAAGTGATTCAGAAAGAAACCGGGCAAAGAAAGAAATTCGGATCAGAGAGGAACTCACAACAACGTCGACATCTTCGATCTTCCATCCAGACACGAACGGATCCGTCGTCGCCTCTCTTTCCTTATTCTTGACGCCTTCTGCGACGGTGAAGTGAACCGCCAGAAGTCGTTTGTCGTCGAATTTGTAGCAAACCTATAATAAAAGGCTGGATTATGACATATGATTGTCATTTCTCACCCTCTGCACATCATTTGGATAGTCTTCATACTGGAATCTGAATGGAGTGGTGAACGAGAAATCGGACCACAGATAGATCTGTCCGGTGTAATTGGCGGCGAGAACCTTTGAAGTAACCTGTCCCGGGTTGGAAGTGGATCCTCCGTTGATCTGAACAATGTTCGGAGTCCAGATCTGGATCCAGTAGAAGTTGAGCCAGCTGAGCCCCCACTGTTCTTTGTCCCAGGAGACCATAGTGTCGTTCCAGCTGAGAACGAAACGACCGAACACTTTCACATTCTGTCTTCTCTCATCAATCTCCACATTATTGATTCGGACACTTTCCACACGGACCACACGCGTCTTGTTGTCCGTCGCGTTCTGATAAGTCGTCTGAATGTGTGTTCTCAGCTTCCAGGCTCTGTCTCCTCCTTGGCACGAATGGCACGACTTCCGGCAGTTGGCCATCATCCACACGGCGTTCGTCGAGCATTCGCCGGTGGCCGCCCATTCGGAGCACTTCGGATCGGCGTCCTCACATCCTCCGGCGGCCGAGGCGACCGTCAAGAGTGACGTGGAAATGAGGAGAAGCCGAAGCATCTGGAATTGAAAAGAACTTTCAAGAAAAGCAGAGGGAGAGGAGCGGATATTGAATAATTGATGAAAGAGGAACACGAAAAGAACAAAGGAAGTCAGGGGCAACCGAATCTGAGGAGGCGGAAGACTGAAACGACGTGAAAGCACGTCTTCTTTTCTCATTTTTTCGTTTTTTTCTGTCTGTTGTTTGCTGTGTAAACTCTTTTATTCTCTTTTTTGAACCGACCTTCCAGAATGGACTGAAACTTTCAGCTGTGTAATAGGGGTGAAGGGTAGAAATGGAAAGTTTCGAACTATTCTTCTTCTCAATCAAACAATAAAAGCGATTGATCACAAAAATATCAGTTTGAGTCGGGGCCTAAAAGTGCGAAGCGGCATGCAAAATGACGAGACGATTCGGAAAAAAGAAACAATAAACGCAAAAAGACAGCCCTCCCCAAGTGCTTATCCGAAACGGGTTGTGTGAAGCTGTCAGTGGCCGGTCTGACGAGGCTAGTTAGCCGCGTTGCCTCCCTTTCTCGGGGATCCCGTCCGTCCCGTGGGTGGCGACGACGCAACAGGTCTGTTCCGAAGAGGACGAGATAATGATAAGCCGGCGAGGGCCTGTTCCCGGGGCCCGATAACGATAATGACGCGGGAAAACACACCTAGAGACAAAAACCGACAAAGAAACGACTTATACCGAAGACGCATTGATCAACTCGTTATGAGAAACTGATGGCCACGGGGTTCCAAAGACTACGCGGCCGAACTCATTCAAACTTTCCCGCCGTTTTTCTATGGAGTTCTGCTAACGTAGTCTTTGGACCGCCGTGATGACCTGCTCCCCTGAGTTTTTATGTTAACAGGAAGACGAATCAAATCGTCAATCACAAGATTGTGAACAGAAAAGAAGAGAAATGACATTATCAAAACACATTTCGTTTTCGTTCAAACCAGGTGGAACTGTTTTTGTGAAAAGAACCTTCGTCTTCGCATCCAAGCCAGTTCTTACTCGCTACCGTCTGATTGCAGGTGAATGGGTTGCCAAGTGTCATCGGACAGCAGCCAATTCGAGAGATCAGACTATGACCGACTGTGGAAGAGGATGAACTCCGTCTCGGAGCAGACGCCAGTGGCGCAGAAGAAGAAGAGCGGCAAAGGGAAGAAGAACGGATGGAGGATCATTCGGGTCATCCTGGTATCCACGTACAAGGACTTCAGAAACGAGAGAAAAGCGGCGCTGGATTTGGTGAGCATTCACTTAGGAAGAAGGGACGGAAAGATGCAAAGTGTTTCAGATAGAGAACAAGTTACAGCCGTATGCGACCGAAAAGCAAGTGTTCCTTCAAGTGGAGGACTTCAGTTGGGTGAGTACTTGATTAATGATTGGTGAAAACGAAGTCGGTCAGGGATCAAAGGCGCATTTGGAAGAAGCCTCTTGCCTGTATCCGATCGAGCGACTGCGTCGGGAAGCGGCTTCTTCCTCCTCCTCCACCACTTCTTCTTCTTCTTCTTCTTCTTCCTCGACATACTTCTATTTGCACTTCCTCGGGTTGGTTCGGGATAATTTGGAAGGGCTGATGTGACTGAGTGGGTGCCATTTGGGCCTAGATAAGGTGGAGAGGGAAGGAGGAACAAGTGACGGAAAACCAGTTGGGATGGCCATTCGACACGACCAATGCCTTCGCGGTAATGTTTTGTTCGGATGAAGATAGGGGGAAACGAACGACAAAAAATGATTATGATTGTCGGACAATGCTGGCCGATAATGACGGATTCTGGATGATTATGGGTTGACGGAAACGAAGATCCGGTTCCTGTAGGACCAACTTCGTGAACATTGTCTTTTCAGAGAATGCTCCGGTTACCTGATCGACCACACCTTCACCGACGACGCTTTTCTCCGTGAGCACGCCATCTCAAGTGAGCAATCTTTCTCAGAAGTCTTTCTTCAACTCGCTGGTCTCCAAAACCCCAACTGTAATCATTCCATTCATTCGCATCAACTCGAGCTTTAAAGTTTAGCGCTTTTCCTCTACCGCAATCCGAGTTTCCTACAAGAACTTCCGTTCAACGTCACCAACTTCATCGATTCTCCAGCCAACAGAGAAAGAGCGAAATACTTAACGTCGATGGTCAAAGGGTCGGTGTCTCCGTCACAATTCGTGGAATACTCGGTCCGTACGTCTGGCATCAACAACATTCACTTCAAACACATTCTATTCGACGATCTCAGCGGGGCCACGAGACCAATAGATGAGCTGATAAACAGATATTTGGATGAGTTGCCAGACGGAGAATCGAAAGTTCCATCAGCTGAGGAGCTGCTGAAAGAGCACTTTGAGGAGTTGGGAAATGAAAATGAGACACTGCAAAAGGTAGGTCAAACTCATTTTATTCCTCTGGAACAACCTGTTTGAGGTGAAAGTGAACATAAAAATGGGAAAATCTACGTTGATAGTGGGAGATTACTCTACCGGAAAGACTGTTCTCCTTCATGCAATCGGGAAAAGTTCCAGTAAAGCAGTACTTGTGAAAGGAAGAGAACACATGAGTGTAATTGAATTGCGAAGAGCAATCGAAGCAAAAAGCAAAGTAGTAAGGAGGTTGATTGAAATGAAATTCGATAGTCTTCTCAGGAACTTGTGGATCCCCATCAGAAGAACACGAGGGTTCTGATGGTGGATGACGTGCACTTGATGTCGAAAGAAGCACAAGAATATCTCGTTGGGAGTGAGGAACTGGTGATTGTGGCGACGAGCAGAAAGAAGAAAGTGGCGGTGGACATGGAGAAGATATCGATTCCCAGCATGGATCCAGAGGATATATTGGTTGGTTTATTCTCTAATAACAATACTTTTGGAACCTGGGCCCGCTGGGCAGGCTGATGATTCTTAATGAACGAGCTCTATTCAGGAAGAACTCTCATTTTGGTTGAACGGAGGAATGAGAGAAAGAAGAGCGGTCCCATCGGTGAAAGCGTCGAACATATTCAAGATGTCTCAACAGAAACGCAGGAAAAGTGTGGGCACTGTGGAAGGTTCCGAAACGTACATTTCCAAAGAATCTTGCCTACTTTACAGATGGACACTCAATTGATGAAAATATGGGATGGAATAGCTTGAAATGCAGAGTAATCGGAACACTCGGAAGGTTCGGAAGCTCGGAGGAAAAGTGCGCACAGCTTTCACAACTGTCCACATTGAGGTGAGTTCAAAAAGATTCAGTATTATTTATTAGGAAATAATTACATAAAATAAAACGTTTGAACTTATCCGAGAAGTCCTCCGACAACTCCTCCGACTCCTGGGTTCACTCCCAGTCCGACGTTTCCGTAGGCTCCTCGTCCTCCTCCGTATCCTCCGTTTCCATATCCGTTTCCTCCGTATCCCCCTTGGTTTCCATACGCTCCTTGGTTTCCATACGCTCCTTGGTTTCCGTACGCTCCTTGGTTTCCGTAATATCCTTGGTTACCGTATCCATTTCCTCCGTATCCACGTCCTCCGTATCCTCCTCCGACATCTGAAATAGATTGTTTCCTGCTGAATCACACATTCCAATAACTCACTGGCTCCAGCATTGATAGGTCCTGCACCCAGTCCGAGGCCGGAATTGAGTCCGAATTGAGCGGCCACGACGGCGACGAGTCCAAGAGTAACAAAAATATTGCAAAGAGAAGACATTGTTCGAATCAGAATTAGATTGACTTGTTGTGTTTGGGATCTGCGCCATTAGTTTTATATCCTTCCATTGCTTATCATTCTCTCTTTTCGAAATTACGTAAACTCTCTGCGTCTCTCGGTCCCACCCATTCTCTCGGTGCAGTTCAGCGAAAGGGAGGAAATACCCAGTGATCATGATTGACCTGATCACTTAACGAACCGCATGATCATTTAGTTCCCGGCAAGGGCAAAGACTTTTTATGACGACTAAGACATTGACGTCAGCGTTATTTGTTTGTTTCTCACAAGACAGTCTCTGAAGACCAAAGTAGATCCAATGATCACATCAGACAAAACGTACAACTGGGCAGAATCACAGATCATAAGGTTCTTCCAGTGTCGTCGAAGCGGACATGTGTCTGATGGAAGTGGACGGAAAAGGACATCTTCTGATTGCCGCGCTCTGTTTTCTGACGATTGTAGAGTCCGGATTGAACGAGATGGAGCTGCGGAGTCTTCTGGTCTCCGAGTACACTTTGTTGCCAATCGGAATCAGACGAAACTTCAGAAACCTTCCATTTGGTATGGAGAATCGAGAGAGAGAGAGAGAGAAGAATTATAATTTCAGAGTATTGTCCCGATGGGTTCGGAACGACTTCTTGTCCGCAGATGAATCCGTTGAGATGGTACACAGTCCTCAACCGGCTCGGGCATCTTTTCGTCAACATCAACTCGGAAACCAACCACTTTGTGCTCCCAACTGCTTGCCGACGAATTGTGCAGAAAAAGTTTGATTCATTTTTTATATCTAACTATCTACTATGGCCATTTCAGATTTCTGAAACATCCCAGTCACCCGGACCATTTCAAAAAGCATCTGAAGACGTTCATGAGCATTTTCTCTTCTCGAGAATGGAACAGGAATCGAGAAATCGGACAATTCATTAGCTAACTATTAAAGAAAAACAGAGAAGAGAAGGAATAAATGAAGTTTCACCGATAGTTATTCAAACCAGAGAGTTTTTCACAACATCTTTGAATGCATTGTGCTGTTTTCGAATCATAGAGACCAGCTCCGCGAATGTCTCGTGAACGCAGTCGTTGAACTTGGAAGAGACCTCCAGGAACGGGCACCCGATGTTCCTCGCCAGCTGCTGTCCTTCGAAGGGAGTCACCACTCTCTGTTTCTTCCTGTCCTTCTTCGACCCGACGAGAACAATCGGCTGCTGCAAAGAGATGGTCTAGATGAGAGGGAACATCCGGTTGAGGGCGAACTCACGTTGTGCTCCCTGCTGTGCTCCAGTTTCTTGTAGATTTCGGCGGCATGATAGAAGGACTGTCTGTCTGTCACCGAGTACATTATGATGATGCCGCGAGATGAGATGCACGCCTTCTCAAGCGACATCTCGTCGGCAATCTCGACCATAAACGCGTCGCCGTCTTCGTTCTCGCTCTGCATATCCGGGAACATTACGTCGTTTCCGTTCTGAACACGCTGGAAACACGTCTTTCCGACTCTCGGAGCTCCCAACACGGCTAATTTGCACTCCTGAATCGGACCCGCATCTTCCCATTTCCGAGAAACTCGGCTGTTGACGTCCTGTTCGATTTGCTTCCATCGGAAAGTCTGCATATTCCGCAGAAGATGATCGAGAGCCAGATTGGGAACGGGGCCAGCCAGCGAAGGAGGAGCACAGCAGACGGGGCACTCGGGAGTGCGGTACATGATTGTGGAAGTGGAACCGGGGAGAGTCGAACGGGCACGACGGCTGATTCCCATTTGAGGACGGAGACGCGAGAAGTGAGACGGAGCAGGACCCATGGAAAAAAGCAGTTGATTGCAGCAGATGACGCACAGAGAATGTCCGCATTGCAAGCTGACAGGCTAGAAAAAGAGAGGATGTTAGGGAAAGTAAAAGTTGTTCTCAAGGTAAGCATTCAAATCATAATTGTGGCGGATCCTAGTCACACAATGCACTATTAACTTTTTTGCGTGCCTACCCAGCAACCGGTTTCCCTTCCAATTCTGGTCAAACACACGCGAGTGCTAACAGAAGTGAACTCCCTCTCGGAATTTGTGCAGGAGGTCCTTGCCGTAATTGCATGTTTGTACAACGAATAATACAGTAGGCTAACAAGTGCTAATCATAGTTGTGCAACGTATTGCGCCATGGTCTTACTCGATCGTTCTCGCTCACTTTAATTGCCACGTTCCACATGATTTTGGCCCCCGGGGCTTTCTGTTATGACGTGTCATTCTCTCCGGACATTTGATATCGATGGATGCGACCGTAACTCAGCGGGAAGCCTTTCGGAGTAACACTTATGATCAAAGGTACACTTGGACACAGACGATTACATAGATGAGCTCTTTGAGTGGGTGCCGTCGACAAACACAATATATTACTGATACTGTAGAAGGGGGAACAGTTTGTGGGGTACTTAACGATCCGGTGCCCTATCAACCTAATGATTTAGTGCCCATCCCTGGTTTGAATCTATTTGCACTCGCCCAAACTGACCTGTTCGAAAATTTGATGGCAATGGGGGCAAACGCCAATTGGAAGAGAGGAGCAGGAAGAGAGTTCCGGCTCTGTGGAAGATTCGACGAGTGTGTGATCGTCCAACACTTCGAACGCGATGATTCCTTCTTCGTCGGAAGAGCACGATGAGGTCACACTACCGTAGTCCGAGTGAGACTGACGACTTGGACACTTTGCAATTGTGGCAGGCATGCTTCTGAATGAATTGAATAGTCCGAGAGGTTCAAAAGCAAATGATAAAAAGTGTTAAGAATACGTGAGGTGAGCGAGTGGTGAAAGAGGTGACAGATTGGTCCGAAGGAAGGAGGATGGTGTGAAGGGACGGCGGGAAAGAGGGCGGAGTCACCGGAGAGGGAGGGACCGCCGGGCAAAGAAGGTAGGCGGGTGGGCGATAAGTTGAATGAATGGAGTCAATGACCGAAAAAGCATTACTATGTGTTAGGCCGGTAGCCTAATTAACCGTTGGATTTAGGATGTGTGCTCATCGGATTGTCCCAAAAAGGACGGCAAATAGTTGGGTAGTGGAAAAAAGTAATTCAAAAGGGAAGAGGAAGTGAGAGACGACCGCCCGAATGAATCAGAGGCGAGTCTTCCGGCTGCCGCCGCCGCCGCCATCAGTGACTCAACGGCACCGGGAGGAGCGGGCTCCCTCACTCATAAAGCATATTTGAATTTGTCGCAACCAATCTGTTTATGTAGTGGACGACCAGGAAAAGGAGGAAGGCACCGGAGGGTGACGAATTGACGGACACCATTTGCATATTCTCGTCTTTGATGTTATCGCAAATGTTTTGGGGGAACAAAATCCACGGAATGGAGACCTCTAGTTATAAACAAAACGGAAAGGAAGGAGGTAATCCGAAGAGATCGAAAGAGGAGTCAAGAAGGTGCTCGAAGGGACGGTGGGGCAGCTGATCATGATTTTATCGTAGAGAGAGAGAGCAGATGCAATTGGTGAGATGGTATCAGGTAGGATTACGGATGTGATAGTTTAGCGGAAGGAGTCGGAAAGGAGGCTAATGGGAACAAGTCATGGGAACAAACGAGAGCAAGGAGTAGATAATATTCAGCCGGGGAAAATATGAGAAGGGGGGCAGATGGTAGGGGAGTGTCGTATGAAATGGACGATATATCTTCTCGTATGGGATATTGGGAACTCTTTCTCCCCTATCCACATCAATCCAATCACCCTCTTGACTTTAATTATATCGGTTAGTACCTACTCCAACTTCAAGGTACAATGCCTAATTAGCATCTTTCCAGTGTAGTTATGAGGATCTCAAGTGTCGTTCTTCTCGTACCAAATCACCCCCACTACACGAGCCAGGTGCGTCTTTTCAAAACTGACCCGGTAGTGACGTGGCGGGCAGGTGAAAGTCGTCGTGGATAAGATCATTTGATCCGGTCCTTCTTCAATTATCAAAGCGAACAGGTGTCCGCGAGGGCCGAAAGGGCAGGGGAAGAGGGGGAGGGGCATTCAAAGTTTTCGCAACACTTGGATGATTGGTGTATCATTTGACGGGCAAAGAACACCTGTGCAAATGCCGCAAAGAGATCACCCGAATGCACTTTTCTTAGCGGCAAGTTGGCGTCCCGCAGTGAGGCAATGAGCGAGGGGCCATCGGATGAACGGGCCAAGAAAGAGCAAGCGATATGTTTGAAAAGATATCGACTTACAAGCGAAGGATTGACCTGGGGTAACGGATAATGTCATTATAAACAAATCTGAAGTAGCCACGGGCCAGTTGTTTATAGGACTATTGCGTACTTACGGAGAATTGGGTGACACGTACTGATGGGGGAAAGAAGAATGTAGGAATGATTTGGGTGTTGTGGATGCCTTCGTTCAGTGGCTATTTATTCGAATGAAGAACACAAAGTTATGATGCATTCGACGGTTTTCCTCGAACACGCTCGCTACCGTAATCCCGAACGTACTCTGTCAATCAAGCGAATTAACGGAAGTGAGACAATTGAACCAACGGACAGGTGAACCGACCATCACTCAAACTTCGTTGCGTTTTCGCCTGTTGCGTAATATTTGAGTTGTACGGTTACGCAATGGTCTCCCTAAAAACTTACAGTTTCTGGTTGGTGGCCACCGGGAGAAGTCGCCACGTCACACAGGGGTCGGCTCCTGAAGTGGGTGCCATTTTCTGTGACGGCTTCACAGAAGAAGAAGAGAGAATACCCACTACGGTTCAAGGACGTGACGTATCGATGCCGTATAAACACTAGAGGGCGGCTTCTTTATCTGGTCTCTACGCCTCTCTTTCTTCTATTGTCTCTCGCCTGGTGTCCAATTAGAGCCGTTTTATATATCTTCTCGACAGAGTGTTTTGTTGGCAATTAAAGGATTGCGCATGTTGGACAGGGGAATCACGACAATTCGAAAATTAACGAACTAAGTGGGAGAGTATCTGGCGGTGACCTGGTTTTTGTGTGAACCGGTGAAGTGCATAAATCAAGTGCGAGGAGTACGGGGACAAAGTTTGGAAGGACAGCATAACGAACGGAGGGAAAGACCACCTTGAAGTGCGAAGACGAACAGGTGACTGGCAGACACCGGCTTGTGCAATCTTTTCTGTTTAGCCGACACCAACAAAAACAATCGGGGGAGAGAGAGCCTGAAGAGCAGAAACCGGTGATATCGTTTGAATTTTATTACACTCTTATCACCGGCAAACACAAACGAACGCGTCAGAAGGTACAAGAAGACGGCAAACAAGAAGTTGGAATGAATAAGTGATGAGAATGCAAACAGAGAAAAAACTGTGGGGGAAGGTTTTCGAATGTGGCAGCGAGAAAGGGACGAGAAGACACACTGTTCTTTTCATAAAAACACTTTACTCATTCCTCAAATTGTCACGTTTTGTCCCATTTCATGCCTGAATGGTGGATCCTCCGCACGGTGTGGCCTCCAGGCACACGTTGACATCGCTCTTCTGACGACGCGACTGCGAACGGCAGCTCTTGGCGCTCCGATTGCTCTTCGCAGAGTTCGAACGACGCGATCTCAACGACTTCTCCGGTTTCTCCTCGCCGCCGCAGATGTAGTTGGTCAGCCAGCAGCCCGATTTCGCCTGACGACGCTTGTACTCCTCCACGAATCCCATCATGGAACCGATCGGCTCAGCCGTCGCCACATCTGAATTAGGTCACTTGTTATGATGGTATCCTTCTCAACTGTTACCTTTCTCGATGTTGATGGCAGTGCGAGTGTCGAGCTCCTCGACGTCGACCGGATGATCAGTCGATTCGATGCACGTGGCACTGCCGGGCAGGTTGACGACCGTCTGCGGAGCCGAGAACTGGTCGGTGAACTTGACGGAGAGGGAGAAGGCTTCCTGTCCGACGGATCCGACCGTATTCTTCTGGTCGATGAACTGCTTCAGTCCCTTCGCGTAGGTCGGAAGCACGAATCCCTTGATGTTGAGACTCGACTTGTCCCATTGGCCCAACTTGCGGGCGTCCACACGGAACTGGATGATGCGGTGGGACTGCGGTGGGAAACGGAACACGTTCGTCGGGAAGCTGATGGCCGCGTTCGACGAGATCAGTTTGAGCACAAAGTCCTTTCCGGTGGTGTTGCGGAAGACGAGCGTGCGCTGGACGAGATCACGGCCTGGCGAGATGTGCACTTCCGTTGGATTCAACTTCTTTTGCGAAGGCATCTTGTTAGTTGGAGAGTGGAAAGAGGAGCGATCCAAGTGGTTCTTCGAATTTCCAAAATCGATAATGACTGACCGCACGCTCTCGTAGCACATGAAGACCTTTGAGAAGAACGGACGTGTCGGTCGGAGTGCACGTCAGTTTACTCAGTTTACTAAAAAAATATATTTGTATTTCTACAAATTTCTGAGTTCTGAGTGGAGAATTGCTGAAGGAGAGTCATTCAATAATGAATGAGACGGACTGTCCAACATGCAGTGAGTTTTTACATGGATATCTTAAGCTGAATTGTCTTTTTCAGAGTTCCCGACTACTAAAACACGGGAGAACCGTTTGAGCGAAGCATGCCAATTCATTGTTCCTCGTCTGTCAAACACGTTGATCGTACCCAACTACGGGCAAATCTCTGTTGTGAAAGGCGATCTTTCGTGGCTCAGTCCGGAAGTTTCTGCTTTTCTGAACGAATGCGTCAGTTTGATGACTCCGTCGGCGGTTCGTCTGTGCAATGGAAGTGTCTTCGAGGCACAGGAGCTGCGGGAAGCCATCGAGAACGAGTTTCGGACGGAAGAGCAGAAACAGCTGGATCGCCTTCATTTGACCGTTTCCGACATTGGATACGACGACGTGCACGTTGTGACGAAAGATAGAGTGGATGCCGAACCGGGATGCTCTCCGTCTTCCGATGGCAGCACGCGGAGTGACAGCAGTGAGAATGTGGACGGCGTCCGTCTGAGTGCTCACTTCATGTCCGTCAACCACTTCGAATTTGCAAAGGAGCAGAGATTCGACAGTTGTATGACCGGACGGATGATGTACGTGATTCCGTTCGCGATGGGACTGATTGGAAGTGGACACGCGGTTTACGGAGTGCAGATAACGGATGATCCGGTGCTCGTTCTTCATCTGAGAAGCACTTTCAGGTACGCAATGCACAGAGAGCCCCACTTGTGAGCACGTATTTCAGAGTTCTCTCAAGCATTTGGGATTTGATAGCTTCCACGACGAACTTCATTCGGAGTGTTCACTCGATCGGAATGCCTCACCCAATCATTCGAAACATTTCCAAAGCGAAACCGAGCGAGAATACAGCAGTCGGCAGCTTCGTTGTGCTCAAGCACGATGACCAGCAAGTGTGGGCTCACGGAAACTCTTTCGGACGGAACTTCCGCTTCGGCACGACCTTCGCTGTCCATGCGGCTTCTTGGATTGGAGTCAAGAGAGGGTGGCTGGCTGAAAGTGCCTCTATTCTGTCCATCACGAGTGAGTATACTTGCCAGGGAAATTCCACAATTGGTGCCTATTCAGATCCACAGAATCAGACAATCCACGTGTGCTACAGTAGTCTCACAAATTTTCAGAGCCTCGCTTTGCAAACCGGATTGGCGAAGGGTTGGAAGGTTCGTAACAATATTCTAATGGGCAGTTGAGAAGGAACCCGGTTGCAGGTGGAGATCGTGAGCAACAAGACAGTTTGGCTGCATTGGCACGAGGGGAAACTGCATGCGATTGCGCCGGAAAACGACGAGATGAGCGAGATGAGTACTGCTCAGAACCTCCGCCAATTGCTCTCTGGATCTGCGGCAAACTATCAGATCCAGGGTCTGAATCCGCAAAACAGCAAGTGGAACTCGGAGTTCGGAGTGCCCATCTCCGCTTATATTTTTGCCAATCGCCGTTGCGATCAGTTTCCTTTGATTCTCGAAGCAAATTCGTGGCAGGATGGAGTGGTTCTGGCCGCCGGAATCCGTATCAGCTATCCAAAGAAACAGACTGATAGTGTGTCAAGTGGTATCAATGAAAAATTGAATACGTCCAATCTCTGATCATTGACAGACTCAAGTCGAGGACGCAAAACTCGCAACATTCTAGTCGAGTGTCCGATGCTCCGAACTGACCCGATCAACTTCAGTTTCGCGAAGTACGTGAATCACTGGCTCCAGATGGGAATCACTGTCAAAGCCACGTCGGCTGAGAAGAGCGAACCGGAGACCCGCCGTCCTCCTCCTATCTTCTTCACGAACTTGTCCCAGGAAATTGACAGAAATGTGATTTGGCCTGGAGGCGTTGACAATGCACGCATTTTCGAGTACATCTTCAAAAGGTGTGTTCCTTTTCTCCAGAGCTGGACATTTGCCGGCCGTGGCTTTTTTGCGGCCTGTGTTTTTGACCCACATTCAGTTGACCGGTCGGACTCAAAAAATGTTTAGCCATTGTCCTTGGTATGAAGCAACTCCAGAACAATTTTGGGCCCAAATGGATCAGCTCATCTAGCGATAAACTGAAACGCGGCCGCTGCGGCCAGGTTTTTTGAAAAATACGTCTGCAACGGCCGCGTTTCAATTTAGCTCCAGATCAGATTATCCTATCGAGCTCGGATCGAAAATGCCTCACACCAAGGGCAATATCCAAACATTTTTGGGTCCGATCGGTCAACTGAGAGTGGGCCAAAAACACAGGCCGCAAAAAAGGCCAGCTCTGCTTGTGTCCCATCAAACCTCATCAAACCTCTACGAGCATTTCAGATGCACCAATCCAACGGATCTCTCGAACACAACATCTTCTGGTCTTGGGAAGGTTCCGAAGAGTCTAGAGTTGAATGCCCTCGTCAATATGCCTGCTCTGCTTCAAATTGATATCCGTTTCTGGCTTCAGGAACTCAGCAAACTCCGAACTTTCTTCCACACTCAAATGGGATCTTGTCTTCCTGCCCAACTCGACAAAGCGCTCACGGATATGGCTGCGGCGATTTGAGCGAACGAAACAAAAGCAACTAATAATGATGAACGGTGTCCAAATTTGATTTATAAAAAAGCTTGTTTGAACATTACTGCAGAACATGCGAATGTTGACTGTTCTGATGAATCGGAACAATCGTTCCAGTGCTAATTGCAGTCGTTCTTGTTTGCCCCACCCCAAGAAACAGTGAAAAAAGGACGGCACATGTTGAGAGTGGGTGTGAGGAATGAACAAAATAGTGAGAATGGATGCGAGCTACGGGCTTCAGAAGTTTGAGCCCGTCTTTTTGAAATGTTTCTTTCTACTCGAGTATACTCCTTATATTGCATTCAGATGATTTCTCGTTTCTTCGTCCTTGTGCCTCCTGTACATCTTTATCTGATAGAAAGGCGTCACAATCCGTGTCGAGGTGTCATTCTCTCACTTTCCTGCCAACTCGTTCCAGCCACCTGTCCTCCATCCCGAAGGCATTTTTTCCCCGGATCCTACGTGCTAATAGATACCTCACAACACACTTGTTTATTCATAACCGAGTCACAGACAATCAAGTAAATGCATTGCCGGAATGCGAACTGGGGATCGAGAGATCTAAGCGGATTAGCAAGTCTAGATTCCGAGCTGTGTGAAGCTCTGCTGCTGCATTTGACTCTCCGAGTGTCTTCCCAGAAGCCAGTACGTCGTCACGGGCCCTTTTCCCTTCGCATCCACGGTTCCTCGGAGAACAATCTGGTACTCTTGATAATAGCGAAGACAGAAGTCGCGTGCATCCTGGCTCATCTGAATCTTCTCCGGTTCGCTTGTCGATTCCATCCGAGATGCCACGTTGACAGTGTCTCCGAACAGACAATAACGGGGAGCGGTGAGTCCGACGACACCGGCGGCCACGGTTCCAGTGTGAATTCCGAGCCGGATGCGAAGACGGACATTGCGACGGTGCGGGATTTCGTACGTTTTCAGAAGAACCATCAGACCGAGAGCCGTGTCGCAAATGTTCCGTATGTGCTCATTTCCGTTCTCTTCCGGTATTCCAGATACGATCATGTAAGCGTCTCCGATTGTTTCAACCTGAAATGATTGAAATTGTAAATACATGCATCAACAGTTGTCTTCGATTACTTTGTACGCGCTGTGCTTGTTGATGGTGTCGTCGAATTTGCTGTAGATGTTGTTGAGCATACTGACCACTTCTAACGGAGTCGACGACGAGCAAATGGTGGTGAATCCAACGATATCACTGAAAAATGAAGAGTTGATGCTCTTGGTCAATCAATATTCCACTGAAAATCACCTGAACATGACAGTTGCCATCGAGAACGTCTTCGGAGGCACTGATCTTCCCATTTTCAGTTCGTTTGCCACGTATTTCGGAAGCAGCTGGCTGAGCAGTTTGTCTGCTCGCACATTAGCTTCTTCCAACATTCCCGTTCTCTCGGCCACTAGCTTCTCGAGATTGTTCGCGTATTGTTCCATCATTCTCATCATCTGATCAACCAGAGATCCTTTCCTAAACGGATAAATACCATGACGAAGGGGAGATTATACTTACACTTTCAGATAGTTCTCGGTATTCAAACGGACTCGGCGAATAGACGGACGCACTTCTGGATTCTCGTTCCAGCAGTCGAGCAGAAGAGCAACAAGATCGGGATGGATCTGGGTGCGATCATGGATTGTCGGACGGAATGTCTTCGTTCCATCGCGGATGTAATCAAGAACTTCGTTGATATTGGTTCCGTTTGGGAACGGAAGAGCTCGGAACAGGATCTCGTGCATGACCATTCCGAACGAGTAGATGTCTCCCATCTGCCGGCGGGCTTGGGACTGTTTCACCCACGATTGGTCCATCCTTCGCAATCTATTGTCCTCCCTGTTCTTGAGCATTTCGGGCGGCTGATAGAGAATACTCGTCCTCTGCGCCGATCCGCTCTTATCGTCGCCTTCTTTCAGTGTTTCAGTTGATATGTATCCCAACTTCTCCCACCTTTCCAATGGATTCGCAATTCCGTAATCGGTCAGTTTGATCATCCAATTTCTATCGATGAGACATGCCCAAGGAGACAATGAGCCATGATATCCGATGATTGAGGAATGCAAGTACTCGAGTCCCAGTGTAATGTCCCGAATGAATGCTCCGTGGAACTTCGAATCGAGCGCTACTTCCGTGTTGTAAATAATGTCTTGGACTGTTCCTCTCGAGCAGAACTTCCACAGAACAACCATCTCCTCCTTTTCGTTGAAGGACATTCCGAGGAAAGGATTCAGGTTGTCATGTACCGCCTGTTTCATCTGGTTCATCAGCTGCAAGTCCTGTCTGTTGAACTGGATCGGTCTTCTCTGAGGGTACAAATGGAA
This sequence comes from Caenorhabditis sp. 36 PRJEB53466, assembly GCA_946814055.1. Lineage (NCBI taxonomy): Eukaryota > Metazoa > Nematoda > Chromadorea > Rhabditida > Rhabditidae > Caenorhabditis > Caenorhabditis sp. 36 PRJEB53466. The sequence continues at coordinate 4,938,191 of CAMPFS010000004.1, read as the reverse complement.
CGATGCGTGCGTGTTCGTTCCGACAACGGCGTGATGCTTCACAAACATACTCATGTTCGACATCTTAGTCTTCGAAGAGCCGATGGAGAGCATCGATTTCATCTCATCCTCCTGAATCACGCGGAAATCGTCCCGATATATTCTCCACGGAGTGTTAGCCAAAGCTCGATTCTCGCAGATCCGCGAGATGAAAAATCCGGAGATTATGAGGAGGATGATGAAGAGGATGATGCAGCCCGCGACGATCAGCGTCGTATAGTCGCATTTCTCGTTTCGGAATCCGCAGAGGGGCTCATCGGGAGGCAAGCTGCCGTCTATGGAAGGCCAGAATCCGGTGGAGAGATCCGAAATGACAAGTTCGTAACAGCCGGAATTGGACTTGAGACCGTCACAATTGGACAGGAGGACTGGCTCCAATTCGCACACTTTTCGAACCGTGTCACTGTTTGGAGGAACGTAGAATGCTGAAAGATGAGATGAATGTAGGCGTGAAAAGTGATGTTACCAGCATAAACAGGAGCTCTCTCGGCGATGTCGTCCATCATGACAGTTCCGGAAGTGACACCGGCGTTGGAAACGAGCCCGGGGAATGTGATCCTTCGCATGTGATTCCAGACGGTCTTTCCATCCAAGTACGCATTTTCGTTGCCAGTTTCATTCATTGTTGCTCTCACAGCCAATGCGTACAAACGGAGAGCATCGTACAAATGAATGTAACCGTATATGTTTTTCTGAATTTCCCTGCTTAAACATTCAGTTCATTCTTAAAACTCCACCAGTTCGAGGTCATCCGTCGTGTACCCATTTGCTTCCAATCGCTCTTTGAATGGAGTAACGAGAGTGTTGTCAAACCCGTTTACGTCATCAATCTGTCACGGTTCGATATTATCTCTTTTCTCTCTTCCTCTCTCCCACTCACAATGAATGCATTTGCAAAGTGATCTTTCACATTCTGCTGGTACTCTCCGTCCTCTCCAAGCCACGGAGCAATGTCTTTGGTCTCTGTTTGGAGCCAGGGAAGGATCCACGCGTATTCAGCATTGTTCATTCCGGACAGAGTGACTGCTTGCATGAACTCCTTGCTCATGTCACGAGTCGACGAGAACGCACAAACAATAACTGAAAGAACAAACTACACTACTCCAGGACTGATCTTCGTCGTACCTCTCGCGCTGTTCGCAAGCTCCTGGAGCAGTCCGCTGTTCATAATCGCCTTCGCATCGGCGTACTCGTCCATCATGATCTTCCGAACAACGTTGACTCCTCGTTGATGGAACACTTCCTCAAACGACTGCACTCTCTCGAATGCCACTGCTCCCGTGTTCGTAGCGATCGCAACCCTGTTCCATCCGTAGTGTTTCACGAGAGCTGCGGCCGCCTCAGCCAATGAGTTTGTGGTTCGGAGAGAGACTCTTGCCAGTGTCTTGAAGACGGTTTTGTCCGCGAAGCTGTTGGAAGAGGCCATGTAGCCGACAATCGGAATGTTCCAGAAGGTGGCCATCTTGGCGACGGCGTCCAGTTCAGCATTACAGTAGGGTCCGATGAAGGCGCGCACTCCCTGCACGTGGTACATGTCTGCTCCGACGGCCACTCCTTCGTACGACTCTCCGCATCCCATTTGGTTTATTATTCTGCCAGTTCACTAATTTTTTTTAAATATAGAAAAGAGCCGTACTCAATGTCAAAGTCATCTCCGAGTATGCCTTCTTGCTTCAGTTGTTCTTTCGAGAGCTGTAGGATCCGTTCTCCGTTTTTCATAGACCCAATCGCTCCAATATGACCCACTTTCACCTATATTAATATTGCAACCTCTTCTACGCGAACTCTGCACTAACCTTGACAGACACACATGCTCCAAATAGAAGGAGGGGAAGAAATAAGGGAACCGCACGCATCCGACGAAGAATTTATCAGAATGAGTGTATTTTGGCAATCAGTGGGAGTGCCGGCTCTTCGTCGGATCATCCCGGCACCTGAATCCCGTCGAATCCCCGTATCAGATCTCGAAAGTTAAGCAGTTCTGAGCCGTTTGAATTACTCAACTACAGTAGGCAATGTGCGTGACAAGATTAGCGAACCGGTCACGGGCGAAACGACCTTGGCTGTCAATTCGGTGCCCGTTTGCGTTCTGGTACGGTCAGGGAAATAGTGAGGGCAAGACGGTTGTTGTTCAGAATGCTTGGACGAAAAGCGAAAGGCGGGGGAGCGACTAGATAAGGAAGCGTTTCGTCGCCTGGCGAGTCACTCATGATGAGCGGTCTCAGAAAAGACGGTAGGTTGACGGATGGCCACCCAGCCAATCTTGTTTTTGTCCTGCAGAACTCATCGCTGTTTACATCGACATCGATGGTGATAAGCGCAAAATGGTCGAAGACATTGCGGACACAGTGCTGAGAAAAGTGCTGGAGGAAGAAGAGAATTCCGTAAGTTCCGCTCGCCCACTCTCTTCATAATTTATTTCTCTCACAGACGCCGATCGAATCTCGCGCTCCCAGCACTACTTCGAGCACTTCTTCGCCTCTTTCCATCAGCCAACTGCTCAGTTCCTCGTTCTCTCAGCCACCAGCCAACATTCCCGCTCCGGTGGCGCTGAACCCGTTCCAGCTGGCACTCTGCCAGACACTTGTTGCAAACAACACTCTCCCTTTTTCGCTTTTCGGCGGTCCCTCGCCAATGTTCCCGCTGTTTGTTCCACCACCACAACCGCCTGTCGAGTCTGTCGAATTGCTAAAAATCTTCCAAAACATTCTGGCAAAGCAGAAAAAGTAATGCGTTTGTTATTCAACGCCTCTTTTTTTGTTTCGTGGTGCTGATCCTCCATTTTTGTCATAATTTTTATCAAGATGTCATGTTGTTGAAAAGAATAAACGATTCTCATCGGAAAATCGCCAGATATTCACGAACGTTTTCTTTTCGCTTTCAAACTATTTATCGGCCGCAGCGCTGCGAATAGAATTTGTCCTCGTGCGCTTCGCAAACGCGCCCCATTGCGAGGGGTCTCGCCACGATTCCTCCATTTTGACGCATGCGCCTTCTACTCTGTTCAAATTTCACTCCTCTTTTCTCACATTTTTTCTTCTGATTTCTTTCTGTTTCAGGCTTAAGAAAATTTTAATATTATACAAAAAACAAATGCTCGACTATTTTTATTCCGATGTCGTTTCCTTATTGGTGGTTTTTCTATTTCCGCTTAAAATTAAATTTTTAGGACAATACTTTCGATTTTTTTCTCATGCTTTCCTCGTTGTCCCCATCTTTTTGATATTTTTGTTTTCTGGCTGAACCACATGACCAACTGGTTTTAATTATGTGTACGTACCTCTCCATATTTCAGCAGATTGAAATCTTATTTTGAAACAATTAATTTTACAGGTAAAATCAAAATGGTTCGAAAGGATAGCGAGAGCAGCTGCTCCAGCGATGACAGTCATTCTGGCGAGGACTACACCTTGGCCAACGATGCCGTCGTTACCAAGTACCAGGTTGCTGCTGAGATCACCAATGCTGTTCTCAAGGTAGCGAACGAGAGTTTGGAACAGGTTATCAATTTTTGCTTTACAGGAGGTGATTGCTAACATCAAGGAAGGAGCTAATGTCGGAGATCTTTGTGATTTTGGAGACAAGCTGATTCTCGAGAAGACCGGTAGACTCTACAAAAAGGAGAAGAAGCTCACCAAGGTTCGGAAAAGGCAGTTGGGGAAAGTCTTCATCGTGATTTCTTCAGGGAATCTCCATGCCAACCTGCATTTCTGTAAACAACTGCATTTGCCACTACACTCCACTCCGATCTGAGCCCCAAGTTACGTTGAAGGCCGGTCAAGTTGTCAAAATTGATCTAGGAGCTCACATTGACGGCTTTATTGCCACCGCCGCCCACACTGTTGTTGTTGGTGCTTCGAAAGAGAACAAAGTCACTGGAAAGGTTGCCGATCTTCTCCGCGGAACGTACGATGCTATGGAGATTGCTATTCGCTCTCTGAGACCAGACACCCTCAATCTTGACATCACCAAGAATATCGACAAGGCTGCTGCTGAATTCGGGCTCACCCCAATTGAGAACATGCTCTCCCATCAGCTCGAAAGAAACGAAATCGACGGAGAAAAGAAAATCATTCAGAACTCTGGAGAGAAGCAAAAGGGAGAGATCGAGAAGGTTCGTTAGACACTTCACACATTTCTTATCAGTCCTCCTCTTTCAGGTCAAAATTGACAAGCACGAGGCTTACGCTATCGACGTTCTTCTCTCAACTGGAAAGGGAAAGCCGAAGGACTTGGACACTCGCACCACTGTCTACAGAAAGAACGAGTCTGTCAGCTATCAGCTCAAGATGAAGGCTTCTCGCGTCTTCTTCGCTGACGTCAACAAACAGGTTTTTTTTGCTAATTGAGCTTTAGTCTACTTTTATATTTGCAGCACGGACCAATGCCATTCTCTCTGCGCAGCTTCGAGGAGGAAGTCAAAGCCAAGATGGGAGTCGTTGAGTGCGAGAAGTACGGACTTCTTGTTCCATACCCAGTATGTTAAATAACGGAGAGCTTCTCATACGATAGTTCACAGGTACTCTACGAGAAGGAAGGAGAGCTTGTTGCTCAGTTCAAGGCTACCGTCCTTGTGATGCCAAACGGCCTTCTCAAGATCACCGGACTCCCCTTCGACAGCGATGTCTATCAATCTGACATTACCGTCAAGGTGAACTCCATTTTAACTTCAGATTTTGAATTTGTTTATTGCAGGACGCGGAACTTCAGACAGTCTTGAAGTCGGCCTTGAAGCCAAAAAAGAAGAAGGAGGCCAAGAAGGACGAACCGGCTGCCGCCAAGAAAGCATAAACTCACTCGTTTCACTTTCCTCCTACTGTTATGGATTTTTCCTTTTATCTCTTACTACTCTCTGCCGTTTGATTGGTATTTCAAATGCCGATGAATTTTCTGTCTTCTATTTTTACAAGATCCGAAACTGGGTTTTGTGCTGGGTAAAAGCCGCAGTTAGGTGGTTATCCACACTGCGCTCACTTATCATTGCTTTTAGTTTCGATCCCTGGTAGACATGAAAATCATTTTGTTGAAAATCTCGATCTTAAACATTTCCAACACTTTTCTATATTTTTCTGTAATCCAATTATTGTTAGATTATACTCGGTTGTTGATATTACCCGTTTCGAGTCCTATTACAGGAATCCGGTTGTTCGTTTGGATGTTCTTCACTCTATCGATAAAACTGTAATCAATTACTGCTCCCTTTCTAATTCCCATTTTGTGTTCAATAAAAACTGAATTAGCGCACACCACAGAGTAGTAATGTCTGCGCGCAAAAGCAATGCCGTAAGACCGGAAGGTGGCGGCGCACAAGATGTTCAATCGAAAAATACAAACAGGCGACTAGACGATGCACAATCAAACTGATTGCAGTTGCCACTATTATGCAATCAGAAGTTGGTGATGTGGCGAAAAACGTGTTAACAAAGAAAAGCTTAAGTGGCAATTTTCACTCGGAAACCAAAAGATGAGAGATCTCTTGAGAGCACATCCTGTAAAACACGAGCAAAGTGCTCATGCTCCGCCCGGACAACTGATAACTCGTTCGCACTTTTCTGCGTCTCTTTCCGGAAAACACTATCATTTCGGACGGTCCCTGGGTATAAAATGGACGCGGAAAAAGTGTGGCCGAAACGTCGAAATGGCTCCTTCCGTCCTGCTCTCCATCCTTCTTTTGGCCGCTTCTTCCCTCGCGCAACCCTTTTTCCTGCCGCCTCCGTCATGCTTCGGACCTTCGTGCGGAAATCCACCGGTCAGTTTTCCCCGTCACAATCCCCCACTCGCTCACCATTTTCAGGTATTCATCGGTCCTCCGTGCGTCGGATTCGCTTGTGGGCCGCCTCCGTGTCTTGATTGCCCTCCGCCACCGGTAAGTAACGGGAGACTGTTTGCCCTTGCTGCTGCCAGACTACTTGGAGACTTGCAACCAGAAAGTGTCCGATTGTTTTCAGATCATCGTGGCCGCTCCTCCTCCGCCGCCTCCGTGCCTTTCCCTTCCGTGCCCACCTCCTCCATGCGTCGGCATCGCTTGTGCTCCCCCGCCGCCTCCGCCAATTCTGATCGCAGCTCCTCCACCACCGCCTCCGTGCGTCGGAATCGCGTGCGCTCCTGCCCCGTGTGTCGGATGTGCTCCACCACCACCGCCGCCGATCATCATCAATGCCCCGTCCCCGTGCTTCGGCCCTTCGTGCCCTCCGCCGTGCTTCGGACCCTCGTGCGCTCCTCCGCCATTCTTCATTCCACCGCCGCCGCCAACTCCGATCCTCTTCGGATCTGTCTCTTGCTGTGCTCCGAACAGTTAGTCTCTCACCCCTTTTTCAATAAAACCCTCCCGTTTTCAGACTATTCCTGCTGCGGATCTCTCTTCCGGAAACGTCTTTTCAGCAAGCGCTCCGAGTCTTCCTCCACCGCTGCCCCAGAGACAAATTAAACACTTCTAGGACATTTTATCGTTGTTTCTATTTAATATAATCACAGAGATTCTATAATTATTTTAATTATTTCTATGAGCTAATTGTTGAAATGAAATTGTTAACTTCACACATTTTTCGCTCACCAACCAGAAACATTTTTTGTTCTTTTAAAGTGTGACTTTTATTTCCGTTGGAATTGCGCTCTTCAACGAAAGTCAGAAGATTTCCTCTATTTGGCAACAAAATGAAGTATTGAAAAAGGCTTTTCGAAGTTTTTATCACTCCGAAAAAGGAAAGCCGCACGGAAAAAGTGACCGTTTTGTTTGGCATTTTGATGTTTCAAGAGGACTCCACACTGCGGATCGGTCGGTGAGAGGAGAGCCGAAAGAGAGAGAGAGAGAGAGAGAGAGAGAGAGAGAGAGAGAGAGAGAGCAAGAGCGAAACAGAGATGTTTTCCGGAAGATTTCAAGTAGAAACTATGAAATCTTTGATATAATTCTGAAAGTGAATATAAGAAGAGTGCAATACAAACAAAAACCTTTTCTTGTTACCACATCGAAAATAATCGAAATTATAAGGCGACTACAGTGTTCCGGAGGAGAAGGCAGTACTCCGGAGTGCCGTTGCTTTCCGGGGAAACAAGATAATTTATATAGTGACAGACACTTGGAGTTGATTGTTTTGTGCCAACAACTCCTGATTTCAAGAGCCTCTGATCGATGGTTCCTTCCGATCCTATCCAGTTTTTCTCCCTCTTCATTCAATTGACTTTTCTTCCTGAAACTGAACTGTTCCCTTCCGGAGATACGCAATTTTGTGACTTGCACAATGGAGTCCGACGCGGAGAGCCTGCAGCGGCGCCGGATGAGTCATCTTCGTTTGCCAAGTCCCGCCCTTTCGGCTGATTAGAAGAACAGGCCGGCATCGAGCAAAAGCGAGTATAAAAGGAGAGCCGCCACGTGCCATTCCATCATTTCCATTCGCCTATTCACTATGCACTCCGCTTCCCTCATCGCTCTTCTCGCTCTCGTCGCCGGAGCTTCTGCTCAATGCTTCGGAGGAGGTTGTGGAGGACCGATCTTTCTTCCACCACCGCCATGCAATGGAGGAGGATGCGGATGCAACGGAGGAGGATGCGGATGCAACAATGGATGCTGTGGAAACAACTGCCCACCGCAGGTGACTGTCGTGCAAGTGCCGAACAACAACGGATGCTCGTGCAACCCGTGCTTCGGATCCGGCTGCGCTCCGATGTGCAACAGCTGCCCACCACCACCAATCTTCCTCGGATCTTCCTCTTGCTGCAACAACAACAGTCAGTTCCTCTCCACTCTCTCCTCATTCCCATCCTTCCCTTTTCCAGACTTCTCCTGCTGCGGATTCCGTCATCGCCGTCATCTGACCGCCGCCGCCGCCGCTGCTTCGAACGAGACCACCGAGGAGGCTACGACTGCTGCCCCAGCCCAGGAATAGACCGTTCATTCGATTCTTCGCCAATTTTTTTGTATATACAGCAAACCGAACCGCAATTTGAATGACAAAGTAATAAATTAGATTAACTTCAATCTATTATCTTCTTTTGAAACTCTTCAATGCCAGAAAAATGGACCCTAGCATGAGAATGTCAGGGTGCATAAACATACAATTCCATTCCCGCTTTTACTTTCTGAGCCAAAGCCGCATACGGCTTCTGGCTTTGATTCACATTTCTGCAAGTGGTTCCCATTTGAAAGAACGTCATTGTTGGAATGACGAAAATGTTGCAGCAGGACGAATAAAAATTGATTAGCAGAAGGAAACATCACATGAATTATGCTATTGTTGCCTCAGAATTTTCTCGATTTCGCTCCATCGCTCTCGACGTGAACTCAGTATTTTATTGAAAAAGGCCCTGGTTGCGGTCGGCTATCACGTGGGATAAGGGCGCCTTTTCGGAACTGCTGTGGCAGTAATGTTGCGATATTATCTTGCCTTTATCAGTATCATCTGATAGGCTCTCTTTTACAGTGATTTTCTTCCGTCAATGTGTTTCCACAACATTCGTGGAGGTCTCATACGTCTTGAGAACGACAATCCTGTTCAATAAAATTCTGAATATACTATTTGAACATCTCTTATCATCTACGGACGTGCAATCCGTGATTTGGAACTGAACTTAGTTTTGTTGTAGCGCGACGCAAATTTGTGACTCGCCCAAGGGCGCGCGCGGAACTCAAGCGGCATTTCTCAGGCGCCGCCTCTTCCGCTGATAAACAGACCTGTCCCAGGTACGGAGCAGTATAAAAGAGAAGTCGACCACGTGTCCCTCATTCTCATCAGTTTATCATGCACTCCGCTTCCCTCATCGCTCTTCTCGCTCTCGTCGCCGGAGCTTCTGCTCAATGCTTCGGAGGAGGCTGTGGAGGACCGATCTTTCTTCCACCACCGCCATGCAATGGAGGAGGATGCGGATGCAACGGAGGAGGATGCGGATGCAACAATGGATGCTGTGGAAACAACTGCCCACCGCAGGTGACTGTCGTGCAAGTGCCGAACAACAACGGATGCTCGTGCAACCCGTGCTTCGGATCCGGCTGCGCTCCGATGTGCAACAGCTGCCCCCCACCACCAATCTTCCTCGGATCTTCCTCTTGCTGCAACAACAACAGTCAGTTCTCCTCCAATCCCTCCCCATTCTCATTCTTCCCTTTCCAGACTTCTCCTGCTGCGGATTCCGTCATCGCCGTCATCTGACCGCCGCCGCCGCCGCTTCGAACGAGACCACCGAGGAGGCTACGACTGCTGCCCCAGCCCAGGAATAGACAATTGGCAACTAGCTATTATTTCATTCCTTTGTTTTTGTATATAACGATCACAGAATCAGCCGTTTAATAAACTATACGTACTGTAACTTTGTGGTTAAGTGCTTCATGAAGATATCTCGGAGGGTCTCTACGAAGATTGCTTGTTGATTTCCAACTCCTCCGTCAGAGTTTGCATCCTTGATGAAACAACAGTTCGTTCAATATTTTCCAGGCTCCTCAGGCAAATCAATTCGAGTAATTAAAAATTCATTAACATAATTGTTACGCTCTCTATGATGACAAATGGACTTGAAAGTGAGCTCGTCCCGTGCAGTATTTTGTGACTTTGAATGGAGTGGCGCAGTTCCGAAGCACACAATGTGTCCGCTCTTTTTGTATATTTTGAAAGTGCGAATAATAAAATAGTTCATTGCAAAATTTATATACAGACATTCGGCTAATCCAGACGAGCAATCACTTCTTCCCGTAAAATGCTCGGCAGCACGAGAAATCTGAAAACGTTTCTATGAAATTGGATTATGAAACAACCATTTCTCACTTGTCACTGTGCAACAAGATCTCTGAACTGGAACCGTGCGGATGATGATCTGAAACTGAATTTATAGAGTTCTGAACTTAAATTGTGGCGTACTGGTGGAGGTGGTGGTGGCGGGAGCAGAAGAATCTGAAACATCAGACCCGTTTTCCCCGAAATCACTCTCTGCGATACCTTTCGAAGGCAGGTTACTGTAGTGCACCTGGGAACGCAAACAGGCCGCAAACAAGGACGGGAGAATATGATCCGAGGACACGAAGGGCCGAAGCATCCGAAAATCGGAGCAGCGAGGAGGAGAATGAGCAGGAGGAATCGGGGGGACATGGGAGGACAAGTGCCCCCGGTCAGAGCCCACTCTCTTTTATAATGCACGCGTGTTTGTGTATAGTTCTGCGTGAATGGTTGTTTTTCGATGGATAAGTGAGTGGACAGACGACTCGTATCAGTAGGTTAGAGCCTGTATTTCCAGTTGTCTCTTGTACAGAAGCAGTAATAACTGCTCCGTCGTTTTCACGTGATGTTTCGTTGGTCAGTCAATTCACAAGATCATATTCTGTTAGCATGCCATCGGAACAACATTTGCCTCTTCGGTTGCGCACAAGAAACAACTGAGCCACAAACTGCGAAAGTGGTGGCAGGTCGGCCGGTCAATGAACTGGCGGAGCAAACACTTCTCGGAGCACTGGAGGAAGGTTCGGAGCACAGCGTCTTTTCGTCATTCTGTGACCAATTTTGTGCGCGTCGTTTGCCGTCCGGATGCCGCGCGGAAACTCGTCGATGAATCATCTCCGGAGATCACAAATCATAGTTCCGCGGGAGCTGACAAAATTGTGTTTTGATATACGTAAGGGAGCTGGCAAAAGGGGAGGGGGCGGAAAATAATCTAGTGATCGGCGCAGAGGAGATCTTTGCAAACAGAAGATCATAAAATGAGTTTGAAAGTGCTTAGAGTACCAAACAAACTTTGAGGGTTCGGCCTACTTCAGTAAAGATTTTGTCAGCAATTAAACTTTGACAGTTCTGGTTGGCAAATGTTCCTTGACCACCTTCAAGCTTAAATTAATGTTATGACTATTTCGCAGCCCGTTTCGTTTTGAGAATGGGATGCATCCACGGTTTGACCCATTCGAAAGTCCCGCTTGGACTTTGGAGTGACAATTCAGCTTATCTCCGAAACGTTTTAGCACGATTTGAGAAGAAAGTGCACAAGGAGCCTTCTTATCGTCGACGGTGCACATTACACGAAATGGCATGCAGCAGACAGGCCGATAACGTCGGTGTTGCGAGAAGAAGGATCGGGAGAAGAGACAGACGGAAAGCAATAGTTCAGAAGACACGAGAACTCTTTCGCGACAGATCGTGTTCAGTCTGCGTGGAAGATTGACAGATTTCCTTGAAAACCATTAATTTTTCAGAAGTCGTCCTTCTCTCCGCTTCCGTTCGTTGTAATACATCTGCGTGACGTGTCGTCCATCAATCATTTGCACTCTTCGTCGCGATTTTAGTTCTCTCACCGCTCCCAAACCCATCTCTTCTCATCCTTTTCACTCGATTTTTGACGAAGAAACAGCCACTGCAACGCCTTTCTTTGCGTCTCCTCCTCCCGCCCACTGTCTCTCGCAGGCTGCCCGACCTAAGTCTGCGTCTCCTCGCCCCACTGCCTCTCTCATAGGCCCGCCACAATCAATAGGCCTCGCTGGCCAGGCCTTTCATTCTTTCTCCCACTCGTCTCCTCGTCTTCCGACGCTCCTTTTCCACGCGTTTTTCATAGAAGATGTGGCCCCCGAACGTCGACGATACGTGCAACTATAGGTTTGTTTGTTTCTTCGCCACAATAGCAAAGTTTTTTGTTGCAGCTTCACGGAGCACGCGGCGCTCAACCCGCACGATCATTACCACCACCATCACCACTTTCCGCACTCGACCATCCATCACACCGAATGCTTCCAAACGCTTTCCTGTCCTTCGGATCTGCCCGTCGAGTCCTCCTACTACCATCCGATGCCGCCGACTTTCCAAGGTATCCTTTGATTTCTTTTTGATCTCTTTTCACATTTGTTTGTTTTTCTTCTCACAAACCAAAGTTTCTCTCAACTTTCTTGTTTTCAGATCTCGATCAATCCGATTTGAGCCCTCAATATTGGTGCGCTGAAGTGGATTGTGCTCATGAAACATGTGCTACGAAAGAGATTCCGGTCGAGCAGTCGAAGATCTTCGATGAGATTTCCAAAGAATGTGACCACTTCCTCGTTCCTTCCGAGTGCGAGAAATGCAAAATCCAGTAAGTTTCCCTCGCAATTGTCTCGCACCAATGGAATCGTTCGCAGACACGACGATGGTACTCACGAAACGGTGCCGATGGACACTCTCATCGACATTGTCATGCAAACCGTCGAGCAGAACACGAAGCTGAACGAGTCGTCTAACGGTAAGTAAGGTGCGAACACGTGACAATCAAAAACCAAGTGTGTTCAGAAGAAACGAAGATGCTGTCTCGTAAACGCGAACAGAACAAGGTGGCAGCGGCACGTTACCGTGATAAACAAAAGGCCAAATGGCAAGATCTGCTGAACATGCGATCGACCGAAGAGAAGAGGAACGCAAGATTAAAACAGCAAGCAAAGGAACTGCAGAAGGAGGTCGACGACCTGCGAGCGAAGTTTATGGCGAAGGCGATGCAGAAATGATCTGAAGAGATCGGATACCAGTACTTGTATATCAGTTCAATCTTGTCCATCAGAATTCCATTGTCTCTATCAGTGTCCGTTTTTTCTTAATCCGATGACGTTTAAATAAATGTTAATCTACTTTCAAAGTGATTATTTCAAATCGGGGGAAGGGCAGGAAGAGTGTCAACTGGTTTATCAGTCCGATAACATCAATGTCGAACGCGTTGAGAAAAATTGTTTTTTGTAATTCTGCAGACAGTGATTTGATAAAAAAAGGTGATCGACGCGGTGTCATTAAGAAATCTAAGACTAGGAAATAGGCCGACGAACTGAAAGGTTTCTTCTTCGTTCTCTCAGAAACTTATAGTGTAGACTCCAAGCGCAATGCTCAAGGAAACCACTTCTCTGACTGCGCCCACTTCCGCTGATTAGCACAACTGGAATATCTGAGGGACTACAAAAGAGAGCTGTGAATGGGATTTCTCATCAATCCAATCAGTTCGTTCCCACCCGTCATGCACTCCGTCTCCATCCTTGCCCCCTTCTTCCTCATCATCGGAGCTTCTGCTCAGTGTTTCGGAGGAGGCTGTGGCTGTTTTGGAAACAACTGAGGACCGCGATCAACAACGGATGCTGATGCAATTCGTGCTACGAAAACGGATGCACTGTGCAACTACTGCTCCAAGTACTACCAATACTCTTCCTGCTGCAACAACAACGGTCAGTTATCCATCAGTTATTCATCCCCTCACTTCCAGTCTCAGAGTTCTCCTGCTGTGGATTCCGTTACCGTCGTCACGCTGCTCTCGCTGCTGCTGCTGCTGCTTCTGAGATCTCAAACTAGATACTTTCAACAGTGTGTAACTAATTTTTGTATATTCGTCAGGAAAAGCTCGTTCGAAATTAAAGGTTTCGTACCATTCGGTGACTCAGTCCCTTTTTCTACACATTTCATCCGCTCGATCAGAGACTCTTGTTCAAACTGCTACCACCCGGACCCTGTTTGCACAGCTTTCTCCCTCACATCCAACACCATTTTATTATCCTTTCATTCCTCGAATTTTCGTTACTTTTCCATGCTTCCCGGTCTATTCGTTTTCCTCTCTCTGACTGGGTTGGCCGTGTGCCAGAGCACCACGTCGGGAACTGGTTCTTACTGTAAGACCCAGTCCAGAAGCGGTGAGTTTCCGTTTAGGCACGACAAATACTTCTTTGTCTCTGTCCAGAATGCTTCTTGGGAACATGCCCCTCTGGTTTCGAGTGCATCGGAAACGAGTGCTGCTCGGAAGCCGATGTCGTCCAGCCGGGAGGCGATTGCACCGACTATCTGTCCGACTGCTCCAACGTCGACTGCAATGCCATCGGAATGCAAGACTTCGCGAGAGCCAACTGCGCAAGAACGTGCAACCTGTGCTACAGCACTGCTTCCGTCAGCCCTCGTGAGCGATTCCTTCGTAGTTCCCCTCTTGATTACCACTTCAGAATACGCATGCACCGACCTGCTCACTGACTGCGCCAATCGTACTTCCTCCTGCCAAGACATTGACTTTGTCGACATGATGGCTCTCTATTGTCCCCGAACTTGCTCCCTCTGTCTCTGGTCAGCCGCCACCAAGATTTCCAACTGTGGAAATCAGCTGCCCGAGTAACCTCACCTCTCCTTTTCCGTTTTCCTACTACTTTATTTTGCAGCTGCTCGACACGTGGCAACTACTGCTCCGCCACCAGCATTTCGGCCTATCAGAAGCGTGTCGGATGTGGCAACTACTGTGGTTTGTGCACGACCGCGGCGACAACTGCTCAGTCGCAGGTGCTCCCGTCGACAAACAGCAACGGATTCCTCTTTTTCGGCAGAAAGTGAGCACAAAATGAATGAAATATTATTGTGAAGCGAAGCGTTTATTGGCATTTTGGAATCAACTCATATAGATCAGAAGAGAAACCCGTGTGGGAGATGACTGGCAACGGGGAACAAAAATAGTGGTGAAGAAAGAACAAATAAAGATAGAAACAGAAATCAGACCATTTCGGGGTAGATGTTCTTCGAGTTCAGTGGTGTTTTCTCGGCGTGCAGAGGATGCGGAAGGCCTAGTCGCGGAGCACACGGCTTCTTGATCGACGCATTTAGAACAGAGGATCCGTGGGCAGAGAGAGTCGCCTTCGCATTTCGTTTTTCTTCCTTTTTCAGAAGACGCAGACGGAGGCGCTTCTCAATCCATCTGCAAACATCAAACATTCACTTGAAAACTGAACCCTGTTTCATGTAAGACTGACCGTTTCTTTCCAAAGTACGCCAGGGAGTTGGTGGCCGTATTGAGAACGATTCCAAAGTCGGAGACCCTGACCATGATGCTCATCACAGTTCCCCATCCTTCGATCCCGTACAGATTCTCGTAGACGTCGAAGAAGATTGGCATTGTTCTGACAATCAATAATTAGTTGATAGAATATGTGCTCAGGAAAAAGGCGCCTTTTTTCCTGAGTGTCTGACTCACCGGAATATGAGGAACTTGACTGCGATGAAGACGGCAACGGTCCTCGAGACCCTTTCCTTTAGCTCTTCGCTCAGAACAACCGACCGGCTTCTCTGTTGACTTTCGAACAGCCTGAATGAGCTGTCTTTTGTGATATTTCTATTCCGAACACTCACTTTCTCCTTGCTTTCAAACTGACATGAACCTTGTACTCTGTGAGGATCGAAAGAATGAGAATGATCGAGACGGGCCCGATGGTCTGCGTCAGAGTCATCAAAACTGCTTTGTACTTGGCAAACTGAAATTATTCCGTTCATTCCACTCATTGTTGTCATTTATAAATACCGATGATCTGAAGACCGTCGCTTCTGGATTCGTAGACTCCACGTTGTGCTCCACATCGAAGCATTTCACGGTCGTGAACTCGAAAAAGATGGGAATATTGACCGAGAAGCTGAGCAGAATGAAGATGACTGAAAACATGCAATTATAGTCTCTGACGTCTTCTATGCACTTACAAGGTGTGAAAAAAGGCCGGACGATCTCGCGTATGTTGTAGTGTCTTTTGATCGATGAGTTGTTGAAAGTGCTCCGCGAGAAGTTGGTGTTGGTGACCGAGTCTTCCATTTGGGTGGATCCCTTCCGAATGGCCTTGCTGCCAGTTCTCCGATGATTCGTGGAGATGTTGGTGGCAAATCGGAGAGGTCGGAGGACGACCATGAAGCGGAGAAATGTGATGTAAATGACGAGAACCGTCTGGAAGGTCGGATTGGAGGGGATCATGGAAGGGGGGAGGACGGACCGAGGCGGTGGTCAGCGAGCTCGCGATTCCGTGCAAATTATAGGTGAAATCTTGTTTGTCGTACATGATGTTTGTTCTGAAGAACAACAAAGACATCGCCTCGATTCCGTAGAAGAGGAAGACAGTGAGCAGAAGGAGCGAATCGATGGCACAAAGGGCGAACAGAGCTGAAAAAGAGCACAAGTGATTGGAAAGTTAGAATGCGGAAATCGTCGGTTGCGAAGTGACTCACTTCCTTCTAAAATGTTTCTCACCTGCTGTCAAATCTTTATTTAACCCTGCTCGGCAGAGAAACTTGATTGCATATCGGGCTCCGACCATCGAGAGCAACGCGGCGACGCACGTACACGGACCCTGCAAACCCGAAACTCGCTTTAACTCTCGTAATACGTACTCACATCGATCCAGAGTGCGTAGGCAGAGATGGTGTCCTTTTCGGGTGGGTACGGATACCGGTAGCTGCAGTTGAGAAGCCCTCCTTCGTAGTCGGTCTCCATTATTTCCCTGAAAGCGCTTGACATGATACGAGTTGGGAGAGTTGGGGGAAGGAGTGATTCGCGGTGAGTATGTTTGGGGCGCCCGCATTAATCACTGGGTCGAAGGGCGTAATTTGGAGCATGCGCACTGGGCTCGCGGAGCTCCACGTAGCACTCGTGATGATGAAAAGGTTAAGAATGGGAATGGAAAGGGGAGAAGAAGAAGAAGAAGAAGAAGGAGAAGGAAGGAAAGTGGGGACAGGTGATCTGAAATGTCATCAGAGGAAGAGGAGTTCTAGCCAGAGTCAGAGTGTGTACATGCAAAAGCGTAATGAAAATTTCCATTGGAGCGAAGAGGGGAAACCCTTGAAACTGCGGTCTGACGTGGGATCGAAAAGTCAGCACGACGAGAATAGAATCGAATTGAGAAAAGTGAGCGTGGCCGAATCGTCGATTTCTTTAAATTGGAAAACCGAAAGAACACTAGGTTTCTGCGCGCAGTTTTCAATGAATATCATACGCGAACTGACAAATCATATTGAACAACGGACTGCTGAAAACGACGGAAAAGCGGGTGCAAAACAGAACGAAACGAGCAGCAAAACAGAGAGGATTCGAGGAAGTATACTTTGCTCATTGTGCATCTAGGAAGACGTTTTGCTTTTTTCATTAATCTCTTCAGAGAATGGTTGAGCTTTGCGGGCGGCGCCACAGAGGCTAAGTGATTTATTCATTTTTAGTTTCTAAATGAAATATAACGCTCTGGTTGGCCGGGAAAAGTATTTGAGTGTTTGCCGGCACAAATGTTGCACGAGCAGGTGTGTTTTTGACTTTTTCGGAAGGAAATCCACGTCATTCAATAACGCCATACATCGGTTCGACTCTTATGAATTTTGTTTCCGGAGACTAGGCCAGATTATTAGGGATGCGAACAAAGTTACGTGTGGCAGAGCCAAAGAGAAAAATGGAAGAAGATCAATGCCAGATGTCCAGTACATGTGGTGCTGTGATGGTTCTCAGAAGGAATTGAAGTGATTCAGAAAGTTAACCAAAGGTCGAAAAAGAGAGTAAACAAGGTCGGAACAGGAAATTAAACGCGGAGAGAAAGGAGTTTGAAAAGAGTGAGATGTCAGAAAAGGACCCAGCCGGCCAAATTAGTGATGCACCGATGAAAAAGCTCCCGAAATTCAGAGAACACGCTGAAAAAGTTTTTCAGCGAGAACTTCCATTGCCTCTGGAAGCGACGGACTGTGCGGGTGGCTCAGACATTCGCTGAATAGGTTATGATGATATCCTCGATGAATAATTAGTTTGCGACTAGACTTCGAGGGGACGATCGCTACGAAATCGGTAGTCGGGGCAACGGGAATGTACGGTGACGTTAGGACTCAAATGACAGGTTTGGAAGGGAAAGAGAGAGCAATTAGAAGGAGACGTTGGGGTTTACATGGAAGCAGAGAAAGAAGAAACTTTGATCAAAACTCATGGTGGAGGGGAGGGGCTGACGAAGATCTGCTCAAATGCAAATAAAGCTCATAGCTATGGGAACGGCTGAAAGAGAGACAAAAGAAGGTATTTGGAAGGAGCAGAAAACAAGACGCGAGGAAGAGTTCACGATGATCTCTCGCAGAGTCTGAGAGCATCCGGAAATGCGAATTGCAGACATCATTTGAATAATTGCATCTTCCCCACGTCTTCTTCTCGATGATCTTTCCGCATATCAAACAATACATCAAGAGTAAGAAAAGCGTGAATAATTCAGAAGGAATCAGACTAGAATCTCGGAGCCCATCGCCTCTTCATATGTCCTTTTCAAAAGGTACCGGATTTCAAGACGCATGAGCGAAACGGAAAAAGAGAGCAAAAAAGGAAGAGGGACACACGGAGTAGGTCAGATTTCGGGGAAACTGCGTGTATACTTGCTCATTGCCGATGCGAATGACGGAGAAGGGAAGGTCCGTGCTGCCAGAATCGTAAACATCCTTGAATTACTGAAAACTTTCCACCCGCGTTCTCTCGCTCGACTCAATTCAATTTCGGTCTGGGAGCGACGACGTGCGCACGCACAGAAGCCCAAAAAAGACGGAAATTGAGCGGTCCTTCCTCTAAAAAGGACACAACGTTTGGTTTGGTTTCCAATGAAACATCGGAGATAGACTTGCAATCTTGGAAGAAACCAAAAATCTGTGAAAGATGGAGTGACAGGCGGATCTCATAAACTTAATGCGCACGGAATATTGAAATGTATGTACTTCCTTCCGCCTGACGTGCAAACGAGACCTCTGTGGAAGATGAAAGATGGGAACTCGAAGGAAAAGAAAAAGGGAAAGAAGAAGATGAGAAGGGCTTATTGTCTGTGCAAAGAACAAGATAATTGAGAAAGTCGTGTTTCTTGGAAAGGACTTCCGAACCGACGGCACCGAGGACGAATTTTGAAATTAATGTGAAAGAGAACACGAAGAATACGGAAATGGATGCATGGACGATCCCTGATTCGCTTGCTTATCATCGCAAGCGAATCGGAGCGGAACGCCCTGCTAATGGGCACACTTCCTCCTGCAGTACACTCTTTCAAGGTATATTCGAGACAGAAAAGGGATCACAACGACAGAAGTATTCCGCATCTTTGAATGATGACGAGAAGTCGTGAGAAGACGTTCAAGTGGTTTTGAAAGGATAAATATGATCTCTGAAAGTGAGAGATGAACTTTTGTGATGGGGATCAGTGTGAAACAGTCGGGAAGCCATAATCATAGACTGGTTCTCTGGTGTTCAATTCCAAGTACTTCTCGAAAAAGGAACTCCTTGGTGCCAGACATTTCACGTTTTTCCTTTTTGAAAAAAAGCTACATCCGGGGAAAACAATATTCGCTGAAATTCCTCCCTGGGGTCGAATTGTAGGCTTCTCAACATTTCGCGAATACTAAGTGTTCTGTTTTCCGGAAATAGACGAACGGGCGGTGCTTCCTGCTGTCTACAGTGAAAATTGAAAAACACGTGGCAACTGGATACTGGTGAGAAGAACTCTCTTTCGAAAAGTCATCGAAAGCGGAAGCGCGGCCGGAAACTCTGGCGCTCTCGTGATTCCAGGAGCCTTCTGCTGCCGCTTCTAATTCGATATTCAGAAATGAGTAACGGGGAAAGAGAGAGAGAGAAAGCGAATCAAGTGCAAACAACTCGAAAAAGAGATGATGCATTTCAGAGTCGTGGTCTTCATTCGACAAAAGTTAGCTTTTCAAAAAAAAACACGAAAACTGACTCATTTGGGCGGCGAAGTATTCAATTAAAATTTCTGGTCCACGCAGGCAGACACAAATAGGGAAGGAGGATGGATGATGACGGGGTGGAAACGACATGACATGGTGCATATTTCTTGATCAAGCTCATTAAGGTCGGGTCGACGAGGGGGGCCTTTCTGATTAGGCAAATCGGGGCGAGTGGGAGGGGGAATCCCGTCAACTCGAGAACTTCGAACTTACCTATAAACGCATTCGATTGTGCTGCAGCGATTGAAGAGATTCTCGACCTGAAAGCAGAAATAACTTGAAAACGTGTCGATAAGTGCGGAGACAACTGCTGTTTGTTTTCAGAGTGAGATAAAAGAAATCACCTGGACAAGAAGGTTCTCTCTCTCTCTCTCTCTCTCTATTTCTCTTCTTGTCGAGGACTCTTTCTGTTTGTTTTCGGTGCCGTGGGCGCTTTTGCCAGTTTCAGAAAGAAACACAAATTGGGGCACTCGGCCCGGGAACCGAGGTGGAGCCACTCGACAGGAATTCGAATGTTTTGACATATTGTGGGCGAGGAAAACACAGCAAAAAGGAACGGGAATTTTGAAGAAGGACTCCGTGTGAATCACTTCTGAAAGGAGACGTTCTCTCCACAATTCATGTCTGATTGACAGTGAGGAATGAGACATTCTCTGGTCAATTCTCACGATGGTTTGTGGTCTTTTGAGTAAGAACATCCTCTGAAACTCATTCTTGAGCTTTTTGGCAGATTATGCCAAATTCTCAACAACAAAAAAATGTTTCAAAAGAAGACAAAGAAAGCACATCATATGCGGCATATGATTCCTTCTGGGACATGAACGGAAGAAACCGTTTCCGGAGTCTGTGACGCAAAAGAGAGAGAGAGAGAGAGAGAGAGAGAGAGAGAGAGACATGTCAAGAGAACTGGGGATCTTATGTAGATGAGGTGGGTCAGCAGACTTCTATTGCCATATAATTTTGCCAGTTTGAAAGGAAAACATAAACACAACAAGAGAGAACAGTGAACGAGAGTCTATTTTTCGACAGGGCGCATGTGACACTGTCATCTCCTTCTCTCTTTTTCGTATTATAAAAAGTGAGAAGACTGAGGACGAACGCACTGACATTGCCAGTCTTTTCACGAACTATCGTAACCTGCACTTTTGGCACTGTTGCAATGTTCCGTTCGGGCCCAAACTTCGCAGGCTTCTTGTACTTGGATTGAGGTATTGTGGGTCCATGTTTCAGACCGACCAGATAATTTACTCGGATCTTCGGGAATAATGCGGCCTTTCGGCCTCGAAGCAATCCGGACCTGGTTCTGAGACTTGGACCCAAAATTTCTCACATCCAAGTTCAAGAAGCCTGCAACGTTACGGTCCGATCGGGATACTGCAACCGGGTCAAAAGTCCTTCGAAAAGACTGGGACGGCATTTTTACTCAGCCCTAAGTAAAGTCAGATGCGACGGTGTAATCAGAGTGTTATGGTTTGAAAGGTGTCAAGTTTCAACCTCTTAACAGCTTTGTAATGCCCGCTTTTACAGCTCTTTTTGATAAGAACTGTTTGCTGTGTTGCTTCAAAACAAGCTCACCTCTGACGTCGTCATTCCCCTTTTTTGAACTGCCGCCGTGATGGCTTTTCCTATTGAGAAGCGGTCCCGCATTGCCTGAAAGTAAGTGATTAATGAAGGAAAATAAAAAATTGAGATAATCGAATAAAGGGGCGAAACGATGGGCGATGAATGGAAAAACGAGCAACGGGGGGAAACATTGCGGGGAAACTGAATTGTTCTCGCTTGAAAAATCAGGGAAGCAAAAAAAGAGAAAAGGGGAAAAGAGATCGAGAAGAACACGTGCAAGGAAACAGATGACGATGGAATGGATAAATAGAGTTAGGAGGATGGAAGTGGATTGCACCGAAGAAAAAGACGAACTCGGAACTCTCGGCACGTTCTCTGATAATTGAGAAAGCTGTTCAAAGAAAGACAGTGGTGTTATGTTAAATGTGAAAAAAAAACATTTGAAACATCTTCTCAAACTGACGTATTCCGTGTCAAAAACAGAAAGACAATCAGATAAGGAACACAATTGAAGAAGAACGGAACAAGAAAGGAATGTTTTGTGGGGAATCTCTGCTTGTGAGTTCCAGACGTACTCACTCGGAGCAATGCAATGCAAACAAACGGCGGAAAAGCGAGCCTTGTTATTGTTCATGAGTGAAACGAACTTAAAGGATCCAAGGATTACAGTAGCGGCGATGGATTGCATTTCAGTGGGATTGTCATCCAAATACATTTACTTCCCCATCTTCTCTGACTGTTTGACTGACTACTTTTCCTCTTGGTCCCTTGGGATCACTTTCGCGCCTTTTCTGCTTCTTTTTTTAGAAGAGTTCTTGTGTGTGCAAAAGTCAAACTTCTATCGGTTCCTTCATAAAAACTATTAAACTCATTGAAGAATGAACCGGAAATAGATTGGATGAGAAGTCACGAGTGCCAAATGGCAACAAAACGGACGGACGGATCCCCCGCAAGAAGTGACACGAACAAGTGTTTCTTTCCGAGCGAACAGGTGTGGCTTCTCGCGAGAATAACTCACGGAGCTCACGTGTTATTGGGCCGAGACAAGGTCACTTCAGAAGACAGAACGGAAATCAAATTGGGCCTTCTAGTGGAAGGGAGAACCGGCGAAAACGAAAACGGCGACGAGCCGGCAAACCGAGTGACGGAGAGTGTGACAATCCCGTAGAAAATTCGAAGCCTGCAGATTACAAAACCCGTAGAAATGGGCGGGGAAATTTGACAGAACGATTAAAAAATGCCATGAGGAGTCCAATATTCTGAGTTTTCTGCACTTTGGCGTATCTATGTTTCCGTACTTATTTCAACGGGCTTCGACATTTTTGTACGGGATTTGACTCTACGGGTTTTGTAATCTTCTGACAGTAGACTACTGGTATACTCTCGAGTTACGTCTCGACGATCATCGATTTGCGAATAAAACACAATCATAACCTCGTGGTATTTCAGACAATCGAGTTCTGAAGAGAAGTGGCGATCGCGCCCGGGATAATCGAGACCGCCTGGATAGTAGTGGGGCGTCAAAAAATGACGAGCCGTCGGATAAACGGACAGCTGCTGGAGGAGCTCTCTTGCTCTTGTTTCAACTCGATTTGCCCATCCCTTCTGGCCCTATCTCTTTCTGGTCCTTTTTAGCCTCCGGGCGTTCTTTCGACCACGAATTGCCCGAGTCCAAAATACGAACCGAGATCAGATTAGGAGGGCTATCAGGAAATGACAAGAGGAACGTGCAAATTATAGAAAGTTCTGTGATGCTAATCACTAATCAGCACGAAATGATGGAAACGGATGGAACCTTCGGAGGCGGCTATTTGAGGAAAGAGGCCAAAGAAATTGGATCACGGTTAGCGTCATTTCGAAGAGAACCACAGTATTGGAAATGAAACCTTCGTGATAATTGGCTTTCAATGGGAAATGGATTCGGGGGGAGGGATAGAACAATAAAAGATTAGCATTCGAAATGAGAACACGAATCGGCCGGAATCGGGAAATGAAGTGAAAGGAGAAAACAAAGAAGGCAACGGGATGGAGCAGTGTTCGAAGAGCAGAAGCAATCTAAAAGATAGGTCAGTGAGATAAGGCACGCGGGGAACGTGCAGGTAATCGAATTGGGGAATGAGCATGGGGAGCAGAATGAGTTGGAGACGGATTTTAATGGACAGAATGCCACGTCAGAAAAAAGAGAGAGAGAGAGAGGGATATGCGGAACATCTGTCTTTGTTTTCCCGTCGTAAAGATATTTGGAAGAATCATGAGGAGGGGGAGACCAATAATTAGAAATTGGGACGAAACAGAATAGATCAGGTGACGTGTCAGCATTGAAGAAAAGAGAGAAAAGAAGTCGCTGAAAATGAGGAAGCATCGGTTTGCATTTCAATGAATTATTCGCTTTTTCACACATATTTGAACGACAGTCTGCATGAAGTTACAGATTGGACGAAAAACCAAGTCAGTTGACTGGGTGACTTGGTTCTTGGGGGTGGTAATCCCGGTCTTTGAGGCCTCCTCCAGCAAATCTGCTCTTGAGTTATCAGTCAAAAACGGAGTGCCGTCAACTCACTTCAGCGACACGTGTTCGTGGCTGTAAACCGGAAGACAAAGGGAAATGAATATTCTGACGAACAAATCTGATTTTCGGGTGAGAAAGAGACGAATTGGATTTGAGAATAAAAGAAAGGGGTGAAACTCGTGATCCTGTGCCTCTAAACTCATTAATTTGATTGCTCATTGCAGAGAAGGAAGAGCCTAATTGCAGGTCGGAGGGCGGAAAAAGCAAACAGGAAGAAAGTGAAATAAGAATGAAAAGAGTACGAGAAGAAGATGAAGAAGAAGAGGAAGAAGAAGAAGAAGAAGACGGACCGAAGGGAGTGGGAGCAGCCAGGGGATGAAGGACTTCCAGAATAATTGCCGGAAGAAGGCGCCAAACAAAACCAAAAAAAGATGTACAGTTGTATCGAACGGATTAGACGATCGAAATGGAATCGGGAGAGTTCTCGGAATGCGCGTTTTGTTCGGATGAACGTGAAATGCGAGAAGTGCATTCCGAAATGAGAGCTATTTAGAGCAGGCGGGCAGTTCTTTTTGATGGAAAGCGAGAGAGGGAGCAAGTGTATGTTCTGCATAATTGGCTGCTTCGTCGATAGGAAAACGAACAGCGGAAAGTGTACCCAGAGACGAACCAAGGGATCCGAACACACCGAGAGCAAAGTTCAATTGTATTGTTTTCTGGGTAAAATGTACTATTTGCTTTCAGAATATTGCGAGAAGCCGAAAGAAATCGCTGGAAAACAAGCTATTGTTCTATCTTAAAGCTGAGAAAGTGCAGAACAGAACAATTAAACGGCTGAATGAATCCCGACTGCTTTTGATTCGTTCAAACCGAGGTACAGGAAACGGGAAATTGGAACACTTTGATAAAGCATTCAATCCCATTGGTTCCGAGTCTATTTCCGGTAGTCTCGGGGCGACGATTTGACGTGGCAATGTCCGCAAACTTCAATTCTTTTTGTTGCTAACATCAGCTGAGAGTAAAGCGGATAAAAAGGGCGCCGACGACGCAAACATGAATGTATGTGCATAATTGTGGAAAGAAGGAAAAAGAACTTCGATGTTTCCGAATTTGAAAGATTACGGTGAATTGGATTACCCACGCGCAGATTCCAAACTTTCTGAGAACAATTCGGAAAGAGAAAAAAGTGGGAAATTGGACAACGTGGAAAGAAAGGCAATGGGCCATTCAGTGGTTTTATGAGTGTTTCGTAGTATTCGTCCGAGCTCTTCCGCTTCCCAAATTAGGCTCATTGCCCCCCTCGTCTTTCATCACTTTGCACCTGCGCACGCGAGCTTCGGAAGTCCGTCTGGAAGGGATCGGAAGAGTGGGAGGACATTTGAATGGACAACGGAGAGGCTGATTAATTGGGCGCGTGGCTGGCCGCCCTCATTCCTCATTCGAGCCCGCATTTTCAGTGAGTTCTACCAGAGTGAGCGTCATTTTCAGCCGTTTTATTCAATTTGTTGTCGGCTCCGTTCGGTTCTGGGAACGGCCCATCTTCAGACGGAAAAAAAGACGAAAAGGTCAGAATAATACTCAAAAAGTGTTGTTTTGCAGTTGCCAGTTTAAGGTTTGGGGATAACAGTTTTCGTGTAGTTCATTTCACTTCAAAAGTTAACCTCGTTTCAGAGAGAACAATAATAATAATAGTCTCAGATTTCTACATTACAAAAAAGAACTCGAATGGATAATAGACAGAAGAGAACTGTTCAAAAAGAGCTCAGATATCTGTGATGGGTAGGCTTACACGGAAATGAAGTGGTGTGTAGGTTGTTTGCTAATTCAGATGATTATCATTTCTGAACGTTGCGAGAAATGAGCGAGGACGAATGAGAGAGAAAACCTAAATTTATTCATCTTTCCTCTCTTCGCAATAACATGACGGATCTTCAATTTTGCTAACTTGACGTCACAAAGGATCCGTCGAGACGGGAAGTGGACGCGACGGATTCGGATGGGAAGAGGAACTCCTTTCTCACCGATTTTATTGTTCGAGACGAGGAAGAAGAAGAAGAGGAAGGAGGATCTGAACGTGTCCTGGAATCTCTCTTGTTTCTTGTTTTGATGTGCTTCTCGAGCACTCTTGAATAGAACACAATACGCGGCGAATAAATGTTTATTGGAAAATTGACGATGAACAAGAAGATTAATAATATTATTGACGACGTTTTTTTTCAATAAAAACATGAAAAAGTACGGAAGGATGTCTGGAATGCTGCGATCTTTGAAGTGAGTACAATGTGGGATTAAAGTGTTACCACTTACTGGAACACGTTTTCGAATAAAATGAAGTGATGATAAAATGAAGCAATATCTTTGGACCAGGGGGTCTGAACTGACACTGTAACGTATGTAACATTCTCAAAAACAATCAAGAATCAAATCTAGTCAACTTTGAACTATCGTAAATATTTTCAAAGTGAAAATTATATAAGAGAACAAACACTAGAAAAGGTCATAGGAGATCATTGTTCGGAGCTCGTTGATTATCAACGGGCACTCCTCCGCTCAGTGATAACTCGGACGGAGAGAGGGCGGCAGAACAGTACTCGACTGTCAAAATGTGTGTGATCGGGCGGGGCCCAGACCGTGCCGCCGACAAGACTATATTCAAGTGTCTGGCCCCGCCCACAAAAGTGTGCTTGATGTTTTGAACTGAAGGAAATCGGACTCGATCTTGCCTCTTCTGGTGTCGATCATTCGCTCAAAACAGTCGCGATGTGTGTTCGGTGATCTGGTACAGAAATGATAAAGATCAGTTGCAAAACACAAAGCACACTTGGCATCATTATGGAAATGAGACGCGTTTGGGGGAGGCGGGGACACACAATGATCGACCGAATTAGAAGATCTCGACCAGTAGGACGGACTTGATGTCTTAGACGCTGATCCGACTGGAAGTGATGTGTCGTGTTTCCACACCAGATGTTTGAATGAGCGGTTCTGCAGACGTATGCTGACAAGGAAGTGAATGAATTGCATTGAGAATTGGAGATGAATGAACTGCGTCTATGGAGAGATCTCTGGTTAGCAGGGCTGCAGTCTGAAACTTCTTCTTCGGTTTTCCGTGTTTTGAAGAATACTTCCTCAAAAATGAATAAATTCTTAATTAAGATGATGTAGAACACTAAAAGTGTGTTTTAATTCTCATATCTGTGTTTGATCTCTAATGCGTGCTGAACCGAATCCAGTTTCGGCCGTCAGAACCCGATTGGATACACTGTAGTCGTGGCGCCACTCTCTCGACCAGAACACATAACACACAATAACTCATTTCTAGTCACACACTTCATAAACTCTGTGTTATGGTGGACGTGAACTTCGGAAGACACATCACTGTTCGACCACCGACTACAAATCGACCAAGATCTCTCCCAAAAGTCGTCGCCTGCCCAGTCACTCGGTCATCCATAGTTCTATTCCAAACGCGGCGACTCCACTCTTTTTCGTCTCCCGCAAACACCAAACAACACACTCCGTTTATTTGTGTTCGACTCCCCCACTCTACTTGTTGTTGTGGGCGCCCGGAAAATGGTCGCGATGTCTTGGTCGTTCACTTCGAATGGGCCCGATCTTTTAGCCTGACTTCCTATTGGAACTGATCATTTCGTCTTTCAAAGGCAATGTGCATGACGGCCAGAGACTCCGCCCATTTGACTATGAAAAGCAGCTGGGCAAAGTGTTCAATGACCAAATCACAAAATGGAAAACAGGCCGCGGACACAGACTACGCTGCCGCCGACGAACGATTCGTAATTGGAGTTCTCCGAAACACCACCGTCGGTTTTGTTTGTGCCTATGGACTTTTCGGCACCACAGTTCTCGTTTATATTTCCCGAACAAACACAGCGAAAAGAACACTAGTATATTTACGAAGATTTATTTATTTACAATCCCTTTTTTCAACACAATAAATGAATGTACAATATGCACAACGTAAGCAATGCGATCAGAGAATTATGGAGAGTACGAGCGGTGTCCGTGATGGTGATGTCCATGATGATGCGGTGGCCAGAAGTGCGGTGGTGGCGGGTACGGCGGCCAGAATGGCGGCGGCGGCGGCGGGAAGTGATGGTGATGATTTCCTTGATGGTGTGGAGGAGGGAACGGGCGGCCTCCGTGGTGATGGTGGCGAGTAGGCGAGCGGGAGTGGTGGCCACGTCTTCCCGGTCCTGGTCGTGGTGGTCCGTGATGACGTCCGTGTCCTCCTTGTCCTCCGTGGCCGCGTCCTCCTGGCGATGGCGGTCCGTGGTGATGTCCGTGATGTCCGTGACGTCCTCCTGGAGAGTGAGAGCGGGAACCATGTCTTCCACGATCTCCTGATGGCGGCCCATGATGATGTCCGTAATGTCCGTGGCGTCCTCCAGGGGAAGGAGAGCGGGATCCGTGTCCTCCTCGTCCTCCATGTCCACGTCCTCCTGGCGATGGCGGCCCATGATGATGTCCGTGACGTCCTCCTGGTGATGGAGAGCGGGAACCATGTCTTCCACGATCTCCTGATGGCGGCCCATGATGATGTCCCTGATGTCCGTGACGTCCTCCAGGGGAAGGAGAGCGGGATCCGTGTCCTCCATGTCCTCCATGTCCTCCATGTCTTCCATGTCTTCCGTGTCCTCCTTGTCCTCCATGTCCACGTCCTCCTGGCGATGGCGGCCCATGATGATGTCCATGATGTCCGTGACGTCCTCCTGGCGATGGAGAGCGGGAGCCATGTCTTCCGCGTCCTCCTGGTGGAGGGAACGGTGGTGGTGGTCCGTGACGGTCAGCTTCTCCCTCCTTCGGTCCTCTGAACGACTTCTTCAGAGTTCCTTGTTTCTTTGGCTGCTTTTCTGATGCAGATCTTTCGCCATGGCTTCCAGGGGATCCGGGTCCTCTTTCTCCAGATGGGCGACGTCCATGACGGTGTCCGTGTCCTCTGCGTCCTGGCGACGGTGGTGTGTGAGGATGTCCACGGCCTCCTGGTGATGGAGAGCGAGATCCGTGTCCACGTCTTCCAGGTCCGTGACGTCCAGAGTCTTCAGAAGCAGATCGTCCGCCACGTCTTCCAGGAGAACGCGATCCAGATGGAGATCTTCCTCCGCGTCCTCCTGGAGATGGAGAACGGGAACCACGTCCGCGACGTCCAGGAGATGGAGAACGAGAGGATCCAGAGGAAGAAGAAGATCCAGAAGAGGACGAAGAGACAGAGCGTCCCCGTTTCTCTTGCTTCTTCGCCGATTTGCCTTCATCCTCGCTTTCCGAACTCGAAGACGAATCCGATCCGGACTCTTCCTTTCCGGAAACCTTCGAGAACGACGAGCTGCTGCTGCCGTCGTCGTCTTCGTTTTCGTCCGCTTTCAATTCGTTCTTCAGCTTCTTCTCCACTGCTCCGTCCACGTACAACTTGACGACGAACCGCGAGAACTTGATGGCTTCGCGGAGGTCCTCGGCAGTTTGGAGGAAGATCTGGTCCTTGTCCTGGTCGACCCAGAATACCTTGGCAAAGTCCACTTTGTAGTCGGTCAACTTCTTCTTCAGCTTCTCGAGAAGGCCGCTCGTCTTCTCGTAGTTGATAGAGAATAGATGAGCTTGCTTCGAATCTTTAGTAGACAGTTTGAAATAAGCTTGGCGTCCTTGGCGGCCGTGGCCGCCATGGCGATGACGATTTCCGTGAGCCATGATCTCTCGGATGATGGAGAATGTGTGGCGCCGGCCGCCTTTTATACTCGGCCACTTGTTTTGAAAGAGATCAACGGCAAAAAGGGGGCGGAGTCGCTGAAGGGAGGAGGTTAAGACGGCTAGAGCAAATACGAGTTAGTTTTTTTGGTGCTGAACACTTTCGCAATCCAATCCGCCTCACGTGTTTTCGTCGACGGATTCGTGATAAACATGATTCAGAGAGATCTTGACCACCTATTAGTTTTATCCTCCGGAAGAGAAAAATGGAAGAAAAAGAGATTAGTACGGAAATTTCGAGAACATTACATTTGCAAACGGGAACTGGGTGACCCAAGGAACGGGACGGATATTCTACAAAAACACAGGAAGGAAGAAAAAAAGCTTTAAAAATAGGTTAAAAAACAAAATACTAACAATAAGCACACAAAATCACTCAATCTTCTCAGATTCGTTTAGGAGACGTTGGCCATGTCGAGGATCTGTTCGCACACTTTCTTGTACATGAAGGCGTCGCCCTTCAGTCGTTTTCGACGGATACCGACCTGAAAACAAATCAAATTGTTTATTTCCAATTGTCATCAATTTTTCTGCGAAGTTTATGCTCGCTTTAGTTCATGTTTGTTTACAGAGACCCTGGAAACCAAAGGTCGGATTGGACTCACCGTGTCAAAGATCTGCAACCTGACCACTTCCAATTCGACCGTCATCCAGCCGTGCACACTTTCCTTCGTCGCCAGGAACTTCCAACTGGAAACAAGAATATTAAGAGTTTTTCTTTTGTCGGATCGAACGGACCCATTTAATTCGTATTGCATTTTCTCCGTCACGAACACATTTATGAGCCGATCTCGAACGTCTTCAGGCTTTTTGAATGAGGTCATCGACACGTTGACCATGTTCTTAACGTCTTTCAGCACTTGCGGAGATTCTCTTTGCATCTTTCGCGGCGTCAGAAGAGTGATCAACTTCTCTTTCTTCCGTTCCAATGAAGTGAACACGCGTTGTGGTAACCGATTCGTCTTCGTGCGGCTTCTCGGAGTTCGTCCATCCGCTGAAACAACGCCTCGTTTCCTTTTATCACTGTCTTAATTTCTCACTATTGCTTGATCCACTGGTGGCACTTCCGATCGAGATCGGGGATCCGGGAGGTACCAGACTGGCCCGGTCCGAAGAACGAGCTCTTTGTCTGTTCTGATGGGAGGAATCCGCATTGCTTGGACTGAAAAGACCGCGCAGAGTCGGGCGATTCGGAGTCGTGTACACACTTCGTCTCGTACCATCATCTGAAAATCGAAAAGAAATTAGAAACATTCGGATAAATTCGCCAAAAGAACGCATTCGGCAAATTATTGCGAAATACTTCCGTTCCGCTGCGCCCAAAATGGATGTTTGCTTTGTTTTTTTGCCTCTCGGACTACATACACAATCTCTGTTCCTGTCGTTTCCCAACTTACCCAATCCCGTTATTTTGAGCGGCCCACGAATTTTACACGTAGCGGCTCCGATTCGATAATTTTTAACTGCCGAATTCTCCTTGTCAACATCCTGAAAACCGTGGTTTGTAGGTGGAATCAACTAGGCAAAAAGGTCAAGTTCACTGTGACTTCGAAAACACTGTTGTTGTTGAAGTGTTTTCCGACTACGATTCTTACCCTGGAGACTCCGCGAGAGGGCGTCGCTGTTCCGATGCTGACCGAATCTTTGTCGCTGCTTCGGATAGAAATGGGCGACTCGAGCACGCGCAAAGGTCCGGGCGATCGGCCAGTGAACTGAGAAGGCATGTTCAGCATCGCATTCACGTACGACATCTTCTTGTCTTTCTCCGGAGAAATTGGCTTGGCGAACTTAGGAGGTTCTTCCGAAACGAAGCAGTCCTTCTTCAGACGAGCTGAGATGTCTGAGGAAGAAGCGCTCGAGGGATCGGAGCCAGAATCCTCGTCTTCTAGTCCCGATTTGTCGAGGTTGTTGTCGAGCGACGCGTGGATTGTCGGCGAGCAAAGAATGTTTTGCATATTCTGAAATAAACCACCACTTTTGCATTTTTGAGTCATTAATTTACCACTGGAGCCGTATTGACCGAGTTCCTCGTCATCGGCAGCACGATTTCCATTCCGCTCCTCTTCCGATGCAGAAGAGCGTAATACGTGGAAGTCATATAGTCAAAGTTCCATTCTTTGATCTTCTCAATCATCTGATCAGTGGTCTCGAGTCCGTAATACTTTGACATTACTCTTGCCACGTCACGGTCGATGAAATTTTTCTGAAATGAAAGAATTTATACATTGAAATCAGGACATTTGAAACTTACGTCATAGATGGTGTTCCATTTGACGGGTTGAGTGTACTTGTGATTTAGCCAGTCGTGCTCCAGAAGTTTCTTGACCGTTATTCTCCGTTCAGGAGCAACTTGAAGCATCGCACGGAGCAGTTGTTTGCTCATCGGTGACAGAAAATCGGGTTCGTAGAAACAACCCGACTGAATAAAGAATTATTTTTTATTTATTCTTTTCCTTACCTGTATTTTTCTATACATAATTTGCATATTGTCGTCTTCGAACGGCAATGCTCCGACAAGCAGGGTGTACAGCAGGATTCCCATCGACCAGACGTCCGCTTCGTTTCCCTTGTACTGAAGTCCCTGAATCAATTCGGGAGCTGCGTAAGCGGGCGATCCGCAACAAGTATCCAAGTTATGCTTATCGATCCGGCCCTTCTCCGTTTTCGCACACAGCCCAAAGTCGATCAATTTGAGATGGAGATCCTCGGTGAGCAGAAGATTTTCCGGTTTCAGATCTCTGTGGGCGTATCCTTGCGAATGAACATACGCGATGGCACTGACGAGTTGACGGAAGAAATGACGCGCTTCCGACTCTTCGAGACGTTCCTTTCGAACAATGTAATCGAACATCTCGCCTCCGCTGCAGTACTCCATGACAATAAAGAACTTGTCAGGAGTCTCTATATAATGGTACAGTCGGCAAATATTCTGATGGGATAGATTCCGGAGCGCATCCATTTCGGTCTGGACTCTCGGCAAATCATGCTGTAAGCAGGAGAATAATTGTCGTTTTCCGCTATCAAACTCACTCCCAGCTGTTTCTTATCTATAATCTTGATGGCTACTTTCTGATTTGTAAGCAAGTGAGTTGCTAACCGAACCTTTCCGAAGCCTGGAAAAATTTATTGTTAGCCAATCATTTCTGGTTCGCCTGACCTCCGGATCCTAACTCGTCGTGAACGGCGTAGTACCCTTGTAGCACTTCATACTTGCTCATGCTGAAATAAAAATTAGAGAATTTTGAGTGTTAACTATAAAACTTAGTGATAATCATTGAGAATAGCGGACAATAAAAATTGTCCGTTACTCTGTCCTAGGACGTCCTTAAGGCCAATACTTTTGAATTTGAATCTGTTTTATTTCGCGCAATTAACATCGGAGCGCACTTGCGCACCTGTGTCTGCGTCTCTTCTCCGCGCACACTCTTTCTTCGACTTCGCGGGCCTTTTGACAGCAGTCGCAGGTTGAAGTTTCAAAAAATGAAAAGAAATGGAATGAATTTTCATTCAAATTGACCCGGATAAAAAGTATTGAAATGTTCAAATTTTGCATTCTTCCTTTCCTCGTCGTTTCTCGTGAGATTTCCTGAAGCGACTCGAGTATTTCTTCGACTGATTCTCAGTTGGCTTCTCAATTCCTCCCTCCAAATCCGTGCATAACTTGTTCGTCTGATGGAATTGACGGGCGTCGCAAAGGTATCCGTTGCGACACTTCTGATCTCCGCATGGAATAAGTCCGTCGTAGACTGAACGACGATAGTGGTTCCTGAGAATCCGAGATGAGAAGAAGCAAATTAAAACATTTTTTTTACTCGAAGTACGCATTGAACAAGTTCGTATCGGTCTTCATTCTCTCAATCATTCGGTTGTATTCGTCTGGAGTCTGTCCTTTAAGACCGTATTCCAAATTTGCACTTTTGTACAGCGGTGTCCATTGAACGTTTGTGGGGTTCGCATTGTTTTCAGTCAAATTGAAGAACCACTCCTCGTAATCGATTACTTGCTGAAAATGCTCAGATTTTAATATCCGGTGAGATTTGTGTGTTTACATAAGTTGATCCCGAATGAACTCCATCAATCGAATAGATTCTGTAGGCTGGGAAGTAGTTGGAGTAGGGAGTCACAGATGGAGCAGAATAGACGACACTGATAATAAAGTTATAGTTTAGGAGAGAAGCAAATAAGTAGCCTACTTGGTGGGGGTGGACTTGTAATCATCCGGATCTGCGTACATCATGTAGAACTTCTCAGAATGGGTGTGTCCGAAGAACTGCCCGACGACAGTGTTTGTGAACCTGAAGAAAACGTGTTTTTTCGGAGCGTCGGTGTGAAATCGAACCGATTGATAATCTTATAATAGTTGAGCGCGTAACCTTCGAGGGCTTCCGAATCCGACCCTGGAATGTGAGCCACGATGTGGACCTTGTCGCCCGCATTCTCCGCGTCTTGCAGCTGATCGATGAGCCATCCGAGCGTGCCGTCTGGATCTGTTTGGTTGATGTACAACCAGAAGTTGATGCGATCTCCGTAAACGTTATTGAGAGAAATGAGACGCAGGCCGTCGTAGATCTTCTTCATGAAGCACCCATTGCTGAAACACTCCACATTCCTTTCTTTTTTCAGCTCCCCTCTGCACTCACTATTTGAGTGTTTTCTCCTGATCATCCGGAATCCATCCCTGCCACGAATCGGACATTGACTTGTACAGCCAATCCATGTGGTACTTTTTCGGAGTGAAATGTGGTGCAATACTAGAAACGATGCCATTTTTCAACGATAAAAACGCTAGTCTCTCACTTATCAACTGGCACTCCCTCGTGGTTTCCGACCGCAAAATAGACGGGAGTTGTCGGGAAATATGAACGGATCGTGTCCGAAAGGTTCTTGATCATGAATGAGTGTGTTTCCGGAGTATAGGCCCAGACTGTGTGGGACACGAGATCTCCGGAGACCATCACGTAGTCGAGAGGTCCTGAGCTGTTGGCAATGTGCTCGAGCATGTTGGTGAGCAGCCAGTACGGAGTGTCGCAAGATCCCACGTTTCCCCACGGTCCCGCCGGAACCTTCACGTCTCCGTTCTCCACGATTTCCTGAAATCACAAACTAGAAAGATAGTGAGCAGTCGAGACATCATACCACATTCATATCTTGAGGACGACAGCATTGCGGAGTGTCACATTGCGCCTCGAGTCCTGGAGTGTAGTACATGTCAACATGGAGATCAGTAAGATGGAGGGCTCGCAGAGTTGGGTTTCCAGTCTTAAAAACGGATTCGAGGCATGAACAGATAAAATCACTTACGGGCACAATTTGTTTCGGTACGAATGCTGGCTGATTTCCAGGGACCGTCATGTTCCAGATAGTTGCGAGAGGATCCACAAATTCACCGCAATCTGAATTGTATTTTCAGTTAAAACTTTAATTCGAAGCTCACCATTCTGCATGAGGAGACCGCATATCTGATGCGGGGTGACCAGAATCTGTTTGATGACGTACATGAACTCATCCTAAAAATAAATTGTTCAATGGATTCGTACGTTGCATTTTTGATCTCACAGAAAAGTCGGAGACGATGAAGTTGCAGACGTCGTTGTCCTCAATATGGAAGTTCTCGCAAATGAAAAGAGCAATATCGACGAAGCAGTCTTCCGTTTTCTTTTCTCCCCACTCGAGTTGCAGAAGATCTACGATAGTGGTGCACTCCTCGCATTCCGAGACGGCGACGAGGCCTGAAGACAAAAAAAGTGGATGACTTTCGAGAGGGGATGGAGCAAACAAACCTTGGAAGGCGAGGGAGAAAACGAGCAGGCCGAGGAGCATCGGAGTAGAATGTTTCTGATATCGGAAAGACGGTTTCCAGTAACGAAACACCGATAAGCGGGGAGAAGCACATGGCGAAGACACGTTGTCTTCTCTGGTTTTTGATCGAATAATCGGTGATAAGAGCGTCCGAACAACCAGTTGTCATCTCAACCGATACTCTTTTCAGATTTCCCTCATCCTCCGTTTCCCGACGACTACTCTTCGAACTTATGCAAATCGCCCGTGCTGCCGACTATTCACCCGTCAATCATTTTCACCGCGTTCTCTTCGTTTTCCGTATATTAACAATCAATGAATCTTTGCGTTCTTCTTTAAAATGTTTGTTTCTGCCTGAAGTTTCAGAATGCGAATTTGAAAAATACAACATTTCTACACTTTTTATGGGTTTTTGACATTAAGTTTTCTCTTTGAAAACATACGAATTTGAGTTGAATTCTTACAGAATGAAAGAGAATCATCTCTTGATTTTCACGCTGCTCGCGGTCGGACTGGGGCTCGGCGGCGGCCTGCTCCTCCGTCGAATCGAACTTTCTGATGATGCTCGTAACCTGATCGGATTCCCGGGCGAAATATTCATGCAAGTGCTCAAGTTGATGATCCTCCCACTCATATTCTCTTCCTTGATCTCATGTGAGTTCAAGTTCCGGTGTTCCTGCCTAGAAAACTTTGTCTCTGCAGCTCTCGGTCAGATGGACGCAGAAAGATCAGGAAAAATGGGCCTCCTCGCTGTGTTCTACTATCTGACTACTGTACTCATCGCCTGCTTGATCGCCGTCTCCGTGGTCCTTCTCCTTCATCCCGGGAATCCAGAAGTGAAGAACAAAAGCGTCGCCGATACGACTAACGGGACGAATCTCTCCGCACTTGACTCGATTCTCGACCTCATTAGGAATATGTTCCCCCAAAACATTGTGGAGGCAACAATGAAACGATCTCAGACGGCGTTTGTAGTCGCCAAAAAGAATGTGCATAGGAACGGGACAACAAACGGAACGGAACCAGTGATTGTGAAGAAGATGGTTCTATTGAGTGCGGGAACCAATATACTAGGTCAGTTTTGTGTACATTTTTGTACTATTTTACGATAATGATTTCTTCTTTAATTACCTCCAAAACAACGATCTTATACAAGATGAATACATAAAAGGCTAGAATAGAATTGTTGCGAAATGAAACGGTGCGGGCGGAACCGAGATTGGGTGGCGATCAATGGGCCCGCCTCTGCTGCACACGTCGCGGTTGCATTCCACCTTTTCCCGCCGCTGCTCCTGGGAATCCTCCCCCTAGCGTCTTCCAGTGTCTTAATTATAATACCCTCGAGTATCCTTCTCGTCGTTGTATTCCGTCCGTCCTATCGTTAGAATCTCAAGATTTAGCTCCAGCGGTTCTCCTCCATGCTGCTCCAGTGAGTGCTTCGAACAAACCGAGGTCATGTAGGATTTGGTTCTCAGTTCTTCCGCTGCTCTCGCGTGTTCGTTTGAACCTTTCGAACAGCGGAAGTCCGGTTTCTCCCACGTAGTCCTCACCACATGCACACTTTATTTTTGTACTTCTAACTGTTTTCAGGTCTGATCGTATTCTGCACGGGATTCGGCATCGTGATCTCTAAACTAGGAGAGAAAGGAAGATTCATCGTCGAATTCTTTATCGTTCTCGATAAAGTTGTGATGAAGTTCGTCTCCGTGCTCATGTGGTTCGCTCCCGTTGGAATAATCAGTCTGATCGCTTCCAGTATTTTGGACATTGATGACATTTCCAAGATGATCACAACAATGGCTTTGTACTGGTTTCACTGTTCTCAGGAATCGTAGAATAACTCCTTTCAGGTACGTGTTCACTGTGATGGTCTGCCTCTTTCTGCACTGTATTGTTGTTATTCCGCTCCTCTTCTTTTTCTTGACTCGAAAGAATCCGTTGTACGTGGCAAAAGGCATGCTTCAACCATTCGTGACTGCTGTCGGAACGGCTTCCAGGTGAGCACTTTCAACCCGAAACGAGATCTTTCGTATTCTCAGCGGAGCATCGTTGCCACAAGCGATCAACAGTGTGGAAACGAATCTCCACGTGGATTCAAGGATTGCTGGCTTCATAATGCCCCTCGGAAACACTATTAATATGGCAGGAATTCCACTTGCCCTTCCTCAAATGTCTCTTCCTTTTATAGGACGGAAATGCTCTTTACGAAGCTGTCGCCGTCATTTTCATCGCGCAGCTCAACAACGTCACTCTCTCGTTTGCTGAAATCATCACTATCTGGTATGTGGAACATTCTGCCCTTTCCCTCTTTTCTAAAAATTCCGTTCTTTAGCGTCACTGCCACGTTCGCGTCAATCGGTTTGAACGCGGTCCCGACGGGTCTCGTCTCGATGTTCGTCATCCTTTCGGCCGTCGGATTGCCCGTGTCAGACATCTCTCTGCTGTTCACCGTCGATTGGTTCATGTCCGTTCGAAAATAGAATACTCACTCCCAATGGACGCATTTCAGAGATCGCATCCGAACTGCTCTCAATGTGATGGGGGATGCGTACTGTGCTTGTGTCGTTCAGCATTTTATACAGGTGGGATCGTAGATTCATTCACACCGCGTGAATGCACGAATTCAGAGTGATCTTTCACGTGGACAACACTCGGTTCTGGATGAGCTGAAGATTGAAGAGGGCGACTCAGAAGAGGGGGATCGCCCGGCTAATCTGCCGCAGAGCATGCCAGTCAAAAAAGTGCAGTCTCCGTCCTTTCCCGATTTATCTTCTCTTTTGCAGGTCTCGTTCGTCGACTACCATCACATTCCGTCTCCGACCGTGCCGCCCGTCTTCAATTCCAACAGAACGTACTCTCTAAAGTCGGCCATAATTGGACCACTGCGTGCTCACGTAGCTCTCCAAGCACGGCTTTCTCAGTTGTCTGAAGAATAAATGAAAGATTATTAGTTTTTGATCTTCTTCCTCTTTCACTGACATAATTCTTCCCGGTGTTCGTTTCTTTATTCTAAGCCTTCTCATAACGGCCCTGTAGTGGATCATCAGAAGCTGTTGCTCATCTCGGGTGCAAATAGCATCATTGGATTAGGATATCCGGCTTTTTTCGCGGCCACAGTTTTAGCAGAAACATGGAGCATTTCCAGTTGCTCTTCCGAGTGTCAACCAGCTGAACGAGTCGTCACTTTCCCGTTTTAGACACTTTTTTATTTTCTCCTCACGTAATGAAGCTATGATTTCCTCGGGGAGCTTTCATCGATTCTGTCCCTGACTCACTTTTCACTCTTTCTATGAAAGCTCAAACTCTCAGCAGACAAGAGCCAGTTATGAATGAATTGGGAAGCACTAGGAAATGTGTGTTATTCTGAGTTACCTGTTGTTTCAGTCTTTAATAAGTCAAAGTTGACGCGTCGGATGAAGTCAGTTCAGCAGCTTATGACGATTCTAATCTGTTACACACTCTTTCCAGTCCCCCAATTCCCAGTCGGTCCGTTCCCTGTTTGTGATCTGCCTGACATCCATTTTCACCCTCATCCACCTTCTTCCTTTCCATTGAAATCCGAGATTTTGTCACGAAACAAACATGAAACCAATGTTGGAGGAAGAAGAAGAAGTCGTTGCCACGTCATGAAGTGGCATGCAAAAGGAGAAAGAGACGGGCGTTTGTGTGTGTGTGAGCTTCCGAAAAACAATTATCCCTATCAACAAGTGGCAAATTAGTGCAAGGGGGGGACCGGGAGAAAGCCCACTGAAGAAGAACTTTGACTTTCAAAAGGCACTTTTCAGATTATTCCGTTCACGTTTTGAATGCGAGTTGATTGATGAAAAGGTGGTTACTTTTGATTAAAAAGTATATTTTATGAGTTGCCTGGGATTAGTATCCTATTCTTTTTACACACTTCTTTTTCCATGAATCACTGATCGTTGAAAACAACGCCACTGATTTTTGTGCTCCTCGTTTTTCAATTAATCCACAGTAATCTTCTCAATTTCCAGATTCGAAAATGAAGATGATGCTATTCAATTTTCACCGAATGCGGCATCCGAATGTGAGTTTTCTGATTTGAGATTACCTTCTAGAAGTTTTTCTAGTACGACGTCACTGATCCCTTATCGAAGACCGTTATTATCCTTTTTCAAAACTGAAAATTAACCCAACATTTGTTTGCTCCCTTTTCCAATGGAACCAAACATCTCATCCGAAAAGTTCTTTTCAAAAATTCCTCTGAATTTCTCGGCGATTTTTTCTGGGGACGCAGTGGAGAGAGGAAGAACGTTCGGCCCTCGTCCCGCGAACTGTCGGCCGGCGGCACGCTCCCCAAGCCTTTTTCCGCGCGCCAAAACTTCTGATGCGTGCTGTTCTAAGAATACTGATTCATTCTTCCTAATTTTTTGGGAATGAGTTCATTATGATTGACACTCGCAAGCAGCAACGAGAAAATCGCAGAAATGGCTAAGGGTCACTGCCAAAACAGCCTTTTTTTTTAAATATGACTGCTCATGGGTCCTTTTTGTGTCTCTTCATAATGAACTCATTCCCAAAAAATCAAATAGAATGAATCAGTATTCGTCCGACGGCACGCATCTGAAGTCTCAGAACAGCCAAGGAGCGCGCGGGCTGCGGACAGCGGCACGCATTCCAAGTCATCTTCCGTGAGCCAAAACTTCAGATGCGTGCCGTCGGACGAATACTGATTCATTTCACTTGATTTTTTGGGAATAAGTTCATTGTGATGTAAACTAACAAAGAGACACAAAAAGCACGCACGAGCAGCTATTTTTTCAGTGTTGTATAGAAATTTTTGCGAGTTTCTCGTTGCTCTTTGTTAGTTTTGATCATAATGAACGCATTTACTATGACAATGAATAAGATGAATCAGTATTTCTCCGGCGGCGCGCATCCAAAGTCCCTGGAACGCTATGGCCGCGGGATCAGGACCTAGAAACCTCCGCGAGACCGCAAAGAGAAATCACCGTGCTTCACAAGGTTTTGTCCCGTTCCACTCCACTCGGAGCAACATTCCGACACGACCTTTAACCAGACATAATTGGTTTCCAGTCGGTGATTCGGTCCGGAAGTGGGCTCACCTCCGGCGGATTCTTTTGCACGGAAGAAAGGCTGTGCCGAATGATCTCCTTCCATCCATAATTCGATCTCCTTTCACAATTAGGAGTGCGAATCAAGGGGAAAACAAAGGGAAGGGAGTGGGAAGGCACGCGGAAGAGCCTCCCTTTTTGTCGCGAAGTTCAGTCTAGAAATGACATTCCTCACGACTCATTGTGTTGGTAACGTAGCCGAAGGCTCCGAATTACCAACGCCAGACTACCGTCTGTCACTTCATTATGTTTTACTAATAGTTACGGTGTTCATCATCACCGGAGGAGAGAGATCATCTGGCGTGCAGAGACGCAGAGAGAAGCCGAGAGGGACTCATGCCGCAGTAGAGACACAGACAGCGGCTTCGACCGTACTGTCGAGCGTGGCGAGACCCATGGCCGCATTGCGGATGCGCCTTTAATAAATTCTTGCAGGTAGATCGAGCACTCCTCCTACGACTCAGTAGTCATCGTCTGACGGCAAGGTGGAAGGTGCGCGACGAACAATGTCGGAGGCCGGGGCAGCGGCCGAAGACTCAATTCTCCTGTTCGACGCCATCATCCATGTTGACGCCATCTGTTGATTAACTCTTCTTTATTTATTTACCATCACAGTCTGAACTTAGAGCGAGAACCTGTGGGCGCGAGGGGGCGCGAGGACTCACCGAACCCGAGACAAAGCGAGAATATCGCTCTGTCGTCGACGGATCGCGTAGGCCCGGAGGAGTACCGGCCTATGAGACCTGGAGCAGGGGGGCTCTGTTTTCAGAATCTTTATTGTAATTCATGTGCTATCGGTGTAGTTTCGGAGACGCCCGCCACGAGACCCAGAGGTCTCGTAAGAAGGGTGCAGAGGTTTTGTAGCCAGGTGTCTTTTGCTCTGACAATAAATATGTTCTCCGAAAAACTCCTGTTGAAATGTTGAAGAGGGGTCACATAGGTGACTATTAACCAATCGTCGAGCAGTTCTGGGGTCCATCACTAGAAGTAACTCGCGAAATGGTGCATCAGACCGATATGCAGTTAGACTTGGTCAAAAAACTGCAGAAGTAACCAATTTTGCCACAGATAGGTGCGAGAGAAGTTGCGAGGGGGCACAAAATTGGTGAAAAATTGAGAGATTAAGAACCTTGATGGAAAAGCGCGGAGAAAAGTGAAAAAGACACTCCGAAAACGCGACGGGGGGACGTCTCTGTACATTCTCGAGGGGTGCGACGAGAGACGTGGCAGATGTAAGAGACGGACGCGCCGAGAGGGGTAGGCGCGGGAGAGCACCCAGAGAATATCACGATAAACTGTATTGCTTCAGAATCCTCGCAAGTCGTTTTTCATAGACATCCCGAGAGCCTGAACTAAAGTACGTGATTTGCAGGCAGCCATGGCCAGACAGGCATCAAGAGGAGCAATAAGCGCTCGCTCAGAGCGGGGACGGAACACTCGGGGAGAGCGGAGCGGAAGCGAATCTTCAAGAGGAGCACACCAGTCTCCGGAAGAGAGCGACAACGAAGACAGAAGAAGTGGCGGAGAGTGGGGGCAAGCCGAGATCACGGAAATCCGTGAGAAGCTAGAAGCCATAGCTCTGACAACGACGACGAGCTCGAACGAACTGCGAGAGCTTCAAAAAAAGCAGCAGCAGTTGGCAGCGACGTTAAAATCTGAGGTGAAAAAAACGAACAGGTGGTCGTCGCGATCAACGCGCTCACGAAGGCGATCGTCGGTTTGACAAACTCGATGGGGAGAAAGATGGAGGAGATGGAGCAGGCGTGCAAGGAATCAACCAAAGCGACCGACTTCCAGGCGGACGCGGCGAAGCACCTGGAGTCAAGAGTTCGGGCAGCGATTGCACAACTCGAGAGCACCCACAGCCTGGTGGTAGCCAGAGTCTTCCAAACGAAGACTACGCTCGGGAGCTCGCTCTTGCATCCGGGAGAACCTACGAGGAAGAGAACAGCGGTCTGGGACATAAAGACCCCAGGCCCGCGATGCTGCTTCTGCAACGGAGGGCATATCAGCGAGAAATGCGAGATCTACCCAGATTGGGAGACACGCCAGCAACAGCTTCGGAGAAAGGAGCTGTGCGACAGGTGCACCCGAGCAGCGGCCCACGCGAAATGCGAGAAGGCAAGGAGACGGTGCCAGTACTGCAAGGCCGTACATCACAACGCGTTGTGCAGGCAGAAATTCCCAGTGAGTGAGAAGAAAAAATGAGGGGAGAAACGGAAATGAGAACTGTACGATTACAGACCACGGCTGTCACCCAAGGTGCCCGAGGTGAGATGGAGTCGCCGAAACCAGATGCGCTGGCGACGGATCCGTACCCGGGAAAACAGAGAGCGGCCGGAAAAATCCAGGTGAGAGGAGTGAAAAGAGGGGGACGGCCTGAGAGAGAACTGTAACCTTACAGCTAATCAACCCGGTTCACCTGTTGAAAATGGGAGACGCGGACATGGAAACGGAGGAGCAGGCTGGGCCGGAGGAGCAGGCTGGGCCGGAGGAGCAGGCTGGGCCGGAGGAGCAGGCTGGGCGAGAGGAGCCAGTGAAAGAAGCGCGAGCCGGCAACGAGGAGTGACCGCGAGTGAGGCGAGGCAGGCGATGCCTGTAGTCGCAACAGAAGAGAAATTCTAACCTTTTGTTTGTTGGTAGTGTGTTTTACTAATAAATATGATTGCATGGAGAATCGTAGCAATACACGCCAGAACGAGATAAAAAAAGGGGAGAAGGTGATATTCTCAGAAGAAAATGAGAGAAAGAGAAAGCTGAACCACACGAAAGGCGGAGAAAGAGAGTAGAAGGGAAACGGTCATTACAGGAAAAAGTAATGAACCGCTCCGAAAAAAGAAAAAAGAAAAAGAATGAAAATCGGGGAGAGTGAGAGTACGGAAAATACAGGGTGACAAAGTTGAGAAGCAGTCAAAACCTACCACTGAAGTAAGATTACGAGGTGGGGGAATCGAAGGTAATCCGCGGAAACGCGAGAGAAAAACCGGAGATCCTGAAATATGTGAGACAGAGAAGCGACCAACTTGTCTGAAAGTGACCTGAATCAGAAATTACTCGAGTTAGAGACATCTCAAACCCCGAAAAGGCTCCATCGTCTCAG
Organism: Caenorhabditis sp. 36 PRJEB53466; assembly: GCA_946814055.1. NCBI lineage: Eukaryota > Metazoa > Nematoda > Chromadorea > Rhabditida > Rhabditidae > Caenorhabditis > Caenorhabditis sp. 36 PRJEB53466. Next base: position 4,894,892 of record CAMPFS010000004.1, on the reverse strand, counting down.
GCAACTCGAGCGCGGAGAGCGAGCGCAGGAGAGGAGGCGAGAGAGCGGAGAAATAGACGAAAAAGGAAGAACGGCAGCAGAAGAAGCACTGCAGCCAAAGCAACCTATCGGAGAGTCACTGAAGCTTCCCACCAAGGGAAAAAGAGAGGAAAAGGGAGGAGTAGTAGGTGAAAAGTCGGTAGAAAAGGTATCCAGCAGAAGGATACACGGGAAACCAACCTAAACGGTGTTGGCAACGCTCGGAGTGAAGGGCGAAGGCACGCGACAGCACAAAGCGGGATATAAAAGTGCAAAGGCCGCACGAAAGAGTGTAAGGCACTGAAAACCAACCTAAACGGTGTTGGCAAAGCTCGAAAAGAATGAGCGAAGGCACGCAAAGGCACACAAGCGGGATATAAAAGTGCAAAGGCCGCACGAAAGAGGTGATCGGCATCGCTAGCAAAAAATTCCAAGTTCCAGGCAATCGGCGTAAGCCCTGAGAATGTAGTTGGTACCAATCCGTCAAGATAAGATACACCAGGAGAATTAGAGCGCTCCAGGTGTCAAAGAAACGGTCAGCCAAAGTTGAATTCATTGAGTAATCAGCTCCCGCCTGATCAACGGGATCGTCAGATTATTGTGCAAAAGGGGGTACAAGAGGCTAGAAGTAACCTTTTCAGGTATCGAGCTTGGAAAGTAACGTGTACACCGCACGAATAGTTTAACAATGGAGGATCACAGAGAGGAAATGGCCGAAGAACGTCAGGAGGGACAAGGACAGCGTCAATCCCTGGCGACGGCAAAAACATACTTCACAAAAATGGCCAACTTGGTCAAGGAGACGGTGAAGAAAGCTGAGTTGATTTTGGCCGAGGAGCCAGAACCACGGCGCATTATTATGCTCAAAAACCCTAAACAAGAAGCTGATAACGCAACTTGTCGACGTTTCCGGTTTCAAGGAAACGATCGAACTCAAAGGTTGAAGCGTCCGCCGTATTGAAAGCGGATAAGGCGAACAGCATAAAGTTGATTGAAGAGCACTGCGGAAAGCTGAGATTCGCAGAGTTGCAGGAAAAGGTGGCGGCGGTGATCGAGAAGGCGGAGCGGGCGATCGCGGCCACTCCAATTCCGGAAGGCGAGGAGACGCCAGAAGGAGAAGAAAGAGGCCAATCGGAGACGGAGAGCAGTAATGAGAATCAGCTCACGATCGGACAGGCTCAAAGGCGTAGAGTCGGCGAAAGTAACGGAGAGACAGAGGAGTTGAACGCCCAAACCGGTCGTGGCAGGATCGGGGATCAGGGTGATCAGGTCTCGGAGGAAGCCAGGAGAAGATTGCAGGCGGCGAGATTGGCTCCAGAGACTCCGGAACCGACCCGGCAGATGAGCCAACAAAAGTTGAATGAGATGCTCATGCGGGAGAATGAGATCCTTCAAGAGCAATTGTCGGATGTCCAGGAGATCCTTCAGGACAGACTGAGAGGCAGAGAGAGAGCCGCAGAGCCGAGCCCGTGGGGGGGAAACAGCAGATCACCGATTGAACCATCCGGTGGCGCGCAGAACATCTCCATAAGAGACATGATCGAGTCAATCGACAAGTTCTCAGGAGAAGACCCCTGATTTGTACCCCCGAATTCATAAACCAATTCGACGAACAGGTACACCACAACGGGTTCTACACGGCGGCGACGAAGTACTGCATTCTAAAAAAATGTCTGACAGGAGAAGCACGGAAGTTGGTGACCACCACAACTTTCACGGAGGAGGACTATCGGAAGACCAGAGAGCTCTTTGGAAGCCACGTACGCGAAAGATCGTGTACCGAAGCTCATGAGAAAGTTCAAGGACTTACCGATAGACCCGAACGATTATATGAGAATGGACACAGACATATCCAGGCACGTGGCAATAGCCAACCAACTCAATCAGAACGGGGTTCCGATGGATCACCCGCTCATGATCGATGAGTTGATAAAGAAGTTGCCAGTGGATATCATGAGCCACGTAGTGAAAGGACGAGATCGTCAAGAATGACATTCCTCCAAGTGATCAGTGCCATCCGTGACAAGATCGTGGAGAAAGGCTACGTGGAACAAGCCCGAGAAGACCACAAACGAAAAATGGAGTTGGCAGAAATCTGCGCGGTGGGAGACAACAGAAAGTCAGAGAGCGGCCGAAAAGGGTACGGAAACAGAGAAAGACCTGAGAGTTCGGCGGACAATCGGAAGAGCGGGTGGAAAAAGGGGAAAGATGAGAGCAACCCAAAGCCGAAGGGGGAGACGGTGTGCAGATTCTGCGGATCAGATCACTACACCGCCTTCTGCTCCATGAGCATGGACGAGAGAGAAAAGGTGGTGGAGGAAAAGAAGCTGTGTAGACATTGCATCTCGAAATACCACCCCACCAAAAAATGCAAATACCCCAAGAAGTGCTATTTGTGCCAGGAGATGCACAGCATGTTCTTGTGTCCACTGAGGAGAAAATTGGAGCAACCAGAAAAGAACAAGACCCAGTTTCTTCGTGAAAGCTCCTCCTCCTCCCGCCAATAAGCGGCTCAGGGCAGGCACGGAATCGTACAACACGATTCACGTGCCACAAGCTACCTTGCCCACAGCAACCATAAGAACAGACAACGCCAATACTGTTCAAACTAAAAACGGGGGATCAGGAGAAGAGACTCGAGAAGGAGAGTCGGGAGAACAAAGGGAGAGTAAACTCGAAGAAATAATAATGTGTAGTCAGGAGGACGCGTTATACCGCCTTCCACAGATAAAGATTAACACACCCAAAGGGGAGAGATTGTTAGCACTCATTGATTCGGGGGCGACGAGGTCATTGGTATCTGAACGAGCAGCGGAGAGACTGCGACTTCCGATCTTGCGGTCGGAGGAAATGAAGGTGATAGGAATTAACGGTGCGGAAACTGTAAAGTCCAACAGAGTCCGTCTTCAATTCAAGGGTGAAAAGGATTTGGTCTGGACAACCGAAATCTCAACACACCCGGAGATCCCGATCATCTTTAGAGCACCAGTTTTTAGCTCAAAAGATATCAAACACCTGAAAAGGAAAAGGATTAACCCGTACAGTATAATGGGGATGAGAACAGAAAACGGAGATCGAATTGATCTCATTCTGGGAGCAAGTTTCATCGCGAAACTGGCGCCCGAGGCGAAGAGGCATGTGTTGCCAAGCGGTAGAATAGTCGAAGAAACCAAGCTCGGAATAATAACTCATCCGACACCAAGTAATGAGTTTCGGCTATCTTCCGAAAGAGGATTGGAAGTAGAAACCAACGAGTATTATAATTCAGTGGTAGTTAACACGTTGGAAGTTGTGGAGTATCGTCAAGTCTCCGAAGCCCAGATATTTGAGGGGATCTCACGACTGTTTCAGCTGGAGCACGTGGGAATCCAACCACAAGAACTGGCAGAAAAGGGGAGAGAGAGTGACGAGACACTTCTGGAGAAGTTCAGAGAAAGCGCAACCATGGTTGACGGCAAAATACAAGTCGCTCTACCGTTCAACGGGAGAGAAGCGGACTTAACCGACAACTTTCCGGTGTGCATCCTAAGACTGTCATCACTTCTGACGGTTCTTCAAAAGGACAAAAGAACATTGTGGGAGTATGATTTAGTGATAAAAACTCAGCTCGCGGAGGGGATAATAGAGGTGGTCCCAGAGTCAGAGTTACACGCCGAGGGCCTCCATTATTACATGCCGCACCGGCATGTGATGAAAGAGGAGTCGTGCACAACCAAACTGAGAATTGTGCTAGACGCATCGAGTAGAATGAGAGGGAGATTATCATTAAACGACTGCTTGCACGCAGGACCCTCACTTCTACTCCCAATACTTGGAATATTGATGAGAGCCAGATGTTCGAAATACTTGTTGATAGCGGACATAGCCAAGGCATTCCATCAAGTCCCTCTTCGACCGGAGTTCCGGAACGTGGTGAAGTTCCTGTGGGTGAAAGATCCAGAGGGGTCCCCGAACCACGAAAATCTCGTGGTCTACCGGTTCACAAAGCTACCCTTCGGAGCTTCAAGCTCACCGTTTATTTTGGCGGCGACGATTCTGCTGTATTTGGAGATGAACCCGCATGAAATAAATGAGCGAATCAAAAGTAACCTGTATGTGGATAATGTCGTATTGACAACCAATGAGGAAAGCGAACTCCCGGAGCTGTACTCAGGATCAAAAAAGGCGTTTAACAACATGTCTATGAACCTGAGAGAATACATGACCAATAGCAAGGGGACTATGGAAAAGGTACCAGTGGTGGACCGGGCCCAATCAGAAGTGAACAAGTTATTGGGTCACGTGTGGGATAGTGTGAATGATACAATCACAATAAAAATTCCTAAACCACCAACTGGCCACCCGACCAAAAGGCAGATGGCATCGTTTTTAGCGTCCAATTACGACCCCCAGGGGTTACTCTCGCCTATAATCGTGCCGGTCAAGGAGGTTATACAAAAGTTGTGGGAGAAAGAGGTGAAATGGAAACAGAGGATTCCAAAGCAGCTATTGAAAGAGTGGGAGGTGATAAAGGAATCGTTCACTCAAACGTCATATACACTACCGCGACAGTTGGTGGTACATTATGATTACGAGAGCGTCCAACTGCTAGTGTTCAGCGACGCCTCCGAGAGGCATTTCGCAACGGCAGTGTACGCACACTTCAGGTACAAAGACAGAGAGCCAGTCACAAAACTGGTGATGTCAAAATCTAAGGTGAAACCAAAGAACGTGAGCTTGTCGATCCCGCGATTGGAGTTGATGGGAATGGAGATAGCATCCCACGCGTCGCTCACGGCGTACAAGGAGTTGAAAATGGAGAAATTGAAGGGAGTGAAGTTCTTTTCGGACTCCATGATTGCCCTATATTGGGTATTGAAGAAAGAGAAGTTGACAAAGTTCGCTCATAACAGAGTCGAAAAAATCCATCAAAACACTCTGTGGTTGAAGGGGAAGGGTTTCGATCCATCATTCCATCATTGCCCAACAGAGTATAACCCGGCGGATCTGGCGTCCAGAGGAGTGGTCATGGAGAAACTGTTCAATAACAGCTTATGGTTCGACGGACCTGAGTTTCTCAAGAATCCAGAATCCGAGTGGCCGATACGACTTGAGGGGAAGATCAGTTATCCGCAGGAGTTCAGGGAGCTGATTTTTGAAAGAGGTGGTCCTGAGTAAGGCAGCGAAAAAAAGAAGTTAAACGCGACCGCGGCGTTGGCAGTAGACACGACCGATCAGGACGGGAAGGAAAGACCCTTCATCCCGTACAATAGAGTAAGTTCTCTGGCAAAGCTAACCACGGTGATGGGGGCTAGTGATGAGGTGGTTCGTAAGAAAAATTACCGAACAAAGAGTGGGAGAGTCTGGTCATGAGACAGTTGGCCAAAGCGAAAGACAATCACGTCAGACAAAGATGCATCGCGCGCACGTTCGTGATTGCGAGGCATTATGAAGACGGAAAGTCGAGACTGAATCTCAGTCTACCGACAAATATGAATTTGGAGCCGGGGGAAGAAGGAGTGTATCGGTATCATCGACAACTGGACAACTCCAGATTGTCAGCCGATGCGAAGAACCCGATCTTGATCCTACGGGACCACGAACTGGCAACACTGATAGCTCGAGAGGTTCACAGGATGAATATGCACATCCCGCAGACCTATCTCATCGCAGCCATCAGACAAAAATATTGGATACCACAAGTGGGAACACTTGTAAAACAGGTGATTCGAAGGTGTTCCAGGTGCAGAAGACAGGTGGGGGAGACCGTTCAGGTACTCCTATTCCAAAACCCTGCCGTCGTGCAGAACCACACCGGTCGCTCCGTTTGCTCATGTGGGATTGGATTATTTCGGTCCAATCACCTACAGAACGCTAAGAAACAAGGGGGAAAAAGCATGGGTGATGCTGATTACGTGTTTGCTCACAAGGGCAGTTCACCTTGAGCTGGTCCTCGACAACTCGACGATTTCGTATTTGATGGCGATGTCGCGATATTTCGCTAGAAGGGGAGTACCCAAATCCATCGTATGCGACAACGCCCCGTCATTCAAACTGGGGAACGAAATGATCAACAAGGACATCCGGGATCGAATCCACGGAAGTCATGAGATGACGGTGTTCCTCGCGACGAGAGAAATCGAAATCAGAAACATAACACCCCTGTCACCATGGAAAGGAGGTGTGTACGAGAGGGTGGTAGGCCTCGTAAAGAGACAGTTTTATAAGACAGTGAACAGATTCAAGTTAACCTACGTGGAACTTGAGTCAGTGATGATTCAAATTGAAGGAACTCTCAACAATCGGCCAATAACTTCGACTTCGGCTGATGAGAGAGATCCAATCGCCTTGAGACCAATCGATTTGTTGCTTCCGCAGGTCCAAATAAGTATTCCTCTGCAGACCCAGGAGTCGCAGGGAGCGACCACGGAGAAGGTGACGAGAGAGTATTTGGCCGGACTCAACGGAGTATTGAAAAAGTTGTGGGTGGAGTGGAGTCAATTATACTTGGTCAACCTGAGAGAATCGCAAGGCAAGGCGACAAACTCCACAGCTACAATCCCAAAGGTGGGGCAAGTAGTCTTAGTGGAAAAGGAATTCTACCCACGTCACAAGTGGCCGTTGGGACGGATCCTGAAATTAAAGAAGGAACCGGATGGGGAAGTCCGGGCAGTGGTGCTATGGTCGAATAACACGACCATAGAAAGATCAGTGAAGCATCTGATACCACTCGAAGTCGACCTGAACGAAGAGGAAACGCGAGAACAGTCCAGGGCGACAGATCCCAAAGGGAAAGAGGACGGGAGTACGGTAGTCAGAGAAAGATCATCTCAGAGCGAGGGGGCTCGGACTACAAGACACAGCCTACCGAGAAAAGTCAAAAAAACCCATTGACTACAGAAAAATGGCCGGCTGTGCCACTTTTTCGCCGGGGGAATGTCGCGAAGTTCAGTCTAGAAATGACATTCCTCACGACTCATTGTGTTGGTAACGTAGCCGAAGGCTCCGAATTACCAACGCCAGACTACCGTCTGTCACTTCATTATGTTTTACTAATAGTTACGGTGTTCATCATCACCGGAGGAGAGAGATCATCTGGCGTGCAGAGACGCAGAGAGAAGCCGAGAGGGACTCATGCCGCAGTAGAGACACAGACAGCGGCTTCGACCGTACTGTCGAGCGTGGCGAGACCCATGGCCGCATTGCGGATGCGCCTTTAATAAATTCTTGCAGGTAGATCGAGCACTCCTCCTACGACTCAGTAGTCATCGTCTGACGGCAAGGTGGAAGGTGCGCGACGAACAATGTCGGAGGCCGGGGCAGCGGCCGAAGACTCAATTCTCCTGTTCGACGCCATCATCCATGTTGACGCCATCTGTTGATTAACTCTTCTTTTATTTATTTACCATCACAGTCTGAACTTAGAGCGAGAACCTGTGGGCGCGAGGGGGCGCGAGGACTCACCGAACCCGAGACAAAGCGAGAATATCGCTCTGTCGTCGACGGATCGCGTAGGCCCGGAGGAGTACCGGCCTATGAGACCTGGAGCAGGGGGGCTCTGTTTTCAGAATCTTTATTGTAATTCATGTGCTATCGGTGTAGTTTCGGAGACGCCCGCCACGAGACCCAGAGGTCTCGTAAGAAGGGTGCAGAGGTTTTGTAGCCAGGTGTCTTTTGCTCTGACAATAAATATGTTCTCCGAAAAACTCCTGTTGAAATGTTGAAGAGGGGTCACATAGGTGACTATTAACCAATCGTCGAGCAGTTCTGGGGTCCATCACTAGAAGTAACTCGCGAAACTTTTGGTCCACTGATTCCGGGTTCTTTAGTCTCCCTTCGGACACTTTTTGTCTAGTCCATCTACCTGAATTGAGTTTGGTTCGAGCTCAATCGAAAACAAGCTCATCTCGTTTCTCTTCTCTTCCATTTCCACTTCCTTACGCGAGTTGTTGGCTCTCAATCAAAATTTGTAATTGGGTGTGGGTGTGGGTGCACAAAACCCTCGTGGCTCTTTGATCTGCTTCCACCCGCTAATAATAAAGCTGCTGCATATTTTTCAGAATTAGCGAGGAATATATCTCAAACACTAAACACTTTCTACCCATTGTTCCGACTCGTTCAAGAACCTGGAAGTAGGCAATAACACTGGAAAACGTCGACTGCATATCTCTCTTCCGGCTGCTTGGGAATTCTGCAAAAAGTGCACAAAAAGGCTTATCCATTAAAAATGCATCACTTTTGGAGTGTACAGTGTGCCAAAGACACTCCTCATTTTTTTTTCGTTTTTGCTCAAAATGAAAGCGGACGGCTTCTGCGAAAGAGTCGAGGAATTGTGGCGGTACAAATGTACATTGTGCTCTTGTTCCCTCCGGCACACACACACACACATACACGAATTTCTTAGATTATCCATTTTTTATATGTGGGGTGTTTATTCCCGTGCCAGTGTGTTCTCAACCGACCACAACAATCCAAAAAGTTCTTGACGAACGCTTTGAGAAATTGTTGCCGAAAAACAAGAAGACTTGGCCCGTTAACGGGGGTTCAGTTTAGTCATCTTTCGCTCCCGACTGACTTGTTTTGTGTTTTTGCTTGAAACTTACCTCGTTTCCTTTTCCCTCTCCTCTCTCCCCCGATCTTCTGACTTTTCGCGGATTCTCAGAACCTGAATTGCACCGAAAACACTTGAATAATTCATTAATTAAAGCGCCGTCTTCATTTCGACCTATCTCCGATTGTCCGTCCGCACGTTTCTCGGTCTCTTGTCCAGCAGAAAACAGACGTTGTCGCAGTGGTCCAGTTGCACATTACTAATTGAATCCGACCCATTATTCGGTGGCCCGTCGGTAACCAAAACGTGCCATTCTTTGCACTGGAATGAGCCCCCTCAATTCTTCTCGTTTTCCGCCCCATTTGTTTGTTCTTCCATCTTTTCACTCACTAATTTGATGTTCTCTAATCATTGTCCGAGAAGCAGGTGAGTCAAGCGATAGACCATTTCCACGAGATTTCAGCTGCCAACTCATGACTCGAAATGTCGGCTCAGCTGAGGTATTCATTCATTCGCACGGATTGGCTGGTCAAATATTCTCGCGATCTGAATGTATAACCCATCAATTATTTGCGAGCTTGTGGGCGGAGTCTCTTTCGGCCAACTTTCGCGGCCCTTTCAATTCCTTCCTCTTTCGACGCCTTCTACTTTTCTGCAAATTGGGCCTACAAATCCAGCTTTGTAGCCGGTAACCCAGAAATATGAGTCAGAAGGAGACAATCCGTTTGATTCTGACGTGTTGAGCCGATTCCAGAAGGGCGTCATAACATGCCCACACCGTTCTAATCCACTGCTTCCTACAATATCCGCTGTCTATCACTTCCTTCTCCGTCTCGTTTCCAATCAACCGTGTCGATGCTCTGCGTAGAAAACTGCCTCAAAAGTTCACTCCTTTTCCCTTTTCCCCTTTCGACCCGTCACTTTACATCCAAATTCGTTTTTATGATGCTCTTCCTTTCGATTTCTGAACGCCAAATCGGGCCCAAAACGGGCCGCCATCTTTTCTTTCGCTCTTCGAATTCCATTAAATGAAATTCAATCTCAACTATAAATTCCGGCTGGATTTTCAGCCAAAACAAATTGCCCATTAGTTTGCTTTTCTTTCGCTTCCGGATTCCGTGCTCCGCGAGCTCTTCTTCTTCTTCTTCGATCCGATCAGGAGGCTAACCCGTTCATTATTATCCTTCACCACTTACTTTTTTGTCTATAAACAACTGCGAGCCGAGCAGAGAAAGTGCGTAGACACGCTCATTTTGTGAGGAACAAAAACAAAGAAAAATATCGGATGGTCCCCAGCATTTTTTCCCCGCTTCCTCTCGTTTTCAGCTCGATTACCCACTTTCAGATGATTGAAATCAACGACACGTGCGCCGAAGATCCGCCGTCCGCAGACGCCTTCCGAATGATTTTGATCGTCGGGATCGGCACTGCCGTCTGCACGATCGGAATTGTCCTCAACACGTTCCTGCTCCTCTCGCTCCGCCGTCTCGACATCTGCCGGTCCAACTTGCTCTATCTGTTCCTTCTCGCTTGCCTCGACATTCTCGTTGAACTCTGCTTCATGGTGAGTCTTTTGTTCCGCATACCGCCGTCTGAAACTAATCCAATTAAACGTTGATTCTGAATTCCACCTGCACTGGCGGGACTAAGAAAGCAGAAAGCACGTTTGTTGGTTAATCAAATTGTAGCAAATGCGTTTTGCGGTCCGCGGGTGACAAAAAGGCAAGGTGCAAAGCAAAGTGTTTGGGCTCAGAAGAAGAAACGGAAATGTTCTTTGAGTGCGTAGGAAGTTTGAATTGGCCGGATGGAGGGGGAGTAAAGACAATGTTGGGAGCAGAGTTGAGCGGAATAGGAATAGGTTTTTTGAAAAGGCGGAGGGAGGAAACCGGAGGCGGAATGAAAAAACCGGCCGAAAGCGGAAGGCGGAATTCCGCTCAACTCTGGTTGGGAGGCAAAAGTTCATCTGAATCTCGCGTTCGTTGCAGCTGATCTTCCCGTCTTCTCTGGTCTGGGACTTTTTCAAAGTGGAGTTCCTGTACACTTGCTGGCACTTCTACATCAAGTACGTGTCGACAGTCGGCCAAGTGCTCATCGCCGCCTCCACTCTCCTCATCGTGGCCGCTTCTTTCGAACGATACGTTTGCTCTTTGAAGTCTTCCATCCAATTCTCGCCGAAGCGTCGTTTCCTGTGCATTTGCATAGTGGGCGCGTGTGCTCTTTTCATGAAAGGATCCGTCTTCTTCGAGTTGGAACTACAAGCTCTGCCACATTGTCCGCCGTTCCAGAATCTGAGATTGGATCTTTCTGAAATAACGAGAAGGTACTGACTGAGAGCAAGGTAGGTGTCAGACAATGTTCGGGTTTCAGTGAGAGCTACAAAACGATATGGATGTTCTGGTGCCGTTCGATTTTCAACGTCTTCCTTCCGTTTGCTCTCCTGCTCCTGCTCAACTCCTTAACAATTGCCAATCTCAACAAATTGCACATGAACGGATTCCAGTCAGTGCTTGTCGAGGTACGAATGAGTAGCAGTCGCCGTCACTCTCCATCCGCTTCTGTTCTGAGCTTCCTCTGTTTCTGTGTGGCAGTGTGACGTGGCATTTCAGACACGATGCCAAAGTCTCGCGACTGCTGCCGCTGCCTGTGATCCTCCGACCGAAAGCAACCCCCCGTATGTCTACCGTCCTCTGATTGCCACGCATCCCTCAATGACGTCATCCACCATAGACAGCTTCTCTTCCAGCGATGTGAGCTTTCGGTTTCTGCACGTAGACTGCCGTGAACTTTCCCTCAGTTGCCTTCCCTACTTCTCTTTGCCTTCCCCCGAATGAATTCTTGTTTCCAGCAGATGCCTACTTTGCTCCGTCGCAATTCGGAGGCGTGTGCGGCTCGGCGTCGGAAGAGGGACGCGACACGCACTCTCGCAGCGCTAATCACTATCTACCTGCTGACTAACACATTGAACCTGCTGATAACCATAATGGAATTCATCAACCCCGATGTACTCGGCAGTCTGGGGGAAGGTTGGACCTACAAGTGAGCGAGAAAGACGTTCTTATCGGTGTGCATGTCATGATTTCACTGCAGATACCTGGCAGACCTGTCTTCCGTGCTCACAATCTCGTCGACGGCCTTCCGACTGCCGGTCTACTTCCACTGTAATGGAGACATTCGCGCGCAAATACGCGACTTCGCACGCAATTGCTTCATCGAAGAAAGCGAAAAAAACAAACTGGTAATCACTCGGAATCACCCTGAAATTCAATAATAATGTTTTCTTAATTCAGAAAAAGTTAACAATGCCAATTGGATCATCGTCCACAGAATCCGTGTTATGAACAAATTCTTCATTTATTTATTACATTGTTGATACTCTCTGAAATTGTTACGTGTATTTACCGAATGCAACCTCAATAAACCTGTTCCCAAGTGTGCTCTCCGACTTGAATCCAAACAGAAGTGGCCGATTGACCATGTTTATTTACAGTAGTCGATTGCATAACTAACATTCTCACAGTTTTCCTCCTCATAACCGTGGTTGTAATCCCATGGAGAACGCCTCCAATCGAAAACAATTACCGCCGAGTCCCTGGATATCTGACAGCCCGATCGGTTGTTTTCATTTGACCGAGCACTGGCTGTTTACAACCCCTAAATGCGTTCCAACCACCTGAGATTCTGAATGTGTCACAATGATTTATCGGCTCAATCAGATAAGCGAACGAACGGCGTTCACGACGTGCTCTCCCGCGCAAACAACCAGTGACTTGTCCCTTTTTATATCTTGTGAGCCCATCAAGAGCACCGTCTCCGCTCGTTCAGGTGCTTCTGCTTAAGGGCGCTAAAAGAGACTCTTTCGCTCAATTATTCATTCCTCTCGTCGATTATATTTGCGCTGTTTTCGGCTCCCAAGAAGAATTCCTCCCGTTCCCTCCCTCACTTCTTATTTTCGTCCTCTCCTCCAACTACTCTGATCTCGCATTCCATTTGCAGTGAAATGGAAAAATCGAAATTCCCTGACATTAATTTCATTTTCACACGCACATTACTTTGTGACAAAACGACATTCCGCCCTTTCCTACCCATATTTCTGATATGTTTGAGGGTTATCGAACCTGTTGAGGTGGAAAGTCGTGGAACGAGTGTATATAATGTCGCGTCCAAAGTTAAAGGAAATCCCAGCAAAATCCGCGTGATTTCCGGGTTTTTTTTTAAAACTTTGCGAGCGGCATAAGATAAGCGTTTATTCGAGATTGAATAATATAGGCAGAATAATAATCGATAGAAGAATATGAGCTTGTCAGGAACTCGACTACGAACAAGCATGAGCAAAAGCCGTGAAGTTAGGTGTTTGCGGCACCGAGAAAGTGTGTGCGCGCAGAGGAGGAGAGAAAGCGGGGAGCGAAAGCAAAAAGAGTTTTTGTGTGTACCAGAGGGCACACAACAATTTCCCAAGCCCATAATAATAATTGCGTCACTTCCCATTTCACAGTTCTTCCCGAATTCTAACCCTTGCTGCCAGTTCTTTCCGCTTTTTCTTGAAATGCCTGCTAACCTTGAAGCGTGAATGCGTCACTGCCTGCCAAGATTCGCCCCTCCGATCATCATCAGCTTCTTCAGAACCAGAATAGTTTTGTTCCTCGCAAACTTCGTACATATATATAATATCCGAAATGGAACAAAAGGGCCTAACGCAGCGGAATATACCGCCAACCGAAAAGTGAAAAAGTGGGTGCGACATGAAAAAAAAACGGTCATAAATTTGACGCATGAGTAGTTTCGGATGCGGAGAACACTGACGAATGGCCCGCTTTTTCAAATCTCTAATCTGACTTTTCGGCCGACGAGAGTTTTCGAAGAAGACAGCATGTCAGAAATGCACAAAATGCGAGGCATTTCTAGCCGCGACGCTCTAGAAATCAATCAGAGAAATCTCGTCGCTTTGTGCAGAAAGCGGAATGAAAGTCTGTCGCTACCTACGATATTCCATTAAAATCCGCTTCCCCTCGTTTGTTTGGTTTTGTTCGCTGACTGTTTCCGACGCCAACTTTCTCCATCTACAACAGGTCCGTTCTCGCTTCCTTCCTTCCCCTCCAGAAGCCCTTTTTCGGTGGAAATCGCCCATTTCCTCACAATTTTATATACTCGGGTCTTTCGCGCTGTGTTTGGCGTTCAAATATTCGAAGAGTTACGATCGAATGCAAAGTGAATCAGTGAGTCAGTAACAGAATGCCGACGATTACGAGTCGGTGAGCATCTCTTTGTGAGTCGAAGCAGTGTGTGATAAAGAGAACGCGAGGGCACGGTTATCGTCTTTCGACGGTTTTGAATCAGATTTGAGGTCAGTGTACACATGTTGGCTCTATCTCGCACATATTTTCTGTTTTTGGTTATTTGTTATATTCGAAAACAAAAGCACATGCGTCTTATCTGAACGTGCACGTGCTCCCACGGCTTCTTGTAATTCTCATTTCTCCCTTTTCCACTTTCATTCTCATTAGACTCTCAATTCTTCCCAAAGCTCTTAGCCCTTAATTGCCGTCCCATTTCGTTTCTCAAAAAACCGCACTCGTCGCTTCTCGTCTTCATCCAGCTCATCCCCTATTTTAATAGGCTCTTCTTCTGCACACGGTCATCGGCTTCTTCCTTTCGTTCATCGGCTCTCTTCTCATATTTCAATCCGCTTCTTTTTCCCGCCCCGCCGCCACCACCACCAGATGCCTGTAGGCCCCGCCCCATCCTTCGCGTCTGCACCCTCCCCTCGCCCGACCGAAGGCCCGTGTCTTCTCGCCCTGAGAGTGAGTGTCTCCTACTGCATAGTAGTGGTCAGTTCTCTCCTCCTTCTCCTCCGGCGGTGCACAAACATTTAGACTTCTTTTCTCATTTCGGTTTTCATCTCCGCTCCCATTTCCTTCTCGCGAGCCCTCTTCTTCTTCAACCGTACTCACTTGACACTTCAGATAAAATGAAACGAGTGGACGACTTGTTGCTCACGACGTGCTCATTCTTCTTCCTTCTTCTCGGATCACTCCCTTCCGCCTCTTCAGATGAACATGTCGTGTACTGGAACTCCACGAATCCAACGTAAGTCCCCTTATATTTCTTTCTTTTTTTATTCTCTTCATTTCGTACTACTGTAGTTACGTTGATAGTCTCTGCTCGCGCGCTTCATTATAATCTTATCAAATTGGGCAAACAGTCGGCTCGAAACTACTGGCCATTGTTCGCCGATAACCGAATACGCCCGCAGGTGCTTGTAGGGACCGTCAGCTTTTCGACCAAATGGCTTTTCGAAGCTGCAGCTGCTGCTCATCATTTTGTTTAGAAAACTGGGCGAATGTGAGAACATAGTCGTTGAATTCTTCTTATAAATTGTAAATGTGACGTGCGGGAGAAATGTTTTGTTTTGCCGCCGGGACCACCACAATCCGGTGTGCTCCATTAGAACCACATCACCTGCTCCTCGATTTCCTCCTCCCTTTCCCCCCAATTGTTTACCGATCCACACGTCTTCGGCTGGCCTCTTCCGTATTCTTTTAGAAACCACCTTTCAATACTTGCTGATCATTTTGACGCGAGAACAGAATACCGCTGCCGCCGGTTATTTGCATAACAACGGACGGTGCGCAGTGGGTGGAGGTCGGTGTCACTTTTTGTCAGGTGTCAACACGTTTTGCACTGTCAATCGAGTTAACTAGGTGTGGTCCCACGTGTTCCAGTCTTTTGCATTGTTCGAAATTCCCCAACAGCTAAGATAGAAGAGATTAGCACCAGTCAGTCACAGTAATTATCCAACGTTACGTCAAACTTGGCGATGGGCTACCCAGATAATCATGCGAGCGACATACAGATCATCAAACCGTTATGTGGTCCGTTCCGGAAATGTGTGAGACCAATGTGTGTCATTCGTTTATTTGGAGTAATATCAATATCCACTTGAGCAGAGTTGCGTAGTGGAAGCCCCTCTCCTTGTTTGCACTCAGATTTTTGACTAGGCCCAAGATGGTGTGTTATGCAACGCAGGTGTGGGAGGGAGGGAAGAGCTCATGGAGGTCCGAGTCCGACGAAATATACTAGACGTTTGATGCGATTAAAAGGAGTCTCCTAGCACAAAATTGCTGTCTTTTCTGCTGCTCTCCGTTTCACTTGAAGAGCCCATTTCCGGCTCCGTGTTATTGGAATGCGGGTGGTCGTCGAAGCACTTGACGTCGTCTGGCCACCCTTCATTTTGGGAGGTACCAGCAGAATGACCTTACTTCTTCTGATTCAGAATTTATCGTCTTCGTCTTCTGGGCACAGGCGGCGCATGATTTACGGCGTCGCTCCCTCCGTCTTCGACCGATCCTTATCCTTGTAATAATCTTTCGTTGCGGCCGGAGAGCGACACGGGCTACGTAAAAAGCATCGCATTAACCTCAGCCGCAGAGCGTTTTCGATTTTCGCATTCGAAATCAAAACAGGGAAAAATGGATGAAATGTGACAAGGCACGCGATGGTTTTTCCCCAAAACGGTGTATCGTGTGTCCGGTTGCATCACACCGTCCCGAGTTTTGTTTTCCTTTCGGCGGAAGGCTCAAAGGATTCACGCAACAGAGTCGTTTGCACACAACGAGCTACTGATATACAGTCGTCACAAAGAAAATTACTAGTGCTGCAACAAGTAAATCTCCATAAAACACCTGTCCCCTTTCGGTTTGGAGGCTATCTCTTAGTTCGGGAAAGGGTCGTTAGCCGCCGTCTCACATCATTAAAAGATGGCGGTAATAGCCGCGATGGCGGTACGATCGAATCGCTTAGAAGGTGTCAAAGTTAGGAGAACACCTGCCCGCCGATGGAATCGAAAGATGCGAAGAGTTCCCAGCCGAATTTGCATATGAGTAAGAAAGAGCGAACGGTCGATGCAAATCAACCGTTCTTTTGTTATTTAGGCCCCCAGAAGGACGAAGGATGCAAAAGTCTGCGTGCGCGGGCGAACGGACGGCCCGAGATTTACAGGCAGTTCGTTGCACACTGTCTTTTGAGAGGTGCCGCCGTCTGCCGAGAAGGCCAATAGATTTGTCTCCTCTACAATAATAATAATAAGGACGAAGATGGTGATGATTATGAGTCTCGGGGATATCGTTCCCGATGGGTTAATCTTAAAATTAGAAGGGTTGCTTCTAACCGAACCATCTGTGCTGAGTTTTTGCGCAATACAAAATCCCTTCTCCTTGAGGGGCGCGACTAATTAGCACTTGAAATAAGATTATTATAATGATGGAGGCGACGGAAACCAATTAAACTGATATTCATCTGGGTTGAAGCTCATGTACATTGACAGCCTGTTGACTGTGCACACCAATTAGCGAGGCTGTTCCTGCTGACATATGTGTGCTCTTCCTCTTCCGTTTTTTCCGTCACTCTCCAATCTATTGCATATGTCCAATACCCGCGAAAGCGCGCCCATATCCGACGTCTGAATGAGCAATCACGTACATTTGGTACGTTTCAATTTGTCTAAAACGCGGCTGAAGGGGGCTCGGCTAAGAGCCGCTGCTTTGTGAGCCCGCATTACTAAATCAGAAAGAAATCGGAGGGAAATGTTGGGCGATGAAGGAAAGCGACACTTTCAAGTATGCAAATCACCGACCGCAAGAGTTACCTTCTTCTCACTTTCGCTCGCAGTTAAACCTAATGGACGCACGTTGTCATGACGATTCCACTTCCTCTCAATCGCAACTAATGAACCTTTCCTGAAGGCTTTTGATAATCTGAGGACGGATAATCTCGACTCGCTACTCATTTGTCGCGCTCATGTTTCGAATAATAAGAGGTTCTCGGATGCAGGAGGGCATGTGCAGGCGGTTAATTACCTGCGAAAGGGACTGGTTCCGGATAAACAAGATCTTATTTGGTTGGGCTCTCCGTCTCTTTTCTTGGTATGCTCAATTTGTTGAGGTCGTGTGGGCTGTTGGGCGAAAAAATGGAGGCCAATTTGAGAAATGGTTTGTATGAATATGTAACAGTGTACCTCTTCCTCCCCCGCGAGAGACAAGAAGTTAATCTTGGACAAGCACTCATTGACCATGGCTGGTGGCCGGACGTTCGGATTAACCTGAAGGGCCATTGACACGTGTATTGAAGCTTCTTCGATTGTCTTCTCTCCTGTTTATTTGCCCGGGGGACTCTGGTAACCGGAGCCCTGTTTTGTGCTCGTTCCTCATGAGCTGGACAGTAGGGATGCAGAACAGGCGCCTGAAAAAAACAGGCGCAGGCGCCAAAAATCGCCTGTTTTGCATCCCTACTGTTCAGAGTCGACCAATTTCCCCTTTCGAATTATCCCAATGTGACGTCACACACTCTCAAATTGGCTGTGAAACACATGGCCAAACATTCCTACATATTCTCACTCTTGTTTCCGTAATGGACAGAAGAAGGCGTGATTTTGAGTAGGTGTAAGATGGAGGTGTAATAATGCGTCGTCGTGCGTCACACAGTTCGTCCTCGGATGTATCATGGCGACGAGACACGCTCGGATGAGTTCCGATCCTAATTTGAATGTCACTCACTCTCTCTCTTCCCGCAGACGACCCACCGACTTGTTTGGCGGAAAAGGTGGGGGTCAATCTGCGATGATTGATCCGTTTGATAACAAATTGGCATGACACTTGGGTCCGAAGACTCTGAGACTCCTGAAGACTCCCAAGGGAAGCAATATCTAGAGGGGACCGGAAGACTTTCCTGAAACTCAGATGACCCCACAAACGGGTAACTCGATCCTAATCCCACATTCCTTTATTCCATTGTGTGCTCAACAAGTTTGTGTAATAATAGTTGCGGACGGGTCGAGGTGATCAAAATTGATGCGATATGGATGAGTCTGCTGTTGAGCATCTTCCCGGGAGGGTTGCGCAACACGTGTTTGTACTCGCACGCGTCTTCTTCGAGAACGTCGCACGTCTGTTGGCAGAAGGTCTCCCGAGTGCAGCAGGAAATGTGGCCGGCCGGTCCGAAGCCGATGAATTTTTAAACATGTTTTGATATGTAAGAGTGTTTACCCACTCACAACTGCAGAGATTCATAAAGTCGACCGTGGGAACTGACTTCTTCTGTCTTAGGCTCTTTCCCGTCCGTACTATGCTATTTAGCTTATTCGCCTTTCAAGATGATTCTATAATAGAGGGCGTCTCCTCTTCCTCGCGCTATGAGTTTGTATTCCATATAACATAGACGGCTCCAAAAAGAGGCAGAGTAAATTTCGTTTAAAATGGGGATAATTGAGTTGGGTTGTTGTGGCAGTGGCCGTTTCCCGCGCTCTCGAGAAAGAAGAAAAACGGGAGGAGAGGAAGGGATCTTGATAAGAGATGTCGAGTGCCGGCCACGCGCGCCGACTGATGCGAACTCCATCCGATTATCGAAATTTATGACTTCTTCCCCACAGAGAGACTGTAATTATGAACTGCCGATTAATTTATGGGGTCGTCGAACGTCGTCGACGACGAAGACGAAGAACGGAACGCCAGAAATGACTACTCGACTTAATTTATTTATAAATCGGTACGGTCAACGAAGACTACGTCAGGTTGGATTACGGTAATTGGGACTCAAAAATTAGTGTGACAAAGGAGAGCGAAGAAATGCCGAACCCATTATTAGCAATTAACCCCAGACACTGTTGTACAACACAGATGACTCGGCGACTTTCGGACCTTTACCACCTGTCCAGTCATTTGCGACGGACCGCCGAAACATGGAGAGAAGAAGAAGCGGGCCTTGGCCATTAGGCACCAGATCGACGCGAGGGACGTGTCGTCCTTGTCCACTTTTTGGCTCATTTACCCTCCGACGATGCAGCTCGCCCCCTCATAAAATGTGGAACTTTTCGTGGTAACAACTCGTCGTAAATGTCCACGATTTATGAGAGGGAACACCCGGAGGATTGTAAAAAGTGTGTGTGGAATTGGGTGGCAAATTGATGTGTGAAGTGACCCAGAGGCACGTGAAATCGGATACTTTTGTGGCGAAGATTCACACTTCTTCCGGCTGCTGCTATTCATCCCTCGGATGGCATTAGCATTAGGATGCGCGTGGTGTTGTCAAATGGCTGTCAATTTATTTGTCTTTTGGCAGACGTCTGTACGGTGGCAGGTGGCATCTCGCCTATTGGAATGGTATTAGCCTCGATGCACATGTCCCGTGATTATTGGGCGAATTTGCGTGAGACGGGCGTAAACATTGATAATTGGCACAATCTCAGTCGTCCTTCACTTTATCATTCGGCTCCGTTCCGGGGTGCAAAGACTCTCCCGTTCCGCTTTTCTCAAGTGCATTGACACATGTTCGATGGTAATAGAGTCGGTCTCGCAAAGAAATCAGCGGCATTCTTGACCAAATGGCCCTCTTTTGGCGCATGTCTTTGTGCTCTATGAGGAGCTTACAGTAGAATGACACCGCCAATTAGCCGCCTTACGCAAGCCAACGGAAAGGGGGATTATTTGATTTACGGGAGGTATCGGGTCCAATGATCCGGAAGCCGAGGGAGACCTCTTTGTGTGTTCTTCATTAATGGGCAACGGAAATGAATAAGACAACGTGACTATTTTGGCATGTTTCAGGTTCCGAAATCGGAATCCGACGATCGAAGTGCGCATGGGAGACCTTGTTCGTTTTGTGTGTCCGGACAATGAGGGCATGGGGACGAGCGGAGAGTACTTGATTGTCTACGAAGTTTCCGAATTGGCCAAGGATGAGTGCTCTCTGGAATCGGATTCACGCGAAGTCGTCAGATGTGGACCGGAGGGACTCGCAGACGTTATGCTCCGCACTCAGCAGTTGTCTGGAAAACGAGTGGAGCACAAGAAGAGGAATCCGGTGAAGAACGTGGCACAACTCATCAGACAAATCAACCCCATTCCGAACGGGAGAGAGTACCAAATAGGACAGACCTACTACTACATGAGTGAGTGATTAAACCTATTCTTCTCTGAGTTACCCTCTGTTTTCAGCTACCTCATCCGGTAAACTGGAAGGAATGAACAAGCAGATATCGGGTCTTTGCGAGTCGCAGAACATGAGACTCGCCATGAAAGTGATGGCCAGTCAGGCGGCTCATCCTGTCAAACCGATGGCTCCGACTCGCCGACAAGAGGATTTCGTAACGAAAAGCAGCGCGGAAATGATGGGCGGACAGGAGGACGAGGACTCGGAGAACGACAGCGCCCATCTGCTGCCGAGAGATTTGGAGGGAACCACGAATCCAAAGTTTAGGAGACCGTCACAGTTGGAGCAGGCGGCCGCATCGGCTGGGGTGCAGGACCAACAGTTTTACAAGGTAATCGGAAAAAAAAAGAAAGTAAGAGAGAATGAAAAGTTGCAGGTGGTTCAAATGGCGAAAGAGGGAAAGACGGGGACGTTCGAGAATGAGAGGGGCGAAGGCCTGAATAAAGGTTCGGAGAGCAACGGCTGGCATCCTGTGAATGTGCAGTACGTGGCCGATTTGATGCACGACGCCTACCAGAATGTGGACGCGAGCCTCACTTATCAGAGGGAGCCCGATTTTGAAATCCATGAAGATAGTGGTGAGGAAAAAGACTACCTAGAAATAAATTTAGAAAGACTATTTTCAGATCTTGCGGTGAAGTCATTGGAGTACTCGTCCTCGGCGTTCGCCATTTCAACACTGCCTGCTCTTCTTCTCGTGCTTGCCTTCTTTCTTTTCTAATTTCCCGTTGTCATCTCGTGATTACTGCTGCTGCACATATCTCGATTTCCTTCAGGTTTCCCATCCCATTCCCCATTCATCCGTCCTTTCTTCTCACCGGTTTTGAACAGTATTTCTGTGACTAGACGGGTTACCGCCTCGAGTTATTATTTTGTTGTTAGATTTTAAAAGTTGTAATTGCCCGCCGCTTAGTTTTTTGTCTCCATTTCAAAGTGTTCGTGTATATAAAAGATTTATGAACGTACATGCAATATTCAAAGAGCTTTTTTTGGAATCAGAAAGCGGACGGTTTATACTTGGCCCAAACGGTCTGGCCCGCGTGTATGTATCCCGGCTGCACGAGTCCCGCATTCACTCCGAAGATCGGACTCTCTCCGAACTCCTCACGCAGTTTTCCAGGTCCGAGACGAAATTCGCGGAGTTTCTTCAACGGCTGCATATCCTTGTCTTTAGTTCCTGTTTCCGGGTCGACCGTCGTCAGAATGCATCTGGTGCACGGCTTGAAGCACTGCATCTGCACTTCTCCGATGCGCAAATCGAGCCATTTGTCTTCGTCCCAAGCGGGACAATCATCCACAACAATGCACGGACGGAAGTTGATCGAGCTGACATCCTTTTCCAGTTTTGAGTTCAGGTCGTCCAGTGAGGCCTGCGTCGTGATCATATACGGAGCCAAGTCGGCGTACGCAGTCTATAAAACAGAATGGACTGATTGTAATCAATGCGAAGGTTGATTCTCACGTTGTCAACTCGTTTCGGGACCGGGTTATTCCACCAACCGTCCTCCGTGACACACGTTCTCTCCGTGAACAGTCCCGAATCGTACATGATCAAACGAGTTCCGGGCTCTTCGAGCACATCCGAGAAGAACTCCGCAGCCGCGTCGCCGCAGTCGAAACCATCAGTTCGGAGTTTACAGTGCAAACTGAATGGAAGAGGATTGAATGAAAACTTCGGAACAGCATTACAATCCGTTTCGCAAATCCTTGTTCGACTTCACATCCTCGATTTTGAACTGTGCACTTCCCTTGTCCGGATAAGAAATGGTCACTACGCCGTCCTCAATTACTGTTTCAATGAGAACCATTTGAGGCTTTGTGCGCGCAGTGTGGAATCTGAATAGTATTCAGAAGTGCAGTTAAGTAGAGGAGAATGTACTCACTTTCCCGTTTCTCCGTCAATAACTAGAAAGTGACGATCGAGATATTCTCCGTTGACGGGGCCAAGGGAAGTGCAACGGTATTGGAAAACCTGGAATCAAAATAATTGAGAGAAGTGCAATCTGGATTCATCACCTCTTTTCCCTTGCAAGATTTGATCGGGTATAGATGGAGACTCTTGATTCGACCCACTGGAACCCATTCCGACTTAGGCTTCGTTAACGTTTTTACCAGATCTCTCAACTTCAGGAACAACTGAATACAGAATTTTATTTATAGTTCACGCTTGCAAGCCTAAACTTACATTCCAGGAGACTACCGACGTTCCGACGATGCCGAGAATGACTTTACGATCTTCGTACAGCGTATTCATGGCGAGAAAATGACTGAAAAGTAAACTTTAGGCCAGGTAGATATTGGAAATGATGACTTCGGTACGAGTATGAATGATAAGAGAGGAATTCGTTAGACGACAAATAGACTTAACTTGTTTTATTAGTGAACTATTTTTGTTTGAGACCGAGAAAGGGCAGAATATCTGAAGTGTTTCTCTCTGCAATGTTCTTCTTATGACTACCTCTAAATATAATGTTAAAAAACACCCACAGCCAACAATAAAGCAGATAGACTGGAGTTTATGGTGTTTTTTGCAGATTCATTTTGGCTTTTCTGCACATGTTCAGATCAAATTCTTCAAGTTCCCGCTTCAGTTTCTCTTAAATTTCAAGTTTTGCGTGCGTGCGACAAAAATTTATATAATTGTTTTTCGTCAGTCTGCAAAGATGCCGCCGCGGTGTTTGCGGACACAGTGTTCGAACCTCTGTCCGGCCGGCCGGCGCCGAGGCCATGCCAAAACAGCGGAATTCACGAAAACCGCGGATGCCAAAACCGCGGAAGCCAAAACCGCGGAAAAAAATGCCAAAACCGCGGAACCGTGCAGGCGCAATACTTGACGCGCATTTAAAGACTTTGGCGTTTATTGAATAGAAGGGATTGAAATTTAATAGCATCAAACATGACAATTTGCAGAAAATAACTTTAAAAATTTATTTTGACGTATAAAAAAAAGTCAGCAGTAAAGAAAAAAAGCAGTTTTGGGTAAAAAAAAGTCATCACCTTTTCGTTTGGTCGATTGAGATTAATCCGTTTGAAGTTTCCCCCCAAAAATGCGTTACTTTCAGTTTTTTTTCTGTAATTTTTGCTGTTCGATCGCTCAAGATGTTTGCTTTGTATTTATTCGATTTATCATTCTCAAAACCAATTTTGTGTGAAAACGGTCACTAATGAGCAATATAAGGAGTGTGGTTTTCAGGCGGGGAAGGCGAAAAAACGAAATACTTGGCGGAAGCCACGCCAATATTGTCAGCTCTGGAGGTGGCTACCCCTTGCCAGAACTGTTTGAATCGGAACCGTTCTAAATCAGAATCTATCTGCATGTGGTTTTTGTTACGAAAAGTCGTGTTGATTCGAGACAGTTCTGGCTCGGGGTAGCCTTCTATGAAGACCGTGAAAAAAAAAGATAAAACAAAAATTATTCTGCAAGTCCCAACTAAATGTGAAAACCCGGCAGGCACCACGAGCTTTTTCTATTCAGGACCACACATTCGCCGTGGAATTCCAGACAATAGAAAGATGCTGATGATATCTGTCAAAATAATTTTAAATATAACTCTCAGTTCCAATTTTTTTTCAGAACTTCCGAACTTCATTACTTTGTTTGATGCTATTAAATTTCAATCCCTTCTATTCAATAAACGCCAAAGTCTTTAAATGCGCGTCAAGTATTGCGCCTGCACGGTTCCGCGGTTTTGGCATTTTTTTCCGCGGTTTTGGCTTCCGCGGTTTTGGCATCCGCGGTTTTCGTGAATTCCGCTGTTTTGGCATGGCCTCCCGGCGCCGGCTGAAGAAAAATGACTCATTCGCACCGTTTTCCTTCGATTTTGCACAATATTTCATGTTTCAGGTTGCTTGTCTGATGATGAAATAAACCGGAAACAACAATGAATAGCAACATCATCCTCGAAGATGCATTGAACAATGTTACTGTACGTTTATTTGCAAATGAAACCAGGCGATTTGCAAATGAAACCAGGCGACGCGACGTAAAAAAGTTTCAGTTACTCGACACCCTTCATCTTCCCGACGATATGCCTGACATTGAAGCCAGAGCTTTGCCTCTTTTGTGCAGGTCTCTAATTTATCTTGTAATATTCATTGAAAATACAAGTTCAGGTCAAATTTCGACACAAACTTCGAGGACCGCAGTGCGTTTGTAACGGGCATTGCAAAATACAGCGAAGAAGCGACAAGACATGCAGAATTCGTGAGTTAAATTCTTGAATTAACACTGGAATGAAAGAAAGTTATTCCAGAATGACATGTTGTCTGAAGGACTGCAGCATGCCGCCAATCTGTACACCTGGAGGTGTTGTTCCCGAGCCGTGCCGATGGCCAAATCGAACGATCAGCCAAACCGAACAGAAATCAACCAGATGGTTGTTGACGTGCTCAAACCAGAAGTCGAAAAGCTAAACAACTTTATGAAATTCACCGTAAGTCGAGTTTTGCGCGTTTTTTATGAACTGAACTGCAATTACAGTTGATTGCGATACAACGATTTTGCGCAGAGATGCGACGTCTCTGTCATCACGAAAAACGGCGAGATTTCGTGTCAGAAGCATATCTGCTTACTCTCGGCCGATTCATCAACATGTTCGCAGTGCTTGACGAGTTGAAAAATATGAAAGCATCGATCAAAAACGACTTCTCCACTTTCAGAAGGTTACCTTGCCTAGCCTCCTCAACGTTCACTTCATCTTTTTCAGGGCTTCTCAGTTTCTTTACACAATGTCTGACACACAATCTATTCAGGATATGCAGACCCTGAGTATGTTTTTGGCGACTCAGAACAAGATCAAAGATGATCTGAGAGTGCAAATGAAAACGGTAAGATTATGATTTGAAAAAAGCATATAATTTTATTTAACGCCATTTAGATCGAAGGATACGAAGAGCTGCTCTCAGATGTGATCAACATTTGTGCTCACATGTACGAACAGCAACTATACCTGTCTCCGAATGAAAAACACATGTTCGTCAAAGTCATCGCCTTCTCGCTCTTCCTGATGGACGGAGATGTTGCCAACGTGGCAAAGCTCGATCAGAAGAAGAAACTAAGTATTCAGAGACTTGACAAGATATTCAAAACGCTCGAAGTGGTGCCGTTGTACGGAGACATGCAGATTCAGCCATTCGCTTTTGTCAGACGGAGCTCCCATTACGAGGCGAGCAAATGGCCGTTGAGTGATAAAGAATCCGATAAATGCCATGTGAATATTGTGGAAAAGTTGCAAACGATTCGTTCGGACCATGAAAGTTACGTGACACAGTTTGCAAAAACTACAAACGAATCAGCGATCGGATCTCGAGGGCCAGGACCGGATGCTGAGCACCGCGAAATGACATCTCTTGCTCTTTCTGGCATCCAACTGCTGTGCCAGTGGTCTTGCGCCGTCGTGGAGACCATCAGTTGGAAACTTTTGCATCCGACGAATCCGAAAGATAATCGAGAGTGTCCAGAGACGGCGGAAGAATACGAAAGAGCCACGAGATACAACTATTCGCCAGCTGAGAAGACGGCAATGATCCAAGTGATTGCAATGATCAAAGGACTGCAATCGATGCTGGGAAGAATGGAACATGATATGTCGTTCGCTACGAGAAAGTGCGTTTACATGGAACTGCAGAATTTCATTCAAAAGACTGTGAATGAACCACTCCAAAAAGCTCAGAAGAACAAAAAAGATCTTGTGGCAAGTATTCTTCAATCTGTGAAAGACTCAATCTCCGATGCTTCGTACGAGTTGATACGGACGCCCGAGGCCAAGGGAAAACTGAAGAAATTGACTGGACACAAGGCGGATTCGACGAACTCCTCGTCGTCGGACATCAGAACACCACGAAGGGCGGCTGCTCCGGGAAGTACGCAGTTGTACATGGCAAGGACTCAGCTCGAATCGCTCATTTCGGATAAACTGGGTGGAGGAAAGAAGATACTCCGAAAAGAACTGGACAAAAAGACCATCGATGAGATAACACTATTTCTGTTAAAGTCTCTCCATTGGCCAGCTCTTTTCCGTCTTTCCGATTCGATGACAGAAGCAGGAGAACTGAGCCAGCTGTGGTTCCGCGAGTTCTATCTCGAGATGACAATGGGACAACGCATTCAATTCCCGATCGAGATGTCAATGCCCTGGATCCTCACTGATTTCATTCTCTCCTGCAATGAGCCGTCTCTCATCGAATCGGCTCTCTATCAACTGGATTTGTACAACGATGCCGCACAATATTCTCTGTTCAATTTCAACAAACAGTTCCTTTATGACGAAGTGGAAGCAGAAGTGAATTTGTGTTTCGATCAGTTTGTCTACAAACTGTCCGAGATGGTGTTCACTCACTTCAAACAGCTGTCATCATGCATGCTTCTCGACAAACGTTTCAAGTCGGAAATCCTTCGTGCTGGCACGATGATACGTTCTCCGTCGGCAGCTCGTTTCGAAAGTCTTCTTCAGCAGAGACACGTTCAGCTTCTTGGCAGATCGGTCGATTTGAACAGAGTTGTGTCACAGAGAATCAACATGGCCCTTCTGAAGGCACTCGACGCGGCCATTTGGAAGTTCGAAAGCGAACCGCTCACGTCCATTGTGGTATTTTCGCTATAATTATTTTCTTTCAATCACAATAATTTCAGGAACTTGACATGCTGATTGAAGCGAATCGTCTGTGCCATTCACTTTTGCGAGAAGTTCTCCATTCCATCGCTCCGTTCGATGATCTTTTCCAAGAAGCGAATCGTGCTGTCAACTCGCCCCACGGCAGAATCACTCTGCACGTATTCTGGGAGCTCAATTACGATTTTATTCCAAACTTCGGCTACAACGGGTCGACTCACCGCTTCATTCGAGCAAGACATGTGTTCAAAAAAACGCGTCCACGTGAGAAACCTCCTCAAGTTGGACAAGTTTACTATTGGGGATCCAAATCTCTGATGGCCGCTTTCATGAACATTTGCAACGCCTACAGTCAGTGTATCGGAACGCAGCACCTCAAATCGATCACCCGATTGTTGCACTATCAAGGCATCGCTGCGATTCTCGACGAGCTTCTGAAAGTGACCCACAGTCTTCTGAATGATAAACTCCGAAGGCATCTGAAAAACGTGTTCAATATGATGCCGAAAGTGTGTAAGCTGCCGAGATCTGACTATGGGAGCAACGCATTGCTACAGTACTACTGCCATCATCTGGACGCCGTCGGAAAGTATCAAGAACTGAAGACGGATTTCTGTCAAGATCTGCGCGAACTTGGCAACGTCATTGTGTTCTGCCAACAGCTAGAAGTAGCACTAGGACAAGAAGAGACTCACGATCTGTTCCTCGCTGCTGCATACACTGGAACAGTCCCGCAGCCACCTTCGAGAAGTAAGAATAAGCATAAAAACGTCAGCTTTAAAATACGATTTCAGATGCACAAGAACAAATGAAGCAGTTAGCGAAACTCGAAGAAAAATATTCTAGAATCCATTTGACTCAAATTATCGACAAAATCAGCACGGACGAAGGACAAGTCGCAGTGAGCAAAGACGCCGAATTGATGACGAAGGAAAGACTTTGCTGTGGTCTGAATGCATTCGAAAACTTTTTGCATCGGATTAAACAGATGTTAGCTGCGGATGAGGTACGAAGGAATTGGAATAACTACCCGAAAAACAATTCATTTCAGATCTGGACGGGAGGATACCCAACAAATGGTGTCTTCTGGGTCGACGAGTGCGTCGAATGGCACCGTGCCTACTCTGCCCTCCAGTTCTTCTTGTGCCAGCCAACCCGCGACGAGAACGATATTTATGCAGAGTGAGTTCCGAGTAACACTTTCATTCACAATCAAATCAGTTAAATACTACGGGGATAATTTATCAATTTCTGTCCTGTCTGCTTCTCGGACGGTCATCTCTGCTTCTCGGTCTGTCATCTCTGCTCTTCGGTCTATCCTGTCTGCTGCGCGGGCGGTCGTGCTTGCTTCTCGGACGATCATCATCACGTCTGCTTCTCGACCTGTCCCTATCGCGATCTTCTCGGTCGCGGTCATGTCTTCTGTCCCGGTCGTTCCTGCTTCTGTCCCGTTCCCGATCCTTTCTGCTCCTATCCCGCTCACGTTCCTCTCGTTCTTTTCTGCTTCTCTCCCGATCC
Source organism: Caenorhabditis sp. 36 PRJEB53466 (assembly GCA_946814055.1). Classification (NCBI taxonomy): domain Eukaryota; kingdom Metazoa; phylum Nematoda; class Chromadorea; order Rhabditida; family Rhabditidae; genus Caenorhabditis; species Caenorhabditis sp. 36 PRJEB53466. The sequence continues at coordinate 4,866,236 of CAMPFS010000004.1, read as the reverse complement.
TCCCGCTCTTTTCGGCTCCGTTCTTTCTCCCGCTCCTTCCGGCTCCGTTCTTCTCGCTCTTTCCTGCTCCTCTCCCGCTCTCTATCCTCCCGTTCCTTTCGACTTTTTTCTCGGTCCCTGTCCTCCCGTTCCTTGCGGCTCCTCTCACGTTCCCGTTCTTTTTCCCTTTCCTTTTCCCTATCTCGCTCTTTTTCTCGTTCGTTCTCACGATTTTTACGACTTCTGGAACGATCACGATCCTTGTCGGAATGGTCTCTATCCTCTCGCTTTCGTCTCTCATCGCTCTTCGGCTGACTCTTCCTGTCCCTATCCTTTCCGCGACTGCGACTGTGTTCCCGTTCCCGTTCTTTTTCACGCTCTCTCTCCCGTTCTCTCTCCCGATCTTGCCGACTTTTGCTTCTGTCGCGATCCTTTTCATCTCTCCTTTTTCTGAAATTATTTTCGTCAGTTGCCTTCATCGACCCTTCCGATCCACCTGTCCTCTTCCTCTTTCCGCCTCGAATCATCGTCTTTTGCTGGAACTGGTACCGGTTCTCGGGCATTTGCACTCGCATTTGGTGGACAAGGAGGTGGACCACGCGGCTGAAACATGTTAAATATCGATACGGTCATGACATAGGCCACAACTCACTCCACTCCTCGGCCGATCTCCATCCGTTGGTTCTTTTCGATTACTCTAAAGTGCAAATACATTGCAATAACATTTCAAACTAGCTCACCATGTTCTTTGGCTGAGAAAATCCTCCGGCTGCGCGAATTCTACCAAAAAGAAATATGGTAACTGCGGCGATAGTCAGGAAGGAAACGCCCGAACTGACGAGCAGCATGAAAGAACTCGGAGGAATTGATCCGCCGAAGTCTATATGGGAAGAAAAGGGCGCAGGAGAAGCAGCACGAACAGCTCGTTTGTATTGTTCGTCGAGTTTGGAATCGTCATTTTTCTTTCCGAGTTTCTTGTTAACCGATTTAGAAGAAGCGCCACCCTAAACACGAAGTTGTGATAATATAATGTAATGTACAGTTGACATACGACGGCAGTGATCGGAAGTAGAATACAGCCAGAAGCGATAGTACTGAAAAGGGAAAAGACTGCCAGAATCAGTCCCTGAAATTGAACACATTGAACACGCCACAAATACGCATTGAATATCTCACAAGTTTCGGTGAAGATTGTGTTGGCTTGCTGGCAAGAAATAGGAGTACTCCGACTGCGAGCATACCGAGCAGACAGAAACCAAGGGAGACGTAGCCCTGTAAAGTTTTTTGTTCTGAAGATTTCGTATTCAGTGGAAGCTAACCCAAGCCGGCGCGCTACCGATGGAGGCGTTGCCCTGTGTGAAAATGATGAGCTGCAGCAAGAAAACTAAATTATTGGCCTGAAAAAAAGTTATCTCAATTAGAAAGGGGCGTACGTTGACTCACGAGAACCGCACTTAGTGGATGGACATAAAGCCACTTTTTAGTTTCATCGAACGCCATCAGGTGATAGGAAACATGTGAATGAAACGGGGCCAGTCGGGAAACAGTAGCAGAACACGCAGGAATGTAACAGTTCACGTTTGAATTTGATTATTGCAGAGAACTATTCGGAGATTCGTTGCAATGGGGAGGACTGACCCTGATCACACTGCTCGGCCAGCATCGGAGGTTCGAAGTGCTCGACTTCTGCTATCATCTGCACAGAGTCAACAAGGCAGATGCGAAAGATGAAGTAGTCAATGGAATTGTGAGAACTTAGCAAGTTGCCAATCAATATTAGGAATTTCCAGCGTCTTGGCAAGATGGTCGAGAGAATCCGTCGATTCCAGCTGCTGAACAACCAGATCTTTATTATTCTGACAAATCAACTGAACGAAAACAACGACGAGGAAGTTGAGCGTGTCCGCGAGTTCGCTCCGCCCGTTCATCCCGAATACGCGAATCTCGCACGTCGTCAGTGCTGATGCACTACTTATCATCTTCTATGGTGCTTCTCTATTTACTTCTCTCATCTTGCCTTTATACCACATCTTCGCAATTTTCAGTTTTACCCGCTTTCATCATGTGTTCATTGTTTTCAGTTAACTTCAATGTGTATAACCGTAGTTAAATGTAAAAAGGCATTATTTCCAAATTTTCATTAATTTCAATGTCAAAATATGTGTACCGAATCAATAAATAGATTCTCAATCGTTCTTCTTCTCCGCCATTTCCTTCTTCTCGTCTCCCTCCTGGCTCTGTCGTGTCAGCACAATTTTGTTGTGATCCAACGTCTCGAGTGTCGCTTCCTCTTCCTCTTCGTCCTCCTCGTTCTTCTGGCTCGGCTCGTTTGTCTGCGGGTGCTGATTCAGTTCCATTCCCGGCTCGTTTGCCGACGCGATTTTCTCTTCTGAACTGCAGCACATGAGGAAACAGAGACGGGTCGGTTTGCGGGAACGGAGCAGCGAACGGAAGAGCACCCAGTGGACGACGGGCGTCTGAGCACAGATGAAGAACGTGTACGTGGAGTCGGCCATCTCGTCGGGCGTACGCATCAAAACGGCGACGATCGCGACGATTGCCATCACCTGAAAAGAGAGTACAGTAATCCGAATAGCCTCGCATTATTTTACCACTTGAAAGACGACCACTTTAGAGACCCGATCGAGAGTGGAGGGACCGTTCGGACCGGCCTTCTCAACCGAATAAACCGACTTGCGGGAGACTTTCTGTCGGGCAAAAAAGAAGAGAACAGCAGTGAGAATGGGAGGAACGAGGTCGAACAAATCCGGCTGAAATGAAGGAATCAGAGTGAGGTTATGAAGATGAATGAGACTTCGGTGGGGTCCGGATACACCATGACTTCGGGTCCGAGTGAAAGATAGACTTGATATTCGGTGTAGAAAGTGTATCCGAAGACGATGGCGGTGAACACTAAACAGAGAATCAAATGGACGTTTCTGGAATAAAGACGTTTTCAGTGAAGGACGGAAAGTGACACTTTTTCTCGAGGAGAGGTGCTCCGATTTGAGCGTAGGTGGCGAGTTGCTGAAGGCAAACAACGGCAATGACTGGGGAGACGATTCGGTTGGCGGAAGTGGTGAGTGCCTTGTAGATGAACGGACTGAACATGTCCACCTCGTCAGTACCGCCCATGATTAAGGAAATGACCGGATTGGAGGTGAGTCCACTGAAGAGAAACGGATGAGAAGAAACGAGGGAACGGAAACTGACTGATGTAAGGAGAGGACGTGGATTACGGCGGCCGAAAGAGCGATGAGGGAGAGGAAAAGGATGGGCACGTAGCTGGACTGTTTGATGTCGGAAGTGAAGTGGACGGCACGGAAGTAGACCATCCGCGGAACGTAGTAGACGAAGAAGATCATGAAGAAATTGGAGGCCGTGGACCAGCTCGTGCTGTGAGTCGTGCCGTCTCCCAAGAATTTGCCTCCCTCATCCATGGATCCGAAATCCAGGCCAGTGCTTAGATCGTCGTCCGCGGATGTCCAATTTCCGAGTGTGTAGTTTCCGATGTCCTGTATTTCCGTCGAGTTGCTCACGATTTCAGTCAGATTCATGCTTCCAAATTCATCGAGTTTTTCGCGAGCTGCATTCATAGCCGTAGTCATTTTGAAAATCGGCATTTTGGTGAAGTATCCCATACTAGAGATGTTAGACCTCTGAAATGTTTGTTAGTACGTGACTCGTGATTCAAAGTGTTATTTTAGAAAATTAAAAAGTGGTTAACAGCTGAAAATGAGAAGGGTTACCATGACGCTGGTTAGGTTCACGAGTTGCTCGCTTGACACGTTTAGAGAATTCGCTTTGACGTACTCGGAAGTGAGATCCGAGATCGAATTGAGGACGCTGAACCGGAGGAAAAGATGGTCCAACGGGACGAAGGATTACTGTAGTCTACTCACCCTTCCGTGTCATTCGCTTTCGCTTTCTGCAGAAGATTCATCGACGATCGCAGCATTTCCAAATTGATCTTCACGCTCGGAGTAGCAGCCTTCGGATCCCTGTAAATGCTCACCGTGAGAGTGCTCATTGGAGCCTGGCTACCTGCTCACAGAAGCATCCATCGCGCCGTCCGAGGCGGGGAATCAGAAGAAATGAAGGGGAGCGAGTTTCGAGAGTCTCTTTTCGCCATAAGCAGGTGCTTCGCATTTCAGCTGTCTTTTTAGGAAAAATTAATCAAAAATGGCATTGTACATGCATCTAGATATCAACTTTGTGCCCAAAAAATCGATTCGGGAAGGAAATGGGTGGAGCTTGAATTTTCGAGTTTCGGAGGAAAAAGCAACAAAAAACGTTACCTTCTGATGGTTTCAAATTTCTATGTCTTGGATAATTCAAATTTCATTGATTGGCAGTAAAAAATAACAATGAATTCTCAGACGGCGTACCCAAATTATGCTAAGAAAAACAGGTCACAAACTGGAGTGATTAGTGAGCATTGGGGCGGTTTCAAGAGTGCATTCAATTGAAGAGAAGACAGGGAAAGAAGGGGGAGGGGGAGTGAAAAGTGAAATGTTCAAAGACTAAAAAGCAACTAAAAGTGGAGTGTCTTGGATGCATTGGATGCATTTTGGAGACAATTGGAACATTCTACAGACGACAACCTTTTTGTTTTTTTTTTATGTTCAAAATATCAGGCAATCAGTTTGTATAGGGCGATGACGACTGTTGCGGCGAAGAACTGGAAGACGGAGTCGGCGGAATTGCAGATGTTCTCGGAGCACTGCGTGTACACACGGCTCACGCCCAGAGATCCCTGAAAATTGAGGATCAAATGGGGATTTCCGGGCCAGTTGCTGACCTTGTTCGACTTCTTGACGACATTCTCTCCAGTGTAGGCACACTCTCTGACGACCGAAGTTTCCTCTGAAAGAGTTGGTTCTTCAAGGACCCGGAAAGAAACCAATCTCTCTCTCTCTCTCTCTCGCTCTCTCCCTTTTCTTTCTTTCTCTCTTTTCTGTGAAACTGAGCCCGAGGCAGAGAGCTAAACTTTGTTGTGAAACTTGCTATTGGAGAAGAAAAGAGAAGTTCAAGATCTGCGAAAAGATAGCGGAACTCACCTTGGACGTACTGGCGGACAACACGGCATCCGACTGGCTTCACGGCTTTCAGCCCAGCGAATGATTTCACCGGACAGATCTGTTTGGATGAAAAATGATAAGAGGAGGGAAAATGTTGTGTACCTTGTTGAAGGATGTGTAGTTGCTGACACAGTCCGGTTGGGCCAAGCTGTTGCAGATGTAACAGTTGAGAGCGGCGGCGACTGAGATGATACAGAAGAAGACGAGAAGGGACCGCATGGCTGGGAAAGAAAGTACGATGTTTGGCTGGAGCACCGGACAAACAGACGGGCGGCGAGGGAGACGGTCAACGGAATAAACGCGCGGCAAGCAGAAACGAAAGCAAAAATCGATTAGACCTACTGTCAAACGAGGTCATTTCGCTCTTTCGAAAGTTGGTTGGTTTACACTGAACTGAACCTGTCACAGTCCATCATTTGAGAGGTGATTGAGAGATGCGTCAGCACGGAGGGGGCATGATGTTCCGCCCGCTCTCTTTCTTTTCGCAGTTTCCATTGTTTACGTGTAAAATTCACAAAAAAACGAAGAGAGTAAGAAAAGTAGACGAAGAAGAAGAAGTGAAAGAAAATAAAAGAAAAAGTCTTGGGGGAGAGAAGAAGACGACGGAGAACATGTGGAGGAGACCCCAACACGGCCGCACGACAATCGAGCTGAAATGAGAGAGAAGCACGGCGCAAAGTCGTAAATTTCCGTTCAACTCTCTGCATAACGATTTGGTGAGGCGGCGACCGCCGAAGACGAAGAAAGATTTCCGCAGTCTGGAGTACATGCTTCAAACTTTTTTGGAGGAGCGCTCTGAATCTCGTGTGCTCTCTTCTTCTTTGTTTTCTCTAGCAGAACTGAAGAAAACAAGAGGAGAAGGAAGGGATTAACCATTGTTTTCGTATTATGAAGCGGGAGAAGGTCCAGTCAAGAACCGTGATTGATGAAGTGAGATATGTGTAGACACAGACAAAACATATAAATTACTCGCCAATGTTTCTCGTATTTCTTCAGCGCACTGAAGTAATTTTTGAAGAGATATAATGAGAGGAATCCCGTCTAACTCAAGGCCGTGTTTCAATTTCAAGAGGCTATCTACGCAACGCAAAAAATATAACACGAGGCAAACGAGAACCAGTCGGGCGAACGCAATGGAGCGTGAGAATTTGAATTCGAATTCGAAAGAGGGGTTGACGCACAGACAAAATAGAAAATATTTGTGTGTATTTCCTTCGAGGAAAAGCTAGAAGAGGCTGACCCAAGTTTTCGTCGTCTGGCATACGCGTTAAGAAACTTTTGCATGGCGTGGTGCTGTGTGCTTTTCCTCTGGGGAGAGACGGAAGACGCTGTCGCGGGCCCCATTTCCCCCCGCAGACGCCCCGAATTTTGATGCCAACGCATTGTTTCAATGGCTCGCCACCGCCTTTTGTCTTTTTGTATTTGCTCTGAAACGGGACGAAATGTGACGAACGAAAAAAGCTGTGGGGGGGGGGGGTGTAAAGAGGGAGAGAAGGGAGCGGAATGATGGTGGCGGACAGCGCGAGAATGCGAGTGATACAACATTCATGTCAACGCTTTTTCGCGCGTTCTCACTCGCTCAACATGCGAGAGCCAATTCAATTTTACGCGCGGCGATGGAAAAGTTTGTGAAAAGGAGAAGAAGAAGAGTACTAGATGACGAGAGAAAACGAAGGAGGAGGAGAGATGGGAACAAGGTGAGCGGTCAAATAAAAATCAGTTTATCTCCAGTAAACAGCAGTGACAACCACATTGGCCGCTTGGAAGATAAACAAACACAACAAATCAGTCTTGTCGAGTATTTTGAGCCACAGCAATTGGTTCTCGCTGACAAATGTCATTCGTTGGATGGCGTCACGAACCAAGACTGCGGTCTGAACGAGCCGAATTAAACGCCGACAATAATGTGGTCAGTTACTTGCTGCAGAGAAATTTTCAAGATATTGAATGGCTGAATGGCGCTGTCCGACACCTCGACACTACTGTCTGAGCTCGCCTCTGACATGGAACCGCGCCTTTTGCAGTCACAAAGCACCAGACACCGCAGCCTGAATGGAAGAAGCTCAAAGGAAAAGAGTGGGAGGTCGTTCACCAGTTGGGAGGGGGCATTGCCGTCGTGTGCACTTGGTGGTGCACTTGTTGGATGAGAATGGAGGCAATGGTTGCCGCGGTGACGACGAACACTTCGGCGATTATGTAATTGCCTGGAGAAAAGAGGGTTTTGAATATTACGGAAATGGACGGAAAAAACACCTAGAAGGGGGAGACGGGAGGCTTTTGGCATCATATCGGACACCAACTGAAGCATCATTGAGATCGCTGCGAACATATTCAGACACAATTCAACCTGAAATATATTACTGACATTATGTAATTTAAATCTGAAACCTTAGAAAGTCGCTCATCTTCGTTACTATTCGGAGTGAAAAGACCGAATATAGTGAGTGTGCACAGGATGAAAGTGGGCGCTTGGATCACAAGAACGTAGTAGACAGGCTTCCGTTTCAATGTCACTATGTAGGTCAGTTCAGAGAACCAGTTATCCTTCAATTTCAAAATTGATATAATTCTGAAAACTTTTCGAGCTCACCAGAATACTGTCATAGTTATCCGATCGCAATGTGACAATGGATATCAGTTCCCACTCGCTGTTCCCTTCGAATCGGCCCTTTTCAGGGTAGATGATCTCTGTTGAAGAGTTTACAGCAAGTATATTTCTATCAAAACTCCATGGTCCGATCGTTATATTGCACATTTGCACATCGTAAGGGAAGTTTTCAATTTTGAGCGGGCACGGGGAACTGACGACGGCCGGAAGGCTCGTTCTGATCTCTCCATTGTAGCGGAGGTCTGCCATCTGCATATCTCGGTCCAGTAAGGTATCCATTTCGATTCTGCAAGTTTCCCGGAAATTGTATATGATCTTCTGGAAACAAACCCATTTGTGAATATCACATCAGGCAGCCAAACTTTCGAAGCGGGAATCTTGACCCACTCCCGCTCGTATGCGACTGCTGATCTATTCCAATTTAACAAAGGGTCAAACCACTTCTAAATTATACTTTTCTACAGAGGAAGGATCTATGTCACAGTACAAATAAGAATTCCTCGGAATACTTAATCGTCTCTTGCGTTTGATCCATCGACAAAAGAATGAAAGTGTTCGGAGTGATGGTGACAGTGGTCAGACCTCCAGATGGCATCATATCCGGGTCGTAGGACTGATTGAACAGTTGACTCACCAGATCTTCTGTGTTGGATTTTTCTAAAATCAAAACTCTTTCTTAAAATGTCCTTCAAAAGCCTTACCTACGAATGCCGTAACTGCCAAGAAATAGACGGTCCATAGCATGAGGGAGAAGCAACAAATGACCATTTAGGAAGGGGAAGAGGGTCGAGTTACGGAAAGTGGCCTACTTCGGAGGCATCTATATGGCATGTGTAATAAATACCCGATGGAGGTGCTGCTAGATATGAAAATAAAGTGTGAGAACATCCGATGTACATAAGGTTCACGAGGAGCAAAGTCCGGAGAACAATCAAACTCCGAAGAAGCTCTTCGAATCGAGTTGAATAGCCAGGCACAAATCAGAGACCTTTAAATGGGAAATGGTCATTCCGATGAGCATACTAACGAATGAGAAGAACACCATTGGGAGTTCAGAAGAACACCATTGGGAGTTCAGAAGAACACCATTGGGAGTTCAGAAGAACACCATTGGGAGTTCTCACACATTACCGATTACTGCTCGGTCGCGGTAAACACGTTCACCCGCTCGTTCTGTCAGATAACAGCTTGTGATATGGCTGTTGTTTTTTCCGAATTCCAACTGATTAGTTCAAGCAGTTTCCCCTCAATCTGCACCCATTCATTTCTGTCCATTGTTATGCCAATATCTCCTACCTATACATCCTTATCAACTGCTCGTTTCTCTCAGTCTCTTCTAAGTTACGAAATTCAGCATTTTCTACCAACTTCCTAGTCTATTTTTTCAGATGATTGGTCTGAAAGGCTCAGCTTGGCTGGCTCTCAGCGAGTTCGCTGATTTCTCGTCGCTCGTTCTGACGATTCCAATAAACTTCCTGTTGTTGTACTGCATATGCTCAAAATCGCCAAAAGAGTTTGGCGGGTATAAATACCTAATGATGTGGTTCACCGTCCAGAGCATCTTTTTCTCGGTCGTCGCCGCTTTCACCCACATGGTGAGTGTCCCGCGAGGATGCCGGCTGACGTGCTGTTTGCCCACTGGCATGCACTCCTTTTCAGAGCTTCCACACGATCGGGGGCACTTTCATGATGTTCACAATCAACAATCGCGCAAATCTTCCCGCCTGGGGAGTTTGGGTACTTCTGGAAATGTGCTGTATTTCCGTTGGATACGTACTCTTCATCCTTTCCGCTCAATTTGTGTACAGATATTTTGCAATGAGCAAGTAAGAACAGCTTCACTTTCTGATTGCAACCGTTTTTGCAGCGCCTCCAGTCTGCGGTACTTCACCGGATGGCGTCGTCTTTATTTTGTACTGATAATGATTCTCGTAGCCGTCGTTTACGGGGGATGCGGCTTTGTTCGCATCAATTTGACGCCGGAGAGGGACAGACAAATAAGGTGAGACAGCCGACGGAAGCATGTGATGAGCGGCTAGTATAGACAATCAATGGCGACTGCTTATGAGGTCACTCCGGAAGAGATATACTACGTGGCAGTCGAATATTACGTGAGAGACGGAAACAATGAAATCCAGATCAACTGGTTATCCATAGGAACGGCCGCAATGCTCAACGCTGTCTTTGTAATTTTCTGGAGATTCCAACAGTCTTTAAAAATGCTTTTTCTCAGGGATCAATGGTATTTGTGATCATCTGCTGCGGAATTAAGACGTATCAAGGAACGCAGGTGAGAACGTGTCACCTCTCCAATCACATGAACATTCAACGACAACTTTTCACTGCGCTCTTAGTCCAGGTGAGATTATAAATAAAACTTCTTTGAAGAGGACTCGTTCAGACTCTGACGCCCACGATCTTGATCTTCATTCCCTGCATCATCTTCTACGTCCTTCCGATCTTCGAGATTCCCCTCGGAGTGAATGCCAACATCCTCAGCATTTCGCTCGTTTTCTATCCGACGATCGATCCAATCGGGGTCATGTTCATCATCAAGAACTATCGAAATTTTCTGAACAGTGAGCAAATTTCTCAGTCACGGGGCCATAATTTAATTTCAGAATTCTTTTATAGACGCGTATTTCGTCGTTCCCGCTGTGACACTCTCAAACTGGAGCATCCGCATCGTCCGCAGAGAGCAATCGGAAGTGCCGATTCCGAGCAGAACGACTCCCTTCGTTTCGATAATATTCAGAACTAGACACAATTCATGCTATAAAAGTGTTCACAAGTTTATTCGATTGTTAAAACCGAACAAGAAACGCACAAATGTGCAAGCAATCGAATTTTGTTCTCGGGCGAATAAGAAAGCGGATTGATCCGTCTTTACTTCTTCCGGTAGTCGTAGAGGTTCTCGTTGGTGAACAGGCGGTACAGACGGTGGTGTCTCTTGACGGTGTTGCGGCAGCGTTGCACGATGTTCGAGATGTAGAACATGGCGCCGTACTGCTTCTTGGCCGCCGTCACGGTGGCGCCGCCTTCCACGCGGGTACGGTCCATGTAGATGGCTTTGGTGTCCACGTGGAAAGTCAGGTACTCCTTTCCGTCCTTCTCCTCGATGGACGCATTGTCGAAGTCAGTCAGGAACTGGAATATGTAAGTTTGAAAGTGGAACTAGGCATTCTGTACCTGGATGTCAACCAACGAGCTCATCTGACTGTTCATGTACCCCTGGAAAGTGGCTTTGTTTCCGACGTATCCGCACATGCTGTAGTTGAAATCGGCGTCAAGAAGGAAGAGAATCGGCTCGAGGTTGCCCGATCTCACGGAGGATTCGACGACGTCCATAATCTGATGGGTCGCGAAGTTGGCGGCCGGACCAGCCGAGCACGACTGGAAATTATTTGCTCTGGGAAAGCTCCGAAACTGTCAACTTACGTTGAAGAGGGCCAAAGAGAGGAGCACGAAACGGAGAAGCATCCCCAGAACTCCCAAGTTATCAGAATAAAACTGCTGAAATGAGCAAGATGAGAGTGGATTTCGAAACAGAACGAGGGCGCGGTCGGTCGGTTATCAAAAACGTGTGAATTATAAAGCGGACTATAGTTTTTATAGCGGTGGGGTTGTAGTTGGAGGCAGGGTAATTGAAGCTTGATGTGCGTAAGCGAGAGAGTTCCCGTGGGCGGAGTCTAGAATCTCGAAAACATCTGCTTTCCTTCCTGATGTCTTCTGAATAGAGTGAGCCCTACGGGGTCCAAAGAGGCTGCGCACGCTGTCCGGTGGTCACCGCATTCAAATGAACTCAATCGAATTAGTGGGAAGAGCAAAACGAGCAAAGTGAGCATGATCGGCAGATGAACAGCATCATGTGCACTTCACTCTCCGCCAAATTTCCGGCGCGCACAAACAAATCAACGTCATATATGATAAATTCGGAGAATTTCAGCCCCGACAGACAAGCATTAATCTGGAGTCACACGTACACCTGAGAACGATCTCAATGAACTCGGGACAAGAAAAATGACAATTAATAGGTTTTATAATACTTTGAAAACACCTGTAAAGTCACACAAAAACATGAAATGCAAGTTGTCAGGAAGAATTGAGGGCGTTGCAAGTGTCCATAATCTGCTGTTTGACCTGAAATCTTTTGATTTTCTTCTGATTTATTCCGGGCAACAGTTACCATTTCGAGCTCTTCCTTCGTCAGCGAATCGGATACAATGTCGAAATCTCCGTCGTCGATGAAAACTGTAGAGTTACTTGAGGTCTAAAGATCATATTATATAGAAAAGGGCTAGTGTTGGGTCTCACTCCGAGGTAAATGATTGGCTCTTTGTGCACGGGATCCACTTCGATGTCTCTCTTCGACCTCGTTCTTGTCCGGCGGCGACGTTCCGAAGAGGAAGAAGAGCTGTCATCGTCCTCATCGGATTCGGTGCGAACCGCCGAGTTTGTCATGTAGTTGGCCGTAGAATTCGTCCATTCTGTCTCTTCCTGAAGAAGATGCTCACGAGTGATTTCCAGAAAGAGAACTTACACGACAAATTAGTCTCTTTTTGTGATTCTTTCGGTAGATGACCCACGAAGAAACTATCGTGCAGAAAATAAGGAGAAGGAGAACTCGCATGGTTGTGTTGGTAACTGAAAGAAACGAAACAGAATGGAGAGGGAGGGTTCTCGAATGGATGGGAAAAACGTGAATAGGGAGTCTAATCGGCTCAAAGAACGATTTCGGATTCAGCGAAGCGCGTCGCCTAAAGAAGAAGAAGAAGTGGCGCCTCGTGTCGGTTGGCCAAGGTGACACGACTTTGCTACTGCACCGAATTGGTAATTGGTTGACTGCTGGGACGTAAACTGGCAACGAATGGCCAATTACAACCATCGAATGGATGGGTCGCACTCTCTCACTCTCTCCCGGTTACAGCCCCGGACGGAGAGAGGAGAAGGAGTGAATTACGTGACCGCCAGCTTTTCGGTTTGTATCAACAACTCTTGTAGAGGAGTTGTTTTGGAGCGGAACAGGCATCGTGCGAAGTGGAGAGCCGCAGAATAGTTCGACAATGGTCAAGATTTGCTCGGAGCAAGCAAGACACCTGTACTGTGCGCCCCCGAGGAGCCGCCGACTTATTATTGTCGCGCCGCTTTAGGCCTCCAAGCTTTTCATCAAGTTGCGCTATTTGAGATTAGAATTCGTTAAAAGCCCACTTTTTATGTTCCCAAAAATAAACATTCATGCTCAATTTATCCAAAGTTCCACAGTTTTCTTCAGAATTTCAGAATTCAACGTGTTCGATTTCCTTCAACAAAAACGGTCTCGTATACTTCTTTACAACCGTAATGTTGTCAACTGGTGCAGCATCATCAACTTCATCCTCTTTTGTGTAAACAACGCATTGTGGCGGTGTTATTTCCCTCATAACTTGCCACTGTTCCGATTCGCTCGTTCTTAATCCTCTCGCCACCACACTTTCTCCCTTCTTCTTCAATACAGTGCCATCCGACGCGGGACTAAACCTTTCTCCGTTTTTTGCCGTCTTCTCCTTCTTCTCCTTCTTCTTGGCCGTCTTCATCTGTCTGCCAACAATTCGGATTACGAGCCGGTTGAACAAGCGGATGCGCCCCTCGGGAAGCCTCATGTTTCCCGCCCGAAACACAAACACATGTATTCGGCACTTGCTCCTCCGGTTTTCCGTCGCCGCGCCATCTCGAGCGGGAGCAGCAGGAGCACCTGTCATCTTTACCTTTTCACACCTTTCACGATTTCAAGATTCGCCCGAATCGTCATTGTTTTTGCGAGGAGACCCGTGTGATTTGTTGACTCGAGTGACCAAAAGATGCGCAGCGAGGGCGGCCGAGCACAATGAGTTGAGCGTTTGCTCAAACTTCTGTTTCCACAATTGGACCCCGTCCGATCTCTTTTTGTATAATACTAGTTGATACGAAGATACAATAGTTCCACGCTTCCGTATTCTTCTCTTTTGTCTTCCGTTTACAAGTGGCTGTACATCTCTATTCACATTGCTCTCTTTTCTTAAGTCGTACAGTGATTCCAATATTATATGTTCTATTGAAATATTTTCATATTGGAAACTTTACTTTTGCAATAATGTTTCAAATGTGTCCCCAAAAATTGCTCTTCGACAGTCATTTATCATAGGAGCTTTTCGAACATGTCAAAAAGTTGTATTTGAAGTCTCCGATCAGCTGGAGGTTCGTGTTTTTCGTCTGCGGAACGGATAACGGAAACGAAAACTGTGTGTTCTTGAAGTATTTCCTCTTTTCTTCGGCCTCATCGTGAGTGGTTAGCGGAATCTATTTCACTCATTTCATTACGAATTCCGCAAAAAATAGGACACTGTTCAAATGCCCCCCAATCTCCCGTTGTTTCTCTTCTTCCTTCCATCCATTCCGTTCCTCCTTTGGTGAATCTCAAGTCCCTCTTCCATGTGGCTCATCGTTTGCTCCAGGAGGACCAGCTCCCTTTTTTCTGAGCGGCTTGTCCACTGATAACACACTTTTTCGGTGAACACAGCCTCGGCCGGGGGCTCGCTCTCTCTGCGCTGTTTGCACTACGTGACTGTCAACCGACGGCGCATCTTCTTCGCAGAAGCAGCACCAGCACCACCTTCCAATTAGTATTTGCCGTTTCAAAACAAGCGCCCTTCTCCAATAGACCCAAATATGGAAGAATGAGACAGAAACGAAGGAGGAGGAGAATCAACCCAAACCGCTAGAACCCAATTAATTATATGTATTGCGATGAGGACACATAATTCTTTGCCTTCCAAAACAAGATCGTTCGCTCCTTTGCCCCCTATCGCGCCTTTTTGATGGATTCGTTCAGCAGTCCAAAGTGATTTATCTACAGTCATAAGAGGCGCCCGTGGTCATCCGAACTCCCTCCCGAACTGATATCTCTCCATTTTTCTTCTAATTTCCGTGGTGTTTCCGACTGGATGCACTACTTAATGCAGTCCCTCTCAGCTGGCATTCCAGCGAGATTATTGCTGCCACGTCATTGGTATTTAGTTAGAGTTGCGGAAAGAAGATTAGGCCGTGCTCTGTTCGCAATCATAGTTTACCGTCAACTGGATCTGTAAGAGAATCCTCCTCCTGCCGCCAGAACAATAAGTGTTCGTCTGTCTGACCTGTTCGGAGCATTACTCAGCTGAGATCCCCTCTGCCTTCCGTAAGTGCTCCAACTCCCAAATACGTCATGATCGGCTACCTGGCATCAGGCCTCCACTCCCCAACATTTCAATTGTTGCGAACACACAGAAAGCACAATGGTTCTTTTTTGTCTCCGCGCCTGTTTGTTGCTTTCTTTCTCTTCACTTTCGGTTGTTCACACCGCTTCTGCTTCTTGAACAACAGACATAAATCAGTCTAATTCATCGGTACCTTCACTTTTTAGTTTCGTGTCTGAATGAGTAAATATCTTCGTTTTTGGAGCGGCCTTGAAAGTCGAGAGGCGCCGCCGATCTCATCCTCATTTCTACCTTTTCTCGCAATCTCTCCCACCTATTTATATGTTGGTTAATGTGTTTCTAAGAAAGTAGCCAACTCTTCTAATTCACTGCCTTTTCGCCGTCATCGGATATGCCAAAAACACGGTGACAGTCTGGCGGTTTTCTAGTTTTCTTCTAGCGGACACAAGCGAAAGTCTCAGTCGCGTGAGGAGAAAAGAAGTTACAAACTGTCTCCTTCTTCTTCTTCTTTTTCTTCTTCTTTTCGATTCTCCACTCACTCAATCGGTCGGATGGCTAAATAAGAACGGCTTAGAAGATTAGTGAGATTGTTCTTGCAGATTGTGTAATGCAATAAATGAGCGATGAGAGACGCTTTACGGATGTCTCCATTCCCGAACAGTTTCCAACTGTAATGTGCGACGTGGCAAACGGTGTTGTTTTCCGAGAAGACGTCAATTAGCCGTTGGTTTACGACCGCTTGATTCTTCTCGACAGCGGCAGCAGAAACATTGACTGATTGTATTTCACTGTTATCAAAGTATCGACTAGTTCCAATGTTCTACCAGTCTCTCTGAGATTTCTGCCGAATTGCAAAGATAAATAAGATTAGGTTCTTTGACTTTTCGCCCACTTTTCAATTCGAATTCCTTTGACCATTCGAAACCAGAAAACGTTTGACAATGCGGTGGCAAACAAGCGTATCTCGTGTCTCCCTCTGATTCTTGGCAGTTGTCCCACATTTTGCGTCCGTCAAACCCATTCAACCAGAGAATCCAAACAAACCATCGACACCCTTCTCGGACGTCTTCTGATACCCTCCCTAATTGTTACGTGTCATTTCAACCCGGATCTTCTCCGTTTCGTATTGTTTCACCAAAAAAACGTCTCAGCAGGAGACAAATAAAGGGAGAAATAGAAGCAGCAGGCCCGAGGAGATAACTTATTCGGAACGTTTGCCGCCGAGAGAGGAGAAGCGAGATCTACTCGGCGGCGGCGGCCCGCTTGATCCTTATCTGTGTCGACCGTCCGAAACAGCTTGGAGACACTCGCTTCCCCTTCGTTTTCTGCGACATCTCCCCGGGCCAATTATCCGCAATTACCACACTCCCTTCTCCCCTCCCTTTCATTTTGTTAGGTAAAATAATGAAGAGTCGATTTTGAGTGTAACTTTCTTCGGTCACCTTTCCATTCAATCTGACTTTACAATTCAGTTGTTTGTAAGGCATGACATCAAGCCGATCGGGTGTAATGTCGTGATGGTTAGGCTGATGAAACGGCAGATATCCATGCTTCGATGGACCGGCGGGGCCTATGGTCATCGGGAAAGAACCAACACAAACTCGTGTCTCCCTAACAATTCTTTTTCATTTGTCCGCCTTGTCATCTTCTTCTTCCTCTTCTTTTCAAACTTATTTCCCGTTTCCCACCCTTTTCAACACGTCTTCAGCGGCATTTGGAGGTTCTGAAACATCGGCAGTACTGTTTCCTTTTCTTTTTTCAGTGGAACAATCTCTCCCTTATCTCCTACTTCTTCTTTGTTTCCTTTTTACGACGTGTCCGTTCTGCCACCACAATAGCTTCTTCTTTTTCTTCTCCTTTTTGCAGTTTCCGTTCCCTCCATTCATTTTTTGTGCCTCATCATGCCCATCTTTCTTCCTCCTGACAGTATCATAATCTGTCGGTCGTCGCCGTCAGCTTCTTCTTCTTCTTCTTCCATTTCTTCATCCCCCGTCATCAGCTTCGTCCACCCTCTCCATCATGTTAGTTATTCTTCGGTGCGCCTTTTCCCATCACATCAAACCAGCTTCGTGTTGTCGGCGTCCCGCATCTCTGCGTCTCTCATTTTCGCACACTGCTTCCGCTCCGTTATTGTACCGTACCCCTTACGTTTTACGCGCTTGCCTAGCAGCAGCCATCTCACGGCGATGGCGCCGACGACTTCGGAATCAGAATCACAATTGATTACTTATTATTTATTCACGCTTTGACAGTCAGGCCGGTGTCGTGTTTCTCTGAAGACTCCACGTCTTCTGTTTGTTATCAAAGACGCTTCCATCGGCCATAGAGACTGTTAACCTTGTCCCGTCCCCGCTCTCGGCCCCTGGCGCCGCGATTCCGTCGTTCTGATAACAAACTTTTCATTTTTCCTTTCCTCCCTTCTCTCTTCCTTTTCTCCGTCAATCATCAAAAAGGAGGTCAACTGAATATGTCCCACACCAGACAAAAAAGTGCAATTGCCCTTTTCGTTTTCTGCTCGAACGTTTCCAAAACATGGCCGAGTCGAAGATCGCTTTCTTTTGCAGGAATGATATAAACCAACCAGACGAAAGTGATGCTTCTACCGTACTTGGTAACTTTTCTGTTACTGTTCGTACCGGCCGTAACTCCATCCACGGCCAACATCTCGTCGTTGATCGAGGCTCTCGGCCCGAACAAACTATGTTCAGTGTATGATCCGTTCAAGGTCCTCCCCGAGAACAACAAGGTTTCCCTCTCTTCCCTTCTCTTATGACGCGACATTTCTCATTTCAGTTCCAAATCGGCGGCAGTTTCCCTCTTCACCAGGACGACTGCACCACTCTTCGACCCGACACTGTCCAAGAGATCGTCGCCATTCAGTGGGCGCTGACCCATTGGAACCAGAACGAGGAGAATGGAGATTGTAAACTCGGTAAGGAACGCATTCCAATCCATCTTCTGATTTTCAAAACAATACTTTCTTTCCAGGGCTCTACGCCGGTGATACCTGTTCGCGGTCCGCTGAATCGCTTTCTCAATCGCTTCGTTTCCTGGATTCAGTCGGATACCACGAGCCAAAAGAATGCAGAACTGAGACTCCCGGAGCCAAATTGCTTGGGCTCATTGCTCCAAAGGATTACGCTTCGTCGATGTCTCTCGGAAAGTTCCTGTCCGTCTCGGCGGTCCCCGTGGCTGCCTATTCGTCTGACTCGGTGAATGCACTTACGGAGCTAGATGTTGAGAACACGATTGCCACGTCTCCAACGATCGGAGTGTACGTGGAAGCACTGATCCGACTGATGAACCAAATGAGAAGTAACTTGGTGACTGTGGTGGATGATGGGTCTCAGAACCCGATTGTGAAAAGGTAACGAAAGCCGAAAGAGTTCGGAAGCAAGTGGCATTTTCAGAGTGATCTCCTACCTCCGCGATGCCGATATTTTCGTCTCCGAGACCATTCCCATAGATCATCCGTTCTTGGCTCAAGCCCTCGAGGACAGCGACTCTTCCATCGTGGTCAGTGTGCTCAACAAGAAACAGTTGACTAGGATCGTGCGTCATCCGTCCATCTACGCGATGGCCAAGATGTGGATATCGATACCGACGGAAGGAGAAGCTCTCGATGAGGCCGAGCAACTGGATGTGCTGCACAAGGACGCCAAGCTGGAGGTCATTGCACTGCAGCCAAAGTACAAAGAACTGCCCCAGTTCCGTGATTACTTCATTCGTGTCCTCCGCAACAACTTCAAGAACTATCAGCTGCTCACTTCGTACATCGAACAAGTGTACAACTGTACAAACGAAGACTGCAATCTGGACAAGGAAGTGATGATGAAGAACTACGTTCAGGCGAGAACAGCCGAGGCTTCCATCAGAATGACGTATGCTTTCGCCGCGGTCGCCAAGATCATCGGAGCGGACAAGGAATACGAGAAGACGTGCTCGCATGCTTCTTCCGAATGCACTGAACTCATCATGGAGACGTTGGAAACACTCGATTACGTATTCAGCAAACAAGATCCGCCGGAGTTCGCCGGTGAACGTTTGCAATTCTACAGAGGCAATGAGAACATCCTGCTCGCCTCAGGAATGCAGGTCGAAGCGATTGAGATCTACAATCAGGACGAGGAGCCAGTGACCGCCCGTCTGCTCAGTTTCACCACCGGATCGCCCCCAACTGTCATCATGTCGTCTCTGCGATCGGCCGACCAGAGGCTCCGTTCCATCTGTGCTCCGTATCGACCGTTCTGTGGGCAGTGCCCTAACCTCCAGATTGTCAATGCCGATGTAAGTGGGTCCGAATCCTTCCAGTCTCTAATATCTGTTTCCAGCATCACTTCCTGTCGATCCCTCGGCACTATCCTCTCTATCTGGTTGGTCTTTTCGATCTGCACAGTGGCCAGACATGCCAATCGATGGCTCACACCGACATCTCCCTTCCGATGGCATTCGTGCACACTGTCTGGACATTCAAACAGCGGTTCCCCCAACTCGGTCTTCTCAAGGATCTCGACTTTGGCGCCCTGCTCATCGACAGTTGCTCATCTGGAAAACAAGCGATCGAGTCTGTCGTCCGTTCGGAAACACAGTGTTTCCGTTTTAACCAGGCCGGTCGGAACATCACCATCGTGCCGAAATCAGTGTTTGGATACGCGAGTGCCCTTCACGGAGACTCTCAGGAATCCCTCAAGGGCTACTTCTCTTCCGGAGACACGGACGCCGCTCTTGTCTCCGTCGACTCCGAGCACTCTGCTCTTCAGAGATCTTTCACTGCTCTTCCGTCCTCCAGAAACCAAGCTCTTGCTCTTCTGAAACTGCTTAATCGCATGCAATGGCAATTCGTGACTGCAGCTCTAAGCGAGCAAGATCCAGAATCGCTTTCCCTGTTCCGCAGTTTCGAACGTCTTGCTCTTGATCGCGGAGTCTGTCTGGCTGAAGTCATTAACATTGGCGGATCTCGAATTGACAATGTCCGCAGCACCACTAACGTCACGGTCGTGTTCGCGACCGCCCGAGACGCGGCCGAGTATCTTATCTCATCTAAACCACGTGGAAACCATGTGAATGTCATGATGGGAGAAGCCCACGACTGGTATCTGCACGCGCCGAACAACAAGGAACAGTTTCCTGGAACAGTGTCGGTGCAGCCGAGGAACATTCTGTACGGAGACTTCCGTGAATGGCTCGAGACGACAACTCCACTCACACTCCCGGAGCTCTGGTATTGGTCGTACATCGAATCGCGATACGGATGTGCTCTGAGTCAGAAAAGCAAGGTGATCTACGGAAAGATGTGCACTGGGGACGAGCTGCTCAACATTGAATCTCTCGGTGAACTCTTCTAGCATCCTCTTTCATACAAAATTATATCGTTTCAGGTCGCATGACGAAAGCAGGATACTTGTCGCGAGGACTCGAAAGATTCCTTTTCGCGATGGACTCCGTTTACAAGAATCTGTGTCCTGCCCAAAACGGACTTTGTCTTGAGTTCTACGAACAAGGACGCAAGCAGATTCTGACTCAACTGAAGAAGACGTCGACTGAGGATGACGTGGAAATCTACGAGTTCCTTCCGGACATCAACAACCATTTCACGTACCACCTCATTGCCAACTGGACTATGACGACTGGGTTGAGAATGACAAACCAATACAGAAATGGAAATGGAATGTCAACGGAGAGCAAGTGTCAGCCACCGATGTGCAAGTGCTTCCTCGATGGCGACTTCTTCCAGGTAATATTATTCTATACTTTGAGAATGAATCCGTTATATCAGCGTCCATTGGATTCGTTCGTGTTCCGTCCAGATGAGCCGGATGGCGGAGGGCAAGC
This sequence comes from Caenorhabditis sp. 36 PRJEB53466, assembly GCA_946814055.1. Lineage (NCBI taxonomy): Eukaryota > Metazoa > Nematoda > Chromadorea > Rhabditida > Rhabditidae > Caenorhabditis > Caenorhabditis sp. 36 PRJEB53466. The sequence continues at coordinate 4,845,525 of CAMPFS010000004.1, read as the reverse complement.
GTCTTACATCAAGAGACAACCGGCATTCGGATCGGAGAAGATTCAGTACCAGTCAGTGCTGGAGCACATCACGACGGGCCACTGGAGGGACCACCCGCACAACTACGTCCTTCTCGCTCTCATCACAGTCCTCGTCGTCGTAGCTGTTGCCGTTCTCGTTCTCGGTATCATTTTAATCTATTTTCCAACCTTATCCCTTTTTCAGTTCTTGTCAAACTTTACCTTCGTGTCGTGAAAGGCAATCAATCTTTGGGAATCTCTTTGCTCATCGGAATAATCATCCTCTACGCCACCGCGTTCTTCTTTGTCTTCGATCCGACTGACTCGGTGTGCAGACTGAGAGTGATCCTTCACGGACTCGGATACACTATCTGCTTTGGTATTCCCAAAAATCAAATGTTGTTTCGACAAATGTTTTGATTTTCAGGTGTCATGATTGCTAAAGCAACTCAATTAAGAAACGCAGAGACGCTTGGCTTCGGCACTTCGATTCACATCTCCTTCTGGAACTACTGGCTCCTTCTTTTCTTCATCGTCGGAGTTCAGATCGCGCTTTCTCTCCGCTGGTTCCTTGAGCCATTCATGTCGACGATTGGAGTCATCGACACGAATGTTCAGAGAATGATGTGCACGATGGGAAAGTCAGTGCATCCTACTTGTTTTGCTCTTATGTAATCTGAGCCTTTACAGAGTTGAATTCGTGGTGTCCAACTTCTACGTGATGATCCTCATCTTCATGGCCCTCTTTATCAATCTGCTCAACCGAAACATCAAGAGGAACTACAAAGAGACCAAGTGGTTGCTCTATTCCACAGTCGGATGCTTCTTCACTTGGGTCGCCTGGATCACTCTTTACCTAGTGCTCGACCACGAGTTCCGAGACTCGGTCATCGTAATCGAACTGATTGCTTGTGGAACCATCCTGCTCGGCTTCCTTTTCGGACCAAAGATCTACATTCTTTTGTCCTATGAACCAGTTGTAGTTGCCTTCAAGAGAGACCCATTCCCGAATCACACTGATCTCTTCGAGAAAGGTTTATCTTTCCTCTATCAACCCAATTCAGCACAGCCTGTATTCAGAAGATGACCTCCCTTCGCAACGCGCCGTCTCACCCGCCTCTTCGACGTCTTCTTCTTCGAACCGTTCCTCTTCTGGATCTTCGTACACGTCTTCCTCCAAACGACCCGTGAATGCCGTCGGTCCATTGCCTCTGCACAAGAACGTTGAAGACCAGTCTCCAATATTTCACACCGTCATGAGAAAGAAGACGAAAGTTCGCCGATCGAACAGCGAACACGAAACCATCGTGAGTACCGTACCCCTTTCATTGTTGAAATGAGCCTTCTCAGATGAACGTCGGCATCCCGATGACGTCAGTGCCCATCATCAGAAGTCCGTCGGCGCGCGACGAGAAGATTCATCGAGTGGCGATCTCGCCCCCGCTCCGAGACTGAAACGACGCCTTCTCCGTTGCTGTAAATACCTCCACTCTCCCCCAATTCCCTCACCGAACCACATATTTGAGACGTGTATACTCCTTCCTCCTATCCTTTTACTATCCTATTTCCTTCCCTATCTATTGTTAGCTGACATATTCCACGTTGCTAGTCCAACTACTTATTCGCGGCGCCACGCCGTCTGAGATTCGATTCGTTCACAACCCCGCCACTCAATCGACAACTCTGTTGTTGCTCCAACTCGTTTATTTAAAATGAAATGAAATGAAAAATAAAATCTATGAAATTTTGCAATTGTTGAGTCATGCACACCGGAAAACAAGCGACGAATCGCTTCAATCACAGGAACCTCACAACTATGGAAAAGAAGAAGAGACAAAGGCGCATCACAATTTTCTCTCGAATAATAGAGAATCCGATCATATAACTCAAGGAAAAAAGCCATGCGCAAACAATGGAATGTCTATGATTATAAGACGGCAAGTGTGCGAACAATTATGCGAAATGGAAAGAGTGTGGAGCAATCAATTATTGGGATGGAGCACTCGCTTCCGCCTCTTGGAGAGCCGTCTTGAACGAGTACGGAACGAACGGATATCCGAGACCCAGGTAGAACTTGGACTGGAACTCGACCCTGAAATAGGTAAGGTTTTGAAGATAAAAGAGAATGGGGAATGGGCTGACCAATGAAGACGGAGGGCGTGGAGGAAAGCGGAAAGACCTTCCATCAGCACGAGAATGGAGATTGTGAGGACGAAGAAGATGAAGAAAACGACGTAGACAGCGATGAATCCGACGGTTCCGTCGATTCCGAGTCCTCCGGTAACGAACACCATGTGCCAGAGCACTTCAGAGAGCTCTGCAAACGGGGGAATAGAAGTTGACCACTTACGGGCGTGGAACTTACGGGCGTGGGCAAGCGAAAGAGCCCAGAGACGGAGGTAGGAGGCAGTGTGGGAAACACATCCGAGGACGTACTCAATCGTGTGAATGGCCTGATGCACCATGACATCTCCGAATGCCTCGTCGTGGTGATCTCCGCCGTGCCCTCCGTCGTGGGCGGCCTCTTCCTTCTTGGCTCCTCCGTTGATCACAATCTCACTGCTGTCAGAGACGACATTGGCACGAACGGTCTGAAAATAAAGATTGCATTTATGAAGACTTGTTTCCATTTTACCACGTCTCCATGAAGGGCCTTCTGTCTTTTCTTCTGCTCCAAAACATGATGGATTGGCTTTCCGAAGAGCATGATTGGAATGCAAATGACGGCGATGATGACAAGAACCATTTCGATAATCGACTGTCCTGGATACCATTGAGAGAGATAGCAAGCCTCGACTTCATTGTATGCTCCGCTGACTCCGTCCTTGACGAATCCGACTTCACGATCCTTCATCATGAACATGTTGATGAGACCTATGAGAAGAGACGGGGCACAGTGGGATCCCGGGTAGATCTGTCCGAAGACGGTAGTTTCCTGGACCCAGAAGAAGAGCCACTTGAGAATGATTTGGATGCAGAGGTAAATGAAGATGCAACCCATGAAGAGCATTTGCGGAATGAAAACGGTGAAGATATCGATCTTTGATTTGTTGTAGCTGTGGTTCAAGAAGGACAGAATGACTCCGAACGTCATCTGGGCGATTCCAAGAATGACGGACAGTTTCATTTTCAACGAGTTCAAGAAGTTCAACTTGTTCTCGGCAATGTTCCAGATAGGGTCAACTCCGTATGAGTAAGGTCCGGCAGCGTGATTGTAGGCCTGTTCCGGATTCAATTCGATTAGCATCTCCTTTCCGTGCTCCGTGTGCTCGATCCAGTAGTCCAGATCGGTCTGATTGTACGGGTTCTTCCAGCCACTTCCGAAAATGTCGAACGACTTGGCGAACAGATCATTGTAGACGATTCCAGCGTGAATGGAGAAGATACCCATGAGAAGGATGATGTAACGTCCTCCGAAGAACATGCTGAAGATCTCGTCCTTGATGTTGCGAGCGATGAGGTTCTTCTCTCGGATCACAAACCAGAGACCAACCATGAGCATGATGGCTCCGTGACCGAGATCTCCGAACATGCACGAGAACAGGAATGGGAAGGAAATGATGGTGTATGGGGCAGGATTCAGCTCGCGGTAGGTGGCGATTCCGTATGAGTCGACGATGCCTTGGAAGACCGCCGTGAACCTGTTAGTCTCATTGTACGTCGGTGGAACGACGGAGGTCTCCAGAATGTTCAACACTGGCTTCACTGAGGATCCGCTTCTCTCCGCTCCGACCTCAATTGCCTTACGGACGTCTTCAACGTGCTTCAGTGGAATCCAGCACTCTCCGACGAAGAAACGGCCGATTCCGTCGAAGGTGAACAGATTGAGCATGTGGTAGACAGTCTTGATCATCCTCACTTGCTTCAACCACTGGCTGTGATTGTTGGCGGCTGCTTGGAGCACGCGGTAACGGTGTTCGCGGGTCTGTCCGAGCACAGTCTGCAGATCCTGGATGCGTGCTCGCACGTCGTTGCGGGCCGACTGTCGTTCCTTGAATGTCTTCGGGCAGTTTTTGAACAGCTTCGCCTTGAATCCGTCGCACACTTTCTCAACGATGTTGCGCATGCGATCTCCTTTCAGGAAGACGATGAACACCGATTTGTGGACTTTCTCTCCGCTCGGCTCCTCCAATTCTTCCTCGATGTCACTGGAACGAATGTAGGCGGTGTGATGGCACGCACGCCAGAGAACACGTTCGAAAACATTCAATCTCTCGCGACGGATGATTCCGACCAAGTAGTTGACTGGTCCCTTGTCCACACGGATCGCTCCTTCCTCGTCCAGATTCTCAAGTTCCTCCTGAGCCTGATCATCGACTCCTCCTTGGAAAAACTCGTCCGTCTTGTCCAGAACGGCGTCCCATTCCTTCAAATCCATGAAGTTGGATTTGAGTTGGGAGTCCGACTCGTTCATGCTCTTCACGTCCTTCTCCAGCTCACCGAGAGTTCCTTCCAGAGTGTTGACTTCGGAGTTTGGCAGGATTGTGTAGTCCCCATTGTCCACTCTCCCGGCCACGACGATCTCATCCTTTACGATCTGATTCTCCAGGAATCTGAGCTTCCTCTCCATCTCATCGAAGCGGCGGATGTCCTTGACGAACGTTCTTTGGAAGTTGTTCACATTCGAATTCAACTGAAATCATTTTCCCTTTCATGTTTGCCCTTCTGGCATCACTTACATCTTTGAACTGCACGTACGGTTGCTTTCCGATTTCAGCGACAATGTTGAACGCGGCGTCCTTCTCCACGATGAGCTGGCAGAAGCGCATCTCCTCGGAGCGCATCAACGACCCCATCTTTTGTTTGTTTTGGTGGGCCTAACTATCTGCAACTCTCAATTAAAAGTATGTGAGTCAGAGTATAACAGAACGGAAGCGAAAAGAGACCAAAATATTTGACAAGGGGACTAATACTGTGTTTTCGTCGACCGTTTGCTCAGTGAGCACAATGGCTTGCGAGTTGAAAATGTTACTATTTGCCGCTGATTGGATTTTCGATTTTAAAGTGAACTTTTGAGTCCGCATCAAAAAATTTGATGCGATCAAACGAAGATCGAGTCGGTCGATAGAGAAAACAAACAGAAATAGGACGACGCAATGGAATGGCATTCCCACATATTGAAATGAATTTCCAGCAATTTCAGAAGGATGAATTCATACGAAAAAGAGCGTCTTTTGCGTACGAAACCAGACCGATTGGCCGCATGCAAATTGTTGCGTAGTCATAATCGGCCTGTGGCGAGTGCCGTCACTCGATTTCAATTTCATCGAAATTCAGGTTTTTGAAAGTGAAACGCAGCGGATTGATATGGATTGGATTGTGGGCAAGGATATCGCTCGGAGAGGAGAAGTCAAAGAGGCGAGAAATGAAACGACCCGGAAAGGTTTGCATGCTGAGAAGGCACTGATCGTATCGACAACTGGTTTCGGGTGAAGAGTATAGGTAAAAGGACGATGATGGCAGCGGCAACGGAGAGAAGAATGGAAAGCAAAACGATGGAAAGCAGTTAGCCGATGCAATGTTTCTTCTCAGAGGGGCGGAGTCGATGATTGACTGCGGTTACTTTACAGTCTGGGCTCTCGGAGTAGCTAGAGAGTGAGTCTACAGTAAACAAATAGAGTACACCTACAGTATTAGAATAGTTTGAAATGATTCTTCCCTACAAAGTTTATGAACAGTAAGACCTGAAAGTTTGAAAAGGAAAGTTACATGCTACTGTAGTAAACGGTTAGCGTTACCAGTAAGAGGATGAAACTGTCTGGCAAAGAATCAGTTCAGACAGTCTCCAACTGATCTTCAACCGACCGATCCTCCCGAGCGGGCTCGGAACCAGCGGGAGCTTCTCGGGACGAACAGTCACAGTCGTTATCAGTGATTGCTTTCCGGGCAGCCGCCTGACGAGCGAGTCTCTCGCTGATAACACAAGTGATGGGAGCGGAAGAGCCGTGGCGGACGGTCCTCTCTCCTGCCGTTTAGCCGACTTCTCGTAGCGAAAAAAGAAGATCAACCACTGGTTTTCGGCCGCGGGCGCGAATCGTCGGCCCCAAAGTCTCGTCGACGCCCGCAGTCTCTCGATCGCCGAACGATCTGCGCGTCGTCGATTCACGCGATGTTTTGATTCGGAGGAGGGCGACGGCGGTACTGTATTCGAATCAAAGAGTAAAAAACGAACAACGTCGGAGGCGCGGTGCGAATCGGATGCATGAAGTTTCGACGTCATTGTGACCGATAACTTGTTCCAATGCTCCGTTTCGCTGCGCAAATAATGCGATGGTCAGAGCAGAAAGATGCGTCCGTGCGGTGGTTTGCATTGGCCAGTCTCGATGCACTCCAAATCGCCCAGTCTTTTTTGTTTTGTTTAAAGAACAAACAACAGCAAAACTTCATTTAATTCGTGTATTCGGAATGAAGTGGAGTTTGTGAGGATGAGAGCGAACAGATTTGATCGGAAATGTGAGGAGTCAGATGGCGAAGTCGAGCATGATTTGTGTGATCACTCTCTTCAGATGCTCTTTCGTGATGACGGTGTCGCCCGTGTTGGCTGCGGTTTGAGCAGCTCGAGACAGAGTTTCCTGCAGCGATCGGCATTAAAAATGCTGGGAAGGATTAGTGGTTACTTGTGCGAGAATATTGACGAGGGCGGTGAAGGCGGCGAGAGCTTCTGGTTCCATCTCAAGCGGCGTTTTTCCACGACGAGCCACTGTGAGCATGGCTTTGACTGTGGACTGCTTGATTGGTTGGCTCATGGTGAAACAACTAGAAATTGATTTAGCAAATCTGAATAGGAAGCGAGCAAATAATCGTGAATTCATCAGAAAACACATTGAGAACGTAGAAGAGACCAAGAAAATGAAAAGTTCATTCAACATAACGGGAAAAGAGATCACAAGGCGGTTCCGATTACATTGAGAGGGAAAGCGAGTTTATTGGGTTCGGTGTAGGGCACATCAATGGACGCGAGCAGCACGGTCAGATCCGTCTTCAGTTTATTCACAGTGTTCTGCTGCTTTTCCATCAGATTCTTGAGCATGTCTACCTTCCGATCGCACACTTTAATCGCATCCTGCAGTTTCAACTCCACGAACACCTCGTCGCTCAGCTTTACAACCACGTGTTTCGTGTCTCGTCTGCAAGAGAAACGCACTTTTCCTGACACCAGACCGGCCAACTCACACTTCTATGTTCATGAATATTTTCTGACCCAAATCCGTTTTTCCTTCCATGACACGTGGAGCATCTTGCTGAAATCATTCAGATTATTCAACGCGGTCGCATGAAAACGAACCAAAAGTCTCTGGCACGTGAACTTCAGCTTTGCGTATTCTTCGCACTGCGTTTGCATTGTTTTGAACGCATTCTCTTCGGTTGCAATTCTTGGATGAATTACTTTTCTGTAAAGAGAATGCATTCAGTGAAGAGCCGAAATGATCTCACTCTGCCAGTTCATCCAAATACTGCGCGTACGCTTTTTTCGCCTTCACAAAGTCTTCCATTATCTGAGAACAAATGGAAATTTCGGGTAGACAGACGACTGTTTCGAGATAATTCCAGGTTTGAAACCGTTTGATACTATTCGAATGAAAGCGTTGATGATAAAACCGAGCTTTATTTTGTACATGAGAGTGTGTATTAAATTGTGGAAAAATGTTTATTCGGCAACAAAATCCGGACGACGGAATTTGGCAATGACTAGCTGGAAGGAAGTGAAAACGTTCTCAATCTCCGCTCGATCCTGAATATAAATTTATTCTCGAAAAGTGTAAATTTACGTTACCAAGTTGTTTCTGTATTTGATATCCTCCAAATGATGGTTTCCGTTCATCATTGGAGCCGCCTGCACGAAAAGAGTCAGCTTGCGTTTCACCTCTCCGTAAGAGCTCTTCTCGAGCATTTCTGCACAAATGTCGGCCACCACCGACTTCACCATATCAGGTATGTGACTTTCGTCGATCATCTTTTTGAACTCTTCCGGGCACTCTTCCTCCGGATCCGGCAGCTTTGCATTCGAGTACGGTCTCAGAATGTAGTAGAACTCGTGCAACTGCATGAGCATCTGATGTCTGAGGAGAGCGACGACGAGCTTCGCCCGAACACCCTGCTCCTGCAACGAAAGGTTCGATCGGATGAAAGTGTCCAGTCGGCGGGGCGGGTTGAAGTGGGCGAGCCCCGCTGCCAGATGAATAGTGGTCCCGAACTGAACGGCAAACTTCTCGGCCATCCTTAAATTGGCGCTAAAGATTATTCTTGCCTTGGCATTCTTACTTTTCGAGATTTTGAGGACTAGTTGCTGAAGTATACACGTTGGTGTTACAGAGCGGAAAAATGAGGATGGCACGCGTCCATTGAAGAAGGTGACGGATGATCATGAATACTTCGAAGATTGGGATGCCTGACGCAGTGGACATGTCCAGAATAGAGCGATCCGGACTGCAATGGCTCAGAAGCTTGGCCACAATCGGATTAGCGTCTGGAGTCGGCCAGACGTCCTCCAACAGAAGGATTCCGTGGTAAGGCCTGAAATAGTTGTCATTTCTATTAGCGCCAGTGTTTGTGCTCACTTCATTCGTCTGACAATCTCATCGATCTCTTGTCTTCCCTTCGGAACAACACTCAGTCTCGACAGTGCATGCGCTTCATCGCAGAATCCGAGTTCGATAAAGTCGATGAGATATTTCTGAAATGATTGTATCTCTGCCTGCTTCAGTGCTCATTGCTCACATGAATATTTCCTCGGGACCGCACTTCGTCGTACATATCGATTAGCGGCTGGACCATGAAACTCAATCTTGCAAACTCCGCCAACGGATTGTCGCTGGCTTCTACATGATCGGCGAATCGATCTTCTCTTTCAAGGAACCCGAAGTAGTCCTGAAGCATTACGAGACTAACTCCGATCTTGTTGGAGAGCGTCTGATAGGCGGCCGCCGTCTGTCCGTCGCATCCCGGTTTCAGAGCGAAAATGATGGACAATTGGGACTTGGAGTGGCTTTCAGCGCCTCTCGTGCTCCACAGCTTCGGCCATCCAACGAATCTCTGATTGTTGATTTTCATATCGAATCCGTCGTTGCACGCGACTTCTTGTGTCTTAAATGCGACCGCCAGCTGGCCGAGAGACATGTCGAACTCTGTGTCGCCGACTCCGAATCCAAACGTCTTCCTGCAAACAAATGATTGGAGAATTATTTCGGATCTAGGGCAACTGACTCGACGAGGCAAGTTCGATTCGGTCTGTTCGATGGGCGAGTGGTAGTCGGCGGTGGCTCTGAAACGTTTTGTCAAATGAGAAAAGGGAAGGAGCGGACGGACGGGCACTTTTGGGAGCGGGCTTTCTGAACGGATGGATTGAGAGGATCTTGTCGCCACTTCCTCCGGCGAAGAAGCACATCACACAGCTGAAATGGCTGCGGATCTGGGAATTACGTGAGGGAAAACTCACTGGAGGTAGCACTCGGTCATGCAATCCACCGGCATCGCCATTTTCGGCTTTTCGTACCTCAAAACTGTTATTTCACGTTTCCCGTGCGCTTTGAATGAGGAAAATGTTACGGGAGATAACGTTTGGATCAGTATTTAGGGAACACATGCACAGAGAAAATATCTTCTTTTTTTCAAAGCTGAAATATAAATTGTGCACAGGCAATAAAAATGAACAAAAACAGATGATCAATCGTGCTCAACGACAAGAATATCATTGTCTCCGGAGGGCGAATAGTAGCCGAATTCGCGTAGGGGGTTGTCCAGTTCGATTCGATGCTGTTTGGCTTTCTCGGTCATCACCAGATAGAGACGGACGGCCGAGGGACTCGGAATTTTGAACAAGCGGGCCAACTGAAAGTAAAAGAATAGTTTCTTGTGACGCTTTTCCTCTGATGATCTACCATATCTCTGACTTTCTGGACACTCATGACCAACGGAAGACTTCTAGTTTCCACTCGGTTCCCACACTCAATCCTTATTTTCACAACCATCAGTCCCTTTTTCGCCGTGTCGATTGTGGGCTCTCCGTGGATTGCGACCAGCCGCGTGATGTCCTCCGAGTGATCCTCTTTTTCTTGGATTGCCGCGTATTTATTGATGAACCTGATTTCGGCGGACCTTCTTTCCACCTCGGTAACATCGAATCTGTTCAAATCGATCAGACTGCTCAGTTTCGCAATCACCACTTCGTACGTGTTGATTCCTTTCTCGGCTTCCAACTTTTTGCAGTCGAACAATAACTGTTTCAAATTTTTGAGAGATCGAAGTGCGTTCACACTTCTCCATTTGAGTATCAAATTTTTTCGGAGATTGAGATATTCTAATCGCGGAAACTTGGAAGACCCGTCAAATTCGATCAGAGATGTGATTCCACAGTTGGCCAATGACAGGTGTATCAGATTGGGGAACGATCCTTCGATGGAATCAATGGATCCCAGCGGATTGTCCTCGAGATCTAGCGAAGTGAGACGACTGGCAACGGAATCCGAAACGGAAAACTTTGAGAGGTCATTTCCGAATGCGACGACTTCAGAAGTTGAGGGAAACCTTCGCAGGACCGAATCAATCTGAACATAGAACATTCGAATTTCGAAGGAGTTCAGCTCCTCTCCCACTTACTGAGCTTTCGGAAAGTGTGCATTCGCTGATCATCAGCTTTTTGCAACTTTTCGAATAAACGGAATCCTCGCCATTCTCCGAATCACCGTCGTCGTTTTCAATCAGTTCGTTCATTCGATTGCGTCTGTGAATAATTGGATGTCGAACACCTCAATGTTTGTGGGGTTACCTCAGGTTCAGTTCTTGTATTCGAGGAAAGTGCTGAAGAATCTGTCTGACCGTTTTCCATTTGTACAAAAGGTTTGCGTATAAATTCAGTTCACGGCATTGCATAAATTGAGGAGAATCGATTGGAGGTGGCAGTCCGACGGAGCGGTTGTCGAGAACGATGTTGATGAGTTTTTCTATGTTGCTCTGTTTGGCGGTCGTCTGTGCCATCCCGATTAACTCGATTTTTTTCGACGTCCTTGTTAATTCAATCTCATTTTCCACACTTTCCCCTTTCACGTATCGGTCTCTGATTTCGAAGAGCAAATCGGTCGGCGCTGGAACGATCTCCGCTTTCATCAGAGAACCGCCCGTTGGATGCCTGAAACCACAGATCACGTTCAAAGCGAAAGTCCGCCGGATTCACCTAGTCTGAAAGTAGCGCCGTCCCTTGACGCTGCCGTCGTGCTTTCCTCTGCTCGCTTCGTCCCATTCCAGTCCGACCCATCTCTGCGTTCCGTATCCTTCCACTTCTCCGATGTATCGAACTGTGGCTGTGTGCGAGTCTATCCGTACACGCTGTCCGACTTCCATCTCAAATACCAAGCTTATTTTAGAAATTCTCGACGGCTTGAACTACTTCGGGGATGTTCGAAGATAAAAAGAGTTGTGTGCAGAGGGATCATTCCAACATTATCAAATATTTACTCCCAAATGCATGCAATAAAATAGGACTAGTAATCGGGTATCAGATATGACAGAGAGAACTTATCACAATGTACAGAAATATTATGCGCGCGGACTGGCATCGGAAAGAAATCAGTGGTCTCTTTGGTGACTAGATTCGTGATGAAAGTGCGTTAGCCTCGGGGTGGAAAATACATAATACTACAGAGCACCGAACTCTAAACGGGTATTCTAGAGAAAGTGTATGAGCGAATGAGTTAGGTTGGCGTCAGTTCGTTCGGATCAAAGTGATCGGTGGTGAGGAAGACGATGAAGAGAAGGGCGGTTCCTAGGAGATCACCCAGAGCAGTCAGATATGGAATCACCGAGTTATCGGGGTCAATCTTCCATTTCCACAGTTGGGCGACCAGATATTGACAAACGAACAGAAGAACCATCACCTGAAATTAAAATTCTAGCAGGAAAAATGTTTTAATTAATGTTTACCTGGAAGATGGCAGCGAGCATGTAAAGACTGGTGAAGAGCGGTCCGTGTGGAGAGACGTTGTCCTTGGCTGCGATGGTAAACAACTGGATGAGGAAATTGAAGCAGATGTGGCCAGGAACGACGAGAAGGAGAAGGACGCGGGCGGACCGAGAATCCCACTCCTTCGAGAAGAACGCCCTCTTCACACTTGTGAACCGACTGACAACCCAGCCGTTCGGCATCTCTCCGATCGCAGCTGCCTTGTGGAAATACGTGGAAAGTCTGCTGGCCTGCACTGCCGCGAGATTGCCACCCACACCGTTCAAAACTGGTCCATAAGTGCTCAGACTGTGATATTTTCGGACGGCTGTCTCCAGAATGAATCCTCCTCCGCTGCTGATCAGCATGGACATAATCACAGGTGTCCATCCGTTGTACAATGTTTCGCGAGTTCCCTCGTTTTCGTTGGCAACCTTCGCATAGAACGGCAAAAGTAGAAGGAATACGACAATGACGACGCCGTTGAGCCAAGACTCTGTGTTATGTGCCTTGAGGAAAATTGATCCGAAGAAGGCGAGGACACTGAGAGTTGTCAGGTCTCCGAGGGATGCGGCGATCGGAGTGGCTACGTTGTCCGGATTGATGTTGTGTTTCCGGGAAGTGATAATGACAGCTACCATGAGCAACGAGAGCACCAGAGAAGCGCTACAGGCGGTGGCCAGACTGCTCGCACACATAAGAGCTCCATGAGCCCAGTCGATTTCACCACTGGGAATGAAGGCGAGGGCGGCAGCAAAGGCAGAAGCTAGGAAAGCCACGACCGTTGCCTGAACTTGCACTAGTGCCAGGTTGGCGACAATGACGTCTTTTCTCTGTTTCGAAGAATCCAAGTGTCCCAGATTGGCCTGTAAAATGACTGATATGGACAAAATGGCACAGATTGGCGTACGAGTGTGGAGAGTCTGCTGGCCAACGTCATTTCCAGATTGCCTTTCAGCCCGAGAAGAGCGGGGACTAGAATGAGAATCTCAGGAACTTCTTCGAAAAGTGGCCAAGTGACCACAACCGAGAGCACGAGACCCGCGCAAACCATTCCTATTCCAGCAACCACAAAAGGAAATAGAACCTGCAAATAAAAAAATGAGATTCGTTTGGACAAGGAAAAGTACCTGGAAAAAGAGCACATAACTCGATTCGGCTGGAACGATGGACATGTTGACAAGATCGTTGGACGGATCGAACGATCTCTGCTTCAGATTCGAAGATTCGTTCCTGAAACGAGAGCTGGATCGTGTAAACGGCTGAACAAGTTTGATTGCGGAGAATATCGAAACACGGGCGTTTTCACGGCAAACACGGGCGAGAACTGTCAAAACGGGCCTTATTGGGTCGTCGTGTAACCTCAGCCATTGATCTATTTGTTTTATGAGCGGAGAGAGGACCGACACAAGCGGATTTGCGTGGAGGTTAAACTGATGCGACACACCGTGGCCATGATTTTTGAAAACATTTTTTGACGCGGGGGAACCACATTTCGTTTTAATGAGATTTCTGTCACCGAATTTCAATTCCATAATGTAAATGAGGACCAGTTTCCCCCCATACCGATACTTACAGAACTCTTGAAAGGACACTTCCGCCAGTGGCCGCCTCCGCGTCCATCGACTTTCCGACATCTTCGAGTGCAATTCCAAGTTGATCGAAACTCGTCAGTCCCTGGAATTCAGATGAAACATTTATAAGATGCGTCTAAAGCCCTCACTTCATGGACCGCCGCCTGATAATCTTTCTTCCCGTCCCCTGAGCCACCGCTTTTCATCTGAACAAAATTTGAGACTCGGAAAGTCAAAATATCAAGTTTCGTTGAAAGATAAACGTCCAGAAGATGACTGGAAGCTTCTACAGAACTTACAAACAGTTCATAAAAGTTTATTAATGATATCATTGAAAAGGAACGGGAAAGAACAAGGCAACTACACTATAAAAGGGAGAATTGAAAGAGATCCACCAGAATGGAGGAGAAAGGGTTCGATACCAGTGGGCATGGACAACGAGTATTCTAGAACAATTCAGTGGCGCTGCTTCTTCTTCTCGTCGTTGCTTTTTGTATTGTAAGTTTCTTTGTCCGCTGGCTCAATGTTCCGCTCCTCGGCCCACTTTGCGAGATCACGACGCATCGCGTATGCGTCTTCTCCGTCAGCATAGTACCTGAATGTTTTACTTAACGGATAAACATATTCTTTGAAACTAACTTCGGCTCGGTATCACAGATTTCGAACTTGAGGGTGTTCTTGTAAAGGTTCAGAGCAGCACGATTGGAGACGCGAACGTGAAGCGACACGTACTTGGCATTGTAAGTTTCGACCATCGCTCTCGCGGTTTGATCCATCATCTTGTTGGCCAACCCTAAAAATTTAAAAATAATGGCGTCGTACAGTTGTGAAGACACACCCAAGCGTCTGTAGGATCTCTTTACGGCAAGCGAGGTGATATGTCCGTGTGGTTCCTCTCCTGGATCCTCCTCCATCTTGGCGAGAACATATCCAACGACATTTCCCTAAGACCTTACTTGCTAACAAGTATCCTTGAAAAACTAATTACCTTATGATCCTCCGCAATATAGGAGAGCTGCGGCCAGGAGAGCGCGTGGTAGAAGTAGTACTTCATCTGATAATTCTCCGGCAGACACATCAGATTCGCATTCTGCATGCTCAGCAAATCGTCCACACGAGCACACCGGATGTTCATTGGGGACCTGGAATGACAGTTGTTCAAATTTCAAAAAATGAAACTGTTAAAACCGAGAGAGAACAGTGAGAGACAGGTGAAACCGATATCGATTGAACGAAAAAAGTGTGATAACCAGTTTTAGAGAAAAAAACAGTCAAAAAGACTAGATTTACGCAATTAAATCCGGTTATTCATTGATTTTTCGGGAGTTGCTGGGTGTCAGGCCAGTTCAGCCGCATGCGGCTTAAAGGCGCACGTATTTATTCGGCATTTTCGTGGCGAGACCAGCGGCCGTTTATCTGCGTTTTTCGAATTTTCGAATATGTTTTAACACTAAATCGCACCCTATTTAGTCATTTTCAGTATTTTCAAACCGTGTTTTGTACAAAAAATGAAAGAAAACAATTTAACTGTTTTGTTTACAACTAGAGTCCGACGTTCAACAGCTTCTTTACTTCTTTACTCGATTTCAATTCAATTTTTTATTGTATTTATTTTTAGGTAGTATCAACATGGGTTTCGATTCACCTAGAGGACGTGGAGGCGGAGGTAATTTTTAAAGTTGTACAAAATATCAAGAAAATATTTTTCTAGGCTTCCGTGGCGGACGTGGTGGAAGCAGTGGATTTACCCCGCGAGGAGGCGGCGGCGGATTCCGTAGCGGTGATAGAGGTCGCTCTCCAGGAGGTTTCCGCGGAGGCGATAGAGGACGATCACCGGGAGGTTTCACTCCGAGAGGTGGTGGTGGTTTCCGCGGAAGTGATAGAGGAGGTGGCGGTTTCCGTGGAGGCGACAGAGGACGTTCTCCTGGAGGCTTCACTCCAAGAGGCGGATTCCGTGGACAGAGCGGAGATCGTGGAGGCTTCCGTGGACATAGCAGTGATCGCGGAAGCTCGCCATGGCGTGGAGGACGTGGTGGAGGAGATCGTGGTGGTGTCTCTTATCGCGGCAGAGGAGATTTCTCCGGAGGATTCAGAGGTGACAACAAGTTCTCACCGAGAGGAGGCGGCCGTGGTGGTTTTACTCCACGCGGACGTGGCGGAAATGATTTTTCTCCTCGTGGTGGACGCGGAAACTTCCAATCGCGTGGAGGCAGTGCCAATCGTGTCGGCTTCAGTGACAAGAGAAAGAAGTTCGGCCATGACGACGACGAAGAGGAACACGAAGGTATTCCGTTTCGATTTGTAAAGATAAATATTTTTCGTTATACCAGAAGTCCCTAAGAAGAAGTTCGCTGCCACTCCGTTCGCAAAGCAACCAAAGAACGATCAGTCGTCTGACGAAGATGAAGAGGACGAAGAGGAGAGCGAGGATGAGCCAACACCAGCAAAGAAAGTGGTGAAGGGAGCTCTCGCTGCTGCTGCGGAAGACTCGGATGACGACGAGGATGATGACGATGAGGAAGAAGGTTCGAGTTTGTTTTAGTATCAGTTTCTTTATAGTTGCTTTAGAATCCGGGACTGAGACTTCACCAGCCAAGAGAGGTGTGCCCTCAGCTGATGACGACGAAGAAGAAGACGAGGAAGAGGTTGAGGTTGAAGACGAAGAAGATGAGGAGGTAGGAAACAGAATATCTTTAAAATCTCAGATTATTAACATGGTTCTTTTCAGGAGGAGGAGGATGAGCAGGAGACTGAACCAGTTACAAAGACTCCATCTCTTAAGAGTTCTCTGAAAACAATCGACTCCACCAAGGGGAAACAAGTCAATATTGCGACTGTTGCCACTCCGACAACTGTTGACAAGAAGGCTCCATCAACACCACATCCCGCCAAGAATGCTAAGGGTCTGTCTGGTGCCGTTCCAGTCTTGAAGTTCGACGACGATGAAAGCGATGAGGATGTTGAAGAGGAAGAAGACGAAGAGGAGGAGGAGGAGGAAGAAGAAGTGGTTGCGGTCAAAAAATCTCCGGCGACGAAAGGATCTTTGAGCCAAATAGCCCAAGCGATTCAAGACAACAGCGACGAGGAGGATGAGGAAGACGAAGAGGACGAAGAAGAGGAGGAAGAGGTCGTGCCAGTCAATAAAGCTCACGCCGTTAAAGGTTCTTTGAGCCAGATAGCTAAGGCTATCCAGGAAGATAGTGATGAAGAGGATGAAGATGAGGAAGAGGGAGATGAAGAAGACGAGGAGGAAGAGGGTGATGAGGAAGACGAGGAGGAAGAGGTGACTGAAGTTGATGTCCCTATCATCAAGTCAAAGAACGATCTTCTGAAGCAGATTGCTGCTAATCGTGCTGCTGCCTCTGCTGCCGTCGACTCCGATGAAGAGGAAGAAGACGAGGAGGAGGACGAAGAGGAAGAAGAGGAAGAGCCAGTGGTTAAGAAGCCGATTAAAAGTCCAGCTGCCAAAGCACAAACGCAGGCACCGAAGGTTGTCGAGAAACAAGGTCTGAAGAGAAAGATTGAGGAGCCTACCGTGACTTCCAAACAAGTCAAAAGCGATGGTGCATCCATTGTCGGCGAAGAGGAAAGAAGACGACAGGAGAGAGATTCCCGCTCATTGTTTATCAAGAACATCCCGAAAAAGGCAAAAGATGAGGAAATAACTAGTCTCTTGACTGGACTTGACTCGTTCCGCCGCAAGAAAAATTCTAATTTCGGATGGATTGTCTTCAACACTCTTGCTGACTGCAAGAAGGCGCACGCTACTCTCGCGAAGGCCAAACTGCAAGACGGGAAGTCGCTTTTTGTCGATTTCTGTGGCGCTTCTAGCCAGTCCGAAAAACACCGTATGTTTTATCTTTCAATTTCTCAATCAATTTCTGCTTTTCAGACGACGAACGACCAATCAACCCTCTCCAAATATTTGTCAACGCGTTGCCAAATGCTTGCAGCAAGACAGATCTGAGCAACATCTTCAGAGCTGCCACTGATATCAAGATCATCACCCCAAACCGTAACCCAAGCTCCAAAAAGAAGGCTTTCGTTACCTTCGGAACCGAAGCTGATGCGCAGGCTGCTTTTGCCAAGTCGAATGGCTTGCGTGTGCACAATCAACTCGTGGACGTCTTCTTCGCTCGTCAACCAGAGAACAAACTTGCGGTTGCGAAACCGAAGCTTGTCCACTCCAAAAAAGAGGCGGCACCAGCTCCCCAGAAGAAGGTTGTTCCGAAGGTGGCCGAGTCCTCGGGCGACGACAGTGAGGAGGTTGCCTCGAGTGATGAGGGAATCGAGGAGGTTGTTGAGGAGAAACCAATGATAAATAAAGTTCAGAAGGCAAGTTTAAGAAATTCAAGAATAGCCTTTCAATGTATGATTTTCAGGTGGCCCCGAAAGCGGCTCCACGTGTTCAACAAAAGAAGCCACAGTTCAAGAAGGCTGGTTTCAAAGGAAAGAAGTAATTCACTACACTTTATCTAACTAACTATCCATATTCTCTGTTGTTAGAACTGTTAATTGACATCAAACTGTCGAATTTGCATTCTTTTTTTTCATTTTATACTGTTGTTGATTTTATTGTTCTTTTCGCACGCCGTAGCAATCCCAATTGTTGACCCACAGTGTTTTTCATTGTTGTTAATTGCCGCTATCCGAGGAAGTGGTTTCATCAATCTGCTCAGTGCATCTCAACGTTGACGTTTCGAATGTTTCCGTTTCTGTTAAAATGAATAAACCGAAAAAGAGGTAATTGTTCTGTTTTTTTGAACTACTGATATGCTGTTGGCATGTAATTGTCTCGAAAAGGTCACGTAAAAAGAGAAGTTCACGTGGAAAAACGAAAGAAATGTCACGTGAGGTCAACGTATCGCCACGTGGCCTTATGGCCCTTGAGGGGCATGGGCGGGCCAGTTTTACCCATATTCACCATGGATAACCACGATTGCTTTCTCACCCCGCTTCAGCAGAAATTCCTGCAAATTGTATGTTTCAGCGCTCTTTTTCTCGTCTCATCATATTTTCCAGCTT
This sequence comes from Caenorhabditis sp. 36 PRJEB53466, assembly GCA_946814055.1. Lineage (NCBI taxonomy): Eukaryota > Metazoa > Nematoda > Chromadorea > Rhabditida > Rhabditidae > Caenorhabditis > Caenorhabditis sp. 36 PRJEB53466. Next base: position 4,826,991 of record CAMPFS010000004.1, on the reverse strand, counting down.
TCGGATTTCAATAAAGACCCGGAATCGATGCATATTCAAGAAGAATGCGGTCAACTGGATGTGCTCACCTCGTACTTTCGAATGCTTTTGCTCGAGAAAGCACGTCTCTTGCAGTACGGACAGGCGAACTTTGCCATCCATCTCATTGATGAAGGTGCGTGCTTCAGAAGGCACTTTCTCAAAAAAAGCAATTTCGCTTTCAGAAGTTGGCCGACTCTTCATGGCTCCAATCTCCATGTCCGATGTCGGAATTCTCGAAAAATGCGGTCGTCGATTCGTCGGTTTGGGTGCAGCTTCCGTCGATTCGGAGGACTCGATGCATTCTGGCGACGACGAAGTCACTCTGACAGAGAGCATCCGGATTCCTGTCGAGACGTACCCCACCTACAACTTCATCGGCCGAATCATTGGTCCACGCGGAATGACTGCGAAGCAACTCGAGAAAGACACCGGATGCCGCATCATGATTCGCGGAAACCATTCCAACAAGACCTACGGACATTCGTCGCTAAAAGGAGACGCAAGTCAAGAGTAAATGATTCAATCCAGTGAAAACGGGTTGTTCTTTTTCGAATTCCCTTGAACGTGCAAGCCCTTTGCCAATCTCCTCGCCATCAAACTTCTTGCATAAAACTCGTTCACGGCCCATTTATCTTTTGCTCGTTTCAGCTCGATTGACTTGCCACTCCGCGTCATCATCGAAACGAGCGGACCTCGTCGTGAAGCGACTGCTCGTATCTCGGAAGCGCTCAACGTCGTCAACTCTCTTTTGATCCCTCCACCAGATGGTCGTGACGAGCTGAAACGCAGACAACTCGTTGAACTCGCCATCATGAACGGCACATATCGACACTCGTCCTCCTCGAAAACCGACCACAACTAATCCGTTCACCCAACCAGTCATTGTTTTCCCATGTTTTATATACTATACTTTCTAGTTCCCTCCGAGCCCGGAATAAAACCCATGCATAAATGTTTTCGGTGTTTTTCGGAGCCGTGTTCGTTAGCGGACGGGACACACAAAAACGTCCCAGCTAAATACAAAGGGATTTAATTATTTGATACGAATAACGGGGTAATTAGAGGGGGCAAACGAACACCGCAGAGGGCGTGAGAATCTGCCCACTTTCGGCTCAGTTTCCCATTCCGTATACGAATTGGAAATGTCTTCTGCAAAGCAGGAAAACGAGAACGAATAAATAGTTACAGATTGCGTCAGTTTCTGTGCGGATCGGCTGAAAACAGCAATTACAGAGGTGTGTGAGCACTCGGCGAATCTTACTTTTCGCTTTCGGTCCCATTAAAAAGATAAACGAAGCACGAATAATATGATATGTGAAGCGGGCGAAAACAGAAGAAGATGCGGCACGCACACTTTTTGTTTGAAATGAGAGCCGCCCGCCAACTGTTCATGTTCTCCTTGATGAGAAAACGTTTTGTCTTTCCGAGTATTTTTGGCGATTCTGACGTCCATTCCTACGTACTCTTGCCCGGATTGTCAGGTGAGTTCCAGCGGCGGAAATGACACGATTAGTTTGAGATGAGCACGGCACAGTTGGTATGATTCAATGCCTCGTTTGCTTTTGTTTTCGAATCTGACACACTTCTAACTACAAGTTTTTGTGTCCTCCGCAGAATTCTGTCGGCAACATCTCCGGAGCACGTGGAAGTGTAGTCCGGATTTCGGCTCAAATGAGTTCACCGATCAATCATATCTTGACGACTCTTTGCTCTATGCCTTTCGCTTTTTGCTCACTCATCTCAAACTGATTTGTTCACCACAAAGATGATTTCTCCGCCATTGTTTATTTTTTCGAGTACTACAACTGGTTCTCGGTTATTGGCCCCCTTCAGCTGAAATCTAAACATTTTCTGGTCATCTGATTCGAATTGCACACCAAAATAAATGCTTTTTTTCTGGAAGTTCTGTGCAAATTGGGTCGGGGATGCACCCACTTCGTACCGACCGGACTTCCTCATCGTTTTCGCATAAAACTCTTCTGCAACTCCTCGCCCTCCTCCGGGGAGTCGTTGTCTCTGTGAGGGTGTCTGTCGAATGAATGGCTGCTATTCCCGTCCCCACGTGGCACTTTATCTTTCCTCTTTCGTCGTCATTTGTGAACCCATCCCTCTCGTTTCGTCTCCTCCTGCCCGTCACGAATTCGGTGTTGACAATAGAAGAATGTGCATTCGTTTCGGTCTTACGTATCCGCGTTAAGCAGCCATCACAGTGTTTATGTTCCCACGACATTCGGCGCCGTCCGCACCTCGTTCTCCGGTCTCCTCGGGGAAGTGGATGCAGAAGCCGGCGGTGTGGAGCCGCCCGTTTTCCCGCATTCATGAACCTCTGAGCACGGTGTCATGCGACAAAAAGGTGCAAGTGGTGGGAAAGTAATTAGAGTGAGTGCGACGGCCGGATATTGGAATGACAGCAGGTACGTCGAGTTCATGAGTCAGACATGATTAATGTCTGCGGGACTTTGTCTGCTACTTCATTTAATTATCTCCCCAATGACTCCTCGCTCCATACTTCTTCATCTCCTTCTTTTATCCTCTTCACTTGATCAGGTGATTCTTGATGCGTTCATCATGAAATTCTTTTCGAATTGCACTTTATCCGCAGCATACGTCCACAGGAAAACCTTATAATCAGAGAGTCAACACCCGAAAGTACGCGAGATTTGATAGCGCTCCTTCGGTTCCGCCCCTATTCCCAGCACGCTCTTCTGATTTGTTGTCCGTGCCCGCTCTTCCATTTTCCAGTTCCCACGTCTACCTTTGAGCCATTAATTCGGTACGCGATTCCTTCTCTCATTCTTTTCATTCAGCGATCCGGAAGCAATCGAGCCCGTCCTCCATTTGCTCTCCTCATCCGTCCTTTTCATTCTTCTTCGTTTTGCTCCCTCCCACTCCTCCTCATCCGTTTCTTCTTCTTCTTTTTCCGTTTTTTACCCAACTTGAATTTGTTTTGTTTCCCCCGCACAGGTGATAGGATGATTGACTGCTCTCGCATCTCTCTCTCTCGCATCAATCACATTCCACACACTCACATTTTCGTCACCTAGTAGTTCGATCGCATGTGCTCAGTTTCCGATGCTCAATGGTCTCCATCTGCTTCTAGTCCATTTGATGGTTATGAGCAGAAGCCACCGTAATGGTTCGGGGCTCTCACTCGTGCGTTTGTATGCTGTCTGCTTTCCTTCAATTCTTGATGCCTTTTTCCACTGAAAAGGTAATTACGCAAAGACGTTAATTGCGATGACAGCAGTGCGGCCTTCCGTCGTATTGAGAATGGACTTCTGGCGGTCGGGCTCTTCGGTCGCCGAACCTCCCGGAAGCACTCAAGTTCCCCCCGGCATTCCTCCATAATTAATTCTCCGAGCCACACTTTATTTTCCATCTTCGGTGCGTCTCCGATTCTCGTATTCCATTTGCAAAACGAAGAAGAAGAAGGCGTCGTAATGCGATAACTGTTCATTCCTGAAAATTAGGAGGGAGCAAAACATGCTCGTCTTCCGAAATTTGCAGTGCGCCGACGTTTTCTGAATTATTAATGACCACCCAAATTATGCGCATCATCTCGATTACACATCTGTATCCCCGCTGCTCCTCCTCCTTTTTCGTCTTCGTTTTCGTCCAAATCCTTCACCGTTCTAATCTTCTTCTTCCTTTCTCTTCTGCTTCTTCTTCTTCTTTCTTTCTCTTCTTCTTTTCCTGAATACAAATGACTGATCCGTTCGGTTGCATAGTGCTTTAATCTGCTGCTCCCAATCTTATTTCTCCAATTGTACTCACAAAAAATTCGACGGGATTATCTGGGCACTACTACAGTAGTCCTGTCCCGACCGCAGACTGCTCGCTCTTTCTCTGTTCGCTTCCTGTTTATGTGAGCTATAGTGCAAGAATTACCCGTCCCCCTCCGTGAGTGTCGTGCTCCCTTCCCACTCAAAAATTGTCATCTTCCGGAGCCAGCGGTCCGTTGTTGAAACAATCCGCGAAAAAGGGAAAACGCGTGGTGACCAGATTTTCGTGTTTCGCACAATTTCCGTCTCGTTCCAACAACTACAGTAAGAAGAGATGGTCCCACGCAAAACGGAAGGAATTCGGAGAAGCTCCGCACGCGTCAAATTTCATAATTTGAGTCGAAATTTGGCGGAAATGATATCGACATCGAAATGATGGGGCGGTGTCGGTTTTCGGAGGGGCGGAATGTCTCCTCGCTGCTCTTCTGGCCCCTTCTGGCCCGGTTCTTGTTCTCGACTCCAGCCATGTTTTGACGGACTCGCCCGGTTATTCTGTACCTGTTTTTGTGGTTGGCTCTCGTGAAATATTCGCAATTCTCTCTGACTGGTTTCCTAGGTACATTTCCTGGCTCACTCATTCACCGTTTTGTACCCATTTATCATCGGCTCCTTCTCCTCCACCTCCGCGTGCTCATTGAGCTTTCTGATATCAAACACAACGCCACCCGCACCCATTTTTCATTCCATGCTTCTCTTTTCCCCGTTCTGCTCATCTCGTCCTCTGTTTGTTTCACACATTTCCGGCCAATTGAGTGTCTTTCTGTCACGTCGTGCCGGTTCGGTTTCAATTTCATTTTCAAACACCACTACACAATTCCTCTCCTCTCTTTGGCCCGATGTTGTTCGTCCAAAGTTCGTCGTCCAAACCGTGACTTGTTTCAAAGTACCCACTCATCAATTTCATTTTCTCGCTTCTCGCCGAACAACTGCTCTCCGTCCTCCTCTTCTCGTTCCCCTTCACTTCACTTAGATATTTCAGAGCCGACCAAACAACAATGGGAAACGGTATGCGCAAGTATTCGCAGTGCGACGGATACTACAAAAAGCGTAGGAAAACTAATGGTGGGTTGAGTCGGTGCGGAGAGTGAAAGGCAAATGACACGTTGCAGACGGGGGCGCCAACTTCACGAAGGACTACTGCGAGTACTGGAAGTCGGAAAAGAAGGGCGGCAAAGACGACAACTTCGCCATCGAACGCAACGAATTCTCATTTTCGAACAACAGTGCATGTGAGGGATTCGTGTGCGGTTCCCTCTGAAATAATTGCATTTTCAGACGATTCGCCTCTTCGGAACAGCCGGAAACCGCCGACGACGACGTTCATTTCCTCGTTCGACAACTCGAATAACTTCTCAAAGAACATCGGCAGGAGATGAGCGTCCTGCTCCCACTTTGTGATTCATACCTTCCTTGTGATCCTATCGACATTTCCCTCCTTCATCTATCCCATTTTATCTCTTTTTCTGCATACCACTTCTCAGTTCAATTTATTCTCAAGATGCTTACCCACAAATAAAGTTGATGATCAGGTTTCATTTTCGGTTCAAGCACACTTGAAATGCTGAAATAAAAGGCTGAAAAGGGAGTCATTCGAATTGAGTAAATGTTGCCCGTTTTCTGGTTCCTATTGGTACACCCGGTCATTTCGGAAATCGCTGAAAATGACGACGACTCGTGGAAAGAGCTCACATTCTCTCTTCGCGCGGATACGGTACCGATCAAGAAGAAGAAGAAGAAGAAGAAAAAGGGGCTCACTATAATTGAGGTTTCAGAACGGAACAATCAAGAGTGCCCACATTCAGTGGACAGACCGTTTCGATGATTCGTTCGCTTACGCTTACACAAATGAGAACAGAAGTGATTTGAAATTTCTGTAAATTTGTAGTTCTTGCTCTTTGATTTTTTTTTTCATTTTCAGGTACGACAAGCCACGTCCCGAGCTGTTTACCTCTCCCAAATTCATCTCCGAAGCATTCACCCAATTCCTTGACTTTTTCCAAAATCGGACTAAAATTGAAAAGATCGGAGTGTCCCTTCCGTCGATGACCGACGATCTCAGGAAAGTGAGCAATCGGAGGAACAAAATGGCAACGAGGCCGGCGGTGGACACGTTTCAGTTTAATTCGTACGACTCGCGTTTGTACACAGAGTTCTTGAGACTCTCGTCCGGAATTCCGAAACAGATGAAAATATCGTTTTTCTCTTTCCCAGAAAGAACCGAGCACGTGTTGAATGGAACCATTCTGTACCATCCGAAGATTCGGAAGGTCGGAGAACTCGACCTTCGCACACTGGAGAGTGACATCAGCGACGCCCAGTTGCACCAGTTGGAGTGCGAGTCAGTTTACATCCGATCTTCCACTGTCACAAATGCCGGCATAAACCGAATTCTGAAGGTGCGACCGGCTTTGATCGAGAAATGTTGTGAGAAAGTGGATTTTTCAGGAGTGGCAAGACGGATTCCGACCGACAAAGCATCTGAAAGTGGTGAGCGACGACGTGCAGAAGGCGGAAATCATGGACGGTGTATCGAAGAGAACTCTGCAACGTGGCGTCTGGGAGATCAAGAACCGCTTCAACGTGTCGGCGACAGTGAGCGTCAGCCGAGTGACCACAAACCTTTTCGACTCGAAGCCCACTTTCGAGTTTGCCGTCTCTTAGTTTCCTCGCTAACATTTCGTTGCAAGGATCGAATAAACATGTAGCAATATATCAAGTGGAATGAGAAATTGCGTAACGTTCGTGTCGTGGGGCAAAAAAACGGAAGATGTTGGCAGGCAGATAAACTGGGCCTTCGCGGTGCATGTTTCCGCGATCTCTGTTTGTTAGTCGTTCGAGGAGCGTGTCCATGCCAATACTCTCATCTCAGTCAGAGTTTGCACTTGAAATGTTTGTTTCGTGTGTATTTTTCTCAGTTTTTTCTCGGTCAAATCCATGAATTCGACTCCGAAATGCAATAAGATACCTATCAGATGACCTATTCCAACGATCGGGAGCTTTTATTGCATCAGGGAGACTTACGCCAGATTGTGCGGATGTTCGAGGTCTATTGCGCAAACCCTTCTCACTTTCATCATGTCAAAAAAGGTGCATGAATCTATATTTTTAGCTCACCTATTATTTGCAGAACGACTTCTGTCCCGGGCGGTCTTCTTCATTGTCGGCTTCTTTTGTGTTGTATTCTCAGTAAATCAGTACAAAATATCAATGGAAGGCGTGGAATCCCGTGAATGCAATGATGCGCTCGCGGACTGCGACGGCATTCCGTTCAACGATACGCTCATTCCTCCCTTCTACAACTACCTTCAGGATTTCACGGTACCAAGGAGCTACTGGTTGGTGCATTGACATCAGGTTGCAGGTGACACGTCGGTATGATATCTCCCTCTGTCTGATCCCAAAAGTGATGTCAACAATCGGAACGGCTGCCCTCTGTTATATTGATAATCCGGAAGCTTTCAAGTCGGCGAACAGAACCATTTCGAATGAAATGTACGCGGAAAGGTATGGAAGTGTGGAGTATTCACGAATGAATCGAACTATTTTTAGGTTCTGTGAAAGGAATGAAATGAAGTCGTATGAAATGGTAAAGTATAATCTGAAAAGAAACTTCGAGAACATCATAGTGGTCAGAGATCCGTTCGACCGATTCATTTCAGGATTCACTGAGAAATGTGTTAAGTGGGTTGCATTATCTTTCTCCTATATGCGATGAATTTCAGATACGTTGCGGAAGATCTCTGTCACGGATGCGGCAGGGACCTTCATTGTTTTATCCGAAAGGAGTACCGTCGTCTCAAGAGAATCTCCATGCTCTTTCCCGTTTACACACTCGCCGACACGCACTTCGCTCCGCAGACTTGGTAAGCCAATGATGGTCATTTGAAAAGATCATTTCGCTTATGCAAGAAAGATTGTATCTCCGTTCGGGATGCCTGCGCATCTTTAAAGACCGTCGCTGGCCGTAGACCGAATCTTTCGGGTAAAAACTGGAAGAATGGAATCAAACGGCAAGAATTGCAGGTTCTGTGACATGAAGAACACGTTGAAGGACTCCACGCTGATCAGATATTCAAACAGTGGAATGGAGCGAGTCAGAATGGTCGACGACATTATGAAGGTTTTCTCAAAGAGGAAAGTAGCCGAAGAAGACATGAGAGCTGTGCAGAAAGAATTGTCGAGTGAGTGACGTAGGAGAGCATTCACAGGGAACGGTCTTTCTCAGAAGGAAAAACGATTCACTCAACTGCCGGCTCCTCATTGAGGCAGCACTACGAGCGGCTGATCCGAGAAGACAGTGCCATCCGGAGGGCCATCGTTCGAATGTATTACTATGACTTTTTGCTTTTTGGATATTCAATGTGACAATCTTTTCCCCCACCAAATATCTTCTTCCCGGTGATCTTTTTCGAGATTGATTTCAAGCTTTTGTAAATAAAATCAAACACTTTTATTTGAAATTGTTTGACTAATAAAACAATTCAATTGAAAAAGTCATTACTACTTGTGTGAAGAGAGAGAGAGAGAGAGAGAGGTAGTTCAATAGTCGAACTTGTCGCACTTCTCATCGACGGCGACGCGGATCATGCGCTCCTCCATCTGCGGCTGCTCGCGGAGGTTGCGGAGCTTCTGCTCTGGCCATTGGGCGAGTGGCTCACGACGAATCTCGCGCATCTGACGGCGAGCCCACGAGTTGGAGGCTGGGAGGCAGTAGACGTTGGTCTGAAAGAAGGTCATGACAATAAGAAAAGGACAGAGGGACGGGTACCTTCTGCTTCTTCGACTCCTGGGACTTTCCGTTCTCGCAACGGGCAACTGGCTTCTGGGTAAAGCAGATCTCGTGCTGGCGCTCGACGACGGCGACCTGCTCCTGTGGCTCATCGTTCTGCTCGCGGCGGGACTCTCCGTAGTTCTTCTCCTGCTCCTCCTCCTCGTCCTGGTCTTGCTGGATGCGGCGGAAGTTCTCCTCCTTGTTGAAGATCTCCTGCTCGTAGTCGCACTTCGAGTCCTTGTACAAGTAGCTCTTGGCGAACTTCTGCAAGAATGAAAAACTGTGAGGCTGAAATTGGGCTAGAATGTTTTACTGGGATGGTGTTCTCCTGGTTCTCAGCGTCGTAGAACTCGGTCTCCTGCTCGTTGTCGTAGTGTCCGCAAAGTCCGCACTGTTGGTTTCTGTAGAGGGCCGAAAGGTGGATGCGGGCGTTGACTCCGTCGAATTGGACAGTGACGTCATCCGAATCGAACTTGACGGTGTTCTTGTTGAGCCACATAAGCTGGAATTGCTTCTTCTCCATCTGGGCCTCTGGCTGGTACTCGTATTCCTCTCCGTTGACGAGGCAGACAAGTCCCTCCTCGGTCTGGTACATCTCGATCTCGTGCTCTCCGTAGATCACCTTCACGTTCTTGGCCTCCTTCTTCTCGTTGACCTTCTTCATCAGAACGACGAATCTTGGCTCCTTCTCCTCAGATCCGCAATCCTTGGCGAGGACCGAGTAGCATGGGGTGAACTGGTTACGATAGGCGACCTCGTCGAAAGTCTGGATCTTGGTGCTCTTGACGACGCAGTTGGCTTGCTTCGAGGCGTGACGGGCGATCTGCTCCATGACTGGCTTCTGCTCGTGGCGGAAGTTTCTTGGCTGGTAGTGAATCTGGGCGGTCGGGAGCTGGAATGGAAGCTCGACGCGCTCAACAGCGGTAACCTCCATTGGGGTCTCGATGGTCATGTTGACGGTCTGGCGCTGACGTGGCTCGACGTTGAAGGTGGCACGGATGGTCTTTCCTTGGCTCGACTCCTCGCGGGACTCGATTCTGGAGGTCCATGGGTACTGGGTGCGGAGGTAAGCCTGGACAAGGCTCCAGTATCTGGAGAAGTATTGGGCTGGCTTTGGCTCAAGCTCGTACTCAACAACAGCTTGGTATTGGTCGAGTCTGGCGGCCTCAAGAAGGGTCTCGTGCTCTGGGGCCTGCTCGATTTGCTTGACCCACTTCTTCTGCGCCTGGGATTGCTGTCCGTTGATGTTGATTTGGATGGTGTTCTCTCCGTAGTTGAGCTCTCCCATGACGGCGAGTTGGCGGTACTTCTGCTCTTTGAGCTCCTCGACGGTTCTTGGGGTCTGTGGGTAGACGTATTGAAGAGTGGCCTTCACTTGCTCTCCGCGGACGTGGGTCTTGCAGAAGTGGAAGTCGGTGTTGCAGACGGCCTCGACCTCCATCTTTACGATTTCTGGCTTGACCTCGAACTTGGCGACGTGCTGGTAGACCTTCTCGTTGTTGAGCCACTCGAACTTCTTGGTGATCTGCTCCTGGTGCTCCTGGTCGTCGTACTCTGGCTCAGCCTGAAGGTATCTTCTTCCGGTGTGCTTCTTGTACTCCTTCTCGTAGTTCTTCTCCATCTTGTAGTTGTTGTAGAGGTCGAACTCGAGAACGGCCTCGTACTGCTCAACGGATGGGTTGTAGAGGATCTCCATGTTGTTGTCAAGGATCCATTGTGGGATTCTTCCGTTGGTTGGGCGGTTCATGGTTCCTTGGACGCGGATTTGTGGGTATTGGCGGTCAAGGGACTGGCTGAGCTGCTGGTGGGCTGGGAGCATGTAGGTCATCTCAACTGGCTCTGGATACTGGCGAGCGTCTGGGACGACGGTGCGAGTGTAGGTGACTGGGCGAGACTGGATCATGGCGATTCTCTGCTCCTCAGACGGGGCGTTGTAGATGGCACGGACTACAACCTTGTCTTCCCAGTTCAAATTGATCTCGGTGTTGATTGGGGTGTTGAGAATGGCAGAGTGAAGGAACTTGGTTCCGACCTGAACGATCGGGCAGACGACGGTGAGGGAGAGGACGTGGGTGGAGGCGATACGTGGCTCGGCCTGGAAGCGAAGACGGAGTCCGTCGAAGCTCTTTCCGGACTTTGGCTCAAGCTCGAAAGTGACTTGTCCGCGGATCGAGGCGATGGTTGGCATTTTGGAAGAGAACTGGACTGGAAGTCCGAGTGGAGTTGGGATTCTGCGGACGGTCTCGTAGACAAAGGCGGCGTTGGAAGCGGAGAAGTGGACTCCCTCGACGAGGTATCTCTCGATGTCTCCGATCTCGAGTCTTCCTCCTTGGATCATGGAGCGGACAACCTCTGGGATGGAATCGGCGTCGATTGGGAGGAAAGCGTAGTCCATATCACGGTGTCTTATGTAGAATATGGCGTGTGGGTCCTGCTCGGATGGCTGACGGCGGGTGATGCGGAGCTTCTCAAGGAGGCTGCTGAGGAACTGAGTTGGCTGGAAGGATCCGGAGGCTCTCTTTCCGCGGACGACGACTTGCTCGAGTCCCTTCTCTTGGACGGAGGCGAGGAGTTTCTTGATGATCTTCTCCATGTTCTTCTGGGTGACTCCGACCTGGGCGAAGTATTGGTTCCATTCTCCGGAGATGACTCCCTCAAAAGAAGCCATCATCTCGGTTGGGAGGATCGACTCGGAGGTGAAGAGCGAGGCGAAGCTGGTCTCGATTCCGGATTGGTGGTGGTTCGAGTAGGTGGACCACTTTCCGTAGAAAGACTCGTAGCGATCGATCTCCTCGGAAGAGAATGGGATGTTGTTGAGGAGGGACTGGACACGGGCGGAGAACGTCTGCTCGCATGGCGACTCGTTGTTGGCGACAGAGCGGAGGAGCGAGAGGGTGAAGGCACGGACTTGCTGGTTGGGCTCCTGTCTGAGCTGGTTTCCGATCTGGGAAAGGACGGACCACTCTGGCTGAGTGTAGACCATCTGATGAAGGGCGGACATGCGGAGGTGCTGTGGCTGCTGGCGGTTGAGGTAGACTGGCATGAGCACACGCTGGATCTTGGCTGGCATCTGGTGGCGGAGACGACGGAACGACTCGATGGCCTGGGAACGGATGGTGGTCTCATACTGCTCGTTGAGGATGATCTTCTCGACTGGGTAGACGGAGAGGTCGAGTCCAGCGTTGGCGATGGTCTTGAGGGCAAGGACCTTCTCGTTGCGGGTTGAGGCAGACTCGAACTGCTGGACGAGCTTGTCGACGATTCTTTGCTTGGCATCACGTGGGCACATCTTCACTCCGTTCTTCTGGACGAACACTCTTGGGCTCTGTCCGCAGACTCCGTTGATGATAGCTCCGTAGGTGAGCCAGCAGGATTGGCGGAGGAGTGGGTTGCTGGAGGAGACGTCGGATTCGCAGAGACGGGCGACGTCTTCGGCGATGGCGAGCGATGGGTAGCGCATGTCAACGAGGGTCTTGATGGAGACGGAGGCCTTGAGTGGGGTGATGTTCTTGCGAGCTTGGACCTTGTCGACGAACTGCTGGATGGTGACGCGAGTTCCGGCGAGGGTGAGGGTGTTGAAGTAGATGGAGCGGAGTTGCTCAGAAACTTTCTCGTTCTTCTGCTCGGCAACGTGGCGGTAGATCTGCTCAAGCTGCTCCTCGTTGCATTGACGGAGAACCTTGACAATTCTGGCGACGGTGTGGGCGGCCTCAAGCTCAGCCTCTCCCTGCTCGATCTGCTTGGCCATCAGAGAGAACATCTTCTGGACCATCTCGACCTTGTTCTCGGACCACTGTGGCATCTGTCTCAGGTACTTCTCCTCTCCGGTCTGGGCCCATTGCTGCTCGGCCCACTCCCATTCCTGGTTGTAGATGAGATCGGAAATCTGCTCGCTGCGGACCTGCTTGATCTCAGCGCTCTGCTCTCCGGCGTAGACGAGTTCCATGGTGTTGAGGGTGAAGGCAGAGACGAGCTGGTGCTTCTCCGAGAGTGGGGCGAAGAGGTGCTGGGAGCGGAGCTCGACAGAGTGGATGAGGAAGTTGGATGGGGATCCGGTGATGTTGTAGGAGAGGACGGTGGAGCTCATCTTGTCCTGCTCGAGGGTCTGCTCGCAGTCCTTGCAGACTGGGGTCTGGACGTGGTGGATGTATGGACGGCGGGTGCACTTGTCGAAGTTGATCGACTTGGTCCACTTCTGCTCCTCCTGGCTCTTGTTCTCCTCGACGGTGTAAAGAACTTCGCATTCTCCCTCGAGGGTGCGCTACAAAGAAATGATGTCACTCGATAAGAGATCACCTGACACTTACCTCGACGTTGGTGAAGGCGAGGGTTGGCTCCTGGTTGTCGTTCTTCTCGGCTCCCTCGTGCTGCTCCTTTTTCAGGATGTTGACTTGGAGCATATTGACGACGGCTCTTTTGATGTTCTCGGACCATGGCTGATCGTCCTGGGCGAAGCGGAGCTCTCCGACGAGTCCGTGCTCGTACTCGAACTCAATTGGCATGCTCAAGAGTTTCTGGTGCTCACGGTCCATGCGGTCGACCTCCTCGAAACGCTCGAATGGGAGCATCTTCATGGAGTTGGTCTCCTGCTGAGAAGTGGCGAAGCGGGTCTTCTGGAGCTGCATACGGACGGTCTTTCCGTTGGTCCATTGGAGGGTGACTTGGGACTGAAGACGGGTGATTCCTTGTGGGGTGGATGGGATCGGGAGACCGGCCGACAGCTGGCCATTGAAGACGTAACGGTACTCGCGTCCGGCGCGGAACGAACTGAAAGGAGCGGATGAAAAGAGGAGAAAGGGCCGGAGGACACTCACTTCTCCTGGATGCTTCTCTCGATGGAGCGGTCGGAGTAGGACGAGGCGAGGGCCGCGCCCAAGAGGGCAAGGGCTATGAAGAACTTCATAGGGGCTGATCGGTTGCGAAGACCGAGTGAGGAACATGCCGAGCTCCTGCTCTTTTATACGTGCTCTCGTACTTCGACAAGATGTCCATCGCAGCATGTTGCAATTCTGGAAGAGACGAAAGCGCGTGCGGATTGCGGAGACGCAGAACGCTTATCAGCATTTTGGAGCGGCAGGTGTCAATTGTGGAGTGCGGGAGAATGTCAGCAAAAGGTACCATTTACCTCTCTGGGATTGGCGGGTTGCTCCGCGAGCCGGTGCTCCGTACGAGCGGTGCTGGTCAAAGTATGGGGTGAGGCGCCGCACTTCTTGACGTTTCTGTCATTTTTTCTACTTTGAAGTTGCTCAATTTCAACATTTTACACTCAAACGGAAAAGCAAAAAAGGAAGGAACAATATGGAAATACAGTTTTCCGATGTGCCAAGGACCTCGAGACATGGGTGCAATTCGGATGAAAGCCTCGAAGCTTCTTGACCATTTTGTAGATTCTGTAGCCATTTGAACGGATATTATCGACTTCTCCGCAGTCTCGATTGGCCCTGATGTTGGATCCTTCCCGATCCGACCTCCCAATCTATGTTTCATCTGCGATTCCAAGCTTTGAACTGGGTGATGACGCCTTTTTAATTCCCATCTGTAAACCTGTAATTTATGGATAGATCGAAGATAATATTCACTCAGAACCCCACGTTTTCTTCTCGTTTCATTAGTCAAAAGGAAGCTTCCAATTTGTTTTTCATGATTTTCAAATGATCTTTCGCTTTGTTTATCGAAATCGGTTTAGCATCCTTCTTCTTTTTTTCATTGAAATAATCTCCAAAAGATCTCCGTAAATCGTTTGAACTTGACGGTTTTTGTTTCGAACGCATCTCCTGTATTCTCTGACCTATTTGGCAATGGGACACAATTCTTTTCACCCGTTCTTTCGTTATTTAATTCCATTCTCGATTTCAGTCTGTTATTCAATCTAGTTCGAAAGCTGGAGAGAGGTGGCCACGAATTTTGGATTAGGGAAAACAAACCTATCAGCCAACTACATCTGACAGTATTCAGGCCGTCGAACACTACGAAATAAACTAGACGGGCGGTCTCGTTTGGGCAAGCGTTTCCTATTTCGGGAATGTGGGATTCCCGTCTCTTATCCAGGTTCACAAACCGAATTCCCTTCCGTAGATCAATTTCGCCGACCAGACACCAATCCCCCGCTCACTGTTTCTACATACTGTCCTTTCGCCGGCTCATTGCTGAACATTGAACCCTTGTTATTCTTGACAGTCGCGTCATTTTCTTTCGCTGTCGACCATACTCTGTTCGAGTTCGGCAGGACAAAACGACAAAACTGCTCAGACAGTACGAGTAACGTCTAACCATTGTGTTTGTCTTTGTAGGTAAGAGAAAATCGTCACTGCAGTGATTCACGGGATTCAAACCTGCGAGCGGCTGCACAAGCGCATCGCCCACAACCAATACACCACGTGCGTCACTTGAATCAGGCAATTTTCTGTGTAGATATGAGTGCGCTTCGGCAGAGAAAAGGGGGCAACCTGGCAAGTACTGGGGGTGATTCATAGACAGAAAACTGACACTTTCAATGTAAATTAGCAGCGATTATTGCTCCGAACAGAAGAAGGAGAATACTACACTCTTACTTTCCGATCCTTTCAACCAACTGTCAATTATCGATCCAAAACTACTTCCTCGTTCGTTTTTTGCCCAACTTCGTTATCATTGCAACAAGAGATTAGATCATTCTCTGCAATTTTTCAGTGCACAGTCGGCCTGATAAAACATCACTGAATACTTTCCACAAGAAACCCCCCGTTTAGATATTCCTTATTTTTTCTTATTTTTTTTCTGTATCCGAAGGGATGTCAAGCGATGGGAATATTCATGGCTCTATTCGCACGTAACTTTCGTTTCGAGACCCAAAAGTGCTTGATGTATTGTAGTGAGCATGATATGATATGCTTTCTTCGCCCCACTCCCTCTATGTTTGTGTTGAAACGGTCTATCAAACGTTTATAGCGTGCTGCTCTTTTCCCTTCTTCTTCTTTGCTCCGTCGCGTGATAACTCCATGAACCCACCGCACAGAGTTGCATTCAACCGCCACGAAACACATTGATTTCTGAGCTAAAATTCCCCTTCTCTAATTTGCACTTTCACTGCAAAAAAGTCTCGCCGATTGCGTCTAGATCCAGTTGAGCGTATGACGCACGCAAATGGAGAACGATGAGTGTGCTGACCGAGCAAAGAAAATCTGACTAATTCAAGTGCGGCGGGTATGCTGGAGAGAGGAGCAGAGAACAAATCGGACACAAATTATAGCCAACCGCCTTTTTTCCTCTAAAAAAATTTATGAGAAGGTGTCGGCGCTGATGTATCAATGCGATCAATTCTAGATATTCAGCGAGCGAGAACGTTACCGCAAGTCTGTGCGGATTTCAGTGAGAGCCTCCCGTTTTCTGTATATCCCGCCCAACACTTTCGTGATTTCTGACAGAAGTCTTTTAAAGACGCGTTCATTTCGAAAGTGGCGATTTCAATCGAAGCGATCCGAGTCTATAGTCAGCGAAGATGAATGCGAGATACGGTACACGCCCGGCTTCTTCTCGTTCGACGCGAACCTCTTTTGTTTTGGTGCTCTTTGTCTGCAAAATAAGACCTTCCCCTTTGACGTGTTCCTCTTCGACTAATATTCCCTTAGTCCCATTCTTTGCACTTTCAACTTTTTTGGCAAACATTTAATACTTTCTGCGACCGTAACCGATTCGAATTCGTAAGATCTCTGCCACTGCGATCCAGACAGTCGATAAAATTGAGACGGAAGATGATCCTTAAGATATGCAACTTCTCAAAGTTCTTCCATAGTACCCCCACCTAATCTCTCCTCCATCTTGTTGGTTTTTTAACCGAATTACAGCTAGCACGGCCATTTTTTTGCGGCGTTTCTTCGGACCCGTTTCTTCGTTCTTCTCAACAAACACTATCGAAACGGACAAAATCGAAATCGAAAGATTCGCAGAAAATCGGATGTGTATAGGAAGGAGCGTCCGGAAGCAATCGGACTTCAAATCTAGCGACCAGTGTTCTAAAAGGAGCGGCATGGACGACGTCATCTCGGAGAATTGGATGATTCTCCGACCAGCAGGACCTTCCCCCGCTGCCTTTCCTCCGCTTATCAATCGTCGCCATCTGTTCCGTTACCTTGACGTGAGGAGTCCTTTTTGGCAACCTCACTTGGGCGAGTCTCTCTCTCGTTTGTTTCTCTATCAATCTTTTTTGTTTTCGAAGAGCGCGAATCAAGTCATCGGCGCCCTTTCCTGCAGCATATATTCTTCTTAAGACGGAACTTTTTGTAAAGTGACAGTATCAGACAGATTTGCGGTGATCCAATTCATTTTCGACGACGAGACAAAGACAGACAAAGAGTGTTTCGTTGCATTCGTCATATTCTGACCTCGTTAGTCTCCGTTGTTTCTTTTTTTTTAAATCAGTCCGACATTCTGATAATCGTGTCCGCGGCCTAGAAATTTATCGACCACATCTCTACCGTACTCAGTCCCTCTCTCCTTCCTCTTAGCAATTCATGAAAATGTTTTGCAAACCGGCACAAAAAAGGGAACAGTCGTCTTCCGTTTCGCTTTTTTCGCCGCTTGAGAAGCAGATCCGATCTTTTTGTCCACCCCTCATCCTTCGTCTGATCTTCCGAACTTCTGACCCGCTTGTCCGTTCAGCTGTCCGCGCCTCTCTTAATTTCGTGCTTTGTAGCCACTCCCGACTGCTTTTCGTATTGATTTAATCAGACGACATCACTCGAATGTCAAGTACATTCAGTTCAAGTAAGTCGCCTCAAGGTCTCTGGAATCTTGATGTAGTCTGCCGCGCACTCGGACGGACAGAAGAGAAGAACCGCATCGATTGATCGGCTGATCAACCGAACAAAGACTGCTAACGGCTTCTGGCATGGCCATTAACCGCTTCCCGCCAGCCTGTATAGTTCCCCCAGATATTCGTGATCTATGAACGACTGACCGTTGTCTATCTAGGGCGTACTTTTGTCAGTTCCCAGCATCCACGCTCGCTTATTTGTTCTTTCCGAAATCTATTCAGAATCACATGATTGAAATACTTTATCGTATTCTCTGTGACGTACGCGTTCAGAATTCTTTTGCACAAGTTCCTCCGACTTCTTCACTTTATGAAACTGTTGCAGTCGGAAATCCGAATGAACAATTCTTTTGTTCTCCCATTTTTCCCATTTTTCCCACTTCTTCTGTCCTTTTTCTGTTCCTACTGACATCAACGTTTCCGTGTTGATCTTTCCGACAAAAAACCTACAAGTCCGCGGATGCCCTTCGAAATGTAGTCTACTTTGATAACAAAGCTGTGCAAATTCTGAAATCGTTCGAGCCCGGGACGGTCCTCCCTTTTGTGTGCTCATTGAGCATCGAAGCAGTCTGTGTCGTTGGTGAACAGTAAAGTCTTTCGTTCCGTGCTTGGTTAGCTGTAGTAAAACGGATGATGGTCGGATCCAAACGCGCATCGCTTAGCTGTCAATCTGTTCGAAAATGGTTTTTTATTCAATTGAACTGGGAACTTATTTAAATTTCCGCCTTTGCAAAATTTGTGCAGAAGAGCGCGTTTGCTGGATAAACTAGCTGAATTCATTGGCCACTCGAACCGACGACGTTCTGGACAATTGTCCTTGATGTCTCCCCTGCTTCGCTAGTCTATTTCCGCCTAGTTTGATCATTATTGCAGTCTCGCACCCGTCCAGAAGCCAACCAACAGCCTGCTTTCCTCGTGAAACTCCCGCGCGGTGCTCTCATTACAAAGGCCCCGCAGTGGCTCCGCCTCCCCCGTCCTTCTAGATTGAGAACTCGATTTGTACTGCTTTTATCCCCACTGAACAGCTTCCCTTTTGTGCTCCACGTTTTCGTTTTTTTGCAATCTGTTCCAAACTGTTTTCAGACATTTTCTATGGAATGCCGCCAGTCAACGAACCGACGACCACAGCTTCGCCTGGGTGGCCGGTCGGACTGCCGCAGGTATGTCTTACTTTCCACGTGTTTGTTCCGATAAATGACCGTGCAAAATTTCAGATAAAATCACAAGTCGATCTCATCAATTTCGCTCGTGGACTTCTTACGTCGCCGGCGGCGACGACGTCAACGACTTCACGCGATCTCCAGAATGTGAACCCGATCATCGCAGCGACGCCGCCGGTGAGGTCACCAGTAGTGACTGGCGTGAATGCCGCGAACATTGGCCAGCAAATCGGTGGGTTACTCTACTTTATTATTGTTGTATGAAAAGTTTAAGCAGCGGGAAATAGCGCGAAAAAAAGCAGAATATTGAGGAAAACAGCTCGGAATTGAATTCTGAAAATCCCATTCAAAGAACAAAAAATGACAGTTTTCAGGGCTCCCGCCCCTCGGCACTCTGTCGGCATTCCCGCCAGAACTTCTTCTCCAATTCGCCAGACTGGATCATCTAAACTTCTTTCCGTAAGTCTTTAGTCTTTCCTTAATTATTGCTGCTGCAATTAAATGCGCCTCTTTCGTCCAACTTCTGCGCATAACCTAATTTCTATACATTCTCTGAATCTCGGGTCTAGACAATCACTGGTCTGCTCCCATTCTGACTCTGCACTTTGACTTGTGATTTATGCTTGACGACTAGCCGGCTGACTAATGAAATTTCGCAGCATAAATGTCTGATGCCGAAACCATTGATCAGTTTTCAAGCACTGATTGATTGTTTCAATGATCTTTCAAAAACGAAACGCTCCCCACGGTCGGCGCTTTTCCTTCTCGTTGTATCCAACCACCCTCACCCCTGTCATTGGCAGTAGTGCATAGAAAAGTGGAAGTAAGAGAGCATCGAAACAAAGATCCGCATGTTGCATGACACACGAGAAGTGTGTGTGAGAGCAAAGGTGCAGAGTACATTCGGCTGCGAAAGGAAATCCAAGCTTCCGATTTTTAAAGAAGAGAAATGATGCAGGTGAAAAGGAAGTGGCCAAAGGCAGAGTGCGAAAAGATTTTTTTGACGAGGGAGTGAATGGGAGAAGAACTTGCCTCGGACTGCAAACATCTGGTGCGGCGTCCTTCCGTTCTCATATTTACCCGTGTGCCAAACGTTCCAACTACCGCCTTCCTGAGTCATCATCGGAACAACCCGCGATGGGACATGCGCATCACAACAATAATAGCGGAGGGTCAGAGGGGGGACACGACCAAAGATATCTCCCTTTCTGCCATCATAATACGTTTCTTCGCACATTGCGGGTTAGTTAGGGCTCTAAAAGCTTCGGCCATTCATTCATTACTTCTTGGTCACCTCACACATTTATTTTTTCCGCGCCCATTCTCGGCTGCATAGTGGTGACGTTTCAAGTGTCAGCGGTGCAGCAAAGTCGGCGTCTGACTGGGTGCCAAACTTCATTCTTCTTTTTCCGTCTTAATTCTCCGTCTGGCTGCTTTGCAATTCCTAGACTTCATGTGAATTTGCGCTTCAATGAGTCCATCTTGTTGCACAAAAAAAGTTCAAAGGTTCAGAGTATCATTTTACTTTTCTCCGCACACATCCTGAAAGAGAACGAGTGCCGCGTGCTTGAAAAAAGAGAGAAGAGATGGCAAAGAGACGGAGAGTGGCGCTGAACTGTGCAACGTCGTAATGTTTCCGCTTGCCCGTTTCGGTTTGCGATTTTGCACAAACTAGAAATCATTCTTATCAGTCTGTGCTGACCCTCTCTTCCAATTGACCCCTCGCAACAGATCTTTGTCACCAGTGCTTCTCACTCAAATAAGAGCAAAGATCGTCGAGAGCAAAGCTCTTTCCCGCAAAAGTTTTCATTATGGTAGTGGCGACGGTGGCTCTTTTGTCGACAGAGTTGGTCAACATACACCGCTTATCTCTACGAATTGACACATGTTTGTCGCGTATAGTTTGGTACTTGGCGACATGCCAGCTAGGCGCCAATACGTGAATGGCAGAGTTGAGCGGAAGTGGAATTTTGAAATACGGAAGACGGCAGACGGCAGACGGAAGAAAATTTTTCTTACGGAACACGGAAAACGGAAGACGGAAGAAAATTTTTCTCACGGAAGATGGCAGACGGAAGACGGAAGAAAACTTTTTTCCCGGAAGACGGCAGACGGAATACGGAACAAAAAATCGTCAATTCAGAGCCTTTTTTCCGGTTTTTTTTTTGAAAAAAATAACTAATGCAACAAAACTTTTGGATCTGGGTACTGCCCGTGGAAATTCGCGTTCTTCGGGACTAGTAAATGGCTCTTGAAAAACTATTACTCTTTTACGGTAAGAAAAAAAAATCCCGGAAGACGGCAGACGGCAGACGGAAGAAACATTCTTTTACGGAAGACGGCAGACGGAAGACGGAAGAAAACTTTTCTCACGGAAGATGGCAGACGGAAGACGGAACAAAAAAAACCACGGAAGACGGAAGACGGAAGACGGCAGACGGAATTCCGCTCAACACTGGTGAATGGATTGGGCAGTTAGCTGAGTGACACTGGCCCTCGATTCCCTTGACGCTAATCTATGTTCGTTGTTTTAATGGTGCTGTTGTAGTTGTGTTTTATGTACTTCCTGTCGACATCAGCAGCACTCAAGTGACGTAGAAATCAGAAACGATTCGAATTAGAAGAAAGACGGCGCATCCTTCGGAACTTGATTCCACACACACACACGTTGTTTCCATTTCTCGCCCATCATTCTCTCATCACTTTCCTATTCATCTTCTTTTGCTTGTATTTGGTCGCTTTATGTGCTTCATGTTCGGTTTTGGTGGACCCCTAATGCGTGATCACCTGCGTAGATAAAAGTGATATTTTCCCTATAATTGGTTTTGTGCATTTGCGTATTTACGTTCAATTTCTGAGAGATCAACAGCACAAAATACGGCGCCATTTCGTTGGTTGTACTGAGTATGAATGACATACTAACTAATAGGTCTTCAAGTATTCGGAGAAAGAACCTCCCGCGCGTTCAATTGTTTGTCAATCGGTCGTTCAACCTTGTCGATGGATCGGGAGACGAGAGAGCGGCGGTAAAGAAATACGACGTCCCTTTCAATGTTTCTTATTCCTTTCTCCTTTGGCTAGTTTATCTATCCTTCATTAAAAAGTTTGAACTGATGAACGGCGAGCAAACAAAAGCATCGAAAAAACGTGGAAGAGTTTCACTATCCTTACCTTCTTTTATAAAAAAACAAAATTCGTGTTCGTGGCTTGTTTACGTCGGAAAACGGGTTGAAACGGTAGATTCCCTTTGATCTCTGCTCAGTGCCACGTCTCTGTGTCTCTGTTTCTCTTCCACCAGATATAATGAATGCTTATGACTAATCGCTGCACTCGGTTCGCTGACTACCAGTACCTTTCAATCTTTATTCGTCAACTACTCCCCGACGATCGTCATTACGATTCAAAAGTTTATTTTGGCATGATCCCTGTCTCAACCTACCTATTGTGTATTGAATGTAACATTTCGTGATGAACGAGATGAAAGAATTACACGGCAAGTACTAGGCACGACTCGCGAAGGAAAGAGATCCGTACCTGCCACAGAGGACTTCATCCATCTGGCTTCTATATAATTTTGATCAAAACACGGCAGTTCTGCTTTGAAATTAAAACCTTTTCACTTGAGAAAATGCATATAAATATGGACGGAACACTATAGTGTAGGCGGGGTTTCTCGATCTCACGATCTGCCATAACTTCATTAAGTTCGCGAATCGCCACGCGACCTCTCCAGAAACCTGCTATGCAGCACGAAACATTCCTCTTCTCGGGCAGCCAATTTGCATTGAAAACAGCCTCGACCGCCAAATTTTGTGTCCTCGATTCGACCCTATAGATGAGATTATATCTCTGTGAACGAGAAAAGCACTGGTTCCACACGAGTGTGGATTTGCCAAACGATAGAAAAGAAAGGAGACGTTGCTAGGCATTCTCGTTCTCTGAACAATTTCGTGTAAGTGTCCCCAGTCCCCAATGTTGGCAACTATTTTGTGCACGAGGTTTGGTGCCGGAGAGAGAGGCAAACGTGTGGGAGAGCGGGAAGAGAAGCGGCGAAGGACGCGTGTTTCGCCACCACTACTCGGACGACGACGGGGAGTACGTGGGGCTGCTGGAGATGCCTGGGTCTCGTCACCCCGCCACCCTCTTCACGTAGGCTTCTCCTATTCATCGTCGCCTTCGGGGTCCTAAAAATGGAAGAGTCGCTTCGGATTTCAAATTTCCAGTTTTTAGTCCGCGTGTCTTTACAGTTGAGTCCCGCTCTCCCATCTAGACGGAGTCTCGTATTTCCTTCCACGAGTACGTCTATCAATTCATGGTCCCATTTTCTTTTCAGTTTTCTTCTCAGATTTCGCTTTCATTTCCTTCCCAACCTGAAGGTGTGCGCAAGATGTCCAAGATTTACATCTCCGATTAGGCAGACTTCTTCTCATTTCTGCGTCCTTCTCTCGTAGTTTCCCGTCCGAAAAGGATTCGCGCGTCATCAATGAATGAAGTTTCTCGTTTTATTTGGCACTGTTGACCACCACACTTGTGTTCTCCTCCTGATCTTTCCTTTAGCAAAAACGCTTCATTATCAATCAATAGAAAATCAAAAGAAAATATTTTTATTCTCGAATTCTCTCATTTGTGGCCAACTGTTTAACGGAATTGCAAAAGTGCTCATTCTTCTTTTGATTTCAGAGCAGTGGGCTCACCGACGAATCCATCCACGTCCTCGTGCCCGGAGCCGTCGACATCGCAGCCGCACGCCGCCCCTTTGATGCCATCGGGTCCGTCGATGGCACACGGGACAACGACAGATCAGCACCAGTTAAGACCGCAACAGCAGCCGACACAGCAGAAGGAGGTGGTGGGAATGCTCCCGATGGCGAGAAAGTACTCGATGGAAACCCTTCAGCATCATGACATGCAGCACCCACATCAACTACACTATCTACCAAATCGTGAGTTTTCAATTGAAAATCAAATAGAGAATATGTTGATGATGACGATGATATTTGTTGTTCCGAGAAGCAATGATCATCACCGGAAAACGCAATGAATGTTAGAACAAGCGTTTAAAATCCACCCGCCCAAAAGAGTCGTAAATAGTACGCTCATGCTCAATTTGGATCACTTCTCACAGAGTCCATCTTCTGAGAATCTGATTTTCGGAAAATAGCAGTGCAATTCAGCTTTCAAGTTATGCACTTCGCACTAGAACCCTACCCGGTCGGCACACATACCATTAAAGAGGACAATAATCAGTGATTATGAAGGGTCAGTCTGGCCGTTTGCGCACCAGTCTCTTTCGGAGCAGAGAACAACGTCAAATAGTGCCTTCAGACTCGGTGCCACCTGGATTTTCAGGACTAGAGAATATTCGGAGACTTCAATTACACCGTTGATCCCGTGATTGTCACTTTAATCACTTTACACCTCTGCAATCCGTCGATCTTCTGCTCCATCTCTCACACCTCGATCTCTCTCCTTCTAGGGCCTTTCCGCATCGCACTCTAGTTTCTTTGTGTCCGTGATGTCACCCTCCTCCACCCGCCGGGACTCTCCTCGACTCTGATGCCTGTGGCGCTGTATCGCCTGCGCTCCGACTGTTTGCTCAACCGATCACAGTTTGTTTAATGCTCGCCGTATGTCTGCGAGCAAAATAACAGAATCTCTGGTGGGCTGCGTCTCGCCTCGCTCCCTCTTCTCCCGCCGCACTCCCTTCCCTCCCGTGTCGATCTCGCACTCCCACCACTCCATACTACCATCATCATCATCATCGTCGTCGTCATCAACATAATTTCTGCCCCGAAACATCGATCTGTCTATGCCGTTTTGATACACACCGACTGTCTGTCCCCCAACCCCCTTTCCAATATTCCTACGTTTGCTATGGATGTGGCTCTTCTTCTAGACTTCATGACCGCGTCCAACGACGTCTTTGCATCGATGGACATGGGCCGGAAGCAGTCTCCTCCTGGTCTATTTAAAATCGGTAAGTCAGTCAGTCTCTTATCGACGCCCGCCGTCCCGAGTTTGCAGCCAAAAACGAGCCCAGCAGCTCATCGAACTCGCAGCCTGGCACACCGTTGATGAGTGACCGGAGAGCGGTGAGCGCAAAGAATTAGTTGAATCGTGAAGAATTAAGAGCGTTCTAGGTTCCTGCGTGCGCCATCTGTGGCACCGATTCAACAGGAATCCACTTCGGAGTGGATGCGTGTGCCGCCTGTTCGGCTTTCTTCCGACGGACGGTCGTTTTGAACAAAGACTACGTCTGCAACAAAGGAGGAAATTGCACAGTTGTCAAAGGTGAGAATGAAACCATAGTTTGTGTCGGCAAAACTTTGCATGTGTGCAAGTTGCTTTATTAGTCCTCTGATGCAAAAAATAGCAGAAAAAACATATATATTTCCGCGAAAAACAAAAACGTGCACATCATGGATAGAATAAGTTTGTGTTTTCTGACTAGTGACGGAAATGTACTTCAAAGTTCTGTGTTCTTCGTCCCGCTCCCTTCGATCTCAACTATTCCCAATGTTCATTTTAGATGGATCGGCCGGACAGAAGTGCAGAGCGTGTCGATTTCGAAAATGCATAAATGCAGGGATGGACAAGAACTGTGAGTTGTTTGATCGGTCGCCTCCTTCTCGCAATGAGCATTGTTATTGCAGCTGTCCAACATCGTCGCGATGCGATAGGGAAGTACTCGGCGGGAGTAAAACGAGAACTAAGTCCCGACGGAGAGTACGAACCGCCGCCCAAACTATCTGCGATCTGCGAGCCCAGCACTTCTCAGGCATCCGTTCCCACTGCCGCCGCCTACTATTCGACGCCTCCAAACGCCGGCTTTCCGAGAGTTTCGAGCAATCTACGAGCACAACTCAACAACGTTTTTAATAACGGACAGAAGTCAGTGCTTCACGAGTTGATATGTCGGCAGAAGTTCCTCACCGAACAGAGGCAACTGTTCTACGCAGGATGCCTCGGAGACTGGTTCCGGAAACCGTCAGCCACTGAGAACGTGAGAAGTAGCCTCGTTTCAGTGCGCCTCAATAACCATTTCTTTCAGCAAACCCTCTACGAGCTCACCGACTTCTCAAACTGCATGTACCACTTGTGGAAGATCGAACCAAGACTCGCCGCGGATTTTATGAACCGAAATCGATACTTAGATCCATTACCGCTAGTTGAGAAACTGAAGATATACCGTAACTTTGTGATCATGCGGCAGTCCGTTGAAGAACCGTATCTGACGTGGAGACATGGCGGACTTGAGAAAAGATGGTTCGTAATGCCGAATAACACTTACATTGACTTCAACGAACCCGAGAAATACTTCACGAATGGAGCGCTCAAGGATTTGAAGCTTGACTATGAAACGACCACTAAGTGAGTGGAAAGACAGCGGGTTCACTTCATTATAATCATCTTCATTCAGTCTCTTTCTGCCCTCGTTCACCCATGCAATGGACACGATTGGCGAGAATATGAAGAAGATCTGCGTGACCGAGACGGAGCTCACCGTGCTTCTGGGACTCGTCCTGCTCGATCCCGGTGTCTATGGGATACTTGATAGCACTCGAGAATTCCTCAAGAACATTCGCGATCAGCTCATTCAAGATGTGTACATGTACTACGAGGACGAAATGTCGCATTTGTACGAGCCCGAAATTCGAATGGCTGACCTGTTTATGCTTGTCGCGGCAATCAAGGTACTTTACCGTTCTCAAATTGAATTCCATTAACCTCTTCTCGACTTTCAGATTCATTCGATCAAGACTTCTGAGAACATGCACATGCTCCGAGTGTTCGACCTGATTCCAGCAGACTCGTGTTTCAATCAGATGCTCGACGTGGAAAGTGTGAATGTATCTCCGGATGGAAAAAAGGACCAAGAAGCAGAACAGGGTCCGAGCCCGGTGTCCATTCCAGAATCGGCACATGAATCAAATCTCCTCAATGAGGAAACCCCACCGACGTTACAGGAAACCAGTGACGAGTAGCCGAAGTAGCCGACTGTGATTTCCCCGCTCTCAGAGAGCACCATCCTCGTTCTTTCCCCCCATCTCTTCCCGGTTTTTAGCGCCATTTTAACGATGTTTATGGTGTGCCTATTTAATATTTTTGCAAGTGCCGCAGAGCAATAATATAAAATATTGCATGTGCCGACATCGCCTCGGACTACTCTAACCTCATCATACTTTAAAATTTCGATCTCCAGTGTGTTATGGGTTTTTTTTATATTGAACCTCTCTTCGTCTCAATCATCATCATGTTGAACAATGCAGTTTGCAATATACAAATTTCATGACAAATTAT
Source organism: Caenorhabditis sp. 36 PRJEB53466 (assembly GCA_946814055.1). Taxonomy (NCBI): domain Eukaryota; kingdom Metazoa; phylum Nematoda; class Chromadorea; order Rhabditida; family Rhabditidae; genus Caenorhabditis; species Caenorhabditis sp. 36 PRJEB53466. The sequence continues at coordinate 4,800,165 of CAMPFS010000004.1, read as the reverse complement.
GTCACCCAATAAATTTTTACATGAACTGGGTTTGGGGAATGAATGCAGGAGGTTATTAGTGGGCGGATTCCATGAGAGTGTTTAGACCTTGATATAGCGGATCACTTCGAAGATGGCTGAAAAGCAATTAATGCAGTCTATTGTTGTGATTGTGATGAAACTGACCGGAACCGCAGACGACGAAGATGAAGAGTCCGATGAGCCACTGAGAGGTCGGAAATTTCGTTTCGGTTGCCTTCTGAATACAGGAAATTGCTTTCAAATCATAGGAAACAGTTGTAGCCAAACGACAAGCATAACTAGTTTTTATGAATTCAACATGATGAATAGTGCGAGTAACATCGAATTTATCACTTTTGCTCTCTTGGTGTTTGGGAACTGTAGTCACATGTTTAGAAGTTAGGGAATGAGCGTAAAAAGGAGGAGCAGGCGGTAATCGATAATGCATTATCGAGTTGACGCTGTCTTATCTCGATAGGCTGGCCTAATTCAGCGGAAAACAAGTTGAAATTAAGTTCTTAGAAAAAATTGTTTCAAAACTCACAGACGGACCGGTTTGATAAGTTTTTAAATTGATAAAATACGAACCTGTCCTTTGGGGACGTTTCCGCGTTGAGTGACGTTCTTGCTGAACTGCTTGTTAGCGAGGGCCATACGCTGCTTCGGAGCCATTCTGAAGTTGCGCAAAATGTAAAATGTCGTGAAAAGTGAAAGGCGGAGAGCGAATGGCGTGAAGAAAAGGGCGCGAAACGGCTGAAAGTGATAGGTGCTCGCAGCCAACAGACTCCACGTGTTCTCGCTGATTGCCAGGGACACCACTAAACAACGCGCGCGGCCGTCAGATGCGGAGCGACGTTGCGAGAGCGACGACCAGAACTGCAAACGGGGACGGAGGGAATCGTTTATGATAAGGAGAAAACGAGAAGGAAAAAGTGTTATGTTCTGAGCAGACGGCTGATTTCTTCCTCCAAGTCGAGAGGGTCGACTGCGTGAGAATATCTGAAAAACGCATGGAACGGGGAACGATTTTGGGCACTTACCTTCCGACGACATGACCACTTTTGTCCACGAGGAACTTTGAAAAGTTCCACGGAATATCAGCTGCCACTGCAGAGCCCCTTTCCTTTTTCAGAAACTTCCAGAGAGGATGTGCACTAGGCCCATTCACATTAATCTGAAACATTCAAATCTTAAAATCAACAGTGAAAAGGTCCAAACCTTGGCGTACATATCTGGAGTGTACATGTAGCTGCTCTTCACAAACTTCAGAATGTTCGCATTGCTCTCTGGCTCTTGCTTCCCGAACTGATTGCACGGAAACGCGGCCACCCGCAATCCCTTCTCCCTGTACACCGAGTCCAGTTCTTTGAAGGCGTTGTAGTTGGAGTCAGTGTATCCGCAGAACGACGCCACGTTTGTGAATATCACCACTTTGTTCCTGGGGGAATGTTTCGAGGATTCCGTTCTCAATTCAGAGTTACCTGTACTTTTCCATCGAAACGTTTTGCCCGTTGGCTGTTTCTGCCTGGAACTCATAAATTGTTCCATGTTTATCCAGTTCGTCTTCAATTGCCAATAATTGAGGCGAAAAGAAAAGCAATAAGAGAACCAAATATTCAATTCGCATTTTCGGATTGGAGAACAAAATGTTTACAACGGCATCTTGGGGTGCAGAGATGAGACGCAGGCAGGGAAAGAAAGGTCACAAGGGGCCGATCGGAACATTCGAAAGGGCACTGTTTTTGTGATTATCATCGAAATGCTTGGTTTGCACTTCGAAATTTTGATTCTGGAAGCGTACTGTATGTTTATTGTATAGACAAAAAAGAAAAAAATTCGACAATCGACTTCGTTAACCGAAGAACAGATTCCCTTTGCAATTGTTGTTCACTTCGTATCCTGCAAATGTTCTACTAGTTTTATATAGATCATCAACATTCCCAACCGGCGACTTCAGGGTCTGGCGTCCGGCGTCTGAAGTGAGCGTCGATCGGACGAGCTTTTCCGCGAATTGAATCTTCTTCCCGCCCGGCTTCTCCGTCACTTTCTGATCAGCCGGAGAAGTGAGTTTCGAAACGCCCGTTGCAGATCTTGAAGGATGATGATATGGAGTACGGTAGCTACAGTACTCACTCGGAAGCCTTGCCCAACGGAACATTGATGACTTCCGTGTGCTGCGAATCGGTCTCCTCCTTCTTTTCTTTCAGTTGTCTTGGCTTCCTAACGTTCTTCTTTCGTATCTTTATGGAGTCAAGTCTAGAAACAGAGAAATAAAGGAATATTGTCGTTTTCGGTTCCTGTTCCGTACACATCCCTCCTCTGACTCTTTTCATTCGTCGGAACAGGGGCAGGTGGACTCGGTTGAGCCATTTCCTGAGCAGCCACCGAAGTGTCCAGCGGAATACTTAGACTCTTTGCCTTTTTCGGCTCTCTGAAAAAACTAAACGTGGTCGGTTGTCCCCTCTAACTGACCTCGAAGAATCTGCCTTTGAAGTGCAAACGAACATGATAAAAGGGATGAAAACAGTGAGAATCACAACGGAATAGAGACTTGATTCATGCAAAATCAGTTGATTATAAACATCTTTCCACAGAAAGAGCATCCCGAATTCCCTTGACTAAAAATGAAAAAAAAACGAGGTTTGAGATAAAAGATAAATGGAAGAACACGTTGTCATTTGAGACGTGCAATGATAAATACCGTAATCCTGTGAGTCTCCTTCACCGTAGACCGTGATCTTACGATTCTTCAAGTATTCTCTAACACCTGAATATTCCACGAACTTGAAATCACCTGTCCATACGTTGACGCGTGCAATTTCTTTCTTTTTAAGCTCGAATAAGGTTTCGAAATTCCATAAATTCGTAACCGCCAAGTTCCTAATCGACAAAGTCACCTTTCCCCGAAAACCTCCGAATCACTCCGTCCCGATTCTCAACGCAGCTCCCACGGCAACCAATTCAATCAGAGCGCCCAATTTTCCCAGCGCCGTCTCGTTTTCTTTCCATTTCGCCCCGTGCTCTCTCCCTTGATTCGGCTCCTTCGCCCCGCCTTCTCTCGCCTCACGAGCTCCACGATTCTTGTTATTCTGACTTTCTTACCGCTTTTCCCTCCATTTCCTCGATTTCCCGATCAAAACAGCCGATACAATCAGTTGTCTCGGTGATAACAAACCACCCACATCCATGAATAGTTCTCCTCTTTCTTGGCGTTCATGAATCTCTTGCAGGTTTCGTGAAGAAGAGCATCAGAAGAAAAAAAAAGAGGAAGAAGAAGCATCAGAAGAAGATACCGGCACGATGGGGTCGTCGTCGTCCACGCAGTCGTCGATGAACAACTTCGTGGGGATGGGACGGCTGCGCGAGGACATGAAGATCTATCAGTTGGTGGACATGCACGGAGGCGGAGAGCTCCTGCCGTGGCTCAGGTACCGTGTTCCCTTGGAAGTCGTTGGGATGTCCATAAAAGCAATGAGCCAACCTGCAATTTTCGTCTTCTTTCCTTTTTCTCTTCACTCCCACAATCATTTACATTGACTTTTGCTTACTCTGTTTTACGAATCGGTTTGTAGTTCTCCTGAATGACGCACTTGCGGGGAGTACATTTTCTGGTTGCCTCAGCAGATTAAGTGACAGAAGGAGCATTGAAACTCTCTTGATTCCCGGGTTACAGTAAGCAGCCAATCGCAGGCGCAGGTGCAATTCACTTTCCATTTCTCTATGGCTAATCAGCTTTTTATGTACAAATTTGACATCACCTGCTCTTTCAGATATGCCATTGTGAGTAGAGACACCTCGTTTATCGACGCGTACCTGGAAACGAAAGTGAAAGATTTCCTTTATAATGGAGGAAAAGGGAAGTTGGTCACGACTACTGAACTGGTCAAATTGAGGAATAAGGTGAGAAGGCGAAGGGGAATGTAATGAAATAAAACGAATGCGTTTTCAGGAGAGAAATGAGAGACTCGGCGCCTTTTCGCGGAAAAAAGGAAAGGGAAAAAGTGGACCGAATGTTCTGGACGACTTTAATCAAGAAGGAGAGAACGTGGGAGATCTGAAAAAGGCATTGAAATTGTTGGACGGAGGGGGCAAGAACGGACGGAATGAGAGCAAGTACAGAGAGATTTCGTGGAAGTTGGAGGAGAGGGGCTCGATGGGCGAGACCATCATCGGATGCTGTCTTCTGCACGCGTCCGAGATCCACAACGCACTCGTGCTCAAGATTCTCGAGTACTATCCGAAGCTGCTGAATGACATCCACATATCGGAAGACTTTTACGGACTTTCACCTCTCCATCAAGCCATCATCAACACCGATTGCAAATTGGTGTACAAGTTCTTGAAGCTCGGTGCCGATGTTGGTTCTCGATGCTATGGAGCGTTCTTCTGCGCCGATGATCAGAAAGCATCGAGGACTGATTCGTTAGAGCACGAATACGTGGAACTCTCACTGAAGACGAACTATACCGGGTGAGTTGGAAGGCCTTCTCCTCCGTCCATTCCCACCTCTTTTCCAGAAACATGTACCTGGGCGAGTACCCTCTCTCCTTCGCCGCCTGCCTCAATCAACCCGACATGTTTCGCCTCTTGCTCGCTTTCAAAGCCCAGCCGAATGCACAGGATACAAATGGAAACTCCGTGCTGCACATGTGCGTAATCCACGAAAATATGCAAATGTTCAAGCTGGCATTGGAGTGTGGAGCCAGTCTCAGATTGGTCAACAAACAGAGTCTGTCGCCTCTCACGCTCGCCGCGAAACTGGCCAAAAAGGAGATGTTCGATGAGATTCTGGAGCTGGAAGGAGACAGTGTGTGGGCGTATGGAGACGCCTCCTCGACTGCCTATCCGTTGGCAAAGATCGATACGATCAATGAGACGAGCGGGGAAATGAACGAGGCGTCGGCACTTTCTTTGGTCGTATACGGGGTACGGACGGTGATTTGTGAGCGGTGAAAGCAAGCAATGATTTCAGCAAACCGTAGAGCATCTCGAACTTCTGGACGGTCTCTTGGACACGCTTCTCGAAGCGAAATGGGAGTCATTCGCCAAGAGAAAGTAGATTTTCCATTCTCTTTTTATTGATAACTTTCATTGCAGCATGATCATTTCTTTCACTGCGTTCACCCTCTACTACATCTGCTTTGTCACTGCGTTCACGTTGCGTCCGATTGGATTCTCAACCGAAATGATAACGGAAGGATGGATAAACAGATACTCGGAGCCGTTCCCGGGAAGGTACGGAAAGGACGGCGAACCGCGAGTTTCGCCAGTCATCAACACGACCAACGGACTCAAAACGTGGTGTAAGTCTGAGAACTAAAGAAGGAATTCCAATTGAAATCATTGCAGCCGAATCGCTTTCTCAGTGCCATCTCCGCAATTACTGGGACCCCGATATTCCGTTCGCAAATGCTTACGTGAGTGAACTAATCCAGTCATCCGCACTTCAAATGTTCAGATCCGTCTCGCTTTTGAAATATTCGTCGTCATTGGCATCGTCATTCAAATCTTCCTCGACTCTCGTGATATCAAGCGAATCGGACGGAAGAAGTGGTGGGCTGTTCTCGTAAGTGAACGTCCCGCTCCTTTTTCCGATGGTCAAATGATTTCAGACTGCTTTCCCTGCCAAAATAACATTCAAGCTAACCTATTTCCTCGTTCTCGCCATGATTCCCACTCGCCTCGCCTGCAATCTCTCGCCCGTTCTCTTGGTTATCGACAACGTGCTCATCACAATCACAATGATCTTCACAACTGTCCATTACCTCTACTACTGTCGTGTCATCCGATTTGTGGGTCCATTCGTCTTGATGGTCTACACGATCATTGCCACGGACATCTTCCGATTTATGCTCATCTACGGCATCTTCCTCATGGGCTTCTCGCAGGCATTCTCTCTCATCTTCTTATCCTGCGAACGGGAAGCGAACATCATCAAAGAACTTATCACAAATCAGTCATTGACTACGAACGAAACTGCAAGAGCCATATACACAGCCACGATCAATGCGTACGACACGACAGTAAGCGGCCGCCCGGCAACGCGAATTTTGTCGATCTTATTCAGATTGTGAAGAACGCGGAAGCATTCGAGAACGTCATCCAGTCTCCAATTGAGGCCTTCGTCCGTACGTTCATTCTGACAATCGGAGAGTTCACAGTCCTCTACCGTAATCTCGCCCTTTGCCCGGCAAACACGATGGTTTGGATCGGAAAAGTGAGACATGATTCTGAGCCGCATGGGGGTAATGTAATTCAGGTTGTGTTCATCACATTCGAACTGTTCGTAAGTGTCATGCAGTTCAACATGCTGATTGCAATGATGACACGAACATATGAGACCATCTTCCAGACTCAGTTGGAATACAAGAGACAGGTGACCAACAGAGATGAACACTTCCAATTTACCTTCTTTGTTTCCAGAGAGCTCAGGTCATTCTCATGCTCGAATTGTCGCTTAGTCCGAAAGAACGCCTTCAATATCTTCTGAAGTATTCCAGACCGACGGGAACGAACAAGAAAACGAGAAGTTTGGTTGTCAGCAAAAAGGCGACGGTAATGACAACAGCAAGAATAGAGTACATTTGAAAAGTGAGATTTCAGTTCAATCGGGAGACGAAACAAGGTCAACGTGTGCTCGAAGAGAAGATGAAAAAGATGGTGGAGGAGAAGAAGGCGATTCTGAAGAGGAAGCTGAAGGACATGGAGATAAAGGAAGGCATCCGTCCGGTGACTGGCTACTCGCGGACACCCCGTCCGCACACCCAGTACATGAACAGAGGCGCCGGAAATGCTCCGCAACAGAACGGAAATGCCAATTTACAGTTATAAAGTTGCCAACAACTTGATGACAATGAACCCTGTGTGATAATAAATATGTTAACTCTCTAATATTTATTGAGATCAAATGAAAAGGGAGAAAAACCGAAAGAATAGGAATGTTCAGAAAGCGCCAGAAGAGATAATCTTATTGATCCAAGTGAGGTACGGAGCAACCATCGTGTAGATTCCCGGCTGCTTCTTCTGCGCACACCCATCTCCCCAACTGATGACTCCGGCCAGCACAAAAGCACCGTCCGGACGACGACAGGCGAACGGACCGCCGGAATCTCCTTGGCACGAGTCTATGCCACCTTCCAAGAAACCAGCACAGAATGCAGATCTCGACATGGAACTGTATATTTGAGAGGAGTTCACGCATTCAGATCGGTCTATTATCGGGATGAGAGCTGCTTGGAGACGTTGGGCATAATCTGTGGAAGTGTGGAGTTAAGGGAAATAGGAAGCGGCCGAACTCACGGAGTCCCATGCTTCCCCATCCCGACACGACGCATTGTCTCTCGGGAGTATAGACGAAATCTTTAGTTGGCAGGCAAATCGGCTGGGCGTATTCGTCGAAATGAATGCCAGGAGAAGAGATTTCGAGGATGGCGATGTCGTGCGAGAATATATCTGAAATGCTGCTGTCTTTTGAACTATCCTACTCCTAGACTGAACCTTTGTAAAGCGGGTAGAAGTGAATCCTCTGCAGATCGAACACCTGCTCGTTCCCCTCCGTCTGATTGTTGTCCCACTCGCCAACTACCACTTCATATGAGCCAACTCTTTCATCTTCTCTGCAAATTGTTCATTTCCTCCCGTTTCAACTGTCTTCTGAACTCACTCGAAACAATGCGCCGCGGTAATCAGATGTGTTCTATCCAGAATCGATGCACCACAGTGATGAGCTTTCGTCTGAAATCTTCTTTGACAAGCTAATCTCCTACTTCCGTTCTCACAGATTTCATTCTCAACGCGGCGGTCCACGGGAAAGCACCGGGAACCGTTTCAAATCCTCCGACGACTCTGGCGATTCTGGAGCGGGAAGCATCGCGAGCATTCACTTCTACATATCTGAGCCCGCAATGGGAGCCAGAAGGGACGCCGCTTTCCGGATGACAAGAGATCCGCGCCTGCTTGCTGCATTCACCAGGTCTCTTCAATTCACACTCTTCCCCGCATTCCACGTGGAACCCAAAGTTAATGGGAACTTCCGAATTGAGGAGTGATCCGAGTTCTCTGTAAAGTATGGCAAGTAGCTCAATTTGGGACTATTTCAAACCCTAATCTCATTTTTTCACAGACAGAATTCACAGTCTGCGCATCCGTTCCATCTGTACAGACAGCTTCCCACTTGGCTCGGAACAGCACTTCCACATATCCACTCGTATCCGACCCGTTCACCAATCGGAACGCTTTCCCTTCGCATTCATTCTCGTCCTGACCTCCGGTGCAATCAACGTTTCCGTCACAGAGTTGATGATATTCAATGCACGAACCGTCCTCACACGCCGCCTGCTCACAACGAGAACACCTGCAAACCAGTTGTGAACGTGACCGTCAAAAGTTCAAACGTCCATGTGTATTTTAGTATTTCTTATCAAGAGCGACAACCGGGAACATCATACGCCATTGATGATACATTTCGATGAACGTCGGTCTTTTCATTCGACTCGACGGTGAGTGGGACCCGCCTTAAACTCACCGGATGGGTTGGCAGGTCGACGCGATGGTTGAAGTGCAATTCGGTTCTCGTAGACATGATAAGTTCCAGACCGGCCGAAGAAGAGCCGATGTGGCGGAGCGGGTGGGGAGGGGGATCAGGGAAGCCGAAGAAGGCGAATCGGAAGAAGGAGACTGGGACGCCTTCTGTGAAGACGTCGACAGTCGCGGTGCCGAAGACGCATCGGATCGACGTCGTTCCCGAGTATAAATCGGGTCTCTACAGAAATATTTATTGGGTTAACTTACACTGATTTCCGTGATATTTCGTTTGTTTTCAGATGCACCCGAACTTGGCGATTACGAGAGAGTCGAGAGGACAAGAGGAGTTTGTGGGCGAATACATTTACTACCAGGCGGTCAACGCCAACGTCATCGTTAATTTCTTTCCGGCTTTGGAGTACTGCGTGAGTGTTTCTCTTCTGATTCTCAGATCTCAATGGGACGTTCTAGGATCCCACGAAGCTGAGATTCGCGCACACGGCGCACACTCCTCCCGCCTGCCGAGCTCCCGCCAAGGTTCGGAAGCGTTTGTTTCTCGTACTCACACTTCTAGTTTTCAGTCGTCGGAGGAATATTTGCGCAAAAACATGGAAACTCTCATCAAGAAGATCGACATTCTGGCGTTCCAACAACAAATTCTCGAATCGAGGCCCACCGACAACTGACTCATTTTCTCCCCCGCAGACACCGAATTTACCACTATCACCGAGCCGATACTCTTTCTTTTTTGAGTAATTAATTATAAATTTGAAGCATCACCATGTATCATGAGCACTCTGAAATAAAAGTTAAAAACAAAGAGAAACTGACCCGAAACCGAGAACTCTGCAGATGGAAGTCAGCTTCTCGCGGCTGTAATTCTCGTCGCAAACATGCCCTTTCTTCGAGAGCTTCGTCGCGTACAACACTTTGTTCTCCACTTCAAAAACGACGTCTTCTGAAAGCTTCAACAGTTTTCCTCCGACACGATGTCATCGAGTACTCGAAGAGAAACGGCGACGGTAGTAGAGAGAAGTCGATTTGCGAGCAAGACTCGAATACACGTGGGAAGTGTCCGTGAGAAGACACGTCTGCGTCTTCGGTTCGTACGAGAATGCCTCACAGATCAGAAGACTTTCTCTGCATTTGCGGGCACACTGAAATGGAACCAGCACGGTGAGAATGAAAGTGCGCCGCCTACCCCTTGTACGTGAGGTATGAACGTCCACACTTCGATTATGTTGTCAGCCAGGCGATACGCTCCGACCAAATCATAATATTGAAGATAGTCTTCTGAACGTAACTCTTCAGAAACAAATTCATAATGTCAGAAGCTCACCGCAATTCTGCTCGTCGGTCCCATCGCTGCAGTCTATTTCGTAATCGCATTGAAACTTTTCGGATATGCACTTCGAGCCGTTGTCACACGAAAAGGATCCGATCGGACAAGTGTCAACGGATTCCGAAGCGACCGCATCGTTCAAACTCTCCGGACAGTTCGGAATGTTGCACACGGACAGCTGCTGCGGTTTCACATAACAGACTGGAGACGGTGTGGTTCTGAAGGTAATGTATCTCATAGAAAGCACATTCCTACGCTCACTTTCCCTCTTCTTCGATGAAACGACAGAAGTTGTGGCTCATGATGTCCACTTCTGAATCCCTTTGGAATAGCACAGAGGGATCGTCCCAACGGATACAGTTCTGTCCGTCAGCCGTCGTATTCGCAACTCCGGAATACTTTCTGTTCTTCCCAACGCATTCTCTGCCTGATTCACAGAACGCGAATACTTCTTCGTCGCAATCGACTGCCACCAGACGGCCGGATTGGAATGCCAGACATCGGCCGTTTCCAGTCACTTCTTGCTGCACATTAACAGTACTCCATCAGGAAAGAACAGAATAATCACTCACTTCCACATCTTCTCCATTACCCCATTTCCACGTGGATCCTTGCCGCAGACCAGAAGTCAGAAAGTAGCGATAATCGACTGAAAAGAAAGGCATTTTTGGGTGGTCAAGAGTCAACAGACAGTGGAAGGAAGTGCCACGTAGTCACCAGATAAACATCCCGAAATCAGTTGGGTAAACACTTTTTGAAAGGTTCACGAACTCACTAAATGTTGGCAGAATTGCATCTCGAATGGACTCGATTTCCGAGTTTTTCAGTGAAGAGATCAACGAATGAGGACTACAGTAATCTTTGGCTTCTGAATATCCTTGCACGGGAACAGTGGAAAAGGAAAGGCACTTTGAACCGATTTGAAGGGTTCCCTGGGCGCATACTGTAAAATCGGAAAGGGTGAAATGACCAAGACGATAAAGATTACAGCTAGACGAGCACGCCACTTTGATTCCAGTCTTGCAGAACGCAGACAAGAAAGTGAAGCAGACGGAAGGCGTGCAGCCGATAGAATACGTGTATTGTTGGAGAGCGACGGTTGAATGGGAAGAGAACGTCCTCGAGAGAGAGGCGCACACTTGCTCTCCGTACTTCTGATGGAACGATTTGGAGCAGAGAGGGAAGAAGAGACCGTTCTGACTGCGGACTTGCAGAAGATCATCGAAGAGTCTAAAGAGACATCTGAGGAGAGGTCAGCATTTGAGGTAACTCACTTGAGCTCTAAAGCTACGGCAGATTGGATAAAGAAAATAGTGAGAAGCAATGGTATCATGATTCGGTTTCACATTGACACATCTTCTGGGCGCCCTCTGTCTTCTCGGTCCAAATCTCGTTTTGGTGCCAATTAGACAACAATATTCAGGAAGTGAGTGGAAAACGTCTCGGTGTGTTACTCGATTGCCAATTTGAGATGGGAATGGAGTGGGAAAGAGGAAGAGAATCAGACAGAACACTACGCGGAAGCAAGGAGAAAGTGAAAGTTTCGAAGCGAATGACAAAGTGGGCGGGGCTTCGGAGACTGTTTCGCAGTAATTGCGGGGACGCAATTGCGGGAATGATCGGCGAGCATAGGATTCGTGATGATTTTAGCTTCAAGAGGTGCTTCTGAATGACACTTGATCCAAGATAACATCGTTTCAGACTAGTGAATCAGAATGGCGTTATTCAGATCCTCGTCATTTATCAATAGCCAACTGATAGTTAATCTAACAGTGAGAAGCCTTTTCATTCAAAAAGTGAAACCCGCTTTCGCTTTCTATTTCTGAGACGCCTCCATCTTGTTCAGGTTGTCGTCTGCCTTTAGTTTTACACTTTCTTCATGTTGCGCCTCTACACGTTTCTCTTCAAATTTCCGACAGAATGTCAGTGTCCATCTTCCGCTTTCTTTTTCTGCGACCGTTCATATTGACACACTCTCCTTTGTTCGGCTCTTTGACCATCTTTTCAACCCATTTCTGTTGGTGGCCTAGGAATTTCCGTTCGCACGCCACGGCCGAGTTTCTCTGCGTCTCCTCGCTTTTCGATCAATTCTTTCACAATAACAGCTTCTTTTTCTGTTTTCCAGCCGCCGCTTAGTCACCCGCATCGATTCGATTCGCGATCGTTTTCATCTGAATTTGTTTATTTTTTGATGCTCCCTCTCGCCCTTCTCTTTCCTTTCCAACACACCTTTCTGCCATTCGGCCAACGTACATTCGTCCCTGAAAAATGGACAAACGAAACGTGGCCAAAAAACCGGTAGCAAAATCCACTAGTATACTCAAAAAACTGAAAATCCACGAAATAAGGGTAACCTCTCTTTTATCACCACCTTTTTTCTCGGACCTTATTCATTTTTTTCTTTGCAGGGCGTTATGGCAAATAGATTTCAGCGAGTTCTCGGTGAGTTTTACGGAAGAAACCATTTCTTTTTTAACTTCCGACTTTCAGACCAAGCAACAGACAGTACGCTGGTTGAACCGAACTGGGAAGGCATCATAACATGCACCGACATGATCCGATCTGGGGAAGTTCCGTATGTTTTGTGTAAGCATTTCACCTTCTTGAGAAACTAAACACTTTCAGCGCGAAACCATCGCTTCAAGCTATCCGAAAACGACTTCAGCATGAGAATCCGCACGTCGTCAATCACACTCTTCTCGTTCTGGATGCTTGTGTCAAAAATTGCGGACATAAAGTACATTCTGAAGTGGCCACTCGCGAGTTCATGGAAGATTTCAAGAATCTGGTCACTGAGAACAAGTACGAAGAGGTTTGCTTATACTGAGTTTTCCCAATTGGTTATTTGTGTATTTTCAGGTGAAAAATAAGTCTTTGGAAATGCTTCAGTGTTGGGCCACGGCGTTTGCGAACAAGCCTGAATACAAAATGGTCGTGGACACCCACAATCTCATGAAACTGGCTGGATTCGACTTTCCGTCGCTCAAGGAGGCCGACGCCATGTTCATGGCTCAAGTGGCTCCCGAATGGGCCGAGGGGCCGGAGTGCTATCGCTGTCGCTCCGTGTTCACAGTATTTACGAGAAAACATCATTGCCGTGCGTGCGGACAAATTTTCTGCGATAAGTGCAGTTCCAGAGAAATGACTCTTCCTCAGTTCGGAATCGAGAAAGAAGTCCGTGTCTGCGAGACGTGTTTCGAGAAGAGAGTTGCCGAGTTGAAGGATAAGAATCCTATTCTGAAAAAGAGATATGCTGCAGCCACTGTGAGCAAAGGACCAACCCCTGGAGAGTCGGAAAGTGAAAAGGCTGCGAAAGAGAAACTGTTGAGAGAGAAAGAAGAGGAAGACCTCGCTCTCGCAATCGCAATCAGTCAGAGCGAGGCAGAAGCCAAGGAGAAAGAAAAACAGAGCAACCTTTACTCAATCTACAACGGAATAAAGCCTGATGGCGAACTTGGCGGATACAAGGGAGTGGCCGAGAGCAACGCGCCCCCAGCGGCCGACGACGTTAGCGCCGATCCACTGGCGAGGTATCTCAACAGAGATTACTGGCAACAGAAAAAAGAAGGAAAAGTGGATGAATGGGCCACCACCTCGACTATCGGAGCTCTCTCTGCAACTGCCCCGCCGCCTTCCGAACCATCTGTGGCTCCCTCGATCTGCTCCACTCTGATGGCTCCTGACGACAATTCCCTGAATGCAGACATTGCTGCCATGTCCTTGGGCGGCACTAGTGTGCTCAACGGATCGGTGAGCGACGATGCGCGTGTGCAGGCGGATGACACGATGAAATGGTGCCAGTCGATCAGAGAGCAAGTCTCTGTGATGGACAACCGAATCCGATCGAACCTGGCGAGAGGACGACCCGTCTTCAATGACTCGGCCATTCAGGATCTGTTCACAAAACTGACGGAGCTGCATTCGCACGTTCTCAGCCGAATGCACACTCTTGACGAGCAGCGGGGATATTATGAGAGTCTGCAGGACCATTTGTCGAACATAGGAGAAGCGAGACAGGCAATCGACGAGATGAGAGAGGAGCATGAACGAAAGAGACAAGAACGACTGGCCGAAGAGCAGAGACTGCGGCAGGCACAGATGCAGCAGACACTCGAGATGATGCGGATGAAGAAGCACGTGAGTTACAACTTCTGACTGCCAAATTTTTAACATTCACTGAAAACTTTCTTTAGGCGATGCTGATGGAACAACGGGAGCAGGCTCTGCACAGATTCCAGCAGCAACAGCAAGAGATGGCTTTACGTCGACAGCAGCAGGCCTACTACAACCCGCAAATGGGATACGCAGCTCCGCCAGGACAGCCCCAACAACAACAACAACAACAACAACAACCGTATTACCCATATGCGCAAGGACAGGCGGCTCTCAATCAATATCAGCAGCCTCTCCAGCAACAACAGCCGTACTATCAACACTATCAAACCCCGCCAGTTGCTCCTACTCCATCGAACGGTCATCCACAGGCTCCTCCCTCGCAACAGCAACAACAGCCACATGCCCAGCATTATCAGCAACAATATCAGCAGTTCTATCCGCAACAAGGTTACCAGCAGCCTCAGCCGCAAGGAGGTTTGTCGAAAACTTTAATGAATTGACAACTAATAAGAGATTAGAAAGTTCAGGATACCCACAGCAACATCAGCAACAACCACAACAGCATCAAGGGTATCCGAGCGGAATGGAAAATGGACAATACGCGCCTCAAAAAAATTCTGGAGAACTGAAGCAAGAACAGCATGGATACCAGGCGCCTACTGCCAACGGACATAACGGATACGGGAACGGTGAGTGAAATGTGCTTGAGACTAACCGGGAACGACAAATGGGTTTGCAGTCGAAGCAGTCGCCCATCCGCCGCAGCCGCCGATGGCCGAGCAGCCACTGATTTCCTTCGACTAACCGGCCTTCCATCTGATTTGTGAACTTGTAGTCCGTTCCATCTGTGATAGAACTCTCGCTTCCCTTCCACCCCGTCCGGAATCCTTTTAATTTCTGTGCCCTCGTTTCTGGTGCTTCCCCCCATCATCTAACCCATCAGTGCTAACCCTTGACATCCCTCATCGTCGGCTTTCCCCCAAAATTTTTATTTATAGCATTGTCTGTGCAACGTGCTCCTACTCGTTTTTAATTTATTCAGAATGAAGCGACTTGGTGATGGGTTATAGGTTTTGATAAGTCTTTATGAACTGGTTTCTTGTTCACTACGATCCTGATACTTGAAGTAAAGAAGAATAATGGGAAAAGGTCAACTGGGCTTAATCAGAAAGATGGGAGGATCCGCGTCGACTCCACCGAAAGCACCACTATCGGAACAGTCGAAGAAGATTGCAGCAGAGGTATAAGTGACCTGACTTGACGCCCAACTGAAACAGGATTACAGGCAAAAGAGCACGCAGTGGTGCTCTATACGAAAGACGGATGCGGATACTGCGTTATGGCGAAAAACGCGCTATACGAGGACGGAATCCATTATACTGAAAGAGTGAGCTCTGAATTGAACTTCACAAAACGCTTTCTTTTCTTCAGAATTTGAACGCAATTGCGAAAGTAAATCCGGATGCTCAAGAATATATTCAGGGGCTCATGGATTTGACTTGTCAACGGACTGTTCCGCAGATCTTCATTTGTGGAAAGTGAGCGTGGCTTCCAATGAATCTTCTCATTCTTCTTTCCAGATTCGTCGGCGGCTACACAGAGTTAAATGTACTCAGACCGAATCTGGCCAAGATTCTGGAGGCGTGCTCAGTCGACAACGGAGAGACTCTTCATCGAGAATTCCTTTCCAAAATCTGAAAAGTGTCTGTATTATAATAGTTTGTCACATAAATTCCATAGTAGAGAACAATAAAGCTAATTAATGAGGGTCGGATAGTTGAAAAAGAGAGAGAAATGGTTGATAATCCATGTACATTATATTATTTATCGCTCCCGTCCGTTGTCTCCCGCTATTCATGAACCCGAGTGCATCGGGGCGTGTCCGCGCGGTCTTTTCGGCCGCTTCCTAATCCGGGCGCTTCGGCCATTATACGGGCGGTCCCGGCCGCTCACTCGCTTCCGACTCACCCGACTTCTGTTCTTTTCCCATTCCCTTTTTTCTCAGCTGACCCGAATTTATATAGATAGTGAATCGATCGAGAAAGAGAAAGCAATTTTAAGATTAATTTCCACTTTTCTTGTTTTTCTCAGTCTATTCCAGTCGAAAGTGTTTATCGCCTTCCAAACAGAAACTATCTGGGAAATATGTCAAAGCAGTGCTCAAATTAGCACTACATGTATTTGAAAAGTAATTGCAATATTCTTCAGCCTGTACCTTTCTCGAATATTTTAATGTAATTGGAATCCAAACTGTGATTCTTTAGTGTTACGAATCGATTACTCAAGTACCAAATCTCATATCTTTCCAACTGAACAGTCATTTTAGTACTTTCACAATCATATTGATATCATGTCAGTGAGTCATCCGTCCATTTAGAAAATGTTGACTCACTTTCCCTCCCACCGCTGGTCTTTTTTTGTTTTTTTTTTTCAGTTTTAACGATGAGAACATTGCTTCTACAATTATATATAGTGTTGTCTATCGATCGGCGAATTTTTCTCTATTTTCTGACACGGAGACCAATGTTCTCTTTTTAATGTGCTCACAACTAGTTCGAGTTTCTGTGAAAGGTGCGAATAGTCAACACGCACTCAGACAAAGTTACTCACAAGACAAACAATTTTCTCGCTAACTACCTTTCTTTCTTTTTCGGCTGCTTTCCTCCGTTGTTTCTATTTCGAAATATCCATTTGAGCTAGACGAAATCGCGGCGCTCACCCGATTGGCGGCTCGTAATATTTGTGCAGGGCGGCTAAGCATTCGAATGAACGCATGCATTATGTACTTGGAGCAGGCATGAGCAAAGTGCCTTTTACGATATTTCTAAGAAGCAAAAGCGAACTTATTAAGTAAACGTTCGACATTTTCTTCTTCTCTGACTCACTCAATTCGTCTCTTTTGCCTTTTTTCAATTGATTTTCCATTTGTTGTTTCAGGGCACGCCTCTCCTCGAAATTGCAACCAAATCAAATGTCGGTCTATCCACCGACGCCCACGCTGCCAGTCATGCACGGTAAGTCGACATATCTTAAACGAAAGCAGTCAAGATGATATTTTACAGGCGGAGCAGACAGGAGAAGACCAAAACGGCCGCCTAATGCTGGATCCAGAGTAAGTTATTCCGGACTGTTTAGAAAAAGATCTTCAGAAAGCTAAAAGCTTAGTGTTGTTTAGGAATTGAATGTACAAGAGAATGAGATGCTCTTTTCGATGGTCGGGTCAGACTCCGTCTCTCTCACTGCCGCCGTCGTCCAGCTGCTCAAATCGGACCGTGGAGCGTGGAGAGTTGAACTACCACACGGAGTGATATCTCTCGTCAAAGACTATACTCAGAGAGCCTATTTCCTTCGAATATTCGATATTCTAGAAGAGCGCCTTGTGTGGGATTTCAAATTGTAAGAGAGAGAGAGAGAGATTGGGGAGAGCACCATCATTTCGCGTTTTTCAGGTACAAGGGATTCCGTGCTCAATCATTCTCCCAGTGTGGAAAACTGTTGGCGTTCGAACAGATGGAAAGTGGTGAAGACGGAGTTGTCATTGGACTCAACTTCTTCAGTGAACACGAAACTACCGATTTCAAGGTTTGATATCATTTCAAGTTCAAAAAATCTCACAGTATTGAGAAAAACATGTTGAAAAGGAAGAATAGAGGGGCGAGAAAAAACGTTACAATCTGTCTTCTTCTTAAAAAGGCAATTTCAGGAGCATCTGGATCGTCGACATGCTCAAGAAAGAAAAGCTAACCACGCGTCTCGAGCAGGGATTCCGATGGTCATGTCAACCGGTTAGTCTCCGTCCCGTCACTATTCGAACTCTCTCCCTTCTGACCTCGGAATTGCTCCTCCCAAAAAACGAGTCAATCCTCTACTACTCGCTCTCTTACAAACATACACGGTCGCCGCGCCCTCTTATATAGTTGCTCTTTCGTTTTTTTTTCCGCGCGGTAAGACGCTTCCACGCGGAAAATCTACACAGACAGTTTACTTTCTCTCCTGCAAATGCACACAGTTTGTATCATTTCTGTTGGCTCACCGCCAACTTTCCGCGACTCAACGCCCAACGGAAAGAGAAAAAAATGGAGGAAAAGTCGAACAATAAATAAGGCAGTTTTGCTCATGTTCCACTCTTACTTCCGAGCAGATGCGACGAGTGTCTCTTGGATTCTATCTTTGAGAGAAAATCTAGTAATATCCAGATTATCCTTCTCATTTTTACTCTCATTGAATTGCTTTGAATAAGAGTCTTTATCTTTTTTGAATGATCGGAAACTTCCACCCCACAATGTTAAGGAAACAGCACTCAATGACATTAGAATGTTGAGAAGAGTTCAAAAAGGTTTTGCTGGTAACTGGTGTCTTCCTTCCCGTTTTCCTATTTGCCGTTCCGATTACTTGTATTTCTTGTGAGCACATCGCTCTTTCTCTCCTCTAAACTGTATACTTTTCGCTTTTTACACTCATCGTGTTCTTCCTGAATCATGCAGCTAAGCTTTCACGAGACGCTCGTAAACTTGTACTACCTTTAGGTGTCGCCCCCTTTCCCCCATTTCCTCGAGCTTTTTTGTCTGTTCGCTTCATAGGCCGTACAAAGATATCTTGGAATCGAACGTCGAGGATGCCTTCCCGTCTTATACGGAAGACGAAATTCGATCTTTTCTTCTTCACTCTCCCCCGTACTTATTTTTTTTCGTCTTTCCATTCTTCGCCATTTCCCGATCCGATTTCGATGGCTGCTCCGAATTTGACAACTCGGGACTGGTCACTTCTTTTCGTTCTTCCTCCGTAGCTTACCGTCTCGGCGTGTGTGTTAATTGCCGACGAAAAGAACAGCAACTAATTGGACGATGAAAAGCTATTATGTACTCTTCCTCCCTTCGATTCCACTGACGTCGGAAACGCGGAAACAACTGTTTTTGAGAGTCAGAGGACAGGAGTCGGCTAGTTCTTCTCTAGGACTTTTCATCCAATATAAGTAACATCACAAAAAAGAAAATTGACAATCAAGATGTCAGTGAAAGTTCAGCATTCAAACGTGAAATTCATTTCACCCACTAATCCCTTGTCGGTTTGCATCTTTTCCGTGTTCCCAAATTTCTCGACCTGGGTGTCAACCTTGACGAAACCTCGTTCCTTTCTCGCGCTATTGTCATTTCTTCCGGCGAAAAAGTTTCAAACCACATAATTCCGGGCCATGTCGCTTCACAAAAAGAGTCCTCTCGGGTGTCCCGCGCGGTAAGTTGTTGAGCGATTTGACCTTGTCTCTCCCGACTGCTTCCACGTCCGGTAAGCCGCCCTTCTAATCCGTCGTGATGAGTTTCGGCTGCCAGAAGAACAAGAGTGAAAGCGGTTGGGAGACAAGCTCACACCGAAGAAATTCGTCGGCTGTTTGTTTTGTTGCCCGACGAAGACTCTCGCGCATATCATAATCTATTGGCAAATTCGTCGTCGTCCTCGCCCTCCTCGTCCATTTCCCTCGTTTCTCACTGGCCGTTTCCGGATCAATGTGACGGTGTGAAAAGATCGGAAGATGTCGTCTCTGATTGACCTACCTCCTCGTGTTCCGTTGACTTTCCGAGCCACTCGACGGAAGGATGTTCCTCCTCCGGGCGGTATCTCCGCATGAGCACTGCCACTCGAAAGAGCAAGGAGCAGGACAGGACAAGTACAGGATAAGCCGTATCCTCCCGTACTTACGTGCTATTTTGTTCCTCTTTTTCTTAAATTCGAATTTGTATATTCATTTGACGGGCGTCTCGTCCTCCCATCGAATGCAATTAGTTACGTGTTTGAAGGACACGGACCATCCTTCCTTTCGGTCATAATCCCCCATGCAGATTCCTATCAGTTCCGTTCTGTTCTTTTGCCATTTTAGTTTGTTTGTCTCTGGTCTCCATACAATTATGTGTTCTTCGTTCGAGAACGAAAATGAAAACAGACAAAGTGAAAAGTGGAAACACACTCTTTCGGAAAGACTCTTTCCTGCCAATTGTCCGTTTTTCAAAGACGGTGTCAGTCCAGCAGTGAGTGGATAATTTGTGTTGTACATGCTGCCACCGGGCTTCTTCTTCCTCTTCTTCCTCCGACGGCCGCTGGTTCAGCACACACTGTTGACTCCGCCTAACTACTCTCGCGAGGGGAGAGAAGCGCTGAAGTGCACACTTTACCCTTCGCTCTTTTCGGTCAGTTTTACTGTTATTTTCTCACTCTTTCCAATTTCAACACTGCGTGTTTTTCCCAATTTTAAATTTCTGTTCCACTTCTCTCAGTATCAATTTTGCATTCGAAACCGTGTCAATAGGCACAGCCGGCACGACGTTGCGCCAACGTGGTGTAATTCGATGCGCAATTGAAATGACGAGGAAAAGCGGTGTGAAGAGGCGAAACGGTATACAATAATGATGTGTATTATGACGTTCGGTTTCTGTGTCCGTCGGATACCCGTTCAATCTCCTCGAGGTTCTGCCATTCCAATTGCCAAAGTGAGATTCGGAATCTTTTGAATGAATAGAAAAACGAATGCTTATTTCCGAAAGTCTCAAGATTTCTTGTTTCTTTACTTTTTTAACTTGAACTTTTAAACCACTGCCGAATTGATTCTGAATTTTGTCTATTTGAATAGTTCTCACGTCTAGGCCCGAGTTCCTTTTGAACCGATTCTCTCATTTCTTCGTCTTCCTTTCATTTTTCCTAAAACCTTCCCATTCCCATATCACACTTCAACCGACCATTATGCAATTTTTTCATCGGTTTACCTGCTGACCCGAGATGTCCAATTTGTTTCGCATCGTTCTCGATTCGTAAATGTCACTTCCTACCCATTTTCCGTCGCCGTCCGTATTAGCCGCAATTGTCCTAATTCGTGACGCTTCCAGCCAAGTAATAACATGTGGATGGTTGTGAGCGAGGATCCGGCCGGCCGTCTCCGCTATCAGTACCACAACCTGCCGCCGCCGGCCGCTCAGCCGCCCCCTCCTCCGCCCATTCCGTCTAATCCGTCAACCGTTTCGTCGACTGCGATCTATTCGTCCGCTTCCCCTTCCGGACATAGCCATATGCAGCGATTCTCGCGTGGCGGATGCCTCAGCTTTCCCGATCCGATGAATGCTTCTCCACGTGCCATTCGGAGCCACACTCTTCCGAATGTGCACGGAGGACATTACTATGAGATGGAGCAGTACGACAATGTGAACGACTATTCTTCTTATGGAGGACCTGACTCTTCTAGCTCGACCAGCTCGTCCGCAGAGTACCAAGATCCAGTTTACTCGACAAGGTACGGCGGAACTTCTGGAAGTTATGCGAGGCAGCAAAACTACGCAAGATGTTATGTTCCGATTTCGCCCGACGCCTTCTACTATTACCATCAGCAGCAACAGCAACATCCGCAGCAGACGTACCGACCGCGACAACGTTCTCATCATCAGGATCAACGACATCACAGAGCTCCAAGTCCTGACCCCGATTACTCTCCGCCTCTTTCAAGAAACAAGGTCCGATTCCAATTGCCAGAGGAGCCTGTTTCAAGAGGAGAATATGTGAGCAACTCCTATCAAGCACCACGACACCTCAAAGTGTTCAACACGGAAGACTTTGGCGACGAAGAAGACGACTACGAAGCGGTCTCAATGAACCCCGATCCGGCTCCGCATCACGATTCTGTTCTGGTGCATAGGTCAAATGGACAAGTGTCAGTGATGGTGACGAAGAAGGAGGAGCCGATCTATTGTTCGGGAGGGAGTGACAGTGCGGAGAGCAGCAGTGCAACGCCGTCTTCTGTCGAAGCGGACACTCCCCCGCCCATCCCTACGCAGCCACCAGCCAGACACCGATTGGTTAAAAAGAGTCAGAAAGAGATAAACACTCGAGGACACCCACAGAATGGTTTGTTTTTGTACTGGAACTTCGGTAGTGTGTCAACACTATTTCGCCTGATTCATCACGAGCTCACGCTATCTGACCGTGTATCACTGTTGACTTAATGACGAGTAGCATATCTCGTAACCCTTTTTCATCGGCTCATTCTGTCATTATCGGAATCCGAGATGAAATCAGGTTTCGCATTTGAGCAGAGACGGTTTTTCTCAAATTTGGAAAGCAAACATCCCCGCGCGGGCGCATTGAGTCTCCCCCACCTGGTTAGGATGGCGCGAATTTCGGAGCAATTATTATTTGTGTTCATGTCATGTTGTGAGCACTGGCAAAGCGAGCCGATCGTGGCCTCTTGATCGGCTTGGCGAGCACACTAAACTGTTGAAGTTTGCATGCAATCCCGGGGGGGGGAGGGGGGGGGGCGCAGAAGAGAGAAAGTTTGAATAGCGCTCACTCAAACGTGAGAAAATTGGGAAACGGGAGTCGTGAAAGTCATCTCATAGTGACGATCATAGTGGCATTTGCAGGAATAGGAGCAACTCCAACGCGTCCGTTCGAAATCACACAGGCCTATGGAGGGACGATCCGTGGACCTACGATGCCGATCAGCGGGGGGCAAGGGATAACTCCGATGGGCACAATGGCTGCTGCTCCCCATTCGCATACCCAGACAGGTTAGTCCAAATGTCGATTATTTTCATTTCTCGATATTTCATACTCACTCGACGTTTGAAAAACATGATTGACAAACTTTTAACATATTTTTTTCGGCGTGAGTTCATTTGTCTTCGGAAAGTAAATGGATCATATTTCAGATGGAAACACGGCAAGCAGTGGATCCAGTTGGTTCAAGAAGGACAAAAATAAGAAAAAGGACAAAAAGGCGAAGATCAAGAAGGAGGACATCTCGAATCCGACCAATTTCCAGTACTTTTCGTTCTATTTCGCATCACTCAGAGTCAATTTTCTTCAGACACAAAGCTCACGTCGGCTGGAATCAAGACAGCGGTTTCTCAAATACCGTCTATGACGACGATATGGACGAAGCGACAAAGAACATTCTAAAGGCCGCCGGTTTAGAAAGCAACAATCTGAACGAGGACGACAGAAAGTTCGTGAAGAAGTTCATCGCCAAGAACTACGACAAGTACGTGTCCGTCGGAAGTCTCGATCCGTCCCAGATCTCTGCCCCGATGCCGCCGCCCGTTCAGCAGCCTATGCAGCAGTGGAATCAGTCAGTTTATGAGTCTCTTCTCTTCCCGCATAATTTTTTAATCAGAACCCCTGTCCGTCCTTACAAACCATCGTTCCCATCTGCTGCTCCTGTCGGAAGTCACTCGTATTCCTCTTCTCCAGCTGCTCCTCCGCCGCCCACCCGTGTTGAATCGCACGGACTTGCTCCAGCTCGTCCACCACCACCTCCACCGTCCAACAACCGCGGATATGCACCATCCAGGCCGTTGCCACAGGTGTCAGAGTTTAGAAATGAAATGTAACTCATTCGATATTTAGGCTCCGAGCTACCCGAACACTCCGGAGGCTCGTCCCCACGCAGTTCCACCTCCACCACCTCCGCCTCCACCGGCATCGGCTCCGGCTCCGATTTCTTCGTCGGCCCCACCGCCACCGCCACCACCACCGCCTCTCCCTTCTGGCGGACTTCCACCAGTCGGAGCCGGAGCTCCACCGCCGCCGCCACCTCCGCCGCCATCCGGAGGGCCGAGTGCCGTACTTGCCAGCTTGCCGACTGCTCAGAACGGAAGATCCAACTTGCTCGCTGTAATGTTAATCGGGGCTACGCCGAACCAGAACTGTTCGAATCAGAACTGTCCCAAATCGGAACCAATTAGTACTGAAAATAGTTCTGATTCGGGACATTTCTGGTTCGGCGTACCCTCTGTTAATCGCGTAATTCCCAAGTTAATGTGCACTTTTCAGGAAATCCAAGCTGGCAAACAGCTTCGCTCAGTTCAGCAAGAAGCTCCAAAGCCGGCAGATGCTCGTGGAGATGTGATGGCTCAAATTCGTCAGGGAGCTCAGCTGAAACATGTAAGTTTGACGGGGAACATTCAAAAATTATCGCGTTTGACGGCTTCTAAAAAGGTGCGTTCTTTACTTTCAGGTGGATGCGGCCGCCGAGCAAGAGCGCCGAAAGAGCACAACTGGCGGAGTGGCTGGAATGGGCGGTCTGGCCGGAGCACTTGCGAAGGCTCTCGAGGAGCGTCGCCTGAATATGGGTATAGACGATACGAGCGATGAAGACGAGGACGACGACGAGAAGAACGAGTGGTCCGACTAGACGCTCACTGTTCCCCGTCTTACAGGGTCATTTTAGTCATTTAGTACAACTTTCCATTTAATTTCTTCTGTTTCAAGCACTTTTCTATCTCCGCGATTGCCTATGTTTGAGAACAACTATTTCCACCAGTTTCGTCCCCCGTAACAACTTCTGTGATGCTCCTTTCCTTCTTTAATTGTCTTCGATGACTCGATAGCATAATTTCATACCATTGCTATATATCTGTAATTCGAATTCTTTCGTTCCGGGGTAAATGTCTTACACACTTTGATTTTTTTTAATCGTATTCTTCATTGAAGCTTTCAGATTTGATTCTCGGGTTTATTCACAGAGTGTACAATTAGGAAAAGAGAAGGAAATAAATAGCGTATTATCTTTAGAAAAAAATTAATTAAGAATATTGTGTGACGCATTTAGAATCAAATCTATAACTGGAGACAAACAACGGGAGAACTTTGGAGAAATAAAGGAAAGAAAGGGGTCGGGATATGGAAAGTGTCACTTAACAACTTATTAGGACGACGAGCCACGAGCTGAGAATTATTAGCGACGGAAAGGATGATTGGAAGGGCAAACGAATCGGAATTGGTTGAGGGACCCGTAAAGTTAAACACAATGCAGGGGGCAGGCAATACAACGAGAAGAGGAATTGAGTTCTAGGATAGGGTGGTGCCTAAGTGTGATGGCTCGAATGCATTCTGTACTTTTCCTTGGCCATCGTGCCTCGATTATGCCGACGGGAACTGTGATGATGGTGATCGGCTCCGAGTAGCTCGCGCTCAATGTGCACTCCGTCCGCCTCGAGAACCGACTGCTCATCGCGAAGATGGTGGCACTGAAGTGGAGGAAAGAAGTGAGAAACTGTGAAAACTTATGATTGTACCTTCACGGCAATGGTTCTTAAGAACGGATGTTTGAGTGCGTCGGTGGCTGACACTCGATCGCGGCCCTCGTATTGCAGGAACTTCATGAGCAACTCGAATCCGTGGGCGTCTATCCGCGGAATCTGCCGGCACAACGGCTCCGGAGTGTACTGCCGACAGGCATATGGGTAAAACGTCGGCCTCTCACAGATAGTGGGATGCCGATCGGGGCGGGGCGATCCGAGAGTTCTGAAAAAAGTATAATGTGATATGTCTGAAATTATAAACTCACCTGAAAATGAGACCCAATTGCTCTCCAGGAGTTCCGCCAGGGAAAAGAGCGCGTCCAGCGATCATCTCGAACAGAATGCACCCGACTCCCCACATGTCAATGTGAGTAGAATAGTCGGTGGAACCGAGCAGCACGTCGGGAGGACGGTACCACAGAGTGACCACCTCGTTCGAGTAAGTCTTCGTCGGAACGGACTTGGCACGCGCCAGTCCAAAATCCGCAAGTTTCAGCTCTCCTTTCGCGGTAATCAGAAGATTTTGTGGTTTGAGATCACGATGAAGGACGCGTCTCTGATGGCAATAAGCAAGTCCACGAAGCAATTGGAACAGGAAAAGACGGATATTATTCATCTGCATTGCATTGTTGCACGTGTCCATATACTGCTTTAGATCTCGATCGACGTATTCGAAAACCTGCAATAACTCTGTTATTCGTAGTCCATTTTTCTAGAAGACTCACAAGTGTTAACAGGCGATCTGTGTGGATGATGTCATGAAGTGTGACGACGTTCGCGTGCCTCAGATTCCTCAGAAGCGACACTTCTCGAATTGCCGTACACGGAGCGCCCTCCTCTTGTTCTAGCCGTATTTCCTGAAAAAGCGAATTGAAAACTAGGTCATAAAAATAGGGAAATGGCAATGTGAAATTAATTTCCGTTGCTCAAATTGCACCGACGGGATAGCAGCCAACTCACTTTTAGTGCCACAAACTTGTTGGTAAGAATGGATCTGCCGCGGAATACGGTAGCATAAGTGCCTTCTCCCAACTTGTCCAACTTTTCGTACGTCTCCAACTTCCCGAATCCGATTTCGCTGAGCGAAGCCCTCCGGTTCTTCCTCGTCAACGGCTGATCCAAAGTCGGCGTTCGGTTTAGTTTGTCGACGACAGCTACCGGAAGACGCAAGTCAGCCGGAAGTGACAGCCGCTTCTGGATTTCCTCCTGAATAGGAAACAAGTTCACTCCACATTTCCACCAAAACAAGAAGTTTTCAGATCTTTCTGAAAAATGACGTCATACACTGCCGCACAAATATCCGGTTCAACGTCCTACTCATTTTCCAGAATTAGCTCAAATTCGTAACTAGCACGATATCCTTCTCACTTTCGCTCAATTTGCATATTTCCTCACTAGTAGGGATGCAAAACAGGCGATTTTAGGCACCTGCGCCTGTTTTTTCACAGGCGACTCAGTTTTTGCGTTGAAAAAACAGGCGCCTGTTTTTTAGGCGCCTGTTCTGCATCCCTACTCACTACACACTTCCTGATATCACAACAAAACCATTCAGGATCATTACCTCGCTCCACTTCCTTGCTGGTTTTTGCCTCATTTTCACGTTGACAATGTATCTGGAAAAAATGAATTGAGGTGAACTGCTCGGCCGGAAGCACAAACCGGGGAGGAACGCCGGTCGGCGTCTGGTCGGAAGTGCACGGCGAGACCTCGACACTCTCTCCATCGGAGCCCAAAATCATCGACTCTTGGACGACGGCTGAAAATTGCTCCGATTATTCTTCCCTTTCAGATTAGATTAGCTGCTATCGCGGCGAACAACTCGCAGCGCCACGGAGTACATTCCTTTTTTGCTTGTCCGTCACCCTCTTCATTTCTACGTCACATATATTCTTTCTGATCTGCATCAGGCTAACCGGTGTTGAATTACAGCTTCGAATGGAAATCAACACCGGAGGGGGGCAGGGAAGAGGCAAGAGTAAGGGGGGGACTACAAACTTACACAATGAGATGCTTGGCCGCAGAAGGCACGTGCTTCGGGACATGAGCCTCTCGCCCTCTCGGATTCCGCCCGATTCCCTTCCGGAACGACGACGAGCCACGAACATGTTGAGGAAAGAAGCGAACGTGCTGCTCTTCTTCATCTTTCGCATTCCTTCTTCCGCTTTCCGCTTCTTCTTCTTTCCTTTCGTTTTTTCTTCCGCCGGAGGATTCGGAGAAGTGGAACGATCATTTGAAATGTGAGAAACTTCGCGTTCTTCAATCTCTTCCGGCGTTACTTCTTCTTCTTCTACGACGATTTCATCGTCTTCATCTTCTTCTTCATCGTCTTCAAACTCTCTTCGATCGCTGGCATCTTCGAATTCGTCCTCTTCTTCCTCGTCAAAATCTTCTTCTGGTAGTGTCGTAACTGCTCGTCTTAGGTGTTCAGAATCATCACAGAAGTCATGGAAAGTGGCTGATTTGCACATTCTTCTGTTCGTATTCTCTTTTTCCCATCCAACTTCCTCTTCGTCATTTTCACTTTCTCGGTCGTATCTAGTGGAATCCGAGGAGCCCACTTCGTAGGCAAGATCAAGAAGGTTTTCAGTATCCGAAATTGGGTCCGAACCGGACAAAAGACGCGCCTCGGCTGTCGAATCGGCCGGAGAGTATGCGGCCATGCACACGGCCAGACGGAATTCTGAATGACCACTTAGATCAGAAAAGGGCAACGAAGAAACGAAGTGAAAAGTGCGTTCAGAAAGGTCCCGAGGGAGAAAGAAGGAAAAGAAGGACCGGGGAAAGAGGTGGAAGGACCGAGATTTGGAATGCATAAAAATGAGTTGGCCGGGCGAATATATTATGTATGTCTCGATGAATCTCTAATCTTGGTAACGGAAACGAGACGCATACGCAGGAAAGCTTTACACGAAAACTAAGTTCAACAGGAAACGGAAGGAGAGATTGTGAGGCAAAAAAGGGAGGAAGCAATGAATGTCTGATGATAACGATGGGAGACGGAGAAGATTCCCAGTTATCACGTCATCACGGTGGATATAATAAGAAAGCGAACAATACGTCATTGTGTGCTCGAACGATTCAAGAGAAAAGGAAGGAAACTCAAGGGGAAATACCACTTTTTCGTGCTTTTGAGACATGCATATCCGAAATGTACATAAACGTAAAAGTGACGTGGTAGAGTTTAAACCTGTTCTATTGAATATCAAGTCTTAAACTTAATTCGAAGACCGATTTCACCGTGTTACACAGAAAGAAGTTTTTAAAAATACATGACTTCTTTAAATTCATATACGAAACTACAGTAATCTTATCGAACTCACAAGACTTTTAAAAACTGGGCCGCTTTCTTGTTTTTCAGAACTATTCGAAAGTTCACGTGTTCATGTCTTGATTTCTCCGTCACAACGTTTTAGAAATGAAAACGTTTGCGGACGTTTGCGGACAAACCAAGAAATAAACAGAGGGACAAAACCCCTAAGACTTTTACTAATAAGAATGATAAGAATGATGACGATTCCAATTAATTGGCGTGTGGAAAAGCATAAGAGAAATTCAGCAAATGGGCATCGTTATGAGATAACTTCTAATGAGCCAGAGCACGGCGCAGTCTGCCGTACGAACAAGCCCACATGAATAGCGTGTGCGCGGAGAGCTCGCGAGATCTCCCTTCACCAAATATAAAACAAGACGCAGACACTGGAGAGTAGGCCGGAGACGTGCGCAGACAGCGAGACGGTGAAGAACGACGACATCATGTAAGTCGGGGGTGAGAAGAGCAGCAGCAACGGGCGAGCCGAGGAGCCCTCCCTTGTATGAGCACTCCGCTCGCCGCCGGCCCGCCGCTCTCACTACTAACTAATCCGAGATATAGTGCTGCTCAGTTTGAGCAGCCATCGCGCTATGGCAACGAAATTCTAGCGAGTTGGGGTTGGGGTGACACAACTTGAAACGAAGACGACATTTGCAGCTTCCGGGATTTTCAGCCGGCTTTAAGGCTTTCTCTATAGTGTCCAACTCATTCGTTCCAAGTTGTTTTCACCTCTGTTGACGTCGTGACTTGAATAGTAATACGGGACAAAAAAAGAAAGGAGAAAAGGCGTCGACGGAAAATAATTACCGGCTGTCTAAGAGGAACGAGAAGAGAAGGTGGAGATAGCAGCCAATTTTAGAGGCGTTTGGAGAGGGGACGCTAGCACCGAATCCCGGCTTCGAATGCCGAAATGATCATCGCCCTGGGGACCGGCGGCGAAGGCGTCACAGTGTGACAAGAAGAGTCACGTTTGACTTGCCGCTCGTCCCGTCTGCCACGTCAACATCTCTTGCCCTTCTGTCGCGCAGTCGGAGACGGAAGACGTCCGCAATCACCAGTCATTGACTCGTGTTATTACATCAATCCGGCATCTGTTCACACCCATCCCAGCATGCGGTTGCGAGCCGATCGGCGGGTCGGTGCCTGGTGTAACACTCCCGCGAACGACACCAATAAAAAAGTTACTGGTCCGGTCGATGGATTAGAGGGCCAAGAAGCGGAATGAGGTCAGGAGGATCAACTGGGTTACGAAACATAAAGTACACTTTTCCACTCACATTATTCTAATGAATATCCTATGCACAAGCGGACTCTACTTCCACCCACCAATTATAAATTCGTTCGCGTGCTCCACCTTTTGAGCAGTTTCCAAAGAGCCGCCGCTCGTTCCACTCTCTCCGCCCACACATGCTGCCTACGGTGAATGGGAAATGATTGAATGAATTTCGAATGAAATGAGTATGATTCAAACGGCAAAAGATGGATGACTTTAACTAACCGCCTCGGCGCCCGCCCTAGAAAAAGCTGTAAACAAAGAAAAAACAGGTTTGTCAGAGTTTCGCTCTGTCTCAGAATTTAATTAATTTCATAACGCGCTGAGTTCTAGAGAGCCCGGGAATTTCGCTCGTTTCCAATTGTGGGTTGAGGATCGAAAAACAAGAGATACGCGAGGAAACGACGGCTAATAAAAGAAGAGAGGGAAAGACCGAAGGAAATGGAATATTTTTGGAGGGAAGAGGGACGAAGTGGTCGTCGGTGACAGCGTGACGGCGACAACCTGCCCACCATCCGTAATCCCTAACCTTTTTTGACGGCCGCCAACTCCAATATTGAGGGGCGGAAACAACAGAACACTTTCTTCGATTGGAAGAAAAGAGAGAAGAATGGGCATTATGCACACGGATTCTTTAGGTAGTTTGGGAAGAATTGAGCATCAGAGTGAAGAAGAAAGACGGACAAGGATGGAAGCGAGAAGAGTCTTAACACAATTTGCACCGCTTGCGTCTTCAGACGCTCGCTCTTCGCGAAAGAGCAGGATTGTGCGGAGGAAAAGAAGGAAGCGGGAAGGGTGCAACGAGTTATCGACGGCCAAAGTGGAGGTGCTTAGAATCGAGAAATAAAAGAGGAAGAGGTGGAATAAAGTTCCACGTCATCCGGGAAATTATTGTGTCCTGGACTCTAGAGTGTCACATAAAAAAGAGTGGACCGAGATTCCTAGTGTCACTTTCACAAGTTTTTTGAGCTTTCCATTGAGCAATCAGTGAAAAATTATCGTATTCAGTAGTCATCCTTCTAAATAAATGCATTTTTTGAATATGACTTCACTACATCTCTTGTAAACAGTGAGAAGAGAAACCTTAGAACCAAATGCCATTCACTTTCTGTAGTCGCAGACTATTCTAATCTAAACGTATGTTTAAAAAAGAACCGGTTTTTCCAGAAAAAAAGCAAGTAAGGAAAGGAAGCCTCATTTGAATTTTGAGGAAAAACTGAGTGTAACAAGTGCCAAATGCGAGCAGTGAGAGGGATCATTCGGGCGTGCAGAAGCCAGAAATAATATTGCAGAGTAATATCACAAAGAGGAAGGAAAGCGCGTTGAGGTTGGAATGGATGGGCTCTTCGAGACGACGGCGGCGCACGGGAAAGAAAAGAAACATTCGGCGGATATAATGCGGCCATCTTGTGGCAGAATCTGAAGAAACTTCGAGGAAGAAGCTGAAGCGCTCTCTTGATGATAGCCTCAACGAACTTATGGAAACCGGGTGTGCGTGGAAGTGAATGACGAAAGTGAAATTAGGATAGATCTGAATACCTCCGTGATGACTGAATCGAGAGAACAAAAAAGGAATGCAATTCAGAAACTGTGTTAAACTAAGAAATTACATTTATTAGGGTTCGATTCTCGTTCACAGCGTCGTTTATGACCTTTTCTAGGACAGTTGACAATAAAAGACCGCCGAAGAGAAATTATGAACTGTGACACGTGTGAAGCAGCTGAAGGAGGGTGTTCCAAGTGCACCAGAACACGCTTCCGCTTTTGATGACGACGGCCAGAGAAAAATCATTGAATTTGCATACACTTTCGAAAACATTTTCGACATTGTCAGTGACGGACAGCGGTAGGCTTAGAGGGGCATATGGAAATGAGTGTTTGATTTTCTCATAACCTTCTGTTGCTTTTTCTGATGTTTTGGAAGGCGGTCGAGGGCAAAAGTTCAATTGAACGGAAAGATCGGAGGGGCGAGCGACGCAGAGTGGGAAAGTGAAACATTTGGAGGAGAAGTTGGAGATTTTGGCAACATCTGGCAACAAGACTGCTCCAGAGAGGGAATAAACAAGAGAAGAGTACTCGAATGCGTTCGGAAGTGCGTTTGGAGGGGAAGGAGGAGTGTCTTTCTGCAATTGACAAAGGGCAATCGGAAGCCGTCGAGGTGGGTATCAATTAACTGGCCATTGTCAGTTTGGAGGAGAATGAGGAGGACGGCAGAGAATAGTGATTAATCGGGAGGAGGACGCCTACCCACAAAACTAGTAATGTTTCGAATTGAAAAATGAAGAGTGTGACGTGGCACGCCAAGATACTCTTCACAAAACAAGGTACCAGGTTTGAAGAATTGTGAAGGGCTGCCATGTAAAAAAAGATGATCGGTGAAGGCAAAATAATCCAGCTGTGGCCGACAAACCAACTGGAAAAACGACAAAGAAGAAGAAAAGTCATTTTGAACCGGTACAAACACCTGCGATTAGCAGGTGCAAATTCCGAAATTAGCGGGCGGAATGTCACTTGAGACAGGTGGCAACTCTTTTCGATTTCGACATATTCGTTTGAAATGCGAATGGAGGACACTCTGGGGAAAACGGAAAGATTGAGAAGAGCGTTGTTGTGCTCGCCGAGCAAATCAAATCCGCTTTAGCCGAGCCACTATTTTATCATTTGACGCATCAGGGATGTCCCTTCGGAATTCATTTGAGATTGAGAAGAGACAAGAAGTAAGTCGGAATGGATTTGTGTGAACAAGTGTCCGATTCCGAAGGTCAACTCGAACAGAATGTACTTTAGTGGCGCGTCGAAAGTAGGAAAATACTCACAGGCATTGGATCCATAATACGAGTTCCGACGGGAAGCGTATCCACGTGGATAGTAGAGACTGTGGGTCCGCGGAGGTGGAACGTGCATTCCATTTATGTAGTTGCTACAAAAAAATTATAGTTTCTGGGAGAACTTTCACACGAGCCAACTCACACATTCGTCTCGTACCGTCTGCCGGCAGTTCCGCCTCTGGAGACTCGAAGCAAAGCGGACGGATCGACGCATTCCTCGAGAATCGTTCCGTTCTTGTCGGACAAGTGACTCATCGACTCGGAAAGAGTCCACGTCCTTCCGTGCAACGGAGCCGACATCATTCCGTACCCGATCACAATGTTGTTTCGTGTTTCTGTAAGCGAAAAATGACTGTGTGAAGTGGAAACGAAACCTGGGTTAATCCTTCCCAATATTTTCGAAAAAAAGGTTCTAATGCGTCGTGTTCACCCCGAATTTTTACCTTACCGCAGTCTGATTCATAATAGGAGCCTCCAGAGCTCGTGATGCTCACATTGTTGTTGCTCCCCGGCCGGAACGCAGCCGACAATCGTCGTTTCAGTTTCTTCATTTTATCTGTAATCATCCGTCTAAAGAGAAAGAGAAAACTATGGACAACTTACTCTGAATAAAAATTAATAATTTATCCTATAAAATGATAGAGAATCGAGACGAGGGAAGTCGAATCCGTCTGAAAATTCGGAAGTTATGAACAAAAATGGGTGATGAATGAGCGTGAAAGAGGCAAGAGAACGTACAAAATGGACGGAGTAATTAGCCGACCGACGGATTAGTTTCGCGCCTTTTTGCACGTAAAAGTGGGTCGACACAATCATGTTTATGTGGCCATTTTGCCAGCGTTATATTTCTTTTTTTTTCGTTTTTTTCAAAAGCCGAAAAGAAAGGGTGCTGGTCTTTTGTAAACAATAAACAAAACTTTTCGATGCTTTTCTACGAAGAGCAAGGAATCAGATTTTCCAGGCAAAAAACGGAAAATGCGTTCTTGAAGGGAGCAAAAAAAGCTGAGTGATGATAAGCATGAAAGAGCGACGGACAATCAGCCGATAGCGGAGGAGATGGAAAAGTAAAAGTCTTCTCAAGGTTTCGTCTTTCTCAAGGACTTAATCCGTGAACGAAATGGAAGCAAAACGAAAAGAATGGAGCTCGGAAGCTCATTGGAAATGCTCGAAAAGTCATTGAAAAAGTACTTTTGAGAAAGTTTGGGAGGAAAGCGGGGCAGCTGCCCGTCCAGAAGACGTAATCTAGTCATTCGGAGCACCTAACGAAGCGAGACGAGACCGGCTCTTCGTGTCGTCAGGAGCACCCAATTATGGCAGGACGACGAGCGCCGTGAGCAAGAAGAGAGAAATGCAATGTTTTCGGGAGTGGGAGCTACCAGATTCGGTGAAGAGATTCATTGCGTTTCTGGAAACTCGGAGAAAATAAGGGAAGATGACGAAGGCCAAGAAGAGGTATTTGCTAAATTTGTCAGTGCGAAATGTAAACATAGCGAGAGAAGTGGAACGATAGCATCAAAAGTGAAATGGAACCTGGGAAAGATCGACACACACAAACACACAAAAACTACCGAAAAACGCAAGAAAAACAAGACTAAGCGACAGGAGAATGGACACTTTGAGGAAGAAAAAGAGCACGAGGATGAGATTGGGAGTAGAGATTTTCTGATGTTTCCAAGACTCCCAAGGGCAAACTTCGAACTAAAACATGTTTTTCTCAATGGAGCGCATTTGTAAATTAGTCGACCTTTAGGTCGACTGCCAATTTCGAATTCAGTTGCTTTAGGAATGCAACAAAAAGACAAATGCAAATGACAGGCATAACAGAGGACGTGCGACGACACTACACAGTGTCTAATAGGAAGATAAGGAACGGGAGAGACGCACAACTTGTTATCGGTTCCTATCAGCTTTCCTCCCCTTCTTCGTATTCTTTCTCCCCTTCTTCGTCTTCTTTTTCATCGTCTTGCTTGTCACCGCCGTGAGAAGAGGAAGGGCGTTGTTTCTCGAGGAGAACGCTTATCTCGACGATAGCAGACGATAAATCGAAGTTGACGGGTGGAACTTAATTTATTGCGCGACGGTAAAAAATATTCGTTTTTTTCGGTAAAATTGCCAGTTGTCGATTGTTTTTCCGTTGATTTACCGATACGAACGATAAGTGACAATTGCCAACAAGAAAACGTTTGAAACAAAATACGTTTCTCTGCAAATGTCGTCAGGTTTGGTGTTTTGCGGAAAACTACTGTATACCGTAAGGGGGCTATTCAGCGTATGTTTGTTTTCCGTTTTTTTCGTTTTTTACATCGCTGAATTGGATTTTTTGACGTAAAAAAACGAAAAAAACGGAAAACAATCATTTTTTTCACAGCCTGAATAACCCCATAAGTTTGAACGAATTCAGAATTCCTAGCTAGGAATTCCTGGAGACACAGAACTTTCAGAAAACCGGTTCGGTTTCCAGAAATTAGAGGGTTTCGTCGGAATCGAGATGAATTCAGGCAGGGCGGGAGAGAGAAATATGATGTATTCTAATTCTAATCATACAGTCAAATGATGAGGAGAGAAAGTGAAAATCTGAGAATAAATGGAACAAATCGAAAACTTTTCGCGCCGATCCTCCCTTTCCCCCACAAACTATATACCGATTTAACACAAATGTACGGATAAACAACGGTTCATAATCAGAGAGAAGAGGATAGAAAAAGACCCGAAGGGAAGTAAAGGAAGAAGATCAAAGACGGGCGGGGAAAAGACAAATTGGGAGAGAATGAGTGACCTTTCGAGAGACTTCTCAATGGCAACACAACCCAAAAAACGGAAAAGTGGCAGCCCACCCGCAATAAAGTCGAAGCGCCGCCGCATCGGCCGTTTTTACGAGCTCCCGACGGCAGTAAACGAGTTGGTGGCAGGTCGGGAGGAACGGGTCACAATTCGAAGATAATTTGATTAGGAATGAAGCCCGAGTGGAACCGGGCGACACATGACCTGATTGACAAATTCAAGGGACCAAACATGCTGAACATGCTGAGTTGGCATTAGCGAGCAGATGCAAGTTTGAACAACTTGTGAGTAGCTTAGAAAGGACTTTTGATTGGAATGTAAACGACGAAACTGGAATGCGCGACTAATGGATTCTTCAACGCAAACAGTGCGCATTAAAATGATATGCGTTACGCCGAATCGGTGTTTGGAACGTCGGCCATTTCGACGGCAGGCAGTCGGCTTTAAAAGGGAAAATATTTGAAAAGGGTCGTGATAATAATGGTTTGTATGTATGTTCACAATAATATACAGCTATTTGTATGTTCACAATAATATACAGCTATTGACATTTGACAATGCAATCATTCTTCTCAATTGGCAGTACTGTAATAACTGGAATGGAAAATCATTTTCCTCTGCTGCAATCAAATTTCGAAAGAACCGATGCACTGTGTCTCTCTCACATGAGTCATGTTTCATGAAAATAGTTGATTGCAGATTAACCCTTTCTAATAATGGAAGAAGATGGATAAGGAAGTTTACAGAAGAAAGATCAAGTTTTTTGCTCTTGAGCTCAGCTGACAAGTCAATTTGGTAGTGGATGGCAGGAGCCGACAATGAGAGGAAACGGACAGAAAGAGCCGATTGTTTGGCCGTAAGTGGTGCTGGCGTCCTGTTTGCACAGTCTTGTCTTGTCAAACTCCCACGAGTTCCTTTCCATAAAAACAAATCGAACGAGGAAGAAACAGGAGAAGTCGCGGAACGTTCAGTCACGTCTTCCACCAGAAGACGTCACCAAAAACAAAAGACGACGACGACGAAGAGAAAAAAGGAGAAGAAGAAGCGAATCAGGATTTGAAGTGGTGACACTGAATACCCTTGAGACGTCCCCCCACGAAGGGGGCGCCCCCGAGAAAATGAGTCTTTCTGCTGCTGGTATGCACTTCTCGCCGTCGCCACAACTAATTTCGGGTCAACCGGCAGAAAGAATGACGAAAGGAAGGGAAGCGTGCGTGCTCGGCTCGTTTGAGCGTCCGACGCCGGATGAAAACGGCTGATGAAGTGCCCCCTGCCGTCCAGTCACACATTCTGCACGCCTATAATGAAAAAAAAACAAAAGCACTGCACGGTTTGTGGTACGAATGAATAAATGAGGTCAGTATAGCCGAAGTGTGTTTGGCCGTCTGCGTCTGATTCCCATCCCACACGAGGGACTGTCTCTTTGTTCGTGGCGCGATAAATCCACACAGCGAAGGCGACGAGAGAGCACTCGAATCGCAGTTTCTGCAGACACGCCGACAGTCCCCTCCGTCGCGTGTGTACAGCACTTTGGCGTCCCGAACGTCGGCCGCTCTCTTTCCGTTTCTCCGTCTCCCCCGGTTCATTCACTCTCCTCCGGTTTACTACTAGAAACTGTTTCTCGGCAAGGATTATCAACCGATAGGACGGCATATTCAGTCACTCGTTCCGTGTTTGTTTGTCGAGCAAGAAGAAGGACGCGTGAAGAACGAATGGAAGAAGCAGAGCACACAAAAGAAAGATTCAATTGAAACACTTTATTTCCGCAATGACACAATGGTCGAGAAAGGCGGTATTGCGAAACAATGGGAAGGTGCCAGAAATAGAGAAAGGAAGCGTTTCAAAAAGGAGATTGGAGAGGTGGAATGAGCCGAACACATGGGAAAAGTAAAGTAGCTTAAATTGGTGACGGACAAATCTCAATTATCTCATTCATCGTAGAATTGGCAACTCGAAGTCGAGAATTAGAAACTGCACGAACATTCGCTAAAGTCTACCTATATTCCCATTGTAGTCCGGCCAAACATAGAAATATCAAATGTATCTGAGTTTCTTTCTCAGATTTCGACGCTGCACTTTGATTGCGGCTAGCACGTTGTCTTTGCTCAGAATGTCATGTCCGCCACTGATGATTTGAATACACTTGGAAAGACTGTAATGTTAGTACTAATTAGTGTCAGAGCTGTGATTTTGGTTGACGCGGCACTGTACTCCGACCTCAGAAGGATGGAGTACGTCCGCACCTAGCTGGAAAGAAACTCACTAATAAAACCTGAAGAAAGAAAAAAGGGAAAAGAACAATCCAAATCATTTTATTTTGTTCTCTGTCGAATGCCTCCTGTCGTTCACTTTTCATGCCTGAATGGTGGATCCTCCGCACGGAGTGGCCTCCAGGCACACGTTGACATCGCTCTTCTGACGACGCGACTGCGAACGGCAGCTCTTGGCGCTCCGATTGCTCTTCGCAGAGTTCGAACGACGCGATCTCAACGACTTCTCCGGTTTCTCCTCGCCGCCGCAGATGTAGTTGGTCAGCCAGCAGCCCGATTTCGCCTGACGACGCTTGTACTCCTCCACGAATCCCATCATGGAACCGATCGGCTCAGCCGTCGCCACATCTGAATTAGGTCACTTGTTATGATGGTATCCTTCTCAACTATTACCTTTCTCGATGTTGATGGCAGTGCGAGTGTCGAGCTCCTCGACGTCGACCGGATGATCAGTCGATTCGATGCACGTGGCACTGCCGGGCAGGTTGACGACTGTCTGCGGAGCCGAGAACTGGTCGGTGAACTTGACGGAGAGGCAGAAGGCTTCCTGTCCGACGGATCCGACCGTATTCTTCTGGTCGATGAACTGCTTCAGTCCCTTCGCGTAGGTCGGAAGCACGAATCCCTTGATGTTGAGACTCGACTTGTCCCATTGGCCCAACTTGCGGGCGTCCACACGGAACTGGATGATGCGGTGGGACTGCGGCGGGAAACGGAACACGTTCGTCGGGAAGCTGATGGCCGCGTTCGACGAGATCAGTTTGAGCACAAAGTCCTTTCCGGTGGTGTTGCGGAAGACGAGCGTGCGCTGGACGAGATCACGGCCTGGCGAGATGTGCACTTCCGTTGGATTCAACTTCTTTTGCGAAGGCATCTTGTTAGTTGGAGAGTGGAGTGATTCGAGTGGCTTTTCGAGTTTCCAATTTCGACAATAATTTATTGTTTCTCACTCGTTCCGATTAAATTTTTGACATAATGACCTCCGATATGTAAAGGGCAGAACGGTCGGTCATGAAGTTCAAGGAATAATGTCCTCGTGAAATGAAAATAATCCGAGAGCAGTAAGTTTTTTACATGCATGTAGTTTTTGCCGGGGCTTTTTTGTTAATTTAGATTCAGATTATTTTCGGTACAGTTTGGTCACATTCATGAGAAGAAGGAAACGGTTTTACGAACCAATAGACTACAAATGATAGCAATTCGAGTCGTATAAGAGCGGTCGCTTATTATCAGCAGCAGTCGTTTCCTACAATGTTTCATCTCCTTCTCCTCTCTTCCCTATTACCTTTGATTTTTGCTCAATGTGGACCCGGAGCTGTTTACAACGCGGCCAATAGCAGGTGCTCGGTGCCTCCCTTCCATTCCTCATTTCCATATTCAGATGCCTCACTTTCTTCCGTACTGCCACCGATTTCAACAGCGCTGAGGCGATCTGTGCCACTCTGAATGGTCATCTGGTTTCCATTCACAACACAATCGACAACACGTTCGTCTCTAGTCAGGCCCAGAAATACTTTGACGGATCCGCCTGGATCGGGGCCAAAACGACTGCTCCAGATGTGACGAATCCACTCAACTGGTACTGGACCGACGGATCCAATTTCGACTATCAGAACTACAAAGTTGGAGAGCCGAGTGCTCAGGGCTCAGTCGCCTGCATGCAGCTGCAGACTGGAACTGCCAAGTGGCTCACTGCCAACTGCACCGCCCAACTGCCGTTTGTCTGTTCTTACTTTTCCAGTGTCACACCGACTTGCCCGACTGTTCAGAGCGAGTTCATTCAAATCATTCTCTCTAATCTATGTATCGTAAACTTGCAGTTCCCAGCCATTGTCCTTCTGGCTACACTTGGTATGATGGAACTGATTTCTGCTACAAGGTATTTTTCCATTTCTCCCATCTGACCACACTCCTCTTCAGAGCTACGTTCGTTTCACCAACTTCAATGATGCACGCAGCGCTTGTCAAGCTGACGGAGGAGATTTGACATCCATTCATTCGCAGGCTGAGAATGATTTCCTCGTCCGTACGTTTCTTTTCACGTACTTCTGACACTCGGAACCTTCGTTTCAGAGCTCTCAAAGGCCGGAATCACAAACAAGGACAAGGGTCACAATGACGACGTCTTCATCGGGTTGGTCTATGAGAACTCGGTGTGGCAATGGACGGACGGAAGCGACGTGACTTTTTTGAACTGGGGAGACGGAGAACCGAACAATATGAACAAGGAATGGTGGACTGCGGTGAGAGAAACTGCTCCCTCGTTTCCTATTTTACTCTATTCTTTCCAGTTGGTTTCCGATCCCCACGAGGACAAAAACACCGAGGACACTCGCTGGAACAACGTGGCACAGATTGATATGAGAGCATTCGTCTGTAAAAGACCGGCACTTCATTGATAAACGTTTATTGACAATAAAGTACTCAAATTGGTTCCGCGAGATAACAGGAGAGCAAAAGGTTATTTGCCGGTGACGGCGATTTCAATTTCCCGCATAGTTCTGAGCACGACTTCCTCGCGGAAAGGCGGGGCGGCGACCTGAACTCCCACCGGCATTCCGACTGCGCCGCGCGTGGCGTTCTTCGTGATCTGGTACCATTTGTCAGTCTCCGGGTACTCGTTGATCAGCTTCTCTTCGTCCGATTTGTTCACAGTAGTCACAGGTACAACACCTGAGAACAAATCTCGGTTCAAAGCTCGTAAATGCTTTTCTCACCTGCTCCAAAGTCCATCAAGTTGAAGAGACAAGTGTAGCTGACTCCAGAAACGACCTTTGAAGGAATGTCGTGCTGAGGGGCTGGCATGATCGAAGCAGGGCACAGAATCACGTCCAGGTTGTTCTTCATCATCAGCTCGACAAACTCCTCTCTGTAGCCTTCGATCTCGGCGTACGCCTCTCTCAATTCTGTAAAGTCTCGCTTAGAGTTGTGTCCTCTTGACATCTACTAACCGAATGTGTCTCTTGTCAACGCCTTCATCAAAACTCCCATCCGGGGAAACACCAAAGAGATTGGGTAGCTGAGGAGACGTTGGATCCAAATGGGAACCATCCAGAGGGTCACTTGGAAGTGAATCGTCGGCTCGATCAGATCTTTGAGAATCTTCTGCAGCACGTACTGCCCACCGTCAAGACAGACTGCTCGGTAGTACAACTGCATCACTTCGGTCATTCTCGGAGGGTCAAAGGGGACGACTGTGTGTCCGGCACTTTCCAAATGCTTCTTCGACTCGAGAACGGCTCTCTGCAGAGCCGGAGTGGGAGTGAACCATCCGTCATCCACGTAGTAACCGACTCTTAGTTTCTTTTCGCTCGAATACAGTGACTCATTCCAATGGACTGGCGGACAGTACGGATCTCTGTCCGATTGGAAGTCTATGTCCCCCCACACCTGAAACGTACTTACTTCTCTGCATTCACAGTGTACTCATGTTTCCTTACATTTCTCAAAAACTCGACGTTAGTCTTCACATCACGTGCCATCGGTCCGTCATTTGCGTCAATCAGTGGCTTTCCAGGAACGGAAGCGCCTCCGCCACGGTGTGCAAATCTCATTTTGGACGGTTTCAATCCGGCGGTGCCCGTGAAATGACACGGGATTCTGACGGATCCTCCCACGTCGGTTCCAATTCCGAGAAGGGATCCTCCTGCTGCGATCAGTGCTCCTTCTCCGCCAGAAGATCCTCCGCACGTGCGAGTGCTGTCGTAAGGGTTCGTGGTTGTTCCGAACAAAGGATTGGAGCAGTTGTAGCTGAGAAGGGACTGTGGAACGTTCGTCTGGCAGAACGGAATCATTCCTGAAAATTCAACTTCCTCATTGCTTTTTTATGTGCTCACGCTATCAAAAGTTCACCTAGTTTCTTGTAGTGCTC
This sequence comes from Caenorhabditis sp. 36 PRJEB53466, assembly GCA_946814055.1. Lineage (NCBI taxonomy): Eukaryota > Metazoa > Nematoda > Chromadorea > Rhabditida > Rhabditidae > Caenorhabditis > Caenorhabditis sp. 36 PRJEB53466. Next base: position 4,758,794 of record CAMPFS010000004.1, on the reverse strand, counting down.
TATTTGAATGGAGTCTGATGTTGCCGGATGGTAGGCGTCTTGCACAAATCCTCGTGTTTGATCGTATCCTTTAATTTTGAGGCACTCTTTCAGAGAGATCGGAATTCCGAACAACGGAGGCTTTACGTAGCTCGGCTGCTTCGCTTTCTCGTCCAGTCCTTCGGCCCATTGCACAGCGTCCTGAACAATACACACTTCGTTCCATCGTCCGGGAACTGTTACTTACCAGAATGAAACAAGTCACCGCATTGGTCTTCTCGTGAGCTTCGATCGCTTTGTGCAAGTAAGTTCTGACCGCCTCCACACAAGTGACATGTCCTCTCTGGAGTTCTCCCTTTAACTGCTCAAAGTCCATTGATCCGATCCAATCCCTCCGCTGAGCCTCCAGTCGATCTCCTTCTTTCCTCGCTTCTTCCACATTCTTCACCTGATCCTCTCGTCTTCTCTGCACTACTGGTGCCAACTGCTCCCTGATCTGAATGTCCTTTCTCTTCTTCTCATTCTAATGCTCTTCAGCTCACCTTCTTTCGTTTATTCTCAAAATTGTAGTAGTAGGCAACTGCTCCGAGGAGCAAAAGTGCCACGTAAAAGATCATGGCGGAAGGAGCGTTGACGACTGAGTTCGGTGAGTTCTTGCAGCGAAAAAATCCTTCCGACCTGAATGAAAAAAGAGGAAATGCTGGGCGTGAAAGATATGATAAAAACGGTTTTATAGGCCATTCCGATGCCTTCAGCGCACTTTTTCTTTGGCGTCTGCCGACAGACAAACATGGGCGGCTGTGTCGAGATTCCGAAAGGCAAGAATGTGACAGGAAAGGGAGGAAATCACAAAATGGAAATGTTGCCTAATGAAAAGGGAATGGTCACTATGGATACTAGGAAAGGGGAGGGAGAGTGGGGAAAAAAGCGGGAACACAAATGGATCACACTTTTGGATTGCACAGAAAATGATCCAGATTGGCAATGGAATAAAAAGAGGAAGTAAAGGTTGTACTCAATTCGATTACTCAATGATGAATGAAACAAACAGCAATTTCAATAGTAGATCAAAAATGGATCGAATGTTTATAGTACCTAAATATCTAGAATCCACTAATAATCCTTTCGAGTGCGTAACAAATGTCAGTACTTGAAACACCCCGGGTCTGGACGAGAATTCACTCGCTTGGAATGCATTTAGAAGGCAGAATACCGATAAAAGTGATATTTTTGTGATTGGAAAAAGTTCGTTGACAGACAGATCGAAGGACGGGAGGTCATAGAGCAAACAGGCAGTGTGTGCTCAGGAACTTATCAAGATTTCGACGAAACGGAACTCATATCAACACGGAGATTGGGACCGAAAAAAGAGAAAATGAGTCAGGAGGGACAATGTTTGAAATGTTTGAATATTCCTTTGAATCATTTTTGAGTGCCAAGTGAGAAACGAATAAATCAACAGTTTACTTTGCAAAAGGCAAAACGATCGGAGAAAAAGAAATTTGAAAATTCAGGCAACGAAAAACGATCCGAAATCAATATTGTCTGTCAATGTTTGACAGAACTTTCGGGAACTTCAAACAACTTTTCACAATGAACAAACAACTAATCCTTTGCCCGAAAGATCATCAAACTTGTGAAAAGAGACCATTTATCCCCGCAGGGCTTACCTTCGTTGGTTGACATTTTCAAAGATGTAAACAAGGTTAACGTGATAAGTCTTTATCTCAGCAGACACGAGGAACATGAAAAGAATGAAGGGAAAGTAAAGAGAACCGTAGAGAGAACGTATTATGGCAGGAGGAAGAAAGAAACACAGGAATTATGGGGCCAGTTACTTTCCGGTAACACCGCGTTCGATCTCTCTCATGATGCGAAGGCACGTCTCCTCTCGGTACGGAGGAGTCGCCACTTGCACGCCCACGGGAAGGCCGATCGTGCCGCGCGAGTGCTGCTTCGCCAGTGCGTACCACGGATCCGAGGCCTCGTAGTCTGATTCCAGGTCCTGCTCATCCTGTTTTGTCACATGCGTTACGTTCACAGATCCTGAAAGTTCACTTTTGGTGCGGTTCTCGAATGAAATGGGGGATTACCTGCAGCGTAGTCGAGGAGATTGAAGATGCCAGTGTAGCTGGTACCGGCGAAAAGTTTGGATGGGATCACGTGAGGAAGGGCCGCAGTGACTGTGACCGGGCAGAGAAGCGCGTCGATCTTCTTGTCGATCATGAGGCCGGCCATTTCACTTCTGTAGGCCTCGATGTCCGCGTAAGTGCATCGGAGTTCTTCAGTGCTCAGAGTCATTGAGTTCATGAGAGTTCCGAGACGAGGGAAGAACACTTTGATGATGCTGGCGAGGAATCTTTGCAGAGGCACCGGAACCATCCAGAGAACGACCTGAGTGTAGAGGAGAGGGTCGATGATGTCCTGGAACGAGAGAAGATAGAAGAGGAATCGGGAAGAGAAACACTCACATTCATCAACTTCCTCGACAGAAACTTTCCAGCGTCCACACAGACGGCACGGATGAACATGAGAAGGACTTCGGGGACTCTCGGAGGACGGAACGGAATCAGAGTGTGTCCGGCGTCCTCAAGGATCTGCTTGGCTTCCAGGACAGCGCGTTGGCAGACTGGCGTGGGGGTGAACCATCCGTCGTCGGTGTAGTACCCGATCTTAAGCTTCTTCTCACTCGAGTACAATTCCTCGTTCCACGTCACTGGCGGCACGTACGGATCTTGTTCGGTAATCCACGTGTCAGCCCAGACAGTTCGGAGGAAATCGACGTTCGTCTCGACTCTCGTGGACATTGGACCATCATTGGAGTTGATGAGAGGACGGCCAGGGACACTTCCGCAGACTCCACGGTGCGAGAATCGGAGGTGGGAGGGCTTGATGCCTGTGATTCCAGTGTAGGCGCACGGAATACGGATGGATCCTCCGACGTCTCCTCCGATTCCAAGAAGAGATCCGTCTGCAGAAATGAGCGCAGATTCTCCTCCAGAAGATCCTCCGGGGGTTCGGTTCTTATCCATTGGATGGTTCGTTCTTCCGAACACTGGATTGGAGCAGTTGTAGCTGAGAAGGGACTGCGGAACGTTCGTCTGAACGTACGGAATGGCTCCAAGCTTCTTGAGTTGCTGCACGAGAACGGCGTCCTCTTTGGTCGGATGGAACGTGTCCTGGACGAATCCACGTGTCTGATCGTATCCTCCCAATGGCACGCATTCCTTCAGAGACATCGGAATTCCGAACATGGGCGGCTTCTGGAATCCGGGATGTCTGGCCTTCTCGTCCCATTCCAACGCCCATTGTTCGGCTTCTTTCACGAACATGCACACTGCATTTGTCTTTTCATTCGCAGCGATCGCTTTGTGGTAATAGGTTCGGACGGCGTCGATGCACGAGATCGAGCCAGTCTGCAGTCCTTCTGGAAGAATCAGCCCATTTCTCTGATAACACTTTTTTATTGTCCACTTATCAAACACAAGAGCAGGCTACACAAAAGTGAACAGAATCTAGCATACCTTTGAGTTCAGCGTATCCGAGGGAAGAGATCTTGTTCCTGGTCTCTGGATCCAGTTTCAGAGAAGATTCTCTCGCGAATCTCACACTTTCCGCTCGTTCCGCCCGTTTTCTCTCCACAATCTTCCGCAATTCCACTTGTCTCTGAAATCATTACAACTACCACATCCACCCGATTTCTCCCTTCCAAACCTTATCTCTTCTCGTCCACCACGTATACAAATAGGCAGTCAATAGGACCAGGGAGGTAGTGAACAACAGAAAAATCATATTAATCTGAAAATGAAAATGAAGAACGGAAACCTAAACGGAGTGAAATGGTAACTGTGAGCTGATAAAGTAGGAGCACATTTTATATGAAAAGGATTAAAAAGGAAACAAAGGAAAGGAATTGGGAAAGAAGGTGATTCGTACTGAGGTGGACATTGAACCGCCCTCGGAGCAACGTTTTATAAAGCAATTCGACAGTTTTGTTATCAGTCACAAAAGCCGTTGGCAGAAAGGGAAAAGGGGCGGAGCGACACGTCATTCTCGTGATTAATGAGCGATTTGGAACAATCAAGGGAGCACGCACAAACACGTAAACAGCCGAGAAGAGAGCAGAACAGGAAGGAGCCGATCGGGGGAAAACAGATACTATCGATCCACAGTTGTTTTCTGATAATACCGTAATCCCCTCGCTTCCTTCAGCTTTCGAAGACTCGTTTTTTCAAAGACAAATCTCAAACTTCTGTCCTCTAAAAACCGCAAAAATATCGTCATTCCGTGCGGACTAAAATTCCTTACCGACACAAATATTCAACAGATAAATAGTATAAAATACTTTCATTTATCAATCAGGTACATCGTACGGGTAAATAAAAAGTGCGAGCAGTTGGTCCCCAAAAATAGTAACAGAATATAAAGGTGCATAGATAAAATGAGAAGGAACAAGAGCACCTAGTAGATCGAAGCATACGGGAAAAGAGGGGTTTATAAGCGAATCGGTTGGCTACCTTGTTGTTGTTTTTTGGTTATTGGACGCGAGAAATAGGACAGGAATTCGGGAGAGTGTGACTGGAAAAGGGGGCGGGGCCGACGGCTACGATTCCATCTTCTCGACATTCTCATCGTCCTCCTCGTCTGCGAAGGCGACGGTCTTCTGTAAAGAGAAAAAAAGGTTGATCTTGGTTCCCAAAGTGAATGATAAGCCGTCCGTCTACTACAGTAACTCGCATTCATGTGACTAGTTTTTCTGACTTTCTAATGAATTCAAGGCATAATCGCAATTCTATTCCAGACTGAATTCAGGAATGACTCACAGGAAAGGCAGCGCTGATTCACTCGAGGGCGAATTGTTATCAGTTCAGTTTCATAACAAGAAAGTTCAAATGGGTAAAATCTGACGGGACATGACAAATGATGAGCGTTTTGGTAAGACTTGTTCAGGTTCCATGAGGACTGAGATGAGATATCATATCCCATGTCAAGGCATCCCGCGAATACTTTGATCAGATTCTATCAATTCAACTTTACAGTATGTCAACCCGTCACGCGCGAATTTGCCCATTTCCATGACATCCGCCGACCCCCCGATGCGATCAAAAACCACTTCTGGTCTAGATGTTTGTGTACCTGAAAGTCGGTTATTTCCTCCCAAATAATCTTCTTCCACTCGTCGATCGTGTCCGCTTTCACGTCGTCGTTCAGCTCCATTTCTTCAGCGATCGGCTCGTCGGATTCATCGTGGTAGGCGGCCAGGTAATCGTGTTCCATCGCTTCTTTCGCAGACGGCCGACGGTCCGGATCCAAGTGGAGCATTTTCTCGAGCAGGTCGATGGCTTGGGGAGTTGCCTGGGCGAAGAGCCGTTTGAAGTCACGACGTGGCATTTTCGGCAGGTTTCGGATGTAGTTACGAGCCTCCTCGGATGAGATCTTTTTTAGGAATTCTTCATCGGGAGTACCGACGACCGACATGATCCTGGTCAGCTGGTCGATGTCTGAAGCATTCGGGATTCCAGATGTCTTATTCAAAAAAACACTCACGATCGGATCCAGGGAAAAGAGTCTTTCCGGTGATGAGCTCAGCGAGAATGCATCCGACGGACCAGATGTCAACTGAAAAACGGGAAAATGATGACAGGAAAGATGGAATTTTTCTGACCAGTCTGCGTGTAATGCATCCAGTTGAGCATGATCTCCGGAGCGCGGTACCATCTTGTTGCCACGTATCCCGTCATCTCGGAATCAGTCTGTCTCGCCAATCCAAAGTCGAGAATTTTTAATTCGCAATCTTCGTTGACAGCGATATTCGAAGGTTTCAGATCACGATGAATGATATCGGCCGAGTGAATGTACTTGAGTCCACGGAGAATCTGGTAGACCAGGAACTGAATGTGATCGTCGTTGAGTCTCTGGATCTTAAGAATGTTGGAGAGGTCGGCTCCCATCAGCATCGACACGAAGTAGACGTCTTCGATCTCGTTAATGCTGTCGTTCGGACTGAACACATCCAGCAGATCGATTATGTTTTCGTGACGCATACAACGGAGCAGTCGAAGTTCTCGGTACGTCCGTCTCGCATGGATGATGGACTGAAACGGGCGGTTGAACTTTTTTATGGCAACGCGGGTGCCGGTTCGAGTGCATTCAGCGGCACTGAAAAACAGAATGAGACAGTCAGAGCAGGCGGCCAAGCTCACCAAACGGTTCCGTAAGCCCCAGTACCAATGGGAGTCAGATTGATGTAGTAGTTCGGAACGATCCAGACACTTCGGTTCAGCTCCACCACGTAGTACCCTTCGCGTGGCGTCGGATGCAACAACATCTGATCCATTTTCTGAGCGAACATGGATTCTGGGAGTGCTTGGGAAAGGTGGAACATAAAATTGAAAGGAATCTAACGGCTAGATGAACCGAACAATATAAAATAAAGATAGAAAGAACGCATATATAAATATGTACATCATTAATCTTTATACATTATCTATTGGTTAATAAATTGTTTAATTTGAGGTGGGGAAAAGTCGGAAAGTCTAAATGGATCACAAATGGAATCGGGGAGAGTCTATGGTTGAAAACGAGGAGATTCAGAAGGGAAAAGGAGAGATCGGAAGGGAAAAAGATCGCTAGAAAGCAGCAGTAAATGAGAGATTGGCACACAAAAGCTGATCGGTACTTATAACTTTGGCGGTTCTTCTTCTGTGTCATTGCAACTAACGAAACTGAGCCGACGGGCCGAGTTCTGGAACAGTCGGATCTCGTTCCAAATTAGCTCCCGCCAGTCGGAAAGTGTGCTCGCGCGCTCTTCCGCCGGGTCGATTGTCACCTGGAAAGACGTCACTCTTTTGCCGAACCTCGGGCCATTTTCCCTACTATGCTATTTTTTACCGTGTCTACAGCAACGGGCTCGTCATTCGGAACGGAATATTCGCGGAGATAGTCATGACGGAGAGCACTCGAAACGGAGATTCTCTTGTCCGGATCCAGCACGAGCATCACTTCGAGCATTTCAATTGCATACGGGGAAGCCATCGGAAACAGGGCCCCAAAGTCCTGACGAGCCATTGGAGCACGATTTCTGAAAAGAGAAGGAAATTGAGTTGAGGAAAAGTGGAAACGGTACTTGATGTAGTTACGGGCCTCTTCAGATTGGATCTTCGACCAAAAGTCCTCTTTCGGAGTGCCGACCACGGACATTATCTTGGTGAGTTGGTCGATGTCTGAGGAAGAAATGTTGCGAGCGGAGGGGGAGGGAAAACTCACGATCGTCGCCTGGAAACAGCGGTCTGCCGGAGACGAGCTCGGCGAGAATGCAACCGACGGACCACACATCGACTGAAAAGAAAGGAATTGTATAGCAGGCAGGGGGAGAACACAGCGTCAATTTGACAACTTTAAAGAGTCAACAGTATAATCTTCCTTTCTTTCACTGACCCGTCTGCGTATAATGCATCCAATTGAGCATGATTTCCGGCGCCCGGTACCATCTCGTTGCCACGTATCCGGTCATTTCGGCGTCTTGGGCTCGAGCCAGTCCAAAGTCGAGAATCTAGAAAAGAAAATGAAGGGAAGTGGGGCCAAAACGATGTCACTTTGACTTCGCATCTCTCGTTGACGGCAATGTTGGACGGCTTCAAATCGCGGTGGATAATCCCGGCAGAGTGAATATACTGAAAGAAGAGGAAAAGTGGGAAAAAGAAAGAAAAAGAAGACACGTGCGACACTCACCCAATACAGAGAATTAGACAAAGAACAAAGGGGAAAGGGAGAGGAAGAGGGAAAGAGAGACGTCGGCAAATAATACACCGTTTGTCGACAGCCTTTATCATGAAAAAGTGAAAAGACTGAAGGAGAGAAAACACGTCATTTGAAAAGGGGTACCTACCGGGGACCGGCGTACCGAGTAAACGAGGCACTGTGTACAGAGACTGAAACACAGATAGCAAGAGAAAACAAGTTGAAGAGAGATAAAGAGAAAGAGAGAAATAGAGAAATAACAGATGAGGACAATAGAAGTTGGTACGTCTCCATAAACATTTCACATGCTCTGTAGTCTACACTACGAATTCATAGGATTGAGCCTAGGACGTTCTGTCAACCTATCAACGCATAGTTTTTACCATCCTATTCCAATGATTCTTGGTAAAACGTAGCTTTAATTAGAGTTTCAGAAACATCCGATTATTTGATCTGGATAAGAGTAGGAAAGCGTTCATTTTTCAGGAAAGCTCAGACTTCTTGGCCACGCATTCGCCGAAAATGTACCCTAGCTGAGTGAAAAGTCCAGTTCGCATCATTTGTCCTCTGAAAGCTGCAAGACGAATCGAGAAATGTAGAGAAAACGGATAGCGCGTTTGTCATCCGCAGGTGAAGATAATTGTCACTTCCACGACGTCCCCGTCACTGAGTCAATTCCCATTTTTGGAAAAGAGAGCAGGGAAAGCCGTGGATGTTTTCGCTCGAATTTAAAAAAGTGCAAGGGACGGCGAAGCGGAATAATTGATAGTATTGAAGAACCGAAAGTGGGAATTCTCAGGCCGCTCGGCTCGTTCCTAATCGAAAAATCATCTAACAGGAAGAGAAGGAAAGGAGAGGAAGAGAAGGAAATTTTAATTAGGAAGTGGGGACGAGAAGAGAAGAGAAACAGAGAAGTGGTTCTGAGGGACCCCGGCACTTTTAGTGGCAAAAAAACCACGGCGAAGGAGGAGGAAGATCGATTGGAATTCGAGTGAGAGAAAAGAGCAGGCAGCACAAGAGAACGAGCACGGAACAGCAGGTTTGGGACACGCAAGGAAGCAGAAACAGACCTTGAGGCCGCGGAGCACTTGATAGATTAGCAATTGGATTTGCTCGTCGGTCAATCTTTGGATTTTCAGAATGTTCTGAAGGTCGGAGCCCATGAGCACCGATACGAAGTATCTGCAAATCAGGAGAAGTCGTAAGGACTTAAGGTAAGGGTTTTCACGGCTGTTTTCGCCAAATCTTCTTGCCGATTCAACGGATAATCTCTCATTTTCGCCCATTTTCTCGTCTTCAAACTCACACATTATTTAGCGAAGACGCGTCGATGTCCGGTGTGAACACGTCGATCATTTCGAGAACGTTGTCGTGTTGAAGTGTTCGCAGCAATTTTAGTTCCCTAAAACACTTTCTTCCACTCCTTTTCACCTGAATTCCTTCCATTCCATACCGATAAGTTCTCTTCGCATGAATCGTACTCTGAAAAGGTCGGAAGAACTTTTTGATAGCCACGCGATCTCCGGTTGGCTCATATTCCGCAGTGCTGCAAAAACACGTTTTATCCCCCAATCCAAACGTTCACTTTCCTACCATACAACTCCATACGCTCCTTCTCCCAAAGGTCTCAGATTGGAATACCACTGCGGGAGAACCCATTTCGTTTTGTTCAGTTCCACCTGTAACAATTTCAGTCAACAATGGTCCCTACCGGTAGATCACCTCGTGAAATCCGTCTGGAGTGATTTCGGGCGGGGCCGGGCCGAAATCTGCGAAGAAGACGCCGGGAATACTGCCCGAATCGCCCATTGTCGCCGACATTCCCATCAATTCATCTGAATCCAACGATGATAAGCACACGGAATATTCGGAATCAGGTAGGCAATGTGTTGGATATTTACCAGCGGATGTTGTTTCTTGAAAAGGCCGATTAGAGAACTGAATGTTTATTTGATATTAATTAGTAAGTATTATAAATCAGGGAAAAAAACAGAATGACGAATTATAATGATGTGGCGGAGATATAAGAGAAACTAAGAAAAGAGGAAGAAGCCTATAGAATGGAGATGGATGCAGAGAAAAGGAAACATAAATACTTTTTGGTGCTGCAGAAACGATAATGAAAAAGCAGTGCACTATCACCAGTAACACGTGTTATCACTGAACGACAAGGGAAAGTGCATAAAGCGACACAGGGCAGAAAAGAGAGAGAGAAACAAAGATGGAGACGAAAGGGGATGGGCACGTGAATCGGAGAAGATGCAGATTATGTACAATTATGAAGGCGCGTCAGCGTTCCGCCTCTCCTGGAATCGCTGGGGACGAACTCAGGCGCTTGTAGTCCATGATCTCTTTCCAGACAGCATCTGAAAACAAGAGAGAAGGTAACGGAGCAGAGATGGAATTACCTCTCCATTCGTATCTGGTTCTCTTCTGGGAATCGTCTAAATCGAAGATGTGATCGGCTCTCGGCTCGTCTTCTGGAAGGGAGAACTCGGCCAGGTACGGATGTTGGATCGCCTCCTCCACTGTTATTCTCTTCTCAGGATCCAGTACCAGAAGCTTCTCGATGAGGTCAATGAAGTCTTCTGAAGGATTGTGAGCAGAGAAAAAGTCTCGGAAGCTGCGACGTTTGTAGAATTTGTACGACTGGATGACAGCCTTCATCGCAGAAGAATTATCGTTTTCGATCTTGGTGAGCAGCTCTTCGTCTGGACTTCCACACAATTGAGTGATGCGTTGGTACTGTGCATTCACTGAAAAAGAAGACATGAGAATTGGAAGAACGAGAACTCAGATACCGTCGTCTCCAGGGAAAAGAGGATCTCCAGTGAGCAACTCCGCAGCAATGCATCCGACGGACCACATGTCCGCCAGATTGGTGTAACTGTCTATTTTCCAGTAAATGACTTCCGGACTGCGGTACCATCTCGTCTGAACGTACTGGGTTAGTGACGTGTCCTTCTTTTCCAATGATCTGGCGAGTCCAAAGTCCAGAATCATAAGGTCGGAATCATCGGTCAATGCAAGGTTTCCGGGTTTCAAGTCTCTATGGATTATCTGAAACCAAAGTTCGTATTGGTTGCTTTTGAGGCTACTTGCTCACATTGGCAGAATGAATGTACTTTAGTGCACGTATGATTTGGTAAATGATGAATTTGATGTGCTCTTCGGTGAGCACACGTCTTCCGTAATCTCTTTGTTGCTTTAGGATCCGGTAGAGACTGCGTCCGGCAAACTCGGTGACAACGTAGCTGAAATGATGATAATAAGCGAAAGAAGGAGAACTTCAGAAAACGTACACATCACGGAAGTCGTTTTGCTCGTCAGGAGTGTAGAGATCGAGGGCGCAGATGATGTTGTCATGTCGCATTAATTGGAGCAATTTGATCTCGCGGAAGATGCGTCGCGCCTGAATAAATGTCGACGGCTCATTCAGAAGAAGCGGATGACTCACGTGATGAGGATCGTAGAATGGCTCCCGCATCTTCTTGATTGCAACCCATCTCCTCAATCCATCACGGCACACCGCACTTGTTTTGCTGAAAGGGATAGAATAAGATGGGATGACCATAAAAGGGGCTTACATGACATTTCCGAATGAGCCGCCTCCCAAGTACTCGATGTTCCCCTCCTCGACGTCATATCCCTCCGGAATGGCGAAAGTGATATTGCGGACCATCACGTAGTTGTAGCGTCTTTTGTGGGGTCCGCACGGCTTCGAGAGCACATCCTGCAACTCGACTCTCGGCAACATTTTTCAGTTGTGAATGCGGACAGATTGACTTTCGTCACCTTATCCGCCGTTGCGAAATCGACCGGTCTCGCCGCCTCACCTCTTCCTCCTCCTCGGTCTCCGTCGGTTGGGCAGATTTCTGCTTCTCCTCCTCGGCCGCCAGCTTTCTCTGCTGCTCCTGCTCCATTTGTTGTTGCAGCCAGGCGCTCGGTTCGTACTCTTCCGGCTGCATATTACTCCGTTTGGAAGGAGGCGCGCTTGGCGTCGGCAGGTCCTCATGACGACGGACATGAGAGCACCCCGGCAGAGACGACGACGACGGAGCCGACGACATCTGGAAAAAAGAAGAGGGGATTGGGGGAAGCTAAACTGGAACGGGAACGAATGGGCGTAGCGGACTTAGAGAGGGAAAGTTGGTTGCGAAATAAATAACAACGACTGGCACTCTCTGGCCTAGTTTCATCTTTCGAGGTGCGAATATAATCCGAATCCTTTTCTGGTTTTTATGTTCTTATTAGTGGTCTGGTTTTTTAGGTTCAAATGAATGTTAAAGTTCAAATTGATTTCAAAACATGTAGAAATTACCTGCTAATTAACCAGAATAACTTATCTAGAATCTGCTGTATTTAGTGGCGGAGTATCGAATTGAACGAACTGAAAAGAGAAACGGGCGGTTATCAGTAAGCGAAAGGTTAGAAAGAAAATAGGTAGATATGAGTCATCAGCGATAAAGACGCACAGACATTGACATCAATTAAGCCGGAAACCAGAATGTTTATTTGAGCACATAGATGAAAGATAGAAAGATCCAAATTATATCTGACTGTTCTCACGTCTTTTGGATCGGCCGGAGCCCTTGCTCCGATTCGAGCCCGTCCGATGTAATGGGCCCATTGATTTAGACCTCTTCTGACTGGAAGCCTCACTCGATTGCCTCCGACTTGCCACAGAAGCTGTTCTTGAGCCGTATCGGTTCTCAAGAATTGAGTTAGTGTCCAGGAATCCCGATTGATATCTCCCGACGCTTGTGGCACGGAGAGTGTTGTATGGACTGGCAATAAAGATGTGATTCGGAGAACGACGATGGAGAGAAAGAGTTGAACAACCAGGGATTCTGAAAAGGAAATGAGTTGGATGGGAAGAAGTGACATATTAGCAATTACACAGGAGGATAGAGCTTCTTCTCGTCGTGCGGTTTTACTACATTTGTCATTGCGTGTCTGTTTTCAAGAACAGGATAGGCAGGAGGGGGTAAAGGCTGATAAGGATCCTTTTCGAAAATCGGAGGCAATGGCTGAAAGTGAGAAAGTGATTCGGAAGACAAGAGAAATAGGTTACCGTGTAGTGAGTGGTTATAGTTGTCAACCGTGATGGATCTTCGTGCTTCCTCGTGTGATGCAGCGAAATATCGCACAATTTTGTGGTGCAAATGAAGTAAATGAAGGAAATGAGAAGGAAGACGGATCCGAGGAAGAAAAGGATGGGACCAGCAATCTGGATGGGCGGGGGACGGATTCGCTGTTCATAAGGCCATGTCCAAAAGGGCGAGGTGTAGAGGTACTTGTATCCGAGAAGTGACATGAGCAGACCGCCGATAAGCAGGAAAAAACCAAATGCAGAGCAGCAAATCAGAGAGGAAGAGCCACGAAACTTCCTAGAAAACGAAGGGAATGAGAAAATCGATAACGACAGACTAACGATGTTCTGTAGGGAAAGAAACCGAATGTGGCAGGATACAGGATATCCCAGCCTTTAGGATAATAGTAGAAGTACGGATCCCTTTGTGCCATTGGCCCGAAATGCAAAACTCTTTGATTTCCGGTCCATTGGAGAGGGTCTATCTCACTGGCTCCCGCTTGCACCATTTCGTCTTTTTTGTCTTTCACAGTCGCGTGAAGTTTATCTGTAGCACAAAAGTTGGTACAGTGATTGAGAAACAATAAACTTACTTTGAGCTCTCCGTTTCCGCTTTTGGTGCGGCCTCTCCGTTTTCGATCCGAAGAAGAGATGTGTGCGGACGCGCTCTTGATTCGAAGAAGCCGCGCCGCGCCCTCTTTTGCTTCCCATCTGAAACCAATCAGGTCCGGAAGACAGAAGAAGACTTCTTCACGACTCGATTGGACCTCGATTACAACTCTATGAGTCGGCCGCAGTATCAAACAGCTCTCTCCTCTCTCAATCTATTTTGCTAAATTGTTTGGTCTCCGGAGAGTGCCAACACGAAACAGATGTTTTCTCTTTCATCTTTCTCATCACTTAGTGCTCTCAACGCTACTTATCAATTACCTACCATTCTGAAACGTCGAAAAGAATGCTCCTGGAGCCAGATATCAGTAGTACTGCGACAAGAATATCTGCGGGCTTCTCAGCTCGCATTCGATTCACAGCTGGTGGTGGGGGAGACTCACGCTTGTCGCCGAGTGTTGTGCAAGCAAAACGGCCTAGTACCCGCGTCATTATTTTGAAATTGAGATCCTGCTGTCAGCGATTATTACAAAGGATCCACGGAGAGCTCGGAGTCGAGGCCCAATGCCGCTGTGAAAGCGCGCTCCATTGATAACTGCGCGTCGTGCGACGCGTGCCCAAGAGTCTGCGTCTCCGCGGCGAGACAGTCCGCCCGTCGATTTCGTCCCAATTTCAGCGTTTTTCAAGCTTCAGCCAGGAATTTTTTCAGTGAAAATAGTAAATTCATAAAAATCAGCAGCCAGTTTATCATCTTAGTACTGTTGTTTTATCGTCTAGACTAACCAAACCGCTATTTTCAAATGTCTTAATTTTTCAACAATTCAAAAAAATTCATTTCAGACATCAACTGGGGCAATGGCTTCTCTCGCTAGATCTGGAGGATTCGCAGTGAAAGTGGTAAGCGTACATGCCTTGAAAACATTCTCCAGGGCCGATTCTTGAAATTACTTGAAAAGCTAACTTTGTTTCAGTTATTCTGTTTCAGATTAGCGGATCCCAGCCGCACGCCAACTTTGTTGCTGCCACTCCAGCTGCCGGAAATGTCGTCGCATTCAGAGAGGTCCCGGCCGAGTTCTCTACTGCCGAGGCACGTCAAGCCGCCGTGAGCCGCAGCACCGGAGGAGTTTTCACCAACGGACTCGCCGTTAAGGGAATCAATGGTAAGATTAGAAGAAAACTTTGATCTATTTTTCATTTTAAGTAACTTCCCGCCGCCTGGCTCATACCGACGTTACCTTCCCGGACATGACGAACTACCGCCGTGATTCGACCAAGAACACCCAAACCCCAGCCCGTGACACCGAGGATCAGCGTCGTGCTCTTCCAACCGCTCTCTACTACGGAGCCGGAGGAGTTCTCTCTCTGTGGGCCGGAAAGGAAGTCGTTCAAACTCTGGTCTCCTACAAGGTAATTTTCATTCAGACCTAAGTCTCGACAACTCAATGTTCTAGGCTATGGCTGCCGATCAGCGTGCTTTGGCTTCGATCGAAATTAACATGAACGACATTCCGGAGGGACAAACCAAGACATTCGAGTGGCGTGGAAAGCCGGTGTTCGTCAAACATCGTACCAAGACCGAAATCGCTAGAGAGAAGGCTGTGCCGGTCGCTGATCTCCGCCACCCGCAGCACGATGACGAGCGTGTGCAGAAGGACGAGTGGTCCGTCGTCATTGGAGTGTGCACCCATCTTGGATGTGTTCCAATCGGTTAGGAACACAAGATTATTATAAGTTTTAAAATTCTTCGTTTTTCAGCCAATGCTGGAGACTTTGGAGGATATTATTGCCCGTGCCACGGTTCTCACTACGACGCTTCTGGACGTATCAGAAAGGTAAGCTGCTGATTTCATCTGCTTGCAGTACAAGCTCGTAAATGACGAAAAATCATTCTTGCTCTGCGAGTCGTATGGTAAAGTACTCTGACGAGGAACAAGTGAAGTTTCAACATCGGGTTGAAGTTCATTCGTTTTTTTTTGGCAGGGTATAGCCATCGTTTAC
The DNA here is from genome assembly GCA_946814055.1 of Caenorhabditis sp. 36 PRJEB53466. NCBI lineage: Eukaryota > Metazoa > Nematoda > Chromadorea > Rhabditida > Rhabditidae > Caenorhabditis > Caenorhabditis sp. 36 PRJEB53466. Next base: position 4,743,376 of record CAMPFS010000004.1, on the reverse strand, counting down.
GACGATGAACAGTGTTGGCCTCTGATACGAATTCGACTGAAAATCATTATCTTAATTTCTATTTTCGAAAATTAATGTTTCTTTTCAGGGACCAGCACCACTGAACCTTCACGTTCCGGCTTACTCCTTCAAGGATACCACCATCGTCATTGGATCGAGCTAAATTTTTCTGAATTCCTCATTTTGAAAACTCGCCTCCCATTCGAATGTGCGTTTTCCTGTGAAAGTAGTTGTTCCTCCTTTCTACGTCGTATTCTTGGCAGATAAAGATTCTTTCTTAGTTATCTTCTCACTCCTCTGTCCCTTTTATCTATTTTCTAGGATCCCGATGCACTTCTATTCGAAATGTGTTCATTGCAGAATGAATAAACCTAATTTAAGAACGTAGAAATGGGCGGTGTAAGTAAACAAACTCGGCAAACAGTCGACTGGCATTGTCTGCGTCTCCGACCTTCCGATCGATGTCCTCGAAACGGCACTCGATCCGGCCATGGGACAGTTTTCTCTCGTCTCTCCGCCGTCTCGCCGTTTCGTTATCAAAGTACTGACTCACTTCTCGTTTTCTCTCCGTTCTGTTATTATTATTATTACTTTCGACACTTTCAGCCATAGAACCAATCGATTTCAGAGTGAACGAATGCCTGCGCAACTCAATTTATCCGCATTCAAGTTCCCTTTGGGATTCATCCGAATCATTCAATTTGTAAGAAATTCGGCCGAAAATATCGATTGAGTTCAGAATTTTCTTTTCAGGTATTCATAATCATTGCGATTGCAGCCGTTAACAGTTGGGGACTGACAGTTGAATACAACTGCAAAACGGACAATGCAACGGTGATGAGCACTCAGAAAGTGTACACCTTCTCGTGAGTTCTTCCGAATTTCTTTCTAGCTTCAAGTGGCATTGCAGACTGTCGAAGGTGAAACTGACTGGATGCGACAAGCAGATGTACTCCTTCTGGCCGGGAGACGACAGTGCCGGCGGGGCTGCCGGCTTCTTCTACTTTGTCAACGTCGCCGCTCTCATCTACGTCATCTTCGTCGCATTCGTTTACGTCATCTTCTGGAATGTCTATCAAACTGAAAAAAGAATTCCGCTTGTGGATCTCGGCGCGACTGCTCTTTTCTTCATTCTCTTCTTCTTCTGCAGCTCCATTTGGTGGGCCGGGGCCAACACAATTGGAACGTCGACTTCGGACGACCGACTGAAAGAGCTGTTCCAGCAGCAATCGTGGGTCGGCCAGAATGCCACGTTCTCCAACAGAGACGTTAACAATGGAAAACTTGCTATTTCTGTGGTTTGTGGATCGTGTTGTGCCTGTCTTTCTCTGACTGTTCCGTTTCTTTTCAGCTGGCCGATTGGGTGTGCGTCATCTGCTTCGCTTTCAATTGCTGGTTCATCTGGAAGGAAATCGTACCCCGTGACTCATCGAACCCGACCGATATTGCGTAAAATTCTTACTTTCTCACTTTCCCTGATGATTTCTTTTCTCTTTTTATGTTTTGGAAAACGGGCTCATGCATTATGCCCGACTTTCCCGGCAGAACAATTATAAGGTAAAAATAACAAATTTAATAAAGTGGAAACTGATCGTTGATTCTGTGGGCCCACTGCTCATACCCTCCGATGATGTCCTTGAACTGAATAGAACTGAGCTTCTCGCGGAGCAAAAGGACCGCCCGTTGCGAGTCGTTTCCACGATGGCAGATTACGAAGACATCAGAAGAAGAGGCGGAGACGCCCAATCGGGAGAGGATTTCAGTAGAAGGAAGAGATCGACATTGGTCCAGAGTGATGTCTGCAAAGATCCGCAATCGTTTGCAACAGACAAAGGACACTGACTAATCGCCTCCGGCAGGTGTGCAATCTCAAACTCGACGGGCGGTCTCGTGTCCAGCAACACTGGTTTGCGTGCTCTCCGTTCATCTCGATACTCTTCTACTTCCAGTCGGTCACTTCGTTCCAGCAGCTTTAAGTTCTCTGTCTGAAAAGTGAATGTGATCACAAAGAGTTCCCTCACGTACATACCTTGTCATGAGCACCGGATCCGCAGAAAAGTACATAGTCAATAGGGGCTGTTATAGTCGGATTCTCTCCGCACACGGCGCACTTTGGATCTTTCTTCCTCAAACGGATTGTCCGACATTTCCCTTCGCGACCATCGAATAGGAACAACTTCCCAGAAAGAGTTCCTGGAAAAGAAAAACGTATGCATATCGATTGCATATGCTAACCAGGCACATTGGAGGCAATTTTCATGACTTCCAATGCTTGCATGCTTCCGATGATTCCGACGACGGGACCAAGAACTCCTCCTTCGTTGCAATTGGTAACAGTTGATGGATCTGGCGGGGAGGAGAACAGACATCGGTAACAGGGACAGTCTTCTCCGTAATGGTAAACAGAAAGTTGTCCGTCCCATCGGAGAGCACTGCCACTGACTAACGGCAGATTCAGAAGGACGCAGACGTCGTTGATCAGATATCTGAAGGATTGGCTCTGATAAACTGTCAGAACAAATGTGAGACCTCGTGGCGACATTGTCAGTGCAATCGCAAACGATGTCGTACTCCTTGAAAGTGTCCATTGCATTGGAACTGTCGAGCGATACTTCGTGCACTTTCAGATTGACGTTGCTGTTCTGTCTGGAAGCATAAATAGTACTGCCCAGACGAAGTCCGATTCTTCCTACAGTTTGATGTTGTCTGCCAATCCGTGAGCTTTGGATTGTCCGATTTGGGCTTCCTTGTAGGTGACTTGTCTGTGAAGATTATCAGCAGAGATCTGCAATCTCCAACTTCTTTCTTTTATGGTTTCATTCCCATACATGATCGTAGTCGACGATTCCCAGTGTTCCGATCCCGGCAGCTCCCAAATACGTTGCAACTGGACATCCGAGACCTCCGGCTCCGACAATCAACACTCTCGTGTCTTTTAGACTTTTTTGACCTGAAAACCTTTTTTCAATCCCAAAATCTTCAAATGTGATACCTGAGACACCAAAATCGTTCACAAGAATTTGTCTGCTGTATCTTCCGGCATCTTTCTTGCTTATTCCTGCTACCCATTCGGAATCATTCATTATTGGCTGAAAAATGAAGATGCAAACAAATCAACGTGAGTTTTTTGCGGGGAAATGCAAACGCGCTCCACCGCACTCTTCGCCGCACCACTCACAAATTTCCGGTTTTTTACACTTTTCACAGGTTTTTCTCAGTCAAAATTGACTTTTTTCCTTTTGAAACTTAAAAATCTATATTTACTGAACAATTTTAAATATAATCGTGTTCAAAACCTTGTTCAAAATATCTTTTATCGTTTTTGCAGTACACACAACTCCAATCGATTTTATCAGTGATTTTCAGATGCTGCTCCAATTGAGCCGCCTTCAAACGTCGGCCAATTTCCGGTCGCTGGGTTTTAGACGGTTTGTCTCGTCGCATTCTCACTCAGATGCCAAAATCGAGAGAAAACCCGACAATTACAGGTACTTGCGCTATTTTTGCAGCTGGCAGAGCTAGTTTCTGTGTTTCCAGACCTGGTTCCGACTCGTATGCATATGAAAACCCATGGCCGAAGTTGAATGGCGGACGTCTTGATTGGCTTTTCGGAGACGGATGGAGAAGACCGCTGGCCAAGGACCAGGGAGCCAAAATGGTTTGTTTTGTACAGTATGATCAGAAAACTTCGTTTTTTTTACAGAGAAGAGAGTGGATTTGGTTCTCGCAAGTGGCACATGATGAGCACAAAGATTGGGCTCGCTTCCACCAGGCCGCGTTCCTTCTGTTCACCGTCCTCACCACCTGGTTCACCTGCTGGATCATGTTCGCTCGCCCAGATTGGTAATTGAGTTTGTTCACAATAAACAAAATAACAGAAAAGAGTTTATAGGCCAATGGGAAGAGAGTGGGCTCTCCGAGAGGCTCATTTAGAAATAGCAAGACGTGAGAAGGCGGGACTCCCACTCATCAGTCCTGACCTCATCCCGAGGTAATTCTGAAAAGATTCAAGAGATGCACAAAATACTATTGTCTTCAGAGAGCGCGTGACTGCTACTCTTCCATCCGATGAGGAGCTCCGCGACTTCGACGTGCTCATCTAAACTGCCGAACCTCCCTTTTCTATCCTCAAAATCTTGTGTGTATTTTCCTTGCTCTCTCTTTTTGGTTAGTCTAGTGATTGGCAGTTGACCGTTTCGATTTCTTTGTTTTCATGAATAAGAATAGAATAATGCAAACAAAACTGAAGATATTTCATTGATTCCACCGTTAGAGTGTTAAAAGAACAGAATGTGTAGGGAAGGAATATTTCAAAGCCAAGGCTTCCTAGACTGACTTGCAGGTCGGTTCACTTTCTTCGCCTTCTCCGCCCGTTCGTTCCGATCTACCGATTTAAGACGGGAAGCTGATGTACTGCGCCAGAGACGTCCGCCGTAAACGTTGTTTCTGAAAAGGTGAATGAGGAAAAAACCTGGAAAATCGGATTCTCAACTTTTTCCTCTCATAAATCTCCCTGAGCTGAACAAAGTCGATCGTGGGCTCCAGAAGACACGGATATTGCTCTCGAAACAAGGCAATATCTGAAACTTCTGAATTGGCAACACCCAGAGAAACACACAAACTTCCTTTCAGCAAAACAGTCTTGAATCCTCTCTGAAACAATACTTTGGTCACTCGTTCGGCCTCCCTTCCATAGACAACCAGAAGGTGCCCTTCCGCGCGAGCTTGAGCCAGAATCGGAGTTTCGTAAATGAGACGGGCAAGCATAATTCGATCATAATGATAGGCTGAAGGAAAATGGGTAAATGGTGGGAAGAGGAATGGGAGGAAACCATCGGCCAAATGGGAACTCATGTAGACGTCGTGGTCGTTCACATCGATCAAACAGAAGCTGTCCGGACATCCGTTCGCATTCGTTTGCTCGGCCTGAGCGAGGAGCCATCCGACCTGAATATCGGATAAAAACGAGCCGGGCGACGGGCGGACTGACCAGCTTATCAATGTCAATGGCTGCATTCGGATCGGCTGCCAGAAGCATTGAATAGTCAAATAATTGGAAGAGAACTAGAGAGTGATCGGGAGGGAGAGAAGGTGGAGAAAACAGAGAATTACTCGTTTGGCAGGAGGTGCTCACCGGCTCATTGACTGCGGAGAATGCGCGGAATGAATGCGCGCGCGAATGTACTTGAGACGGCCGAATAACTTGGTTACCAGGGAGACCCCGAATTGAGAATTCACGATGACATCGAGCGGGCGGAGAGCGCATGTTTTGGAGAAGATAACGGATTATATGGAATTTTAGATGGGATTTGGAGGAAAGCAATCTCCAGTGTTGTTCACGAGACAAAGGTACAATATCTGTAATTGGAAACGGAAATGGAATTATGAGTAAGAAATGGGTTACCACAATAAATGTAGCGTATAGTGGTATTTTCGGAAAAGTGAATAAGTCCGCAGGACAGACTTGCAACGGGCCGGGCCGGGCTTTAAAAAAATTCTACAAGGCCCGCCAGAAATTTTATTTAAAAAATTTTTTTATTTTTTGTTCAGCAGTTCGACGAGCTTTCTATCCATTTTCGAGTTTGGAACTGTTCGCGAAGCCATCTTTATCACTCGAAAACGTCTCCTCGCGCTTCCGGAAAAATCGTGGAAAATTCGGCGGTCCAACATAATAGAACTGGGCAGAATAGAACTGCTTGCGACGCGCATAGAAAAGATTCCCTCTTGTATATTGTATACTACTTAACCTATGGCTATTGCCGGCCAATGGTCATTTTAGTCATTATTCCCTCCTCCACCCACTATTTATATCTCCCTCTCCTCTTCTGTAAGATTTTCTGGTGGTCGAAGCGAATAAATGAGTTATTAAAAACTGTTTGGAGCGCCTTTTAAGCCTTTCTGTGGAATAATTGTTTCGTAGAAAAAGATAGTTTTTGAATCTCGTGATCGATTTATTGCATTCATTAATTTCACTTCCGCCGTGATCCCTGTTCTCTACTGTAACGAAAACCCACAGAAAATAATTATACTATCAAAAACGAAAGGAAACCAATTTTCTAGGTATAAACTGTGGTCTTCTGCTTAATTGTTCGAGAGACGAAAAATTTTGCAAAAGTTAATTGAAAGGAACGTGTCGCGAGGGATCGCCCAATAGCGACATCCCTCTCAACCAGGGGTGTGCGGAAAATATTTCGATTTTCCGAAATTTTCCGATTTTCCGAGAAATTTTCGGAAATTTTTCCGACGGAAAATTTTCCGAAAATTTTCGGCAAAATTTTCGGAAAATTAGTGTGGATTCAAGGTCAATTTGTCCGAAACCACCGTATGCTTTTTAAAGGCGCATCACAAAATTTTTGGAAGGGTCTAGCAGCGAGCGTCTTTTTTCCGAAAATTTCTCGGAAAATCGGAAAATTTCGGAAAATCGAAATATTTTCCGCACACCCCTGATTCTCACTGACAATCGGAAAACACTGGACCCGGAGAGCTTCTCTCGGCTAATTTTTTTGCAAAAAAATATTCCATTGCTTGGCTTCCGCCCACTCAAGTGATTTCAAATCATAATAAGCATTTTTTTGTATTAGAACGTTGTTTAAACACTTTACTGAACCAATGAACAAGTGAGTTTTCCGATTTTTCCGATTTTTCCGAAATTTTCCGAAAAAAAAAATTCGGAAAAACCGATTTTCCGAAATTTTCCGAAAAAAATTTTCCGCACACCCCTGCTCTCAACCTTTTATGTTGGTAACGAGGCCTAAGGCTCGATTACCAACGACAGACTCCCGTCTGTCAAGTTTTCATGTTCTACTAATGAAGTTATTCGGTGTTCGTTCCCACTCAATAGCCAAGAGACGAGAGAACAGGTGGCGGCTGGAGACGCAGAGACTCTCGCCGAGACTCACGCCGCTGTAGAGACGCAGACGGCGGGGACCTGCGGTAGATCGGGCGCGTCGAGACCCATAATGGTAGCGACCTGCGCCTTGAAATCGAGTGCAGGTTTTGGGATTCGGAGCGAGGACCCACTTCTCGGGTTTGGAGACGATCGGTTCGGGAGCTCGTGTCGTCGAGCAGTGGCAGTTGCACGCGACAATCTTCCCCTTTTCTCATTACTTTTCTACTTGTTTATCACTAATATTGTTCTCACATGTGAGGCGGCACGGCGATGATTGGCTCCGTGTATGAGCGGGAGATGGAGAAGGGTTTTAGCTCCCGAGGTCACACGTGTACACCGTGCGGCTGCAGACGGATTGCGAACACTTCTAGTGAGGAGTTGGAGTTAGAGCCGCGCGTAGCCGTAAGTAACCACTATTCTGTATCCTGTAATTATAATCCTATCCATTTCTGGAGACATCCGCTCGTTCCGTGTGTCGGTTCGTAAATAGGATGTGGAGGTTTTTTAGCCAACGTCTTTTCCTCCGACAATAAACATTGTTCCCCAGAATCTGTGTTATTGAGTACCGGAAAGGCATCCGTTAGAGTTAAAGGACAATATCACGAGTTGAGAAGGGTCCATCAGTTCAGGCAACTCGCGAAATGGTGCATCAGACCGATGTGCAGTTAGGGACAGCCCAACTGCACCGAAATTTCCAATTCTCCGTCAAAAGTCAGTAAAATTGAGACGCGAGGCGAGAGAATCGGTAAGGATCGGTAAAAACACGAACCTTGATGGAGAATTAGAGTAAGATGAGAGGCGAGGGGGCCTCGGATAGCGCAGCGATGAGAAGAGTCCCAAAAGACACTCAAAATGAGCTGCGAAGGAGAGTCTGTTCACATGTCTCGAACAGGGTGCGGCGAGAGACGTGGCAGATGTGAATAGACGGCGCGCGGAAGAGAAGCGCGGGAGAGCATCCAGAGAATATCACGACAGAATTGTACCGTCTCATAATATGTCGCAAATTCGTCGATTAGAATATCAAAAAGAAATCCCCACGAAAACATGGTGTGTTATAGGGAAACTGGCAAAGACTCGCGGAGGACTGCTTCCAAGAAGAGACGCCAATCGCCAAAGGGAAGAAGGCTCGAGCAACCGAGCGAGAACGCCCGAATCCGATGGAAGCGAGTCATCAACGGATAGCCTCATGGCAATCGAGCTGGCCCACATCCAAAGACAACTTGAGGATATAGCGCTGTCCACTTCGGAGAGTTCCGGAGAACTACGGAAAGTCAAAGAAGACCAGCAGACGATAGTTGATCAGATTCGGACGGAGATCAAATCGGAGCAAGTCGTCAGAGCACTCAATGCATTGACGACGGAGATATCCAAAATGAGAGAGGACGACAGAAAGCGATCGGATCAGGAGAGACACCTGCTGAAAGATCTCACCAAGGCGATCGATTACAATTCAGATCAGGTCAAATCGTTGGAAAGAGCGTTCGGAACGGCACAAGCCAAGCTGGACAGCATCCATTCGACATTGGTATCGCAAATAGTCAAGGGATCCCCCGGGCAGAGAGGAGTCAGCTCGGCAGCGGGAGAACCGTCGCGTAAAAGAGCCGCCACGGACGACAGGAAGTATCCCCAGCAAGCATGCATCTTCTGCTCAGGAGTGCACGCAGCAGAGAAGTGCACGGAGTTCACGGACTGGAGCTCAAGAACGATGCAATTGCTCCAGAAAGGGATCTGCATCAAGTGTTTCCGCTCGGAAAACCACGCCAAGTGCGAGAAATCACGAAGGCGCTGCCAAAACTGCCGGGAGATCCACCACAACTCGCTCTGCAAGGATCGGTACCCGAACAAGGATGCCGAGACGGTTACACAAGTGGCGAACAAGGGGAGAGTTTAGGGAATTGATCTTGAAGGAGGTGGTCCCTGGGGCGAATTCTAGAATTGAAAAAGGAACCGGATGGGGAGACCAGGGCGGTGGTACTACGGACGAATAACACGACCATAGAAAGGTCAGTGAAACACCTAATACCACTCGAACTCGACCTGGACGAAGTGGTAACACAAAAAAAGTCCAGGAACATCGAAGGCGGAGAACTCAAGGTCCTACCGACCCCGACGACGGAAACGAAAGGGGGAGGGGGAAGGATTACGGTAGTTGGAAAATCAACGAACCAGGGCGAGGGGGCCACTATTACGAGAAAGAGCCTACCACGAAGAGTCAAAGAACCAGTTGACTACAAGAAAATGGCAGGTTGCGCCACTTTCTCGCCGGGGGAATGTCGCGAGGGATCGCCCAATAGCGACATCCCTCTCAACCTTTTATGTTGGTAACGAGGCCCCCCTGCGCCTTGAAATCGAGTGCAGGTTTTGGGATTCGGAGCGAGGACTCACTTCTCGGGTTTGGAGACGATCGGTGGCAGACGATCGGTTCGGGAGCTCGTGTCGTCGAGCAGTGGCAGATGCACGCGACAATCTTCCCCTTTTCTCATTACTTTTCTACTTGTTTATCACTAATATTGTTCTCACATGTGAGGCGGCACGGCGATGATTGGCTCCGTGTATGAGCGGGAGATGGAGAAGGGTTTTAGCTCCCGAGGTCACACGTGTACACCGTGCGGCTGCAGACGGATTGCGAACACTTCTAGTGAGGAGTTGGAGTTAGAGCCGCGCGTAGCCGTAAGTAACCACTATTCTGTATCCTGTAATTAGAATCCTATCCATTTCTGGAGACATCCGCTCGTTCCGTGTGTCGGTTCGTAAATAGGATGTGGAGGTTTTTTAGCCAACGTCTTTTCCTCCGACAATAAACATTGTTCCCCAGAATCTGTGTTATTGAGTATCAGAAAGGCATCCGTTGGAGTTAAAGGACAATATCACGAGTTGAGAAGGGTCCATCAATTCAGGCAACTCGCGAAAGAACGGACAAAATGCTCATATAAATACACAAAAACAGTTCTATTCTGCGCAGTTCTACATATTCTGCCCAGTTCTATCATGTTGGACCGCCGAAAGTTCGCACACATTTTTTGTGACGTGCCGAGCGGGCCGGGCCTTCAAAAAAAATTTCTCCCTTATTTTGGGCAAGTCTGGCGCAGGAAAATTTTGATAATTTACGGTATAATGGGGCTATTCAGCGTATGTTTATTTCCCGTTTTTTTCTTTTTTTACATCGCTGAATTGGATTTTTTGACGTAAAAAAACGAAAAAAAAAGGAAAACAATCATTTTTTCACAGCCTGAATAATCCCTTAAAACGATGTTTTCAAAGTTTTTCGGATGATCATGATGCAGTTGATGGCGAAATTCGGTTTATCTTTTCGAAAGTAATTTCCGATAGCTAGCCTATCGATAGCCTAGCCTATCGATAGGAATTCGTATCTCAATGAGAAGACTTTTTTGCAGAATTTTCCAGTCACATCAGACACTTCCCGTTAAAAATTTTTACGTGAACAATCGCGTGCATCTACGTGGCACAGAGAATGAAGTAAAATGAAATGGGCGCTTCCAGTAATACGGCGCAATGTCGTTTCTGTGAGTCCTTCTCAACTATTCATACCCATCAGAAGCACATTTTCAGATCGATTTTGTTGCTCGGATCGTTGTTTTACAATGGATTCAACAGTCAACTCGTGTCCATCACCTCTTCAAACCACGACGAAATCATGCAGAACAGTCGGGTACTTTAACCTTTTCCACATATATGTCTTTTCACTTTTTCTCAGCTCACATTCGTTTCTTTCACTTCTTCATGGTGTCCGTTCTCGAAGAAGCTAATGCCAACGCTCAGCCAATCCGCCCTCTATTACAAGCAAAAGTATCCGGACAGAAAGACGATCTGGGGAAACGTGGACTGTGTGGATCAGGGAAAACTTTGCGGCGCGTACCAAATCGGAAAGTATCCGACGACGAAAGTGTTCTTCTACGGACACATGATGGTCGAGTACAGAGGGTCCCGGCAGACCCGAGCACTCGTCGAATACGTTGAGAAAATGGAGAATACGAGTGGGCTGGTGGAGCTGAAGGAAGTGGAGAGTGTGACACAATGGCAGACACGGACGGTTCCCCAGAAGGGCACTCTCATCGTCTGGTTCCCCCGCCACTCTCCGCCGTTCGAGCTTATCCTCAAGGCCATCGCTCTCATTCACGATCAGCTGACTGTGGTGGCGCCGGCCGAGGGCAACTCTCTCGAGCACGAGGAACATAAACTGTGGTTCTCTCTAGACGGAGAGCACGTGCAAACGTTCAACGGCACCGTGACGCACTTCAAGGAAATTGTCGAATGGGTCCGTCAAAGGTCGGTTGGAATGGTGAGAGAGCTGACGTTCGGAAATGCGGAGGAGATGGCCGAGGACGGGAGGCCTATGCTCGTTCTATTCCGGAAGAAAGACGACAAGGACATCGACACGAGGTACATTCAGACGGTCCGTTTGGAGGGCGTCCAGTTAGGGAACGAGAATGTGTTTTCAGATCCGCCGGGAGCTAAACGAAACCCTCCTCTCGTTGATCAATCCATTGCTGGCTGACGGGGATCTGATGGCCAAAGTGCTGGTCCACTTCAATCGGAGCCCCGGAACACTCCCTTTTCTCGTAATCGATCAGTTCGTCCATTCCTATCCAGCGCCATGGATTGGAGACGAAATATTCGAAGAGGGAAACATTCGGAAGGTTCATTCCGTGATCCCTTTCGGTTGCATATTTGATGACTTTTCAGTTTGTGATCGATCTGCTCAATAACACGCATCACAAGAGACTCCACGAAATGGTGAAAAAACTTCTGAGGAAACTGTTGAGTGAAACAGAAAAGATGGAGAAGGAGGCGGTGGAAAAGACGACGACGGAGCCGTTCAAGGACATCAAGAAGCACGAGAGCGTTTTCAACAAACTGAAACCCGCCAAGAACCGATACTCGTTCTCTAAACAAGAACTCTGAAGTTCATGCGAATCATTTCAAGACATCCGTTTATATTAGTAATAAATAAAGATTTTCGAAAGCGATCCCATTCACAAAGAAATAACATGTCTTTGATATACTACACACATTGAGAAAACAAGAAACAAGCATCTCCCAGAACAAAGCGGATTGCTAAAACGTTCAATAAATTAATTAATCATGATATAACGCTAGTGGAAAGTACCGGCACTTGTGAGGCTCCCCTTTATTGTACGAATTAGTTTTGTGACGTGGTCGGTGGATACGCTCCGTATTGCGGGTATATGGGCGGCGTTGGGTAGTTCGAAGAAACCGGAGCTGGTGGAGGTGGAGCGGCCAACTGCGTAATTCCGATCGAACTGAGAGACGGCATCGGGAACTGTGGTGGAGGAAGAGCTGGAAACGGAAGGATATGAATGCAATGAAAGTACAGGAAACTAACGGTTCACGTAGGAAGTTGGCGGAGCGGGAGTGGCTGAAGCGGAGAACATCGGAGGAACTCCAGATGGAATCTCAGGGGCTTGGTATCCCGGGTTATACGTGGATTGTTGTGGCATGAACGTTGGAGGAGGATAATACGGGGCTGAAATGACATTATTCTAAATTAAACTAATTTCTTCGAATCATTACCTTGATAAGCGGAGGTGTTCGGAGCAGCATGTGCAGCTGAAGGCGGATAGTAAGGAGCCGGTGCTGGTGGTTGATAAGCTTGATAACTGATTGGCGGTGAAGCCGCTGGCTGATAGGCCTGCTGCTGCTGTTGTTTGTAGTAATCGGTTGCCGACTGAGCTGGTTCCACATATTGCTGTGGGTAGGTTTGAGTTGGCGTTGGAGCCGAGACAGGAACTTGTGGTGATGGGGAATGCTCATGTGAGTGACCATGGCCGTTTTCGTGGGAATGCCCGTGATCATGAGAAAGTCCATGGTCTTCCGAGTCATGAGAATGTCCGTGTGCTCCAGAACCGTGCGAATGCCCATGTCCGTTATGTTCGTTAGTTAATTGCTGTTGAGCAACTGGCGGCGGAGCGTAGGACGTCGGTGGTTGTGGAAGGAAAGCCGGTTGCGGTGGCGGCGGTAAATTTTGAATGAGGGGAGTTGGGGCGGGCGGGAAAGTCACGGAAGACGAGAACTGCGACGGGTCCGGGAAGTTGGCAGCTGATAGAGGCTTTGCAGAATTCACCTGAATCCAAACTGAATTAATTGGATAGATAGTATGTGTTACCTTATCAACTAGAGGATTGCCAACTGGAACTTTTAGCTGGGCTGGGGCAATTGACGGCGGGAGATTATTGGATCTGTCGACCGAAACAGGAATGCGATGAAGATATCCGTAACCAATGTCGCAACCCAAACATCCTTCTCCTCCCCATGCAGAATTCGGAGTTAGCGACACCTGATAATAAACGTAAAACTTAATGTTTTTTAAATGAAAAGTTACCTCTCTGACGACATCAGTGTCAACATTGTAAACATATAGCTTCAACGGCTTTCCCTCGTTCGCTTGAACAAGGGCGATCAAGTCATCGGCCTGATGGAGGACACTTTCAGCTCCAAGAATGTAGTCGGTGTCAGTGATCAAACCGGCCAGGGAAGCAGGCGAATTGGGCTGCACAGAAATTATGTGCCACACGTGCTGGCTGGCTCCGTCGAAAGAGCAGAAGCGGATAGAGACTCCAAGAAGTCCCTGTCCTCCCCAGTTCTGTGACGGGATAATGCTTGTTTGGCGTACAGACTGCGACTTGCTGCATGTTTTTCTGTTAGATTTTGGTAAAACCGTAAATAATGTACCTGTTGTAAACAGTGATTTCGAGAGGTTTTTCGATGTGCTGCTTCAGAACTTCCTTCATCGTATCATTGTCCTTGTCCAATCGAATATTTCCGATAGAAACAATGAAGTCAAAAAATGGCTCAAGGCCAGCAACTGCCCCAGGAGAGTTCTCTTGAACCTGAGAACAAAGTATGAGCCAATATTGATATTTATAAATCGTGGTTAACTTACCCGGAGGACGTGGTATCCTTCGGTTCCTCCGCCTGGAATCGGAACACTTTCACTGCTTCCCATTTTGACGATACCTGAATACTGGAATTTCAGAGCGTATCACAGAAAACCAAGCGATGCGAAAGCACTGGTTGTGAATTCGCCACGCGTATGCCGTGTATTGCCCGCAATCACCGCCACGCGCAAGTGCAGACTGATGAGAACAACAAGCGCGTTGTTTGAATTCAATTTTTCAATCAAGTTTTCCTGCTTTCTAGAGCACATAATCATTAAAATTAAATTTTTGAAAGTATTCCCTTATTGCAGTCTACAAAAAACAAAAAAAAACGTATCACGAAAATGTCGTATCTAAGCCTTAAACTCGCTTTGCCTAGATACCGCTGTGCACAAGCGTTGTTTGTCAAACCTTGCGATCTGGCCGAAATTAATAGTGATATTTTTCTTCAGTTTATCATTTTTTTTTCTTTATCAGAAAGAATAAACTATGTTATTCCAGTTCAATGCCTCATTTTCGTTCTACCACACTTCTCTAGATTTCATGAAAGTATCGTAATCCATCTCGCACCCGTTTTCAACAGAATCTTGATTTTTCTTAGTTCTCTCATTTTATCATCGATATTATTCTAAAAATCGATAGATTGAGTCAAGCTGAGGCCTGCGGCAGCTGCAGCGCGGTCTCCTTCGCGGCCAGTGCTGGCCGGTTCGCGTCTGTCGTCGGCGTCTCTCCACTCGCCATGCTCTTTCCGTCCGCTCATCCACTCACGCACACTCATTCTGCAGCCTCTTTTCCGTCGCCGCGCCGAACAACGCGTCTCTAGATTCTGCCTCCCCACCGTCTTCTCCATCCTTTTCGTTCCGTCCCCTTATTTATCGATTTGAAGTTCACTATAGAGTGTACCGTTTCAGACTGCAATAAGTGATGCTTCGAAGAAAGAAGTCGGCTTCGGGGAGGTCTGCGAGGCGCAGAAGAGGAGGTATTCAGTCACTCCCTGTCCCTACCGTAGCCCAATCGTTTCCAGATTCCCCGTCGCCACCCAGAAGCCGTGGATCGGAAGTTGCTATTCAAGCTCCTCCAGAGTTTGCTCCATACAACATTGAGGAAAATTCCGTGTACTTGACGAAAGCTATCAGAGGACAACAGTATCCGTTTATGTCGACTGGATTCGTAAGTGATTTCCAACGGATTTTCTCCCACTCTCAAAACCTGCTTTTCAGATTAATCTTGTACATGAATTGGAAGATATATTATCGGCTAATCAGTTTACAAAGGATTTTATGGGAGGTGAAATGCAGTTCATGAACGAGGGGTACTATCCGACACCCGACCTCAATGCCAGGTAATCAAGTTAAAAAACGACTTTATCATATTGGAAATCACAGAATGATGCCTAAGTACGATGTGATGCCCGAAGATCAAGCTCCGTGCTCATCGACTAGCTCAGATGCTCAGCTCAGTACTCGCGCTGCTTCCGTTCCGAATGAGGAGGAAAAGGAGGTCGAGTGAGTTACTTCCCTTTGGATGAGAGACTCATGAGCATGTTTGAAGGATCTGTCTGCTTCCTGAAGACCTCGAAGAAGACAATTTTGAAGAATATCCAGCATATCATTTGGGTACCAGATTTTGGACGTGGTGTCGAAAAACTTTCATGGGGAAGATTGATTCGCAGTATCTGGAGAGGTTCAAAGAAATCATATTGGACCAGTACACTCTGGAAGCGCTCCATAGATTCTTTATTAACGAACCCTGGAAGTATCGGAAAAAACTAGCATTGCCATCTTCGTCTAGAAGAAAATCTGTGGCACAGAGCAAAGCGACGAAAAGAGTTTCCCTCGAAACAACGCCACAACAAGCTTCCACAAGCAGTGCACGAACTTCTTCCAATCGAAAGTCGTAAGTTCATTCTTGAATTGCGAAAGTGACATTGCAGTTTTGCTTCAGGTCGCTTTCTGGATATCGCATTCCAAACCGTCGCAACTCGGAGAAGGAAAAGGAGTCAATTAACAACAACAACAAGATTGTCCCAATTATTGGCTCGATGGTCATGACCGCTTGCCGAGAGCTCAGAGAAAGCAAATCAGTTCCGGACACTCCAATGACAACGAGAAAAGGACGAGCTCGGGTTGCGAGCAGAGAGCAGTCGAGAGACCGGGAAAGAAAGTTCGCCAAGATGGAAGTTGACGTTGAGGAGGACGACGAGCCGAATACGTGCAACGGCTCAGCGAACAGAATCAGTCCAAGATGTATGAATGGTTCCAGGGGGCAACAAAAGTATGATCAAGTTTCAGGGCACTCGCCAAGACAAATAAAGAAGGAGAAGATTGACGAAGAGTTCGAACGAATGGAGAACGGACATTCCTCCTCGAACGGAATGACCAACGGACATGCCAAACACGTGTCTCCGAAGAGAAAGAACGGAGAACTGAGGAATGGATGCCATCAGAAGACTGCAGCTTCCCGTCGAACTTGTGAAGAAGCGAACGATCCGATGGAAATGACATCGGATATTGAGGACTTTGATGCGAAGGCGATCGGTTCACGCATTTTAAATAAGCTGATTGAAGGAGGAATCCTTCCCGAGTCGAGCAAGCAGATATTTGAACAGATGACTTTGGAAAACGACGAAGAAGGCGAAGAATCGGCAACAAGAGTAGAAATGAGCGAGGAAGGAAGAGAGGAAGCGGAAGACCATGAAGTCGGAGAATTAGCGGAGGAGCTTCAAAAGCTGCAGATGGAATTGAGTGAGCACATGCCGGTGAAGAAGGCTCTTTTCATGCTCACTTGGCGCCGTGCCAAGGCCCATTTTGCTTTCTTCCACACCTTTGATGAACTTCGACGAGCTGATTATGATGTAAGTAGTGTGGAATAACAGTGCTCATTTAATAAATTATCTTTCAGTTGTTCAAATTGGGCGTCAACATGTACAAAGATTACCCGCGTAAGATGCCGTGCACGGCCGACATGCCAGTCCTCAAGGATTCTCTGAAGAAAAGAAACTACCTCGCTCGCCGACATTACAGCAAAATGTACCGTCGTCAGCCTAAATATAGATGGCACAACGCCCATGTGCCGGCTGGAAGGCGCGTCGTCTGAATATAAATGCCCCTTATTATAATAATTCCACTTTTCTTTTCCTCTCTTCTCCAACCACACGTCTTCCATTTAAGCTGAGGATCTCATCTCAAAGTATGTGTTTCTTTTTTGTATAATATTCATTTGTACTAACCCCGGGTCTTTTCCCCCTCCCACACTCAAACAGTTTCAACTTAATTTCGTTCTTTCTAAATATTTTTTCAATTGTCCATTCTCTCTCTTTCTCCTTCATCTATTAATAATGTGTACTACGTAATTTATTTTCCTATTGCTTGACATATCGTCCAATGAATATAAAGACTATCTGAATCTTTCTTACTCTTCGGCCGTTTGGTTTCTGCCATTGTATACGTTTTGTTGACGTGGCAGTGCCATTATTTACGCCTTCGTCTCCACTCCCTTCCCGACCTGCGTCTCTCTTGAATATCACTCCTGCTAGAAGGAAACGAAAAAGAAATAAATATGGCAGAATTGGGTCGATGAAATGGACGGAAACGAGCGAGGAAACGATGTGGTCAGGCAGGTGAGCAGCGGGCAAAATTAGGAAAGATGGGAAAAATTTATTAATTTAATGAATCACTCGAAAACATTGCCTCTCATTCCAGGGTTTCATCTGTCCGTTCTGCATGGAAGACTTCGGAGAATACGAACGGCTCATTTGCCACGTGGAAGAAGATCATCCGGAAGAGGACAGCAGCGACCTGGCCGGCATGTTTGTGTCGAATGTGAAGGGACTCTTCGATAAAGCAAAACGAGGAATTCAAAAGCTGGAAGCAAAGAAGAGCATCGCCGACATTGCCAGTGTAAGTGAACGAACGAATGCATCAAAAGAAGGGACCTCTGCAGAGCGTAGGATCGGAAATCGTCGAAACCACGGAAAAGCTGGTGGAAAGAGCTCCGTTGCCGAGAATTCCGAAGCCGTTGCCACCGGATGAGGTGTCGCCGGGCACGAAAAGATCGCGAACGCACGAGTTCCTGTCCACGAGGGAGCTCAACATCAATGAGATCGCCGTCAGAACAAACATGCTAATCATCAGGCTGGACAGATTAATTCACGGAGCGCCGAAAGATCCTGTGAAGAGAAAAGGTGTGTTGAGAATGAGGAGTGAGAGAACTGAAGCACTTCTAGAGTTCGAAAGGGAGATCGTGCCGTGGTTGGACGACGCGGAAGCCATCTTCTGCCCGCTTTGCGCCGCCCGTTTCGGTCTCACCCGTCGACGACACCACTGTCGACTGTGCGGAAGAGTTCTGTGCCATTCATGCAGCAAGTTTCTCTCCTACGAGTCTGCCAGTACGTTCTGCTTCTCGGCTTCTCTCAATAACTTCACAAAAAGTGTTCAGAAATGCTCACCAGCACTTCGAATCCATTTGGAGATATCTTCAACAAATCAGACGGAAATCAACAGGAAGAGCAGAGTGAACAAAACGGAGAGAAAGAGGAAAACGGAAGAAGATCCTTCTTTGCTATCTCACAAATTACCAAGGAGAGAATGAAAAGAGCCATGGCCGGGGCAGTGCAGAAGGTGCATTCGGCAGCGACGGGAGAGGAACTGCTGGCGGGTGCACTCAACGAGCAGGAGATGTCTGAGCACATGAGAGTGTGCAGTGCGTGTCTGAGGGATCTGCACATGCGGGAGAGCCAGATGGAGAAGAAGGAGCCGCCGATCTTCGTGCAGCAGTACGAGCTGATGCAGAAGATGATTGAAGAAGTTAAGAACCTTGTGCCAACGTATGTGCGGATTGCCATCAGTCTCCAGTAAGCATCTATTCTACAATATTCCTTACTAATTGTCTCCGTTTTCAGAAATGGCGAGTCCGTATATTCTCATAAAAACGGCGAAGAGCTACGATCGAAATGTTTGGATATTCAGAGACAAATTGACGTTTTGAGTAAAAGAATAGGCGACGGCGCGGACGATCAGCCGGAGCATTCGATAGAAAGACGACTGAGAAAGAACATCAGAGTGTCGGCGGTGCATGCTCTTCAAGGGCTCATCGGACAATTGGAGTCCCTGCCGACGTCGGAAGAGTGTGCAAAACGGGCAGTGCAAAGGAAAGAGAAGAGAGTGAAAGAGTTCACGAGAGTGGACAGAACGGTTATGAAGGTGGGTGTACTCTAGGCTGGTCGAACAGGCGCCTGAAAAAACAGGCGCCTGTTCGACCAGCCTAGTGTACTCTGTTCGTCAGTGACAAGAGGGAATGCTTTCAGATGTCGAACTCAATGCCGCAGCTCATGGAACATCGTCATCTGAACAGCACGAGCAGTGTTTCGTCGTTGGACGCACCGCCGCCTTTGGAGGAAAACTGGACAGCCGAGGAGAACGATCTGTACGTCCGCTTCAGGTTAAGACATCGGAATGCGTTCAGTTCCAGAATATTCGAGCCGATGTCCGTGGAAGCTGACACAATCGAGGCCGATCATCCGCTCTATGACCAAAGAGAACAGCTCCGCAAGTTTCTTTTCCAAGCAGCTTCCACCGGAAAGCTCGACGAGATGGACATTCTGGAGCGAAGTCTGAAGGAGATCGAGGAAGAAATGCTTCGTCTCGGACTGCCCTGCTAATTTATTTTCTCTTTTTCTAAATTTTCTAATTTTCATGTCATTCATCTTGTGATTCCAACACTCGCATATTTCTGTGATCTTCAATACTTGCTATAGAGTCTATAGTCTATGCGTCTACCAAATTCAAGATATTCACAAATAGACGCAATTTCCATAAATTTTTTTTATATTCGTCATTTTACTGAAAACAAGTTCACTTGATCAGAGTAGCGTTCCGATTGCAAAGGGGACAATCAGTGGAGGACGTGAGCAGCCGGTCCCCCGTTCTCCCAGTCGTACGGCGCATGCTCGCTCGATCCGCAAGCTCCGTACGCCTGACGCATGATCTGAAGCACCTCCAATTAGTCCCTGCTCATTCGTACTCTCAACATACTCCGTAGATGGCCGCGTAGTTCGGAGCGTCGTAGTACTTGAGCGAATCGACCATTCGCATGATGTCCTGGAACTGCGGAGGGCACGGCGGCGGGAACAGCTGGGCGAGGTTGCTGCGGATCCCCTGCTTCTGCTGTCCGACCTGGTTCATATCGTTAATGTGGTGCCAGGGGAGCTGTCCGTAGGAGAGCTCCACCTGCATGTACATCCACGTCTCCAAGTCGTCCTTGCTGCAAATACCTCTTTTCTTTTGTCTCTCCGCCCGTCTCTCACCGGCAAAGCTCTCTCTGCAAGTGGCAACTGATCGGAGCGTAACGGACGGTTCCACGGAATCCGGCCGCCTGTCTCGGTTTTCTGATCGTTCCCTAAAATTCAAATGCATTCCCTTCCCACCGTCATCCCTCCCTCACATCATTTCCGGTGAACTTTCTGCACATTCCGAAGTCGAGGATGTAAACCTTGCGGATCTCGTTCAACTCCGGACGGCCGATCGTGTAGTTACCCGGCTTGACGTCCCGATGCAAATATCCAATGTTGTGAAGGTCCTCGAGCGCCTCGAGCGACTGGATTCCGATTCCGATCGAGCATCCCATCGTCATGTGGCCTCCCGGTCCCGCCTTGTTCAGGTCTTGCAACGACTTTCCGACGAGCGTCATGACGACGTAGTTGAAGTTTCCGAAGCGGCCCTTGTCCTCGATCTTGCAGAAGTGACGGTTTCCACGCTTCGAGAGCTCGGTGAGCACGGAGACCTCCAGCTTGAGCACTTGGATCTGCTCGTTGGCGCCTTCCACTTTCATCGCGTACTTTCCGGTAGAGTCGAACACGCGGTAGACGGCTCCGAATCCTCCCTCTCCGAGTTTTTTCTCAATGCTCCATCTCTCCACTTGTTGTCCGGGATTCAATTGAACGAGCTCGGCGGCCATGGCAAAAGCAGGAAGAAGTCGTTTGGTTTTAGTGAGACTTCGAGGGCACTTTTGATGAATAAATCCAGAATTTTAAGGAGAGCGGGGCGAACCGAGGTTGTTCCGATCGGTTGTCACGTGGATTATCAAGAGCATCGGAGCATGGTAGCCCGACCGTGAAGAATGTGTGCTTGCATATTTTCAGCAAAAAATGTCCAAAAGAGGATATAACGGTTTCCAGGAGAAGAGATATTACGTGCTTTGAAGGGTTCTTACAGAGAAACTGGACACATAAGACAGTGACGATTTCGCACTAGAATCATTAATATCCAGAATGCAGGAGTGTTTATAATGTAACCTTAGCTACAACCTGTTAGAGTCGGGAGAAAGTCAGAAATGTCCAGAATGCAGCACATTATGGACACTCCTGTATTCTGGACATTAGTGAATCTGGTGTCTGTTCTTTGGTATTGTGCGATTCAAACGTTTCATTGTAGACCCGCATGGAACAGATATTACAAATTCAAATGAATCAGTAAAGACCGCCTCCTCGAGAACGGAGGATTGCATTCAGAGAAGGCTGCGGACGGACGGGAATGGCTATTCCGTTCTCGTCGATGAACACTTCACTGATGGGTTGTCCATATGTCCAACGACGTGGAATCACCTGAAGATGAATGAGTGGGCTGTGTAAGCGGGGAGGGTTCTGACCGGTCTGCCGGCAATCGAACCGATCGGACGGATGAAACTCTTGTCGGGAATGCTGATCATCGAAATCGAGTCGGAAGCGGCCGCTTCGTCCGGATAAGGTTCTTGGATCCGCCGTCCTTTCAGTTTACGGAAAAGTCCTTCGATTGTCAATGGGTGACACACTGAAACGGACACTGTAGGGGAGTGGGTGTGACCTCGCAATAACACATTTTAATCAGATGTCTTTTGTGGGAAACCGAATCTAGTTACGAAGACAGATTGCTTTGATAATCGAGAAGAAAATAAGTGGAGGAAGAGAGAAAATGTACGTGAGTGGAGGCAAACATTTGAACCGATTCGTAAGACACTGGCCAGAAATATGGTCAATGATGCTAACATTTTATTTCGTGAGATGAGAATATCGGACACGTTTGGAAACAAATAGCTAGCGTTTATCGTTTAACTTGAAAGTGGTTCAATTCGAAAAGAGCCCCTAACTGAACATGTGAACTGAGAATGTGTTCTCGAAACACCATTAGTCTATCCCTTTATCACATTCATAACACACTCACCTTGAACGAAAAAGAACGCGAGGAGGAGGGCGATGAGAGTCGAATTCATTGAGGAAAAGTTAGCTGCATTCGCCCACGGCGTCTTTTAAATGTCGTCTCGGTGAGAGAAAATGATACGCAGAGGGGCGGTGACGTCGTCGAAAACCGTTCGGAAGAATCTTCTGATGACTTTTGTCACTTTGATTTTGCGAGTCCCGAAAGTCAATAGATCGAAATGGGAAAGTGGAGGAAGAAATAATCAACTGCCAGGGGGAGGGGTGTAAAATAGGTAAACAGGAGATGTCTGTGGTCAAGTGACCTTTGAAAGATCGTCGATGGCAAGTGGATGGAATTGTAATTATCAAAGCCTTTTATAGAGTTTAGACGGGCGGTCTCGTGACGTCAGAAGCCTACTTTCCTTAGTGAATCATTGATGGTTCTTTACGGTTTGGGCATCCGAGATGACAGATTCGTTTTATGCAGATCAGTACGGTATTCTGTTTATTGGAATAATCACTAGATTAATAGCGTCAATTCGTGAAGCAGTGAGCTCTTTTCCGAGTTTTTGAATGAATAAAATACGCCGCCGACGGATTAGTTTATTATTTTTGAGTCTTCCTATGATGGAATTGAAAAAGTGGGCAAAGCGAGTACGCATTTCGATGATATTTATGCTCAGTCATAGTGAGTTTAAGAAAGAAAAAAGGAATTCGGATTACGCGAGAAGCTGTCCAGTCAAAAGAGAGGAGATAAGGAACAATATTTCGGGATTACCGTAGACCGATTGGGGCGGAGCAACGCCTTGGAAACGGGCGAATTCACTTCGGTTTCGAAAATGATTCCACTTCCGACCGTCCCGACGACTTCTCCGACATCAGCAAATACTCAAATGACTCCAGCTATTCCAACTATAGCATCATCGTCTCCGCTGACGAATTCGAGCACATTGGCGAGTGCCTGGAGACTCGGACTCAGTTCGTCCGCTCCCAAATTCCTTCTGCCGACTACCCAAGGACTCCTGATGAAAATGATGAACAAACTGTGAGTGGGGGCATGATGTTTGCTCATTTTCGAAGAAAAAGATTACCATGTAAAGTTCACTAATCTCTCGTTGATGGTAGATTCAAGAGGATCCAGAGGTTTGGGATTGAAACAGAACAAAAAACAAAGAGGCTTTATCACTTTATTGGTACGGTCAGCTGTGGGGACATCATCCGATTACTCCTTCTTTTCCTCCTTGTCGTCCTCCTTTTTGTCCTGAAACATTCCATTAGCACAGGGAGTTCCGACCATTCCAAACTCACGTCATCCTTCTTTTCGTCGTCCTTCTTGTCCGCATCCTTCACTTCGCTCTTCTTGTCGTCGTCCTTCTTCTCATCCTTCTTCTCATCCTTTTTGTCGTCCTTTTTGTCTTCCTTCTTATCCTTCTTGGACTTTTTCGACTTCTTAGACTTCTTAGACTTTTTCGACTTCTCCTTCTTCTCGTCCTTCTTCTCGTCGTCCTTCTTATCCGCATCCTTAACTTCGCTCTTTTTCTCGTCCTTCTTCTCATCGTCCTTCTTATCCGCATCCTTAACTTCGCTCTTCTTCTCTTCGTCCTTTTTCTCATCCTTCTTCTCATCGTCCTTCTTATCCGCATCCTTAACTTCGCTCTTCTTTTCCTCATCCTTCTTCTCCTCATCCTTCTTCTCTTCTTTCTTCTCTTCCTCCTTTTTTTCTCCCTCTGGAGCAGCAACTGGAACGGCCGGAGCAGCCGCATCTGGGCCAGCAGTCGTGGGCGGAGCAGATGGAACCGGAGGCGGCGGAGTCATTTTCGACGCCGTTTTGGCCGGTCTGAACACATGCGATACGTCCGACGGTCCTTCGGAATTCAAATTCAAACTCACGCCGCCTTCTTCTTTCCTCCACATCCGATCGCCAAAAGTAGTGGACCGAGAAGGATGGTGCAGAGTTGCAAATATTCGAACGGGCACATCGTCATTCTGTTGTTCCGTCGGGTTTATTCTTCGGACTCAATCGCGAGAGGTGGTGCTTCGATGGGCTTTTATCGATATTCAAATTCGAACTGAGCGCTTCCGTCCAAATCGTTCCCTTTTATGCTCTTTAACAGTGTGCTAGATCTAATGGTAAAGGGACAAGATTCCAGGGTTCCACGTTCACGGAATCCGTGAGTTTGCATTCGTTTCGTCGTATTAATTCAAAATTTACCTAGAAATTCAATTGCTTCTGCGAGCAAGCTAACAATGATAATACAGAACAGAAACACATTGAGAACGTGAAAAAGGACAGACTGAGATAGACGTGAAAGATCCCTCTGGTTCCGCAGGTTCTCAAAGAACTGCATGGAAAAATGAAAGGGGATATGAAAGTGAGCACTTGAAGGACAGAATGTCGCAGTTAAGCTCACTCACAATCACACTAATGTGCTTCAGAATTCGCCGTCGTCGTCGTCGTCCAATTGCATATCTTCTCCCTTCTCCCCTCTCAACACAAGAACGCACTTAGTGTAGTATCCCAAGGAGAGTCTGCTTCTCGCCACTTACTGCCTCCGTAGTGCGTCTCTCGTTGTGAGCCCCTCTTAGTGTGTCTTTCGCTTAGGCAAGCACACACTAAGGAGCAGTGTTAACCGGCCTCCCGGCCTCCCCCGACTGCACTGCTTTCCTTACCACTCGGCTTCCTATCGATCGACCCTACCATTGCTTTTGACTTTCATTCTTCTTCTTAATTATCAATGAGTAGTATATTTTTTGAATGGAAATGCAAATAGTTTGCAACGGAAGATGCAATTTTCGATGCTTCTGATTACAGCGTAACTGACAGACCGCCTTCTTCTTCTTCCGTCCAGTGCCAACTTATCTGATGCTGCTATCGCCTTAGAAGAAGGTCATTTTCCATCCGTTGCGCTGTGTTTGAAACAATTTCTTTATTCGGTTCCCCGTAAAGCCACTTTCACATAAACTGCAATTTTAGTGTTGAATGACTAGAAACAACCAAATACGCGTGGAGAATAGGAAGGGAAAAGTCAAACAAAGGCTCTTTTCCAGTGAAGAGAACGAAAGTAAACGGAGAGAAGGAGAACCAGCAGGAAAAGGTCTACGCGCTGCTCATTTGAAGCAGTTTCTGAAAACGAGGAAGAAAAAGCGCCATGTTTCCAAAGTCCTCAATCATATTTTCTGTCTACCTACTGTTTAGTTCGTCCAACATTTCGCGAATGTGTCCTTTCCGTGCTCGCTACGATTTCTCGTCGGCCATTTCTCTTTGATTGAATAGAAACATGTCTTGTCAGTTCAGTTAATGAATCAGCTGACATGCTGCAGAGTGAAAACTCTCGATTACTCCTCACAAATCTCTGTCGCAATTGCACTGTAGTTCCATATTCAAGTTCATTCCCCATCCTCTATAACCCTATTTTCACATGCTCAGGTACTCGAGCATCCAATTACAATTGTGCACCTCTCCGTTGCGAAATTCATTATCTCGCAGATTTGGAAGCCGTTCAGGTGGGCCCTCCGCCTTCTTGTTTACGGGCGGTTCCACGCTCGCGTGGAGAGCAATTCTCCTAAACGACAACATAAATCCCTAACTAAAGGGAAGCCGCTTAAGGAAGGCTTACGGCGCAAGAAGGCCGTCGGGCGGAGTGAGGAAGGGCCGGTTGGCTGTCCATTTGACCACCGATACCTGTTGGTTCATCGTCCCCTCCGAGTACTTGCCGTTTTTGAGTTCTTCGTGTCATAAATCCGCTCTAAAATCCAGTTCCATTCATAAGAGTCGCTCAAAAACAGCCCAGCGATTCTCATTCATTTATTCGGCGCCGTAGTAAAATAGTAAATAAAGATTAGGCGAAAAGAGATCATGGATGAGAATAGTGGATGATGATAATCAGCTGATCGGACGACTCGTAAACTGCTCTCATAAAGCGAGGGATCCAAGCGAAGGAGGGGGCAGTTTAACAGTGGGCTGTCGTCGGCGGACTCATCAATTCCAAAGTGCACTAGGTGGAGCAAGCAGCCACCCACACCTTTAATCGTGAAATTCTTTCTTCTTCTCTCTTCTTTCTTCTCCTTCTTTCTTTCGCGTTATACACTTTGTCCGTTAGGTTCTCTCGATATAAATGTGGGAAATTGGAAACTAGGTTAGAATAAGGAATGCAAATTTGCTCTTTCGATACGGGAGTATCTAGTGCACTTATTCGATTACCGAGTCCTTGTGCTCTTTGCCGGAGCTCCAGAATGTATTATCCGCTTGCCACGTCATTTTCTGTCAACTTCTCGAGCGTGAACTACATTAATGAGAACTCGTGACCCACTTTTGTACTCTTTCGCTCAATCTCAGTCAAAGACTCGAAATCCTAATCCATTCCAGTCAGAAATTTCTGAAAAGTCGAATGCATAAGATGAAGAAAAACGTTTATAATAGTCGCCAATTTTAGTTTTTCCCCATACAATTTGATTCGTTTTTAATTGGACCGAACCTGTGTTTAGAAGTTTCAAAGCGGAATTTCGATAGCTATTTCGAGTAGAAACGTGCTCTCTGAGCAGTCAGAATAGTGTAAAATGTTGATAGTCAATCAGAAAGAGACTCGTGCCCCAGAAGATTTTCTCATAGTAATCAGAATCCTTGCGTCTTTTCGTTTCTCTCAACTCTCGCCGCCTTGAAGAGTTAACCCGATTTGCTGGCCCCAACCGCCTGGCTCTAAAGTAAGCTCCCTAGCAACGACGTGTCTTTACTTTCTCTTTCTTCTTCTTCTTCTTCTTCTTCTCCCTATTCGCTCTCTCTCTCTCTAATGACCTTTCGACCTTACTGTACTACTACTTACTTCGCCCTCCTACGCATTTATTTTGCCCTAATCCACGGCCGTAATCCCGCCCGAACTGCCTTCCCTTCTCACTGTATCCCTTTCTCAACTAGTGCCCGTCCCTCATTTTGCATCAAACATATTACTACACGCACACACAAACACTGGCCAGTCAGTCATTGGCCCAACTTTTCAAAGACCTCTTTTCTATTTATGCTCTCCTCATATTCATGTCGGTTTGCGTGCTCTCAGCTCCCCGCCGTTTTCCAAACTTTTAGGGGCACCATTTAGTTTCTCTCACTCTCGTTTTCCAATCTCTCCTAGATGTAGACGTGCTTCGGCCGGGTCTGCCTGCCCAATCGTCGTCCCAAACATTTTAAAGCCCTCTAAACTGCTGTCGTTACCAGCGTCGAAGCGTTTCTAGAGAGCGCTAGAACGAGAGACGCAGACTTTTGCGACGACGGCGTCGACGATGACGGCCACCTCTTCTTGTTCGAATAAATACACTACTCGTTGAGAGTGTTATGGCCACGACTACTCTAACGTTTTAGTGTGGAAAGTGGAGAGAGGGAGGAAGGAAGGAAGTATTCGTCCTTTTTCACTCGTCTAGTTTGTGTAAGGATTCTTCTGATGACTACTGTAGCAGTCTCCACTTCAAATTGAAATTGTACCAGCTGGTCGGAGCAGACAACAACGCCTCTTTCTTCTTCTTCTTGTTCTGCTTCGGATACGGTTTAAAGAAGCCGTGAGCTGTCAAACCGTTGTTTGCCATTAAACTTCGCAACGTTTTTTGTCAGTTTACCTCCAATTCAATCATTTTGCGGGAGGCAGTTTATGCGCTTAACGTCATCATCTCCATCGGCTGCAAATAGTTTAAAGGCGCGTACAGTACGATGTTTATTGCGCATAAAGAGGCGCCTAGTAACGGCTGGATGGCGTCCTTTAGGGCCTCTTCCTTTTTCGGCCTCTCGCTTCGCCCAGTATCTCTTGCGTACCTGTAGGGGCATTGTTAACGTTATTCATTCGTCGTTCTGTTCCCGTTCACAATGGAGTCACACAATGGTTTGGGGGAAATTGGTGGGGCGCAAGCACTTGCCCCGGCACCTATTGATCCTGTTCCTGCTTCTTCTCTCTCTCTTCTTGCCCAAAGAATAATGAACTTGGGGGCTCGAAGTGGCTCATTATGCTCTTGTCTCTAGCAACGACAACGACGCCTCTCGGGTGTCTAAAGGAATTCTGACACACTCACACACACAGCATGTTTTGTACTTTTCTTACTTTTTTCATCTCCACACAGTTCTTCTTCCTTTCCTTGCCCTTTTCCTTTTCCTATCCGTTTTTTCTTCTCCCAACTGAGCCCAAATCAGTATTCCGTGCCCTGCGTCTGAGTCTCTTCTGTTCCCCAAATTCTCTCGTCCGATTGTTCTTCTTCACTTTGCATAACACAAAAACGGTGTGATCGTAGGCGCACAACACTAGATGCTTCTCTCCTTTTGTCACCCACAATTAGCCATCTCTCCTTCCGTTTCCATTCACCAGACAAGCTCCGATCGTCGTTTCCCCACTGACTGTCTCGAAGTGGAAACTCTTTTTTAGTAGTGTTGCAAACGAAATAAAAACTGTTTGTCGTCTCTGCGTCTTCGTTAATTTTGTTTAGTGCCAGTCACAAATTGAAAATGACGATAATGAGGACCTTAATTCTTATCAATCGACGGGCTTATGTCTGCAGCTACCTTCCCTTAACAGATCTCCTCTTTAAAGGCGCATACCGTACTCGTGTCCCTGTGCTTCTCTTGTTATTCGCCCCTATTACCACCTGTCTGCCTTGTAAGCTCCCTCCGCTGCCAACCGACCAACACACTAATCATTATCACTTTTGCCTAAATTAAACCAATAAACTCGCTTATTTGCTTATCGGCCTTCGCCTGCTCCCTATCACCAAGACTCTCCGCATTCTTTCCTAAACTTCTCCGTTTCAGAATGGCCTCAGACACCAAGTGCAAGTACGCCGTCGTCCGATTGCCAGAGAGCAGCGTCGTCGACTTCTTCTCGCTCATTGTTAGTTTCCTTCCTCTTGTCTCCATCCCTTCCTCCACTCTTAAAGGTCCCCAAAGGCTACACAGATGTCTCTTTCGTCTCCTCCCTGTCTCAGTGCAACCTGCGCGACGATCCGAACGACGATCAGCCGACCACTTCCAGTTCTGTCAAAGAGGTTGCCCTTTTCCATTCGAATATCTCTGTTTTGATCCTCAGCCTTCCAGACTCAGAGCAACGACGACGACTCCAATTCGGAGAACAACAAGTCGTCTCCGTCGCGACGTCAGTCCTCCGGATCCCAGTCGGTCCGTGCCACAGTCGCTCCGGTCGTCAAGACGGAGACGTTCGACTCGTGGACTCCGACGGCGCCCTCTTCGAATCCAACTCCGGATCTTTTATCAGCAGCCGTGCCTACAGAGTTGTTGACCAATTTGTTCGCTAAAGTGGGTGGAGACTCTGTTTTTTATGGGTGTGAAGTGATAGGGAGAGCATGAACTTGAATTGTTCTAATCGATAATAGAGGCAAGGAAAAGGGGACTTGGCCTGGAGACTGGTCCGATTGTTATTGTTGTGAATCCGTGTGCGTGGACTCGAAAGTCCTCTTTCTTCTTTTCAGAGCACTGGCAACGAAAGTAAGCCAATGTTAGGATTCCAGGCGTCGGGGGTTGATTTCGACCTGACGAACAGTGAATGGCACGAGAATCTGAAACTGCCGAACGGCCACAACGCCTCCGAGAAGTTCCATCCGTACGCGGGCAACAACAAGAATGTGAGCGAAAGGAAGCGAATTGGACTGTTTGAATGATCATGTTTTTGAAGGATTCGCCACTGCAAACGAGAATGAAAGGATGGCAAAGGGAGTACATAAAAGAGGTCATCAAAGACAGTCACTACCCGACGGAAGAGGAGCTCAGAGACATCGAGCTGAAATGCGATCTGAGCAGAAAACAAGTGAGTGCCGTCCCGCCCGCATTTCCATTTTCCCATTCCTACCCTTCAGATTCTCCGTTTCATTGCTAAAAGACTCACGAATCCGAACCGGAAGCCACGTGTCAATCACATTGACGAAAAGAGAAAAGAGCAAGAAGAGCGGGACTCATTTGGGGAGAAGGAAGAGCTGCACGAGGTGAACGGACTGCATCATCTTCTGAATTCGCTTCAGGAAACCACTGCCTAGCTTGCCGACGTTTGATTTCAATTCTTTATTAAAACTTGCATAATGCGTTTGCATATAATAAACTGTTTGGATTCGAATTACGTTGGAAGCCAAAGAAAGACGGAAAAGCTGCGCTCTTCTACAAACCAAGGCGAGGCAAAGGGGGAGAGAAAGAAATAAAACGGAGAAAGGAAAGATTAAAGCAAGTTATGCGGACAACTCGAGTTTTGTTCGGACAATGAACAAAGCTCTCGGCATTATTACAGGGTTCAAAGAGGTTTCAGGGAAAAATCACAACTGAAATCTAAAGGGGATAGATCAGAAATATGCGACTCGGGTTATGAAACAAGAACAAAATAAAGGGAGGTTTGGAGAAAAGCGCGCACTCAATTGATAAATAGAAAACGAGTTGGGCGGTGTTTTGTGATAAGTCCTCGAGATTTTGAATCTGTTGGGAAGAAAGAGGTGGGTGGGATGAATAAAACATAGAAAATGAATAAAAACATGAAAGTTTTTGAGAAGTTTTTGAGGAGGGAAAGAGAAGAATTTGGGACAAGTTTTACCCGCTTGGCGACGAATGGTATTGGTTCTGCGGCGATCACTTAGCTACTGACAAATTACCAACCAACCGGGAAATATGAAACAGGAGTGGGAGAGACAGGAAACCAACATTTGACAGGTATCAAATACTACAAGGATAGAGAGGGAGAGAGATGAGTTACAGTACACATAAATAAAAAAGCTCAAGCGAGTAGAGGATAAAGAGAGGAAGAGAGAGAGAGAGAGAGGGAGCAAGAGAATCAGACAAATGTCGACGTCGATCCCTTCTCCGGCCGCTCAGCCGGCATCAAGCTCTTCTGCGGGACGTACTGACCTGAAACAACTTTTTTCATTCGTACCACGCTCTTTTCACCCTGATCAGCTTACCGATGAAGGATCCATCCTCAGTGAAGACGCCCGGATCGGTGTCTCCGTACTGCGCCATACTGTCCGTCTCCGACTCGGCCTTCGATCCAGTCAACGACCGCTTCTCATCATCATCACTGAAACGAAAATGCTCCTCTTCTTAATTTTTATTTTCAGACTTACGTCTTGTAGTCTGGCTTTCCGAGGATCGGCTCTCTTCCTTGCTCACGTTCACGCTGCGACACCGGGTAGTTCTGTCCGCGATGACGGCACACAACACAGCAGATGCAGCAGATGATGAGCAGGAGCAGGAGAATAAGCAGAAAGAGCAGGAGGAGGTAGATGTTTCGTTCACGAGAACTGGTTCCAGTTGTCGTGATCTTCGAGATGCTCGAGTACGTCTTCGTCGTTTCGCCGTCTGGGTCCACTTGAAGGGCGGCAACTCTCACATCATACTTGGTTCCAGGGCTCAGGCCGTCAACATGAACCGTCAGTCCGTCATCTGAAAATGAATATTCATTGGGTATAATTAGGTTCATTAGCACTCACCAGACGGCTTGACGGTGTCCCAATTATCCTCGTTTTGTGGTTTATACTGCACTTCGAACGTATTTCCGACTGGCGCTCGGTTCTCTTCATCATATGAGGCCGGAAGGAACGAAACGTTGATGTATTTGTCTCCGATGCCATTTTCCACTAGCGATGGCACTCCGGGGTCCACTGTAATATATGCGATTGGTCATAGAAGCCCCGTGTAATCCAGATGTGATTCTGGCTGGTACAGCCCGATCTTTCCACACCTACACCTGTCCCTGTCTTCTAATCTTATTAATCCACCCGGCTACATAAAGCAGGTGCCACGAAGAAGAGAATCAGTGAAATGAGCGATAGGCTGTGATGTGTAATTCAACACCGACTCGTCAATCCTGACAACATCTCGCCCCGAAATTTTCAATTAGCCCTCATCCATCTAAGCGCCCATTCTATTTTCTGCCGCGCCGCTGCATTTCTTTTATTCGTACTTGTACAGTAGTCCTCAAAACTGACTCTCTTAAGCTAATTAATCGGCGCCCGAAATGTCTTTGTGTGCTGCCACATGGGCTCCGTCGGCTTCCTGCTCCAAGAGCCATCCATCTAGCCGCCGGCACAAAACTTGGCTCGTTTTCTCAGCGACGCTCATTTCTTTGCACAAAATGGGTTAAGTCGTGGGTGCTGCTGTCCGTGGGCTTGTCTCGAATCGATTGTTCGCCCACTTTAGAGACGTGGAAGAAAGGAAAAGAGTAGAGAACGAAACAGAGAAAGCGATAGGATTAGTCGGTGCACAAAACAAGCCCACGATTTGTTTAGAAAAGAGGCATAGTTCTATGAACTTGGAGAACTCACCAGCAGCAGTAGACAATAAACGGAGGTGTGCGAAAAGAAGGAACGAGAGAATATGCAACATGATGGCGTTGTCGTATAGTAATTGAGTGTTGTTATGACGGGAGAGCGAACCGAAAGTCGGCGGGAATCGAAAGTGCCGGTTTATCGAGGTGAAATGAGGAGGCGTCCGATGTCGGACGAAGGCAGCAGTAAAGCAACAATATGCGTATACGCTACGGAAACTCCGTTATCTGCACTGGCGATCTGGTGAACCAGCCTGGCAGGAAGCAGGCTCGTTGGAATTGACAAAAAAAAAGCAGCGATGGGAAAAGGCTCGGAAAGAGGGATGCCAACTACAAAATTGGACTTGTGGTCGGCTCCTCTCGTCTACGGCCAGCTGAGCCCCGCGCTCTAGGTGTGCAATAGACGATGGACAAGGGTATTCGAGGAGCAAGAGAGCCGGCAACGCGAAGCGAGCCGCTGAGGAGACGAGCAGGGCTTCTGACTCCGCCCCTAATTGCAGGCGCACCCAAGATGTCGCCACTCGTGTGCCCTCTTCCCGTTCAGCTATTTCCTGCGGTCGGGATTCGCCCTAATGAGTCGAACAGATGATTTGTCGAAACGAACAGCGAGCGCAGGTGAATTGTGACGAGAATGCATGGACGACTGACCGATTAATGAAGCATGGACGAACAACAAAAGGTGAGTAAAAGGGGATGTCGGCAGGTAGGAAAAAGGAAGAAAGAAAGGTCAGCCTAGTTAGGTGCCCAATTACACACAGCGGATACTCTCTGCTAGCTACCAAAACTGGGATAAAAAATATGTACCTCCAGCAGCAGTAGTTTCAGGCAACGTGGTCGCATCCGATGAGTTCGGATCTCCCTCTCCGGCAGCCGTGTGAGCTTTGAGCACAAAGCGATACGGAGTCTCGTTCTCCAGTCCGGTGAGTCGAACCTCCTTGGCATCGGCAGCAATTTGTTGTCGCGGGCACGAACTCTCGACGGGTTTTCCGTTCTGCGTCTTACAGTACTCCACCTCGTAGCGAGCCAACTTTCCGTTTGTCTGTCTCGGTTTCTTCCAAACGAGAACGACGACTCCCTTCTCGTCTGCGACCTTCGAGTTCATTGGGTATGCGCGAAGGGATCGAACTGGCTCGGGAACTGAAAGTTTATTGAAATGAGAGAGCAAATGGAAGGGCGGCTCATTACGAATTCCGATGTAAAAGTACTCTTTTTGTCAAATGGCTACTACACCTTTTTTATAAGCGGGGACTTTACATATGAATTAATCTATTGAGTTCGCTAGAATCCCTCAGAATATATAGGAAACAACGCTTACCTCCTTCATCGGTCTGGAAATCGATGACGTCACTGGGAGCTCCTTCATGTGCTCCGTTAGTCACTTGAATGTAGGCGTGGTTCAACGTGTCTGGCTTCAAATCAGAGATGGTTCCCTGCGTGGCACTCGGACCGAAGACGACAGTTTTGCGGACTCCAGACTGTCTTTTCACGCGGATGGATCTCTTCCAACGGTACTTCCTTTTCTCCTCTGCCTCGTCCTCTGGCTCTTCCGCATCTTGCTCGTTCTCATCGACCCAGTAGGTGATCTTGTATCCAGTGAAGTTTCCGTTCGCGGTCTGAGGATCCACACCGTTCCACGCGAGGGTCACAGTAGTTCCACTTTTCTCGAGCACTCGAAGTCCGCTTGGAATGCTGCTCGGCACTCCCTCTCCAGTTCTTCCCTCGACCGTCTCTGGCACCACATTCGCTCTTCCCTCGTTGTTCACCGCCTGTACTTGCACTTCGTACGGTTGGAACGCCTTCACGTCCTTGTCGTCATCTAGATTGACAGTGACGCGATCAGCGAACGGATCAGCAACTGCGACTTCCTTCCACTCGCCTACTCCCTGGCCGTCTTCTCGTGGACGGTACTTGACGATGTAATGGAAATCGGCGCCGTTCCATTCTTCTCTTGCCATCGGCTTCCATTGAACGATCAGGTTTTCAGGGCTCGTACCTTTGGCAGCAACCTCGCTCGGATTTCTGTCTGGATGTTTGGCTGGGGTATCGCATTGATCTTTGGCTTTCCTGGCGGAACTGTCGCCGACGGAGTTTCGGGCCAGAACGCGGAACACGTACTGAAAATGCGGTTGTTTCATCACTTAGTACTTTGAGTAATTCAGAACTTACCTTTCCGAACGGCTGCAAAGAAACGGTGGCAGATCCACGCACGGTGCGAAGATCTCCCTCGATGTGGTCATTCGGATGGGCCTGGACGGGCACCGGATGCGTTCTCCACTGCGATCCCTCCGTCTCCGAGTCCATTTGGTATTGCACCCAGAATTCCTTGACTGGGGCGATGTTGTTCGCCGATTCAATGTGCTCGAAGGAGATTAGTGCCGACAACGAATTTTTGTCACAGTTCTCGACCCAGGCAGCGTGCACAGCCGCAGGAACATCTGAAATAGAGGTAAGACGCTCCATTCTCAGTGTGAAGTTATATTACCCTTGATTTGAATCTTGATTTCCTTCTCAACTTGGTCCAATTTCGTACTCACAACACATTTGTACTTGGCAGAATCGTGCTGTGTGGGGTTGGTAATCACCAATCCGTGGCTGTCATCAATCTAGAAAACCGTTTAATGCGTTCAGTACTAACTTTCCATTGCCACCTTATAATGCCCAGAGCTGATACTATCCTCAGGCAGTGGTTTTCCGTCCACCTGCCACTCGTACTTCACTTCCAACTGAGTATCGGCGGTCGCATCGCACGGCAATCTCAAAGTCTCTCCTGCCATCTTTGTTTCTTCCGCACGCTCGAACGGCGCCACGTTTGTCGGTTCTGCAAAGTCATGAAATATTATCTGTTCATTGAATCCCTTGAAAACTCACTTCTGACTTTCAGAGTGATAGTTCCGGTCGCTTGCCCGTACTTGTTCGTTCCGACGCACTCGTACTCGCCCTCTTCCGCTGCAGTCACTTCACTGAACACCAGTTTGCCGACACCGTACGGATTCGCGGGAATCACAGAGCTCTTCGATCCGGCGAGCATTGGAGCTTCCCATTTGACATCGGCGTTCGGACTGGCGAAGAATTTGCACTCGAGGGTGACTTTCTTTCCAGCCACTGCCTCCACCTCTTCCGATCCCGGCTCGATGAGAAGCTGTGGTTTGAAGGCTGAAAACGAATAATGGGTCTGTGCTCAAGATATACTTTTCATACCAAGAAGATTGAGGTAGAAGTTGGTCCATAGCCATCCGTGCTTGTTCTCAGACTTGCACTGATACACTGCATTGTCTCCCTTTCCGAAGGTGCCTTTCTTCACGTCATAGATCGTGAGTTTGGTGCCGTCGATCATGTACCGATCGTCCTTCTGGCTTCCCAATTCCACTCCGTTCTTGTAGAATGTGACTCGAGGAGTAGGCTTTCCGTAGGTGGTACAGTCGAAAATCACCGTCTCTCCTTCACTGGTGTTCGTGTTCGGCGGAGGTCCTTCTGGCCAGTACGGAGCAGCTGAAATGATCCCTCACATGAGAAAAACGTCCTCAAGTCCAGCTGACCCCCGGCGCGCACACAATTCCATCAACAACTTCCGATGAAATAAAACCAGTCACATCTCCACTCATCTCATCTAAATTTCCACGCAACGACCCCCGGTCATCCGTGCGCGCTCTTTTTTTTAAAATGGAATCAGTCAATCGAAATTGGAACAAAAAGGCGATCCGATTGGTAGAAAAACGAACCTTCGACGACGACGTTGAACGTCCGATCGATGTCGTTTTGCGTGGCGAACCGACAGTCGTACTTTCCAGCCTTGTCTTGTGTAACATTGAACACGAGCGTCTTTCCGTACGACTCGAATCGGAATCCTGCGGAGTCGCTGTCTTCGCTGATCTCACGGCCGTTGTGGAACCATCGTGGCTTCGGAGCTGGGCTGCAATTGAATAACGTGAAAAAGGATTCCAGTATTTCCAATTATCCCTCGTTGAGTTCATCAACTTCTCTTTCCCCAATTCCCCAACCATATATTGCCTTTCGATTCGGTCACTTATTCCTCAATTTAATACTTCCTCTTTATCTATCACTTTTCCCATTTCCCGTTCTGGTAATAACCTCTGACAACAATTTCCATTTCGGATCCATTAGAGCCATCTCGCAATGACAGCGTGTCTAATGGGCTAATTAGAGTGCAAAAAAAAAGAGGTTCTTCCGACAGTTCCTCCCTAATTGCTACCGTCCATGATACTGTTTACGTGCCCACCGCTCTCGCACCCGTCTATTTCCCCTTCCGCAACAATATCCGAAAGTCCAGGTGTTGTGCTCATGAATAGCCAACGAGTGCATCTAGGTCCGTGATGACTTATTAACCGGACGTTTCTCCCGTCAGTCTTTGAATATTCAATACGCCCGCCTTCTGAATCTCAGTCTATTCCAAAAAGCAAAGGCTCAAGGAAGAAAGGCGACAATTTCTGTCCCCAAGGAGCCCGTTTCTTCTACAATTCGTCCGACCCATCGCAAAACAAGATCGCTATCGGGCGGGTCCGAGACAAAAGAAAAAGAGGAGAGGGCGCCTCCCGTTACTAATAAATTGGCGACCACTTCAACTTGTCCAATATTCTTCCCCCACCCGTGTTGGTCTCATTCAATTGTACTCTCTTCAAAAAAGAGAAACGAGTGGACATTGTTGTTGTTTTGTGGCCCTTTAGAAAAGTTTGTCAAAATTGAAGGAATGGAAGCGAGAGAAGGCGGCTGTGGGAAAAGGAAGGGCCAGCGAACAAAGGACAAACATTCAAATGCACGCACGCTTCATTAGTGCCAGGTTCCCAGTGACGGAAACGGTCTGTAGTTACCGGAAGTCCCCCTGGTTCGATATTTAATAGAACTGCCAGCAATGTCAAGAGGATTGGGGCACCCATACCCGGTCCCTCCCTTATCAGCTCTCTTCTTTCGTCATCTTCAACGCCGACACCCTTCCGCATGCATCAAAAACATCTAAATAACCGCGAGCGGCGCGCGCACGCACCGCTTCCGAACCTGGCACCAAATGGGCTCCACGAGAAGCCCTGGAGACTCAGAGAACAGCAACGACCGCTCCAGGGCTCACGCTCTCTGGCTCACAACAAGCAGCGGGCAAACGTCCGCCAAATGGCCGAAAGGGGACAGCAAAGACGTGCATTTCTGTGGGCGCGCGCGCGAAATGACTGAATGACGAGCGGGTGCCGAGAAAAATTGCTTTTGTTTGCAAGGATGATTTTGAGCAGGAGAAGGAGCGGCAGATGGAAACTTTTTGGAAAGGACAGACATGCGCCTACAGAGTAATGGATGAAAACTTACTATCCAGAAAAGAAGCAGTGAAGTTTGTGTTGGTTGCCCTGCAGAGCGATCGGAGAGCTCTGGTTCACATACTGCTCAGTCGGTGGCATTTGTTGCACTGAAAAATGATAGGATTGGATTCAATTTGATTTGCAGAAATGTACCCATGTTTAACTTTTTTGTGTAAATGTATTTTACGATTGCCCACATAACATTGGAATATTTTTAAACCACAAATCCACATTCCCCTTCATATTTCAGTGCGCATGTCCGCTTTCCCTCAATCATTTTGTTCTCACCCGCAGGTGGCATATGATCGATGAGAAGCGACACCCACGGCGTCAATTTGATTATTCCATGACCCCTGTTTCCTTCCTCCCTCATCTGGTTTCAATAAACATTTCAGTCATTCTTCCCTCCCGCTTTTTTGCCGTGACGCTCATGGAAGATCAGCGGAAGTGGCCGGCCAATGAGTAGTTTCATGTTGCGCAAACAGATAATCCCTGTTGTTTGAGAATGTTTTTTGCAGAGAGCAGTCACCCTTCCATCGTATCGGATGTCTGTTCTCTTCAGCTTTCTCCTGCTTCACAGAAGATAGAGTGCGTGAGCCAGAGGGACGCAGCGTCGCTTGTCAAAAGTGCGATCAATCAGTGGTGGCCATCTTGCCGCCATTTTTAGCAGATAGTTGACTCTGACGACGAACACGAAACCCTCGCGTCCCCCTCTCATACCCCATCGTCTTCTTCTTCTTCTTTTGGTCCGCCTCATCCTTTCTTTTTCGGCCAAGTTTTGACGGCGCTTGGCTCATTCGCACATATGTTACTGACTGGTTTGTCATTACACCACCAACACAAAAGAAGAAAAGAGGGAAGATGAGAAGAAGCGGGGGAGAAAAACTAGAGCGACGGCTGGTGGAAGATTGGGGCGACGGAGAGGAAGAAGAAGAAGAAGAAGAAGAAAGACACAGAATGGAATTCAATAAAATTGTGATTGGTGATGAGAAGAGGGACATGGCGACGACCCGGGCAACAGCAAAAGCGGGCACCAATCGAAATTTGAAACCCTGTTTCGTTCCGAAGAAACGGGCAAAGAAACTCGAGATTCCGCTAATTCGATTATACGCCTTTGACACATCGTATCGGCGGAGAAGTACATGTCAAACAGTACAATGAGAAGCAGTTTAGCCCTGATGATATGCTATACAGTTCGCCCTCTGTTCGTCGGCTTCTTCCGCTCGACCGCCCTGCTGATGAATCATTTGGAACTGACCATCTGCCGATTCAAAAAAAACTGGGGCAAAAGCTCGCACACCGTGCGTTGAAATCTGTTGCGTCGATTGAGCGAGCCAACCAGAATGCAACAGCTGTTTCTTCGGAAAGGGGGTCCTCCGCCACCGATTTGTTGTGTGTTTATCTAACAACATGTCGACTACTCTGAGTAATCGAGCCAATCGGCCGAGAGACTGTCCTTCCGCATCTGTTTACCCACGTTATCACTTCTCTTTATTTGGGAATAAGTTCGACGACCTTCCCCACTATTACCACACCGTTCTTCGGCTGATAGCGAAGAGATTCAGAGAGAGTAAGAGAGGTTGCGAGGTCGGTCGCCCGTATTTTACTCCCATTCAGTTCCCCCATTCTTTCTCTCTCTCTCTCTATCAAATGCAACATTGTTGGATCAACAGAGATGCAGACGGGTAAACATCGCGCCCCGGCGGCGATTATAGGGCGGACGCGACGAAATAGCATCGGATCCGAGGGAGAGAGGAGTACTCATTCGGTTGACTGCAACACTTCCAAAAACAAGTCGAAAAACACGGAAATAATAAAGAAGTTATTAGGAGCGTCGACAAATCCCGGATTTTTAGGAGATTTCAGCTTTGGGATACACTGCGTCCCGTCAAAAGTGAAAGTACACAGCAATTTTACGGGCGGATATTTGTATGTGTACTTTTTGTTGGCAAACGCACACAATAGCGACCAGCCATTTTTTGATTTGATGCATTCCTGCATTGGTAGAAATTTTCGAATTTCGATAATTTTTTTTTGAAATGGAACGGAAAAACTTACAACTACGCCGTTTGTTGTTAGTGATCTGCAGACTGAACTGGTTGCCGAACTTGTAGTCTTTGAGCTCGATGTTCTCTGCCGTGCACGTGTAGAAGCGGTCAGACTTCAAATCCGTTTCATTAACATAATGGAAGAACAATGTGCCCTGAAAAGAAGGGAAAAGGTAAAACTGACCATCATGAAGAGGAGGCATCCTAGCAGGAAGACGGAGGTCGCAGGACCCCCTCCGAGACCCATCGTCTCTCGTAAGCCCATCCTCGGATCAGCTGAATATCATAGACTTGCACACGGCGGGGAATACCGAAAGACTACTGGAGGGTTCGAAGTGGGAAGATACCCGAAATCGAGCAAAACGGGAGGGACAAGTAGGGCGGAGACGAGGGCGAAACGGCTCTGGCAGTAGTGAGACGAGGGCACAGCACTGGCAGCAGCAGCAGCAATAGGTCTCTCGTCAGCAGCGCTCGTGTCTCTCTCCGCGCGATCTCTCTCGCTTTCTCTGAATTTCACGCTCTTCTTCTCTGCGCACTCTCCAGCACGTACGTAATGTCTCGGGGCGGTTCAGGGCGACGACACCGCCTCCTGCCCCACACCATCCCGCGCTACCACCACCAATGGTCGCCACCAAAAGCGGACCACAAAAAGGAAGAGGCTTCTTCTTCTCCCTCCCGCCTCGTCCACCCAATGGGGAATTACCTAGCGACGAAGCAGTGAAGTGAAGGCAAAATGTCAAGGAGCAGGATTATAATGGCTCTTATAATTGTTGGCGAGGAACACGGCGAGAGCGCATGATTCGGAAAAGCCCGTTCTTTTTGTGAAAAAGCCGTCGGTTTTACGGGCGGAAAGAAAGGGAAACGGAGAACGAAGAAGTGCATTCGTCAAGCGCCAAGGGCTTCAATTACGCGACTACACTAAGCCGGATAGTACAAAAAGCTGTAAGAGCGTAAACAAGATTCACTGCTATGAAGTACTTTGTCTGGTTACCATTCGAAAGCGGTTACGTCTCCTGAAACAGAAGAAACAGAAGACATCAATGGTCAAGCATCGTGTGTTGTCAGACCCTTTTCTCGTCAAATTTCAATCAAATTAGCGAGAAAAACCACTTAATTGCATCTAATCTGTTCCTCTTTTCGCGGGTTCGCACCAGTATCCCTCTCTGCCATCTAATGCCGTCTTTCCCATCGGAAGAAGCTTGCGTCTGGAGCGGCGCGGCTAATGACTCTAATTGGTTGCTCGAGAGTTCTTCAGAATGCTCTCATCATGTCTCACTTCCAACTCTTGGACGAAGGTCGTCTGGTGGCGACTAATTGCGCGCGTCGGAAAATGTTGCGAATTGCGCAACGGACAGTGGAAGTATGTGTGGCAGGTGGTGTCGGCGGGAAAGACACAAACAGACGATGTCATCGCAAAAAAGAACTTATTCATCACAGAGAGAAGGCCGGGACGTACTCTAACCGCCTCGAATTAACAATGGAATCCATACAATACGAGTTTGTACGCAGTATGAATAGACCCCGACGGACGGACAAACCGTTGAGGACCGGCCAATACTTGAAACAGACACCGATCGTGGAGGTGGCAACTATTATCTTAGAGGGAAGGGGGACCAACTACGGTACTGTTTTGAAAACTTGGATGGGCGAATTTAGCTATGAGACCGAGTGAAACGAGTACGACGGAAAAACTATTAATAGTGGGAATGTTCGAAAACTTTAAATGAAAACAATTCTGGTTATTTTTTTCAAAAGTTTCGCGGGCGAGCGCCGATTTCAATTGCAATCGAAAAATTTACCACCCACGAAACAATTAGGAAACTGGTGACTCAGATTCAGAACGAGACTCTATCAAAAAAGTCGTATTTGAAATTCCTCGTGTCTGTTTTTGGATAGGAGGAGGGCTTACGAGAAACAATCTGAAACTTTTTAGGCGGCCCGACGGCTATTGCCGACTCACTTGTTCGTTGCTCGAAATGTGGCTGCTGCTGATCGTTTCGAAGTGTCCCGGCTCTTTTCCCATCAGGATCCAGTAGACTCTCGCATTCGGATTGCTGGCCGGCGGAGAGCAGTTCCTCTGATACGGATCACCCACTTCCACGACAACGACTTCCGGCTCCGCAGATGCAAAGTGACGGATCCACGTCTCCTGGACACGGACTGGACGGTCGACGGCTGTTCCGTTCGAGTTTTCCGCTTCGCACTGATAGATTCCGGCGTCCGTTTCGTCCAATCGAGAGAAGACGAGACTTCCTGAAAATAATGAAAGTGATAACAAATCAATCGACGGGAAGGATACCATCTCCAGGCTTCTGGACAACTTTGTCCGGGAACATCGAGGGGAGGAACGTCTTGCCGTCCTTCTTCCAGCGGTAACTGGAATTGTGGTAATCTTAAGACGGATCGAGGAGTTTCAGTTTTGAGAATGTATCGCAATATCAGTGTCAAAAATTCCATATTTTTTAGTGGCAAGAAACTCACTTCGGCCGTGGATTTCCGTTCGCGACGCATCGGATCGTTTGCTCTAGGAGGTTTCCGGGTATTTTCTGGGCCGATTCATCGCTCATTCCGCTCTTTTCCACTTTGAAGTAGACCGTATCTGCATTTTTTTCGTGCACGAATTCAGGCGGAGTATCGATGGCCGACCAGTCGATGTTGGCTGAAACAAAAAATTCTCATTTTCGTATTCCTTCTTTAGATTTCATTTTTGAGTGCTCTTCCACTCCACCACTTTCAATGCTATCCCTTTATCGCCTATAAGGTGTGACAGAAAAAGCGCCCGATCGGCATGTCAATCAGAAGGTCTTCGAAGCGAAGCGGGGAATCGATTACCTGCTGATAGATGGCCGGTGAGTAACAGGAGGAAAATGAAGCTCCTCATCTCGCTCGCGTTCTCCGACGTGATCTAGAATCGCGTCGAACTCGTTCGCTATGTTACTCGATGCTGAAAATTTACCAGATTGACGTGGGATTGGCACAATGAATACAGATAAAAGACAGAGAAATTATCGAAATTATAGTTTACAATTCAATCTTATTCTGACTAGAAAAATGTCAATTTTGAATGAATAACAGTTGGGATACTGTAAAACGTGATTGTTGAGTTCTGAATCAGAAGTTATGAAAGAAGAATCAAAGAAAGAAATGGGAAGAAATCGAAGTCTTAGAAGGCTTATTTGGTCTAGGTTCCGATTATGCAAATGAAAAAGCGGGAATTCATGGGAATGTACCCCGCTGACCGAGAAGTGACCATGAGGAAGCGTCGGAG
The DNA here is from genome assembly GCA_946814055.1 of Caenorhabditis sp. 36 PRJEB53466. Taxonomy (NCBI): domain Eukaryota; kingdom Metazoa; phylum Nematoda; class Chromadorea; order Rhabditida; family Rhabditidae; genus Caenorhabditis; species Caenorhabditis sp. 36 PRJEB53466. The sequence goes on along the minus strand of CAMPFS010000004.1, from coordinate 4,700,501 downwards.
GATTATTTAATCATGAGAAAAATTCTCCCAGTGTTGTTTGATGACTCAAAAGTGCCAAAAAAAGAAAAGTTCGTCTAAAACCCACGAATGGTGAAATCGGAAAGAAGGAATGCGACGGGAGGGGCAAAGACAACGAAACGAAGTCGGCCGGTGATAGATGCGTGTGTATTCGCTGACAGACCGACGCAATCTGCGCGCGATGGCATTGTACTTGGCGGGCGCCTGGTTGCAATCACGACGAACGGACGAGCTGCTCGTGCTTTCAAGGACGTCGTCTTCTGGAGAACTGCCCGTTCGTCACGCCACTCGATTTTTATTGCTCCGGCGTCAACGCACGAGATGTCACCTGCGCCACGAACGAGCGAAAAATGGGAAGAATGGCAGCGCGGCGGATTTAAAATTTGTTTCGCGCCGAAACAAAGGGTACGGTATTAAAGGCGCATACTTTTTTCAGATAAAATTGTTACTGCAGTTTTCCGACTTTTTTTTCTAAAAAAGAAGTTAATTTCGTTTTCATATCCAAAATTGAATGTTAATCACTGCCGACAGCAATAAATCATGAATTGAATGCAATTGAAAGACTATTCGATGGGAATGTGAACAGAAACTTTAGAAGCGAAAAGTTTGTGGAACTGAAGCTAAACACTTCCGGAACGTTGTGCTAAGCCGATCGGACAGATTTCTCGAACGCCTCGTTACTCGGTGTCACGGAAAAAGGTCGTGAAGGGCCCGTCATAATATTCGGCTGTTCGAAGCCGCTCCCTTCATCCCTCATTATTCATAACACATCGATCTCTCGGCTTAGGACAACTGAACGTTGCCGCCATTGCGAACATCAAAAAGAATGAATTATTAAGTGAAATTTGGGCGAAGGCGCGCATCGATACGAGAAAGAGTATCCGTTTGCCTTCAGAAGGACAGAGAAGACGGTCATAAAACAAAAGGACGAACACCCGCGTCGGCTGCCACCACGATCGTCCCGCGACCCGAAGATAAAATAACACCCGGAGGAAGGTGGTCAGATCGGTATCAGCAGGAAGAATGAAGAAATGCTGGAATGGGATTGTGGGATGAGTCACGAAGAGGAAAAGCACCGGAAGGAGGGGCGACAATCACGAGACGAAAAACAGTGGCTGATATGACTCATCCGGATCGATCAATGGATTATTCGTTTCGCTAAAAACAAAATTTCACAATCATTGAATTAGAGCATCGAAACGGAATGAATTCAATGTTGAGAGGGCTCGAAACACAAGAGGAGTGTGCAGAAAAGAAGGGAAAGAGGGAACAACAGAAGGTGGGGAAAAGAACAGCTAGTATTTGGTAACTGCCTCAAATTATATCGCCCTCTGGAGTGGCCGACAAAGGGCCGAACCAACGGAATGGCGGGCGCCAAACTTTTCGAACGAACGAGATAAAAAGGACACGACAAGTGGGCCGAAAACGAATCAGAGACGAGGCGCCAACGGACGGATCGGACGCGGGAGAAGTCGGAAGGACGAAAAGACTGGGAGGGAAAGGAATGCACCGAAACACACATCACGTATACATGCTCATCCATAAAAGAGCACAAGTATTTCGGAAGAAACTTAGGAGGAAGAAGAGGAAGAAGGAGAAAAGTGAACGGGTAACGGAATAGAGATTGAGAGAGAGAGAGAGAAGCGAAGAGGGCGACAATAGGTAGGCTACTGATTCAGAAGGTGACGTGGCACCGAGAGAGTAGTGGATTGGCAGAGGCACAGACGGATTCGTGACGTGGCAGGGCACGGGAGAGGGGAAGAAGCACACAGGCCCAGCGGCACGGAGAGGTACGAATGGCGTGGTGGACGCGGCGAGCGCTGATCAGAACGGTCGAGAAAGGGGGCGTGTCGGTCGAAGGAAGAGGTGTGTTGGCACGTGGCAAAGACGAAAACAATTGCGTAACTTTTGGTGACTAATCCGAGACGATCAAAACAAAGAGAGAATGAAATGTTCCGGGAAAGAGAGCAGATGTTCTCTCTCTCTCTCTCCCCTCAAATTGGACACCAATAAAAGGATGAAGAATTGGTGACAGTGGAGATATAAAACGAATTAAAAGGAGGAGAGAAGGACAGACAATTCGAAATGGGATGAAAAGTGAGAAAAATGAAGAAATCGAGTGGTTCTCGCCGGCACATCCCTTTGAGAACCGGTGAAAAATCGTGGGAAAACTGTGAAGTTCACATCAGTTTCTATTCAGCCGAAACTGTCTTTGGCGAGTGGTTTTTTTGATGAATGTGGAGCCTACTGGACGGTACTTTTTCCAGAGTCAAGTTGTGAGGAAACGGAAAGGAAAGGAATGGACAAGCGAACCTAAATTGAGCGGGCACAGGCGACGGACGGTCGCATTTTGATCGGATTTGTTGGTGTTCGGTAACCAGTCATTAGCCTGAGAGACCTCCCGAATAACCTGATTAACTGTCGCGCCACCAACTGCCACGGCTTCTTCTTCTTCTTTTCACAAATTGAATCATTCTTGACTCTGAGAGAGAGAGAGAGAGAGAGAGAGAGAGAGAGAGAGATACGGAGACGAGAGAGTCACATAATTGGAAAAGAACAGGTGCACGGGAACACGGAAACTGGAGGAGGTTTAATTGAATCCGCCGCTGATTGCGTCCTGCCAATTGTCTCATTTTCAAAATCGCGCGCGGTTTTTGAAAAATGAGAAACTGGTTTACTCCGTGGAGGGATGAAGTTCTTTGATTCGGAATTCATCCACGAAAGAACAGTTCTGTTGGCATTAATGAAGACCACTTGAGAACATTGCCTGGCGTAGAAAAAAGGGAGTTCACTAATTAACCGTAGTCGAAAAGATCAGTCTGTGAACACTGGAGAAGAGATGAAAAGATGCTAAACGTGGTAGCTTCCAAAAAAGTGCCCATTCTCGTAACATCCATTTAACATGTTTCACAACAATAATGGGAAAGTTGGCAACGACTTGTTGATAGCGTGGTAAACGAGGCGATTTGTTGGGTGAGAAGGGGGGAGAAATCCCATAAACGGCTCAAGAAACAACGGCACCAGTCAGGAGGCGGGCAGCAGCAATCAAAAAAAGAAAGGAGAGAGGGCTAATGTGGCGGGAAGGCCAAGCCAAGAGAGGGCCCAAATGAGTGCCAAACGGCGACAGATGGCCGCACACTCTGCCCGGGAAGGACGATGAGTCAAGTTCGGAACGAAAGGTGACAACACGTCTCGGTGTCTCTGGAGACGGCCCCAGAAATGAAAAAGGCTGTGGCAGCGGGAGTGCGAGGCGCCCCGCTCAACGCGACAATCTCGGTCGCATATCTTTCTACGGCTCTTCTGCTTTTCCTCCTTCTTCTTCTTCTTCTTCTTGCTGCTGCTTCTTTTTGCTTCTTCACAGCGACACCAGCAGCCATTTATTGCACCACCACAACAACTGCCCAACATTCTTTTCGGCTGGTGGTCCCCCCCGCACCCTAACAAGTTTTTTTCGCTTCGCGAGTCTTTTTTGAGTGCGAGTATGCCAGTGCACATAATTTAATTCGATTGCGGACTGTCAGTAAGTCGTGAGAAAAAACGAAAAAGCATCGAAAAATGAGGAGGAGACGCGGTTTCCGGGGGCGAATGAACGAGAGGGAAACGGTTCAGTTTCATGTTTGTTTTTGCGCTTTTTACACCCTTTTCCACTTTCGAAAAGGAAGGTGGTGCCACGTCAGTAGCTGTGAAAAAGAGAGAGAGAGAGAGAGAGAGAGAGAGAGAGAGAGAGAGAGAGAGAGAGAGTGCCACGTCAGAAGAAAGGAGAATGAAAAGTTTTTGAATGGATGCGATAGGATCGAGATTGCGAAAGAGACACATGTTATGCCCTCTGCCACGTCACTGTTTGCTCAGACTCTGCTCGGAACAGTACATCCTCCACACGTGCCTCAAGTTTTGACTTTCCCTTTAGTGCTCAGAAGCAGACTCCGCCCCCTTTTGTCAACTTCTGTGTCGTCTTCTTCATTTCCTGGGCGTCGAAACCCAATTCGATAGCGGACCTCTTCTTCTTCTTCTTCTTCTGGTCCCGCTTTCTCTTCTAATTTCTTCTCGTCGGCTCCATCCATTTCACCACACACACACACACATCCCTTGAATTCAGTGCGAAACGTAACGCGCCGCCCGTTAATCAGCCGTATTTTGAAGAAATCGAATTAGAAGGGCACCGCGTGGGGAAGAAGGGCTTTCGGAGACAATGTCAACACTTGCGAAGTAAGAGGAAGAAGGATGGAAAGTCTTCTTGGGTGGGTGACAAATGGTAAGTGCTCAATGAGTAATCGGCCATAATTGGAGGTGTGTTTCGGTGGCGGAGAGCACTCGATTTAACGCGACGAACAAAGGGATCGACTGACCTGTTATTCACGGAAAAAGAAAGGCTCGAGGCGACAACAAAAAGTAGTGATGAGTCAAAAGAAGCGTGAGATCGGGCGGGGTGGCAGAAGAGAAGAGCCATTGCGGATTACACTGAACGACGGTACGACGAGAGAGCACGCGTCGAGAGGAGACGCGGACAGGCGGCGGCTTCTGTATGCAGGTGGCTTTAGATGGCTCTTGACGAGCACACATAGAGACGGAGAGACGGAGACGGTGAGAGGGATACGAACAGTTATTCTGTGTGCTCAGATGGCTAGGTAATTTTTTATGATGTGGCAAGGAGAGATTTGTACAAATTTGAATGATCTCGGGTTTCATGGATGGTAACATGATCGATTAGAGAGGGTAAACAGGGGACAACGGATGGAGAAAAGGAAAACAAGAATCAGAGGGAGAGGGGCGGATGACTGATGGACAGGCGTGGCAAATTGGAGCTAGTTGCTAGGGGATTGCCGAGCAAGTATCGGGAAAGAAACATTGAGGAGGAGAGACAGTTGGAAACTTCATATCAGTTGAGAAAGAAAGAATTCCGATTGTCTACTGAGAAAAGAGAAAGCCATAAGAGTTTCTTTGCTTTCTTTCGTTTTTGTGCCATCTCAAATAACGATGCATCATCGTGGGAACTATTTTTCGCTTCGCCTCTGACCTATTCATTCTTTTTGTGACGCATCACATCGGCGGTCTTTAAAATGAGAAGGGGAGTCGTTGGGGGTGTTTTGAATGTTGGATACATTGACATTCCGTGCACCTGAGTGTATTTGCGGTCCTCAAAAACCAGCATCAAGGGTCCTTCTTTCGATTATTATCAAAACTAATGGGGAAGCGGAATGCAGCGGACAGCGGGACCCGCGCGCAAGTATTTGCCCTCTGCGGAAGTCGACTCTGCTCGGCCAATTGTCATTGAGATAAAATCAGATGAGCGAAGGAGAAGCCGAAGAGCGAAAGGGGCCAAGAAGCACTTGTAGAAGGCGCAACCAATCGGGAACGGACACATAATTTATGGCCGAACGGCGGACGAGTCAAATGAGAGAGAGAGCGGCCATGAATCAACGGCCTGATTATAAAGTTTGTACAACTTATTTGGAAGTCAACGGACGATAGGGTCCAGTGGTTCCGAAGGGCAAAACAGGGAAATAGAGAGGAGGATGAGATCGAAATGTGGCGTTCAGAAGGGAGAAAAAGTAGACCCAGGTGCCATAGAGGCCCTGGAAAGTACGAAAGTTTCGACTGTCTCCGAATCTGAGAGTGGGTGAGAAGTGGCTTCGTTTCCGCTTAGTTCTCCGCAGGCATCATAGGTAAAAAGCGGCGAAAAAAGTTGTATTTCACAAAAGAGACACCTCAAACAGAAGGGGGAAGAGCACAAAAAACAAAGAATCCAGGGCTCTCGCTTGTTTCGTTTCTTTTCTCATCAAACACAGTGCTGCACAAAAAGTGTAATCGCAAAATACAAAAGCCCGACCGTACCCGATAGAGAGAGAAAGAGAGAGCTAGGATGCGCAGGAGAAACAGACAGAGAGGCTGAATGCGAGTGTGGGCGGCTTTTAGAGCACGGGCGGAGCAGAATGGCATCCGGTGGGATACTGTAGATCTGGAGGCGAACACAGAGTGCAAATGTGCCGCCGCTTCGATTCGTAAAGTCAAAATAAGAGAGTGTTGAGTTCTGAAATGGACTTCACTCCGTCTGCGTCCCTCAGTCCGCCTCACTCTCTGACTGTCCACCAAGTGCTGTAACTCGACACCCGGGCGGCTTTCGTTTCGGAATATTCAAATTTGGCAATGTGTTTGTCTATTTTCTCTGCTCAATTAACGACCGAATATGCAAATGTTCGTAATTGAAATTGTGGAAAAACACCAAGAAACATGTGGAATGGACGGGAGGATATCCAGAGAGTCCACTTGAGAAACAGCGTGCGGATCGAGGAGACGCGGGCAAAGTCTGTCGAGTGTAGGTGGTCAGTGCTCCCCGAAGGAGCAGCACAAAACATGATAACAGTTAATGTGTTTATTGATATCAGACCGGGAACGAAAAGAGCATGGGAAACGATCAGAACGTCTTGTTGATATGGCACTCGACGAGCAGATTCTTTTTGACGATTGGTAGGCCCACGAAGTGAAAGTATTGGATTTCCTGGTCAAAGTGGACCGAGACGCGCTGCAAATCGGAGATGACCAAAAGAGAAAACGGAGAAGAAGAAGAAGGAGACGTCTGGTGGGAATAGGAGCAAAAGAACGAGTGGATCAGATGGCCAAAGAAAGGATAATTCATTTCAGATCACAAAAGGATTAGCTAGTTTCTGATCATTCTCATTGGTTTTTACGTACTTCCAGAGCATTCTGAACGTCCTGGATCTGGAACAGAATGTCCGTTTGTTGACTGAATGCGTCCACCTGCAACGAACTTTTGTTTTTGTCACAAAGTCAGTTCTCACTCCGTTCATCAACAATTTCATCAACGCGTTCTTGTGCTTGGTGTACTCGTTCTTCATGAGTTCCATTCCTTTCTCAGATACCGAGTTCATTATGATTCCTAGAAACGAAGAAATGAGAAAGGAGTGGGAAGATAATCTCACCCGAAGAGAAGAAGACGCACGCTTTAAGCAGGGAGTAGTGGATGTCCGTCATTTTCAGATTCATCATCGGATAAATGACGAACGAAAACACGGTCTCTGTGATCGAAGAGAACAGATTGCGAAGATGCTCTTCCTCCACACACTTCCATTGCTCTTCTCTTAACGGAAACACGTTCGCGCATCCAAACAGCAGTCCTTCGCACATTTCCAATCGGGACTGGTAGGCCATTGTGAGAAAAGTGCACGGAACAAGTCGGCTGATGAACCAGGCTTTCTGAAAACAGAAAGTGGAGCTGTTCCCCAGTTTTCGCTTACTTTGTCGGTAGAAGTGAGCTGATTGAACACTGGGAAACGGGTGGCAAAGTCTAGAAAGTGTACGATCGATCGGGACCAACTCCGGCAGAAGTTCTCAAAGTCCAGAAGCTCGAGAGGTTTCCAATCTCTTCTGAATCGAGGACATTGGGGTGACGTCTTCTGAATCAGTTCGAATATGGTACTTGAGAGCATCTTGTCGATCAGCTGGTTCTCCTCTTCTTTTCCCATGTTCGATTCACAATAGTTGTTTTCACAGTATCTGAAACGACCGAATGTATCTGCCGTCTACAAGTCCACTCACTTTTCCAGGTTCATATAAACTTGTGCCATCTCCATCGCCTCGGCAACGCCTACTTCTCCGTCCTTCGAACTGTTTGGAGTACTCTCCGCGGAGCTCGGAGTCTCATGTTCGGTACTCTGCGAGCAAGGAGTGCTGCTATATTTTCCGCGTATTTCTGAACGGCGAAGAACAATCATTCAGAACGGTTATTTCCAGAAAACCTTTCACATTCATTCCCACTTTCAAACACTTTTTGTATCGACAGGCCCTGCAAATGTTGCGAGTTCCCTTCCGAATGACACACATGTTGCCCCGGTAGCACTCGAACTTCTTGTCGGAAATGAAGACGCGACGGAAGAATCCCTTGCAACTTCTGAACTGGAAATATATAAAACCGAGGTGAATGACTGAAACGCTCACGGGCAACAAATGGTTCCGTAATGGGGCTGTCCGTTGGAATCATCGCAAACTCGGCAGGCCGCATACGCAGGAATCGGGGAAGACTCGGGGACCGACATGTCGTCGGCCGGCCTCAGATCTTGAATGAGCTCCCTCCGATTATCAGCCGAATACCCGTTTCCATGGAGAGTTTCCGTCGTCTGCCCGTCTCGTCCCTCTTGATGCTAATCCCTCGTCTCAATGAAAATAAGAAGCGTTTCCGTTGATATCGAAGACGTGAATGAGTGAATTGGCGATGACGTTGTCCGATCGAGGTACGCGAGAACCGAGGGGCGCAGAGGTCGACTTGTTGCTTTTTCTGGCCGATATATCTGAAAGTTTGGACTCTGATCGGAGACGTGGACAGCTCGAATCATCGGATACGGTGATTTTTCCTGGGGGTCGCGAGGTTTCTAGCCTCTGCGGCCATCGCCGTTCTACTTGGCCAAAACCGGCTTTTCGGATGTTTCTGAAAAACTGGAACGTACAATTCTTAATAACAAACGTACTTTTTTCTAAATTTTATAAGCTTTCTTTGAAAAAAGAGAACAGCAAAAAACCCCTAGACATTTCTGCGAGTTTCTCGTTGCTGCATGCGAGTTTCAATGATAATGAACTCACTCCCAAAAAAAAAAGGAAAAATGAATCAGTATTCTTCGAACAGCACGCATCAGAATTTTTGGCGCGGCGCGCGGAAAAAGGCTTGGGAAGCGTGCCGCCGGCCAGAAGCCACGGAACGAGGGCCGAACTTTCTTCCTCTCTCCACTGCGCTCCCAGAAAAAATCACCGCGTCGGAGGATACGGTGGTTTCTTGGTGATTTGGATTCTGATCTGAACAAAACGTCTCTCGTGTATTTTGATGCCAGTTTTTCTTCTTTTCTCGTCATGTCTTTTCTCGAATGTTTCATTTGAAATCAGTAAACACGCACCACTCAATCATCATAATGAGATGGTTATGCACGATTAAAAGATGGCATCAGAAAAGGGTTACACTTCCCTCAAATGCTGAAGACCTTTGGCCCGAAGACTATTTGTTATTGAAAGAAAAGGAGGAGAAGAAGAAGGAGAAGAAGCATCTGTCAGATCTTTCCTACAATCCCATTTATCATTTCGTACTTGATTCTTGCATTTCTTATCAATGAACTCGTCATTAGGTCAAACCGATCAAGGTTTTTTTGCGTTTTTCCCCGACGTCCTGATGCTTCTCTGCACTGATTTCGTTCCGAGTTCAACGGGATGAACAATCTGATTATGAAGGAGTGAGACCTCTTCCGATCTCGAACTGATCGTTTACTGGTGAATCTTTGAGGACTTTCCAGAATCAAATACCGTTTATTCAGAAGTTGATGTCTCTACATACAATCGAAATACATCGTCAAGAATAAACAATATTGTTACGCGGCTCAACTTCTCCGGGAATTCGCGACGGATTGATGAATTCGTGCAATTACCTTCTCCCCAAACTTTACGTTCACACCCTTCTTCTCTTCTCTCTTTCTTTCTCTTCTTATTCCGTTCGCCACTGAAACGCCTCATCAAAATTCTGACAGTTTGTCTCGTAAATCACGGCGTTGCCACCAGTTCGCAAAAACGGATTCTCGTTGCGACCATGTTTCGATGCCGATTCGTTTTTGTGAAACCGGTTCGGAAGACAGAAAGAGAGGAAGGTCTCTCTCTCTCTCTTTCATACAATGGCAGAATAGTCTCTTGTTGTGTTCTTCTTGTCTTCTCCAAACTGTCGCTAAAAATAGGCGGAGACTGCAGATATCAGTTTCAAATTGTCTCGAGAGAGAGAGAGAGAGACGAGAGCGGCCACAATACAAAGATGCGCGACGGCGATAAGAAGACGTCGTCGAAACCTGAAGAAGACGATGCTTCGCCTCCGAAAGGGCTTAGCCAAGTCGTCCGTTTCGTCGACGTTTCTGTGTGCATTTGTCGTGTTTTGGATGCGAAACGGGAAAAGTTGCTGAGGGATGCGAAAGAGAAGGCGTCTCGCGTGGCCCCCTTCCGCCAGTCAACGTCGACGGACCATTGAGGGGAGAGCATATAATTGAGGCGAGAGAGTTTTGCTCCAGGAGAGACGCCGACGGAGGGCTTTCGCCTTTTCTGCCTATCTCTCGGATTTCCTAAAACAGTGAAAGGCCTCTCCCTCGCTTCTCTTTTTTATTTTATTTTTTCCGCGCTTTCTGCATCTTCACGCTTCTGCGCGCGAAGAGAGTGTGCGGGACGGAGAGCCGCAGACAGAAATCGGAGAAGCCGTCGCCAGTCGTTTATCTTCCGGGGCCAAGCTCTTGCCGAGAAACTGCACTCTTCAATGAGATACTGAATTTTACGGCTTCGTCATTTCGTGTCGAATTCCTGAATATTCCCACGGTCTGAAAATGGTCACAATTCTGTCTTCTTGAATGGTTTCGTAGTTTGAACATTACTGAAAGTGGAATTCTGTAACAAAGACACTTTTTTCATAACGCCGGTGTCCGACTCTGCATTCCGAACATCCATAAATACTCGTGGCTCTCCAGATTGTTGTTTTGCCAAAGCGCTCTGATCCACAATACTCCAGAATCTTTGCTCCTTCCCACTCATTTCTCTCATTTTTCTTCCAATATACGAAATATCGCTCCGAGACGTCTTCAGCCTTCTCCTTGCGTGGAAAAAGAGAATGCGCCAACGCCATCTGAGGTGCTTTCACCCGCCAGTCTCCCCCTTCTTTTTTCTTTCTCTTTTTTTGCTTTTCCTATGCACACGCGTCTATACGAGTCCGTGTTTGCATACTTACCTCCCTCGCTCAAAAAGAGACATGACGTGGGTCCCCGCTTCTTTTTGGTCTTTTCATTCAGAAGCGGATTGTGATTCGCCGGTTCAGCGGCCACGAAATCTAAACACCGAAACGCGAAATCGGATGAATCAAAGTACCGTTTGAGAACATAAAAAGGGGAAGGAATATGCTGGAAAGTCTTCCACGTCATCGTTCATTGTGCTGATTTTTCGTATTGTGAAAAAGTTTCGGAGAAGAAAAGGGAACAGAACACACTTTGTTGTTTAGAAATGTTTCCGGCGTCACGAGAAGAAATGATCGTTTTCATGGTTCTCTTCTTCTGAACTCTCAAGACGAAGATCTTTTCCTGAAGCTGTGAACAACATTCCATCATCGGAGCAGCGGCAACTCGATACCGTACTCCCACGCGATTCTCACCCAAAATACCTGCCTTTCAGCTAGTTTTTTATTTCTATTGTCGAAGCACAAAAGTTGAGTCTTTGTAATTCGGTCAAAAACAAGCAATTCGGCCCGTGTTCGCTCCCGTTCTGTTTGCCATAGAACCCAATTATTTTGTGGCAACTGCCTGTAAATTGAAAACTGGGTCCCAACTGTTAATCCTATTTTTTCGTCTCTCCTCTGCCCGCCCGCCCGTCCGCCACACACTGACAACCGTATAAATTTTGTTTACAACCGCCTTTTTTTACTCGAAATGATGTCGACCGGATTGTCGGTATCCCCGCCCGCCCGCCACTTCTTGTCCATTTTGTTACCAAATTCAGTTGGCCAAAACTTGTCGTCGTACACATGGAATTACATAAAAACTGACACTTACACACAGACACGCACGCACAAACATCATCACAACGGATAATCGGTGTGTCATCTCAATTATGAATCCGTCCGCTCCGATCTGACCTTTTGTCACTTTTTAGTTCTTTGCCCCACACACACACACACACTTTCCCAAGCCCTCCTTGTTCATTTCGCTTGTTTATCACTTGTTTCCTTCCTGTTTTCTGCCACGTCATAGCATGTCTTATCAAGTTATCCAAATGAAACTGCCTCATTTCCATCCATCTATTCCCGACTATCGCCTGCAAAAGGGACACAACATCGGAAAGTAAGTAACCATGTGATTGCCGCTCGTATCTTCCCATCTGATCTACTCTTTTCGGACAAAGAACTGCCAATTCTGATTCCTTACAACTAGCTGAAGGCCTTTGACCTGCCATTTCATTCTATTCGTGGCTCCCTTTCCGAAGAATCACAGTTTCCCAGTTGATCTATGCCATTTGATTTGCTAACGGATCAATCGCAAACTTGTCTACATCATGTTCTCTAGTTATACTTCTAATCATCGTTACTCATTGAGCCCTCTCCCGCCAGCGTTACTTTTTGAACTGTTTGCTGTTCTTTCGGTCTCTCTCTGATCATTTCCTGTCTTCAAACACAGACTCCTCATGTTCTCTCCCATCTGATCGCTTCCTTCATTTGCCCGTGACTCACTGCCCCTGATTGTTTTGATTCGAACTCTCGAGTGACCCGCCTCCTTTCCGTCCGGAGAGTCGCCGCTGCTCCGCTTCCCCTCTGTTCGCCTGTTTGTTTATCGCTTTTTGCTTCTCTCGGCCTCCTGCGATCCCGAGCACACACCGGTTCGGAGTCACTCTTTCCTTCGATTCCCTTTCGATCATCTGTGTCGACCCCGTTCACCTCTTCCTCTTTCAACTGGTACTTTCTGGTTGCAAAACCCTCGTCGTCAGTCTGAGATGATAACACACGAATTCTCACCATTATCATTAAACTTTACGACTTGGAAGGGCTCGCAAGTTTTTTAGTCATCCCCGTTTTCGAACCGTTTTCTTTTCATCACTTGTCGCATCTCTCAACAAAGAGATGACGTGGCACGAGCGGGTACTGTAGTATTGTTCGAGAAGAAACGACGAAAGCCGTGTCGCTTACTTTCAGCTCTGTTCTCGTGGGAAACAGTTGTGAAAAGGAACTTTTACTTTCACATTTCTTCCAGAGTGACCAACTGAAAGACCGTTTGTGTTTCGAACGATTAATATCAATATTGTCCGTCTTCTCATTTCATTCTCTCTTCCCGTGACTCACTCAATCAATTCGATTCAATTCTGATTACCTCATTTTCATTTTCATTTCTTATCCGTACCTTTCAAAAGTCGAAACGGGCCTCCGTTTAAACGTGATCCCGTGTGCAAACTTCTCCTCCAGTCCCTATCATCGACCAAACAAACACCGGCGAGATCAGTTTCAGACTGAGTCGACTGGAAGTGCATAAAGGAGGGCGCATTGGACAGAAGTGAGTGGGAATCAAACGACTAGAGAGATCAAACGACTTCTGTCGGTCAAAGACAAGATAATCGAGAGATCCGTCCTGATTATCAATTCGATTCTCTTTTGTCTGCCTTCTTGATTTCTGAAATAAGCGGAAGGAAAAGTGTAGAAAGGAATGTGAAATTACTGAGTGACGTTCGTTTCGCAACCTCCGGTAGGGCACAATTTTGTCATCCTCTTAAGGAAATACAGGACACGAATTAGACTGATAGAGGCTAAGAACTGCGTAAGGTCTTTTGATACTGTCCGATGACAACATTTTGAACCTTGGAATCAGCAACTATTGTTGTCATCCACTTCCATACATTCTTCTGCACTCGAATTCTTTGGCAGAGTGACGCAAGAGCTAATTGGTGTCGATTGATAACCGCTCACCGATGTATTTATAGTGGAGCCTTCCGAAATGTAGATCAACCACAAATCATGCTCTCTTCTACCTGCTTGCGTTATCACTGAAAACGTAGGAGAGCAGTCGAATTCCGAGAAACAAACTGATTGCATACTGCTGATAAGGGCAAGAGTTGAGGTTTGAACTGAAAAGGAAAAGGAAAAGGAGCAAGAGACTGAGACGGGCGCGAATTAAGCGAGGAATTCGGAAGTGCGGAGCGAGAGTGTTTGACGTGGAAAATACTGAAAGATTACGGTTTTGACGGGCGGTGTGCAGTTGAGACTTTTATGGTAATTCACTCAAATCTTGGTCTATTTATAGAGGCGAGCACCGCCGTATCATTCCGTCCCAAACAGAACGAACACAAACTGAGTCGATACCCTCGCTCCGCCCGTTCATAACTTTTACTACAGTTATTTTTTAGAAGCTCTCGGCGCCCGCCCACTCACTTTCATCATATCACTCACTGCCCAACCTCTTTTTCCACTTCTCTGTCGCTTCTTCTCCTCCTCGACACCGCCTCGTTTTCCGACATTGCCCGCCCAATTTGCATTTCACGTCGTGCCCGAAAATCCGTCGTCGACGCACTGTTGTTACGTTACTACTCAGGCGGAATACCATCATATTTTATTTGTTTCTTCTAGTTCTTTGAGATTTCCCTTCTGAATAGATTCTACTTAGCTGATCTCGGGGAAGTCTGATTTCTGATTTCGTTTGAAACTGAGAGGAATCTTATCGTTTTGAGTACATTGGGTATCTGAACAGTATTGAAAGTAGGTGGTGGTGGTGACTCAGAAAGAGGCTCTTATTCATGCGGTCCCAGCCTCCGTTTCACATGGAACCCAGGCAGCAGGAGCGGTGACGAAACAGTTCCGATCTTTGAATAGTTCAAAGTGCTTCATAATCCAGTAGCCGTGAAATTTGCGTAATCCGCCTTCTCGATCCGTCACTTTGCATGTAATTTGCAACTTGGCTCTTCTCCGATCGCTCTCCCTCTTCCTCTTGCCCTCTCCGATTCTCTGAGCGCCCTGCCCCTTCCTTTTCCTCGAATCTCCGCCCTCTGCCAATCGCTTCGTTATTGTCCATTCTTCAAATGCAGTCTATCTTGCCACGTGGCTCCTTCTTCACTTATCAGAACAACTGGAATGGTATGCCAGCTTGCCAATTACGGCAAACTTTTTCCGTCGATTCTCCGTCGTTATCATCAATCAAAAGCCGCAAATTTGCTGCCACGCGTCTCAATCGGCAGAATGAACTATTATCAAACGGGGGGTTTGACGGCGAGGGGAGGACAAACTCCCTCAATTATTTATGATTAAAAAAGGGGGAAAGTACGTCCGGGTACTACCATCACTTTATCAATATTTGATTTGAACTTAACCCATGTTATGTCTCTGATCCGAATGGACACGGCCCCCCGGACGGTGAAGAGGAAGCCTGTTGCTACAAAGTAATCCGCCTGACCGTTCTCTCCGTTTCATACATTTATACACATACATATTATATGAAACCCGTTTAATAATCCGCCCGTCCGTCTATCCGTCCATCTCTTTTCGCCCTTCCGCAATTACCGTTTCCCTCTGAAATGATTGCTTTTGCAGTGTGTGTGTGTGCTGTCCGTGAAACTGATTACTGTTGCCGACGACGTGCACGTTCTGACAAGATTCTGACGAGAGCGCCGACTGCGAGAACGGCGACAGCGACGGTCAAGACGGAGGTCGAAATGGATGATTGGGAGTACTGGGGAGACGATTACCTCGAGGAGGAGCCGACGTACGCCATCCGGCCGGGCACTCGGGTCGTTAAGGTCGAAAGGTGAGCCGCTTATGAACACTCTAGTTGCCGTAAGCTCTTTAGTTCGCTTAGTTATCGCTAAGGAAGTCGAAGAGAATGTAGCCAATTTGATTGATTCGAAGTAGATGAAATTCCGGCGAAACAATCAAGTCCGCCGCTTTTTGACGACATTCAGTCGCTGGCCTTCTGACGTGGCAGACCGTTTCTCGATCAGATCTCTTCGGCTCGTCTGCTCTGAGAATCATTGACCAGACTGGTGCTTTTGTGGGCAGCCGCCGGCTTCATACGTGTTCTGTTTGCATTTCCAACTCTCTCTCTCTTTCTTCGTGGCGAGTCTCTTCTTGTTATCTTCTCGCCACGCAACACAACCCTTTTGTGATAGTTTGCAATTTTATCAATGGCATTTGCCTGCCGATCTCTCGCACGCACACTCTACATAAGCGCGTCAACGCGGCCGCCGTGGCACACGACTACCGGCCATCAGATGACGTCGTCGCAACTTCTGGGCGATCTGTGAAGGGGACGAGGCGAAGCACGTGGTCCGAGTGGCCTGTGAACGTGGCCGCGCACGGAGATTGATCGCATTTGATTGAGAAACAAATGATCTTTGTGACTTGCTTGTTGGGGAGGCAGCCGCTACGAATGGAAACGGTTTAGGTTCAAGGGCATTGATCGGTCGATCAGAGGCAGGGAACTTGGAGGAAATCATTGATAGCAGGGGTATCTGAGAGAAAACATTCGAGAAACAAACAGATTCAATTGACATTGAGAGAAACCGGGAAGAGATCCGATCGGACAACTAGAGACGTTTCTTGTCCGATCACTTTGAAACTGCCTGAAGCCGACGATCACTTCTAGACTTACTTCGGCGGGCGGTATTCCGATCGAATAACACAATCAATTAGCCTTATTCACCGTCGCCCAAACACTGACATCATCCGTCCTTCTGTCTCTTTATCACTTGAATGGATGACCTAGAAACCGATTGGCACGTCGGGAGAATCGATTACACGGAAATGGTAATAAATCGCAGAGTGCGTCTATGAATTCGGAGGATAAACGACGCGGAAATCGGCGTGTGCAAAGAATGTCTGTCCGTCGATTACCTTTCGCGCCTGTTTACCTGCCTTGTTCGGTCGAGATTTTGGACACGAACCAGTGCGCATCCATTCCCCTTCCTGCATCGATCGCCAGTCCCTTCCTCCCTCCCTTCCTCTCCTTCTTGTCCGCCATCAGTCTGCGAGCGTGTTATCAGTAAATCGCCTTCTCCTCCTCCTTTTTCTGTGTTTCAATGTCACCGTTTTGTAATATTATCGTCTCAGACGAATACGGGTATCGGGTATTCCCCCAGCCAATGCAATTTGATTTCCACGTGGCCGATGACGCATTCTCCAGCCGCTTTTTCTCGTACTTTGAACCGCTTCTCGGCAACATTCGACAGTTTCTGATCTTTTTACGAGTCCTTTTCGGCTCTTTGGCCACTATCTTTTCGAACTGATCATTGTGCACTTGTAGCCCTGTTTCGATGAGTTGCACATCTCCAAGAAATGCTCTTTGAACTTCTGATTTTCGAAATTTCCGCCCATTAACTTATCACGGACACGAATTTGAAAGTCTTCGAAAATCGGACCGTAATACCACTCTTTTGCGTATCACCTGAAAAATGCAAGAAAAGGAAACCCGCTTTGTGTCCATTAACGCAGAAATCATCGATAGAAGATCAACAGATCATTTTTTCAAGGACATTCCATTCACCAGAAGTGTTTTTTGCAGAGTTCCGATGATGCGTGATCTGAAACTGAGTGCAACGTCTTCGAACGGGCCTGCCACGTCATACGTCATCCGAACTGCCGACAACAAACAGTCGGGCGGACCATCGGGCGGACCGTCGAACGGCGATTCGGTGTGCGCGGTGTGTGGAGACGGAATTGCCAAGTTGCATTACGGAGTGAGTAGGCGGGGAGAGTAGGACGGAGATGTAGAGAGGAAATTCAGGTACTCGCGTGCTACGGATGCAAAGGATTCTTCCGAAGGACGTTGACTGGAAAGTATCGGTATGCGTGCCGATTTGGAAATAATTGCATCGTCGACAAATGTGAGATTGAACTTTCAACTTTCAACTTTCAACTTTCAACTCGAGACTCATGTTCCGCTTTCAGTTCATCGAAACAGCTGCCGGTATTGTCGATTCCAACGGTGCATTGAGGCTGGAATGGACCCGAAAGCAGTGAGGCCAGACAGAGATCAGACGGGGAAACAGAAGGTTCCGAGGATAAAGAAGAAGCAAATCGACGAGGAACTTCTCAATCATATGGTATTTTCAGCCGAAGAAGTGCACAAACTCATTATCGTTTTCAGATGAGGTTACAAGGGGACGATTGGTCCAGAAAGCTACCGGTCGAGACGCGAATTCTTCTAATGCAGCTGATGAGCATCGAGGACAAAGTGGTGAAAGGAGACAACAATATGAGCGCCCAGAACACGGCAAAGGACCCGAAGAGTATCTCGCTGCGTGAAATGTTCGAGTCGAAGCCAGCGATGGACGGCCGGCGGATGGAGATTGGATACGAACCGTTCCGGATGGCACGCACTGAGGAGCTCGGAGTGATCGCCCACAGAAGAGCCATCGCGGCCGTCGACTGGGTCGATTCGCTGACCGAGATCGCAGATGCCGTCGACACGGAGGACAAAGTGGCACTCGTGAAGAGCTGTTACTCCCCGCTCACCATCTTCAACTTCTCCGCCCGGACTGCTCAGAACACGAAGAACCCGGATATTCTGTGTTTATGCAGTCATTCCTACGTGCCGAGACGTCTTCCGCCAGAGTTCAACGAGACCAAGTGAGTTCCCGTTGGGGGTGTTTAAGTTTGAATGAATAGTTTCAGCCATCTCTCCAACTTCCTCATTGACCGCACTTTGAATGAATTGGTGGCTCCACTGCGGAAACTGAATTTGAAGGAAGAGGAGATCGTGCCACTGAAGGCCATTATTATTCTGAATCCAAACTCGAAGGGACTTTCCGATCACGCGCGACACGCCATTTCGGAGCTGAGGGACAAAGTGCAAGACATGCTGTTCCAGATTGTCAAGGAGCTCCATCCGATATACTCGGCCAGCAGCCGGTTCGGAAACCTGCTCCTTCTTCTCCCAACTATCACGGTATCCAACTCATCCCACTCTTCTCAGCCACTCAATTTCTTCAGACTCTTTCCGGCTTGATGTCCGAGAATATGCACTTCTGTCAGGCGCTCGGAGGAAGAGCGAGCGGAGACAATCTTCTGGCGGAGATGTTCGGCGACCGAACTTTCGATGATCAGCTCATCAGCAGCAGTATCAGTCCTCCGCTCTTTGAGAATCCGGCCGAAATTAGCCTAGAGGTGCGCACTTTTCCCTTATCAATTAACTTTAAACCCATTAAAACTGCTCCTCCGAACCGAGAAGATAAGCATGCAAAAACTGTTTGCAGAGCATCTCTCCTCCCATGATGGACCGCAGGTTTAGCGTCAAGAAGACCGACGCGGCGACGCAGACGAACGACGAGTTCGCCCAAACGGGACCGTACCTTCCGCACTCGAACTCGTGCAGTTCCCTGCTCAACGCCGGCTACTCGCCGCCCATGGTGAGCTGTCCCTCCCTCGGTTCCTCTAATAACTTTCTATAGTTTCAGCTGTCCTCTTCGCCATTTCCGATGTTGGACGACAACGACGACGCGTTCCAGAACGACATGAGTCTGTCCGAATTAAACTGTGATGACCTCCTGCAACTGATCAATTAGACTGTCCCTCCGTACAGAGATTTTAACATTCTTGCCCTTTCTCTCCTCTTTTTGTACATATTCTTATACATACTTTATACATAAGTTATTGTCTCCCTCTCTCTCTTTCTCTCCCTCTCTCTCTCTCTCTCTCTCTCTCTCTCTTTCTCTCGGTCCCTTCCCATTTCTTCTCATTCGCATCCAAATGACAGTCCTTTCCCACATGCTCGAAGCACTCATTTCCATTGTCATTCATCATTATACTTGCAACTTTCCCCTGTTTGCTTTGGTCAAACTTCTCTGTTTCTTCTATCAATTCCAGGTGTCGCTTAGTCAAAAACAGAAATCTATCCGTCAGCTGAATAGTCCGTTCTAGTGTAGAAGCCTATGGTCCCCCGGTTGGACGTTTCCCTTCATTTCTGCTGTTACTCCTTCGCTTTTCAGACTTTTCTATAAAGAATTTGCGTTCTGTTTTTTTTATTGTACTGAACACTTGATTGCTTACTGGATTAAGTGTACACTTGGACAGTTGGCATTCTATATTCATATCGAAAGAAGGCGCGAATTGAACGGGCTTCTGAAGACTACGAGAAATCCTGTGCAACGATTATTTTATTAAGAGCCTTCCTAGATAATCAATTTTTGAAAAACGTTGCCTAAGAACTATAGTTAACTGATGAACAATTTACAACTTTCGCTAAGCGCTTTCTCAGTTGATCAGGAACAAAACGCTGAAGAATATTGAGTTAAAAATGAAGGCGAAATAGAGCGAAAAATGCACCAGCTCAACTTTGTAATTACTTTTTTAAAGACAATTTCATTCGATTTCATGTTTTTTCCGTTTGTCCGAGAGGAGTCCGAGAGTGGTTTTTTCTAGTCCCCGTCAGTGTTTGTTCGGCCGTTGCTCGTAAAGTGTGGTGTTTGGTTACTACGGGACCTCTATTTTTAACTTAATTCTCAGAAAAACTCATTTTTGAGCTGAAATTAACAAACGCAGAAGCATTTTTGATTAACGTACTTCTTATAAATATCAATTTAAAGTACTTGCACTGTTCGGAAATATGGTTTTTTAGGCTACTATTCTCGGGAAACATTGCGAAAGCATTTTACTCTATCTTCTTAGTTTTCAAAACGTGTGCCCAAGATTTGATTTCCCGTTTGTTATTGCAGAAATGAGTGCGTTACTACAGTACTCGAAAGTCACCTACGAATGCAGTTGCGGCAAGTGGCGAACTCTCCCGGATCTCTTTTTCTGTAGGCATTGCTTCAAGATTAAGTGAGATTAGTATTCAGTTTTTACTGTCAGAACAGAAAGTTTTAGGTGCGATGACTGCAGCTGCAAGGAGATTGACATGATTTTCTGTCCTCGATGTCTGGAGGTGTCCAGTGCTCCGGAAGCCCGTCTCAAGAAGCATCGCTGCACAAATTGCAATGACTGCCCGAATTGTGGTAGGCTTATTTTTGAACGATGGTGCATATTGAAAGTTGACACGCTTCAGCGAATGTTTTGAGTGCTCGCTCTGAAAATGAAAAGTACTATTTGGTCTGTCAAAATTGCCGTTGGTCAACTCGTGATGCAGACCAAGAAGACCGGGAAAACGTCCGACAGTGGCCAGTGTATGTTGTCATTCCGCGGACTGATTTTATCATTTTTCATTGCAGAAAAGAGAATTCATTGACGACGGAACTGAACGAAGTTACTAATTATATGAAACAACTGGAAATGGTGGAGAACGCTCCCAAAGATCTGAAAAAGGCGAAATCGAGTAGGACGTGGTCAGCCTTGCATTTGAAAGACAAGTACGGAATGCAGCAGATGGTAGAGAAGAGACGGAAAATGATGGCTCCCGAGCTGAAGCCTCTGGATCCTCATGCTCCGATCGAGGCTCCAACTCTGGAGGAAGAGCTGCAGGACCGATCTGATCTTCTTCGAACTCTAGACCAATTCATAATGCAGCCGCTAACGAATGCTTCGGAATCACTTTTTCCAGTCAAAGTCTCTCTGCAAGGACGGACGCTCACACGATGCGACGAATGCGAGAGAACGCTCGTGAAAAGAGACTTCGGAGTTTCCACATACAAATTCAAGATATCTGTGAGTAACTCCAATTTGTTCCCTCCCTATTCCCTTCTCATTTCAGTCATTCGGCCGTGAATTCGTACCCGACATCCGAATGTCCCGCCCAATGGACGAATTAAAAGCCGGAGAAACTTCCCATGTCCTCCTTTCCCTCACCAATTTGTCGCTTTCCCCGCTGACAATGACCATTACCCCACAATCAGGAGAAGGGATCATTCAGTGCACAAATGGGCCCATTGAGCTTCTGTTGCCTTCTTCGAAAGACGCGGACGCCTCTGCTGTTCCGGGAGTTCCAGCCGAGCAAAGGTATATCCAACGATTAAAGTCCATTTCTAATAGTTCAATGCTTTCAGTGAAGTGATCGTGTTCCGTCGGCACAACCGAGTCGGCCTTCGATTGGACGTCCTTCCTTCTGAATCCACTGTCAGTACTCCGATTCTGGATCTCGTCATCACTTACAAGCAGGATGGGTCGTTCAGTCTTCTGGCAACCAGCGAAAAGGTTCTGAAACCGGAAGAGTCGGGAATCGATCGCATTCTCACCGCTCACATAAAAGTGGCTCTGATCTGAATAGGTTTCCCTGAATTCGTGTATATCCATTTCTTTTTCATAATTTATCAGCGCTCTATTCAACTTCCGCTTTACCGCTTGCAGCATAAATCGAAATAAACCGACTAGTCATTCAATTATTTATTCAATATCAGAAATCAATGTTTTGGCAAGTGGGAGTATTCTGCTGTCCAGGAACTGGTTCATTGAAAGCAGGCGGCAGGTGCATCACGCGAATTTGGAGCCCTTTTCGGGAGCTTCCTTCGAAAATTAGGTCGAGAATAGGTGGAGTGTGAGTTCCGACGGACATGAGACGTGGAAGACTCTTCAGATGGAAGTAGCCATGCGCACTGCCCAGATGCCGGAACAGCTTCTTTTCCTCGTCGTTGAATGGCATCAGTTGCACGTGCGCGTCGGCCGTCGTCTCCAGAAGGCGCCACGTTGGCTTAGCGACTCTGTACGAGTTGGCGACTAAATAAACGACCATGTAGCTGGCGCGCGCTAGAGATCGAAGACAACAAAGGAACTTTCCGAGAGAGTCGAAGTCTTCCCACATCTCCAGATCGATATTCTGAATGACGACTCGCAGAAGATTTTTTTTCGGACCGCCCCTTCCACTGGTCTTCGTATGCGCTTCTTCCTCCCTCACAATATCACAGAGTCGTTTGTACAGTCCGTTCAATGAGATCTTTTCTTCCTTGTACACCTCTACATTCGGACTTTCCACGAACTTTGCGAAATTGTACGCATTCTCGTCACTTGCTGGTCCTAGCGACGAAGAAACTTTCTTCGTATTCTCGTATCTCCACGCGATTTTCATTCCGCTTTCTGTCGTCGGATCGTTCTTCTGCTCCGCGACAGTTTCTCTAAGATTTAAAACGGTTCGAACTTTTCGTCAGGCTGATGTCACGTACCCTTCATGTTTTCTCACTGGAATCTTCTTCAGAATGGTTTCTTCCGGGTCGTTCGCAGGATCGGCAATGAAGCAGCGATGTCCGTGATGGATGCCATCCGCAAGGAATGAGCGAGTCAGATAAGAAGCATAACAGCGTGTCCGGTATTCATCTGAAGATACTGAATCGTAAGAAGACGCGAAAAAGACGGACGTACCGATGAGAACAATACTCGAATTGATGAGAGCGCCGCCGATAAGAGTATCAAACGACTGACAGCCACTGGACGTTTCCAGAAGACGTCTTTTCGTAGAACAACCCGCGATTTGCACATTATCACCAATATTCATCATCCTGAAACATTCAAACTCAAACACCCATCTTCAAAGAATGAAGAGATAGAATAGGCCTAGGACCTATGAACTGCGCAAGCAGAAAATGAAAATAAGACATTTTATTTGTGATCTACGAATCTATCTATTTATATGATCACCCGCAATTCGAACAAATAAAAACAGAATCAATTGACAATTGCAATCTTTTTCCGGGCGTCGCCGCTCAACTGCAATTCCTTTCGCAGTGCTTCACGGGCGTCCATTTCTTGTCGCCGCCCCATCACAACTTGCGATTTGACAGCTACGAAGGCACCGAATCCGACAAAGATGATTACGAGATAGGCGATCCACGTGTTCCGATGATTCTTGTCTAGACCATGGCGACCGACAAGCTGAAAGAATGAGCTGCGATTGAAAGTGATATAGAAGATGCTGTTCACCTCGGATCTGTACGCCCATTGTATTTTTTGACCTTCGACTTCGATTTCACGGTTCTTGACAGTGTTTTGACGAATTCGCTCCTCGAGCAAATCCATATTTCTTCAAACAACTGCTCAATTACGTTATTTTTTTTGGATAACAGTCTCTTACGTCACATCTCGCTGATCTTTTGTACGGTGAATGTTGGGATTTTTCGGCGGAACAGTGCAAAGACATCTTTGAACTGGAAGACGTCGAAAAACACGGAGCATCCCTGCTTTTGAAGTTTGAATAAATATTCGGGAACAGTAAAGACAAGAGTGAATTACGATGTTCCGAAATAACGGCGCGGCGCGCTGTTTATCGTAAATCATATGAAACTTTTTTCCGGCGTGTTTTTGAAAACGGGTTTGATCAACTTTATGTTCTGAGTGATAATGGGATTTGGCAATAAATAATTTGAACTTTTTTGTCAAAAATGATTTTAAATTCTCTTTCTGTCGTCTTTTCTCGTAGAATATCCGTAAAATGTCGCTGCCAGAGGTCTGTTCGGGAGAATATGCGCGTACTCATCCAGCCATTCTCCAAACGAAAACTCGTCCAATCCGATCGTAGCCAAATCCTTTTGCGACCACGTGTCATTCTGCTCAAAAAGAGCTAAAATCATGACATGCATTCCTGAAAGCATTTGAAATAGCGGTTTTTGAAATGAGAAAACGCGCGTATTTACCAACTGGCTTGTCAGTTGAGTCTGGTGGCTGATAAGAGACAGCCGATTTTGTTCTTCTGTGAATTTCAAGCTGTCCGTCAAAAGCGGCGATGTTTGCGACGAGCCAAGTGACCGACTTCGATGTGGCATCTGTAGATGATCGTTTTTGAATTATATGAAAACGTGAAACGAACCGGCGAGTATGATCGTATAGAGCTTCTCGTCCTGAAGTTCTACTCCCGCGGTCATTACTGGCGGATCCGCAAGTCTCTCAAGCACGGAAGCGTCGAATAACTGTCCCATAGAGATTTGTTCATCGTTGAAAGTTGCCTGCAATTTTCGATGTCTTATAAAATTATCCGTCTAAAGAGTCCCACAATCAATTCGTGAGCAGGCGCGACGGGAAGAAGACGAGGCACTACTCGATTCTCGCGGAACGCTGAAAACCGTCTGTCAGCAACACCGCCACTTCAGTTCAACCCACTGTGCTCTGGCTCTCTGTACTCGAGCGTTCTGTTCGGCTTGCAACATAGTTTTATGGAATCGTCACCGAGACTGCCGAGGCAACGATATCCACGTGGACACTGAGAGTCAACGGAACTCCCGCATGGCAGCAGAAGTGTTTCGTAGTATTTGGGGCACGCTGCAATGGGAAGAGTGACTAGGCGGAACCGGAAAGGGCGGTAGATCTCTTTGACACGTGGAGGGCGGTTATGTGTCAAGAGATATCGCACATCCGACGGCCGACTCACTCGGAATGTCGGCATCCCTTTTGTCTTCGCAGCACACGTATTTCTGACTGCGCATGGAGTACTGGCATACTGGATTCCTTCCGGCAGGACAATTCTGAACGTCTTTTTCATTCGTTTTCTCCTTCCTTCTTTGTACTTACGTGATCTTCTGGATGGCATTCAATTGCTCTAGACGGGATTCTGAGTGTCGGCTTACTCATCTGAGCTTGTTGCCAAGGGCGAACACAATCAGAATTAGACCAACCTTTGACAAGATGAGAATCTAAAGTTCTCAGAATTACTCCAACGTTTCTCCGCACCACAGCCAGTCTTACTGTATCTGGCACCAAAACCTGCCGTCGGCACGAGAAGCATGATAAGCACTGTGTTGAGCATGTTGTCGAAACGGACAAATAAGAGCGAAACTCGGAAATCAGTCCGAAATGTAGCATTTCCTACCGATTTTATATGCCGCCGCGCGCCGCGCCCTAAGCAGGAAGCGTTTGTTTATATTTACGTGCCAATCCAGGCAAAGTCAGCCAATCCGCTCGCAAATACGCTGGGCGGCACTCTTGTTGACCAAACTTGGGAAGTGGCTACAGTCGAGGCGTTATCTGACGGTTCCCAAGAAGGCAAAGAAAGGGTGCGAATTGGGATTGCGACCGTAATCCGGTGTAATTGGTCGTGTGCACGAGCTAAAAATCTCCGGAAAACCGAACGATCAAAGGCAGTCGACCAAAGTGGGTGGTAGAGCAAACTCTCTCATCTTAAATGTAACGAGTACATACCGTTTACTGTGTCTGCGTCAGTATTTCATAAATTCGTCTCAAGCTCCCCTTCTAGTCGGTCTAGGGGGACCAGAGGTGACAGGCTTGTCTCGAATTGTCCAACATCCGTTCTCAGTTGAGTGTTCTAGACACCAGGTTTTCACCGTAACACTCAAAGATCTCTTCAAAACTGCCACATCTCCGCCCAGGTCAGGTTTACGCGAATGTATCCAGGTCATTTCACGGAATGAGTTCACACCTGCACATATCCATTACGCCATTCATTCCCCCAAACTCATTGGTCGCAGGTGTGACAAACTTGCGTTCATTGGTACCCAGACCTAGTACTTTGCGCAGGTCATATTCGAATAATCTATTTTCATACCCTCGTTTTACTATGAATATTCAACTGATATAAGTTAGTTTCTCTATCAGTAATCTATACTCGTCCCAAATTACTTAATTTTCTTCATACTTCTGACATTCCTCGTCTCTGCCTCCTCTATTTCTGCGCTCATAGAGGAGGCGGGGCCAGAAAACCACTCGCCCATCGGCTGTCCGAATGGGCCCATTGGTTTGCGCAATGATCTCGGCGCAGTGGTTGGCCGTATTCCATTATTGATGGAACGTTGATACCTTACTAATTTTTTCAAGCTATTCTGATAGTAGCCTTATGATCATCAACTCCATTATCTTGTGTTATCTTATTTTGAAGCTATATATTTTCTGTTTTTGAACTAAAACCTGTTTCTCTCAACTTCTAGATCGTTTCCGGTGAGCATTTCACTCATTTTGCTGAAAATTCGAAAATAAAGTTGAACAACGTTCGCAGTTTTTCTTCTCTGTGTTCATTGTATATCAGCAGTGTTTGATAGGTCAAACCGATGGTGAACTCGTCTCGCATTTCACCCTACTACCATCTCATACCAATTAGACGTCTATCTATGACACCCTCTCTGCCCTCGTCATGACTTCTTACCCAATTAGTGTCGCTCTTCCACAATTACCGTGTCGTTTTCAGTCATGGACCAGACTTACGCTGAAATAGAGAACACGTACGCAGAGATTGCGACCACCTCAGCGATCAGCACGACTCCGAGAAGACGGGATGAGTCCCAGAAGCACCGTCATTTGAGAAGGGACTTCGGCAGCAGACTTCCGATCGAATATCGGTGAGTCGTGGCCTACCGAACTGCCTATCTCATCGTATCATTTTGCAGATATCCGAAAAGAAACAGTATGACGTCATCTTCAGCAACGAAGAAATGGAGTCTGGCGAGCAAGAGCTCCTCCTCCGGATACTCCTCCTCCAGCAGCGTCTCTTCAATCACAACAATCATTAATGGCGCCAAACCGTACCGTCCGAAACGGGAAGAATCCAGCGCAGAGGAAGCGGAAGGAACAAGTATGATGAATAAAGTGATCGGAGAAGACAGTGGTGGCGAAGAAGAGTCAGAAGAAACGGAAAGAACTCCAAAGTCGAGAGCGTGCTGCATCGAGTGTCGTGAAAAGGAAATCCGAGATGAATTTGAGCTCGAATCTCATCAATACGCGAATCTGAAATCGATTCGGAGACCTCAGGATCCATACGGTACCATTTTCAAAATAATAAATTTGCATAGTTATAAATTTTCAGTCTTTCTAATGGTTTCGATGCTGACGAGCCTGCAGAAGGAGGAAGGCGGACGGAGAGTGGCCAAAGTTCAGCAAAGACTCGAAAAAGTGCTGCGACTGAAGCCGAGAGATCCGTTCAACGTCGAACATAAGCCGACTTTCGATCGACAAGTCGCTTCATTCAGTTAGTCTCAGTTTTTACCATTTCCTTCACAATCGCAATCTCAGGTTCGGAAGTAACGATTCGCCTTCGAGCAGTCAGCGACGTAGCGCCGGACACTTATCGAGATGTGTCGGCCAAGTTTTGTGAGGCCCTTCACCACGGATCACCGAACACGAAAGGCCTGAAAAGTATCTTGAAGGGCATGAAGAATCTACTCAACTTTTGATTGTCAATTTAGTGATAATAAGTAGCTTCTCGTTAACATAATGGATTTAATTGGCCTATAATAAGTTTCCCTAATATTTAATTTCAGTTGTTGTCTTTACGGTGCTCCCACCGTCTATCTAATCGGGTCAACGTGTCAAATACGCCTGTTTCAATCTTCTCACGGTTTGTTTGTTTTCTTCCCACTTTCAACCGATCATTTCTTTTTAGCAATAAAGTCGCTTCTTGATTGTTTACGTTGTGAGGATTACTCGCTGTTGTTTATGTCGTTCAACCACATACTTTTTTCTCACACTATTAATAACTGCGCTACGGTCGCGCTCAATTTGACTGATTCATTTGCGCGCGAATTCGAATTATCCCGCTCTTCCATCAGACAATCACACTTTCGAAAAATTGACGCCTGTCACTCCCTAAATATCACTATTTCGTTCCATTGTTTATGAATTCTCAGCCAGTTCTCTGCCATCGGAAAAGAAAGTCCTCCAGGTTGCGCAAACCGTCTGAATAGCATGTCTAGAATCTTCCAAGTGAACTAATTAAGTTATTACCGCACATCCGACACGAATCCATCACCGTCTCACTTCATCACATGTATTTGTGGGGCGAAAGTTTCGGTAATTATCGAATTTGTTTTGTGGTTCTCGTCCCCTCTAACTTTTCCATTTCAATCCGTTTCTCCTTTTAATTTTCCTTTCGAATCTTTCTTGCAACGCTCAATTAAAGGAACGGAGGAGGAAGAGCGCAAAACTCCGTCTGACCCGTCTACTTATCGGTGCGCACGCCAATTTGTTTCCTCTACTGACGCAACATACAATAACAATTACTGCGTCCGACGACAATCCGCTCCGTCATCCCTTGCCCGGTATTATTGTTATTCCTTTATTCCGATGAACTTTCGCCCTAATTCGAAAAAACACAGAAGCGGAATTCGCTCTCGAACGAGATCGTAATCAGGTCGACAAAAGGAAAGCGAACACCTGATTGTCGGTGTGCACGCCATCCTCTCCGATCCCACATACCGGCCCAATAATGGCGAAGAGCGACGGCACTCGTTCGCCGTCACCTTTCCTTCTCCTTCAGATGGCCTTGATCGTAATGACGGACGGTCGGAGGATGGTGGGCCGCCAGGGTCTCACCGCCGTGTCGAATTTTCGTCTTTCTTTCTTCCTTTCGGATTATTGGTTTATCTACCTAGTTAGCGCGAGGTTACCTTCCTAATTAACTCCGTATCGATTAATTTCGAAATTCTATCCAACAAAACTTTTCTTTTCTATGATTCAGTGCACTGACTGCAGTGTATAAAGAAAAATTGAATTCTACAGAATTTAAGCTTGTTTATTCCTGCATCTCTAACGTTATGACTAGTTGTTGTCGCCAACCCATTTTCTGATATTTCTTCTGGAACTCTTTTTGTGAATAGCTTTTGATTCTCTCGAGTTCTTCTTTCACAAATGTTCAAGTGAATTTCCGCAGAAAGACGTCTCTCAGTACAACAACTTCATCGTCCTCTTCCCGTCCTTTTGCTCATTTCCCAAATTGACAAGACGCTCTCGTCGTATACGAAATCCGTCCTCTTCAGGGCTTCACCTCGAAACACATTATCGGCCCATCAAATTTTCTTTTCGTTCTAGTCAGACCTTTTTCTTCCGTTCTCGCCGTAAATAGTGATCGAAACGACGACGAACTTTCTTTCCGTTAGAAGCGTTCTACAAGGCCGATTCGAGGTCAAAATCCATTAGCGATAGGATTTATAGTTATTGCGAAAATGGGGCAGGTGAGAACGGGTGCCTGCATTTTTGAAAGCGATCCGGCGGGATTTAGTGCTGCGGACAGTGCGGTGCCGTCCGTCTGTCGGGGGTTCTCCTCTTCTGCCGCGTGTATCGCACACAACAACGACAGGTAACCTGTCTGTTGTCCCTCCGTCCACCGGTCATCCGCTACCTCAGCGTCTGTCCGCGTCCATTTACCAATGTTGTTAGCCTCTTCGTCCACCCACTGTCATATATGGTTTTGACCATATTTGCTCTCCAGCCGGCTCTTCGCGCACACTCTTCTGTACCACTTTCTGCGTCTCCACGGTCAGACGTATCCGCGCGTATCTCTCGGTATCCCGCTACCTGCGGGAGGAGCACCGGAGAGTATCTAGTTGAGCTTCCCGTCCTCAGAGAGTCCCCTTCCCTCTCAGATATTATGGTTTTCGCGCGTTCTCTACTAGTTCCTTCTTTTAATCTTCGTTCCTCTCATCCCTTCCTATTCCTGCGTTCTTCTGTCTGGTCACTCGTCACGGCGCTTGTTCGAAACCTCATCCAATTTGCTAACCCATTCAAAAAAGAAGCAAAGAATCCCTCGTGTTCTGTTCCCATTTCGGACGTTCATCCACTCCCACCTTAGCTTTTGAAGTCTCGCCGCTTCAATTGGCATGTCTACAGTTGCTTAGACTTTAGACTGTCTTCGTCTTCTGTTTCCCCTCGACGAGGATTAGTCTCGATAGATACTTTCTACCAATTCATAATAGTGAAAAGAGAATGAAAGTCATGAACGAGAAGCATCGCGTCCATCTTGTTGGCTAATCCTCGCTCCGAAAAGTTTCTTCGAATCTCCGTCGCTTCATCAGATTCAGTAGTTGGTAACTAGCCGCGCCGGGCGCCCGCTAGTTTTTCTTATGTAGATAATGATCTGGCTATCCCGCGACCCGCGGTGACTTACTTTTCCGAGAAGACGTCCGCTTCCCCTCGTCTTTTGCTTTAGCTTCACCCCCGCATTCAATCGCCATATTTATGCGAAGAAATGCCAAAAATCTTCGTGCCTGGGTTATTCAAATTTTTCATCGAGCAAGCAAGCACAGCTGCGAGCGGGAAACGACGTACTTTTGTCAAAGAAATAGTAGGAACGACGGAGGGAAAAACGGAGAGACGAGAATAATGAACGGCCAGTGTTCTCCTCGTTTCAACCTTGTCTTTCTCCCACTCTCCCCTCTTCTTCACTCAATGTTTTTCCATTATTATTCTTTGTAAAGTGTACAATTTTTTATAATGTGCCCATTCACATCCTTGTTCTTATACATATAGTTCTAAAATTGTCTTGCTCAAAAACGAGTGAACTCCTTGAGAGGCGTGTGAAGTGTCCGATGATTGTCGCCGTCTTCGTCCGCTCGTCATCGCCCTCAGCTTTTCCACCAATTCCCTTGATGATCGTTTGCTGCGTTATGTCCCAGTACTTTCATATTTTGTGCCCTTTTCTACGATTTTCGTACTTGACATTCGGCCCGAATGTTGCCATGACGAGCTATTAGTTGTCCGGCTTCAACCAACCTTTGAAAAGGGCATTCTAAACAACCAGCAACATTACGCAAATGCGGAAAGAAAGAGCAACGCAATTTCCATTACCGCACACTCTTTGATCTGTACCGTCTTTCCGCCCCCCCTACTTGATCCCGCTTTGATTCGACGCGGCACTTGACTGAGGTCAATTCGCCTTCTCCGTGGCATTCCGACACCTGAGATGGGAATGAACGTTCGGGAGTGCCATTCATTCTCATTCGCGCATATTAGTCACTATGTTATTGACTCATTGACAGTTCAGTTCCGTAGCATGCTGCATGCTTTAGTAAATTGTTTTCGTTTCCACGTCCTAACGTACGAATTCATTTCATTAATTTTCTTCGATCGATTACCGTCAACCCATCGGTTCTGGGTCATCGGTTCCTTCTTCCTGCTTCTCTCTTTGCTACTTTTCATACACCTGTTTCTGGACGTCTAATGACTCATCCCTAAGATATTGTGTAAGATTGAACCTTGTGTTTATCCGGTTGTGCAACCAGACAGCAGACCACCCAACCAGTTCGCAGTCCCTCCAAATGCACTCACTCACATATCAGTCTTCTTCTTCTTTTTCTTCGTTTCCTTTTCCTTTGCTTCGACCGCCTCAACCTCCAAATGGTAAACAAAGACGGTGTTATCGGGGCGCCGGTGTGCATTTCAACACTATTGTCTTTCTCTCTCTCTCTCTCTCTTTCTCATTCTTTCCTCTCTCCTCCTCTTTCAAACCTCAGAATCTGACTCTTCTGGAGGTAACCCTCATTAGAGCCCCATTAGAATACATTAATTTCCTGCCCATGATCCGTGCCACTCCACCGTGATGCTGCCACATGGTCTGCCTTCGAAGCGTCTTCTCCAACCGCGTCGCCCCGCCCACTTCCCACTCCTCGTGGGTGTCCGTCCGTCCATCCGTCGGCGCCTTTCCCTCCGTCCGTCTGTGTTGTTAGTCACCTCCTCCTCCTTTCGCTTATCACATGTAGTATCTTGTGTGTACTACTACTACCGGCCATCACTACCACATCATCTTCCGGAGGTCTTTTACATCACAAAAGAATAGGTTACCTCAATAGACTGTCTCGCTTTCTCTGCCTAAATCTCTATTCCTTCTTCCGTATCATTTCACACTTTTTTCCCATTGACCAACGCCTCATATGCAATCTCAAATAGGCACAGAAGGCAGGATATTATACATATATAAGAGGGGGCCGATGGTGTCCAAAAAAGTGACAGCAGAAGTGGAATTGTCGCAAGCCAACTTTTGTGTGTGTTTCTTCTTCTCCACTAGTGCAGAAGTGTGAAAAGGCGCCAATTTGGTCTCTTCTTCGATTTATTCTTGATTATATAGTACTTGGTTCGCCATCCGTCGTCTCCTGGATTCCTGAATTCGTCTGTTCTCCGATCCTCACTAATCCCAACCGCTTTCAGATCACCGTGTCGTCAACCGAAATAAAGAAAGAGGCGATAATCGGTACGCGGCGAGTCACACATGGAGGAACGATGAGCCACGTCTTACTGTTCCTGTTCGCCACTGTGGCCCTGTGCTCCGTGGCGGACACACAACTTGTGCTCGGCAAACCGCCTATCTTCCCAAATGGAGTGGTAACCGAACAGAAAGTAGCCGTGGAAGGTGAGTTCTTTGTTGCAACGATCGAAATTTACGAATCTTTCTTTTCTCTAGGTGAAATAATTCGACTGAAATGCGAAGATGCCGATCTGGCAGAGCAGTACGAATGGCGAATCGGAGACGCTGGAGGCGAGAAGGTTTCCAGCACACGGTTTGCCGAAGTGACTGCTTCACGAGCGAATGACGCCAACAAGTATCGATGCGTGGCGCGGAACACTGTCGGCGCTGCACTTTCGCCGTCGTCTATGGTTAAGTCCAAATGTAAGCGTTTTTTTTTTCATTAATTCCGTCGATTCAATTTCGATTTCCGTCTCTCTCGCTTGTCACAAGTCTGAGTCATTTGACCTGATTCGCCGCTCGATTAGTACTGCTTTCCCTCTCAAAGGGAACGTTGCCCTTTCGCTTGTTTTGATTTCACAAGTACAACTGATTAGTAGCGGATAGCTGACGCATGTTTGCACACTGCATTGTTGCTGCAAAAACCAAGACACAGGGGGCGCCGGAAAATGTCCAAATTTAGAGGTGTCGGGTTTCGAAGTACGAGGAGTGACCGGCAAGTCGGGTCGGCGACGGCTGTATATGTTTCCCAAACACCTCAAATATATATTTGCTCGATCAACACGAATACATATAATAAAGAGCGTATTGGCTGCAAAAAAAGAGGGCGACTAGGAGGGAGAAGCTAAAAGATCGGCGCAGTAATCTACGTGGCTGCGGTTCAAATGGCTAGACTAACAACACAAGATGCTGGGCACATTACGATCCTGTCATCGAGTAATGCGCGCTTCTCATAATTTACGACGTCCGTCCGAAGAACAGATGTGTTCCCCCGCTTTACGAGGCGCCAATAGATCTTCGCCGCTGTCATTATGTTCTCCTTTGTACCGCGCGGCTCCACTTTTGCGAGTATGCTCTACACACCTCCTTGATGATGAGTTCCCCTTCGGCAGTGTGTGTGTGTGTGCTCCAAAAAGTGTTTATGGCGGT
This sequence comes from Caenorhabditis sp. 36 PRJEB53466, assembly GCA_946814055.1. Classification (NCBI taxonomy): domain Eukaryota; kingdom Metazoa; phylum Nematoda; class Chromadorea; order Rhabditida; family Rhabditidae; genus Caenorhabditis; species Caenorhabditis sp. 36 PRJEB53466. Next base: position 4,667,043 of record CAMPFS010000004.1, on the reverse strand, counting down.
TTGAATGGATCGGCGCGCGGCAGTGCGGGAGAGACCGCCGAGCAATTTGTTTTGCGCGCGCGCGCAGTGCGATGGATCGCCCGGCTCACTTTTCCCCCCCATATAATCAGCTTCTCATGTTCGAATTGAGCAAACTGTTGAGAATGCGCAAACGGCCGGTTGGCGGACAGAAGGGAGAAAACGCGCGGCGGAAAGAAACAGGGAGGGTTGCATCGCAGGTGGTCGCCAGAGTAGCTGTTCGAGTGACAATTTACAATCAGAGAGTCCACATGTTGGCACTTTGCAGATCTGGACGACTTCGACGCGAAGGACGAGTCTGTGCAATACGAGGTCACCACGGGGATCGGCAGACACTTTGTGCTCCGAAGGCCTTCTCTCCTCGCTTCTCGGAATCTCGACGTCTCCTATTCTTGGTTCAAAGATGACTCGAATCAGGTAAAGCGTGCTGGTGCTCGGCTGTTTGTTCGAACAGATTGTCGTCAAGTTTTATACAAAAACCTTGCTCAACGAGCACTTGAGAATCTCTGTTTACTCGAAATGTTGTAGGTCACTCCGGACGCCACGCACTTTGTGACCGCCGATGGAGACTTCGTGGTGACGGGGGTGCGAAGAGAGGACTTTGGAACGTACAAACTGCTGGCCAGCAGTGATGATTTGCGAGAAATCGTATCGAAAGAATACACAGTCAAAGATAATGGACTGAGGTCAGTTTGAGAATCTAGACATCACGTTCCAATAAAAATAATCATTTCAGTCCTTCTCTACAAAATTCCCTGTCGATAATCTTCTTTCCGACCGACCGAACCATCGTTGAATCCACACTTCCGCACGACGAAGTCTTCGACTGTGTCACCTCGTTCGGCAGCAAAGACGACGTCAAAATTCGTTGGCATCTCAATAATCAACAAGTCAGTGGATCAGAAGTCGGCATGACAACAAGTTTGAACGGACGACGGCTTATTATCTCGAACCCGTCTGGATTCACCCGCGGAGAGCACAAATTAGAGTGTCGAGTGGAAGCAGCGATGGGAAGAACTTCGGATCAAAAGGCGCTTTATCTGACGTTCGTGAGCCGCCCAGTTCTAAAAGATCTGCCGGAGGAAGTGCTGAGGACAGTCGGAGCTAATGTCAGTCTGAAATGTGCTGTGAAGAGGAAGAGTCCGTCGGATATCAAGTGGTACAAGAACGGACTGCTGGTGAGTAGTAAGAGGATTATGAGAGAATGCCCACTGAGTAGTGACCACTTGAGAATTTTTTTAATGCGCTCTTCGTAGTGGTCTGAATTGCGTAATATTGGAGTAGGTTATACATATGTTAAGAGGGACGGATTAGTAGCGATCAGCAGGGCGTGTGACGTGGCAGCGTGGTGCCAAGTTGTAGTCGAAATAGTATTTGGACTGAGGTTTTTCTTGTTCTCGCCCATCCAATTATCTACTTTTCTCCGCACCATCCTTCATCCATCGTCATCGTTTTCCCACTTTTCGTCGTCTTTGCCGTACTAATTGTGCTGGATTACGTACTCGAAGCCAGTTTCCGGAATTCACGGGACAAGGTCAGACCGAGATTATTGTACGAAGAAATCGATGACGATTTTTGTTGTTTGGTTGGGGAGGAAAAGTTGAATGGAGAAGCAAAAGAGGCAGGGACAAACAAGCACTTGATGAGACCATATGTTATAATTATGCAGGGAAGAAAGAGTGGGCAACACCAGATTGGGGCCCACTACGACTGAATTCAAAATGACCTCTTCAATTGTAAAGTAATGACAGGAAGGGGGGGGGGGGATGACTACCGTAATCAGTTATCAACGTAAACTCAATTTATCGCTATTGCCCCTCGGGGTTTGCAGACTCAAGCCTAATTTCAGGAAATTTTGGCTTGAGTCTGCAAACACTGAGGGGCAATAGCGATAAATAGAGTATATGTGTTCGTTATATCCCGGTAATTACAGATGAACACTCCGCGTGGTAAATTGACCATCGACAGGATCAGGCAAGATGACTTTGGACTGTACCAATGCGAAGCGAGCAACGAAGCGGGCGCCGATCTGAAGAGTATCTGGTTGAAAGAAGGGCAGGCGAACGAGACGGTTCTGTTGGGAATGTCGGAGGATGGACGAAGTTTGGAAGAAGAGATCAGCGCGGAGACACCCCCGCCGCGCAAGTTGAAATTCTTCGACAACTCCAAGAGCCAAGAGCAATTGTTCCCGTTCACGTCGGATATCGACTCCTCCCAACGGCTGACGAAAACTCCGAAGGACGTGACAATCTCCTCCGGGACCGACATGGTCACACTGGAATGCGCAGCAACTGGGAGCCCTCCGCCACGAATTATCTGGCTTCTGAATAGACATGAAATTCAGACGGACAGTGTGAAATACGACGTTAACAGTGAGGGACTCACAATTCACGACGTGCGGAAGTCGGACGAAGGTGAATACACGTGTGAAATCAGTGGAAGTGATATAAAAGCAACGGCCAATTTGCAAGTGAACGGGGATTCGCTGATCGAGTACGGACCCGCCGACCAGAAGAGTCTTATCGGAACGAACGTCGAATTCTCCTGCGAAGTGGCAAAGGAATACACGAGAAGAGCGTCTGTCGAGTGGTATCTAAACGAGGTGCTGCTCCCAGTGAACGGGAACTCCGGGTTGCGAATTTCGAGAAACAGAAAAGGAAGTCTTATTATACGCCAAGTTGGACCAGACAACACGGGAGAATACAAGTGCCGAGTTACTGTAGATGGACGAGAGGAGAGCGCCACAGCCATGTTGCAGATTATTGGTGAGAATTAGCAGACTGAAGACCGATTGATAAACGAATAAATTTCAGAAAAACCAGCGATGCCAGAACGAGTGCGTGCAGAACTTCACAACGAAACTATGCCGGCCAAAGTACGAGTGCGATGGAATGAGGGATTCGACGGAAACGAACCGATTATCAAGCACGCGATTGAGATTCGCACTATGGGGCCGACGGGATTGTGGAGTGATTGGAGCACGGTCATCGACAATATTCCGAAAGAGGAAGGAAAACCGTGTTGCTGGGCGGACATCGAGGATCTTCGACCGTCTTCCACTGCCGAATTCCGTGTCGTCGCCTCGAATAAGCACGGTCCCGGAAAGGCTTCCCTTCCATCGTCTAGTGTCACAATGCCACAACAGCCGCCGTCGGCTGCACCAAGAAACGTGGCCGCATCTGCGAGATCTCCGCACAGTGTGATGGTGCAGTGGCAGCAGCCGAAAGAAGAACAGGACAGCGGAGACGTTCTCGGATACGTGGTACGGTATAGACTCGCCGGATACAGTTCTCTCTCGTGGAATGAAAAGAATCTGACAACCAAAGATGCGCGAAACACACTGGTCGACGAGCTGATCACATGGCGGGAATACGAGGTCCAGGTGGCTGCGTACAACAAAAGAGGGCTCGGAGTGTTCAGTGAGAGCATCGAAGTGACGACTGCCGAAGGAAGTGAGTCTTTTCTCTCTTAATCTCATCAATCTGTCTCATACTTTTTCAGAGCCAACACAAGCTCCAAAAAATGTTCGTGTGAAGGTTTTGAACTCAACCGCGGTCGCCGTCGATTTCACAGCCCCAGAGCAACAGAGAATCCCGGGTGTCAATTTGGGATACAAAGTGCAATTCTGGAAAGGAGAGCCTGATAAGGGAGAGCTTTTCAAACAAGTTGTCCTTGATCCAGATAGAAGACAACTGAGCACTGAGATCGATGAGCTCGAGAAGTTCGGACACTACAATGTTACTGTTTTATGCTTCACAACACCTGGCGACGGTCCGAAGAGTAATATGCTGAAGGTCGTGACTGAAGAAGATACTCCGGAAGCTGTTGATGGTTTGAGCATTGCGGAGGTGATGTACAACGGAGCAGTCATCGCGTGGAACGCACCTCTGAAAGAGAATGGAGTCGTCACAAAGTACACTATCCGCCATTGGGCGGCAAGTTCTCCCGATGTGAAGACTAAGCACGAAGTGGACGGATCGACGAACAATTTCACAATCGACGGACTCCAACCGTCAACGCGCTATGGAGTTGATGTGATGGCGTCGACGAAGAAAGGGGACGGACCAGTCGAAGAGACAAAGTTCGAGAGTGGAGTGCCACCGGAACTGCCAGGAAGGCCGTCGATGCTCTCGATCGGTGACATCAGTGCTACTTCCGTACAGCTGCATTTCACTCCTGGATTCGACGGACACACCGCCATCCGACAATGGATTGTCGAAGGAAAAATGGCCGATTCGAGTGTCTTCTCTCATCTGTTCAACGTCAGTGCTCCGAAGGCTCGCAGTGTGGTCGTCACAGGACTCCGACCGTTTACTCAATATCAGCTGCGGTTGATTGCAGAGAACGTGAAAGGAAGAGGTGCTCCGTCGGAAGCGTCACGTCCATTTGAAACACTCCAAACGAATCCTGAGACGCCGAGCCACAGATTGTTCGCAGAGCCCGTATCCGCCACATCGATTTCCGTCTCTTGGACTCCTCTTCTCGCAACGCATTGGAATGGACAACCAAAAGGATATCTGATTGTGTACAGGGAACTTGACGAAGAGAACTGGGTAAGCGAAAAGAAGTTCAGCTTTCTCTTATGACTGTTTCCTTTCAGAGAGAAGTGAGGACACCTGCCCTGCGATCGAGCGAGCACACAATCACAGATCTCCGTCCGTTCACTACGTACGAAGTGAACGTTTTCTCGGAGAATGGATTCGGAAGAAGTCTGCCGACTGATGCTGTCAAGGCTAGAACCTATGAAAGTGTTCCTTCTGGATCACCAAGAAGCATCATCGCTACCGCTGAAGGCTCGAAAGCAGTCATCATAAAGTGGGATCCAGTGGCCGAGTTGTCGACAAACGGCGACGTCATCGGATATAAAGTACGAGTGGTGCCAGAAAGGGAGTCATTGGTGGCCGATGAGACTCGCGAAGCAGACGTCCCAGGACAGGCGACATTGATGACGAAGATCACGAATCTCCGTCCTTTCACCAGCTACCACGTCTACGTGTCAGCCTATACAATTGTTGGACATGGACCGGAGAACTCGGCACCTGTTACTTTTGAAACGTTGGAAGATGTTCCTGCTCCGCCCGAATCTTTCCAGTGCTCTTTCATAAGTGAACAGGAGATTCGAATGAAATGGCTCCCTCCAGGATCGCCAAACGGAAAAATCACGGTGAGAGAATGTTTCAGATCTGTTGCTTTAATTCAATTTTCTTTGCAGAACTACATTATTTCGTACTGGAAGTCGCACGAACCCCGAACGATGGCCATTGATGCGCCGCTCCTCGGAAATCTGCTCATGTTCGCTGCAATGAGTTTGAATCCGAACACCGAATACACGTTTGCCATAAAAGCGAGAAACAGCAAAGGAGAAAGCGAAGAAGCAGTTGCCGAAGTGATGACGTCATCGTTGCGGCTGCCAGTTAGGAATGCACCGTCGCCTGTCCGAGATCCGCAATCACAACACTTGGCAACGGAAATAGCTATCCGATGGGATGAGTCTCTTCCGAGAAAACTGACCGATGATGCCGAAAGTCCAGTCCGAGCTGTGCAAGTATCCTATCAGAAGACGAACGAGGACGAGTGGCAGACGTTGGAGAAGAAGTTCGATTATTCGAAACGTCGTGCTGTCATCAAGCATCTGTCTCCCAATTCAATGTTCCGATTCCGTATCCGCTTTATTGGCGACTTCCTCGAGTCGTCGTGGTCTCCAGAATCCGAATGGATGCGAACTCTTCCGGCTGCTCCACTGGCGCAACCAATTGCTCTGAAAGCAACTCCGTACGAAAAGAACAGCGTTCTTCTAGAATGGACTGTTCCTCATAAATCAACGTGGAACAGTGACGTCATCGGATACCGTATCCATTACCGCGAATATCCATCCAATGAAACCTGGCAAATGGAGGAGATTGCGATCAGTGCAGACCATGGAGACACCGAAGAGAAGGTGCTAGCCAAGCTTGACAGTTTCCGCCATTACATTCTACGTATGCGGCTTTTCAATTCCGAAGGAGAAGGTCCGTTTTCTGCTCCAGTCTTTGCCTACGTGGGCTATTCGATTCCGAAGCGAAACGTGACTAACATCATGACCGAACCTCTGTCGTCCTCTTCGATCAGAGCCAAGTGGGATGCGTGGCAGAAAGAAGACAGCGAAACGATCACATCCTTCAAGGTTCGTTATGTGCCGGTCGCTTCAGTTCTCTCGGCCGTCAGCAGCGAGGAAGAAGTGATGATCGTGGATACGAACGAGTGTATTCTCAACGATCTCCGCAAGTTCACCGAGTACCAGATCTCCATTTCCCCGTACAATCGTGCTGGCGAAGGAAAGATGTCTCAAGTTCGGCAGAAGACGCTTGAAGACAAGCCAGGACCAGTCGGAGTGCTCCGATTCAGTGATGTTCTCATGGATTCGGCCAAAGTGTCGTGGGATGAACCGGCACAACCTAATGGAATCGTGACTGGATACATTGTAAATTACAAAGGATACCGTATGCAGGAAGAGTTCAAGAACGAAGATCAGCAGCGGACTAGCCGGAACTACTTTGATGCTCACGGACTGGCCGAAGGAGTTACCTACTACTTCAGTATCTGGGCGGAAACCGCCGCTGGAAAGGGAGAGCCGAGGTCAGCTAATGTGACAATTGGCCCGAGCAGAGACGGACCAGCGCCTCCGACGAAACCACAAATCACTTCTGGACAAAGTTCGGTTACGTTGACGTGGAACGATGTGGCAAATTCGGATGAAATTGTCGGACATCTCATTCAAGCGAAGAGAGTGGCAGTGGCAGAGGAAACTGAGAACGGATACGTATCCCAACGGCCCCGAAGAGAAGAGATCAAAGGAGTGAAGAGTGATGCTCAGACCGCCGCGGCATCTTCCTCGAGTCGGCCGACACATCCGATAGGAGAGTGGATCACATTGCGGCCGACAGACGGAAGAAGCGAGAAGGAGCATGTCTCGTACAGGGAACTACAGCCATCTAGCTTCTACGTCTTCAGAGTATTCACCAGGAATGTCAAAGGTATCATTCTAACTCTTTCAGATTCATGGCCAACCATTTATTGCAGGTGTTGGACTGGCTAGCCCTGAAACGGAGCAGCTGTTCGTTCCCGAGTCGATTCCTGATGATCCGTTCTACACGACATGGTGGTTCATGGCTCTCGTTGCAATGGGTGCATTCGTTCTCATCGTCATCATCGTTGCCATCCTCTGTGTCACCGGAAGTTCTGCCAAGTACCGACGGGAGAAGCGGTCCCGGTCGATCGACAGTCTCCAACTGGCCGACGGGAACTTCGCATCATTTCAACTGAAGGGAACTTCAGCCGCGAACATGACACGTAGTCGGGAGCTTCCCACCCGTCCGGGTACCACACAGTCCTGGCTTTCTGATCATTCCCGCGAACCACCAACCTACGGAAGTGTGCTTGGCGACGGACGCAACAGTGCTGGAGTGATGAACATGTACGGACTCGCGACAGATGTAATTCCGCCCCTTCCGAACTCTGGCCCACCTCATTCAAGCGTCGAGGCAATGCAGAAATTGAGTGCTCTCGTGGGAAGGGACATTCGAAGTCAGAACACTGCCTATGTCACTTCATCCGTCAGAGGATCTGATGGCGAACGAAATGAGTACATGCCGACGAGATCCGATCTGTATGGAACAAGATCGGAATACGGACGAGTTGAGTACGTTGGACACATTCCGTCTTCATCTGCCGGATCACAGCAACAGAATCCGGAGAGCCCTCAACAAGCACCAGAAGCGTACGATTCGTTCGACGAAGAAGAAGACGTGGAAAGTGTCGATGATACCGTGATCCGAGGCGATCGGACCGACGGACCAGAGGACATTGCGAGGCATTACGGTTCGACTGACCAGTACAGAGATACGTGGCGAAAAGTCAGAGATACTGATATGGTCAGAGGTTAGTTTCCCCAGTTTCTCCGCTCTTTTCGTAATGACTGCATTTCAGCGCCGATTCTGACTGGTCAGCCGAGCAGTGCCGCTGGTCGATCTTCGACAACGGAAAGCACGAGCGAGGGTCCGTGGGCGAACATTCCGGCCACTCCGAGTCTCACCACGGGATTCTCCAGCTTCGTCTAGTCGTTTTTCTCAGCAAAATTACTCTTGTTCCTTCTAGTTGTAATTAGTTTCGTGTCCTCCTTTCCTTTCTGTCTCAATGTCCTCGTTTCATTTCTTGCCTTTTCCCTTTTCAATTTTCAATTTGTACCATTCTCTCACTTCCCGAATACCGGTGTCTCGATGTGAATATCGAACTTGTCCACCCTTCCCATTTTATTCTTTCTGGCCTTTTCACAACGGGTTTTGTGATGAGTTTTCATTGTTGTCACTTAGTATCTCGTGTATTTTTTTCACCTGACATTTTTCAAATTTTGACAGCAAAATGCAGATAAAGTTATTATTTTAATTCAGCGTTTTGAAGGCTTGATATTATTCTTTATATACAGACATTGAGGGAAAATATTGGAGATCGAGAATAACTGAATCATGGAGAAGAACGCTTGATCGTCTTTTTGACGTCCACCTGGTATCCCGGCTCCAAGACGGGCGGAGCACAGTGATCGCACGAAGCAGGTGCTCCCGGGGCTCCCGGAGCACCCGAACGGCCCTGCAGCCCTGGACGACCCGGCACTCCCGGTCTGAAATCATGCTTACGGTTTCATCTGCCTGTCTATTGTTTCCCTTACGCTCCGGGATTTCCTTGCTGTCCGGGCGGCCCTTTCGGTCCCGGATTTCCCTCAGTTCCTCTCGATCCGACGCCTCCCTGTGCTCCCTTCACTCCCGGAAGTCCCGGTGGTCCAGTAATCTCCTCGTCGTCGTACTGGCCGTGATCTCCCACTTTTCCTGCCAATCCAGGCGATCCTGGTGGTCCCGGCGGTCCTGGAAGACCCGGTGTTCCGTCCTCTCCGTCCACTGTCTCTCCGTCCAATCCGGGCGGTCCTTGCTCTCCAGGCATTCCTTTCGGTCCAGGCGGTCCTGGATATCCTGGCTGGGCTGGGGCACACACTTGGCATGGTTCCCTGTCGACGTCTGCGATTCCGTCCCTTCCTTGCTTTCCGTTCGATCCCGGCTGCCCGTCAGTTCCGTCTCTTCCAGCCTCTCCAGGGTATCCTGGCGGGCCGGGAGGACCGTACCGAATGACGCATCCGCCGCCGCCGCTGAATCCAGATTGGTTTTCTCGAAGAACGGCTCCTGTTTGAGCTAGAATTGAATGATTAGTGAGTCAAAGAAAGAAAGAGAGAACGGACGTCCAACAAAGGTGGGCCGAGTGGCATATCCTTGTGAAGCCTGGCAGCCAGCTCCACCTCCGAAATAGTCCTGCTGCAGGGAGTAGAGGGTCGGCCGTCTTGCGCGGATCGCTTCTATCACCTGAAATACCACACGTTCGTCTCGCGTCGTCACGAGTCTCAGACCTCCGGATAAAAGTAATATTGTCCGTTCGCAGACGGATTTCCAACTGAGTTATACGAGGAAGATGACGCGTATCCACCTCCTCGTTTCGATCTTTGAGAAGTAGAAGAAGAAGAAGAAGACGTTTGATTGTTCGCTTGAATCAGCTGTATTCCGATTTCATCGAGAGCCTTGTACATTTTGAATGCGTCGGCGGTGCACCGTCCCAGCTGCTCATCCACGGATGTCTACAGAATGGGGAACGGAGATCGGAGAACGGAAGGAGGACTTACGACTGCTTGGAGGGTGGAAGAAATGAGAAGAGGGAGAGCAAAGACGGAAAGAACGGCGGTGAAAACGGCGACGGAAGAGGAGAAGACGGCCAATTGCCGCATACGACGGGCCAGTCGCTCCAGCTCTTGCTCGTTCCCCTTCATGTCTCTGAAGTTAACGAAAGGATTAAGAGTATTACAAGGGGATTGTGGTTTCAGAAGGATCGATTCGCTTCTGAAAGGCGACAGAAATTGCAAAAACAGAAGCCTAACCGAATGCGTAGGCGCATCGCTTATCAGTCAAAGTGTAAAAGTGACGGCGGCGGCTTGACGAATGACGATTCGATGAGATGCAGCCGCAGCAGTTTACAGTGTCCTTCGGCCCATTTGGGTGGGAAGCATGCATCCCGTTTTGTGTGAAAACCTCAACCGTTTCGATCTCCGATCCCCTTTTCACCGGGCATTCCATTGTCAGCTGGTCGTTGAGCCGAAAAAAAAGAGGAAGCACTCTCATATCGAATGTTTCAGCAATGAAGACTCCTCTCATTCCGAATTCATAGCATGCTACTGTAGAAAGAAGTGGTAGTGGGGGTTGGCAAAAATGCATGGAAATGGGGATGGGCGGAGGAGCCGGAAGGGAAGAGCTCCGCGAGTCGGTCAGTTGCGAGCCGAGCATGGAAGTCGACGCCGACCTCCGACCGATTCTGGGTCCCCAGCTCGTACGGCTGGACCCGATGCGCATCAAGCAATTGCAGTGAGTTCGTATGTCGTGTCAACCCGCTAACCCGTTATCATATCACCACAAATCACGCACAGTCGTAGTCAACTTTAAGCCCTTTGATTTTTGTCGCGACAACCTGTTCCACACTCACTTCTTTTCAATCAATCCCACTTTGTACCAGTGTACCACCGGAACAGTCGAAAAACAAGAATTCAGAGATCCCGTCGTGTACGAGGCCATCGACAACTTGGCCAAACTGTCCGCCCACTGCCTCCAGTTGCGCACTCCTCTCACCACTTGCGAGAAGCTCATCAACTCCGATTCTACTTTTTATCTTTCCTGGAAATACGATGAGTCCGTTCCTCCGTCCCGTTCCATTTCCATTCTTCTTCGTGTTCAGGGAAGAGAAGGTCTCCAAACTGCTCGGATTCGCCAAAGTCGGACGCAAGAAGCTGTTCCTCTACGATTCGCAAATGCAAACTTACGAAGGAGAGGTCGGGCTTCCATTCGGCTTCTCCCCTCCCATTTCAGCTCCTTTCAGATTCTGTGTCTTCTCGACTTTTACGTGCACTTCTCTGCGCAACGTCAGGGAGTCGGAAAGCATATTCTAGACTACATGTTCGCGCAGGAACACGCGGAGCCATACCAACTGGCACTCGACAATCCGTCCGTCACTCTGCTCGGCTTCATGTCCCAGAAGTACGGACTCACTAAACCCGTCTGGCAGAACACCAACTTCGTCGTTTTCGACGAGCTCTTCCAATCGTTGGCGGCCGAGAACGGATTCGGTATTTCCTTTTCGCGCGCGCCCAGAAACATCAGGTTCTTTCAGAGAAACAGCCTCCAGAGGGCTGGCGCCGTCCCCAGACCCCCCGTCGCCTTGGAACCGGAATGACCGATACCCGTTGGCTTCAGCACGCCGTCAGTGGACATCAGAGCAAGGGAAACGCCATGTCGTCTCCCGTCGACGCTGATATGACTTCGCAAGGAGCTCTCAGCAACAGAGCTAATCAGGCAAAACAAAGAAAGGCTCACATTCTGTCGAGCAAGCCACTCTGGTGACCCTTTCAATTGCTCTACAATGTCCGCCTAATTTGCTTCTATTCTTTTTTCTGCATTCTCTGCCATTCCAGCTTTACCACGCGCGTGCTTGTCCACTATATTTCCTTTTCCGAAATTTATTACTTTTTTTTCGATAAATAAAATAAACATCCACCACATTCTCATTTAGTACAATTTTTGATCAGAAAAATATTATTCATCAACACCCTCAAATAATTTAAACGGTTTTTAATATGGTGGGCCAGCCATCGAATAATCTCCGACTAGTTCACCGTGGTGGTTTCGAAGAGTTCACCGTGGTGGTTTCGAAGAGTGACCATAAGACGGCCATGTATCACATAAATTAGGACGAAGCCCGGGCCGATTGAAGTTGGGGTACAGAGGAAACAGACGGGTACCAATAACACAAGGACAAGCGAAGCTCCCAGTGCCATTAATCAAATTCTATTTAACAAAAAGAGTATTTTAAAACGGCTGCGTGGATTGTGGGGATTGCGGTTGGAATTTTTTTAATGGGGAAGGATTTACACATTTTGGGGAAGGAGAATTTGGACAAAGGGAGGGAAAAATTAGGTCTTGGAGAGTTGGTTGGAGAGCCAGTCGAGTCCTTCGTAAAGTCCGTGTCCTTGGGTAGCGCAGGTGGCCTGGATGTACCACTGAAAAAATGATTATTTTTTTCAAAAATTAGTTTCCACTTGATTGAAACCGCCACTCTCCTATTTAACTATCTTCAATTTGATCTATTCCCAATTCTCTGTCTCTATTCTTTACGTTTCGATCCGTTGGTTAGATAAACGGAACGAGATAAACAATTCCCGCGTCCCACTCACCTGTCTTGAACGAAGATTGTGAAGTCCAAGCTTATCGGTCAGTTCGGCGGCAGTCATAGCATTAGGAAGATCTTGTTTGTTGGCGAAAACGAGAAGAGTAGCGTCGCGAAGCTCATCCTCGTTAAGCATCTTGTGCAGTTCTTCGCGAGATTCTTCTATACGTTCCTTGTCGTTAGAATCAACCTGAGATTTGTTTTTTTACATTCTGTGGAACAGTTAATAACTTACGACAAAGATGAGCCCTTGGGTGTTCTGGAAGTAATGCCTCCACAATGGACGAATCTTGTCCTGACCTCCGACATCCCAGACGGTGAACGAGATGTTCTTGTATTCGACAGTTTCGACATTGAATCCTAAATAGTTCATGTTTGCCTAATTCAACAACGTTCAATCAAACCGATGTTTCAATAGTGAGTGTAAATTATTTTCATCCGTCACAACACAAAAAAGTACTCACCGATAGTTGGGATTGTGGTGACGATCTCTCCAAGCTTGAGCTTATAAAGTATGGTCGTTTTTCCGGCAGCGTCAAGTCCGACCATGAGGATACGAACCTGAATCATTCGAATATTACATAGGAACCATCTGAAAAAAGGCTTACCTGCTTCTTGCCGAAAAGGCGATTGAAGAGCGAGGAAATAGTTAAACCCATACTGGAGCTGATTCAACACCTGAAATTTAACGTTTACAAGTGAAGGCGCTGTGTAGATTTCAATTTATTAAACGGGGATGAAATAGTTTCGCAAAATCTAGAAAACACGAGCACATGTGACAGCCCTGCTCCATGAAATACACTCATTCTCTCTCAATTTTATAGCGTTTAGAGCCAAAATGGCATCATTATGCAGTCCATTTCATGAAGAATCTGCTAAACTCACTGAAAACTATCAAAAAACGAGGAAAAACGGTTGGAATCGGCAAAAGCAACGTCTATTTGCTGGATGTCGTCCAGCCAGCAACACACGTGTAATTTCGATTAGTCGTTCGTGGCGAGACCCGCCGCTCCGCAAACACAGCCTCCCTTTAAACAAGCCTCCATTTTCGGCGATGACGGCGCTCGATACGCACGTTTTCTCGTCATGAAAAAGCTTGTTCCGCGTATTTTCGAGAGGAGAACAATCTGGAGATACCCATTTGCCCAAAAACAACTAAACTTCAATAAAAAATGCATTTATAGAGGTCAAAAATTGATTGAGACAAGATGAACATTTCTAAAGCCAATCGGCCATTCGTTCGACAAGATGTTTCAGCTGCATGGCATCCTGGATGCTTCCTCGGACCTTGAGAGATCCGTTCATGTATGCAGTGACGGGCGACACCGCCTTGGTGACTATCTTCACGAATACATCGTACGACGATTCGAACACGACGTCCGGGTTCAGAGCGGTTCCTTTGTAGGCACTTCCTGCTCCATGCTTCAAATCAATGCATAGTGGTTCGACGTCTTTGCAGTTTATTTGGAAAACGCGGCCGATGAGACGAACAAGGTGTTCATCAATCGCGAGGTTCGCCACGGTAATCAAATGATCGACGTCAACTGAGGGAGAACTCGAGCAAGACGGTGTCGAAGTGGAGGGTCCATCTGACAGGTCCACCAGCGTTTCGTTCTCTTTCTTCGCCTTCTCTTCTGACGCACACTCCTTCGCAAAGTCTTCGAATGCAGGTCCAATTACTTGCCACAACTGTTGTCCAGCATCCGATTTCGCGACCGTATTCAGTGCAGACAAACCCATGTTCTCCCCTTCCTTCACTATTTTCACTTCCGATATTTCCACATCTTTTATCTCGACTCCGAACTGGCAAGTGAATGCTCCGAGTTCGTCTTTGAAGTCCGCCGCCATAATTCTCCGATCCTGCGAGTTGGTCACGTCGCATAGACGCTTCTTGCTGATGTATCGGTAGAGCATCGTGTTCGCCAGTGTCCGCACCGACGAATTTCTGTCCTGGACTCCACAAACCGCAGCGATCGGATCCCGAATCTGGAGGAACACGGTCGCTCCCAGTTCGACAAGGCCTCGGTCCGTTGTGATAACCTGTAATGCATTTTTCATTCTTCTTCTTCCTCTTCTAGATTCTTGCCTGGAGGGGCGGCACATTGAATGCTGTGATGGAAGTGGTCACTTTATGAGTGGTATCGATGCACGGGACCACGAGAGCAATGCCCGGACCTCTCGTCTTCTGAGCCCGTCCGAGCCGCAGAACCACCAACTTCTCGCTGGTGGAGACGAACTGAAACGATTGAATTGGATGACGAAACAGTGATTCGGTTCTCTAATCTCGATCTTATTCGTAGAACAGAACCGGTCTTCAATTAAGTTACCTTCAGCGCGAAAAGAAGAGATAATGGCATCGTCATCAGGACGAACAGCATTGAGAGACCGTAAATCATCAGTTCGACTGTGTTCAGAGGCTTCAACTACAACAGAAGTCTGAGATGTTCGAGACGGAAGAGCTGTTCACTCACGTTTTCTTCCGAATCCGTTCCGTAATCTCTTGTGTATGTGAAGTTGCCGTATCTACTCCCAAGAACCAGTCCGTGTCTGAGAAGAGTTTGTGAATACACTCGAAAAGAAAAAACAGAGAAAACTACCGTTTGGGACCAACGTAACCCATTTTATCAAGGTCATTATATGGCGCGTAGGTGAATGCAGAGTCGAACGAACCCTCCGGCATTCCGTATTCCATAACGCTCTGGCTCGGATCTCCGAAATCGATTCCAGAATATCCTTCGAGATTTGCCATCTTAAAAGCTCCCGCCTCTTCTTCTTCTCCGAGCGCCTCCGGATCGTTCTGCGCCAGCGCCGAATATTTGTATGAACAGAACGGCATAATAGTTGAGAGGAGGAAAGAGGAAGACAGAGTCGACGTGCTTTTGCTCTTTCTCTTGCTCCGGAGCAGATGTCTGCGTGCGCCTGCGTCTCTCGCTCTAAAGCACATCGATCCCCTCCGCACAAATGCATTTATTCGTGCATTTGAGAAGGGGAGAAGAAGTTGGCAGCAGGAATCGTCCCAAAAGACTCATCCCGTTATTATGTTTCTTCTTGTCACACTGACTTGAAAAGCAAATTGAGGGGTTGAAGGTTGAAGACGTCTTCCAGAAAAAGGTTCGGATAGAAATCTTTATTAGGGAAAAGAATATGTTCAGTATTATCAGGAATAGTTATGGGCATGTATCGATAGAATTCTTTTTCGGTGGGTATGTACAGAAACAGTCTGTCACATTGTCAGCTCGGTCCGTTTAGTGATGATGTCTTGGTGGTCCGTGTGGGCGGCTCTTCCAGAGATCGAAAAGCTCGTCCTTGACGTCCTCGTCGAGGCTCTCAAGGATTTCGAACTTCTGCTTTCCGAGGGCATCGAGCTTCTCGTTGGCTTCCTTGGCAGCTGGGGAAAGCTTGGCCTCCTGAAACATTGGGAAATAGTTTGAGAGGGATCTCTGCGGAGGCTTACCTTCTCCTTGTACTCCTGGTCCTCCTTCTCCTTCTTCTCCTTGAACTCCTGGAACTTCTTCAGGTTGTCTCCGGTCAGCACCTCGAGGGCGAGAGCGTCGACCTTCTCTGGCTTCTTGTTGAATGGGATCGATTTGTCCTTGAAGATGGCGTCGAACTTGGCGAGAGTCTCCTTCGGAAGTCCCTTGAGGAACGGAAGTGGTGGTCTCTTGTGGATGCTCTTGCGAGCCTCCTTCGGGAGAGAATCAATGATCTCACGAGTGAGTCCCTGCTCCTCGTAGCACTTGTCTCCCTCCTTGTAGTCCTTCCAGATCTCGGTGATCTTGGCTTGAGCATCAGCTGGAAGGTCCTCAAGGAATGGTGGGAGTCCACATGGTGGTGGTGGCTGAAAAGAAGAGAGAGAGAGAATGAGAAGGGAAAGGACTGGAAGGGACTCTTACTCTTCCTCCACATCTGCCTCCGAAGCACGGTTTGGCTTCAGCGACGACGGCGAGAAGAAGGAAAGCGGCTGCGATTCTAGAAAGCATCGTTGGATTCGATGTCCTTTTCCACGAAACGGTGCCCTTTTATACGAGCGTCTCGCTCGAAACCGAACCCTTCGCCAAACAGTGCTCCCCTCCCGCACACTCTTTCGCCCCGCCTGCCCGATTTTGTGATGCTGATCTCCTGCGGGTTGTTGTTGTTTTTTGAAGGACGACATCCCGCCCATCCGTCCATTTTCGATCTGTTTTCTGAAGAACGCACTTGTGAACGGCGGATATAAGGATCTTTTTGGCGTTTTGGCTTTGAACGGCTAACAATGATGTCATCGGCCGAAGCGACGGATGTGATTCGACGAAGGAAACGAAAGAAACGAAAGAAACGAGAAGAAGAAGAAGAAGAAGAAGAAGAGGGTCACTTTGTAACACTTCAGTTTCACATCAGATAAAAAAAGAGAAGATCTTGACCAACCGAGACGCAAAGTCTCAAAGATTTTACTCGAATGTAGTGTCCGTCATGTGCCGGAAAATAAGCACAAAAGGCAAACATGAACTCTAAATTGAGAATCCTCGTGGATAGTTTACACTTGCAGTATTCACAAAACAGAATAACGAGCATACGGAACAAAGGAAAGTTTTATTGGGAATTTTACGCGATGACAATACTCTTGATTCCCACTGCGCATTTCCAAGTCTCTTCCGAGTAATTTCCAGTTGGCGTCGTCTTTTGTGACCTCATTCCCGCCCATTGAATGCTTGTGTTGGACCGAAGGGGCCAAATCAAAAGATCTGTTCCAAATGAATCCATCATCTTGTTGTTCTTTTCCGTCGGCGTCTCATTCGCACATTGGCCCAAGACGGTAGGTAGGTCGGGTATAAAGACGGTGATTTTTGTGTCTTCGGAATCAGATCAGCAATGCTTCCGAAGGTATTCATCGCAGTTGCACTGCTTGCTACGGTCGCCGTTGAGGCGAAACCAGTCAAGGTCAGTTGGGGTTTCCTCGAGTTTCCCATTCATTTGTGCTCATTTTCAGAGAACCCCTCCGTGCGGAACCCCGCCGTTCTTGGACAGTCTTCCAGCTGACGCCCAGGAAAAGATCAATGATATCTGGAAAGACTACAAGGAGGGAGACAAGTGCTACGAGGAGCAGGGACTGACTCGCGAAGTCATCGACGCCCTCCCGAAGGATGCCAAGAAGAACCTTCACAAGAGACCACCACTTCCGTTCCTCAAGGGACTTCCTAAGGAGACTCTCGCCAAGTTCGACGCTATTTTCAAGAACAAGACCATTCCATGGAGCGAGAAGCCGGAGAAGATTGACGCTTTGGCCACGAAGGAACTGAGCGGAGATAACCTGAAAAAGTTCCAGGAGTTCAAGGAGAAGAAGGAGAAGGAGGACAAGGAGTACAAGGAGAAGGAGTCGAAGCTGTCGGCGGAGGCGAAGTCTGCGCACGAGAAGATCGAGGCTCTGAACAAGCAGAAGTTCGAGATTCTCGGAGATTTGAGCGAGAAGGCCAAGGAGGAGCTGTTCGATCTGTGGAGAAACCGTCCACACTTCAGAGGAGGACATCACGGAGGAAAGCATTAGTAACTTATGATTGCAATCTCTTTAATAAACATTCCATAATAGACCGTCGTGTTTTCTCCCGTTTTCTTGTTCAAAGTACAATACACTCTCATATTGACATGCCGTTTTTTCGTTAAATTGACCTGATTGACCATCGCCGGGCGGTTCGTGACAATCCATGAATTGCGCATCCATTTTTTGCTCCTCGGCCATGCTGTTTGCTCGCCGATTATCATTTTTTGTGCCGTTCTGTTTACCCAAACAAAAACGGTCAGTGCAGTGGATCGGCGCGGACAGATCAACATCAAAACAAGGCAGTGCGAGCTGCTCCAAGAAACGGATACCTGCCACGATAATCGTTTTATTAGTTTCAGTACCGATCGGAGGAGGTTGAAGGCGTAAAGGCTAACAAGGAAATAAACGAAGTTTAGATGTTATGAGTTATCTTTTTGGTCTTAATTTTTGTGCGTTCGCGAATGTTCGGTGTGGCCATCCTGTTCTTCGACCGATCTTGGCTGCTCCAACATCTCCTCTTGCGTGTCCGCCTCCGTGACTGAGTTACGACCCGTTTCCTCGGGTAAATCCGTCTGGTCATTGAGCTGCTGCTCCTGCTCGACCGGAAATTTGGGTGCCGTCTCCGCAGTCTCTCCGAATCCAGATCCATCGCGCGACTAGCATCAACGACGGCTTCGAGTTCTCGTTGGTGAGGAGCGGCTACCTGAAAGAACTATAATAAACGCACAATCATAAAAACGAAGACGTAAGTTTTTGTACCGTAGGTCCCGTAACTATCTGGTAAACCCTATCGACAATTCTGAGCCAACTAAAACTTACGAAGTGGTCCTGGATCCTGGCGGTGTTCCCAATGAGTTTTCCTTCTCTGCGCATACAATGTCAGAAATCGGTGTCGTGTTGTTTCCTATTTGGACAATCGTACCTTTTCTTGATGATGTAAGCCTCAGAAGACACATTTTCATCATTACACAAAATAGAACGAAGAAAAAATGAGCACGGCGAAGCTGGTAGAAAAAGGAATAAACAGGAGAAGAGAGAAGGCCACTGTCTCCCCAATGGCTAATCACATATTTATATAAGTAGTCAGATATACATACAATCACAAGAGACCCGGTTGTTGAGTGGCCGATCATTGTGCCTAACAGGCCGTTTCCGGACTCCGCGCGTGCAAATTCTCTAGAGTCGTTACTCGGAAACGCAACTGAAATTGAAACCGATTAAAGGGTCAGATGAGGGATGAATTACCATTCCGGCGGTCTCATCCCTCGTCAATCGGGTCACAACACTTCCAGCTCTCGTCGGAGCAAGCGACGGACATCCGAGCAATTTGAGGGCGGCCCGACGGAATCGGCTGTTGAAGACACAGTAAATCATCATATTGGAAGCGCTGAAAGAAGCGGAAGATGGTGGAGACCGGCAGAAAGAGAGGACGTGCCTGTTGACGCAGACGAGCAGGTTCGAGAGCGGAATGCGCTGTCTGTAGACCGGCGACTTGCTGTACTTATCGACGAGATAGTTGATGCCCGGAGGGATGTTGCAGATTATGAATATGCCCGTCATCACCGTCGCCATCACCGTCACTCTGAACCCATTCTCTCACTTCCGAACTCTTTTTCTCTCCACTCACTTCCTCTCCGCATCTTCTCGTTTCGTCTTCGGTTTCGCACTTTTGTGAACCATTCCTTCCTGCGCCCGATAGGCAATTCTCACTTTGTGAATGATGATTGCGTTGAGGAAGATGATTAGGGTCCAGGGAATGAGTTGGATGAGTGCCACGTAGAGGTAGAAGAGATAGAACTCGATGTAGAACTCATTCTTCCGCAATTCCGTCGGCCCGACTTCTCCGTTCTGATCCAATTGCACTTCGAAGAACGAGGGCAATTTGAAGAGAGTGCTGAAAGATCCTCGACATTTCCAAATTGTTTTTGGATGTTTGGATGCTCCTGCCAAAATATAAATCTTGTGAAGAGTGTATGTCAACTCGAAAAGACATTAACATTTCAGAAAAGAACGATGGTCTCTTCTCTCGTTTTTTATCCATTTTGAGGGGAGCTCAGGAGGAGTACCTTACGAAAGTGATGCAAATGAGAACTGTCGTTGAGTTGGATCTCGTGAACCACACTCTCTTTTTGAGCGGGAAACAGACGGCGATAAATCGATCGACGGTGACGGCCACGTACGTCCAGACGGAGCCCGCTTGAGCGATCAGAGACAATGGAAAGATTAAGACCGTGACGCGCCAGAAGAAATGACAAACGAAACTGTTGTGCTGGAAATGAGAAAGAAGACGTTAAGACGGATTGGTCAATGAACAATACCCGTTCGGACGGTTCGTGGATTCTCGAACACTGGTGCATTGAGGGGTAGATCATGATGGAGGAAGTAAGGAGGACGACATCGAAGAGGGAGAGTCCGCAGAGAAGCACCTGAATGATCCAGATCCTGATGATGAATTCTCACGATGCCTTAGGGCATTTGTTTTGTGATCCTTTCTCTGATCCTTTTTGGCTAAAGTTCAATGTTTTGAGAGACGAAAAGAGGTATCTGGGAAGAGAGAGAGAGTAAGCGTTGTCAAGTGATAATTCAAACTTCTCTACTTCTAAATGTCTTCCCCGTGCATGATCATTTTCTGGTTCTCTGGTTCTCTGGCTCAACTGCTCCCTGCTCCGTCGTCTCTTTTCGTCCCTGAACTCATCGTTCGAGTCCGTCGGGCCATGATCGTGTCATCCGCTCTTCCATTGCCCCATTCCGAGCTCATTTTCATTTAAATTCACGGAAGGACTCGTCACTCAGACACCCGGAAGGCCCGTGTCTCATTCGAAAACGGAAAGAGAGAGAGAGAGAGAGAGAGAGAGAGAGAGAGAGAGAGAGAGCAAACGAACCTCGAGCGAGCTGTGACGAAGCCGGAAGAAGACGATGGCGGAGAGGACGGCGGCAACGATTCCGGGGATGCACACCTGCAGCAGTTGGGTATGTTCGGGCTCGGAGGGACCATGCAAACACACACACAAAGGACCATGCTTTTCTCATTTCATTTCATTTTCAATTCAATTTCCGTCTGTCTGTTCATCTATTCTTGTTTTTGTGCGCTTTCTAGTGCATCCAAACGGAGGACACCGTTTCTTTTCTTCCGAATCCTTCGAGACTTTCCCCCCGCGTCGGCGATGACGTCAATGGCGACTCTTTTCAAGCACTAATGAGTGAGTAACCACGAGAATCAGAGCACGAGGAGCGAGTGTTCATTAAAACGAAATGACGCGAAAGGGAAACGTTTGCAGAGCGACCGCTTGGGACCACAGTTTCCACAGTGATCGGACCTGGTCCTTCATAAATACGCATTTTTGTTTTCGAGAACTTCCGGAACATGCTCAAGTATTCAGTCATTTCTCTTTCAGCTCTCTCTCTCTCTCTCTCTCTCTCTCTCTCTCTCTCTTTCTCTTTCTCTCTCATTCTCTTCTAATCGCTTACAAATAGGTCATCAGGATGATTCCGATGAGACTTCGGAGGGGAACAAAGACCAAAATATGCATGCCCAATTTCTCGAGGTTCTATTTTGAAATGGGAAAAGACGTCGTCGGCGGGGAGCGTCCCTCGCCTTTTCAAGTGTTTTCCTTTCCTTTTCCGCCGCCCGAACACCTCACTTCTGAGTACATCCATCTCTTCTTTTGGGCGCATAAAAATGCAAAAAATGTCGTCAAAGATGTGGTGATAATCAGATGAGAAGAACGGACTAATTGGAGAAATGCGCAATGAGCACGAGATGCTCCGTTGCACAATGCGTGAGAATTCGGGGAAAGAAGCCGCGAAAGAATATTTGTTCGCATTGGCTTCGGCAGATAAATGAAGCTTATTATTGTTTGAACGTTATAAAGAAAGAAGGCATCGGAATTGGGAAGAAAGTACGAAAACAGAATACGAAGAAGGAGAAGATGAAGTCCCTGTTAAAGAGGTTCGAACTCATTAGGCTCTTCTCGTTCAAATGAGCCATTCGGGCAGAAACCGTCCCTCGTTGCCCGTCCCGAAGGATCCGCGGAAGCTCATTATGAGCAAGAAGAGTCCTCGTTTTGTCCGCGACGCAAATATATTCATGCGAGTCCGTGGGCACCTCATACTTTTCCCTCTTCTTCTTCTTCTTTTTCTGTTTCTTTGTCATTCGGCTGTTTTCGAAATATCCCTCACTAATTATCACCAAAACGCATATTGAGGGCGTCGGCTGGTCTGCCACGTGGAATCCTCCGTTTGGCAACAATAATTCTGTATTCAGAATATGATTAGAATGGGCGACAAAGAAATCCCGCAGGACATGAAGCAATCGGCTGAACGGACTTTCATAGGTTATTTTATGGATGGCAAAACGTCAGTTTCTGCTGAATTCCCGTCCAAGAACGCTGATAAAATTTGACAGCGAAAACACAAAACCCCCAGTTCCAAATGGCTAATTGAGGCTGCACTACATTCATTTTCGATCACGTGAAGTGATCAGAGAGAAACAGAGTTACTCTTTCATAAGCACAAACAGAATGATGAGGTATCTTCTCAAGTTGGCTAATAATCAAAAGATTCTCGCCCCACGCCGAAAAAACCTCATATTCCCTCATTATGAGTGGGTTAGTTATAAGATTCTCGTGATCCGCAAAGTGTGAAAATGCAATCATTTGGGACGTCTTATATTTATGCAGTACGGTCCAGACAACAAATTAAAAAAAAACATATTTGACACGTCACGTTCATACTTTGGAAACAAACTAACCAATGGAACGAGGTATAAATAAGAAATGCGTTCCACTTGCTCGTACGAAAATAGATCTTCCCACGAGCATACCGGGAAAGTACAATTCAACATTATACACAGAGGGAAAAAGAGATGGTAACTTGGAATATAACGGAGAGATGCAAGTTGCGTGGTATTCGAAAAGAATACTAGCTACGCTTCGCTATATTCAAAAACAAACGGGCGAATGGGCGGGGCTTAACGCAGTAGCGAGAAGAGAAGAGCAGAAAAGTGGGGGAAGGCTCAGGCAAAAAAAATTTGGTGATTAAGCGTACGATTGGGATAACAAATAGCTTTTGAGCTTTATTATGTTTAGTTATTCTATACCTTTTGAAACGAGATACAGGGATATAACACGATAAGAAAGGGCGATGGTTGGCTAGGCCTAGACTACTCTCATCCTGGAGAGTCGGTCGAGTGTGCTATACGAGAGTGCATTTGTCAAGGTGAACCAGTCGTCAATAAGATCGCCCCTTTTATATCTGGAAAAAGATAAATGAGTTTATTTTGTCTGAATCAATCATACTTGTAGGCTTTCAACATGCTAGTTCCTCTTTTGGCGAACTCGTGAGCGACGTACACTGGGGTAGGGATAGAAGTTGGGCTGTTCACCAACTGAAATAATTATTTGAAAATAACTTCTGATAAATCATCATCCGTACCTGATGGAGGCTGCAGACGGCACACACAAGTTTCGAGATGTGATCATCGGAAACATTCTCATCGTCACGAATGATGAGGAACGAAGGGACCTTGGCAGTCCCTTGAACCGGGCGGAAAGCTTGAATGAAGATCTGTCGTTTACCATACTCGGCGATTTCTCCACCGACAGAAGTGTCCGGCAACGGGTTCTAAAATAGTGAATTGAATTAAATACATAGCTATCTCCACGAACAGTTGGCTGGCTTCCTTGGTACCCTCCTTTTCCATAGAAACGAGTGTGATGACGCTTCTTCACGACGACCGCCAAAACCTTTGGAGCATAATCGAAAACTCCCTGGTCTCGCGCAGCTTCGATGATGGTGCTTTCAATGACCTGAACCTCTCTCAAAGCTTCAGATTCTTCTCCGAATGACACTCCGTCGCGGAAAATTATGATCTTTTTTGGGAATCCACGAAGTTCGGCAAAGCTACGAACATTCTGAGCGGTGAAGTGTCTCAAAATTTGATCTTGAATGGCCTCTCGTCTTGGTTCCGTATAGTGGAAGTCCCCGATGAATTGATACGGACTTTCCGCGGAGTTGCACGAAAGCTTAGATTAAAATAAATATACACAACTGAAACATGTTTTTACTTACTCCAACAGTTGACGGACTACCCTCTCTAACCGCCACTCGATCCGGATGAGCTACGTCCATTCCCATTACGAAGGTCGAAACCGACTCCCAGCAAGCAATACTGAAATCAACTTTTTCAAGTATGAACGGAGTAGACAGAACTCACTCTTTTGGAATTGCGATGTAGTTCAACCCTCCGCACTTGACGTTGGCCTTCATGACAATGTTGTCCAGAGTCAAATCATAAGCTCTTCTGCCACCCTGAGATTTCTTCTCCATATTGTCACGAATTTTACGGATGTTTTTCAGGAGAACGTGTTGGGTTGGGATGTCAACAATTCTTTCCTCGAACTTGAGACATTCTGCAATTTGTTAATGAGAACCGAAGGGTTCAAGAAAAACAACCATGAATGTTGGGGATGTCATCGGATACGAAAAGAACAAACGGCATGAAGGAAGGCGAATTGTACTTGGGGTGTGTGTAAAGGTCTTTGAAGATGCTAGTCAAGAATGTCTCGCAGTCTCGTTCTCCTTCATGGTATTTGAAATCAAAATCGACAATCTGCATTCCTTTGTCTTTGCATCTCTGCATGAACGCACGAGCCACAAATTCCACAGCCTTCTTCTCGGCATCGAAGTTACGCGAATAACCGGCAGCAAGCACTAACACCAAACGATCGATCTTCGCCGGGGTTGAAAACTTTTTATCCTGAGCTTTCCAGTCTCGCTGAAAGAGCGTTTTCTTTGTCTTCTAAAAGCTCTTTTTTTTACCTTTTCGTCGTCAACGTGAACGGGGTCGGCATAAGCGATATTTGGCTTTGCAACTCTCTCACCATCGATGTAGCTGATGTTCGAGAAGGGATCATTACAGATCGTCACTCCGAAGGCAGTCATCACTTCGTCATTGAAGCCAAATTCTTCGTAGTGATTTTGAAGAGTTTTCCAGCGTTCCTCCGGGGCATTGGCGCGCGGCTATAAATATTATTTTTGATATGAAAAACGTTTTGAAAACGAACTGTTAGCTCAAACTCTTCTAGTACACGACGATCAATCGACTGGAAAGGAAGGACTTTGAGATACTCTAGCGGCATCATGCGCTTGCGCGGACCTATTCCGCATATAGCCGCCGGTAACAGTGGATATCTGAAGAATAACGCAATGTCAGTGTAAAAAGTCGCTAACTTACTTGAGATTCGGGTATTTCTCCCTGTACTCAGTGTCCCTTGGGGCATTGTAGTCGATGTCCGTGATGATGATGGTATTAGTTGCCCAATTGGCGAGATCCTCGTAATACGGGTTGCACTTCAATTCTAAAATGAAAAATTACTTGAAAATCTCTCAACTTATTAGACCTTTCATAAGCAATTTAACAGCTCTTTGAAGACGTTGATTTGGAGTAATAATTCGGTTATGGGGAAAATCCCGAGGAAACGCGAGCTGTAGCATGTCGCTGAGAGGAATCGGAGCATAGTATTGCGTGGATTGTGCTGAAAGTAGGAAAAGTATATTAAGCTGGTATTATTGTATCGTTACGATCCAATTCCAAAATTGGCAATGGGGCGGTTGTTCCAACCACTCGGCATCCTTTGTGAATTCCTTTTGCAGCAACGGCCCAACCAACGCGAAGCTTCTCCATGTACTTGGTGTTCACATACAATCCTTTCGATTGGGACAAGTACTTTCCACTTCGGATGGCACTTTGCGACGTCACAATATCCAAGTACGCGTAGAACCTCGGGTCACTCCACTCGTTGAGCTCGGTTTGATTGAACGACGCCTTCTCTTGATCTGGATCACAAGAGATTTGAATACAACCATCCAAAAAGTTGATCGAATCTTTCAGAAAGTCGGAAATGCCCGGAATTTGCAAAGCCTCTTCTTTTGGAATCTCGATACTCTAAATGAAAACATAAATTGAAAACTGCATTTCTTTTCTTACATGGCAGATTCCTTCGAGGGCGAATAGTGACTGGGCTCCGTCGTAAGCGAAAATTAGCCGTTCCGGGCTTCCGGTCCTCTTCTCATTCCATTTGTCTAACAATTGACCCAGCAGAATGAAATTGTCACTTTGTTTGCTTGCACGACTTCCACGACCCCTGAAGTCACAGCACCTGTTCATCAAAGTTGGGGACATGAAAAACTACCTTGCGCTCATGGTCGTGAGAATGTAATCTTTCTTGGTCTTCTGATCAAACAATTTGATCTGAACGACATGACGGAAGATGGTGCGCTTCGAGAGCTGGAGCCCGAAGATATTGATAGCGAGACGTGGATTCTGTTGTTGGTTCATATTGCCAGAGTTATCTGAAAGAAAAAATGATGACGTTATCGGGAAACCGAAGATTAAAAACTAGCACAGAAATTGTTTTTTTTTAAACATTTTGTGGCGATTAAATTTTACTGATGAAAATAACATTTTTTGACAAAAACCGGAGAAAAATCGAGGCTCGCGCAGCCCGGAAACGTCGAGAAACAAGAACTAAATTTTAGGATTTCGGAAATTCCCGCAAAGTGAGCAATTCACCGCGACGAAACTTTGCACGCATTGCCCGCTACAGTAGTTCAATAAGGGAGAGAGCGCGCACCACGCCTGT
The DNA here is from genome assembly GCA_946814055.1 of Caenorhabditis sp. 36 PRJEB53466. Classification (NCBI taxonomy): domain Eukaryota; kingdom Metazoa; phylum Nematoda; class Chromadorea; order Rhabditida; family Rhabditidae; genus Caenorhabditis; species Caenorhabditis sp. 36 PRJEB53466. The sequence continues at coordinate 4,640,586 of CAMPFS010000004.1, read as the reverse complement.
TTTACAGGTTTATATGTTGTGGAAGCAAACAAATTGAAAAAGTTTAAAAAAATCATAAATAACCTTTAGCGGGAAACACATATACCTTCTTCTCTATCATTCGTCGTAAGCAACCCTGTTCCTTTTCCAGCGAAATCGCCGACCGGATGATAGTGGCATTCGGATCGTCTGTATCCATCTCTTGCTCCGCCACGAGACCCTCCTCTTCCACCACGGTTTCCGCCCCGACCTTCGCTCTCTCCTCTGTATCCGTCCCGTTCGCCACTTCGGCGTGCATCGCCGCTTTCCGAATGTGCATGGAAGTCGTCTCTGTTTCGATGAAATTCTCCCCGATCAGTCCGTTCACCGCGGTATCCTCTTCGGTCCTCTCGGCTCCCTCTTCCTCCATAGCCGGTGTACCCTCTGGAGGACTGTTCGCCTCCGTATTGTTCTCGGTAACCTCCCGCATTATCTCTGTTGTCGTTTCGTGAGCCTCCTCGATCGTCTCTTCTTCCTCTGTTTCCGTTTCCTCTCGAAGACGTCTCGCCTTCGTATCGTCCACGATTCCAGCCGTCACTTCCGCGTCCTCCTCCTCGGTATCCACCTCGTCCTTCTCCGCGAAAGTCTCCGTCTTCGGATCCTCCGCGACCACCTCGATACCCGCCTCTCCCTCCGCGGTTTCCACGTCCTCGATACGAATTCGGCGCCAGCATTTGTGTGCTGAAATCACAAAATTTGTAATTACCACACAATAACAAGGCGTGGAAAAAAGTTGTATTATTCTGAATGCTCACTTCACAATTAATTATTTTGAGGGATACTGTAACGAAAATACGGCCGACCAATCGTGTGCCTCTTCTGAGGAGTGGCGCCTTCAGATTTTCTCAAAAGAATCTAATTTCAATTCCATTAATAATCTCAATTACCTTCCATGAATACTCAAATTTCAGTGTTTGTCATAGAATGATTACAAGCGTGAGAGAGCGTGCTCGGACGGAGAGACGCAGAGATCACCTGTCGCATAACTTTCCCACGGGTTCCTAATATAAATCAAATGCGAGTCACTCAAACCGCTCCTTTTCTAATCGGCCACCAGCTTTTGCCACTACTACTATTAACATGGCTTTCAACATTGAAACGCTTCTGGAGACGAAGTTCCCGAGTGTGGAGTGCGAGGATACGGAAGGTGAGGACGAAGAGCAAGAGGAGAACGATGGAGATGATAACGAGAAGAGCAGCGTGGGCGGTGGCGGATGGACGAACTTGGCGAGCAGCCAACTGGCGATGTACGCCATCGCCAACGATCTGCGAACTCCGACGCTCGTCGAGTTGCAAATGTTGCTGGGCGTTTCGGGTGAGCGCACGCACTGCGGGCACGGCTATTATCATGTGCGCGGTTGATTTCAGCGAGAAAGCACGACTACAAACGGAGCCGCAAGTCGGTGAGCGAGCGGAAGCCGAGACAGGCCTACTCGGCCAGACAGTTGGACCGATTGGAGACAGAGTTTCAGAGCGACAAGTATCTGAGTGTGAACAAGAGAATCCAGTTGTCGCAGTCGTTGAATCTCACCGAGACTCAGATAAAAACATGGTTTCAGAACAGAAGGTGCGTTTTAAGGGGTTCAAATGGAAAATGTACGCGGGAGAGAGAGAGAGAGAGAGAGAGAGGGAGTGACTTGCTTTCAAATGATTTCTTTGCTCAGTTTAACGTGACGTGGCCTTAGAATTTGCGAGAAGAAGAAGCTGAGTCATTTCCTTTATGATTCACAAATTGTGCTCATTCTCGTAAAATTCATATGTTATTTTCTTCTTTCCCAAAATCAAAATTCACAAATTCAAAAAAAAAGTTTAGTTGTTGCAAAACAGAAAAAAAGTTTGGCGTCCGCGGCGGGCGGCTGCTGGCTGCAGGCACCGTTTTATTGATTTCGCGGGGGCTCATCGGAAAACGCATTGCAGAACGAAGTGGAAGAAGCAACTGACGACGTCGATCCGTCAGATGTGCAAGGAAGTGCCGACGGCGCCGATCGGAGTCCCTTTTCCGGCGCTTCTCACTCCGTCCACGTCCCTCGCCACGTCGCTCATCTCGTCGTTGGCTTCCAAGAGCGCCGATCCGAATGAACCCAATAATTAGAGCCCTTTGAATTAAATTCAATGAAATTTTTGGTTTGGGAGATGTAAATTTATTGGGATTCAGTCAAATATCTTCAAAATAAGTGGAATTAATGGTCGCAGAAGTCGTCGTCGTCCTTCCAGTCCTTCCAGTTGTTCTTGTGTTCCGCGGCTGAAACTGCAATAATTTCACTCGAGACTACAGTATCCCTACCGTAGTCCGCTGGATGTGAGTGATCGGAACGACGTCTGAATCCGTGTGGTTCGAAGATGACGTCACATTGGAACGAGGTTTGACCGTAGTCGTCTCGCCACTTGAAAACGGCCAGAACTGAAGAACAAACGACACATTTTGGGAATTCTCGCACAAAAACTGACTGCGCTGACGGCCGAAGCGAACAGAAAAAGTACCAGAATCCTGCGCATGTTTCTCTTTTTCCCATCTTCCACGTGTCTTTTTATACCGTGGAGTTTGTTGCCAAACATGCCCTCTTTCAATTGAAACTCGATGCCGAGCCGCCGTCAAAATATTGACACTTGCTTCTGTTCGACCCGCCCATCGTGACCAGTAAAAAGAACATGTATTTCGCTGAGCAATGACGTAAAGTAAACGATGAAATCGGGTTGAAATAAGTATTTAAAAAAGAAGCAAGAATATTATAATACAGAGTTTTGTGATCGGAAGGAGACAGTTCACAAGTCGTTGACTCGTCTCGCTTTCAGCTCGTCCATCATCCGATCGAGATCCGCAGTGTACCGGACGGTCTCATCCAGCAGTTCATCCGCCGCTCCACTTACTTTGTCTAGGTGCTCAGTGTTCGTTTTGGCTTCTGAAATCGCCGATGGCTCTCATTTCAAATGGTGATTTTCAACTCACGACTACTAAGTTCTTCGCCGTCCTTTTTCTTTTTCAGCGAGTGATTCTGACAAATCTTCTCGAAGGATTCCCTTTTCCTTTTCAGTTTCTCCTTCAGTTCGCTCGGAATCTCTATATCCGGCTCCCAGTCTTCCAGTTGCTTTCGTGCGACTATCAGCGAGTTTTCCGTAAGGAACGAGGAAAAGCTCTGACTTTCTGGAACTACACCAATTCAGACTCGATCCCCTTATTCTTTCGCCTACCTTTCAACGGTCTCCTCTCGCTGGAACCTTTTTTTTTCGTCCGTTTCGCCCTCATCCAATCCTCCGGCTCTTCGAACTTAAACCGTGTCTCGATCTTCTCACTGTGCTCGAATCGTCTGAAGAATTCGTTTTCCCTTCGTTGTTGCTCCACTGCCAATCGTTTTCTTCGCTTTCTCTCTTTCGTGAACCTTCTCCATTGGCCGATAGTTCTCTGTGCAATCCTATCCAATCGGTTTCTTTTGAAGACTGTCAATTGTATGGAATCAGCCGGATGATTTAGAATAGACTTTATCCGAGAGTCCGCAGTCATCACGTACCTCCTCACGAGATCCTGACCGACTTCTGCAACATTTCATTATGAGCCTTTGTCTCCCGGAGGCCTTCTCACCTTCGGACTCCCATCTCGGAATGCACTTCTGCACCATTTCTAGCCTCCGTCTCTTTGCCTCCTTCTTTATCTGCACCCATTCTCTCCACCGATCCCAGAACTGCCGCAGCCATTGATTCGACATCCGACCTCGGAAAGTTTCCAATCCTTCCATTACTGTCTCCTTCTCATCGACCAGCTCCTCGCAGATGCTCAGCACGTGGTGATCGACAGTTTTCAGCATTTCTTTCCAGAACTTCTCCGTCAACTTCTCAGCCAAAACCTTTTCTCTTTTCGCCCTCTCAACGTCGATTTGTTGCTGTACAATTCTCTCTAATCGCCATTCGGCTGCCTCTTTTTCGATCTTCTTCGCCAACTTCCTCGCCAATTCTTCTTCCTGATCCTTCCTCTTTCTCTCTTTTTCCAGCATCTTCCTCTCCGCCTCTTCTCTCATTCGCCTGGCGTCTTCCATTGCTTTCATCTTCTTTCGTACCATTTTCCATTTCATCGTCTCTTCTTCTGCAATTCCCAGAAAGACACTGTCAACAACGCCGTCCATCAGTTTTTGTATCAGCTGCTCTTTCTTCGTCTCTTCTTGCCTCTGAAATTACTCGACAAAGTGCATGTGAATGTGATTCTAACCCACTTTGATTCTTTCCGCTTCCATCTTCCGTTTCTGCTCAATCGAAGCCTGCATTGACAGAGATCCGGCCGATTGTGTGAATGAGAATGTTGCCGGCTCGGTCAGCAGGGGAATATTCGATCCGTCGAGCACTGCTTCCAGCACTTTATCGTGTGCGTACTCGTTCCGATAATTGAATGAGTTGGAGACATCACATTGAGAGGCGAAAAATTGGTAAAGGTCGCCTCCATAAACCACCTGACTCATTTTTCCGGTGTTCTTATCGTTAATCCATTGATAAGGCTGGAGAGGAGAGATCTCATTGAGTGAGAGGAAGTCCTTGTTCAGCATCACTTGGTCACTTCCTGACTCCGTGTGCAGTCCGTACAGATTTAACATGACGATGAGATCATCGATGGAGTCGAATGCGAGAGTATCTCTCAGTTTTTCCAGTGGGAACATGGACCTGTTGTATGCGTTCGTCATAATCAAAATGGCGTTGCTTCTGGTCACGGCGAACAGTTTATGGGACACGCAGCACTGCAGGAACGTTGCCTCTTTCTTTAACAACCGGAAGAAACGACAGAAGTTCTTGTCTCGGAAGGAGGCCGCTAGCTGGAGAGCGAGTCGGACTGGCTGAGACTGACGGACCTCGCTCCGGTAGGAGAGCACTTGGGAGAGCACATTTGTGTCGTTCATGTGAAGCATAACGTCGTACGAACGGAATTCCGGCTCGTTCTCGCACGGAATTCCTCTTTTCGAGAAGTCTTCATAAAAGTGTCGAAGAGTTTGAAGGCACTTTCCCAGTGTCTCGTTGTTCATGGCCGCGTCGAAGTGTTCGGTTTCGAGATCGCAAAGAACGTAACCGAAAAGAATATGCAGTCGAGTACAACGTTCCACGAGATTCAGAGCCATAGTGTCCGACATTGACAGCTGAGTGACTTCCTTTCGGAGAGCCCGAGTACGGCTCCACAGGAACATGTACCAGGCCGTTCGCTTCTCCACACTATCCGGGAATTCGTCGAGAATCTAAATAAATTAAATTGATTAACAGACCATACGAAATTTACATTGTGAAGGAGATAGCACATTGTGTAATTCATAATCTTTTCAGATCGGAGCTCGTGTGGAAGAGGTCTCTCTTGATCTGCAGCCGATCTCGCGTACTGTTTGACCATCATCTCGTGGGAAACCATCTCAGACTCGTCGCATTCGAACGGGGAGACTCCCTTCTGAACTATCCGTTGATAACGTTCCTTCTCCGTACACATTTCTTGACATCTTTCGAGTCTTCGAATCAGTGCACTGTCGATCTGAAAGATTTTCGTTACAAGACAACTGAGAATGCCCCTCACCTCTCGTAACTGACACAGTATTTTGTCCCTTTCGTCCAGAAGAACGTACTTCTCGTAGTCACCTGGGCACACTTGTCCGGTCAGACTGGCTAGTTTTTGAATTAATTTTGATTCATCTGATCCTGACGGCTTTGGAAGACGACTTTCTGGTCCTGGAGATTCCCTCTTCGGCTTTGAAGGCTTCCATAATTTATCTCCTAAAATGTTGGCTCAACTAAACAACCCTAAGGTCAATTTACTTACCAAAAGCTTTGAGAGCAGGTGCTGGTGGAAACGAGGGCATGGATCCGATGCTTTTGAGGGATGAAGACGACGTAGACAAGGGAATTCCGAACATAGACACCGGTAAGTCGGTTTTCACTGCATAGTCAGTCTGAATCGGATTTCAATTAAGCTGAAAATTGCTGGAAAGTGCAGACTTCGTCAACGCCTTCCTGATCACTAATTGGTTTTCCGAACAGACTTTTCGCTTCTGGCTCCTTTTTCCCTATCACAGAGAATATAGGCGCTTGAAGACCTGGACGAATGGGCTTCGAGTCAAAAGGATTCCTTTGTGTTTTGGGTCCGTTTTCTGCAAAAAAGAGCATTAAATCGAATACAGATCGAGAATTGTCATGCCTTCTGGAGCTCCTTCTCTCAGTTTTCTCTTTGGAAATTTGGCAAATGCTGACTTTTTGAATTGATTTTCTTGTGGGAAATCTGAAAAAAGAGTGCTCGAAGTGTCAAAATATGAATTAGTTACTTGAGTCAGATATATCTCCTTTTCCTTTGAATGAAAATTCTTTTCCTCTTGAAGGAATTGTGAGACGACTCGCCAGAGAACTGCTCGGCCCGGGCTCATTCTTTTCAGCAGGCTTCTCTGATTCCTTCTTCGCTGCAGCTGCGAGCAGTGATGGCTTCCCAAAGAGTGAGGCTCCGAACGTCTGCTTCGGAAGAGCGGATCCGAACGCGCCTGGTGCTAAAATTCAAAATATTCCTTTTCTTTTCGAATGATGACGAATTACCGGGCTGCTTCGAACCGCTCGTGCTGGACGCTGTGTTGAAATTGAAAGGAGGACGCTCCATTGCCTGGAAATACCGTATTGATTTAATTTCAAAACCATTTTTTTAAGTAAAAACGGAAGCAGGTTTTTTGAGCGAAAAACCTCGATATAGTCTGCGCCTCTCCAAATACCACAGTCTCTCGCAGTCCGCATGCATCAAGTACGCAAACACGGTTGACGACAGTAGCGAATTCAGTTTAGCGCGCGTGGATCGAACCTGAAACAAGTTAAATTGTTCCAGTAAAAGCTGTTTTAAACACGAGTTTTTTCTTTTTCTAATCGGGCGCTACAACAAAGTAGAACTCGCACGGAATGGAACTGTTACGATTTGGAACTCGCAACGTTAAAATATAACTGCGAGTTCCAAATCGTAACAGTTCTATTCCGTGCGAGTTCTACTTCGTTGTAGCGCCTCTAATCGCCATGTGTTTTTCTTCCATAATCTAAATTCTTGTTTACTGGGACTTTCTAATTGCCTTTCGCTGTTCCAGCTCACCAATGATACATGTGCTAAACGGGGCGTTTGTACGATCGGTTTGTCGTAGTTTTTCGGTTTGAAATTATCCGCGAATTCGAAATTGTCTGTCCGTTGTTTTCCTCGAATGATGTTTTGAAATCTGAGCATTTGCTTAATTTTAGGCTTACTAATTACAAATGCAAGCATCGGAAGGCTCTTATCGAGACTTGGAAAAGAAATTGAAAGATGGTCTGACGTCGATTTCTGCTGACATCGTCGACAAGTACGGGAACATGAAAGTTGCCCTGAATGTGAATGCGACGGCAAAACTGATTTTCGATCGCCTCGAGAATCTGGAAGAGCTCTCCGACATTTCAAGTCGCGATTTGATGAAACTGATAGAAGAAACGGAGAAAGAGAATCCTGAGATGTTGACAGATATCAAAGCGCAGGCAGATTCTTGCGAGAAACTCGTAGATTTTATTCAGTCTGTGAGTGTACAAAAGAATTCAAAAGACTCAATCAACAGTTTCAGATGAAATACGTAGAAGAGCAGTTGGTGATCATGAGAAGCAAGACGACGAATCGAATGGACTGGGGCACTGCTATCAACACTTGCAAAGATCGCATTCAGGACACAAACACGCTTCTGAAAGACATTCAATGCGAGGGATTCGACATGAGTGTTCCGTTGAAGCACTTTTCCGCCGAGTACTCTTCCCTCAGTTTCAACTGTCGTTATCAGCTGTCTACCGATTACGAGCGAGCCATGAATGTTCCGAAGGTGTCGAAAAAGAAAGGAAGGGACCATTCAAACATATCCTTCGTCGTTCAAAAAGTGGAGACAGCCGCTGAGCAGAAAAGTCTCAATGAGACGCTCACAGCGATGAATATGATCGGACAACTGCCGGAACGCTTGGAGGCCTGGAAAACGATCATTCTTGACGTTTTCTGCGAGGCCATCGTTTCGAGTCGCGACGGTGTTGATGTCTTCTTGATCGACATGCCGACTCCAGATCAAACGAGATTCGTGATGAGTCAGAAGCCACGTGGCAAGAAGGACAAGCCAATGAATGTGGAAAAAGTTCTCGAGTAGGAGATCCCGCCAGTTCTTCGAAATAATGGTGGTATTTTCAGATCTATGGAACTTTTTTTCTCAAAACTTTCGGAAGTTTTGGCGAAGAATGAACTTTTGGATGCGACCGGAAAAAGTTTGACGTCGATGATTGGACACACAATTGAAGCGCCGCTTATCACGATGATTCTGAAGGATGTGATTGCAAACGCGGCGCCCGTCTGTGAGACCGCCGATGAAGATCAGCAATTGTTTCTGCATCTCATCGAGCGAGGGGAACTGTTCGTCGTCAAAATGAAAGATCTCGGATTCTTCTCGCAATCCGCCAAATTGCTATTCTCCCTCGACACTGACACAATCTTCGTCGACCGTCGCTGTTTTGCCATTCTTTCGAAAGCTAACAAATTCATCTGTGACACGTATGAAAAACTGACGAGCGTGGGCGTCGAAGACAATGCTGAACAGAACATTGACATGCTCGGAGAGGCGTTTGCGCACACTGAAGACGTCCGTAAACTGTACGGGAACGACATGGCCCGTCTGTGGAGTCGTGACGGTGAATCGCAGTTTCCTTCGTATTTTGCATTGCAAAAATGTCTTGTTAGGTAAGATTATCCCATTTTCCGTTCAAAATTGTCTTCTTTGCAGTGAGTCCGCATTTAATTTCGTCAATCTTCTGCGGGATAATATGAAAGCAGTGTTCTCCACGGAAGACGAAAAAGCTCGTGCGCGATTGGCGCTCAACGCCGAGAACATCGTCCGTCTCTACGTGATTCTGTCGCCGAGAAAACATGCAGAGCTGTTCAGTTCGATTCCAACGATGGCCGCCGTTTTCTACAATAACTGCTATTACATTTCTCACTGCATTATGACGATGTCGTTCGAAGCGAAAGGAGATACTCAGAAGACGTTGATGGAACCGTTGCTCCTCGATTCGGTGATCAGACTCCGTAGTGTGGCAGCAGATTGCATGGAGAAGACGTTGACAAGATGCAGGCGCGAGATGACTGCTTATCTGGAGGACCACAGCATTTTCGAGCATCTTCCAGTCAACTATAAAACGACGAGAAGGACCTTCTCTTCGCCTGATGAAATGACAAATTCTGCCGATGTGATCGTGCCGAAGGAAGAGCCAAAACTAATCAAATGCTTGGCAGCGTGTCTGCTTCACATCCGTCTCATTGCCAACAACCTACGCGAAGTTTTGACCGAGGTGGTCTACTGCAAAGTGGTCGGTTCTCTCATTTCGTTCCTACTCGATTCACTCGTTCGCCACGTCGTCAGCACGTCAGATTTCCGCGAGAATGATGCGAATGTGATGGCTGATGTGTTCAAAAGATTGCTGGAAGCAGTTTCCAACATTGTCACCTACAAGGAGCAGTCGAGAGTCACTGACTTCTGCGCTCGGGAATACTTCCGACTCAACGAAGTCGTGTTCGTGCTTGGAAATAGAATGCAGGTGAACAAAAGCATCCGGTCTTTCTCATTCTGATAATCAAATTTCAGGATATCGAACATCGTTGGTTCAACGCCAAAGGCCCGATGGCTGAGCATCTGACGCGAAACGAAGTTATCGGTCTTGTCAAAGCGCTCTTCTCGGATTCGCCAAACCGTGCCGAACTGATTGCTCGTCTCTAATCTTCCTATCATTTCACTTTTTATTCCTCGTCTATTCCCGCGGAAAACAACATATTTTACTGGTCTCCCGTCTCTCCATCCCGTTCAAACATATTTCTGTGAATAAAGTGTTACTCATTCCGGTTCGATTGAACAGCGGCCTTGGCATGTTGCCAACTTTCAAATGCAACACTGTTTGCCGCCAAATGGCGGAGGGTGCAGACGACCAGAGTCTCCTCTTCCCATTTTGAAAGGTCGCGCGCGCGGGCCCCGAAGGCGCGAGTCATGTGGTGGTGGCACTGAAGGAGAGAATCGAGCTTCATCGCGAACCAGTTGCGACTTTTAATCCCGTCCGTTTCCTTTCCCGGCGACAATACGTTCTACTCTACTTATTTGTTTATTCGCATCCTTCTCTCTTCTCTATCTGACTTTTCGATGAAAAGGGAAAACCAGTCAGTTGTTTTGAAGTGAATGGACACTCAATTAGATCACTCTCAAGACAAGGTCACTTTGATATTCAAAACGAATGAAATGTATCCGGGCGTGTCTTTTTCTTGAAGATGTCTGGTTTGTTCTTCCTCAAACAAACCTCTTCATCCTCCTTCTTTACGGACATGTCGCAAGTGCAAATTGCACCTGTTCGCCAGCCGCGCGGCCGTGGTAAAAAGTTGTAAACGGACGGACAGATGTGCCCCGGCCCTTCCGATCCGGGTCACAATCCGCTGCTTGAATCATTTTCAATTTTACAGTCTATGCCATTTCTCTTCCAGTTTTCACTTGCCAAAATACATATGGAAATTTGTGCGTTGAATGACTCAAAAAATAATAATCGCCTCTACATTTCTCTATTTTCGCTCGGTTTAATATCTATTCGCCGTTTTCAGACCTATTCACAGTGTGAAATTGGACTCTCTGTGTCTCTCGATCCGTCCGTTTCCCCCTTTTTGTATTTGTGCCAACTGTCAGTCCTTTCTGGCAGGTGTCTCCTGCGGCACACCTACCTCACAAGGGCACTGTTTGTGAACACGTGACCTTTCTGCGAGTCCCCGTGGATTCCCCATTCTGTGACGTGGCTTTATCTTTTTTCGTAAACAAGTCATGGGACCGACGCAACGGCTCAAAGCTCTATCCGTTCATCGTATCCCTTTTCGGGGCAACTCTTTTTGTCTGCTCTTTTTCTTCTCCTCTCTCTCTCTCTCCCGCCCTTCCTACTTCGTTCTTTCAGAAAACGATCAAACGAAATGCCAAATTGCCCACGTTGCCAGAAGCCAGTCTACTTCGGTGAGATATTCCGACCATGAGAAAGACTTATAACGTTCCCAGAATTTCAGCCGAGCGAGTGACGTCGATCGGATACGACTGGCACCGTCCGTGCCTTCGATGCGAGAACGAGGCGTGCAAGAAGACACTGGCCGCCGGAAGCCACTCGGAGAGAGACGGGAAGCCCTACTGCAACCGGTGCTACGGAGCCATGTTCGGGCCGCGCGGATACGGTCACGGAGGAGTCGAGTCGCACACATTCCACAAGGGACAGACTACCGGACAGGTAAGCCCTCAGACCAGTACTAACCAGGGAATGGATCAGTTCACTCTTTCCTTCCACTAACCTAACCTTTTCAGGTTTAAGACGTCCGCAAATGCTCCTCGCGTCATTCCGCATTCGATTCGCAACAGCCGCATCCGTGTGCCCGTCCGCCACATTGTCACCTACTACTGATTACGAGACTCTCTGTTCTTGAAGATTTTTATTATTTGTTCTTTTATCTATGGCGTCCACATCCCTTCTAATAAATAAATCGTTTCCGCTTCGAAAGATTGCATTTTGACGTGAATTTATGTAGAGTTTCTTCTGAATTGAGACTAGAATCATCGAGTACCGCCTCGGTTCTAGACTCTGTCGGATCAAACGACTAAAGAGAGCGGAATGTGACCATTGCTTCGCAGAAAGTGATCAAATGGTAAACGTATAGTGACAAACAGCTCAGCTCTCTCTCCGTCTCCCCTTTGCCCATGCTCTTTTGTCATGCTCTAATCCGGAGCTCATCTGACAACGGCGCAATAATCCGCCTTTTCTGAGCAGTCCCAACAACTTTTTCAGCAGTTTTTCTTTCCTTTTATCAGTTTAGCCGCTTCTTCCCCCCAATCGATTCGTATTCTCCAGGTTGTATGCCAAAATGGCCCGGAATCAAAAACGTTGCCGACGTGGTAATCAGCCATCGACCTGGAAAGAGAAGTGGACAGTATTCAAGCACAACAGAAGGAAAGCAAGTGAGTTTGGAGTACTTTTGAAAGCGATCTATATCATGATTGCGCAGGCTGGCACGAACTGATCGCGTACGGAATAATTCTGAATGTGCTCGGAGCGGCACTGTTGCTCATTAAGGCGCAGTTGGATAAAGATGTGATCAAGGCGGCCGTGGAGCAGAAGTTCCGAGACGCAGGCATCCGAGTCAATTCTACGGATGGCTCGGAAGGAGAAGACGAAATACTGGCGGAGCCGAGTGCCGTCCTCATGGTTATGATCACGATGGGCGGCCGGATGGCCAACGTCGTCGGCACGATGAAGTTGTACAAAGTGAGTGCAGAGAACTTAGGGATTCTGAAGGAAACAGTCCATTGCAGGGACTCGGCAAGTATCTGTCGGACCGGAAACGGAAGAAGTTCCAAACAACGACGGAACGCATCCAGAACGGAGAAGCCGAGACGGAATGCACCGAGCTGCTGGCCGACTGCTGTCAAATATTCTAATTCTTTCCACTGATCTTTATTGTCTTATGGGTAAATATCAACTGTATTCATGCTCATATTCATGCTTCCTTTTCTCATTTCGATGCTCCGAACTGCAGAACCTTCGTGATTATCTGTTTGTTGTCGTCCGCAATCGCCGATCGACACGAGACCACGATCTGCCTTCCGGGTTCTCCAACTGAAATTCACATTGTTTGCTCCAATAGAATAGTGGGGAGTATACCACGGAGCCGTGAGCAGTTCTCTATGATTTTATTGAGACGTCGCAGAGATTTGACACATCTTTCCTGGTTATTCCATCTGCAAACGGGCTATTTTTTCTGGAAATGTTCCGTAAAAGGGCGCGCACACCTTAGTTGAGCTGCTTGCCGTGCCGCCGAATCGTTCGCTTTCAGACGGATGTAGAATTTGCGGGCTTCTGGTCTAAAAAGAGTAAATGAACGAGAAAGAAAAAGAAAGAAAAAGAGAGAGAGAGAGAGGGGACTAACATGTTGTCGATGGCGATCGCGTCTTCTGCACGGATGATGATCTCCTTGACGGCGGCCTGTCTCTCCTGCAGCTCGGCCGTAAGTCTGTCTCTCACTTCCGTCATCGGGTCTATCTCCTCCAGAATCTCTTCCGCCTCCTTGAAGACGTCCGCAAAGTGAGCAATGCATTCCATGTTCTGTATCTGGAAAAAGCTCGCAAAGCTCTGAACAATAGCGCCCATCGTTTCGATGTTGTCGTGGAAGATGCGCATCATCCGGTCCGACTGACTGATCCTGAACATCAGGGACTTGTCGTGCTTCGGCCTCAGACCCATGAACTGGAAATCTCCCTCCCGCGTGTCGAACTCTTCGGCCAACGGAGCATCGATCGTGAAGCTCTCGAGCACCCAGTCGGACAACTGAAATCTCATTTTCATTCGGACGATGAGAGTTTGCTTCTGGAGACATACTTTTGTGACCTTGCTGCTAATCTCGAATTGAATGTAGGATGTGGGCATGAAAAAGTGTTGTGCGTATTGTTCTTTGATCAGAGTGAACCGACAGAAACGGGGCAGGATCCGTGTGTTCTCCATCACCATCAGTTTGTTTCTGAATCACACAATCTGGTCATTTAGAACTGGAATTACTGGAAGAGAAGCTCACGAGTCGACGTGACCCAAAAACACTTTTGTGTGTAGATCATTCGTCGAATCCTTGTCGATCACCAATGGAATGTCTATGCTGCTCCGTGACTGGTGCTCATTCGGAGGGATCCTGAACTGAACCTTGATTCTTGCTCTTTCTTTCATCCCTCCCTACCAAATGTATGACTCTCCTTCGAAGAGTCCTTCTGCAAAGATGAGCACCCCTCTGATGGGGATGTTGTGGGTGGCCTCGACCCTCAGACTCAGCAGTTGCAGTTCACTATTCACCACGAACAGAACGTTGACTTCCGTGTCGGCCGGAATACGGAAATCCCGGTCCTTCTCCGCTTCGGTCAGTTGTTCTTCCTGCTCGTAATTCGACAGTTCCATCATCAGATTGTGCTTTTTCTGCCCGAACTCTCTGATCAACTGCTGAGTCTTGTCGATTGCTCCGTTCTGCGCTTTCTGCACTTTGAACCCTTTCACTCTTCCATCCACGCACACTACAGTAATCACAGAGTCCTCTCCTTTTCTGTTCACAGTCGCAGATGCCACGTTGGCCGAGACAGAATCCCTCGAGAGCACTTCTCCGTTGTGCGCGAACCGCAGATCGACTTTGCCCTGTTTCCAGACGACAACCATCAGGCCCTGCTCTTCGAAGTTGAATATTTTCGAGACGTTCGACTTTGACTTGATCCTCCATTGCCTCTCTTTCAACACGTACGTTCCGATCGTTCCGTTGTTGAGAGAATAAGCAAAGCAGCCGCTGGCGACGTGGGCGAGGCTCGTGATCTCGTCCGTTTCCATCAACTCCGCCCTCATCAGATCGTTCTTGAACACTCGGATCTCGTAATCCGGTGATCCGATGATGAGTTCGGTCTCACCGTCCGCATCGTAGTCACTCAAACACATCGTCGTCACCTGATCCCCGGTCACCGTCCAATACGTGTTCGCTCCGGTTCTATCGAATCCCCAGATGCAACAGTTGCCTCCGCAGTAGATGGCTTCTTCCGATTCACCCAGTTTCCCGTACTGAAATGGAGAAATGAGTTGGCAGACAGACAAGTGAAAGTACAAACAGTGAAACAATTGACTCCGTCGGGAACGTCGTTCCGGAATACGGTCAGATTGTTGTGCACATCATAACAGATGACACTCGCGTCCGTTCCTATTATGATACAATCGTATCCCTCTCCAAACGGAGCCGCCGCAATGCATCGAATCGTTTCGGTTATGTTCAGCGCCGTTTCTTGATCTGAAATCTCCTTTGAGAATATCATAACATTAATGTTAACAAACCTTTGATAATAATTTTATTGGTGACCGAAACGGCGACGACGGTCTCCTGTCCATTTGGCTCAAGAACTGCCGAAATGACGCATCCCTCCATGATTCTCTGCTCGAGAGAGTACGAAAACACTTGCGAGAGCTCGACATTCTCATCGAGGCCAGAGTTTTGTCCGAGTTCCGCAATCTCAATTTGCTCTTCTGGAGTACGGTCGCCGTCCATGGTGGAATAAAAGATGGGGAGAGCGTGTTCGATTGAGCCCTTTCCTGGCGTGCGCGTGTCGTCATGGAGACCGGGCGAGCCCAGTGCTCACGGAGAGGAAAGACGGGTAGAAAGAGAGAGATAGAGAGCGACTCAACAGAGACATTTCTTTGCGTACATGGAATATCGTTTATTGGAATCAAATCGGGAGAAGGTAAATGCAAGGCAGCTATCAGAGCGCTAAACATATTCGGAATGATTATCTTTGTAGTCCGGTGGGGTTTCTCAGGTTCAGCGAGTAGTCGTTCGCCGCGTTTCCGAGCATTCCGGTGAATCCGGTCCCGGCCGACTTCATCGCCGGAGCCAAGTAAGCGGCGCTCTGGCCAGATCCTTCGGACTTGGTCCCGAGCAGCCAGTATGTCATGCACAGCCCCTTTCCTTTAATCGGAATCTCTCCTCTCTGCTCACAGATGTAATCCGGATACTCCTTGAGCAAAAGAAGCTTAGCGGCCTCTGAGATCTGTGTTTTGCCCGGTTCTCCGTTGCTTTCCATCCGGGAGGCCATGTTGACAGTGTCTCCAAAAAGACAGTAGCGGGGCGCATTGAGGCCGACGACGGCGGCGGCGACTGGGCCAGTGTGGAATCCGAGACGGCACTGCACCTTCGCGTCTTTTTTGTGAGGGACGACGAACTCGGAAAGGAACTGAAATGGAATGACTGACGAACGAACAGGGATAGTTCATGGAAACCTTGTGGACATCCAATGCAATGCTGGCGATCTCGTTGATGTGACGGTGCCCATTCTCTTCAGGAACTCCCGACACAACCATGTAGGCGTCTCCGATTGTTTCCACTTTGTAGGCGTCCTTTCTTGCAATGAACTGATCGAACCCATCAAATATTCCATTGAGGACAGCCACAACTTCTACTGGAGAAGCGTGTTGGCACATTTCAGTGAAACCAACAATATCGCTGAAAGGAATGCATGAATAGACGCTGAATAGTGTGATGAAACCCGACCTGAAAAGAACAGTGGAAGTGGAGAACGTCTTCGGAGGAACAGGTCTGCCGAGCTTCAGTTCGTTTGCCACGTAGGCGGGGAGCAGCTGGCTCAGCAGTCGGTCCGCTCGCTGGTTGGCTTCTTCCAACATTCCAGTTCTTTCCGCCACCAACTTCTCCAAATTGTTCGCGTATTGCTCCATCATCCGAGTCATTTGGTCGACCAAAGATCCCTTTCTGTAATAGTTTCTCTAGTTTTAAGCCGACGTTTCTGGAATACGGACATGTTCAAATAGGTTTCCACGTTCAACTTGATTCTGCGCAGCGATGGTCTCATCTCGGGCGTCGTGTTCCAGCAATCCTGGATGAGCGCGGTCAGATCCATGTTGAGCACTTTGTTCTGGCCAATCGTCGGCTTCACAACCTTCGATCCGTCCCGGAGCCACTCGACCAGCTCCATGTGGTTGGTTCCTTCCGGGAATGGCAATGCGCGGAAGATGATTTCGAACATGACGAGTCCAAAGGCGTACACGTCTCCGAGCTGTCTTCTCGCCTGAGTTTGCCGCATCCAGTCCTGATCCACTCTTCTCGTCTTGTTCTTGTCTCTGTTCTTCAGCATTTCCGGTGCTTCGTACAGGATGCTCGTGCTCTGCGTCGCCTGCGACTTGTCATCCTCTCCCGTCAGCGCGTCGCGAGAGATTGCCTGCTGTTTCTCCCAGCGCTCCAACGGATCAGCAATACCGTAATCAGTCAGTTTGACCATCCAGTTGCGGTCGATGAGACACGACCAGGGAGTGAGGGATCCGTGGTACCCGATCTGAGAGGCGTGCAGATACTCGAGTCCGGCAAGAATGTCTCTGATGAACGCTCCGTGGAACTTCGTGTCCAACTGGATATTGTCATTGTAGATGATGTCCTGAAGGGTTCCACGAGAGCAGAACTTCCAAACGAGCAACATCTCCTCCCTTTCGTTCCAAACCATTCCCAAGAACGGATTGATGTTGTCATGAACAGCCGCTTTCATCTGAAAATGTCCCCTGTTCCCTCGTTTGTTCCTCTCTTTTTGCCCACCAATTGAAGGAGTGTTTTGTCTGCTCTGTTGAACAGAATCGGTCGTCTCTGCACGTACTTGTGGTAGATCGCGTGCGTGTTCGTTCCCACAATCGCATGGTTTCTCGAACCGTAGTTCATGTTGCTCATCTTCGTTCGTGTACTTCCCAATGACAGCATACTCTTCAGTTGTTCCTCGTCAATGAACTGCAAATCATCCCGGTAAATACGGAACGGCAGTTTGTCCAAAGCCCGTTTCTCCCTGAAATTCTCCTTAATTTCACTTCTCGGTCCATTTCAACGAACAAGATCTTTTGCACAAAGAAGACTGAAACGGCGGCGACGATGAAAAGAAGGATAAGCGCGGCTCCGATGATAATCAGCGTGTAGTCGCATCTTTCGTTGCGATATCCACAGTCGGGCTCATCCTGAAATCTTCGCAGCTTAGCCAGTCCGGCACATTCTTTTTATCCGTTACTTTCGGCATCTTCCTGTCTATCGACGGCCAAAAGTCGCGCATAATATCAGTCACGACTATTTCATAGCATCCTGATTTGTTGGCAATTCCGTCGCAGTTATCCAACATCGTCGGCTCCATGTGGACCATCGGCAGCACCTGATCCGAGTTGGGCGACACGAAGAATCCTCTGTAAAGCGGCGCTCTTTCCGCCCGATCGTCCATCAAGACCTGTCCGGAAGCGATTCCGGAAGAGCC
This sequence comes from Caenorhabditis sp. 36 PRJEB53466, assembly GCA_946814055.1. Lineage (NCBI taxonomy): Eukaryota > Metazoa > Nematoda > Chromadorea > Rhabditida > Rhabditidae > Caenorhabditis > Caenorhabditis sp. 36 PRJEB53466. The sequence continues at coordinate 4,622,731 of CAMPFS010000004.1, read as the reverse complement.
GACCATTCCGACGAACTTCATGCGTCTCATGTTCTGCCACAACAGCCGTCCGTTCAGAAGGTTCTCGGGCTTTCCCGTCTCGTTCAACAATTTGCGGGCGGCAAGTGCGTACAGTTTCAAAGCGTCAAACAAATAGAGATATCCATAGATATTGGCCTGAACGCGGAGGGAATGAGAAGGCTGTTCAAGTGCAGACTCACAATATCGACATCTGCTTCCGTCAGTCCGACGTCTTTGATTCTCTCGACAAATGGCCCAATGATTGAATTGTCGAAACTGTTCACGTCGTCAATCTAGAAATGAGTCTCTCTACTGCTTCTCATAGTTACCATAGCTTACAATGATTGCATTCGCGTACTGGTCCTTGACCTTCTGAAGCATGGATCCATCGGAGCCCGTCCACGGAGCCACGTCCTTTCCTCCGTCCTGCAGCCACGGAAACACGTATCCGTACTCGTTCACACTCATTCCCTGAAGATTCGCGGCGGTCAGAAACTCGCGGGACGTTTCTCTCGTGTTCGAGAAGAGACAAACGACAACTGAAATGGGAAACGAGTAATTTCCTCGCTTGAAGTGGCTCACTTCTTGCAGAATTCTTGATGTCATTCAGAAGTCCCGAGGCAATCATTGCCTTCTGATCTGCGAACTCATCGAACATGATCTTTTTGACAACAGTAACCCCTCTCTGATGGAAGACTTCTTCAAACGAAAGCACTCTGTCATAGGCAGAGACGCCCGTGTTCGTCACGATTGCCACTTTGTTCCAGCCGTAATGACGGAGCATTGCACACGTAGCTTCGGCAATTGAGTTCGTCGTTCTCATCTGGAATCGATATCATCATCTGCCCTACACTCTCATCTACACGACTTACCGAGATTCTCGCCAGTGTCGGGTACGCGTTCTTATCGGCCAGAGCATTCGAAGCGGCCATGTATCCGATGATTGGAATGTTCCAGAAAGCAGCCATCCGAGCGACGGCGTCCATTTCAGCATTACAGTAGGGTCCGATGAATGCTTTCACCTTCTGAAGATGGTACATGTCTGCGGCCACGGCGACTCCTTCGTACGACTCTCCACATCCAGTTTGTGATATGATTCTGAACAAAGAAAGTTAGCCTAGAACGTTCCCGGACCAAACGCACTCTACATCCAGATCATCGTCAAGGATTCCCTCAGCCAGAAGAGATTTGTGAGACGCTTCCAAGATCTTTACGTCGTTTCGAAGAGCACCGATGGCTCCGATGTGGCCGAGAGTAATACGGATTCTTCCTTTCGAGTCGTACAAACCGGCGGACGAATTGGAGAGCAGCAGAGGATTCGGGTTCGGAGACGATCCTTTCGAGATAAATTCGTTGTCCTCGGTTCCGTTATTCGCCAGGATCCGTTCAGTTTCCTGACAAGTCGATGCGGAAAAGAGAAGAAAAAGAAAAGGGAATAAAGGCCCTCTCATGACAGAACGGGAGCCGTTGCAAAGGGAAAGTCTGACTGATTTCAGCGGATGCGTGTGGATGAAAATGCGACGAATGAAGGCGTATCAGAGGGAGACTCCTGCCGACTGTCCGGCTCATCCGGGATCAGTCTCCCGACTACTGTAGCCCAGTCAGCCGATAAGCCCCTCCAGCTCAGCACTGTTTTCCGGCTGTTAATTTCGACTAATGGAATGCGTGGATTACTCATTTTCAGCCGATTATTTCGAGTGGGAGGGGACGTTTTGAAGTCGGAAAAAAATCGTCTCTGTAACCTTTTTCCATTGATAATCAGATTTAGTGTCAAGATTACACTTCTCGCCACCACATCTTTTACACTGTTCTCTTTTGTTTTATTTGTGACGACCTATCACATTCCTTATTGATTACTATGAGAACAATTCTCGTCATTCTTCTCATCTTCATCGAATCTCTTCCCTTGGATGGGCTCACTTACAACGAGCATCTTCAGTTTCTTCAACTTCAGAATGCCGCCTACAATATGTATCTGAGAACTTTTACACAGAGAAAGCAAAAGAATAATGTTTTCAAGAGTTGGTATGCAGCCACAACGGTATTCTATTTTTTCCGTGGGCGCATCAACTATGTCTACCAGTTGATTTCAGCAATTTCCACCATTGAAGAGCGAATTCTTCGAGAATGACACAGTTATCGGTGACAGTCAACCGAATTCAGCAGTCGTGAGCATGGGATTGGTTTATTCGAAGCCGTGGACAGTCGACGATGAAATCGGAATGCCTTTGAATCAGCCAATTTTTACGAAAGAGAAGACCAACTTTTATAACTACGGAAAACTGTATCAGAACTATTATCAAAACGGAAAATAAACGGACATTATGTTTTGCTTTTGATATAAATGTTTAACAATATTAATTTTTTTTTTCCTTATTCAATCTCGCAAGAAAGTATTATTTTGATCGCACAAAGCAACGGAATTATATGATGGTTTAAAGGCGCACGCACTTTCTCTCCCCGCGGGTCTCGCCGCGACGTCGCTTTTCTGCCTCGCAGCTGGATGCAGTTTTCCATTTTCTCGCCTAAAATTTTGGATTTTTAAAGCTTTTTAGGGCCGTTTTGAAGTTTTTTTTCGAAAACAAATTAAATATTTAAAATTGAGAAATTTTGAAGCCGCTGCTTAACGTTTTTATCCTTTTTTGTCAACGAAATTCGTTTTACCTCCCTACTCTTCGTAATTTTGCAGCTTGAGGTACACACTACAAAATGGCCGATAGAGGAGGCTTTCAATCTGGATTCGGAGGACGCGGTGGTGGCCGCGGAGGAGCTCGCCCGACTGGTGACCGTCCAGCCGGACGTGGTGGACGCGGAGGCCGCGGAGGACGTGGCGGACGCGGAGGAAGGTATTTGGTTCCGTTAAATTATCATTAAAACAATATTTTTGAAGAGCCGGACGCGGAGGAGAAAAGGAATCCGAGTGGACTCCAGTCACCAAGCTCGGAAGACTCGTCAAGGAGAAGAAGATCACCACCCTCGAAGAGATCTACCTCAACTCCCTCCCAATCAAGGAGTTCGAGATAATCGATGCTCTCTGCGCCAACCTCAAGGACGAGGTCCTCAAGATCTCTCCAGTCCAGAAGCAAACCACGTACGTTTTCTGTTCATTGTTGACTTTTTTAAAATTTGATTTTTTCCAGTGCCGGACAACGTACCCGCTTCAAGGCCTTCGTCGCCATCGGAGACCACAGCGGACACGTCGGACTCGGAGTGAAGTGCTCTAAGGAAGTCGCCACTGCCATCCGTGGAGCCATCGTTGCTGCCAAGCTCGCCGTCGTCCCAGTCCGCAGAGGATATTGGGGAAATAAGATCGGACTCCCCCACACCGTCCCCTGCAAGGTCACCGGAAAATGCGCCTCCGTCATGGTCAGGCTTATCCCAGCTCCCCGTGGTACCGGAATCGTCTCTGCCCCAGTCCCGAAGAAGCTTCTTCAAATGGCTGGAATTGAGGACTGCTACACCGCCGCCAAGGGACAAACCGCTACTCTTGGAAACTTCGCCAAGGCCACCTACGCCGCCCTTCAGAGAACCTACTCCTACCTCACCCCAGATCTTTGGAAGGAGGAGGCTCTCGAGAAGTCGCCGTACCAGCGCCACCACGAATTCCTTGCTCGCAATTAATTTGTGGAACTGTTTCCATTTGTTAAAATAAAATTGTTTACTGTGTACGATTGTAATTTAATTATGACTGCACCTTGTTTTAACAGTTTGGAAATGAATGACTACAATTTTTTGTACAACCGACAAGTTTCTGTGAATCAGGCATCCAAACGGCTAGGGGCCAGGTGGTCCCGTCTCGTGGTACCAAAGGAAGTGTTACACGGAATAGATGCCATTCATTGTTTCTGGCTCGTGGTACCCAGTGCAGCATCTCCCCCCCGTCTCGTGGTTCCCTTCGCCCGCGTCCCAACTCTTTGGATACCTGTCCGTGAATAGTGAAACAACTGGGAGTTAACCAGTTTTACTACTCTTGTTCGAGCAATAATGCTCACTCTTGCAAACGGGCCGTTTGACTACGGGAATGATATAAGAACCAGCTTGTGTTTTGCTGCCAGGTGAGTTGTCAACTCTTTATCGAAAAAAAGATGAAGTAACAATAACAATGGAAAAACAATTTTAAAATGAACATGTACAGTCTTCGCGATCATCGGAAGTTCTTGGCCGTCTTGTTCTTGGCTTTCTTGATAGCTTTGCTCTTCTTGGCCGCCTTCTTCTTTTGTCTAAAAATTGTTGTGATTAGAAAATCGTTTATTAACATGTGGTTCACGTCTCTCGAGAGAACTAGACAAAATTGGAATGTAATTCAACGAGATTTTGAAAACAGGCCGATCGGATGTTTTTGTAATTGAAGATAACTTACGTTCCAGAGAGCCACGGTGGGAACGATCCATCCGGCTTTCTCAGAGTTTTCGTGTTAATGTTGGAATCCAACGCCACTTCCATCTGGAAAAAATTGACGTTTTACTTCGTAAAATTTTTGTATTAACCTTGTCCTGTGTTTCAGCAGTTTCAGTTTCTTTTGCTTTTTCTGAAAACGAAACTGGTATTTTTGCAATCAATTTATTAAATTACCGGCTTCGACCTTCTCATATTCGTCACGCTTCTCGATTGCTTTCTGAAGGAGAGCAGCAGTCTTGGGCTCTTTTTTGGTTCTGGCAATTGCTCTGACCTTTCTCTTGAATTTTGATCTCAAACTTTTCGCCATTTTTACCTGAAAATTATCGAAATCACGTGAAAAAACGGTTAATTTTGCATGAAAGCAAAATGAAAATGGAGTGCAGTTTAAAGGCGCATGCAATTTTACGGCCGATCGTGGCGAGACCCGTGCAGTTGGAAACAAGCCAGCGGCCGTGTGGAAATACTAGATTAATTAGTACGATCTGTCGTTTCACGCCTTTTTTCGATTATTCGATATCGGTGTCACTTGCTACGAAAAAAAACAGGAAAATAGGAAACAGATAACGAAAAATCGATAATTACAGGTCAGTTTCAAGCGATCAACGAGGATATCGTGAAATTTGAAAGGACTCGATGAAATAACCAGAGAAACGGAGGAAAGGAGATGTTTGGAACCAATGGAGATGCTGGTATGGCTATCACTGATCCAACAAAGCAAGAAGAGGTGTGTATTTTGACGCTAAGTGTAAAAGTTTGAATAAATTGTTTGAAGATCTATCGAGTGTTGGAATCGCTGAAAAAGGACGAGTCAGGGTGGAAAAAATCAGTTCAATCGTTTGTCGGACCTCAGAAACCGTAAGTTATTAATGAAATGGCCAGTGAATCATTTTCCAGCAGGACCGCGGAAGAGCAATTTCTACTGCTCCAGGTTGTCGAGGACTTTCTCACGAAACGGTATCATTCTTCCAATACAGATGACGTTTCGGTTGTTAGAAACTTTCTTCTTCACTACGCTAAGGTAATAATTGATTTACACGGATTTTAAAGTTGAAATTGACTTTTAGAGCAATCAAACGGGAGAACAGCCGGTCTTCCTTACTAACAAGATGGCACATATATTTTCCCTCGTTTTTGCAGCAGACTTTCCTGAAAGATGGGCGAGCTTTTTCAATGATCTGTAAGATTTGGGACAAACTGAATATTTCTTTCAGCAAACCCCAAAAAGTTTCAGTTTCTTCTCCGGCAACATGAACGATCGCAAAGTGGCATTTTTCTATTTGAAAGTGCTGTTGGCAATTGATACAGAAGTAGTCAATAGAGATATACAAAGATCTAAAAATGTACGAGAACGCCATCTATTGTGTTTTATCCCGAGGCTTTTGTTTTGCAGGAAAGTGACAGAAATATGAAGATCAAAGATGCGATGAGGGAAATTTGTATAAATGAAATTGCAAAGAGCTGGCTTTCTATTGCGGTGAGATAATTATTTACTGAATTTTCCCAAACTAAGCAAATTCAGAATGCCCTTCCGGATGACAATGCGATTCAATGTCTTGTCCTTGATAACATCGCTTCGTATGTCGACTGGATTGAATTGGATCTCGTTGCAAATGATTATGTCATGCCGCTTATAATCTCCAAGTTCCAGAATACCGCTACTTCCGAGGTAATTATGAACTAAATTAACTTATATTTTTTTAAATCTGATTCTAGTCTGCGACATCGGCTGTGCGGGCTCTTCTAGAGAAAGGAATGCCAGCAGAAAAGAAGGCCGGATTGACGTTGACCATAATGACGGTTCTGCGAAACAACAGATTGTTGACCATCAATGATGTAAGTATTCGGTTCATTTTCATTGATAACTCAGCTTATCACTGTATTCCCAGACCAATGACGACGAGGAGGTGACACGTGTCGGATCTCTGGTAAACACTCTTGGACTCGTACTTCTGGATGTTCAAAATAAGTAAGTTGGTTTTATTGCAAAAACTTCTTTATGTACAGAAATAGGCTCGGCTATAGGAGATTTTAGAAATTACGTTTGAAAAGTGAATTCTGAGAACATGTCTGTTCGCACTGCATTTTACTCGCGAACCGGTTTTCGTTTCCACAGCCGCTCCAACTGAAGCGCTCACATCTCCGAGAGTCTGTGTCATAATACCTGTAGAAAAGAAAATGAGACTCAAGAATAAGAACTAAAAATGTACCACATGATTCTTGCTCGGCTACATGATCCAGTGATTGGCGGAAGAGAGCAGATATCCACTGAAGGAGGGGTAGTTGGCGGCGCGGTTGTTGGGAGAGTCGGAAGAGTGAATGGAGGGAGAAGAGAAGGAGCAGCAGCTCCCGGGGTGCCCATTCCGAACAGACTCAAAAACGGAGCAAAAGGAGATGGCGGAGTTGTCGCAGGAGCGACGGTTGTTGGAGGAGATGTCGGAGCCACAGGAACGGAGAAAGTGGGTGTGTTCGGAGCAGTTCCAGTCTGTGGGCTCGGGAAAAGAGGATGTCCACCGTTGATTGTTCCGAACGGTGAGGGAGAAGATGTTGTTTCGACGAGACATTGGGCTACCTGTAAGAAAAGAAAAACATGAACGTTTACGGATTCCGTAGGATTAGCTTCCGTCTGATCCGACACAGAGCGATCTAGGAATGCAGCTGTGTAAATTCATGAAAGCGTTTAAAACACAAATATTGACTCGCCTTTATGATGACCAATTCTTAAAAGCATACCTGATCAACTATGAGACATTTTTTCGGGGGATCGCAAATGAGGGATTCACATAACCATTCTGCACTTTGCCCGTTTACAGTCTCCAATAACAGAAGAAAGGAAATAATAGTCAGTGGAATCATTCTGAACAACGTAGAAAATGAAATCTAGAAAACAATGAAATCGAGTGTGAAATAAAGGAATCTTCGGAACTGGTATGTTGGTGAGATGAGGGGAATAAGAGGAAAGGGCGGCGAATGGCAAGCGAAGAGGTGAGTCACGCATCGCAGATCGCGAGGAGGAGGAGGGGAAGAAGCGGAGTGACCGGTTGCGACGACTTAAGCCGAAGATTGGCGTGAAGACACCTGAAACTTGAAATTTGCAGGTTGTGCGCCAGTTCGATACTGGAGAAGGAGCAGGAATGCTGCGTGCGAGAGCTGGCTGGACTCGCCGAGCCCGCACTCGTTGTGCTCAGCAATGAGGATCCAGATTCGAGCTGTCTTTGCATCGACTTCATCCGAGCATACTCTTCGTTCCTAATCAAATTCTATCCGAATGTGGGTGATTGTCAATTTGAGGATTTTGAAATAGATGTTTTCAGGACACAGTTTTCATCGAGAAAGTCATCAGAGCAGGACTTCTACGATACGTGATGAATGACGATATGACTGTCGGAGGAGACGGAGAAGAGGAGGTGGAGTTCCAGGAAACACGTAGAGATCTCCGTTCAATGCTAAACGTCATCGGATTGAAACGTCCGGAAGCAATCATCAATGCAATTGAACCGTGGGCGGCGGAAGTCACTGCCAGAGGATCATCGATTCCAGTGAACAGAGTAGAAGCGCTCCTGCACATTGTGTTCCACCTTCACGAGATCATTCCGGTAGGATACTGGTTCCCACGACTTCCTCTCATCATTCTTTTTTTTAAGAGTAACATGCTTCAAACTCCACGGGAAGGAATTTCGCAAAGAGCTGCCCGTCTTCCAATTGCCATTCTCGAGGGGCTGGTTCTAGATGAGAGGTGCCCACCGATAAACGTTCTTTACTTCGAACTGGCGTGTCGCTACGAGCGTCTCCTCTCTCTGCCGCCCTCTCCGGCCGTCATCCCACACATCGCCGCCGCTTTCCTTGATCACCGTGGAATCTCGAATCCGTCGGCCGCCGTTCGAACCCGCATAGTCTACCTTTTCTGTCGATTCGTGAAATCGCACAAAACAGTCCTCGGGCCGCTCGTTTCGGAAGTGATTACTCGCCTCGCTCCAATGCTCGCAGTTTCCCCGCAATCGGATGCCAATCAACTGCTCTCTCCAGATGATCAAGGATATATCTTCGAAGCAACCGCCACGCTGATTGTCTTTGGAAATTTGACATCAGAAATGAAGTCACAATACGTTGGAGAATTGGTCTCGACCTTGGCAATGAAGTTTGAAAACGGACTGGCTGAACTGAATGCGGCCAGAGCAAGGAAAACGGATGAAGAGACCATCCAGGCGATCCTACAGTTTATGGCCAGCATAATTGGATACTGCAGTCGGATGTCGAAGGCATTTAACAATTCTCAATCGATGAAGGCGTGCAACTGCGTGGAAATTTACTTGAAACTGATCAAGTTGTTCTTCGAAACGCTGTCACCCGAAAATGCATTCCTGCTAGAATCGACCCGGCAGTTTGCTCACCGTCTCGTCGTTTGCATGGAAGAGGAGCTCATGCCGTACATGAGTGTCATTTTCGACAAATTGGCCCTAGTCTCCACCGACCTTGATTCCATGCATCATTTGCTCATCTTCTGTCACCAAACCGTCGCAAAACACAAGAAGTTGATGCTGACGAGTGGAGTGGATCTAGGAAATGTGCTGGCGATTGCGGCGAGAACGTCAGTGCAAGAGCAAGATAACAATTTGGCAGCTAAAGGTGTGTTAGTCTTAGTGGGGCATTTCGAAAAAAGAATGTACTTTCAGATGACGGTCAGCATGCTCTTCTCTACGTCCAAAGAGCATTTGTGCAGTTGTTGTTCACGGTGATCGCGAGCGACTGTGTTCCCGCCCTCAACTCCACTCCCGGACTGCTCAACCACGTTCTCGAAGCAGCCGCCCATCTGGCCCTGTCCTCCGATCAGACCGCCCAGAAGGTGGCCCTCTCAAGCCTTGCCAAGATCTCCCCGATCATCCCGGAATGGTCCGCACGGACTCTTCGTGTCGCCCTCGAGATCCCCTCACTTTCCCACATCACCCCGTCAGATGCCGGAAGCACCCTTGTGGTGCACGAAGTGTGCTCCACCCTCGCAAGTCTTCACCAAGCTGATCCAGATGGGTTTTCTCGAGCACTCCGAGAACTCGTTCCCAATGGATTTTCCGATCAGCTTTTGTCTGCTCTGAACAATTTGAAGGGCAAGAATCTTGACAAACAGGTGAGAGTTTTCAAATGTTTTGTGTCTCAAGCAGTCCTTTTAGGTCATGAGTCTCTACACTTCCCTTCGGAATCAGGGCGCCCATTGATTCTCCTCCCAGTGATTTCTCCGTCATTCTTCGCTGTCACTTTTTGAGGCCATTCAAATTTGTATATGAATTGTTTCTTGTTATTTTCTGCCTCTTTTCTACCAATCATTTATTGACTCACTTTTGTTGTTAATCTTATTCCTTTCTTAGTATCTCTAAATTTCTTTCTTTCTCTCCCACCATCAAGTGCCCCTTCAGCAGTAGAATACACGTGACGTTGACACCTATTTCCGGGTTTTCTCTACTTTGTTTTTTCATTGTTTTCTCGCTTTCATTCTTTCCTTTCAAATTCATTCGTATATTCACTTCTAGATGCCCCTCCGACTTATCCATCTTTCAGAGTCTTCTGAAAATGCATGGAAAGTCGCGATGATTTATAGCCCCTGCTCAATTCATAGTTTGACACTGTTTTTATGGTTAAGAATGAAACTGGTAAAATATGGATGATGTCATTTCAAACGTTTTATTAAAACGACAGAATCTCCTTTCACAAAGCATGATCTGTGGAAACGGTGCTCCAGAAGTCGGTTCGATCCGATCGGCATCGGCCACTCTCCTCCTTCTTTCCATCGAAGGAATTCCGGAAGAAGGCTTTGCAAGCACCTCCGAGCGCCCACTTCCCTGTGTGATTTTCTGAAGTGAACTATGGGAAAGAAAATCAGAACAGAGAACGGTACCGTCCGTGAAGAACTGTTTCCGTGACGTCACACATCATCAGATTGAAGTGCTCGTCGAAAGAGGTTGGAATTCCGTCGAAAATGCGATCGATGCGCACAGCACTCCTCGTCCGCACTTCCACCCGATTCTTCCGTTTCACCGCGTCCGCGATCAACGCCATCGGGCCGTCCGTTTGGAGCATCGCCACGTGGAACGTCTCGGTCTTTTCGTAGAGGGACCGTCCTTCCGTCATCATCGCTTCCAGCCGTGTCATTCGATCTCTCGCCTGTTGCCTGCAATAATTCGCCGTATTTTCTCTCCGATTCCCTTTCTCTCGCACTTTTTGCTGACGCTCTTCTCCTTCTCTTCTTGGACCGTTTCCTCGTCGAATGTGCAGATCTTCTCGGCAAGTTCCGGCCACATTTCCGTCAGATTCTTCTCGTATTCGTCTATTTCGAAGTCTTTCATTCCACTGTTTCCTTCCTTGCTTCCAGCTAATTCTGGATGTTTTTCCACAACTTTTTCCATAAAAGAGTCTATTTCAAAATCTTCGACCATCTTCAAATGCATCAATCAGAAGCCGTCCCTAGTTATCCGTAAAAGTAAGTGATGTTAACCTTATAATCGCGCACTTTACTCATAACTGAAATCCACCAAATATTGTTTTATTCCATCATCTCACACAAAAAAGCAAATCCAACCACAATCCGAAAAGAAAAATATGGAGCGCGATGCTATTAGGAAAAGTACGAAAGCTCCGTCATCCTGTTCTCAACGAGGAGAACTGAAGAATCGGGATGTGTGAGAGCACGAAATAGACGAAACTACTGAAAATTTCACGAAAATTGAGGACGGGAAAGGAAGAGGAGAGAGAGGGAAAAAAACGTGTCCGTCACAATCGAATGTATCGTGGCACGCAGCAACTGATGTTATGCGAATGCGGCCGAAACAATTGTGACGAACGACTGAGAAGAAGAAAAAGAACGGGACGAGACGAGAAAAGTAGAGAAAAGGAATGACCAGGAAAAATAAAAGGAGCTATAAATAGAGGAAGGAAAGAGAATCGTCCCGCTTCTAATGTGTAAATCCCATGGAAAAGATAGAAAAAGCAAAGAAAGTGCAATTGGAGCGGGCCCCGATGTGTCCGCGAGTCAGATGGAAGGCTTTGCAGTCTGTTCACTGCACGGCCGTTCGCTGTAAACGGAGGGAGCGCCGCAAAAGAATCCAACATGAGGAAATAGAATTTAAGAGTCCTGGGACGAATAAATCAGTGCATTCTATGGGAGGAGCAACAAACACGAATAAATGATTCGAGGCGAAGGGCTGGCCCAATGGATACGCATGATACATGTCGTAAACGGACAAAATGATTATATGAGGAGACAATAACATATGAAGAATATTATTATGACAATGGAGTTGTGGGTGATGAGAATATCTGATAAGTGCTACTTGAAATCTCGCATCAACCGCAACCGAGGGATACACATCAGAAACAGTTCTTATTCTTGAATAAATGTGTTAACTAAACGGGTTGGAAACTTTAACGATTCATCACCGAGGAGAAACCGGGAGGTGGAGGTACGACGGTGCCCGATCGCAGACTGTTCTCGTGCGACCAAAGAGCCATCGAGGTGTCATCCATAAAGCGCACATTCACGGTCGGCAACAATGCTTTGAACGCGTCTTGTGCAGATTGCGGCTGCGACTGCTGTTGATGTAACAATCCATGTCCCATTCCAAACAATCCCATACTCTGCTGCTGCTGATGATGATGTGCCTGTTGTTGTGTTTGCTGCTGCATAGAAGACTGTGCCAAGTGTGGAGGTGGCGGTGGCATCGAAGAGGATCTGTTGGCAGACGGCGCTCCAAGACCTGGTGGTGGCGCCATTCCGAAAGGAACTCGTGGGAACATCATCTCATTGTACATTTGCTGTTGGTAGTTCATGTTCGAGAACATCTGCTGTTGTTGTTGCTGTTGTTGGGCTTGCACTTGTGCTTGCTGCTGTTGAGCTTGTTGCTGTCTATTGAACAGGTCATGCAGAAGAGAGGATGACTGTGACGACTGCTGCGGTTGCTGTTGTTGCTGCGACTGGGAGGACTGATGTTGTATCTGAAGAAAGACGAATACACGTGCAAACCCAAAACAGTTATTTACGTTGCTGTACTGATGCGAGTACCCGGGCGACGATTCGTACGGTCTCTGCATTATACGGTTGAACATGAAGTCCTGCCTGCTCATGTCGGCTGCATACTGTTGTTGTTGATGCTGTTGTTGTTGATGCTGTTGTTGTTGATGCTGTTGTTGTTGCTGCTGCTGCTGATGCTGAACATGTTGTTGTGCGTGTAGCTGATGCAGGAATGAGTGATGTTGCTCTTGATGCTGTTGCAGTGGATGATGGTGCGCTTGTTGTTGCTGTTGTTGTTGAATGTGCTGATGCTGTTGGGCAGGCAACCGCTGATCCGGAACTTGACCGAACAACCTAGAACTGAGAACGGTTACCATCAGCTTCTCAAACTGTTCCACTCACTGTTTCAACACATCCATAGTGTGTCCTGAATTTTGTGGCGGGATTTGTTCCTGCTCCTCTTGGAGCAATGCAGACAATCCCTTCGACGACTCGGTGAACGGATCGAAACCAAGATCATCGTCTGAATTGAACCGGCCCAGACCTGGAGGAGGTGAGGGGTCCCTTCTGAACGAGTTTTGAGTAGAAGACTGTGCGCCGAACAGTGGCGATGTGAAAGAATCCAGTTTGAATGAGGAGAACAGTGTTGAGGGCTCGACTGTGGGCGGCGCGGCAGGCTGGTGTGTCGTCAGTCCGAGAAGTGCCTCCCATTGCATCAAAGGAGCAGGTGCTTCTTGGTGCTTTGCGGGGGCAGGAATTCCAGAGTGCAGATAATCGTTTTCTGAATAAGAGTTCCGGTCCAGCCGGTCATCATCCACATCCAGTTTTGACATGAGGTCATTGACATCATTCCTGGAAAGTAAACATTATCTGATGTCGATTGTTCGCTGTGTCTCCAATTGCTGCAATTGAAGTGGCGCCCGATCTCGAACCTATTTGCCTCTTCGTCGAATTCGTTATCGTTGCCTTCTGGGTCTGTCGGAGGCGTGTTACTTGGTGCAACTGAAATTTCATCGCGTTCTGACCACTGTCGTTCTCTGGCTGTCGCGTTACTCCTCTTGCTGCTCACTGTCTCGTCCGCAGGATTTGACGGAGTTGGATCATCGATCGACTGAAATTGGGCAACATTGGCTTCTCGTTCTTCTGATTCGACGCCTACATCGGATGTGTTCGTCGAGTCCGCATCATCATACGGCTCTTCTGCAGGAATCTGTGGCACTGAGCCTGTAACTTTTCAATATTTTGTAAAATCGTCGTCACCCGTTCTCCTCATTCTTACCTGTTCGCCCAGCGCCTGTAACTGCATTCGAGCCATCTGAATCTTTGATTTCCGTTGCAGGCCGTCTGTTTTGTGCAGAATTTGATCTGAAAGTTCTATTTTTATTTCCGTGCTCACAAACAGTTTCTCAGTACGTGGGCACCAATATTTTATCCAATTGAGATGCAAGAGTCGACTGTGGCGGCGGTGGCCGGCTGTTCATAGAATCAATCAATCGTTTCTCGTATTCCGTGTGCTTGCCAACGTGCATATCGTCCTTCGTGAAGCTTATCTCTGGTTCCGCAATCTCGTGCAAGTACATGCATTCCTGCAAAGAAAGAATTGCGCCATAACGTCGGACAATGCGAACTGCCGAACCGGTTTGAAGCATTTCCGACTGTTCAAGAACGAAGAACAATATTTGGTCGTCCCCAGGGACGCCTTCACTTGCCGCCCGTCCAGAACCGAGTTATGAACACCCTGCAACAAACACAAATGCAATCGACATTTGCCTTCTCAACAGCTGACCTGTATCGCTCGCAACGCGTCGTCGACCCTTTTATAGGTCACGTATGCCGTGTGGCTGGGCGGAAGAGTTTGCACCGGGTTGCTCGCCGTGGCACTCGTCACGATCTTCTGGATTTTTCCGTACCGACCGAAATACTCGTGCTTCTTGAGCACTTCCGCATCCGCTACTCGAGGAGGGATCCCCACAACGTAGACGAGATTTTTCTGGAGAACGCGGTAGTTGCACAAGTACTGCCGAGCATCCGAGATTTTCATTTTTTCCGCCTGCTTTTTCATCCTCTTTTCGTCTTTGTGCTTTCGCACATCGTCACTAGTCATAGGCTGAAATCGATTGTAATTGTAAATTCCACTTCAATTTTCTGACGAACTTTGAAATTGACTGGGTCTTCAGGATAGGGCTGACGACAGGCAGGACAGAGCCCGTTCTCGTCGGTCCGTATACGATGCCAGCAAAAACGGCAGATCTGAAAAAATCGCCGAATTTTTTGAAAATTTTCAGGGAAGCACATACTTGGTACTCGCATTTGCACGGGTAAAAGTTGATATCATCGAGTTCCAAGGTTTCCATGCACAAAGGGCACTGGAAAATAAATTTGTCCGGAGGAAAATTCTCGAAAACCTTACTTCCTTATCGGACGTTTCGTCGCTGCTAGTCGACATTTCTTGGGCGAGAAGAAAGTAGGGAGAACTTGAGAGTGGAACACTGAAAAATGAGCGTATCGGGGAGACTGGAGAGGGAGGAGAAGCAAAGTGCAGCTTGGGCAATTGGTCGATCGATAAATCGTGAGAGAACAGAGAACACGCTCCACGGGCGGTGAGGCAGAAAAGAAGTAAGAGAAGAGAAGACGAAACGAAAACGAGAATAGTCAAAGAGAATTAGCAGATGAAACTAAGAAACTAAGAAAGGGGAGCTATCGCGAACGAATGCAGATTGAAATCGGAAATCAATGGGGTGGAGGGGACTGCCGGATGAAGCCGCTCTCACATCTCGCTTGCGCCGCAGATTTAGTTACACTGATAAGATGTTAATAAATCGTAGGGCTCTTTCGAATGTTCACCTTTTCCTTAAAAGATAAGCATAACTTTATTCAGTGTTGTGTTCCCGGTACTCCCTGCGGTAACTTTAACCGGTTAGCTGCTGTCATTGATGAGTCATGAAAATCAATAAATCAGTAACAACTTGTTTCCGATTTGATCTAAATAGAATCCGCGTGATTGTTTCCCCAATCTGAAACTTGTTTTGAGAACCTATTGGTATTTTTGAAACTAGTCAAAATATCAACTGATTCGAAGTTTATCAACATGAAATCAACTGGAAAGTTAGCTGAAAGGAAAGAAGAAGTCGGTCACTATCATGCGACCGTCAAAAACTGCTTTGGTTCGGTTCTCTCTTCCGTCTTCAGCAAAAAAATTTCAGATGGGCGAAGTCACGTGATGGAGAGTGTCTCACTTCCGCCGCTTTTTCTCAGCCGTTTCTCACATTGGCGCTTTCATCCTCACACCGTTCGATAGCCCTGAATAGTGGCTTTCCAATGACACCAAAGTTATCAGAATCTATCAACACTTGACGGCGAATGGAGCTGACAAAGAATTATTGATGGGCTGCGCGATAGGCAGGCAAGAGGGGTCGGAGTGGAAGACATGCGAAAAGAGGAGGCCGCGGCGAGACCCGTCGAGCGATATAATGCGTGCGCCTTTAACTCGGCGTCTCTTCTGCTACGGTACCACGAGGAAAACTTTCGATTGACCCGTCGTTGCTCACCGTCGTTTCTTGGAATCGTTGGCCCATTCCGGAAAAATTAATTGATTTTCAGGTGAAGAACGACTTTCCGAAGAATGGAGTTGGAATCGATGAAAGAGCGCCATGCGTTGTTGAAACGGAAGGCGAACGAGTCAATCAATGAAATTCTCAACTGCGGACAGTCGTCCACGAGTCCTCAGAAACGGTTTGTCAATTTTGCTGTTCAGTGGAACACCTGAAAGTGATTGCAGATCCAAGAAAAGCCAGGCTCAAAAAATTCGTGATATCGACTCGTACAAGAAAATCATTAAAACTTACAAGGTAAGTTATATCACAAGGAAATCCCTTATAAGTTATAACTGCTTTGTATCAGTATGACGTGTATTCAAAAATATTCCCAGTTAAAACAACTTCTAAATTTTAGTTTCATAATTATTGATTAATTAACGCAAATGTTACCTATTCATTACAATCGATGGAAAATTCCATTCAGAAATTTTCTCATAACTCCGATTGTTTCGGAAAACGTATTTCTTATAGATAAAACACAAGTGGTTTATGTCTGTATGTCTTTTTGTCAATTAACAAATTAACATTTACAGGCTCCCATTTGGTACGGATGCGCGGTCTCGCCCCGCGACCTGGCGGACTTCGGATGGGCTTGCGTCAAGAAGGATTCCGTGAAGTGTGTCGAGTGCGATCAGTACCTGAGCACTGGTCTTCCCAACATTTGCAAAGTTTCCTTCAACGTCTACAACACTTGCCTCGAGTGAGCTCGGCGCTCGTTATCCGCTGATGACTGACTGTTTTCAGAGATGTTCACGAAAAGATGGTAACTGCTCACAGGTCGACTTGCAAGCTGAGAAGCGGTGCTCCGCCATTCCGAATCGTCGATCCGACGTCGAAGGAAATTTTGGATGGAATCAAGAGCAGACTGTCTTACACAAACGCAATCGATGCTGGAGACTTGAAGGCGGTTAGATTGACGTTTCGTTGACAGCTACATGTATTTTAGTTGCTTCAGGACATTCCATCTGATGTGAATTTGCCGAAAATGGAAGGAATAGCACCGGAACTCGTATTCTTGTCGGCTCTCGGCTGGCAAGTTTCCAAGCCGAGAAGAGGAACTCTTATCTTGGGATGCGACCATTGTGCTAGGGAGTTGGCTATTAGGTGGGTCATTTGTTAGTTTAAATATAGGATAAAGTGTTCAGAAGTGGAAACAAGTTCGATCCGATTCATAATCATGAGAGTTGGTGCCCGCGGATTGAAATGGACGAACTCGGGGAACCGAGTTGGCAGACTGATCTCAACATCCTTCTCAACACCAGAAATCGTGGCGTCACCAAGGTAAAATCTATGCGATAAAAACGAGGTTTCATCTCGTCCTATTCAGTACTCGGACTCGTCAATCTTCAAGGAAGCGTACGCCGCCCGTCGCCTGCTCGACAGTTCTCTCTCCACTATCATCACTCCGACCTACATCTGATCCGAGTCTAGTTCTCGTCGTGCTTCTTCCCGTTAGACTTTCCTCCTTCGGTCACTCATCTCAACGTCTCAGTTGCCCTCCTTTTGCACCTCTCAAACCATTTTCTCTCCTCCCATCCGCGCCTTTTCTTTCGATGTAATTTCCGTCAATTTCTAAACACATTTGGAAAAATGTATCACAGACGGGTTCAAATCGTCTTTTCGTCCCCACGTTTTCTCCCTCTCTGCTGTGCTCTGAAGTCGAATGTTCTCAATAATTCAGCTGACTATTCGCCTTATTTGTGTCTAGTTTTTTTCCCCCGCCTTTCCCCTTTCAACTGATTTGTTACGTCGACTTGATTATTTTTAATAAACAGAACTTGATGAGACAGTTTATTAGTTCCTTATAAGTAATATGCTAGACATTTGTGTGAAACTGGAAGAGAATTGAGCAAAACATCAAGTGGAAGAGAATTCAGATACCCATGAAATAATGAGGAAGATGGAAATGAAAAAGGGTTTAATTGGGGGTAAAAGTAACAACTAATAATCGATTCCGTTTCTACTATTTGGATGATCCGAACGCCTTCGCCAGAATCCCGTTCCTTTTGACCGTTCCGGACATTTTCCGTTCGCTCGCAGTGCTCGTAGACGGTCCGGCTGAAAATAATGGACATTATAATTTATGAGCGAGTTCAGGAAGGAAAAAATAAATAAAGAAAAGAAGGACGCAAATCAAATGGAAACGTGCCGATTCGAGTGGTGACGACGCCCGTCGTCGACGTATACATTCCTCCGTTCATGGTTCCGCGGCGGGCCGGGGACGACGGATTGTTGTTGGGCTCTCGCGGAAGACTGGAGCTCCGTTTGGCCATGGCGGACGTGTAAGCGGGCGGACTGTTCGAGACGACTGAAGAATGACAACACTACGAAAAGAAGCACAACGAAAGGAAACAGGCGGTGCAGAAGGAACGGAAAGCCAGAGAACTGGGGCGGAAACTGACCGTTCATCGACTGAATCGCCGCTTCTAACTGCTCCAGCTCCGGAGTCAGAGGCATCATGGCGGCGGTGTTGGTGATCACAGAAGTCGTCGGCACGGTGGTGGCGGACTGGGGACGACGGGCCGTCGTGGACGAAACTCCCATCACGGGCGTCTTTTTGACGGGAGAGCTCATTGTTCGCGGACTGAAAAAGGGTGAAATGAGAGGGAGAAGTGGGAGGAATCAACTGACGCGTTGGCAGAAGGGGGAATGGGTCCGATGGACATCCGGGGGACGGTAGAAGTGACCGGAGGAGGGGCTCTCGGAAGACGGCTCTTCTCAGTGGGGAACGTGCTGGAATTGGGGAGACGGGCGGCCGGCGGAGGGAGAACGGGCGGTTGGCGAGATGTGGTCGCCGGCTTCGCTCCTTTGTTCGCCATTATCAGCGATCCGCCGTCTGGAGGCAGTTGAGGCAGCTGAAAGAATACAAATTGAGTGGGACGGGACGAGAACGGGAACTCGCCACTATTCCCGGTTTGTCAATGGACATCTTGGCTCCGGCCAGTGTCAGATTCCGCCGGAGCATTTGCAGATCGGCCTCCTGTCCTCGGACAGTCTCCCGCAAACTCATGTTCTCAGTCTTCATCATCTTTTGCGTCTTCATCAAAGATTCGCGTTCAGAACGCAAGAAAGTCAGCTCCTTTTTCAAGTCTTCAATCAGTTCCCGGTCACTGACGGCATTCGAAGGACCCGCTGATATGAACGAAACGTTGAAATATGTAGAATAAGCGAGACACTTACGTTTGTTGGAATCCGGTTGTTGCTGAATGAGGAGCTGTTCGGTCTTCACTCTCAATTCGTGCATCTTCAGCAGCATCTGCTTCCTCTCCTGAATCAGATACAGAACAATCGACTCGTGCCTCTTCTTCTCATTTCCCAGCGACATCTCCATTTTGTCCTTTGCTATCTCCGCTTTTCTCTTCTCTTCAACATGGAATTCTATCTGTTGTTGCAGTTGATTTCTCTCTTTTTCCAAGTGAGCCACCAGATCATCTCCCTGCTTTGCATATCTGAAATCCAATCTGTTATCCACCACATCCGATTCGGATTCCACTCACTTAATCTTCGCATCTCTGTCCGCCTCCAGTCTTTTCACCAGTTTGTACTGTTTTTTTTCGAGGGCAACCAACAACTGAAACAATAATACTATGTGGTTTTCAAAAGTTCGGATCAAGACAAACTCACCACCGCTGCGTTTCTCTGTGACTTCTTCTGAACTGACATCATTTTATCGAGCTGATCCACTTGTGATTCGTACATTTTCACGATCTTCTCCTCGTCGATCGTTTCTCCCGTGATCGCGGAATCCCTTCTGAGAGCAGCGAACGGCTCGTTCATATTCAGTTTTCCGTACTTTGCTTCTGCCAACAGAAGCTTCGTCCTTTCCTTTTTCAGATGCTCGATGACGTCTTCTCTCGCCTGCACTTCCCCTTCCATAAATGCGAGCAATTTCATGAGCTCATCGCTCGAGAAGTCGTTCACTCCGGGCTCATCGTTCAGATTATCGTAGTCTGCGTGTTGTTTCCGTTGGGCAGGAAGTACCAGTTTCTAGAATATTCAAAAATCAGGCATCATAGTTTGGAGGGTGAGTTTACCTTCGAAGTTGACTGAAACGTGGGATCGAAATGGCCAATTTCCAGTGTGTTCGACATTCGTGGAGACTGACGGCGGCTTCCGCAAAATCTGAGTTTGGAGGGAATTAAGAGGAAGTGGCAGCAGGACGAAAGAAGGCAAATTCAATGATTCGGTGCGGCGAAAAAACAAGAAGCAGAAGAGAAAAGAAGGAGCGACATGGAACGTGGATAAACGGAGCCCGCGACCGCCGTCGTCGCAGATTCAAGTGTGTAACTTTCGTGCTATTTCACAGTGATTGCCGAGAGAACGCGCGAGCCGCGAGACGCAGACGCTGTTGTCGTCGCAGATATATGCTCGTCTCGCGACGGCTCTCACATGTCGAGAGCAGCTCTGTTGGCTCAGCTCCAAGTGATGACACTTGTGCCCCCGACCACTATCATATGCAGTACTCTTTTGAGAGAGTTCCACGGCTAAGCACAAAGTTCAAAATGACAGTGTAAAGGAGACTCAGTTGATGAGAAGATATAAAGCGAACACGTGTAATAGTGATATCATGCAGCTACAGTAATCCGGGAAGGGCTCCTTTTGTCAACTGATTGTGCGAGACGCTGCTTCGTGTTCGTATTTGTTCGTGAAACAGTATTAGAGCTTTGTCAGTGAGTGACAACAGAAAACAAAACAAACATTGTGTGCGGCCAGTCAGTCGGCCATCGTTACCTGTACGAATTCTTCCATTTATCAGCCAGTTTCCGCTTGAGAAGTGACAATTATTACTCACTGAAACCTAATAGAAAACCAAGATGAATAGGAATAATCACATGAATCATGCTGTGACTGAATAGAGTGAAAGAAATATGCAATATGAATGCGTGATCAAGCAGCTGTGAATTCTCCAAGTTCCGGAAAATCGATGATTCTGAACCGAATATCAATGTTGGCGGGCGCTCCGGTCGGCAACTTGTTGAACCTGCAAAATAAGGGGAACGAGGGACGGCATGCTATCATAAACAACTCGAAGACCGCCGCCAGACACCACCCAGTGTTATTTGAACTGGCGGGCGTTGAGAAAACGATAAGAAAACGACTGGTGACGTCACCTCCGAAGTGCGCGTGAAATGTGGTACATCGGCGTACGCAGGCGACCGTCCACGGTGTTTGCACACATTTTGCAACAACGAGCACCCTAGTTGCTCAGAAGACTCACCTAGCGTTTGTGGAGGCCCGGTGGACACCCGCCGGTTTTGGAAGCATCGTATTGCACCTTGTTTAGCAGAAAGTGGCATTTGCTGAATTTTGACAAAGATTTCAGCAAAAATCAAGGTATCCGGAGCTCCGGTGACAGTTCCACGCTATTTTCAAACAGAAGATTGTGAAGAAGCCGAATAAATTTTATAGGAATTTTGAAAAAGTAATCTTGTATTTCTTTTACTTATTTTTACGTTCTCTGGCTGTTTCACATTAATTATCCCTTGATTTTTATTGAAATCTGTCAAAATCCAACAAATGCCACTTTCTGCTAAACAAGTACAATGCTTCAAAAACCGGCGGGTGTCCGCCGGGCGTTCACAAACTCTAGCTGAGGAAAATTTCAACAGAATAATTCCGATTGTCTAATACAATTCTTTTAAACAAGGCATTTTGATTCTTACAGGGCACAAACTGGCGTCGAGTGCTCAAGAAAAGTTGGAGTCGTTGAAGGCGGCTCGGAGAAGTTCGTCGGGAGTCTCGACGTCTTCTATTCTTTCCCTTTCTTCTACTGCTCTCTCACAAGCAATCAGTTCAATTGATAACGGAAAGAGCGCAGTAGTAGTGGACATTGGATCCAAACTGACGAAGTGAGTAGACCTTTCCATCAGCCGTATTCATGTTTGAATTACTCAGAATCGGATGTGCGGGAGAACACAATCCTCGACATGTTATTCGGACAGAGTTTTTGGATGAGAACGGTCAATTGGTGACTGCGGACGAGATTCTGGCCTTGAACAACATGAAAACTGTGTCGAAGCCGGTAGAATACTACGAGGACCTGCTTCTCAAGTTTTTGAGAAAAATATTTTTAAAGTAAACTTATTCCACAAAGATTGTTTTTCATTCCCAAATTTTCCAGAGTGCTGGCTCCTGCAGACCGCCCGGTTATCGTAGTTGAAAGTCTGTTCATGTCTGTTGAACTCCGGAACGCCATATCCAAGGTGGTTGTCGAGAAGCTTCGCTGCAAGTCACTCATGTTCATGCCTTCGCACGTCTGCGCCACGTTCCCATTCAATACTCAAAACGCCCTTGTCGTGGATATCGCACACTCTGAATGCTTGGCTATGCCTGTAAAACTTCAATTTCCTTCATAAACTTATTCCCTTTCATGCAGATAATCGAAGGAGTGACAATGCTGAATGAGTTCGAATCGGCACGTTCGATCTGTGGTAAACAGCTTGAACGAAGAGTCCGCGAGCTGCTGAAGAAGTACGGACAAGTTGAAGAGCCAAATTCAGAAAGGAGAGCTATTTCTGATGAGGACTGGACGGATATTGATGTAAGCCATTCAGGAAAAACGTTAAACAGAGTAGTCAAAGTATTGCAGAATATGAACTTGGTCGAAACGATCAGTATTTCATTGATTTGCACTGACAAAGAAAGGTCAGAGAAGTGGAAAGAATGGGAGAACGCACAAGGAGAGAAACCGAAGATAGAACCGATTTCCAAAGAATCGCTCGTTCATGTCGAGAAGAAATGCATCGTTGTGCCACCGGTTATATTGTAAGAATAGCCTGAAAATAAGAAAATGTTTGAAGGTGTGAAATTTTACAGTGAAACTAGTATTGAAATCTTCTTCGATGAGCAACTAAATCCGGATTCATTCGATGTGAGCCTTCCGAAACTGCTCTATAAACTTGTCTCAAAAGTGAGATTATACGAGAGGATTCCGTTGCTAACTCGTTCTTTTAGTGTCCCATTGACCTCCGCAAGAAACTCTTCCCGAATACTCTTTTGGTCGGCGGAGTTGCCACTATCCCTGGACTTCTGAAACGATTAGAGGTATGTCTTATCACCCTAACCGCATTCACTTACATTTTAAGCAAGAAATCGCGTTAATCGATGAGAAAAATCAAACGAAGCTTGCGGAAGAAGTAAAATTTTATCGGTTCGCCGACTTGAAAAACTCACCCCTGTTCATTGCATGGCTCGGAGGTAATTCAGGAGAAGTGTTCGGTCTTTAATCATCTCATTGCAGCCAGTCTTCTCGGTTCACTTCGGGAGACAATCGAACGAAAGAGTCTTACCCTCGAGGACTGGAGAACAGGAAAATTGGCTTCCGACTGGACAGACATAATTGTGAAATCTCGCTAGAAAGAACTGGTGAAATCGCTCGTGTGAATGTTTTTGACTTATTTATTCGCATAAATGTAAAAAAAAGTGACAACCCAAGAAGGAATGTACATTTACAGGGCTTGAGTTACTGGGGGGAAAATCTAGAAAATGAAACATTATCGCCGGGAAATTCTAATGATGGAAAAGGCGGACTCCAGTGTGGATGAGAGTGATTCCGTGCTCATCGCACGCCTCCTTGATCTCCTCGTCGCGAACCGAACCGCCCGGATGAGCGACGAATGAGACTCCAAACTGAAATTATTATCGTTGGAGCGAGGTCGCAATCAGCCTTTTTTCTAACCTGTTTTGCGCAGTCCACATTATCGCGGAACGGTAGGAACGCGTCGGAACTCATGACGACCCCGGACTGCTGACTGAGCCACTGCTTCCGTTCTTCCTGCAAGTTTCCCCTTTCGTTTCGGTGATGTCGAGTCTTTTGGCGAGTATCACAACAAATTCTCAAAACTAATACCCGCTCTCTTTCGTTTACTTTACGTCATCGAAGAGAATAATGCCCCAGATTATACACTTTTCGGAGGGACCACGAGGTTTATGCCCCCAGGCAGCACGTACCTCCGCAAGTGGCTCCACCGGCTCATTGAAGTATTGCTGCCATTGGTCAATTGAAATCTGAAATGAATCTCTTTCATCTTTGAGAAAGAGGAAGATCACCGACCTCCGATCCGAGCACTCCGCTGCACAGAAGGTCGATCGCATTCGACTTCTCGGATCGCTTGATGGCATTCTTCCACGGCAGCGCGAGCACTGTCGGGTGTTGACGGAGCCACCTGTCAAAGCGAAAGTGTATTTGATAAGAACGTGTTGCCTTTTCAGTCCTTTTTCAAGTGACGAATCGATCGGTCAATGTGTGTTATCAGTCGAGAAGGACCGGAAGACGTCGGCCGGGAGGGAAGAATTCATCAATCATTCGGTCTTCCGAAATAGACACCGACGGTTGCTGCCTTTGTGGCCAATTTCGCTTTTTTTGTACCCAGAACCAATGTTCTTTTTCTTTTTGTTGGATCTTCATAGATGGCGTCATCATCAGTTAATCCTCCAAAACTACCAATTACCGTTTCGGCATCAAATGGATAACCCTTGCGTTGACTACATTTGCTCTCCCAATTCCGTCGAATGACGTGCTCCGTTTGTAGCCATTTTTAAATCCAGTAAATCCGCTCATTAATCAAATCGTCGGTGGCCCCGTCGTCTCGCCCATTCTCGTCCTTTTCCAGGCTTCAGTGTTGGAGCTACAGACGTCACCGATCGAGTGGTCAAACAAAAGGGGCGTGGCGAACTGCTGCCCAACCGAAGAGTCTTCCGAGCGCGGAAAGCATAAGAAGAGGACCCGCCGACCAGCAGTCTCTCTTCACTGCCCCGACATCCTTCCCTTCCTAACGCCCGCGTTCGATACGGTATGCGAAAGGATTGAAAGCCGTCCCTGGGGTACGGGTGTTTTACTTTCAGCCACAGATGAGGCCGCCGTGAATTGCTCATCATGCTGCTTGCCATCACATTGATCTCGCTCCTTGTGGGCAGTGCGCTTCAGTTGCTCATGTTCGATAAAGGTACGAATCCCTTTGCTTCCTGCCCAATTATGCCTACTGGAATGAACTTGTAGTCTTTCTTTGTCCCTGCACTCTTTGATCTGCCCTACTGTCATTTCTGCTTCCAGTGGAAGGCGATCATGCGTGCCTTCTCGCGATGTGCGAGGCCGATTCCGGATGTGTCCCTCTCGGCTGCTCGGTCGATCAGTTCAGTCGTATTGGCTGCGGATACTTCCGATTGAACATCTACCAGTTCCAGGTGATCCGTTCCCTTTTCTCCCTCACGTCCCCAACTTTTCATTCTCGCAGCAATGCTACCAACCGGGCAAAAAGGACGAGGAGACCGAAGACGAAGCCTGGATGAACTGTGCTCAGGACTATCAGTGCTCTGCCTCTTGCATCCGGGTCTGTCTCACTTCCTTTTTCTTTTGGACTTGACTAGAAGATCGTTGATCAAATGTGTACTTTTTCTGGAGAAACGAGCGCCGGGAGGGTTGTCCAAACAAGCGACCGATCACTGATAAATTCTCTCTCTCGCCACTTTTATGGCCGCTATTCATAGACATAACTGTACGAATTCTGCGTTTTTTTAGACGAAAGTGGGCCACTTTTCGAGAGTTTGACCACTTCGAAGTGTCTGTGTGACGTCATTCGCGGCGGGAGAACAATAGGCGCTCTCGGACGAGAACTCACAATAGCCGACCTTTTCAGACGCTCGCCAGCAAATTCCGTGTCAAGTGCTACGGAAAATCTGACTGCGAGACATTCGCACGTATTCACGACGGCGGAGCCAACGGCTGCAGGGACAGAAATACCATCGGATACTGGAAAAGAGTGCGCGACTCGTGCGGCGCCGAGTGCTCCAAACCGATTTTTGTCCGCCATCTCTGATGAATTTCCGCCCGTTCACTTGCCCATAATTTCCTTTCGTTTCCTTTTTCGCTCTCTAACAAATGAAGAAGTTTACCAGTTCATTGCCTTGTCGCCGGCCAGTCGAGTGCAGTGAATCCGAGACTGTTGACCCGCTCCCATGCCAATCACCTTCAAATATTCAGATGAGAATTCAGAAGAGCCGCCAGGATTACCTGTCCTCGATGGGCAAAACAGACACTGTTCGACTGAGCGTACTTGAGAGCGATCGTAGCAACGATCAGATCATCGACTGCTTGCTTGTTCAGCTGAAATTTTCAAGAGTTTCGGGGAATTGCAAAGTGCGTCTTACGTTGTTCACACCGCCGACGACGTTGGTGAACGTGTCCGCATTGATGACGGCGTTGTTCCGTTTCTGACGGAGTCTCAAACCGAATACGGTACGCTCTTCGGTCTCGGATGGCAGATAATTAGGGTTGATCTAAATGAGAAGTAATGAAGGGGCGGGACCAATTAGTGGGCAAACTTTTAGAACACAGTAATTGCCGTTCTTCTTCTTGGCAAGAAGGGAAAGGGCTGCCGGCTCGTAGTCGGGGGCCACCACTCCGTCGGATACTTCTCTGAAAACAGAACAATAGCGGATAGCGTAATCCTTGCTCACCTGTTGATTATTTTAGCCGTAAGTTCATCACATTTCTCGGAGAGCGCAATGAAATCACCGAACGATGACATACGATCCGCTCCTGAAGAACAGCTCATTTAGAACCGACAACAATTGATACAAAATGTGACGAAAAAGCACGAGAACACAATCAAGGAGTCGGCGACAAGATCTCCTTCTTTCCTCTCTTTCGATCACAAACACAGAAGCGGTGCACAGATCAAGTCAAGCCACTTCCGAGGAAGTGAGCATACCGACGGCCGGTGCGAATCGTTGAAGACGGTCACAGATGACCCAATCCTGTTCTGAACGGATAGAGAAAACGGTGCTGAGAGAGAAGAGGAAAAAGGGTTAGTGAGAGAGTGAAAAACATGGAACAGAGTGAGAGAAAACGGAAGGGAAAGTTGGGCACACTGTGCATTCTGCAGGAATCCGGGGGAAACTGACCTCTGGCACGGGCGTAAGCAGCAGCCAGAGACGGTTTTTTGCTGTCGATCGGAAGATCGGAGACCATGCAGCAGGCGGCTTCCGTTTCGTTCAGAGGCAATCCGATGGCAGCGCCTGTGAAGAACGGACAATAATAACTGGAGGATGTCAATGGATTACCTGCAGGAGAGACATGTTTGAATGAAGCGGCAGCAGGCATTTTCGTCGCATCGGAGAGCTCCTTGACGAGTTGCCATCCGTTGAGACCGTCCAATATGTTAATGTATCCCGGCGATCCGTTGAGCACTGAAATGGAAATGTGACTCGGATGAAATGAGGAAGTGTTCGCATTCATATTTTATACCTTTCATCAGACATGTAAGTTTTGTGAAGATTAAATGGGCGGATTCGGGATGAGTAACAACAAGAAAGAGCCGGGGCTGAAGCGACCAGCAACTGCCATCATCACATACATTTTTGATGGCTATATACTTTTGTGAGCAAGAAAAACGGGAACAAAAATGAATGAACAAACGGAGACGGAACAAACCTTTGATTGGCATTTCGTCCTCGACTATGTACAATTCGGCGTCATCCTTCTGATGAGGGTTTGTGCCTGAAATATTCAAATAAGCGAAGGAATGAACGTTTCGGAGTAACCACGTCATCTAAATATCTACGCAAAGACAATAGAGGCGTTGGGTCGAAAGGCGGCCAGTTCCCGGGGGAATCCCTCTCAATACGCCTGCTACTTGACACCCAATCCGTTTTTTGTGTGACAAATGTCCATCAAAAGGTTCACACATCGGAATGCATCCGACCTACCGTATCTGAGGGGCAGCGCCCGTTCGCCGTTGCCAGCGAAACGACGGCGCATGAATCCGCTGATTGACTCGTCGTACGACGTTGTGTGTTCGAACGCCTGAAAGGGAAGAAAGAGTTGCTACGATCAGACTACTCTCTCTCTCTCTCTCTCTCTCTCTCTCTCTCTCTCTCCTCCCCCCTCTCTCTCTCTTTGTTTTTCAGTTAAGGGGAAGAGCAGGATGTCACCCAGAAACCTTATTTCCTCTGTGCATCCGTCCGTAAATTCTGTCGAAAAGACGCGAGTTGCTCTGGGAGCGATGCCGCGAATCATCGCTGATTGTGGGCGGCTGCTTCCATTTATAGGCCATCGATGATATCCGAGACATTTTGGGACTGTAGTGGGGCTGAGTGAGATGCGAAAAGTTGAATAAAAGAGGGAGAATTCGAACAGATTCGGGAGAACTGAAAGTGCAGAGTCTGACTGGAAAGTTCCGGGAAGTCGAAATGAATGGTCCGTGAACGAAATCCTGAACGAAATTCTCCACGGACGAATTACTCTTGCGGGCGCGGGAATTCAAATCGGATATCCGTTTCGTTCAACGAAGCGCACAGTGTGAAGTCGGCGACCGGCGACAAAAAGACGGATGAAAAACGAGCGAGGAACCGGAGAGACTACAAATAACCATTCAGACGGCCAGAAGAGAGCATCTTTCGGTCTGGAGACTGCAAATATGGATAAGTTTGCATTGGGAACAAAGAGCAACCGGATAGCCGCGGAAGGAGGCCAAAAGGTGGGAAACAGATGCAAAGGCGCGGGAGGTCAAGAGTCGGAACGAATGGAATCTCTGTGAACTGGGATCAAAGCAGAGTACTTTCGAAGAACAAGCACGTGATCGGCTTCTCCTTCTTTTTTGTCATAGTGTTTCGCATTTTTGGCGAACAATTAGATTGTTCATTCCCATGGGGCGTCGACGGACACGAGAACTTTGTGTACCTGATTGCCCAAATTGCTTTTTTCTTCAAATGGCAGAAGAGAAAGGAAAAAAGATATGTAAACGGGCACAAAGAAGAAAAAGAAGAGGAGGAATCGGTTGCACGAGACGGCCTCAATTGGCGGACAGAAAGAGCCGCCGATCTTCGTTTATGAGCAACCGAGGCGAGAAGAGCAAGGAATTCGGGCGGTCCGGGCACAAAGAGTTGATGAGTTTGGGGGATTAGAAGGGGAAGCAAGGCACCGGGCCCGAACAAAAACAGAATGCATTGGTGGAGTTGTTCGTTGCTCCCTGTGATTCAGTCTGACGAGCAGACGCGCGGGAAGCAAAGTTCACGGATTTGACGAAATAATCGTATCGAAGAGTTGTTTTGGAAGACAAACGAACGAGGAGACAGTGACCGATGTCGTCAGGTTGGCAAATTGAATTGAGGAAGCAGGCGTCTTCGGAGACTCGCAGATCAGCGACGAACAAAAGCGGAAATTGATGGACACATAGGACGGGAAGGCGAGGGAAAGAGCAACGAGCACTTGGAATTAATCGGAAGAAGACGTGTCAAACGGCGGCGTCAGATGGCCACTTTCACTCGTCTTCTCTGGTCCTTATTTGACAGCAATTGACAAGTGTGCCACGTCAAACTGCGAACAAACCATTTGTACAAAGTTCGAGAGGATGGGAAGCAAAGAATGTTCAAAAAGGTCGCAAGGGTGGGAAAGTATGCATATGGAATTGGGCAAAAAGTTGACGTGGCGTGGGCGGGTGCTGAAGAATTACGTCTCCCAGAAGAGTCTGAAGAACGAGACAAAAAACGGTGAGATTGATAAACCTCTCCGAGTTTTTCGTTATTTCCGCCCATTCGCCGCACTCACTCTCTTTGTTTCTTTGCGAATGTGAGAAGAAGAAGGAGGATTCGTTTTTGTTTGTTTCAAGTGAAGGAATTTGGAGAGAAAGCGGCGAGTGGCTCGAAGTTTTAATAAATTCATTTGCGACGACGCATTCCGAATTTCGTGCGGAAGCCGACGATAAAAAACAAAAACACGGAATGTGTGAACTGAGTGAAAAGAGTGGAAAACGAGGAGGGAGAGGCCTGAACTTTGAGAATAATTGATGGATTGAACACGACTTATGGAGGTGTTGGGTGACGTCGAAGGGGCTGATCCATGATCGGCAACCGAAGTCCAATGATTGATTACAATGGATTTGAACGGACTGATATTCCAATTGCAAACAGTATAAAAATACAATTTTCAAGTTGTCATTGAATAGGATGTGCTCAAAATTGAGCAGTCAACTCGAGAGTACCGTAGTAGAGATGCCCTATTGCACAGATCACTTATCAAACGTTTCACTGGAAAACAAAAAGGTTGTGTTGAGTGGAAAAGGGAGAAGGCGTCAGCGACGGAGTTGTTGCGTCCTCTCCCGTCGCCCCTCCGTCTATAAAATCAGTCCGCTGCACCATTTTATGACCGCTTCTGGGTCGTGTCCCCATCATTCTTTACTCATCGCGCTGAGAGAGAAATTTCGCTTTTCGAAAGAAAGGGAAAAGACGAAAAACGTTTTTGAGTGACATCCCCTCTGAAAAGTGAGCGGAGAGGCCTACCTTCAAGGCGAGAAGTTGGCGGCGTTGGCGGCTGGTTCCTCCGGATTTCAACTGAAACGTTTGAAAGAGTCATGAGGACCGAAAAAGTAGTTAGTATTCTCTGAGGAGCCGACTTGTTCGAGAAAAGTGAAAAACTCGAGTGTGCGTAAAAAGTTATGACGTCTTCTTTTCGTTCAGTCTGTTCGGGCTCATTTATAAAGTGTCTCGTCCTCTGGAGAGACCCAAAAAGGCTAGAATAAATGGCTCCCCGAGGCCGTCGAACATGCCGAATATGTCAAAACATTTCATTCTGTTTCTGGGTTAACACACGAACCTCCGAAAGGATCTGGGCGTAGTCGGCCGGATCGCAGATCACGCTGACTCGTTCGTGGTTCTTGGCGGCGGCGCGCAGAAGAGTGACTCCGCCTGAAATCGTCAAACACTTTTATAGCGGCGGGAACGGAGGTCCCGGAGGACACATATTCGGGTGTGAAAACATTTTGGCGACTGCGAATATTACGGTGACACAACAACAAATCTGGACAATTGGATCGGGGGCAAACAAGGAAATGGGCGGGGAGAGGAAGGTCTTCTAATCAGGAAGAGAGCGAGCAAACGAAAGAAGGTTAAAGGTTGGAATGAATGGAAAAATGGATGAGTGGAGATGAAGAATGGAAAGACTTCATGGCATCAGAGAATAGCATTCTTTGCTTGAGTTGAACTCAGAGTACATCTTCTAGCTGAAAAGGTTCCGAGTAGGTCATGAATGTCTCCGGAGTCATTTCGAGTATCAGAGTTCCTCGGGTCACTTTCCATTTGTTTCCTTTTTTCTTTCTTGCTTTTCGTAAAACGATTAGACCCCCGGGGATTGAATTAATATTGGCGGAGTGACGACAAAAACAACATGCGACTCATCGGCGCGACCGTTTCCTTCTGCTTGTTGTTTGATGGGCAAAGCAGAAGAAGAATAAGTCAGAGGGAGCAGAACAAGTCAAGTGCATTAAATCAAGAAAGGATGGCGACAGAAAACACAGCACGAAAATCCAATTTTCCGACTCGTTGAACACAAACACAACTCACCGATGTCAATGTTCTCGACGGCGTCTTCGAGTGAGCAGTCGGCCGATTGGACGGTCTTTTTGAACGGGTACAAGTTGCAGACGACGACCGAAACGAAGGAAATGCCGTGTTTCTGGAAGGAGGTCCAAATTGAATTGTGAGTGAAAAGACGAGGTGGTAATCGAATCGCCACCCGGATCCCCCGTGTTGTTATTATCCGTACGTGCAAAAGAAACCAGTGGGCCCAATCACTACTTGTAAATAGACTCGTCACGGGTGTTCATTTTGGGCTGGACTTGGGGAGAAACAAAGGCAACGAAATGGAAAAATGGCGAGAAAGTTGTGTGTTAATCTCCTTCTTCTTCTTCCCCTCCATCGCCTTCGGATAAGCCCTCATCTGCCGAAGGGCCAACTTTTTGTCGCCCTCCGGCAGCTCTTCTCGTCCCATTTCGGTTCTCAATTCGATTAACCTAAGTAGAGAGTGTCCCGAGTGCAAAGATTCTTTCTTTCCT
The DNA here is from genome assembly GCA_946814055.1 of Caenorhabditis sp. 36 PRJEB53466. Lineage (NCBI taxonomy): Eukaryota > Metazoa > Nematoda > Chromadorea > Rhabditida > Rhabditidae > Caenorhabditis > Caenorhabditis sp. 36 PRJEB53466. The sequence continues at coordinate 4,590,917 of CAMPFS010000004.1, read as the reverse complement.
TCCCGGTACTTCTTGCTCACCTCCAAATCGTGTCGATCACTTTCCGTGTCTCTCGCCAGAATGCCTCCGTGCACGGCTGGATGCAGCGTCTTCACTCTTCCTCCGAGCATTTCCGGGAACTTTGTCACATCTGCCACGTCTTGCACTTCGACTCCATGATCTCGGATGGCTTTCGCTGTTCCTCCAGAAGCAATCAAGCCGAGTCCGGCGGCCCGGAGACCCTCGACCAGCGGAATGAGGCCGGTCTTGTCGGACACGGAGATGATGGCTGAAAACAGGAGAAGATCCGAGACTTGTTTCGCAAAGAAAAGAGCCCAGACTGACCGAGTGACTTTCCATGAGACATATCGAACAATTCCTCGATGTACGCGATCAGATCGATGCTCTTGTAGAACTCAATTTCCAACATTTTGAACGGAATATATGAGGGGGTGGGGCAAAGCACAACGAGAACAAAAAAAAGTGAGAAAGGTAGGGGACATAATCACAGGAAGCTCCCGCGTATGTATTCTTAAGCGAGTGTTTCCCCGGCTGTCCCGAACTTTGAAAATTGAAATGCACACTGTGAAATCGGAGAATTTTTCATTGAAAAAAAGCGATAGACGAGTGAACATGGATGCTCGCAATTGAAATGATAACAGAAGGAAACGGCAGAATGTTTTCTGTTTGCAACAAAACAGACGGAGTGACAGCCAATTGATAACGATGCGAATGCTGTTTAACGACGTCTATTTGCGTGTCTGTACTCTAACCACTTGTCGACTACACCTTTGCCCCAGATTGACGGACTGTTGACACGTGGGAAGGCACGAACAGGGTCCGTCCACTCACTTCCACTTGCTTTCCGATCGAGGCGAGCACGAGATTGCGGATGCGTCTGAATGATTCCAGAATGAGTATTGGGAAGAGAAATAGAAGGAGACGTACGGGTTGATGAGAAAGTACAGCATAGGATTGATCGAGTTCCAGAGCATCCAGACGAAATGACCGAGGAACACTCCGATCGGCAGTTCCCAGGGGATCGGAAGGTACTCCCACGTGACATAGCCGAGGATGTGAAAGATGGAAACGCACAGCACTTGGACGGTCAGAATGAACTCTTTTCTGGATAGAAGGGCAGCTTTCTAAATGAGAAATGGAAATGGTTGAGGGTTTGTGAGATGGGCTACCAAGTAAATATAGCTGAAGATGGACAGATGAGCCACGAGTGAGAAAAGAACGTCGACGAGAGAGATGTCCGCACTGACGGTTCTCAGAACAGCCGAAAGTGAGTTGGATGCCTGGAAAGAGAACGTTTTCAGGTGGGAATCGGCTCTCGTTGCACACGAAACGGTTCGACTTCGTTCGACTCACGGCATAATGCCACGTGTACGCAGGCAGCAGATAGACCATTCGGCTGAGACCGAACGCATTCAAAAAGAAGACAATGCTCCAGATTAGAATTATAAAGAGGAAATAGATCTGGAATGAAAACTGTGAATGGGCAGATTGCACAGAGGGTTTGAACTCACTTTCATGTTCAGAGAACCGAATATTCTGCTGGATTGGAAGTGAAAGACGATGGAAATGAGGCGGTTTACATTGAGAAGAATGCTCAGAATAAGCATAGAAACCCATGAAGCATTCATTCCCGCTCCAATAATCTGTGAAATTTCAAATTTGATTTGTGATAATGTGAGGGACAATATTACAAAATCTGGGAGATCAAAGTGAGGTTTCGAGTTGAGAATATAGAAAACGGCAGTTAAATGGACAAACAATTGTATTGTATCGAAGAGTGAAATCATGAACATTATCTGAAGTTTCAGAATAGTAAGAACACTTCACAGGGGGTACCTGAAAAGCGGGCAGTTTCTTCAAATCTTTATCAGTTATCATGACCCGCATGACGAGAATCTGAAGGACTATGAAAAACGAGCAATATATGGAAATGAAGGCGGCGAAGGGCACTTCTCTGCCCCAATACTCCGCACTATTGTACTCTGGAAACTCAATTTCACCTGCAAAATCCTCAATGTACGTGTGATTTTCTCGGTATTTCGTTACCAACTCCCACAAAATCGAGCACGAATCCATTAGACAAGGTCGTCGAAGTCGACGCATTCATCAATCGGTTCCAGTCCGAATACCTGGAAAACTTAAAGGGAAATGTTGTGGGGAGCTGGCGAGCAAAACGAATTAATAAACGCATGTAGCATGTGTTGGCGAGGCTAATCGAGTTCACCACTTCCCGGGATTAACACGAGGTTTATATTATGAACATTTTGAAAGCGAGTCTTTGTGTAGGAGCAAAAAGTGGTTGACGTGGTATTTCTTGCAAAAAAGGTCGGGAAATATGTTCAACGTGGGAAAGGGAAGCGGATGATCAACTGGTTCAAAAAAGTGGTGGAAGTGGAGAGAAAATGGAAAATTCAGAAAAGATAACAGACGGAACAGGTCATCTGTGAACGAGCTCATTATATGGAAACGGGAAAAAGGACATGGCCATCGTTCCTAGTAGAAGGATTAAACTGTTCTTTGACTTTTGGTCACAAGTGACAGAATTGCTTTTTTTTTGGGATTTCGAAAGATTGGATTTGTAAATATTGAGTCGAACTCTACATCTTGGTGTGCATAGCTGATCTGGTAATATGGAAAAGGGAACAAGATAATCCAATTGGGTGCAATGTCTAGACGCGTGCTCGTGTTTAACACGAGTTTGATTGGATAGTGATGATTGGGCTCGTCAAAACTGGGACCACTCTAAAAGCCATTTTTCCATGATTTGGGTCAGAGGGAAAACAAGGAAGGTACGCGGAAATACAGAATGAAAATACTGGAAACAGAATATACTCTTTCTGAGAGTTCTCCGTCGGCCGTTTATTAAATTGGCTTCGGGAGACTACGATCTCGCCATGTTTTCAATCTTTTGGGCTGCGACGTGTTGCTGTTTGCGTCCTGAAAATGATACCGTACTCTCTTTCGTGCTGTAAAGGAAACAACAAATCGTTTTATTCGCTGTATTTCCACATCAACATACTGGAATGCGACAATCAAATAAAAGCGGGGGCGGATGAGAAGAAGACGAAAAGAAGCGATGGTTGTGTGTATGTGTGTGTGGGGATGGGCGAGAGCTTCGAGATCAAATCTTCGTTAGACATATGAAGCGAATATTTCGCGGAGACTTGACGACTCGGACAAAGATGGTTGGATGGAATAGGTCACTGTAGACGAAAGATGAAAAGAGAGAGAGAGAGAGAGAGAGAGAGAGAGAGAGAGAGAGAGTGTGGAGGGACTAGAGAGACGCAGAGAAAGAGACGGCGATGATCACGTGGATTCAGAGGAGCAGCTGGTCGAGGTACAGAAGCTCCGCGTTAGGATCGACTCGCCGTTTTCCGAAGCGGATGTAGCCGGAGCGAGACTTTGTTTGCCGCTTTTCCGAGGCGGCTCCGACCTCACGATGGTCACGAGTAGCTGAAAATGGGATGTTAGAGCACTGAAGGATTCGAGCAGATCAGACTTACCATCGGCGATCGGAACGGCGAAGACGGTGGCCAAGCAGAGCACGAAAACGAAGAGGAGGACGGTGAGTTGCATGGTCGATTGATGGCTGCAAACGGTCTCGAATGATCGTTTTGACACTCGGATTCCGGAATAATTGGGAGGAGGAAAAGGAGGAAAAGGCGTGTAATTAGAAAAGAAACGTTCGAAGGAGGAGAAGAAGAAGAAGGAGTAAGGTCATGAGAATCGAAAATGAAGAGGCAGAAAGGCGGCGAGGATATCACAAATTCTTGCTGGTCTTGGGTGGTCTCTCTGCCGCTTTTGCATTACATCATCTCGAAGGGGGTCGGGACCTGGAAGCAAGCCAAACAGCACTTCGTAGAAGACACGGATGACGTGGCAATGATTGCTTGTACCGCTAATTGGACACCGCAAAGCAAAGTGACCTTTTCGAAGGGAAACGCTCATAAACGGAACGTTCTCTCCTAATTGTTTTGGAAAGAAAACACCTGAAAAGTGGAATTTGGAAAGTGAGAGAGGTGGGTCGGAATGATTGTGAATCAGAATGTGTCTGCGCAGGAGGATTCTACTTCTGACTCAATTCTTGGAAATTCTACTCACCGGGTGTAAGTGGATCGGAAACGGATAAACAAGTTATCAGGATACAAGTGACTTCATGTGTCAAAATGTGCGAATCAAAGATTCAGCAGACTCGGATGATTCAGGAAAATGAACAATTCTGACATGTTATTGCAGAAGCCGGTCGAAAGCCATAAAAGAGTGATGCGTGGGACGGCTCCCGATGTCCTACTCCGCCTCTTTCTTCATCATAAAACAGGAATTAAGAATGTCCAGCGGAAAGAAGCTGCAAACGGGCGGAGCATTCTGCCGACTCCGCCCCTTCTCATGACACAATTTGATCCGAATCCTCGGATGACGTGGAACGAGATAACCCAGTTTCACTACCAACTAATGTTATATTTCCGGAGAAAGAATCTCGGAGAAAAAAAGAACAAACATGCGAAAGTGTCGAATGCGAGGAGCGAAGAAATGGGCTTTCCAGAGTGCGCACTACGATCACCTATGATTAGATCGGGAGCCACAGTTTGTCCCGTGCCAGAAGTTATCAGGTGAGAATGACGTGAGTAAGGATTCTCACCGACTGGCAAAAAAAGACTTCCGACGGATAAAAAGTTACGTGCGATCGGAACTTCTGAAACATTTCCGTCAGTCTTTGCTCTTTTTGTTGTATCTTTTCTCGTAGCTGCGTCATGCGCGCAAAATGCAGACATTTTGTGTTTCGCGTGCTCCCGCTTGAGTCTGGATGCGTTCCAATTCACGTTATCCGGTAAACACCTTTGTTTTCGAATGTTCAGAAACAAGAAGAGCACTTGTGATAGCCTTTCTCAAAAATAGCACTCTAATGAGAAGTCGTTTTCGTCGTCGCCGACGTCTTCTGTGCCAATATTTGACAATGTTCGTTCCGCAAACACACACCATTTCGTCCGGACGGCATTGGTGATTCGACCGGGAAATGAGGAGAGTGGGCACGAGGTTGGGAATGAAGAGGGCGGCGGTTCTCGGAAAGAGTCGACGACGTTTCGGGTGCAAAGAATATTCTCTCCGGAGAGCAGAGAAGGCAGGTAGAAGAGGTCAGCAGGAAGTGTTTCTGCGTTGCAGATGATGTGCTCGGGGAACAGAATTATGCTCATTGATCATCGCCGACCCACTCCAATTAAATGACTTTAGCGCGCGGAGGACGAGTCGACCCGCTAAAGGCATATGTCACATTGGAAGAATGAGCTAAACAAAAACAAAAAGCGACAGGAAGCGAAAGAAAAAAGAAAGGGGGAGAGAGAGAGAGAGAGAGAGAGAGAGAGAGAGAGAAAGTTTTCAAAAGTTCAGCCCAGTTCAAAATAGTCGTTCGTTTGACGACCTTCTTTTGGGTAGGTGGCCGTATTGTTCGACTCAAATGAGCTGTGCAATGGGAAAGAGCGAGACGCATTCGCGGAAGGGAACGGCGCCAAGTTGCATAACAGTCCGAATATGTCAAGGACGCGACGCTTTTTGTGCTCATTACATGACCAAGTTACGGAAACAGAAAAGAAATGGAATCCGTGCGGGAGAGGGGGGGATGTTGCCGATTGCGGAAAACGAATGGGAAATTGGAAATGGGATGAGGAACAGTTGGACGGTGACATGGAAACGAGAGCATAGTCGGTCTATGAAAGAGTCCCGAAGAAGAGAGGAACTACAGTAATCCGAGTCGAAACCACATCATCCTCCGAATCATGATGAAGTAATTCGGCGCTTCCTCTGCGCACATCACTCCATTTTCCAAAATAATTTGAGAAATGAGCCGGAAATCTGAGCGAAAGTGGTTCTGAGAACCCGATGATCAAAAGTAAACTAAGAGATGATAATAACAGATCGGCTGGGGGAAAGGACGTCATGTGAAGAGAAACGGGTCATGTGAAATATTTGAACCGCCACCGAATGCCACTGAGCGAAAGAACAACTGACTTGGGACGGTAAACTAAAAGAGAAAGTATATCTAAATTTGGAATCTTTAGGAAAAAAACCGATTTTTATTTGTGAGGCCAAGGATTGGAGGAACCTGGTGACCCGATGGGAAGCCGAATTCCTGTTGTCTCCATTCGGAACTTCCCCATTCCTCTTTATCACAACCTTTTCACCTTTTCCTTTTCGCGCGCGCAGATGATCTATCGGTTCGTTGGAAAGGGGGTTCACGCTTGTCGAGAAGGGGGAAGACAAAGAAGAGAAAAGATTCAGAAGGGGAGCGGAGGAGATCTGCCCTTCAAAAAAGAACCTTCTCTCGGTTCGCACGTGTTCATTCCCTTCATTCCGAGTCCTTTCAAGCTCGCAACAAAAAGAAAAAGATACATCTGTGGAGGGGGTGATAAAAACGAGTTACGAGCTCGCAGAGCAGCCGGGGGTACAACTAGAACAAGGATTCGTCCGTAAAATAAACCATATAATCCCTAATCGTCAGTTTTTTCCCCAAAAAAGTGTCCTACTGGGGAACACTTCCTCGACACACACTGGTAAACAAAAGAAGTTAAAACAGAAAGAAGGTTCGTGGTTGCCGTCTAATGGTGTAATCATCCACACGCCAAAAAACGGCTATCAAACGGTGTGAGGTTTGCCCTTGCCCCTCGACAGTTCGTCGTACAACTTGCCGTCGTCGGTCACACTGACCCTTTCTTTCTCGCTTCTCAACCGAATGACTCACTTTTGCACAGTGGGCGGGCACTTATCGTCTGTACGACATTCCGATGCAGCTGCACGCAGCTCCCTTTCCATTCCATCTGTCTCTTTCGATCACCCGTGTCGAGGAGCCAAAAGTGATGAATGGGATGGGGCCAGTACATGACACGTACGGCATATGGATATGATCTGTCCGCCAAAAAACTGCGGCCGCTGCTGCCGCCTACTTTGTCCTATTCCTTGACATGATTCAATTAGGCAATTAGACAACCACGGAATGGATGGCAAGCAGATCATTCGGTCATTTGCCATTGCTACCATATGACTCACTAGTCAGCGTGCCACGTCACGCGCGAAAAAGCAAGAGGGCGAACGGTTGGCTTCGGAATTTCACACAAACACACAAAAACAAACTGGCATCAACGGAATCTGGTCGTCGGACGAGGATGATGCGAAGCGCGCGCCTCATAAAAACGGTGTGGTGAGGTGGAAAAAGAGGGAAAGTTGATAAAAGATAAACAAACGGAAATGTGAGAGGAACGGGAGCATCCGGGAGGCAAGTGGGGTGGCTAATTGTAGATGTGATTAGCCGCCGTGGCTCGACGAGCATCAATGATGAAATGACACATCGGATGTGGGTGTGTGGAGTGATACAATAATAATCCGAGTTATCGGATAAAGTGTCTCTTGGGAACACCGACTTCCTTGAATAACATTCCGGGAATCCTCCCAACTTCTGAGTCGTGATAACAGTGACCAAAAGAACGAGTGTTAGCAAGTTGGCAAGGAAACAAAGTAAACTAGGTTTGACAGCAACGACGACGACTTCTTCTTCTTCTTCTTCTTCGCATTTCATTGGCGCATTGTCCACCCTTTTGCTGATTACACAGTGCGGGCGGGCGGGCGGATAGATTGGTGTGAAGAAAGAAAGAACAAGAGTCATAAACGAGGGAAGAAGGCCCGCGGGTCCGGCCATAAACCATTTGGAAGCAGACCGAGAAGGGGAGGGAGGTGGGCTCCGACGCATAAACAAATTCCGCGTTTGTTTAGATTCCGGACGTGCACTATCTCCGCGTGCAATTTGCAGAAAAAATGAATGGAATGGGAAAGTGTAAAAAGAAGAAGAAGAAGGGAGAGCAGAGCATTCATTTGTGACTCACACTCGGAATGAAATGGTACTGCTGTGACAGCTGATACGAAAAAGGAAAATGTAGGGACACCTGACGGTACGAGCGACACTGCAGCTGGCCCAAACTCACCCTTTTTTAGCGAACATTTCCACAATTCTCTGGCTTGTTTCATTATAAAAACACGTCGACTCCTCATGATCAGATTTGTCTAGGCGTCCGAATAAAAGAGAAGATCATTTTATCAATTGGCTTTGCGTTTGAAAAACAGATAACAGACAATAGAACAAAGTCCATCGAGCCAATCCTGAAATGTCATGTCATCCAGCGACACTAAATCTAATCCGTGAGTTTGTTGCAGGAGGAAAACGAGTTGGGGGCCCGCCAACTGACATCGTTCCCTCCGATGCCACGTCATATGTAATGGGAGCGAGAAAAAGAGAAATGAGCAGGGATGGGATTGTGTGAGTCACCTGCCAAAATGTTGCACAAGCTAAGTGTAATAAAGGCGGGGAAGGTGGCAAAGAAGAAGAAGAAGAAGAAGCGGCATGCACGGAGCGAAGTCTTCAAACGAAAGGTCACCAAACGGAAAGAGAGACTGTAATACACACAACGGACAAGCGGGCGAACATTTATATCATAATCAGATCAACTTGAGGGAGACGCCAAACTCATTTAAATGCTAATCGACTTGGAGGCCGAACAATCGAAACGGGTCGCGCGGCAGGCACTATACGAAGGCGGCGCCCACCGTCGTCCGGGAGATTCCGAGCTCGTCTGGCCGCGGATTCAGAAGTCGTCACGGAGATGAAATGGAGGAAGAACGATGGGGAAGGAGCACTCGGCCGGATCCGAGATGATGTCGACGTTTCGGGTTCTCACCGGAAAGAGCTTTAGCAGTTTATTTGGGAACGAGACAGAAAGAAAGAACAAAGTTGGGCTGGACGGGTTTGTGTGAGGGATTTCTTGTTGAGAATACCTGTAGGTCAGTTAAAAGAATGTCGAGTAATGAAGGCAATTAGGAAAGGAATTCATCAGTGTTCTTCGGTGTTCATTCTGTTCGGAGAGCAGCTCAAAGCTAGACCCTTGGAAGCTAATCAGTGCGAATCTGTTTCAAAATACCGTAATCGAAATGCATTGAACGTAATCCTCTCCCTTGTCGCATTAAAGCTGTTTTCTCCTGAAAGTCCATTTGGTTGGAATGACATACCACAGTTCAAAGAATGAAAGTAGCGATTGGAAGGAAGAATGGGAAAGCAGAAGAGGGCTTTCAGCGTGATTATTCTCATGACGACGGCGGGGAATCCGTTCAGATTCCTTCTTTTATGACCGTATCATTCACGTCCGAAACCTGGTGGACACACGGTGCGACCACGACGATTCTGAGTGAAATCACAACGACCGAATGGTCGAGTGAAATTGAAATCCTCTTGGAAATTGGCTGGAATTCTGGGAATTGGCTCCACTTTTTAGAGAGTTGCTCCAGCGGACACTAGAAATGATGATGATGATGCTAGTTTTATGTCGAACCGAAACGCATCAAAATGGACAAATGACTTGTGACCTATCAAACGGAAAAATGCACAAAATGTGGTGGAAAAATGGATCAAAAGGCCAAATGATCAGAGAAAATTGTATGGAAGGAACGGGCGGAGTACACGTATTCGAGTTGGGGTAGAGATGGTAAGAGATTAGAGAGATCCGGGTTTCAACTGAGAGTTGGATTCTTTTGGTTGCAAAGATTTAATCTGGTACTGATAGAGCACTTGCTGGAGATCTCGGAACAGTTCGCATGCGGCCAATTGGTCCCGCGACTCCACCTCACGGGCCACAGTCGTCACGAGCTTCCCTGAAATCAGACGTCGTTGCCATCAGAAGCCGTGCTTTCCGTTACTCACCCAAGAAGTTCCACTTGCAGTCATCCGAATTGCCGTTCATTCCGCCGTTCATCAAAACTTGCGTCGGCTGCGAACTCAACGAAATCGACGCCATCGGCGATGACGTGTCCATCTTCTTGAGCAAAGCCTGTTGAATAGCCGACTGCGGGAGCACCATCGGAGTCAATCCGAGCAGGTTCGTGCGAGACTGGAGGGACGCCGAAGTCACCGGAATCAACGTGGCGGCGTTCTGTTGCTGCAACTGCAAACACTTTCAATGTTTTCTTTCAATTCACTCTCAATGCTCACCTTCTTCAGCTGCTTCTCCAACGGAATTCCACTTTTGATAACCGCCGTTGCCTGTGCCTTTTTCGGCGTTTGGATGCTCGGCTCTTCCTTCACTTTCGATGTCAGATCTTCCCTCGGTGGAACCCACGTCGAGATCGGCTGAAAACCTCCGTTTATTTCCCTAGCTCTCTTTATACTGTCACTTACAGCTTGTGGAACTTTTCTACCGTCGTTGTAAAGAATTGTCCTTGGCGGCGATCCGTTCTGCTTCAATCTTTTCGCAGCTGGGCCATTATCATTGTCTGTCTTTCTGCAAAGTTCATTTAGAATCTCTTTTCGGTCCTTTCGCCGACTCACTTCTGCTCCAGAATGTGCTTCAATTCACTATACTCCGCAGATCCCTCCTTCAGACTCCTGGCCACCAGATTGTCGAGAACTGTTTGGATGGATTTTGAGCCGTTGCTCATTCCCGGCATCGGAGTGAACTGGGTATTTGTGGCTGGAGAAGAGGTCGCCATTCTCGAGTCCTCACTTTGGGACGATCCGGTTGGAGAAGAAGAAGCCACGTTGCCTCCAGATGTGAGTCCAGCAGATGTGGAAGGGTCTAGAAGCATGGATTGAATAAGTTGAGGGGAGACACTCCAAGTATTCAGCATGTAGTTGAGGAATGTTTGATACTGGGCAACGTTCATTGCGAAGGGAAGTCGGGAGGTAGTGAGTGGAGAGGCAAGGGGGCGGGAGGGCAGTACGGGACCAGAATGGGAGGGAGCAGTCGCCGATTTATTAGCCATTAACGAGCAAGGTGCGCGGCGGCGGTGATTATCAAACGGAAACTCATTCAGAGGGTTCGTCATGTCGGAGCACAGCGGAAAGATCACAGAGAATGATACTTTCGGCCGTTTTATGGCCAGTGTGCGAAAGGAACTGTTCCCACGATACGTTTTGCATGCCATAAAGGGAACTGTATCTGGACTGAAAAAGCCACGGCATCTGCCTGCGGTGATTCTCGATCATTTTAGAAATGAAATGGGAGACTTGAATGTTCGGAAAACTTTCGAGAGCCTACAAAAGAAATTGCGGCTTCAGGCAGTTCCGTGGACTGAAAGTGGAATTGAATAGACGAAGGAATAAAATGTGTCTCGACTATACGATCCCACGACTTTTTGTTGTTGGAGGATCGCGCTGCTGGGAACGCCCCGCTCTTCTGATTCAAAAAAGAAAGAGCGGGGGGACGAATGGTGTTGGTGCGTGGGGAGGGGGCAGGAGGGTGTGCTCCCTCTTTCGACGATGAGACTGCCCAGGGAGGACTCAATATTGTGGGAACGGTGGGCTGAGAGAGCTGGCTGCTCGCGGAGAATCCAGGCACAATGTGGTGGGAAAATCGAAATGCGGACGACGACGACAGCAACGATGGGGCAAACGGAGGAGCAGGAAGAGACAAGAGGATGGATGGATGGATGGACGGACGGACGGAGGTGACACTCTTTTAAGGCACTAATGTAGCACCTGGTCGCTTTTCGTAGTAAAATTGACGAAAACGCATTCGGGAGAAGACAGGGTCTCGAAATGAATTGATGAGTCTTTTCGTGGAACGTATGTTCACGAGGAAATGTATAAACAGCTGACATGAGCACGATCTCCTCGTGCAGAAAGTAGTCATTGTCAGTTTCTCATGCTAAATGTTGTGCGAATCCTACAAGCTCAGGAGAGCGGGGGAAGCGATGGGAGGAGAGAACTGGGAGGACACAACGTCCCATCCGAGACGAGCTCTTTCACTGCGAGCGCGTGCAGTGCCGACCGACGCTTCGCTTCCCACGACGATTCCCACGAAGAAGCAGGCCGAGTCGGAGGAGAAGATGACAACAAACATGGGTCGGCCGACCGGAGCAGAAAGAGGACCAAGTGAATGGAAACTGACGGGTTGAAGAGCCGGGGGACAGAGACGAAGAGAGCGGGATGGATGGACTCACCTTCGCTTTTAATGAAGACGTTCTCTAGAGCGAACGGTGGCATCAACTTGTGAGACAGAATGTGGAGAGTCTGTAAAAAAGAGTAGATTTGATAAAAACTGACAGTATATTTAGATGGGCCAAACGAAATTCAGTGGGTCAGCACCTTTGACGGCAAGCGGAACGCAATAATGACTGTCGAGGGAACGAGTGCGGTGGACGCGGCCTTCTGGCCATAAAGTATAACTAGACCGGCGTCCCCGTTTCCGTCGAGGTGTGACCTCATTCGACCCACCCGCATTCGGGTCATGCCTTCGTCGCGACAATCGACCTCTTCCCGTTCACCCGCACGTTCACTTGGCCTATTTCGGACTATTTTCCTCTCAAAATAATTCTCCGTTTGTTCGGACTCTCTCCCAATCCCCCCTTTTCCTCCCACAACCGTACCGCCCGGCTTCTGCAGCAGAGATTCCGATGCGGCAAAAAAAGACAGACGATGGCGCCACGCTGCGAAGGCCAACAGCTGGCTCACAGCTGTCGGTCCGTGCCGTTGCACCGAAAATTAGGCGAATTGGCCCGAGCCGTGAAATTGGAGTTCAACAACAGATTCATGGGGAAACGGGTATGAGAAGAAGACACCAACTCACGGTATGCTTGATACTTTCAAATTTAAAAGGGTACTCACTTTTCTCCATTTCGGCAGTGAAATCACGCTCTCCTCATCTCGGTACTTTTCCTGCATACTGTTCCAAACCGTCTTTATAAACGGACCCGTCATCTTATCCAACTGTGAATCATCCACCAATCCTTTGAACTTTACAGTCAGTTCCTTAGCGACCTTCTCGAACAACTGCTCTTCTGTTTGCTCATCATCCTCTTGTTGATGTTCAGAATTCCAGATTGCTGGTTTTTCGTGAATAATGTCGACGAGGAAGTTGTACATTCCCAGAGTGAATCCAAACTCGTCGGCTTGTCCGAGCTCTGACGGTGGAAGATTGGCATCGAGCAGCTTCTGGAATTGTGCGGAATGCGGCGTTAGATTTGTGAATTGGTCTGTCGGTGATCTCTGAAACGAAAAAAATTGCGATTGATCCGCTCAAGTTCGTTCACTCACATTCTTTGTGGGCCTTCCTCTCCGCTTCGCATTGACCACCTGTCCGACCGTCCTCGACATCAGGTCTATTTCCGATTTGATTATCTCTTCGCCCGCGAATTGAGCCATCTCATCCCGGAAGATGCCGACTGGAAGTTCCAAGTTCTCGGTCAGCTCCATCACTTTTATGGTCTCTAGGTCTCCGTACATCTTCGTCAGCTGGTCACGTCTCTGTTTGGAAAGACATCTGAAAGGTGCTCACTTCAAGATTGCTCATTGTTCTGGTGACTCACCCCATGTACGGATAGTTGGGCGCCTTGAACGGTTTCAGGAAGTCCAGCGTGTTGTTGTACCTCCATTCCACTGGCGGATTCAAGTAATGACATCTGACGTAGCTCTCCACAACCCAGCACCATTTCTCAATTATCACCCACACTGAAATATGTGCAATTGTAAACTAGACTAATCTTCAGGCAGTGTTTCAGTAAATATGTAAACTCACAGGTATAACTTGAATCCATATTTGACAGTATAGCGGAGCACTGCTGGAATGAAGCGATGACGTCATCTTTGACCAGTTTTGCACTCGAATTCCAGATGGTCGGTCTGTCTCTGATGAGAGCAATGAGCACACCGCGGGACGTGTCATCGAACTGTGGCGGTGGCTGCAACTTTATTTTCCTTTGCCATATTTCACTTCAGTCTTCGCATTGCTCACCTGTCCTTTTGAATCGAGCAGGGAACTCATATACGAGTTCTCGTGGCCCGCATTTACCCGAGTCATCGCTCTGCAATACCGTATTTATTCGAATAATGCCGATCTTCCCGCGGCAAATGACAATAAGAGAGTGTTTGGAAGGAAGAGAACAAACGGGGCCGTTTCTAGATCTTGAAAAGAACAATATTCAATGCTCTCTTCTGAATGGGTCTTTAGAAATGAAAAAGTAAGTAAAGAATGTGAACCTGAGAGTAATATGGCCGATTTTGAGACCTAAGGACAATGATTATGCACTGGGAATCATTAGAAATCAAACAAATAATCCGGTTATTTTGTCAACGAAAAGAACAATTCTAGATTACACTCTCGGGCCCTCGAATCAAGAAAAACAATTGCCACAAAAGCCAAATGGTGAAACAGAAATGAGAGTTTCAATCGGAAAAGTGCGGAATGGGCGAGCGGGCTATCAACGGGAAGCTCCGCCCCTTTTCGATTCAGGGCTGGAACAACCGGGGATTCCGGCCTCGTCCACTTCTGAAAATAGCCCAAAACATGCAAACGGGCCGGGTGTGTGTGTGTGTCTGTGTGTGTTCTCTCCCAACAGCGTGCCCCCCGTCTCGGCCTCGATCAATTCTCTCCAAACCACGATGGGCGGAGTCTCGCACGCCCCGCCCACTGTCGCGTTCTGTGTCGGGTGCACTCCTCAAGTGGCACACTCTCTCGCACTCTTCGTCCTCCGTGTTTGCCCCGTTGTTTCTGAACGTCGAGTGGGGGGATGGGAGGGTGTGCCGCGCCTGCGACTGCATCGGAGACGACGCAGCAGGCGGCGCAAAAAGCCGTCGGAGCCCACGGACCACAACGTCCAAGAGAAATAAGAGGAGAGTCTGAAAGGGATGCCCGTGTGGTGTCCCTCTTGTGCCCTTTCCGTTTCGAGCGCAACTCTCCCACGACCTCCTAATCGACGGGTGAGAAAGGGGCGGGCCTTTCGGAGAGACACTGATAAGGCATTCATTAAGTGAATACTTATTGCATGAAAAATATGAAGAAATGGTGTTGGGGACGGACATATTCAGAGAAGAATTTGTCCCAATTATCTCTAATATTCAATTAATGAGGGATCAGGTTATGTATGGGATGGGCCGTGGGGGAAACTTGGCTTCGTGGAGAAAGAAGACGAAGGAACGAATGGCTGAAGGCAGAAGGCAGTCCGTGTCTCCGATGAATGCGGTCGTCTTCATATGGCGAGTAATTGGAGCTCATCCTAGATTCGATTATGCATTTCCTGCAGAAAAACAAGAATACGATGCTCGTGGCTCGTTGTGCGATCAGAAATATCGGCTATTACCATCGTGCACATCGAAGAGGGCCTCCGCGTCTGCAATACATATTATTTAACGGCACAGAGGTGCTTGTAAAATAGGTGGCCGAGGAACTTTTCGCAGTGTCTTTCTGTCGCCCGCCTGCGTCTCCGATCTCTCCTCTCTCGCGTCAACAATCCGTTATCAGCATGTCAGCAGGCGGGGATTATCGGGCCGTCTTCGAGACGAAGAAACCCCAGCATCCGGTCGGCCCCGCCCACAAAAAAAAGCAGGCGGCCCACGAGAGCCGCCTGCCACATCCATTAGTCGATTTCCTTAGGGCGCAGAGGTCTGGTAGGAGGAGAAAAGTGCACATGCTCATGGGCGGCACACACTTTTTGCACGGGTATACGAGTATTAGAAGGACGCAAAGGGGAGGGAAGCTTTAAAAAAAACTTCAGGTTACAATGACAAGCAGGATAAAGTGACATGAAAACTAACAGGCCTTTCTGTGAACACATAATTGCACTTCTCCATTAGGAACGGCACCTTTTTCGTGTCCTTATACGGCTAATGGATTCACCCATGTGCTGGTTAGTAATTGGAGACGTTCGATCCGATCCGCTACCATCTGGCTCTTTTCTGTCTCTGATCTGCATTCCCGCAATTCCTTCTTTTAGAATTCTACCCAAATACTATACACTCTGAGCAAGCGTGTCCTTTTTCTCCTCCCCTATCTCTTTCCGCTCTCAACCAACCAAAGCCTCCATTTCCTGAGCTGAAATGGAGCCGGCACGTGACACGCAACAGGCTCCCAGCCTCCTCCAAGTATAATTTGATTTCTCTTTTCAGTTATTCATTGTGATCAAGCGTGTAAGACATTTTTGCTCAAATGAACAGAATGCGTGAATCCAATTAGTGAAGTGGAACCTCTTGACGCTCGTCGCGAAGCGCGAGTTAATGTGGCTCTCCGTACCGGAAATACTGAATTTATATGGTGCTAGATCAATGCTCTGGCCGTCCAGTACACACATAAACCCAGTGGTTCCGAGGAGTGCCTGGGATGGGGGAAGAAAAGAAGAAGAAGAAGAATGGGGCGCCGGTCGCCACCACCTCGCGAATAATCGTTTAATCGACGTGTACAGTTCGGGGGGCCAACGAAGCACGGGACAACGCGGCAGCAGCAGCAGCACCGTCGGAGAGGCAACCGGGGGCGGGGCTTCTTCTTTTATCGGCCGCTCGGCCCGATTCGATTCATATTCTAATGTGTGCGTGGAGAGAAAAGAGGGCGAAAGTGTGCATGTGATGGCCGTGTTTGTGCGTGCGGTGACACGTCACTGATAAGGGAATCGAGGCAAGAAACGCGGCAGAAGACGGAGACGGAATCGATCGATTCCCAGAGCTTCTCACTTTTCCCAGAGACGACTTTTTCTCATTTGAATATGTATAAGAAGGTGACAAAATGGCGCGAAAATTAGGAGAAAAGCAAGAAGAAACGGGGAAAAAGAAGGCGAGAAACGGGCACTCGAAGGATGTGCACGACGCCAAATTAATGAGGGAGCCGCCGAAAAAGGGAAACTCGTTTCGAGAAACAATTCTCAAGGTTTTCAGTAAGATGGGATCTATGGATCGCATACATTCTGACTGAGTCTAATCTCTCTGGCGTTGCGTTCCGGGATTAAGAAGCAGAAAGCTTACGGATTTGCTAAGAGTTCGCGGATGATGTCTAATTCATAATCACCACCCTCTACTTGTTTTCGGCACAATGCACGTCACCACTTCTTCTCATTTCTTCTATTATTCGTCTGACTGCTTTCAGAAGAGCCCGCCTCCAGTATTTTACTTGCCATCATTCTGTCAGAAGCGTCATAGATGAGACTATTAATTCAGAGAATAACCGAGGCGAATCGTAGTGGTGGTGGTTAATAGAGTGAGGGTCTGTTGGCGGGTGGAATGGGCGGCCACGGATCGTCGCCGCGGCAACCGACGACTGGCATGGCAACCCGGCCAGCGGAGCTCTAATTTGGCTCAGTGTGGTTGCGAAAAGAGCAGGTCAGGTGGGAGCTCATCGGCCATTCTGTGAATGGAATAACATGAATGGAAGAGCACGACGACTCCCTGGAGATGCACCTTCATGGCTTGTTTTTAATTTTCCTTTCGGCCACGATAACAGAAAAAAGGCATGAGAAGGGGTTCTAGAAGAGGAGGTCTCCTCGAGATTGAAGACGGAATGAATGAAAATGGGAGTAGTAGGATGTTTCTCCAAACTGAATTCCGAGTCGAAACTGAATATTCGTTTCGGTGTCACTTCCCTCTCTCTCTCTCTCTTTCCACCTCCATCACCACTTTTCCATATGAAACTGTCTGCGTCTCTCGATTATCAGTGCTCTTTCCGTGGCGGCGCTGTCAAACGATGCGACCGCCGTCCCAGAGGAAGCAGGGGAGAGGAACCTCCAAATATTTGCGCAACGTCTTTCGGACGACGATAAACCGCCGCAAATTGGCGCCCAGCAACCCCCGGATGGAGCAGGAACGGACTGATTAGAAAGTGACAGGATTCACACCTTCTGATTATGAGTGTGACGGAAAAAATAGTTGGGAATGCATCTGGACTTCGCACGTAGTAGAAAAGGACATACATCGGACTGGATTTTCGTACTACAACTTGGATTCTTCACAAATGGCTGTTCCAGATAGCAGATTTACAGTGCTCGCCATCTTCGACCCATGCCGGAGATAATTCACTACCAACCTTCTCCGTTCAGATGTTTCTTTTCAGTCTATTTCCAGGAGATCTTTAATTGGTTGTTTGCCACTTTCCCTCGAAGGTTCCCCCCACACTTGGCCGGTACCTTGTTTTGAACCGGTTTCGCCTTTCCGATCCGTCATTGGTCATTTCTCTCCTCTTCAATCGTTCACTGTTTCGTCCTTCCAAAGTGTTTCTTTTCTGGACCCTTTCATCGTTTCCCAGATCAATTCCATCCTCGACTGAGTCTTATCCCAATCCGCTCCTCGTCTGATGTCATCCATCCTTCTCCTTCCTCGCAACCTAAATATATCGGGCCGACTAATCTGGTCGCCTGCAACGGACAGTACGCGTACTCCTCTGCGTGCCTCAGTCTCTCCGATCGATTTACCGTACTTCGCAGCCGACCACTTGTCCCTTCTTTTCCTTCTTCCGACTGACCTTCCGTCCCGTCCGGGCATCTCCGCGCCCTCCGTCAAAACACGTGGAACTCCCGCTTTCCATCGCAAAACAATACCATTTTCGATTCGATTCTGTTTGCACAGAGCCATAAAATCTCGATGAATGCATAATAATTCGCCCTGTTCGTCTCTCTCTTTCCACGAGTTTCCCGTTCAGCGACAGTAGTGATAAAGGATGGGATCGCAAATGTGTTAGCGAAAGTCAGGACCGTGTTTTCAACTTTTTTGTCGCCGTATCTCTTCAATTTGGGTCAGCAGCATCTCGCGTTCATCCCTTCCCGTCTGTCCACAACCAGCTTCTTCTTCTTCTTCTCCCCCTCCTCCTCCTTCTTCTTGTTCTTCATCCGAAGCACTCAATTATGAATCGATTCGACGGACGAATCGAACGCAAACAAGAAGAACTACTCGCGCAGTGGGCTACTTTTGTCAACAAACTTGATAGTTTCCCTCGCTGCCTCTTACTCTTTTTCAAGCTTTCCCTAACCCTTCATTTTTCACTTTTGACGGGTCTTTCCAGATAATGAACCTGGCAAGCGGGCTCTCGTTCCTCGCCGCTTGTCTCCTTTCGACCGTGGCCGCACAGGGCTACAAGGAAGCGGTCGAGCTTTCGATGGCGAATCATGATCATGTGCTCGGAAGTGCTCAGGTAGGATCCTCTTCCCCTTCTCTAAAACCCGGTAATTATAGGTGGTTTTTGTCGCCTTCTGTGCCGATTGGTGTCCGTTTTCGCGCCGTCTGAAGCCGATCTTCGAAGAATCCGCCCGTGTGTTCCATCAGGAGAATCCACAAGCTTCGGCCATCTGGGCAATTGTTGACAGTCAGAAACAGGTATTTCACCCGATTTCCATCAGTATCTAGGGAAATAACAGTGGGTTGTAGGCCGACATCGGCGACAAATACTTCGTCAATAAATATCCGACGATGAAAGTGTTCGTTAACGGAGAGCTCATTGCCAAAGAATACAGGTGAGAAACAATGAGAGAGGGCAAGCGAGAATGAGAGAAGGAATTCAGATCTACCCGTTCTGTAGAAGCCTTGACCAACTTCGTGAAGTACCAGTTGTCGACTGCCATGAACGAGTTCTCATCCGAAGATCAGCTGAGCCAGGAGATGGACAAATCGAAGAGAAACGTGGTCGCGCGGCTCAAGAAAGACGGACCCGAGTTCGCTCATCTCAAGGTATTCCTCCACTTTCACTTTCCAATCTCCTGCCAATCTTCCAGAAAGTCGCCTCAATTCTCCGTGAGGATTGCTCATTCTGGGTGCCAACTGACAATTTCGGAACTCAAACCACGGAGAACAGAATCTCATTCTTCGATCCCGATTCGAACGAAGAGACCAAGTTCACCGGAAACTTTAACGATTACGAGTTTGTGAAGCAGTGGGTCACCGACAAGTGCATTCCGCTCGTCCGGGAGGTCACGTTCGAAAATGTGGAGGAGCTGACGGAAGAGGGCATGCCGTTCCTCATTTATTTCCGCGATCCGGACAATAAATCGACGGATAAGGTGTTCGGAGAGGCTGTTGCCAGAGAGCTGTACGATCAGCGATCCGCGATCAATCCCCTCCTGGCCGATGGACACAAGTTCGCTCATCCGTTGAAGGTATGTCGATTATGAGGCGAGCAGGGTTGTAGTGAGTGGATTTCAGCATCTCGGGAAGACGAAGGAGGACCTTCCGGTGCTGGCCATCGACTCCTTCCAACACATGTATCTGTTCCCCGATATGACTCAAATGAACGTGCCAGGGAAGCTCAGAGAGGTACGATTAATGAAAATAACGTGTTATCAAGGGTGTTTTTGCAGTTCGTGATGGACTTGCATTCCGGTAAACTGCACAAAGATTTCCACGAGAACCTCGACCAACGAATGATTGATCTTGCGAAGGCAAAGGCCGCCCGCGGGATCACAGACGACCACGAGGCTCAGGCGCCGTCGGCCCGTCCGATCGACACGACGCCCCCGCCGTCCGTCTTCAAAGAGCTCAAACCTTCCGACAAGCGGTACTCGATCCTTCAGAAGAGCGAATTGTAAATTTTAATGTTCGCTTCTTTTCTCTTTCTCGGGTTCTGTCGTATTTGTGATATATTCTTTTTGCTTGTTTCCTTCTAGTAGTCTATTTTCCGCCAGATGAATCATATTGGTTTAGAGGCAATAATAAGTACACATTTTTATACACACATACAGCTGCGGGCCGGGCCGAATACAAATAATTATAATTCGAGAGAATAGATAATCAAGTAAGCGAGTGGAAAGAGAATCAGGAAAGAACAGCTCGTTCTGTGGCAAAACTGTAGTTGTACTTTTCGTCCAGTTGTCGATGTTCCAAATTTACGAATTGGGAGAGATCCGGAAGCTGGGAAGAAGAGCTGGTATCATTTTGAACAAAACTGGGATTAACTTTGAAGTCGATACCATCTATCGCCTTCACACGAGGGACACCGACGTTCTAAGCAAATAAAAGTTTTTGGGAGTTTTGGGAAAAAGTAAACGGACCTTCATGGTGAACGCAGACGAATGGGATGCTCCAGTGACATCCAGACTAGACGGTGTAGAGCTCGAAAGAGGAGGCAAGCCGGGGTAGAGCCCGCCCATGGACATGTTGTTATCCAGCATTGATGCGCTGAAACAGCCCTTGATGTCTTGCATTATCACATTTTTATTTACCTGTTACTGGTTTGAATACCATATGTTTGTGGAATCGGCACCACTTTATAGCAGACAAGAAGGGAGTCGATTTCTCTGAAATAGAAACTAACTTTACATTTTCAAAAGAATTACTTACCCCGCAGAAGTATAATCTCTCGGAATCTTTTTCGTCTTTCCCAGAATTATTATTTCACTGATGGCATCAACGACGCGATCTCGTGGCTCTGTTCGAATGCAGACGTACTTTTTGCGCAGTGATTTTTCTCCTGAATAGGTTGCTCAGTATCGAAATGGTGTGAAAACCACTTACTGCTGTCAGCGGTGTAATCAATAGCCACATAACCGTGCGGAATGGGGTCAGACTCGCGTACTATTATGATATTGGTAACGACTTGTACGGCAGTCTGCAATTAATCGATTGCTAAATAAACGCTTTGACATACTGTGAATCATACTTTGATATTCGAATCGGGAATCTCGGAGCTCGTGCAAATATAGCGCACTTGTCGGTTGATTGTGAAGAAACCGTCTCTCCAGAGGTCCGCATCGCTTTGGTCGTCTTGGCATTTCACAATCTGAACGAATTGATCGCTTTTAAACAAAAATAGAAAATTTACCGGTACAAAACCGCGAGGCGACTTATTTTTATCGGCGACAATGCACATGGACGTGAGCGGAACCACCGGAGTCGCATTATCGGCTGAGAATTCGAGATCCGCCATCGGTTTTCTGGAAACGAACGTTGAAATTGTGAAATCCTGATAAACGAGATGAGAAAGACACTAGTGTCAGCTGAAGCGGCAAATTGGGCGGTTCGGCGGAGCGCGCTTGCAATGCCGCCTGCCAAGTCGTGGAAGCGAAAAAAAGGGCGAGTTGAGAGCAAATAAAACAGGACGGAAATGTCTCCGTTTGTATTGCTTTGCTAATAACGCATTTTAATGAGAAAACATGTTAAAGAATTCTCTCCTGATTGGTTTATTTCAAAAGAGTTGCGCAAAAAGTGTACTGAAAAGATGCGACGCGCCTTTAAAAGTGTTACGGTTACGGTTGTCGCTTAAATATTTGCGAAAGTTACAAATTCGAATGATTTCCGTTCGTTTTGAGTACATTGCTTGGGGCGTGGCCTCGTTGTCTGTATAAATACGCCATCCTCTAGACGGAAAGTGACCAAATCAGTTCAAAATGAAGCCGCGATCATCGCAATGGAGACAACAACACATGATAACAGGCGCATCCCCTTCGTTCACCCGTCTCCGTCCTCAACACTCTGTTTTTATTCTCCAATCGCTTTTCTTGATGTTTGCTGTGTCGATTGCGACAACCTATTTCTTTCTCATTATCACCTGCCTGCTACTCTTCCATTTCAGTTTCAACTTTTGTGTTTTTCAGACGCAAGATGGCCGAGGACATTGGAGTGACCCGTTTCCGGGAATATCTAAGAGTTAACACAGAGCAACCGAAACCGGATTACGGTGAGTCTGATGATCTTTCATCACCATTTTGATCAACACTCGAAAAACGATTTCTTATCAGTGGCCTGCCGCGACTTTCTTTTCAAGTATGCTGATGAATTGGGAATTGCGAGAAGGGCCATAGAAGTAACTGCAGGAATTTGAAATATTACTCCAAAAAACCCATTCCAGACTGCTCCGGGTACTTTCTTCGTCATAATGACGATCCCAGGATCCCGTCCGGAACTCTCCTCGGTGATGCTCTACTCGCACACAGATGTTGTTCCGACTTTCCGTGAGCACTGGGATCATGATCCTTACTCTGCTTACAAAGACGAACAGGGAAACATTTACGCGCGAGGAGCACAAGACATGAAGTGCGTCGGAGTGCAGTACATGGAGGCCATTCGTAATTGGTTTGCAAAAGGAATCAAACAGTGGACAAGAACGATCCACATTGTGTGGGGACCAGATGAGGAGATCGGGCACGTCAACGGAATGCGAGGATTCTCTGCAACCGAAGAGTTCAAGAAGCTTAACATCGAGTTCGCCCTCGACGAAGGAATCGCAGCCGAAGATAACGTGTACAAAGTGTTCTACGCGGAGAGAATCCCTTGGTGGATCAAGGTCACTCTTCCCGGAAACCCTGGTCACGGATCCAAGTTCATTGAAAAGACAGCTGTCGAGAAGCTGGTGAGAACGAGTGTTGCGTTCCATCACAGAGTGTATGTTCTTTTAGCAAAAGCTGATCGCTAGTGTCGATGAGTTCCGCAACGAGCAAAAGGCGCTGCTGGCCGCCAACCCGGAACTGACGATCGGAGACGTGACCACGTCGAATGTAACTATTATCAACGGAGGAGTGCAAGTGAACGTTGTCCCGGAAAAATTCGAAGCTTGTCAGTTCTGAGCTTGAATCTGCTCCGATTTAACCCGATATTCCAGACATCGACGTTCGAGTGACTCCTCTTCAGGACTTGGACGAAGTACGGGCTCGCGTCGACATATGGGCAAAGAACGCCGGCGAGGGAGTTACCTACGAGTTCATGCAGGTAATCCGCGCCTCCTCTCGCACTTTTCTGTCTTCTCACACGCTTACTTCACCTAACCGCTTCTTGTCCAACGTCATTTTCAGTCGACTAATCCGGCTGACAAATCGACCGTCGATTTCAAGACAGTAAGTGTCCACGGACGTGATCGTGATAGACCTACGTGGAATAGGTTTCTCTCGCTCTACTTTCCGTTCATGTTTCCTTGTTTTTTTTTGGGTTATAATGGGTCTTTAGCTTTAAAAAACGCATCGAAAGGTAGGTTCTTCCCACTGCGAATAAAAAAGGATCATTTGCAGTTTTCCGACTTCAAACTGATTTCCCCGCACACGAGAGAAGATCCGTTCTGGGCTGCCATCGACGACGGCCTTCAAAAAGAGTGAGTTCCCCTATTCTCACGTAAAAGAGCATGTCATTCATTTCATTTCATTTCAGGGGATGCACGTACAAAAAGGAAATCTTCATCGGCGCCACCGATTCCCGTTTCGTCAGAGCGGTAATTGAATATCTTCGTTTGGTTAGCGTCATTTTATTTTTGTTGTCAGCAAGGAATCCGTGCGATCGGTTTCTCTCCAATCATCAACACGCCGTCCCTTCTGCACGATCACAACGAGTTCCTCAATGAGAAGACTTTCCTGAGAGGTTGACTGACTGACATAGCCTTACTCTAACCTGAAATGACTGCAGGCGTCCAAATCTACGAGACTCTCATCAACAACTTGGCGAACGTCAACTGACTCGCTCCACCTCCGCCCATAGCCCTTCTAGACATCTTACTTTCCTTTCTGACTGTGATTCCTACTAAGTCCCCTTTTCAGAGTACCAAAGACTTCTACTTCTTCGTCCTCTTTTCCTTCTTTCTTCATTTGAATAAACGCTTCCCTCCTATCGTTTCTGTCACACTCCCATTGTTTTCTGCCTTCAGAACTTCCTCCTCCTCCTCTTTGCTAAGTCTTCTGCCGAATGATGACAGCAAGATCGTATCTGGGTGGAGGCCCGCCCTCTCGCTGTAACACCCATGGCAATCTGCCAACTTTCGGGAGCCTCCTTCTGTTTTTGTTATTCCTTTTCCCGTGCCCTACCGGCAATCAGACCCGGGTATAGGGTTTCAGGAAAACACGCGCGCGCCACCGAATCAAGTGAATTCCTCCCGATCTTTTCCTGTGACAAGTGTGGCCTAATTTGATTAGGTGACTGATGATCGGTGTCCGAGGGATGATCCAGTGCAAA
This sequence comes from Caenorhabditis sp. 36 PRJEB53466, assembly GCA_946814055.1. Classification (NCBI taxonomy): domain Eukaryota; kingdom Metazoa; phylum Nematoda; class Chromadorea; order Rhabditida; family Rhabditidae; genus Caenorhabditis; species Caenorhabditis sp. 36 PRJEB53466. The sequence continues at coordinate 4,566,277 of CAMPFS010000004.1, read as the reverse complement.
AAACTCGCACGCCCTCTACGCACCGATTCTTCCGAACCATTCCCCTTCTCACAGGGCTGGGCACAAGCCCGCCCCGGCATTTATAGTTTTCCCAGCGCTGAAATTTTGACCCAGTTGCAAGATTTCAATCTGACCCAAACTTTGCAGGATTCTTACACTTGCGTTAAAGTATCTCGGGTCTATGTTTCAGACTCGGTTATGTGGTCCGGAGTTATACTGGATAGAAAAGACCGAGCTCTTGCGAAATTTGGGGCCTTTCTCGGCCACTGCGGACCAGGTGATTGCATCGGTCTGAAAGTTGATACAAGATAGAAGATACTTTAATTCAAGTCCAACAGGCTTGCAAAGTTTGGGTAAAAAAAAAAAGGCGGCCTTCAGTACATTTACATACCTTCCCAACTTTCTTCTCCCATTTCACGCCTACACGAACCATTGATCAAAGCATAGAGAGATCGTACTGCCATAAACCCTTCTTCTTCTTCTTCTTCTTTTCCTTCCGAATATCCGACATCGGCATCAGTCACTGGTTGTTTCTTCTCCGAAATATGCCGTCGTCGTCGCAAACATTCGAAGAGCAACCTTGATCGGAACCGGTTGTTCTCTACCATATCCCCAGTGTCAGTTCCGGGTTCAGACCCCGTTTCGCTCCTTTTTCTATCTCATTCGAGACTAACTATACGGACGTCTTCCAGTCGGTTCACATTAACACGATGCACTTCTCCTGATACCATTGATCTTTCTTTCTCGCCTCCACTCTTTCTGATTTTCGAACTTTTCCTAATGTCATTTCCGATTAGTAAGATTCGGAAGTGCACTGTCTCGACCGTATAAACACGTTCTCCGGGTGGGTCTTTTTCTCATTCTTAACCTTTTCGCCCTTTTTCTTCTTCTTCTTCTCCTTCTCAATTTTACCCTCATCTATATTTCGGCTTTTCGTTGTTAGATTGCATCGAAACCTCGGCATGTCATAACGTGTCGAAAACGAGTGTAAACGGGGGCGAAAGGGGTGAATAGTTTAACGAAAAGGAGGGCCCGACCCCTCGAAGAAACGAAAGACGACCTGTTTTAGTACCAATTTGTGCAGGAACGAGAATTCCGAGAACAACAAGCGTCACCTTGGTTGGCAACATTTAAAAGCGGCCCCCATTTTCCCTTTTCAGCCCAACTTGGTTCCACTGACCAACGGGTCCTTCTCAATTCTTTCAACACGAACATCACAGACCAATTTCTTCCTATATAAAAGCTTCGAAGTACAGTACTAACACAGTAACCGTCTTCCCGTCTCAGTTGCACAATTCCTCCGTTACGGCGATGCAAAGTCCGTGTGGGCGGACAATTCCCATTGCTAATCAGTGTCGACTGTGAAATTGGCTAACAAAGCAGCAACTGTGTATGCAAATTGTAATTTTGCTGCTGTGTAGTTCAGTCGGTGGGCGGTTCCTCTGTTAGCGGCCACTGATATTGACAAAAACAGTCAGCACCGTACAGTGCGCGACATTTCGAGCGTCTCCCACCGCCAAGAAGCCTTATTTCCAGCCGAGGATCCTGCTGGTGCGAGTGCACAACAAAACACTTTTTGTCTCTCGAAATAATAATTTCTTTCTCACATGTGGATCACATAATCTCATTTTCTCACTCTCTTTTTTTATTCTTTTTCTGTGTTCGCCAACTTTTACCCCATTCATTCTTTAGAATGAGCTCCACCAAGTCACTGATTCTTCTCGCTCTCCTCGCCGTTTCCGTGCTCGCCAACCCGAGCCTCCGACTCAAAAGAGCACCGGAACCACAGACAGAAGCCATCGGTGAGTTCCACAAAGGTACCGTGCATGCCCTTTCCGATCCCTCATCTCGGTGTAACATTATGGACCGATTTATGGTGTTTCAGATGGAACGACTGCCGAGTTGGGCCCAGGAGATGACACTCCAGCCGAGTTCGAAGAGGAATCTTCCGGACAAGAGCATCATGAACACCACGAGCACAACATCGAGGCCTCCGGAGAGTCCCCAGTCGAGTCGTCCTCTTCTTCTGATGCTCCAGTGAGCTCCGAAGAGCCAAATGCCGAAGAGGAGACCACCGAGACGGCAGTTCTTTCCCTGGATCCCCAGGCCGACGAGAAGCCAGTCGAGGCGGCGACCGTCGAGACCGCAGTCGAGGAGCAGCCATCGACCCCGGAGACGACTTCCGAGGTGCCGGCCACGTCGACCGAGACCCCGGTCTCCTCGGCCACCTCGTTCGTTTCCTCGCTCTTCGTTCTCGTGTTCGTCTACCTCATCGCCATGTAATTCCTCCGTGTCGGGTCCCTTTTCATTACAGATTTTTAGCGCACTCCCGCCCCCTGACCAACCCCCCAATTTTTGTATTTACATTTGGAATAAACGCTTTTCTCCTCTGGTTCTGTACATTTCAATGCATTTATTGCGGAATAGGAGCGAACAGGCAAAAAGAAGGCTTTCGAGAGAATTGACACATTTTGTGGTGAATTATTTATAATAAACGAATCAGAATGAAGCAGAGAATGAGTCCGAAATGAGGGGGAAATGCAGAGATTCGACAGACGGAGAAGAAGAAGACGTGGATGCAATGAATGGCAAATAAGGGGAGAATGAGCCGTGTGGGGAGGGAAGAAAAATGGATTGGAGGAGAACAAATTAGATTAATGTATTGCGAGTCAAGTCTTCTGAGCACGACGTCTTCTGACCGTCTTACCCTTGTGATCCTTCTCCTCTTGCTCGCGGATCTCGGAATCAATGTCGATGCCCTCTTCCTCCGCATCCTCGTCTTCTTTCTCCTTCTCCTTCTCCTTCTCATCTTCCTCTTCCGATGTGCTCTTCTGGCGGCTCTTCACGTTCTTCTTCTGTTTTGTCGGTTTCTTCGTAATCTCCTTCTCCTCTTCTATTTCCGACAGATCCGAACTTGCTTCTTCTTCCTCTTCCTCTTCGCTTGAACTCTCGTCCCTCTTCAGCTTCCTCATTTTCTCTTTATCATACGCCTTCGACAGTGACTGGAACTCTTTGAGAGCCGTCTCCAAATCCTTGATGTACTGCTCATTCGTCTCGTTCAGACCAACCGCCTCTTTTGCGGATACATCTTCTTCCAACTGGTCAGCCATCTGAAATCCGAAGTTTCAGATTGTCCGTGACGTCCGTCACTCACCTGCTCAGCAGCATCCAAATCCACAGGCTGTGCTCCTGCTTGCACTGATTCTAACTGCTCCAGGATCTTGGACATCGCTTCTTCGGTCTGTCGAAGTCTCTGCTGCAGTCCTTGCAGCTTCTTCTTTCCGAACTTCCCGCCGAACTTTGTCTCGGCTTCCGAATCATCCTCGTCGCATTCGTCCTCCTCCTCCGAATCTAAGTAGTTGCTCCTCTTCTTTCTCTTCGTTTTCTTTCCTTTTGATTTGAATAGAGTGTACAGCAGGAACATAACAACTCCAATCGTGTAGATTGGCAACATCCAAGTGAACATTCCCTTCGAACCGCCCGATTGGCCCTCCGCCTGTGCTTGGGCCATTCTCATTGCTGGATGCACGTCCGGACGAGACGGATGGCCACCGCCCGGATGACGCGAACCGCCGCCGCCCATTGCAGGATGGATTGGAGGACGTTGCTGGCCCATTGAAGCAGCCGGCTGAGGGCTCCGTCCCAGGAATCCCATGAGCATCGGATGGAAGAGGGTCGGGTAGAGCATTGCGAAACAGACGACGATTACTCCGATTACGAGCCCGAGTTTCCATCCTGAAATGCCAATTTCAAGTCAGTTTCAATCTCATGGAACAACTTTCCAGGTCTCTGAAACAATGATTCGTGGAAATATACAGTAATCAGGGTCAGCTACTATTAATCCAATTATTTCCCGATCTCCCACCTGATATGCCTCCTTCCTCTTCGTAATCATCGCCGCTGTCCCTCCTCCGTCTCTTCTTTCGCTCCCTTTCTCTGTCGCGATCTCGATCGTGAATTCTTGCCATTTTGGCAACGTCTACAAGTTGGGAAATATGTGAAACGGGGAAAAAAGTACTCGGCGGCAAAAGGGTTATGTAAAGTGACTGGACTGAAGAGGCAGAGGGCCTTGCAGGCGAAATGGACATTAGACAAGGGAAAATGCGGGACGGGATACGAACTATTGACAGACGAAGCGAAGAGAGTGCGCGGAAGGAAGAGACATCTGAGAAAAGGGTCTGGGTGAAGCTGGGCAAGACGCAGACGACGGGCAGAGCCGCAGGAGGAAGGAGCCACAGAGCAGCAGCAGTTGGAAATCGATTCTGGAACATTTGGAAGGTGCGAAGGGAAACAGAGACGGAGACTGACTCGGCGAGATTCGCACGCGCACGCGGATTCATGGTCGTTCATTTGTCAACTGACACAATTAATGTCATACGAGTCTGGAGACTTCTCTGCTGCTTGGATGCTCCTTGGAACAACCTTTTTGTGGTATCAATGATAGCACCCGGAACTAGAGGGTACATGTACTTCTTGATAAGTGATAACTGAACTTGACATTGTTATGAGTTCTGAAGTTCGTGAACTCGTACTTCTCCCTGAGCACTCTCTGGATTCTTGTGCTCTCAGAAGGTACTTTCCCTCAGCCATCCAGTGGAGAATCCCTCGCCAGAATCTGCCAAATGGCATTTCGTTAATTGCCCGTGAGCAGTCAAGCGTCCTACATTTCGCCTCGCCTCTTTCTTTCCCTACATCAATTTTTTCATTAGTCGCCTTCTGCCCGCCGCTTCCAGCTCTCGGAGCCTTCGCGTGCGCTGCTCCCATTGGCAACCATTTCCGAGCTCCCCATCACTGCGCCGGCGGCTCCGATCTCATTTGCAAATCATTGTGTAAATACATGTATATGCGCGAGACACGAAGACATCACTTTTTGGCCGCAGTACCGACCAGTTTATGATTTCTTTCTATCTTTCCATCTCACAAAACCAATAGAGTTCGAAGGGTCTTTGAGCACCTCGTCGGCTCATTTCATTTCCGGACAGCTGTTTCTATCCATCTTGTCTTCTACGCTTTTTTTCGCTGCAAGAGTTTTCCGGCAAGGTCAAGACATACAATCGCTTGTTTTTATGTGTTTACCCAGCCGACAAAGAGAGCGCTCCTCGCGAGTACCGATGATTTCTCTTTCCTTTCGAGAATAAACATTTATTTCTCAAAATATAATTGTTTTTTCTATTTTATATTAGTTTATCCATCTATTTCGTAACAAAATAATAGGTCAACGTGTATTATACATTCTATTTAACAAGAAGAGTTTTGTCTCATGCGCGCACGATCCAATGAAGCGGTTGTGCGTGTCTGCGCCTCTCGCGCGACGCCACTCCCTTCTCCTGTTTTTCTCTGCACCCTCCTCAAATGCCACGTTCTCTTGTTTACTCTCTCTCGTGTGACTGGCCGGGGGCCTCAACTCCTCCATGGTTTCCGCCTGCCACGAGACTCTTTTTGTCACTGATTCACCCCAAAAAGCTCTTTTCCCAACATTCTCCCTTGTTGCAGATGTCTGATGAACTGTCGGCTGAAAATGTCCGACAACGTCGAGTGCCGGACTCTCCAGATTCGGAACATCTGAGAGCTCCGGGAAAAGACGATGTCCGACCGACGAGCGATGAAAGCGACATGGATGCAGTGCTTCAAGACGAAGACAGGTTGGTATTTAGCAGGCGAAAGAGAGCACACAAACGGGTTTACGTGGGGAAAGTTACGAAACAAGTTTACCTTATAGTGATGCTGGATCGAAAAAGAAGGAGGATGAGTAAGTGAAAGATATGTTGTGCTGTCTAGAATTGAACCATACGCATATCTTTGAGGATCACAAGTGTTTAATCTTCAGAATGGAGCGATTAATGCGCAACGCCATCCCGCAGGACAAAGGAAGTCTCGGACAGTTGGCAGATTCATGGCTCGAAAGGCTGCCGCCGAAATGGAGAAACTGGGTTGTTCGTGGACTGTTCACAATACTCATGATCTCCACTTTTACGTTCATCGTCAATCGCGGAGCCACGTGGCTCATGTTCCTGGTTAGTCTCAGCGCGATGTTTATAAGAATCAATCTGTTCGATTTCGCACGAATATAAACATTCCTTTCAGGTCTTCCTGATCCAATTCAAATGTTTCCAAGAGATAATCTCCATTGGACTTGCCGTTTATCGTCTTTACGACTTCCCATGGTTCCGTGCTCTCTCCTGGTACTTCTTGATCACCAGCAACTACTTTTTCTTCGGCGAAAGTTTAATTGACTACTGGGGAATAGTGCTCAAGAAAGACGTAAAAACTATCGGAATCACTGGTGACATACTGGTTCTCTTTTTAGAATTTTCTTCATTTCCTCGTCGCTTATCATCGGCTCGTCTCGTTCGCCCTCTACTGCATCGGCTTCGTTTCCTTCGTTCTTTCCCTCCGGAAGGGGTACTACATGCGCCAATTCTCTCTGGTATCGCCTATTCCAATCATTTTAACCGAAACTTCAAAACTTCTTTGCAGTTTGCATGGACCCACCTGACCCTGCTGCTCATTGTGAGCCAGTCGTTCTTCATCATCCAGAACATCTTCCAAGGACTGATCTGGTTCCTCGCGCCAGTCGCCATGATAATCTGCTGTGACGTCATGTCGTATATGTTCGGATTCTTCTGGGGAAAGACTCCGTTGATCAAGTTGTCGCCGAAAAAGACATGGGAAGGTTTCATTGGAGGCGCTTTTTCCACTGTCGTCTTTGGAATCTTGGTGAGCGTGTCTTCGCATTATTATGCCTCAATCGCTTTTTTCCTCAGCTCTCCCTGGCTCTCTACAACCGTCCGTTCTTCGTCTGCCCAGTTCAACACTACCAAACCGACAGCTCCAACTGCACCATCCCGCTGGCATTCCAACTTCAGGATTACCCGGTTCCGCGGCCGTTCTCTTTCGTGTTCAAGATACTAAGAAAGGAGCCAACCATTCAGTTGTTCCCCTTCATTTTCCACAGCATTGCTCTCAGTCTGTTCGCTTCCATTCTTGGTCCGTTCGGTGGCTTCTTTGCCAGTGGATTCAAACGTGCATTCAAAATCAAGGTTTGTTGGGAGCTCACATTATTTCTCACTTGTCAAACTGCAGGATTTCGGAGATGTAATCCCGGGACACGGAGGTCTAATGGATCGGTTCGACTGTCAACTTCTGATGGGAACCTTCGTCATGGTCTACATCCACAGCTTCATCCGAGTGCCAGATGCATCCAAGCTCATCACTCAGATACTGACCCTGGATCCACAGGATCAACTGAATGTCTTCAATCTCCTACAATCGGAGCTCGCTAAAAGCGGATTACTGTAGATTCCCCACCCATTCTCTCGAATCGTTCATTCCATGCGCATCTCAATGGAATTCCGACAGCTCTTTGCCTAGTCATTCCTAATACATCCCTCTCTCTCTCTCTCTCCTTTTCCGACTCCAACCCTGTCCTTATGCTTTAACATGTCGTTCACAGTTTGTACAATAGCACCCCATTATCTTTCCGTTCCCCGTCGTCTCGCTCTTCTACCCCTGCTGAAATGGTTGTGAGTTCTCATAATACACACTATGACACTTTCTCTGTTAGTTTCACTTCTAGGGCCTTCTAGCGGTGTATCTAGTAATAAATCCATCACAGTACCTTTATTCGGAACTTTCTGAACTGTAGCAGAGTAGAGTCATTGAATATTTGAAAATTTGCGAACATGGGCAACGAAATGAAGTTTCAGAACAATGAGTGAGCTCGAGAACACGAGAGAGCAAATAAATCAGATTGAGAAAATGATAATAGAAGAGACGGACGAAGCGAACCGACTGGAACTAGAGCAGACGAAAGCGGATCTAGAGGAACTGCTCCAGCTGCTCCAGGAGCAAGAAGAAGAGACGGAGGATGGAGAAGAAGAAAAAGGGGATTCGACCGGTCAGTGCTCCGTGAGCATTGGCCATCTCAACGGTTCTTTGCAGACGAACTGCTCGGTTCCCGCTGTCTTGCCCCATTCGATTCGGACCGCTCCCTCTCCCTGCACACCGCCATCATCATGGAAATCGAGAGCTCGATCCGGGTGCGCGTGCTCTTTTCCCATCCGACGTGCTTCGCAATGAAAGCCTGCTCGCACTTCCTCTCTTCCACGTGTCGATTCGGTTCCGACTGCCGATTTAGTCACGGATATTCAGTGGAATTGAACAGAATACGGGACTATGAAGAGCCGAACTATTCATCGATTGAAAAAGATGGATTAGTGCTGACGAAAAGAGCGTCGGAATTGTGGGAAATGGGAAGAATAAGTGCCGTTGACGGACAGAACGTGGCTGTGAAACTGCTGAAAAACGGGACGGAAGTGTCGGCGAAACGGAAAGATTTGGTGCCGATCGGTGAGGAAGAAGAAGAGGAGAAGAAAGACGAATCGTGGGATGAACTGAAAGGAGAGACGCTGGGAAGAGTGTCAGTCGGAGAAACGGGACAATGGAACGGCGGAGGCGTCGGAATGAAGTTAATGATGAAAATGGGATACAAAGTGGGAGAAGGACTCGGGAAGAAGAGCGACGGAATTGTCCACGCCATACAGGCGAGAGTGTGCTCCAAAAGTGGGTCAAGGGAAAAAGAACAAACTGAAGACAGTTTCAACTTTCAGATGCGTCGTTGGATGAAGTGATGAATAGAAAAAGAAAAGTTATCGATGGGAAAGAACAACCGAAGCCGAAACGAATCAAGAAATTAGTGACGTCAGACGAATCGGAGATGGACATTTTTGCTTTTATCAACAGAAAACTCGAGGTTCCTTCATGAATTTTGGAATTCAATCCTCCAATAAAAGTATTTCCAGGGGAAAAGAGAGAGATCGTTGGCAGATGTGCGAAAAGAAAAACAAGAATTGGCGGATTGCTCTTCAAAGTCTCTGGGAGTCAAAGATTTAGACCTCGACCTGGAATTGAAATCGTTGAGAGCGAAACATAAAAAATTGAAGGAAGGCATTCGAAGGAATCAGAGCGACAAAAGCACCGTCTCGAAAATGACCGCTTCATTACGAGACATCGACACGAAAATTGCGAATGTCGAAAGAAAGAAGAATAACGTTCAAAGTGAAGTGAACTCAAGAAATTCAAAACGGAAATACATATTTTGAATAATTTAATAAATATTTATTAAGTTTATAACATCAGAAAGAGCTTGTTAGTTCTTCTTGCCCGTTTTCTTTGCGGGTAGAGAGATATCCGGAGCGGGAGTGGAAGTTTGCAGAGTGACGTGCTCTCTTCTGAATACCTGCATCTCATTGATCCGTTGAATGGTGGTTCGTTCGAAAAACTGTCTCCTATCGTTAAGAGAATGACGATCCCAATTGCTGACATATCCTTGGGGCTGATCTGCGAGTGGGGCCTGAGTGCTCGAGTCGGAGTTCGTTGAATGTCTCGGCTCTGTGTTGTTCCCGCTCGAAGTCGAAGTGCTCGGGACATTTTTGCTTGCAGTCTTGCTGGTAGAAGCCTTGCTTGCCGATGTTTTGCTCGTTGACGGTTTGCTCTGCTTGTTGTTGTTTCCTTTGCTGGTGGATGCCTTTGCCGGAGCAGCCTTGACTGGAGGGGCAGCTTTCTTCGGAGCAGCTTTGCTCGGAGCAACCTTACTCACGGCTGTTTTGCTTGCCTTGCTTGCGGCCGGCTTCTTCTGAGATGCCTTGCTTGAAGCAGTCTTATTCTGAGCAGTCTTGCCGGCAGCCGATTTGCTCGTCGTCGTCTTGCTCGGCGCTGTTGTGGCCTTCTCAACGAGGCTTTCCGCTGCTTTGCTTGCAGCATTCTTCTGCCGTGCAGATTGTCTTGTTTGTCTCTCCATACCTGAAAATTTACAAATACAAAACTTTTCGTAATTCAGAACTTATATCAATTCGATCGCGAATTGATAAAAAAAAACGAGAACCCGTTCATTAAATGGTCCACCAATTTTTGGCGTCAGATTGCGCGCACAGCCCGCAAACACTAATCGAGTGGCAAAACGGCGATCCTTTGAATCGTTAATTATCTGCTCGCTTGCCATCACTCGCCCAGTTCCTATTCAATCAAAAATTGATAAATGGACTCAAAAACCGCCCAGTCGGTATTTGGAGCAGTCCCACAATCAAAGAAAAGGACGTCAAAAGAAGGTACGCTCTTTTTTGTGCTCAAAACCGCAGTTTATCGCATTCAGAACTACCAGTCAACTACAAAAGCACCAATGAATCGTTAGTCAGGAAAAATCTCATGTATAAAGTAGGTGGAGCTTTTCGTTGATGTTTTTATATGGCGAATTTTAGCAACAACTTGCTCAGTGTACAAAAATGATAGAGAAACTCCGCGACGAAAATGTGGCACTGCGACAACGGTATTTAGAAAACACTCAAGTCATTTTTCAAAAATAGAATGACGAGTTTAGAAATCAAGAGCTTGTCGATGTGACGGACGACCAAAAGATCGAAATGATTGTGGAACAAAGAGTTCAAAATCGGTTGGCTCATGCGGCAGTTCTCAATCAGAAGCTCGTGCAGTTTCTGCAACAAACCGGACTGGAAATGAACGGACTGTTCAAGGATATTGAAACGAAACCAAGCAATCTGAACAATCGGCGTCCGCCTAAACCGGAAATAAACTTGGATAGAGGTTAGAGGGCTCAGGGTGATATCAACGTTTGAGTTTTGAGTTTCAGTAGAAGAATCTCCCATTCGAAGAATTGAAGAAAGCATGGTAGACGATATGGAGAACGATGATCCTGTCGAAACGACGTCTTCACACTTATCATCCGCCCAAAACCTGGAGAACGGGACGCCCCGGAAAAGAAGTGATGCGACGAGAGGGCGGAGGAGTGAGCTATTCCAGAGCTTCAATCGTAAGTTTATATTGTCTTTCCGTATTACATTCAAAGTTCAGCGTGTGCAGTTAACGATATGTATTCCGGAGATGCTAGTTCTTCTGGTGTCAGCTCAAAGCGTGTGCCTATGTTGATCGTCCCCTCTGCAACGCCTGGAATCGCCCCGAAACGAACAGCCCCGCAATCTGCCTCTAAAAACCGAGGTGCTTCAGTTGAGAAGTTTAAGAAGCCATCAACTCCTGCTCGAATTGCACGTCAAGATGAATCCGAACTTACAGATACTGTAAGCCTTCATTCCTTTCTCTTTTTGCTCATCTCCCCAAGGTTAAGGTCCGTCGCCAACGTTCTGCCAAGATGAACATCAAAACTATGAAAGAACCGAGTCTGAATGCGAAACTGCGCCGTCCGGGAAAACACGACGAACCTATGCCATACATCGACACTTTTTTCTAAGTCTTGTACCATTTATCTAATCCCACGTCTTACATTTTCCTTCATTATATCTCAATTTATAAATCGCTTGACCAATTTATAATGCGTGTTCAAGTTGCTTTAGGTAGAGCAGTGTACAGAGAAGACGTCACAACAGTATTCCTGCGTGTTTCGCCCGCCGTAAGCCGCCTCGCGATGGCGATTCGAGATAAAAATCCAGTCATTGGCGGCAGCGGATCGAAGCTTCATTCAGACTTCGTTTGCAGGTGGCCGATGCGCAGTCTCAACGTGTACGGTTTCCTGCTCACTTGCTCCTTCCTGCTCATCATATTCACAGTTGCTCCGTTTACAATCGGAAGTTCCGACGAGAATCCGAGATCGACGAGAAGCGTATCGCAAGGAGCAAATTGTGAGTCATCGAGGACCAATTGCTAAGAACCGATAATAATTGCAGATGTGAAGTACGGAGTAATTTGTGATGCGGGATCGAGCGGAACTCGCATTTTCGTGTACACATTACGACAAAGAACGGTCGGACTGACTGACATTGACACGATGATCCATTCGGAAGAGCCCGTCGTCAAGAAGATCTCTCCCGGCCTGAGCACGTTCGGAGAAAAACCGGAAAAAGTTATCGGTGGGTAGAGAAATCGGTCATTCTCAAACAGAATCTGCCATTTCAGAGTACATTTCCCCTCTGCTCAAGTTCGCCGAGGAGCACATTCCGGCCGATAAAATAGCAGAAACAGATCTTTTGATTTTTGCAACGGCTGGAATGAGACTGCTTCCAGAAACGTAAGTAAAATCAAAATAACCGGGAAATATCTTAATTTCAGACAAAAAACGGCGATTGTTGAACATTTGAGAAACGGTTTGAAGGGAGTGACGTCACTGCGAGTGAAAGACTCGAACATTCGGATCATCGACGGCGCCTGGGAGGGCATTTACAGTTGGATTGCAGTTAATTACATTTTGGGACGTTTCGAAAAGGAGAACGACGCGAAAGTGGGAATGATTGATATGGGAGGTGCGAGTGTGCAGATCGCATTCGAAATGCCGAAGGAAGAAGACTTCAACAGTGAAAATGTGTTTGAGGTAAATATTAACACAAACGGACAAAGAAGAAGGATCGTACATGATTCAGATAAACTTGGGACCGGTTGAATACAACAATGACTTCAAATACAAAATATACTCGACAACATTCCTCGGTTACGGAGCCAACGAAGGGCTCAAAAGATACGAAAAGTCGCTGATTGAACGGGGAGAATCCGAAGATTCGTGCTCACCAAGAGGACTCAGCAGGCAGATCGGAGCCAGGGCTCTAAATGTAAATTCTGACGCTTCTCTATTTCATCCACCCAATTCGTTCAGGGATCCGGTCAATGGGACACGTGTCTTGCCCAGGTTTCTTCTCTGATCGGCGACAAAAACAAGCCAGTGTGCTCGGAAGAAATGTGCTTCCTCCGCCACGTACCAGCTCCCTCGGTCAACCTCTCGAACGTGCAATTGTACGGATTCTCGGAATATTGGTACACGACCAACAACTTCGGCGCCGGAGGAGACTACGATTTCGAAAAGTTCGCAGAGGAAGTGCGAATGTTCTGCAAGAAAGAATGGGATGATATTCAAGAAGGATTCAAAAAGAACGAGTTCCCAAACGCCGAATTTGAAAGACTTGAGACGAACTGTTTCAAGGCTGCGTGGGTGGCATCCGTGTTGCACGAGGGATTCAATGTGGACAAGAAGCAGAATTTATTCCAGGTGAACGACTTAATCTACGGAAACCTTTTTTCATTTATTATGTTGCAGAGTGTCCTGAAAATAGCCGGCGAAGAGATGCAATGGGCTCTCGGAGCAATGCTCTACCACGCCAGAGATCTCAAATTCGACCATGATCTTTTGGCAGAGGAAGACGTTTTCCGTTCGAGCCAGCAGGTTTCCAACACTTTCTCCCTCATTGTCATCCTCATTTTCGTGTTTCTTGCCATTTTCATTCGACAGCTTCAGCCTGACTCCACCTACAAAAAGTACCGTTCTCTGAGAATAGACACCAAACCGGACCTCTTTACTGTGTAAATGATGATTTTCATACTTGTGACTAATAAATAAGTGATTCGTTCCCTGTCGAACCGATTAAATGGAAAGACAGACTTTCGTCACTCGGAGGTGAATCAGCGACGAGCAAATATGGGAAAGTATTTTATAAACTTCCTCGCCGATCTTTTTCCCTTATCACCTCTTTCAGTTGTTCACAATGAGCGCACCGCCACCGCCTTACAATCAAGTGAGTTCTCTGATCTAGGAAGTTTCATGCTATTAATCTTTCCAACAGGCTTACAATCCGTATCCACCTCCGCCTCCTGGAGCGGTGTACACAGTTCAGCCTGGAGTTCCTATTGGACAAGGGGTGCAGCCAGCATATGCAGTGTATTATCAGCAACCGCAAACAGTCATGTGAGCATGATATCACCCAGAACCACCATTATTCTCTTTTTCAGAGTTGATGACTGTCATCCGCATCACCATCACCATCACCACGAAGGTCACGGCGGAGGAGGAGATATGTGCTGTTTGGCAGGACTCACCGCTTGTCTCTGTTTCTTGTGCTTGAGCAAATAACTGTTTTCTTTTAGCATTCAATAAAAATTCAACGGGTTTTCTCTTCTCTTTGTTTCTTGCACACTGATCCTACAGTTGTTCAGAAAATACTGGTTCTCGCTGTTATCAGGACAACACGAAATAACTTTTTCAGAATTCCAATTTTTCTGATTTTTTCTTTTCAATTATTAATTTCAATTTTTGTCGAAAGGTCCAAAATTCTTAGAAATTTCAACAACCAGCACGATTCGAGCGGAAAAATAAGATTTGAATGCGGAATATCTTGGCACGAAAAGGACACAGTTCGAACGAGTGTTACCGTATCGACCGCGACGCGTCTCTGCCGCGTTGCGCAAAATCGAATTGTTTTGCCGCGTTTTTCGCAATCTGTTCAGAGACGTTTTTTTGGATTCTGTGTACATTTAAACGTTGTAAAATCCACATTTTTTCGTTCTCAATTGTTTTAATCGGTTTCTCTTGCCTGTATAAAAGCAACATTTTCAGGATGGACGCCAAGGTGTACGTTGGCGGCTTGCCTAGCGATGCCACATCGCAAGAGGTAAATTAAAGATGTTTGGCGTTTGTATTATACGTTTATTGCAGCTCGAAGAGATCTTCGATCGCTTCGGAAGAATTCGCAAAGTCTGGGTTGCCCGTCGTCCACCAGGTTTCGCATTCGTCGAGTACGACGATGGACGTGACGCTGAAGATGCCGTTCGCGCTCTCGACGGATCGTGAGTGAATTGAGATAAATTAAAACGGTCACAAATTTTATTTCAGGAGAATTTGCGGAGTTCGCGCCCGTGTTGAACTTTCTCACGGACAACGTCGCAATGGAGGAGGCCGCGGTGGCGGTGGCTTCGGAGGTGGCGGCGGCGGCGGTGGTGGCCGTGGAAGAGACAGGTCAGTTGAACCAAAATGTTATCCGCTTTCGATAATATTTTCACCAATGAATTCGCAGTCACTATTCTTTTTCTATTGCGATTTCTTTCCAATTCCAACTCTAGTCATAGAAGCCGAGGACCAAATTTTCAATTTTAGCGGACTCCGCCCGTCCGCGTCCCCATCTGCCATCCCAAACTTCACTCTCTTCCACTCCTCTTCATCTCCTGTCTTCACGACACATTCTTCTCTTCCGCACCACTACGCGCCTCTTTCTTCTCCCAAAATCTTCGCCAGCGACTTGTCTCTGACGTTTTTGATCAGTAAAACTTCGCCGCAGTAGTACCTGAACCGAGCATCCGACAACCTCGTCTCTTCATGACTCCGTCGGCCGGCCCTTCGCATTCAGTAAGAAGGTTTTGGGTGAACTTTTTGTTTGCTGTTTTATGCCGAACTACGATGCAGCTGCAACCGACATAAAATTTATTGCCGCTTTAAATGCTCCTTATTCAGATCGCCGTATCGCGGGGACCGTGGACGCTCCCGTTCTCGTTCTCGTGAGCGTGGACGTGATCGCAGCCGGGACCGAAGCCGCGACAGAAGCCGCGACCGTAGTCGTGATCGTAGCCGTGAGCGCAGCCGTGAGAGAGATCGTTCTCGCTCGAGGTAATTCACTCATATGTCACTTTCACTATTACCAAGTTGATTTTCAGATCTCGTTCTCCTCAAGAACGCGACCGTTCTCGCTCTAAGAGCAGATCCCGCTCTAAGAGCCGCTCCCGAAGCCGTTCTGCTTCTCCACGAAACTAAATGACAGAAGACATCTCAACTCAATATTACCACTATTCCGCAACGTGAAAGCTAATTCCCCTAAAGAATCTCGAATCACTGATAAGAAGGTGTTCACCATAATAATAATATTTCGTTCGTTGTTTTGTTTACAAAGTTTTATCATGTGGTGTCAATTTAATCTCTGTCTCTCTCCCCTCCCCCTTTTCCTATGTGAACCCTTCACCATTTGATAAACAGTTGCTGGAATTATTCGTTTTGTACGTTGTCGAAAAAAAGTAAGGACATCCAAGGAAAACTTACTTACTAATCGGACATTTCTCAGCTCGACATTCTTTTGAACTAGCCCTGCGTAAACAACTTCTGCAGAGCACACCACGTGTTTGTGGTGCTCTTTAAAAATGATGGTCGCTGGCCGAGAGGAGATTGATTTTCCCTTCTCTTTCTTTTGCATTCGCCTCACTGGCGCACGTTTCCTGTCTCACGGCAGAGGGAAACAGGTCTTTATATAGTACGGTCCTTCCCTTTTCTCTCTTTTCCTCCGTCTCGCACTCTTGTTGACGTATCGTCTCGCGAGTAGCACGAGACTCGTCAAAACAAGCGAAATGAGTAAAACCAAGGGTGCTCAGAAAACGATGCGCGACGACGTGGCAAAGGTGGCCGCCTCGACGAGCATCCTCATTCTCTCTTGGGTTGTCCTCTATCATTCATGTCGCAGAGCTTCAACCGTCTATTTTTTCGAGGTTTGTCATTTTATCCCTAGTTTTTTGACCGGTAGGCATTTTTTGAATTTGAAGCTCGACTCGACGACAGTTCTGTTCATGGACAAAGTTCCCGCAATACTTCTTCCGTTCATTCTCTCCATTGTTCTCTATTTCGTCTACTTGGGTACCAAACGTAGTGCCGACATCGAAAGAGATCGACAGATGGCGAAAGAAGCTGAAAAAGAGCTCAAGGTGAGTGGGAAGAATCTCCTTATTCTTTTTTGATAGTGAGCCGTATCCGTTTTTCTTGTCTTTTTCCCAAAGCGTTTACCACGCGGTTCTCTCGTCGATGATAAATCACAAAATGTGTCGAACGTGACAAACGGCCTTCGCCGTCTGATAATCGGACGGAAGATAACCAACCAGTTCACTAGGGCGTCTCTTAATTGATCGATCACTTTTTCTGTCCATTTCAGGCGTCGTCCTCTTTCAATTCGAGGAAAGTTTCCCGTGAAATCAGTCGAAGAGCTTCCGTTTCTTTGGGGGATGAACAGGCGGAACAGCAGCAGAGAATCAGGAGTGAGAGCAGAACAAAATAGAGAAATAGACAACGCTCAATTCAGGGTTGTTGTCTGATATTGAGGAGGCCGACATCGAGAACACCGTGCGAAGTCACCGGAAACGAATGGAAGAGGAGGATCTTATTGCTCCGAAGATTGCGGAAGAGAGTGATGAGGACGAGGCGCTGCCCCCAAGAAAACTGACGAAATCCCGATTCATTGTGGAGAATGCTGAGGGTGAAAACAAGTACATCATTCCTTCAGGTATCCCTTTCTTGCAGCCTTCGATTGTAATTTGAACTCCTCTTTTTCAGAATCCGCGCCGAGCACTCCAGTGGAACGGAGCCGTACCAATTCGAAGACAAAACAAGATCTTCTGGCGACGAATAGGGGATCGACCAACTGGATTTCAGCCAGCCAGCGGTCCAGCCGAAAGTCGTCGCTCAGCGGATCTCCCGACAAGGGCCAAATCGTTTGGACGTGCGGGGACGAGCGCAATGCGACCGCCGACAAGTGCGACATCTACAAAAAATTGGGCGATGTGAGGAAGACTTCTTGCACACCAAATGAATGAGTTGACTCCTTTTTGCAGATTGATCTGTTTTCGTATTCCCTGAGTGCTCTGAGTCTCCTTCCGAGCACAGAAGGCGGTCCGAGGGTCTACATCCAGCTTGAGTGAGCTGTTTAAACGTCCTGCATTTCACGAATTCCCTTTCAGTCTTCTTGACATCATCGCCGAACTGTTCGCTATCCACGTACCGATCTGGGCTTCCGTCGCGTGCATTCACATCATCCTTCTGGAGACGTTCAGCCAGAATCTATGTAAGCTACTCTCTTCCTTCCACCTCAAACTAACATAACAATTGTAGCTTTCTACTTCTATTATCACGAAGAATCAATGATGTACGCGTCGTTGCTCGTCTCACTGGCTTTTGGAGTCTACCACGAATTCTCTGGCAACTGGATCTCGAATGATATTCTCGCGTTCGCCTCCATCTACGTCGTCTGCTCCAGAATTCAAGCAGTCAGCTACCAGACCGCCATCATTCTCCTCGTCGGAATGTCTCTTTTCGATCTGTTCTTCTTCTACGTCGTCGACCTTCTCAGTTCGTTTTCCCTCGTCTTCTCATCATTGATTTCATATTTTAGGTACGGTAACAAAAGAGAATCGGGCTCCTCTCATGATTCTGGTCCCTCGTGATCTGAATGGAAACAAGCAGAGTTTGGCGGCACTCGACATCATGGTTCCTGGCATTTTTCTAAATGTCGTTCTCAAGTACAGTTCCATGTACGATACGAATCTCTTTGCTATAACTTTCACCGCCGTTTTCGCTTCTCTCGTTGTCACCGTCTTCTCTTCCATTTGGAGGTACGTCTATGGATCTCTTGAAATCCTTCATACCAACATTCTCAGGAACAAAACGACACCCGCGATGGTCCTCCCTGCCCTTTCCGCCATCGTCTTTTCAATCGGATTCGCGAATCACGTGGAAGATCTGTGGAAATTCATGATAAAACATTAACATTCTTGTAATTGACAATCTACTAGCTCACTGTTCATATCTGTAATTATCTGATTTCATTTACCTAATTTCTGTGAAGTTGGAATGACTTTCTGAGGGTTTTTCCACTTGCCATTTTTCCACATTTTCATGATGAATGAATGTATTCGTTCCAAAGTTCTCAATTAAGTATTTGTCGAGATTCTCATGTGTGATATTTATTTTCCGGTTATACAGTCTTTTTTCCAATGATGATTTTCAAGTATTTATTCAAAACCTCCGTTTTCGTTTTTTGGCGGTCCAACATAATAGAACTGGGCAGAATAGAACCGCGACATAAAAGAACTGCGACATAATAGAACTGCGCAGAATTGAACCGCAACACAATAGAACCGCGACATAATAGAACCGCGACATAATGGACCTGTTTTTGTGTATTTATATGAGCATTTTGTCCGTTCCTTTCAATTAACTTTTGCAAAATGTTTCGTCTCTCGAACAATGAAGCAGAAGACCACAGTTTATACCTAGAAAATTGGTTTCCTTTCGTTTTTGATAGTACAATAAAATTATTTTCTGTGGGTTTTCGTTACCATAGAGAAGGATCACGACGGAAGTGAAATTAATAAATGCAATAAATCGATCACGAGATTTAGAAATTATCTTTTTCTACGAAACAATTATTCTACAGAAAGGTTTAAAAGGCGCTTCAATCAGTTATATTGTGGCCGGTTCTATTGTGTCGCGGTTCTATTCTGCCCAGTTCTATTATGTTGGACCGCCCGTTTTTTTATTTTGTATTCGAGGCCGTCCGTTCGCGCAGAACATTGGTCGGCCGTGTACTCCTCTTGGACAAACGTGCAGTTTCAAAGACAAAGATTTGGTTTTGAAAAACGATGACACCAATGGCAACTAAGCGTTTTTCCGTTTTATATTTTCAAAAGCTTACATAGAAACGCATACATTATTGATCGCAAACGGAGCGCTTCGTAAGATGTCACCAGAATCTCCAGTTTTCTCCCCAATCAATCGCAGTGGCCACTAACTCAAAGTGTAAACTTTTCGGTTGTTTACCGCAGCTCCCGATCTCTGCTTTCTCTCGATGTCTTCCGTTTGATTACTGAATGCTTTCAGAATGTCAGATGGAATAACCTCCGAGTTTGCCATCGAAATAGCCAAGCAGTGTGCAGAAATCCGTGATTTGTATGAAATTGAAGAGTGTGTAAGGCAGCCAAACGAACAGAATCTCATTGAATTTCTTTATGATCTCAGTGCATTTCTTCTCGAACTTGGTATCGATTTAGAAAGATATTTGAAAAATATTATACCGATTTCAGAATGTCCGCACGAAGAATTGACCTGCGGAGAGATCACTTCTCGTATCGACTCTCCGGCTGCCAAAAATCTTCTTTCGAAGTTTCTTGATTCGGAATTGAAGGCTGCTCGTCTGGTGACACTCCGAAAGATTGAATCCGGAGAGATTGTGAGTTTCAAACAAACTCAATTTATAATAAGCTATTCATTCAAGATTTCCGAAAGACGTGATCTCGAATTGACTCCCGTCATCGATTCCGCATTGAAAACTCTTAATGTGCTGAAACAAGCTGGAGTTTCGAACGAATGGAAATTATTAGAATCATTGAGACAAAAAGCAGACGGCCGAGTACCACAAAGTCACAGAAATCCTCTATTCAAGGCCAGTCTCGACGGAAAAACACTGCCCGAAATTGAGAAGCAATGCGAAGCGTTCTCTCGAGATTTCTGCAATCGTCTCCTTCTTCTGAACAGCCGTCTCAAAGTGACCGTGGAATCTTTCCTGTGGAACGATCGTTTGAAGGCACACAAAGCTGACATCCAGTCCATTTTAGCAGCCCGTGTCGAAGAAATCGGAAAGGTGCGTGCGAACAGTGGCGTGGCACATCTTCTTTCCGCGAGCTCATCTCTTCTTTACATCCAGAAGGCATCTGCGATGGAAAGAAGGTAACTGAGTGGAAGGAACTGAACTTAAGTTTTCTGTTTGTTTAAGGAATCGAACAAAGAGTAAACCACATCCTCTCTCAGTTGGCGACGCTCCGAAAGACAGAGGAGGACGGACCGACGAGATGGTCGGAATTAAAAAGGAAACATTCCGTCAGCAGAGCTATGGTATTTCACTATCTCCCCTGTCTCGCATTCCCTCGTGTTTTCAGACAGACAACCTCCAAACAATCGACCAAGAAACACGGGCACTTTCGAGCGACCGAAAACGCACGAAGAGCAGGTTTAACAGTCACCGAGGAATCGTATAATGTTGTCAATTTATAGGTTCTCGAACAGCACACTTCGAAAGACATGGATCAAAACTGGCGTGGACGAGGTCGTGGAAGGGGCAGAAGAGGGCGGGGAGGACACCCGCAGTAGACCTGTTCTTTGTTTTTTCTCACTTTTCGGTTATTGTACAAAATGGGTTTTTATAAATTTGTTATCTGTTGTTGTTTCTTCTCACTTTCATTTTTTGCAGCGGTTTTCTTCTCCGTTCGTTATATCTTTGATGTTTTTGATTTGAAACGTTATAAATAGAAGTTGCAGGTTGCCGTAAGGCATTGGGAGAAATGATCAGCTCGCCGGCTCGGATGGCATTCGTCACAATCGGGAGAGCGGGCACTCGGGTGCTTCTGAACGGTGGCCTCGCGCATTCTCGATGCTCGACAACGGCCGCCTTCAAGCACCTGGATAAGCTGATCATTGAGACACCCGACGATGCGATGGAGATCGCGAGTCGACTGACAGTAACCGAGCAGCACATGCTCCAAGCTGCGCTGAACAACTGTCTATCGAAAAAGGAGAAAGGGAAAGTGGAAGAGCTGACTCCGGAGCAAGTCAAGGGAGTTTTCCTTGTCAACTCGATACCTTTCATTGGATTCGGAGTCCTTGACAATATGATCATGATCCTCGCTGGCGAGTACATTGATCAACAACTCGGAACCGTTCTGGCAATCTCGACGATGGCGGCCGCTGCTCTCGGCAACCTCATATCGGACATTGCTGGCGTCGGACTGGCTCATTATGTGGAAGTGGCCGTGCAACGCGTCGGAATCAAGCATCCCGTTCTCACATCCGAACAGTTAGAGAGTGGAAAAGTGAACAAAGCTAACTGGAAGCTGTAATGCAATGTGAACAATTCAGGCAAGATTCACGACAAACGCAGCACGGGCGGCCGGACTGACCATCGGATGTCTCATCGGAATGTTCCCGTTGCTTTTCTTCGGCGACGACGAGGACGAGAAGAAGAAGAAAGAGAAAACGATACAGTAGAATAGAACTGATGTAAATAGAAACTGAGTAACTATCCTAATGATTTTCTGTATATTGCATAATCTTGCTGTACCCTGTATCCTAGCCAACCATTGAATCCGATGCCATATTTCACCCACCAAGTCGCCTTCTTCGCATGCTTTTATTTTCTCTCACTTTCAGTTATTTTTGCTCAACAATATTGACACAATCGTGCTTTATGATGCATTAAAAAATTCGAATGATAAGAAGACAAGTGAATTTTAATGGTTCATTACGACCATGAAGTACCTGAATATAGAAAGCGAAACTTCGGACACAGAATTAAGGAAACTTCAGATGAGCGGAGGGCAGTACGTGACGTACGTCCAGGATCTCGAGCAGGAACCGTTCGACGCCATCGATTTGGTGGAGAAGTTGGCATGGAGAATGACCGGAAGGGCCCAGACAATCAACGATCCCGTGTCCCTGAAGTCAATGTTTGAGGAGGAAATCGGCAGTTTGCAGATGCTTTGCGACCAGTTTCAGGTTCGGATATCCGAAGATATCGACATACTAAACTTTCAGAGCAAGATCGATTTGCTCGAGAAGCAGATGAACGAAGAGAAGAAGGATTACGTGCAGAAATTGCAAAGACTCCACGAGAAGAACTCGGAAGCGATCGATAAGATGAAGCAGTTGGACACGACGATGCAAAACGTGTCGACGAAAGTGGTTCATCTGGGAGATCAGCTGGAATCTGTCGATCAACCACGCTCCCGTGCCCACGACGCCTACCAACTCATGCAGCACTTCGACGTCTTCCTCTCCGATCAGCCGCTCAATTCACTGATTTTCACCGACCCGGATAAACTGCTCGAGTCGGCCGATCTCGTGCACAAACTCTATTCGATATCTCAGGAACTCAATAAAGAGAAGTTTGCGACGGTTAAGGCGAGAATCGCGCAGCGGTATAAAGTGGTCGAGGATCTGCTCATCGAGGAGTTTGTCCGGTCGCAGAGAGACGAGAAAAAGATGGCGGAAGTGGCGAAGATCCTGAGTGAATTTAAAGGATACTCGGGATGCGTGGACCGATACGTCGAGTACCTCTGCCAGTCGATCCATCCACGTGGCGATGGCGGCGAGATTCTGGCTGATTGTCTCCAATTGTGCCGTACTCAACAGCCTCGCATCTCGGCCATTTTCCCGTCCCCTCACACGGTCATGCAGAAACTTGTGCTGAATTTGTTCACTGGCCGAATGAAAGAGACCATTAACGCACGTCTCCGCGAGTGCAAGGACACCGAAGACCACGAGCACTACCTGCGCGATCTGGCGTCTCTCTACTCGAGCACTCTCAAAATGTGCAAAGAGCTCGAGAAGCTGCACATCAGTCCGGACAGCGCGTTCCTTTCGACACTCACCGATTCCATTTTCCAACGGTACATCTCGACCTACAGACACGAGGAACTGTCTTATTTGAATGAACAATGCTCGCATCTGTTGGCGAAATTCTATGAATCAAAGAAGCACGTCAAAAAACAGATAGGAGGAGGATTGCACGAGTTGAAGAGAGACGTCACTGCGAGACTCATGAACGTGGAGACGTACGGAGGGGAGACGTTCCTGGCCGAGGACGTCGCGATTTCCATCCTCCAGGAGACCAAAAATGCGTTCAATCGTGCTGTTCAGGTAACGGTGTAGAGCTATCGCATCAATAGATAATGGGAGCTTTAGTTGTGCGACAAGGAAGAATTGCCCCGTCACGTGGAGAATGTCGTCGACGTCCTTCTCAAGTATCTGTACGGAGAGCACTTGGACTACGCCGTAGAAATCGGACTCGCCGGAATCTCTCTGGCTGAGTCGAAAACCGAGCCTCCCGCCTATTTCTTTTCGATCGTCGCCAAGTGCACAAGCATTGTGCTTCTCATGATGAAGCAGTTCGAAGATCCGATTTTCCCAATAATAAAGTAAGAAATTGCGAAAATTGAGAAATTACGTAAACCTATGTTCAGAGAAACAATAGTGGAGCCGTCGTTGGCAAAGAAATGGCAGCAGTCGCTGCGTTCGCTCGAGTCCAAAATGAGTCTCGGACTGGAACGTCAGATGAACAGCATCGTTGGATACGTGCGGTTCTTGTTCAGTGAACAGAAGAAGACGGACTTCCGGCCCGAGTCGCAGGTCGACATTCAGGTGTCCCCGCAATGTCAAGCGGCTTCGCGGTTCCTCGCAAGCCAAGTGGCTACAATGGAACTGGGATGTGACGGAGAGAATCTGGAAGCATTGCAATCCGATCTGGCGACGCGTCTGTTCAAGTTCATGCTCAACCACATCCAACAATTCACGTACAACTCCACAGGAGCCGTCCTTCTTCTTTGTGACGTCGGGGAATTACGAACGCTCGTGTCCAAGTGGCGGGTTCAGCAGGCCCTTGCTCAGTGGGAAAGTCTTCAAGCTCTCACGAATCTTCTCGCCGTTCTGCCCGATAATCTCAACGACGCCGCCCATTCTCCGCTCCTCGAAAACGTTGATCGACAATTGATCCATGACTTCGTCAAACTACGAGCCGATTTCCGATCCATCCGAAACTTCCAAATATAAACGGATCGCTTTAATCATCTTTATTATTTATAACCGATGTACTAATTTAAAGATTTTATATTACCTTCTCACCGTTCTGTGATTCTGTTCAATTTAAAAACTTACACATATGCGGGTGGCACATAAATTATATTGCTTGAGTCGAATCCTTAAACTCTTGATAGTTACTTCCTTTTAAAAATATCTCTCTTTCATGCTTGTTTCTATTTTATGGTTTTATTCAGATGACTGACGTCAGAGAGAAAGCGAAACGTCTGAAAGAAAAAGGCAATGAAGCATTCAAGAAGCGACTCTACTCCACGGCTATTCGCGAGTACACAGACAGCCTGGAACTCTATGCGGATCCTGTCGTATTCAGTAACAGAGCTCAGACTGAACTGAATCAAAGTATGTGGGTTCTGGCTCAAATGGACTGCACGGAAGCCCTCAAACTTGATCCGAGCCGAGAGCTGACTTCCAAAACCTTTTATCGGCGCGCGCAAGCCTTCCGGAAGATGGGACTCTTTGAATTGGCGCTTAAAGACATGGAGAAGTGCGTCGAGATCGAGAACAATGCGAACAATCAAACGAAACGCGACGAATTGATTGGAAAGAAAAACGCGCAGTCGGTAAGCGTGTGCCCGGTCCAAAGGACCGAGTGCATGCAGTCGACCGAACCGCTCAAAGAAGTTGCCATTTCGTTCGACAAGTCCCTCTTCCCAACTGAGACTCCGAAGGAAATTGTGAAGGAGCGACGGCCGAGACCGCAAGTGGACAGGCTTCCTGATCCCCCGAGCAACTACCAAGAGTTCTCGGCAACAATCGCATTTCTGAGCAAGGATCCCACACTTCTCGCAGAGTATTTCTTGGTAATCATTACTCTATTCACAGCTTGACCTCATTGACTTTGCAGCAAATCCCGGTCACCTCGTACCACCTGTTCAACGACGTTTTCGATCACTCCGACTTCGCACTCACTTTCGATTCGCTCGCCAAATATCTGCAAGCCGGCTTCGAGATCGAAAATCTTTACGAGCGTCTCCTCATGATGACTAACATCCATCGCTTCGACATCACCATCCTGATGATGAACGAAGAGGAACGCGAGAGAATCCGCATCCTCTGCGATTATTTGTCCGACGCCGAGGCCACAGACATCAAGGAGAAGTTCTCCTGTTGAATCTCATTTCTGATCTGTTGTTTGACTTTATTGTGCATGTTGCCCCTTAAGACGAATATTTTATGATGAGTATCAGAAATTATTTTCATATGCACAAGAGATCAGAATAGGCAGTTTTAGGATGATCGGTTCACACGTAATCTTCGCGGGGAGCCCACAGAATGAGTTCTCTGCTGATGGACGTCAGGAGGAACTGCTTCTGATTAAAGGCCACGATGTGTGCGGGCGTGGGAAACGGTGTCCTCAGTTTGCACGTGATCTCTCCGGAGTCTGTCGAGTAGACGTACACGAAGCGATCCGCACTGCCGACCATCACGAACTGCGAATCTGTGGAGACAGTTGCTCGGAGAGGGACATTCTGGAAAAGACGAACGATTTTCAGCGGGTTGTAGGCTCAGAAACTTACATTTGGGTTTTTATGACTCGAGAAGTTATGGACGACTTTTCCGAGGAACGAATCGATCCACTTGACTCCTCCGCCCATTGTGGACACGAGAATGAACTTGCCGCACGGGCTGAACTCGATGTTCGTCCATTCGTCGTCGTCGTTTTTCATCACTCGGAACGTTTTGAACGGGCCCAGGTCGAAGGAGCGCACGTCGAACAGCTTAATGGATTCACTGCGAGTGGCCACTGCGAACAGAAGCCCTTCCGGGTCATAGGCCACGAGGGGAACGTTGAGAATGTTCATGAAGCCCTGAAATTCACTGTCACATCAAATATACAGGGGATGAAAGTGCGCACAATGTTTTCAAAGGTTCTCTTGTCCCACAATCGAAGCGTCTGATCGTGTGAACTAGTCATGAACGTGGATCCGTCGCGTGGATGCATTGTGATGCAATTGACGCGTTTCGTGTGTCCCGGGAAGTACCGCACATAACTCTTTTTCGTGAGACTCAGCAGCCTGACGTCGTGGTTGTGCTTGTTGGAACTGTGAATGCAAGCGTCGAAGTCGGAGTACTCGAGCACGTCCACTCCGTACTTCATGCATTCGATCTGGAATGTGTCCCACACGGTTGCAGGATCTCGTTCGATTTTCCAAACACCTACACTTTTTGTTTTTGTCCCGTCGTTCAAATCGTAAACGAGAATGACATCATTTGCAGACACAATTAGCCCTTTTCCGTCTTCTGAATACGACACATCTGTTATCTTTTCTGCGGTGTCTTCGAATCTCTAAAATGTCATTTACTTTCTTTTTAATTCTGAAAAGAAGACGTTACTTTAGTCGGCGTTAGTGCCTGGAAGGTCTCCGCCTTCATGGCTATTAGTTGTTCCTGAAATGGCGTTCAAATGGCATGTACTCGACTGCGCAACTTACCTCTTCGTACATCTTTTATCTGTAAATTATGAATGAACGAGTTTCGATGAAACCGTTATGAAAATAGTAATTATGTGACAACACACAGATAACCAGAAGACAAGAATTGAAGCAAGTTAATATTTATTTAGGATTCCATTTCACGAAATAAAATTGCAAAGTGAGACCATAAAAGGGCGTTTTTCCAAATATCAGGATCCCGATAAAGATGAATATCGAGAGATCAAGCGAATAAATTTACCCAGAGTTCTTCAATTCGTCGTTTGCGCACCAAAGAGTCTGAAATAAGTTTATTAATACTTTTGTCAGATAGAAATGAACAAACTAATTGTTTTCCGGTAGTTGCCGCAGCGAAGTGAACCGGACTGAACTCGGTGATGTGCAGGACATCTCCTCCGGGGACCGAACTGGTGTGGGCGACTCGGCCCGTCTCGACGTCGTAAAAGTATATGTTGCCGTCCGAACTTCCGACCATGATGTGCGACGAATCGGGGGTGAACGAGGCCAACAGAGGAAGTTTCTGAATGTTCTGATGCTCGGAAAGCGCGTGTCTAATAACTCCCGAGAATGCGTCCAGAAGGCTGAAAACAGCGCTTCATGATTTCAAGATCTTTGAGCCAAACGTACAAAAGTTGATTTCCGTTGGTGCATATGAGAATGTACTTTCCACACGGAGAGAATCGCATCGCAGTCCACTCCAAGTCAGTTTCGTTTGCAACAGGGAAACTCGAGAAAGGTCCCTTGTCGAAAGAGCGCAAATCGTACAGTTTAACTGTATTGTTGTCTAGTCCAGCAGCGAAAAGAAGTCCTTCCGGATCAAATGTGGCTATCGGCGTGGCGGCTAGATTCATGAGACCGATGCAGTTGTGCGTCTTCAGATCCCATAATCGAATAGTTTTGTCTTCGGCGACCGAAAGAAACATGTCATCCATCGGTGAGACGTTGATTCCGGTCACTCTGAATATAATCATTTTTCTAATGCTTTCAGGGGCAAAATGATCTTACAATCCGTCGTGTCCTTGAAAGTAACGCAGGTATTTGTTGTCGGTCAGTGAAAGATACCTGATGGTGTCTGAATAGAGTCTATTAATTTTTCAATGAAAATAATATTCTCACTGTCAACTTTGGTAGATCCGTGTAGAGCGCATATACCATCGGAGGCGAATCTGACGTGAGAGCATCCGTACTTCTTGCTGTTCACGCTGCGGGACTTCTGACCGGTGTGCATATCGTACAGAAACATGGAATCATCGTCCGTCGACATTATCATGTGCTCTCCTTTCGAGCTGAACGACAGGCTGTTCACTCTTTGCGTGGTTTCGACCGGTGTCTGCAAAATATAGAAACCGTTGGCAACATTTTATTTATTTAGTTGTGTTACCTTGGCTGGAGCTAATTTTGTTAAATTTTCAGCAGTAACATCAATTTCTTTCCTCATTGTGTTCTCTGAAGAATGTTTTCTCTGAGTTTCAATTGCGAGTTGTCTCCAAAAATGTCAAAAAAGAATTCAAGCGAAATTCGAAAATGGTCTGATGCAAATGCGCTCTATAGGACCTGGCACACAGCCAACCGTCGTCTCGAAGCGCTTGTTCAGATTTGGGACCCGCATAACGATTTTCTTGTCATTTTCGACTGCTTCCACCTGTAAATTCGAGTTTAAAATATTTTTTCAGGTAAAATGAGTGAACACCACCCACCGGGTGGAACCGAATATTCTCCGCCAGATGTAAGTGGCCCCTTTTTATTAATACTCTGTCATTATCGATTTTAGCATGTTCAACATGAAGAGACCGAAAAGAAGCTAGTTCGGTGGCGTACAGTGAATCCTCAGAAAGGACCGACTCCAAGGTTCGCACTTTCTAAATTAATTCCTGTAACCGTGCTTTTCAGACCGAGACATGGACACAAAGCGCTCACCATAAAGGACTTGATTGTGGTTTTTGGCGGTGGAAACGAAGGAATGATAGACGAGTTGCATGTATTCAATACAGGTACGTTACTTGTTCTTATTGATTCCTTATGCCCATTTTCAGTGAAAAACGAGTGGGTAGCTCCCCAGATTCACGGACAACCACCTCCGCCATGTGCTGCATTCGGAGCAACGTCCATCGGCGTCAAGATTTATATGTTCGGAGGAATGGTCGAATACGGGAAGTACACGAATGATCTGTATGAGCTCAATGCTACACGCTGGGAATGGCGCAAGTTGAACCCCAGAGTGATGGGCGGTACTGAATTCCCATGTGCTCGCCTCGGACACAGTTTCGTTGCTTCTGAGAAATCACAGGTGAGATCAAATTTGGCGTGGAAGTTCAGCATCGCAATTTTCTCGTTTCCAGATTGCATATTTGTTCGGTGGACTTTGCAACACGCTCAACGATACCAGAAGAAACGCTCCGCGTTACCTGAATGACTTGTATACCATCAGTCTGGCAGCTTCGTCGTCCAATTTGGTCTGGGAGATGCCAGAGGTGCACGGAGAGCCCCCGTGCCCTCGCGAGTCGCACACTGCTGTTCTTTACGAGACTGACACCGTCCGCCGAATGGTCGTTTACGCCGGAATGAACAGTTCGCGACTCGGAGATTTGTTTTATCTTGATCTGAGCAATATGACATGGACGGAGATCAAGTTTGAGGATCCACGGGCTGGAATTCCTCCAGTGCCGAGATCTCTTCACTCGTCGGTGTTAATAGGAGAAAAGATGTACGTCTACGGAGGATGGATCCCACTTACCGAACAGATCGATACCGAGAATCTAAACGAGAAGGAATGGAAGTGCACAAGCAGTTTGGGCTGCTATGATGTCGCTGAGAATCGGTGGATTCCACTCAATCTCTACTCGTATGAAGAAGAGGATATTCCACGTGGACGATCTGGTCACTGTGCTGCTGCAGTCGGAGGTCGTATGTACATCTGGTCGGGAAGAGACGGCTATCGAAAGGCTTGGAGTAATCAAGTGTGCTGCCGTGACATGTGGCTTCTCGATACCGTGAAGCCAGCTCAGGCAGGAAGGGTTCAACTCGCTCGCGCAGGATTCCACTCGCTCGATCTTAATTGGAAGCCAGTCGAAGGAGCTCAATCATACTTTCTGCAAATCGGATTTGGTGATGCAAGAGATGCGATGACCCCGACGAAGGAAGCAGCTAAAATGCGCGGACCGATCACTCCACGGAAGCCACCTGCACCAACCCCGCTTCAGAAGGAGGGCGAAGGAGATCCGAAGACCGGATCTGTCATATCTACTCAGGGAACCACCTACACTGCCCCGGCGCCATCGAAGCCAACGGCAGATGAAGGAGGACTGCCTCAAGATCTTTTCGAAGATTCAGAGAAGAACGAGACCAACGCGTCGTCGCCAAAGGCATCCGGAGACAGCCAACCAACTGATTCTGAATCCGCCGAGAAGATTGAAGGGTCTGCAACTCAAGAATCAACTGTCGACGAGAAGCCCAAAAAGCCAGAAGAACCACCAAAGAGACCGGAACCCGAGGACGACATTCTTCCGTGGTTCGACGTCGGAATCATCGATCAGACGTCAATCATCGTCACACACTACTTCAATGACCGTCAGCAGCGTCTTGAAAAGCAACTGCACGATCTGGTCAATCAACAGGCCAATAAATGCATTAATGATAAGTGCTACACTGCTGAAGACAAGGTCCCTCTCATTAATGGACAGACCTATCGGTTCCGTGTGGCCGCCTTGAATGGCTTGGGAAAAGGCGCTTGGAGTGAGACATCCTCATACAAGGTGAGTGAAAGGGTTAGTCACTCTGCTCGCCATTCGAGATGCACTCCGTCTTTTCAGACATGCGTTCCCGGCTTCCCAAGTGCTCCTTCCTCCATTCGGATTACAAAGTCATTGGACGGTGCTCAGCTCACATGGGAGCCGCCAGGAAACGCTAGTGTTTCCGGAAAGATTGTCGAGTACAGCGTCTATTTGGCCGTCAAGAATCAAGCGACCAACACCACTGACAATCAACTCGCTTTTATGAGAGTGTATTGCGGACCACAGGCCGAATGCCAGGTTCCGCAGGCGAATCTGGTCACTGCCTACGTGGATCAGTCCAACAAACCGGCCATAATCTTCAGAATCGCCGCCAGAAACGAAAAAGTTTGTTCTCGTTTTAA
This sequence comes from Caenorhabditis sp. 36 PRJEB53466, assembly GCA_946814055.1. NCBI lineage: Eukaryota > Metazoa > Nematoda > Chromadorea > Rhabditida > Rhabditidae > Caenorhabditis > Caenorhabditis sp. 36 PRJEB53466. The sequence goes on along the minus strand of CAMPFS010000004.1, from coordinate 4,535,535 downwards.
TACTCGGACATTTTTACATTTTACTATTTGTTTCAGGGGTATGGACCAGCAACCCAGGTCAGATGGCTTCAGGATCAGCAGAAGATGCCCGTCGGCCGCAGTTTCCCGCCGCAGCCAGTTCCACCAAACCCAGGATTCCACTATCAAAATTCAGCTCCGCCACAGAAGAGAGCTCGCTTCGAGCCGTAACTGATACACTTTCTGTCATTTTTCAAATGTTTATCAAGTTGCAAGATACTCAAGCTTCATCTTTTCCCCGTCCTACAATAATCTGGTATTAATATAATCGACGCCGTCCTACCGCCTATTATTTCTGTAATCACTCCTCTCCTCCCTATTTTATTCTGTCTGATTATGAATCTGTCCTTTTTTCGGTTATGAGAAGACAAAAACGTTCCCAGATTATCGAACCAGATAACCTGAAAAATCTTCATAATTCTTCCCCTTTACGCCCAACCCACAGCCTAGCTTCCTTCTGACTCATCACCGCTTTTTATGCGTTTTGAACTCCTGTCGCTTTCTCTCAGTATTCATTCAAATGTTAAAACCGCCACGAATCGCTCGTGTCTACTTTGATAAGTTTTCCGAAAGCTGAATAAATGTTTTTTTCAATCCCCCCTCGCACGAGTGAGCGAGCTCATGCGGCGACTCCGCCCACTTTGAGTTCCCTACTCATCATTTCTATGGCAACGCGTGTTATGCCACTTCGCGCGTATAAAGCCGAGGAAAACGATGATTCAAAATCGGATAATCCGCTTTGATTCGGTTGTTCTCTCCCGCCGCTTTCCCCCGGTTCTGAGGTTTTTCGCGCTCATTCGTACACTTCCAGAGCATGCTTCGTTGGCTTTTCCCCGACAATTCGACGAGAAGCTTCGACGCGCCGTCGGAGACGCAGAGTGCGCGCGACGATCGGAAAAACATCGGATACGGAGAGAACTACCTTCTTTTCGACTTGGTCATCGGGGAAATCGAAATGGCGGTCGTTCGGTTCGAGACGGAGAAGGAGCTGAAGGCGGAGGAAGAGCGGAAAGCGGAGCGTCGACCCGACTACTCGTGGCTCGTCTCCGGAAATTCGCATCGGGCGAGAAAGCAGTTATCCGTGCATGTGAGTCGCGAAACGGACCTTACCTAGAATATGATCCCTCGCTGATCCCCATTCAATTTCCTTTGAAATCCCGTAAACACCGAGTCCTGCTGGTTCTCGAATCTTCTCTCGAAAACTAAACAACAATCACCAGTTATTTTGGTTTGCGGTCATCCGCCGCCGACGTAATCGCCGCCTGAAAATAGACTGAAAGCGCTGCACTTTCGCATTCCGATCGGGCGTAATTGAGGCGTTGCTCTTTCATAATCGCACGTTTTCAGGAGAAGAATCGGATCGAGAATGCGTGCGAGCGACTCAAGCCGTGCGAATGGTCGAAGACTATCGACACGTGGAAAAAGAAGACGCAGGTAGGTATCAGAAATAATCCGTTTCGAGAATATTCTTAGTCACGTTTTCCGTCTATCGAGCTATCTTTTGGATTTTTCATCTGAGAAAAAATCGGGTTCAAATAAACTGAGCCAGGGGCTTCGGAGGATTAAGCGGGGGTGGTCGGAAAGAGAGACAAGTGCTTACAGGACCCGTCGTCGCGCGATGAAATTGTGGAGCAGTTCGTGATTGCCACGCACGACACGATCCAAGCACGGAAGCACGAGCCGACTTTGGGCGAGGTCGTCAGGAACATTACCTCGGGACGGTCGATCAGTTTCAACTCGGTCCGACACGCGGACATGCCACGGAACGCCCCCGCATCCGCGAGAAACGTGGCCGAACTTTCTTTTATCGAACTGCAGGAAATGGTTTGAACGGTCTTTGGATTAACGAACTCTTTCTGTAAACCTATAATAATCACAAAGAATAAATCTTCGCATCAAGCCTCCATTTTTTGACTGTTTTCAATGGTTCGGCAATATTATTCGTCGAACATCATCGAATAACAATCAAAAGACGGCGACGAGCCGGTCGTCATAATAGGACGAATGAGTTGGATTCGAATGGAAATCCGGGCGAATAGGGTGCCAGGTGCGGAGCATCTGCTGCCGAAAAAAGGCCTGGTTTACTTGCGGAATCGCACGTTTTCGAGTTGCTTTCCCCATAATTACGGAGCAGAGAATACGGGGAGTAGTCCACGAGAACATATCGAATGAAAGTGAGAAGTGGGGAGGCAGGGGGTGGACCGACTGATTGGCTCCGATCAAATTTGAAAGTGGCTCCGCTCATCGCAGACAATTCCCTTTATTCGAACTCAAATTAGTTCGAATCATTGCAAGTAGTCGCTCAGTGAATCGTGAGCTGGCGGAGGATCGTCTCGATGCTGTCGTCCGTCGCGTCTTCCGCACCGCCCTTCGCTAGTTTGCAGAATCCCTGAATCATTGTTAGCTGAGCGAATTGGACTATAGACGGAAGACCTACATTGCCGAGGATATGCTCTGCAATCAGAGTGTACACGAACGAGAACTGGTTGATGTTCTGGACAGAGTGCATGCGTCCATTGCGCACCTGAAAAAGGAATGGTCTTGCGAATACTGCAGAAGGGAAATCGTACGTTCTCAAGGCATTTGATCATATCGAAAGAGGGAGTGTCGCTGTGAAGGGAAATATGGGCCGACTCGAAAAGTGCGAAAGTTCCGGCGCGTCCACATCCGGAAAGACTCATGTAGACTGGCGGATTACTGTACTTGCGGAGGCAAGACTGCAGTTGCCACAGCTGTTTCACGTTCGGAGGAGTCGAATTGTGAGCCCAGAGCTTATAGTGGTGCACGTGGAGGAACCTGAAGTAGGGGGACGGCTGCCGAGAACATTTCAGAGAGCAACTCACGATTTGTAGTCGCCGTTGGTGATGCTCAGAACTCTCATGTTCCATCCTCGCGAGATCTCGACCTGCTTGAACTCTCCCACTCGGATCGAGCGCTCTTCAAAGTTCAGAAAGTCTCTAAAAAGTGAAAGTGCTCAATATCTTCGGACAGAGACTTACTGATTCTGTGGGAAGACAAAGTTTCCCCCCAGCTTATCGCACTCCTGTTCAGTCAGAGTGAGCAGAACGCACTTGACTCGTTGCTCGATGATCATCTGCCAGAAGTCGGCAGCCGTATGAGGGAGGGGAAGTTGCGTGAGAATCGCCTTCTTCTGACTGCTCAGATCGACCCAACTCGCGTGGATGTACGTGCTGTCGTTCAGAGAAACACGCGAGTGATCGAGGCAGACGACGTCGGCGAAGCGGTTCTGTTCCATGTTGAGCACGAAGTGACGCTTGGACACGTGCGGAGGAACGTAGCCGGCTACTTGCTCGAAGTCGTTCTGAAAGAGAGTTGTCCCGAGAAAAGAACCGATCTGAAACTGACGGCCGCAATGTTTGCATCTTCCTCGATGAACCTCTTCGCGAGTTTCAGCCACTTGTCCTTCTTCTCCTCCTGCTTCTCCTTCGTTTCTTCTGAAATCACTCATTCCCTCTCAGATCGTGCCCGCTTTCACAGTACCACCCTCTTCCTTTCCGTCCTTTCCTTCTTTCGTTTCCTTCACTTCCTTCACCTCTTTTGTCTCCTTCTTTTTCTCTTTCTGCTCGGCTTTTGCCTTTTCCTTATCCTCTTTTTCATTTTCAACCACTGAAATCACCCATGATTGTATGCTGCTGTTCTGTTCGATTTTACCCTCTTTGGAATTGTTCGGCTTCCCTTTTTCTTTTTCTTCGTTATCCGTTTCGGCCTTCTCCTTTGAGACGTTCTCTTTTACCACCGATTCGGCTTTCGGTGGTTTCAGTGCATCTCTATCTGGAGACTGAGGTTCTTTTTTGTCCACTGCTTAAAAATAATACAACTGTTTTTGTGTTTGTCTGCTTTTTGGAAACCTTTCACTGGTGTTTTCGCTTTGTCAATGTTTTTGACGAGTACGATCTCCCCGAGTTGCTAAAAAATAACAAATTTCAAAGGCGCACGGTCAATTTGCAGCACTGGTCTCGTGGCGAACGCGGGTTACTGTGTTACCTGAGAGGGTGACAAAATAGCGGAAAAACCAGAAATCGCGATGCCAAAAGAGCGGATGCCGAAAGAGCGGAAACGAACATCTCTTATTTTAGGACACTAAATTGCAATATATATCTATTTTGAACACTTCAAGTGAATAGTCTCACAATTTACTGTTACAAAAATATCCCAATCAGTCCATAAAAAAGTCAGGATTTGAAATTTAAAGCGAATGTTCGTTTCCGCTCTTTTGGCAACGCGACCTTGGTTTTTCCGCTATTTTGTCTCTATTACCTCATTCGGCACCGGTGGCAACGGCTTCACGAGCTTCGTCCGTGGCTGCTTTTTCGTCGTGCGAGACTTTCTCTTCTTCGAGTGCTTCTGCTTCTTCCGACAGCACAAGAAACCCTTATTTTTCCCTTTCGAACGCGACTTCGATCCACGGTGTCCCTTCCGATTCGCCCCGTGCTTTCCTCTCGTTTTTGACGCCTTTCTCTTCTCTAAACTTCGTTTCCTGCTCAATTTCACAAATTCTCTCTGCAAACGTTTTTGATCTCCACTGCGAGCTTTCGGTTTTTGGCGCTTCACATCGACGGCCTTCGCTTCCATGACTCGCTATCCGAAAGCCGTTCTTGGTTATTAAACGAGCAAAAATTTGCAAAATAACTTCCAGTAGCCTCTATTCTCATTCACCTTTTTATTTATTTATTCAAGTGCCACGTGAAAACATTTTTTTTCAGAGACAATGTTACCTCTTCCGTGGTGGATTCTGGGGACCGCGCCCTTCGACGAAGAAGAGCAAATTGACCGAACTGTGGAAGAGTGCATTCCGAATGTGAGTGCTTTACAGAAGAAATTTCGAAAACACCCATAAATGTTTCAGCTGGAAATTCAAGAATCGATGCCTTCGACACCGATCTCTTTGTTCCGAACTCCACATTCAACAGTGAGTCACTCAGTTCTCGTATTTATAATCGCATTATTAATTTCAGCCGTTTGCGGAAGCTTCCGATGAACTTCCCAAAATTGTGAATCTCTCCACATTCCTCAAAGTCGCCAAAAGACGTTCTTCGACGACGATGGAGAGCGGAACTCCGAAACTCAAGAAGACTGTGAAACGACCTAGTGCTGAAAATAAGACCAGGAACAGTTTTGAACGGAAAGAAACAGAAGTGATGAACAAAACGAATGACGGATTATCCCTTATAAATCTGAATGATACTCTCCGGTACGATTGACACAGGTCCTTTCGTCTTGTACTTATTTTTCAGATTCTTCAATTCGGAATCTCCACGCGCCGAAAGCCCTATTCTCAGCAACAAAATTAATGACTCATTTGAGAATGTGAGCATTCTGAATCACACAAACCCATCATTCGAAGAAAACGAAAATGCGAAAAACGAGGAGGAGCAGAGTTCCTTGGAATTCCCGCCTCGCAATTATCCCATGTTCTTCACTTCGTTCAACGACACGACCGTCGTCTTCAACACGACCATATCTGGAGACTTCGACGCCGGACAGAACGAAAAGAATGCGGAAGTCGAGAATTGGGTGTTCAAGGGAAACAAGTTCTTGGATGAGAGTGTGAGTTGACATGCAAAGATAAGAACACCAGTCAGTCATTGTTTCAGAGACAAAAGAAGACTCCGGGCAGATCTGTTTTCAAAGAGCCAGTCAAGAACCAAACGGTTTCCCTTAAAAATCAGGTTATCAAGAAATACATTATCAAGAAGTTAGCGAAACTGTTTTCAGAAAGTTTTACCTCGGTCTAAGCTTGAAAATGCTACTATGAAGTAAGTTCCGAGTGCATTTATTCGCTAGAAGATTCCTTGTTTTCAGATCCGACCAGCCATCGTGAGTTTGTGTCTCCGTCCTTTGACCGAAGCCAAACCAATTTGGCCAGTTTTACGTTTTCTGGGACCTCCGAAATAGTAGAATGAGGTTCAGACGACGAGAATGAAGGGGTTTGCAAGTAGACGGAAGATTCTGATAAGGAAGAGAGAGAACTCCACGTGTCCAGTTCGACTGCTTCCATTTCTGAAACCGGATCCCCTTCCAGAAGCATTCCGTCCGCATCCATCACGTTCGGTTCTTCGACTTCAAGAATAGTGTCCAACGGATACGGTGGTTCGTCAGTCAGTGCCGCGTCCCTTTCGTAATGTTTATCAGCCGGTTCCGTTTGGTTAGTCTTGTACAATCCGAGACGTACTCTGATCCCTTTCTTATTACAATAGTTGCGAAGTCTGCAAGCATTTTAAGAGGTTCATACTCGAGTTTTCACTTACAATTTGTAAATTTGGATGAAAATAGAATTGAAAAGCTGAACGAAGCTCATAACAGAGCTGCCAACGAAAAGGCCAGCTTGTCCTCCGAGTTCCGAGATGAATCCGGCTGTGCTCGTCGTTCTGATCTCCTTGTACTGTTCGTATTCCAAAAAAGTGAAACTTGCTTCGATTCGGAACATGTAAGACGGATCAGGATCGTAATCGATACTAGTTGTCAGCTGAACTGTATTTTCTATGCGAGAACATGCGGGAGTGCACTTGTATCCGATTGTAGATGGAGTCAGACTGATGTTCGCAAAGTTATTGACAATTATGTCTGGTTCACAAATAGGCACATCCTTGAGATACGGCAACTAGATATACTTTATCTTTAGAATGTATTCTCTTGGTGAGCCTACCATGTACTTGTAGTATGGAACTGTACAATTGTACTGATCCACCAGTTGCATGAGCCATTTGTAAACAAAACATGTGAACTTTCCTTGATATATTGGCGCAGTGGAACATCTGTCGTCACTTTTCGGAAGAAGAATCATTGACTTCTGGTAGTATCGAATTCGATTCCAATCGTTGCTATTCAAGTAATATCTCGGGTACATTCCGACTTCTTCACTCGAATCGCCATTGTACAAAACTAGTTGCGGCTAAAATGATGTTCATTTAGGGTAATAGACGTTTGCTTACTAGAACGCCGCTGTTCAAAATAGGACTAGTCATGTTATTGAAAAATATAGAGACTTTGGATACTTCGTCAGTGTCGTTTTGGTAATAGTTGTCGATGAGACGGAAGCACCTGAGTATTCTAGTATTCGAAAATACTTTTGTGTGTTTAAAACCTTCCACGAAGCATCGCATAAGTCGGTCGAAATATATGACAACAATTATATGTGACACTGCCACCGTAACATGTCTGGAACATGTCATTGCAAGTGAATCCATTTTCATTGTACATGAAATCGAACAGTTCGTATTGTGTACGATCTCCGCGCCATCTCAAGTAGTACGAATGAATTGTGGATCTAGACAGAAGAGCTTAAAAGTGACATATTTGCATAAAAACCTGTAAGTTTCGTTAAATAAGTCCGCTTCTGCATTATCGAATCCGAATCCAGTCATGGCATATTGCAAAATATGGAAATTGGTACTGTTTTCCAAGTAACCGAGGTGGTTGTACATATCTGTGCATAAATGTAATCAAAGTTAGATCAGCAATTTAACCTTCCAAAACGTTGTAATAGTTTATAAAATCAGGATTCCGAGGACAAAAAACCATTGTAGGGAACTTGAGTTGCTTGGTCTGAAGCGTGATCTTTCGATTGGATTTTAAGTCGTTCTCACGGGTAGAATAGTCAACAGTGTCGTCGTCGCCTGCTCCCCGTACTGCTTCAGAATCTGGGTTGTATTGTTAACCGACCAACCAGCACACGCCATTATGACCCCCGCCCAGAAAACCTTCTCCATCAGCGAGTTAGACATCATAAAAGCGGATAGACCATGAAGCTCTCGAAGCCAAAGATATTTACAGTTACAGTGGAATTTCGCAATTTTCATTGCTGGGTCGTAATTAGTGGTGTTCGCCGATGCTATTGTTATCGGCGATCTGGAAAAGAATCCAGTTCAACCAAAATATACGAGCTCACATGAACATTTCGTTGTCAGGAGGCGGTTTCGTTCTGTACATATTTCTCGCAATGTGCGGAGTTCGACCAGTTTGATCGGTCTGATGGCCACAGCTGCATTTCTGAATTTAAGTCTTTTTAAGAAAAGATACGGGCAGAATTACCTCTTGTGACATCGGGAAAAAGAGTAAAGTCGTGTTCTTGTGCACCCCGTGAGTAGCCACAAAGAAATAATTTATGAGATTTGTTATATTGAAACCATATCAGGTTACCATTCATTAACGTGCTTGCAGGACTTCGTCTCATTGCCAGGAAACGACAGAAACGCCATCTGGTGAGTGACCAGCCACCGGACCACAACTCTTCTTTTTCAGCTTCGAGAAAGCCTGTCGCGTTGGAGAGAAGACAGACGCCGTCGAGAAAGGCGAAAACCTACAAGAGTCTGAAGGGAATGTTCTGACTTTTGTGAGAGTTGTTCGTTTCGACTGTGATATTCGTTAGTCTGTTGCTTTGTTGTTAAAATTTACTCTGTTTCTTATTGTTTTTGTCCTAATAAATAAGTCAGAATCCATTTTTTTTTCAGTTCTCGGTATTATGTTATAGTTCTGTACCTACCTTTTTCAATCCCTTTTCTCCCGAAAATACTATCCAATCAGATGGCGGGTTGTCCACTTTACGATGAGTCTCTCATTATATCTGCCTCGCTCTCCTTCGCGTTGGAATTCGAAACGCCGAAAGAGGCGAAGCATACCATTTTATTCAAAGTGGAGAAGGCTCCGAGTGAATGCGAAAGGACGGTCGATGAGGACCCAGAAATGCCCACTCAGATGACGGCAGTTCAGGAATCAGAAGGACCCAAAGTGATGACGATGATAGGACCGGCGATGGAAACGCCCGAGCAAGCGATGGCCGTCCCCGAGTCGGAATCGCTCTACGAAGAACCGTTCCCTGACTTAAGACAAATCTCTTCTCGACTTTTGTTCAAAAGACGTGTGGAAAGATCCCAACCAGTTTTAGCGCAAGAGAGTTCGGAAGTGGAAGAGCGACGAAATGAAAAGAAAAAGAGGGAAACCTTGGTGAAAGCAAGAGAAACGAGGAAATTCAGAAAAGATATTGAAAAAGTGAGCGAAATTTGAAGTCAGATTACATGTTTTCAAAACTTCTCAGGCCTTGACATCGACTTTGTACGCATTCGGACAAGTTGCCAGTGCCAAATCGAGAACAGGATCCACCTTGACTGAATCATGGAAGGAAATGAATCGTATCACTTGTAATTGGCTTGTGTAGGTGCTTCGGATTGTCAAAGCAATTGCACGATGGTTTCAGCATGTTGCACGAGCGAAAAGCTCTCCGACAGTCGACATTCCACGCGTTCTTTCTGAATGCCGAAATCGCTCTGAGAAAGACGATGAATGCAGCCAGAGTGAGGGAAAACGAAAGAAAAAATCAAAACAGAATTTCAGCCGAGACCGCCGGAGACACACGTGCTGATGCTGCGATTCGTTGTAGATTTTAGTAAAATTTATGAGATTGCTCAGCTACGGAATATCAAGGTAAATTTTAAAAAAGTATTCAGGAAAACAGATAATTGCAGGAAGTGTTGGGATGCCTGAGCAGACTCCTCGAAATCGTCCTTGGCAAACATCTGGGCGATCCGAAGCGGATGAGCTCGACTCATATGCCCTGGATTCAGACGAAGGAAGTTATCAGACTGCTGCTGTCGGCTATAAACCGAACGGAAACCATTTACGGTCTGCTTCAGTTGATGAGCAGAATTCAGTCGTAGTAAGTGGAACCATGTAGTGTTATTGCATGATATCATCGATCTTTCAGTTTTATCTCGAAATGGGCGGTTCGGAGAGATCGGAACGACGAATTCATCGCTTTCGCAGTCGCTCAGCTTCAAGACTTTTCTTCGATTCTCTCGAGAAAACTCGAACAATTGGCCACCGAGAATGTATATTTAATCTAGTCGAATTTGGAATGATTCTCATGTAATATATTTTCTTTTTTCTTCAATTTATCCGAAAGTATTGCATTCTCTCCTATCACAACTGTGATTTTTATTGTTTCGCGCCGAATAAAGCACGGATGACGTAATCCACAGACACGAAAAACGAAGTGAGGGGCGACAATTCAACAAGACCGGTCCCAATCTCGAAACATCATCTTTATTATAATTGTTATAAGCGCGAAGTCCACCAGAAGCCCACTTCTTTTTCGAAACGATCCTAAAAAGAAGCGGGAAATGCGAAAAAGAGCGTTTGTTTGGCTGTTCACCCTCGTCGCCATTTGCTCGGCGAGCTCGTTCCCGTGCGGACCGAGCTTCGTTCCGTGCACACAAAGAAGGGCTTTTTCGACTTTAATACGTGAGTTCTCTTTTCTATTTTTCACTTTTGGGGCGGTGCGAATTTCGAACATTCCGCGGAAAGCGGTAGAGCGCGATCGCAAGACTTCTGCTGAACTTGTCATTCTGAAAAAAACGTTTCTCTGTGATACGTGATTTCGGCAGGCACCCTTCGATCTTTCATATTTAAACGTACACTGCTTTCTCGCTCGAAACGAGATTTAATCAAGAAATAATAATGACGCAAGACGCTGATCCGATCTCATATCCGCCGTCGAATTGCAGACTCGCCAAACAAAGAATTCAAAAAAGATGGGAGATTCGAGTTTCCGGAGGAGTTAGAAACGGAACCGTCCGAAAAAGTGAGGAATGAGCTGAAGAAGTCGATGAAACAAGAGATTGTGGCAGAAGCCGCGTCCGAAGCCGTCCAGCTCACCGAACAACTTTTCAACGAAACGGAAAGAGAAATGAGCGACAAGTTCGATGGTGGGGAAATCAGATAAATGAATGATGAGAAGAAAGACTTGCAGACACTTTCAAGCAGTCGGAACTCGCGTGGCTACAGTACACCTACGCGGACCAGTATGCAAAGTATCTCTCGTTCGCGGCCATCTCATCGAGTGTCGCCGCTCAGAAGATTTCAGAGTTTGCATTCCCCTTCGTCTCCTTTCATCGCTTTCTTCTTTTCAGTAAATCACCGAAAAATGTGAAAGGAAATGTGCACTTCCTACCGACCGAAGGCACCAAAATGAAGGAGATTTGTCCGGTGAATCAGATCGAAGAGTGCGAAATCGGAAAGTACAGGTAGGCTGCGGACTCGGAAGGCAATACGAAGAAAGTGAGCACTCAGATCGTACACAGGACACTGTAACAACGTGAAGAATCCTCTGAACGGGGCTGCGTACGAGAGACTCAAAAGATTCCTTCCGGCTGATTATGCGGACGGTGAGTGAAAACTGGAGAATCTCGCGGCAGAACCCCTGATTTCCAGGTGTCTCCGCCCCGCGTGCCAGCCAATCCGGGCTGCCACTGCCTTCTTCTCGAGCCCTCTCCTCCCTGTTCACCCCTGCTCCGTCCGGCCATGCCACGTGCTCCCTTCTCATCGCTCCGTTCCTTTCTTTCCTCTACGATGACCTAGTTCACGCGCCGAGCAACCGAATATTCAAACGTAAGTGATCAATTGCATTAAAAAATACTTTATTCCGAGTTCTAATATCCTGGGGCCAGACGAGCTGGTGGGCAGTGATCGCAGCTTCCCGGAGCTCCATTGTCTCCCGGCTGTCCGACCTCTCCTGGGGCTCCGTTCTGTCCCGGTTGTCCTGGTGGTCCTGGAAGACCGGCAGGTCCCTGGTTTCCTCCCTTTCCGTTCTCTCCTGGTGGCCCGGCTGGTCCTGGCTGTCCTGGTGGTCCTGGACGTCCTGGAGCTCCGGCTCTTCCGGCTGGTCCAATCTCCGTCTTGTAGGTTCCTGGCTCTCCTGGTGGTCCTGGACGTCCTGGCTGTCCTGGAGCTCCTGGAATTCCTGGTGGTCCTCGTGGTCCCTGGTCTCCTGGCTTTCCGTCCTCTCCTGGGTTTCCTGGGGCTCCAGGTGGACCGTCTGGTCCTGGCTGTCCTTGCGGTCCTGGCTCTCCTGGTGGGGCCTCGCATGGGCATTGTGGTGGGAACAGACTGTGTGGGTCTGGGCCTGGTGGAGCTGGTGGTCCTGGGGGTCCGATCTCTCCTGGGGTCCCATCAACTCCATCGGCTCCGTCACGTCCGGAGTCACCAGCTGCTCCCGGTGGTCCACGGTGACAAGTGCAGCAGCCGCCGCCCTCAGTGTTGAACGACTCGACTCCGATGGATGGGTTATCGTATCCGACCGGCTGGTCACGAAGTTCCTGGTCGTGGAGACGGCGGGCCCAGAAGTCTTGGAGAGTGTCACTGAAAGAGAAAAAGTGAAAAATTGAAGAGAACTAGAATATTACCGTTTCTCGAGTCTTCTGTGGTTGAGGACGATGTTCGCCAACTTGGCGGAGTCCTTCTTTCCGCCGGTCTCAATGTCCAGCATCTCCTTCCACATATCTCTGGCTCTGGCTTGACAGAACTCGAGGTCGACCTGGACTTGCGACTCGAGGGTTTGAATATAATGAAGAATAAGAGGGAAGGTGATAAGGCACGAAGTGATGGCTACAGTCGAGAAAACGACGGCAACAAACGCCACCGGTCGCAGCGATCTCTTCTCCTTTTCGTCCTTCATTTCTCTGAAATCAAAAGGAATGAGGAGGTGAGGGAAGAAGGAGGCACTTACATACACACCAATTTGGCAAGAATAAGCAGTCGAAGCCCTCTTCTCCTCGCCCCCTTTTATACTGTCCTCCGTTCCGCTACGCCGTCCGCGCAGATGCCGTCGCTGCGCAGCATCTGGGTCTCTTCGCGCGTAAGACTGTCTCTCCGAAACGGTATCCCGTTCACTTCACACTGCCAGAAGTACACGCGGAAAGTCATGACAGAATGGCAGGTGACAGTGATAATGACGGACTGCTAGAAGCTTCGTCACGTATTGGGTTGAATGATCACAAAACTTTGGTTATTATCGATTTCAGGAGACTTCTACGGACATGATAAGGCAATGCCACTTCCTTGTTGCAAAGGAAATCACTCGCATCCGGAGTGCTTCGAGATCCCCGTTCCAGCAGACGATTCCCTACAGTCCAGTATGAAGAGACGGTGTATTTCCAATCCGAGTGTCACCGTTTCAGAGAATGTCAAGTGTCTTCCGTATTCTCGCTCCCTTCCAGTTCCGAATCCAAAGTGTTCTTTCGGCCAAAGACAACAAGCGAACATGGCCACGTCCTACTTGGATCTGAGTCAGATCTATGGGAGCACCGACGGGTTCGCGAACAAAATGAGACTGTTCAAAGACGGAAAACTGGCGCTCCGCTCGGTTGGCGGTTTCAATAATCAAATGAGGATCCCTCCGGCGTCTCAAGACTCTTCGATTTGTAAATCTAGCTCGGGAAAACCGTGTCTTTTGGCGGGAAGCAATAGGTAACTGACATCCGTATTCTCTAGCTGCACGGACACTTTAGGATAAACTTTCTTCCAACTTCTGGAGCAATCTACACAGTTTGGATGCGTCAGCACAATCTGATTGCCGAGAAACTGAGCTCTGTGAATACCCATTGGGATGATCAGAAGCTGTTTGAGGAGACCAGACGAATTGTTATTGCTCAATTCCAACACGTTACTTTCAAGTAAGCTTGTTATAAAGTTTCTTCGAAGTTCTGTAATTTCAGTGAAATCATACCAGTTCTGGTTGGAAAAGAGCAGCTGAGAGTAATGGGAGTGAAGCTGCGGAGCAATGGGTACGACTCTGGATACGATCTGGTCTGATTCCAAGGATCTCTTTTCGACTCATTCTTCAGTTCAGAATGTCGATGCTTCTGCTTCGAATGTGTTCGCCGCGGCCGTCGGACAGTTCTTCCTCACCCTCCTTCCGAGCAAATTCAATGTGGATGAGAGACGGTTCGGAACTCAGAGTGAATCACTTTTGAAGGTAACATTCCGTCTATCGCGAGAGTCCGAAAAGGTTACACTTAGCACTTCAATGATCCGTCCTTGATTTACGAGAAAGGAAGAATTGACGGTATCCTGAAGTTCCTCCTGAACACTGCCATCGAGAAGCCAGGACTGCACATCTCTCCTCAGCTCCGTACGGCATTCCAGAAGAGTAATAAATTCCTATTGGAACTGAAAAAAAGACGTTAATTTCAGAAGACGAAGCGGATTCCATTGATATCATTGCAATGGTCATTCAAATGGGAAGAGATCACGGACTGCCGAGCTACCTTCAGTGGAGAAGGTTCTGCAAACTCGAGGACTTCCGCTCATTCTCTTCTCTTCAAACCACTGTATTCCTCCCCAATATAACCACTTTATCACCACTTTATTTCAGTTCAAACCGTCCGTGAACGTTTCTGACTTCGAACGTCTTTACGAATCCCCCGAAGACATCGATGTATTTGTCGGAGGACTTTCCGAACAACCAGCCAAAGGATCACTTCTCGGCCCAACGTTCGCGTGTCTTTTTGCTCATCAGATGGCTCAAACCAAGAGAGGAGATCGTTTCTGGTATGAGAACTTCGTGTCTCCGTCTGCCTTCACTGTCGAGCAAATTGATGAGATTCGGAAGACCACGATGGCGAGAGTGATCTGCGACAACTCGGATACCGTAACCCACGTGCAACACCACGCATTCTCTCTCCCCGATGACTACGGGTATGTCGATAAAACTGAAGTGCACTGCTCATGCTCAATTTCAGAAACTGTCCATTGAGCTGCAATTCAACAGGAATCATTCAACCGTTTGACCCGAAGGCATTCGAAGATGACGAAAAGCTGACAACTCTTCCGATCACTAAGGAAACAGTCGAGAAGGCGATCCGATTAGGACTGAAGCAGTGGCAGAGGTACGAGGAAGGGGAGGGCCGGAGGATCAGTGCCCAAGTGGCCGACTCTTCCCCTTCCGCTCTTCTCTCTCACGCTCTGCTCATGGCTCCCAAGAAGGAATCCGTTGACATTGCCAGAACTGCTTCAGTTCTCAGAGAAGCCACGAACATTCTGATCACTGGAAACGGACTGAATAAGGACGAAAGACTTCCCGATCTGGATGTTGAGACCCTTCAGAAGATTCTTCCTCAAATCGAAGTTGGAAAAATAATTGGAAATTTCACACCGTTTTTGGGTAATCTTAATCTTAATAGTTAAACTCGTTCGCAAATGTAATTTTGCAGGCCGTAACCCTCTTCCGAAAGAGCAGTGCCTTCCAGAACCGCTTCCGTGCGATCACACTTCTAAGTACCGCACATACTCCGGATGGTGCAATAACCTGAAGAACCCCAAGTTCGGAAACGCGTTCACTCAAATGCGACGGCTTCTGGATCCAGCCTATGACGACGGATTCGACACTCCTCGCACCCGATCCGTTCTCGGAGGGGAACTTCCTTCCGCTCGAAAGATTTCCAATCTCGTTCACACCGATGCGCCCAAGTTCCACGTCAAGTTCACTCACATGCTGATGCAATTCGGACAGATTCTCGACCATGATATGATGCATTCGCCTATTGCACGTGGTCCCAAAAACACCATCCTGAACTGTTCGTCGTGTGATTCTGCGCAGACACTCTCCATCCACTGCTTCCCCATAAAGATCGACGCAGACGATCCGTTCTTCCCATCCAGACACAGTGACGGAAGACCGAGGTGCATGCCGTTCGCGAGAAGTCTCCTGGCCCAAGTGTCTCTCGGCTACCGTAACCAGCTGAATCAACTGACTTCCTTCCTCGACGCATCCACCATCTACGGATCCACGCAGTGTGAAGCCAACAAACTTAGACTGTTCAGCGACGGAAAACTGAATTTCACCGACCTCGGGTAAACCTGAATGGACAGTTAAAAAAACAGAAAGTAGGGCGTTTACAGATTCAACAAAGAAGCATTACCGCAAGGAAATCAAGAGCGAGACTGCCGGTCAATCCTACATAACCCCCAGAGGCGGTGCTTCGTGGCGGGAGACGAACGGAGCAATGAACAGCCGGGGCTCACTGCCATTCATAACATCTTCCTCAGAGAACATAACCGAATTGCGAGGTATCTGAAGCAAGCTAACAACTTCTGGAACGACGAAAAACTGTTCCAAGTGAGTTTTCACCGATCTGTAACCATCCAAAACGAAATTTCAGGAAGCTCGAAGAATCAACATTGCACAACTGCAACACATAATTTACAAAGAGTGGCTCCCGGTCGTTCTTGGATGCCAGAACATGGAGAAATGGGGACTGATGCCACAAGGAAGTGGCTACTACGAGGCGTACGACGATCAGTGCGATGCGACCATTTCACAGGAGATGTCCACGTCGGCGTTCCGATTCGGTCACTCTCTGATCCGCGGCGTTTTCGCGCGAATGAATGATGACTTCAAGAACATGACGAATCATGTGAACTTGACGGAAACCTTCTCGAATCCGTCCCCCGTGTATGACAAGAATTCGGGGCATATGGAATCCATTCTGATGGGACTGATCGGAGTGAGCAGCATGGCCTTCGACCGGCACATCACCACCGCCGTCCGCAATCATTTGTTCGCCAAACCGGGCGGTCCGCTCACTGGTCTGGACCTTCCTGCAGTAAACATTCAACGAGCAAGGGACCACGGAGTGCAGGGGTACAATGCATACAGGAAATACTGTGGTCTTCGGAAAGCTTCGACATTCTCGGATCTTCGTGATGCGATGAGTTCGGATGCCGTGACTGCATTGGAGACAGCCTACCGCCACGTGGACGACATCGATCTGTTCCCAGGACTCATGAGCGAATCTCCGACCAGGGGTAACCACTGAACTTCTTGAAGCTTATCCGCATCCTCTTCTTTGCAGGATCACTGGTTGGACCAACGCTCGCCTGTCTCATTGGAGAACAGATGCAGAGACTCAAGAAGTGTGACCGGTTCTACTACGAAACGAACGACGCGAATTTAAGGTTCACTCCCGATCAACTTGTGGAGATTCGGAAAGCCAGCATGGCAAGAATCATGTGCGATAACAGCGAGTACGCAGCCAACATTCAACCGAATGTGTTCTTGATGCCTGATGATTTGACGTGAGTTCAAGAAAGTCTTCTGACGCACTTGAAATCTTCCAGCAATTCTCCCATGTCTTGCTCCGAACTGCCAGAAGTCGATCTGAACAAATGGGTTGATAGGGACTACTGCCTTGTGGACGAACGTGTTGTCAGTCTGGGAAAGACGAAGAGAATCACACCGTGCGTGACTTGCACGTGCACAACAGAAGGCCCCGAATGCCACTCGATAACTGTGGACGACTGCTCCCGCCTGCTACGTGATAACTCGCTCGCCGACATTCAGAAGGATCCGGTGTGTCTGATTCAGTGCTCTCAACAGCTAAAACGTCTTTGATTCCCTCTCTTTTCACCTAATTCATTGACTGTTCCTCTTTTCCGGTATTTGCGTACATGTATATAAATAATTTAGTCCAACCGATGTTCGCCACAAACAAACAACCTTTCCATTTGCATAACCCCTCTTTTCCGTAATCGCGCCTGCCCAATTCCATTCTCTTATCAGTCTGTTTTCTGTCGATTTAGTCATTCGCTCTGAAATGTCATTGCCGACGAAATTTCCGAAAAACTTCCAGTTGGCGACTGCGACGGCGGCTTACCAGATCGAAGGATCCCCGAATTTGGACGGTACGTTCCCCTCTGTCATTGATTTCTTTTCGATTTCAAACAGGTCGTGGCATCAGCACTTGGGACGCAATCCGTGCGGAAAACGGTCGTATTCATGATAATTCCGATCCAAAGTTGTCGTGCGATGGACGTCTGAAATACAAAGAAGACGTCGCTCTTCTCGCCAAAATCGGTGTCACCAGTTATCGTTTTTCAATCTCGTGGTCCCGAATCCTGCCGGACGGAACTCTTTCGCAGATAAACGACGACGGTGTTCAGTATTATCGTGATCTGTGTCTTCTGCTCCGAAACAATGGAATTGAGCCAATTGTGAGTAAACATTCTTGTTTTTTCTTCTCTTTATGACTGCCAATTTGCAGGTCACACTGTTCCATTTCGATATGCCTCTCGCCATTTACGACAACGGAACTTCGTGGCTGAACAAGGAAAACTGCGATCACTTCGCCGCTTTTTCCGATCTTTGTTTCCAGAAGTTCGGGGATTTGGTCAAAACGTGGATCACTTTCAATGAGATCAACATGCAAGCGTGGACTTCCGTCGCCAAGATCCAAGGCGAACAATGGCTGTGTCCGGACCGTCCAGCCCTCGAGAACCTGGAGCAAGTACCCTACCTGTGAGCTACACTATTTTCCTTTTCTTCTGAACTTCTCTTCAGAGCTGCCGCTAATATGCTTCTGACGCATGCGAAAATTTACCGAAACTACGAGAAAAACTACAAAGAAACGCAGAATGGACTCGTGGGGATCGTAAACGGGGGCCGGTTCTGTCTGGCCGGTTCTGATTCGCCGGCCGATCAGGAGGTCTCTTCCGTCCCGCTCTGATTGCCTTCATTCAACTCTTTCAGGCCAGAGACCGAGCTCTCGATTGGCTCTTCAATTATACAATTGAACCAATTCTGACGGAATCTGGGGATTTTCCTGCGTCAATGCGAGCAAGACTTTCTTTCTTGCCAAAGTTTACCGAGGAAGAAAAGACGCTGATTCGAGGTTGCCCTCCATTTTCCGTAGAACTTCTGAACTTTCATTGATTCTCAGGAAGTGCTGACTTCATCGGAATAAACTATTATCTGAGTCACTTGGTTCGTGCTTTGGCTGACGGAGAAACGCCTTCGTCTCAGTGCGAACGGGATGCTTCGTACGGATTCGTCGAGGGACATTGGGACAAGTAGGCACCGCCTTCCCGCAAATCTCTGGCCCCCGAAAACAAAACAATTGCAGAATTTGCGGCGAAACTTGGGTTCGTTATGCCCCCGATGGGCTTCTGGCGCTTCTAAAGTACCTCAAACAAAAATATAACAATATTCCGGTGTTTATCACTGAAAACGGATGCATGGACAAGATAGGAGAAGGCGACGGAGAAGACGTTCTAGAGGACAAACACAGAATAAAATACATCTCCGGACATTTGGAAGCCGTTGCGAAAGGTAAGCTGCACTCAAACTGACACGGAAACGTTCATTTCAGCTCTGGAAGAGGGGTGCAACGTGATCGGATACACCGTTTGGACCCTCATGGACAACTTCGAGTGGGACGACGGGTTCGCTGTCAAATTCGGAATGTGCCGCGTCGATTTTGAGTCGTCGGAGAAGACAAGAACAATGAAACACTCGGCCAAATATTATCAAACTTTTATTCGCGAATTCAAGAAGCATCATAATCTCTCGTGAAATGAATAAAAACATAGTTGGTTGAATTCTTATTTAAAAGCGATAGAAGGGGCGGAACGACACGTGGAAAGAAACCGTATCGAAAAAGAATGGGCTCGAAAGGGAATCAGCATTCGGAAGTGGAGCCTTCCGTTTGTTTGCAGTCTTGTGCGATGAGCATAGTCGATGCTCCTCCTAGATTTGATATTTCAGTGCCGAAGTTAGACATTGAGATGGTAGCAGTTGACTTTCCCCCACGGCTGATTTGCGAATGACGGCGGAGAATAGTGCTCCGAACTCTCTCGTATCTGAGCACCGAAAACTAGAAAATGAAGACGGACGGACTGAAAGTACCTCGACTTGCACGGCATCAGAAGAATCGTCTTGAACGCCCGTCGATACTTGTGACTATAAGCGATGTAAATGATCGGATTCAAAGAGCTTGACAGCAGGGACATCCATTGGAAAATGGGACGAATCAACTGAAAATTAAAGGACTCTTTAAAAAGGGACGATACGGGAATACCATGGAAGTGATCATGAATAGGTCGGATCGTTGGTCGGCGAAAAAGAAAAAGTAGGTGAAGATGCAATAGAGAGGCAGCCAACAACATGCGAACACAATGATGACGGTGAGCATCATAGTGGCCACCCGCAGTTTGACTCTGTCTTCCCGAGCCTGAATCAGATGAGAGTGGGAGTGATTCAGAGGTTCATCGCTCACTCTCGCGTCAACCGCAAGGCTTCTGTGCGTGGAAACGGTGATGAATATCTTAGTGTACAGACCGGATATCAATCCGAATGGAATGATGAACGCGAGCAAAAGATTGACGCATAGAAAGTATAACTTTTGGTCGGTCTGGGAAGTACATAATCGGTAGCCGTAGTTACCTTCATGCCAAACGATCTGCAACTCTTCTCCGTTCACTTTAATTCCATGCACACCATGTTACCAGAGCATAATTGTACCAGTTGGGAATTCCGAATATTGCAGCAACAAACCAAATCGTGAAGATGACATACTTCGTGTACTCACGATCCCAGCTTGTGTTGTACTTGAGCGTGTGGCAAATGGCCAGGTATCTGTCGGCCGTCACGGCGACCAACGTGTAGACGGATGCGAAGGAAGTGGATGCGTTCGCCCACGTGGACAGCCGACAGAAGAACTGACCCCAGAGCCATTCTGGAAGAATCGGATCTGAATGAAGGGGCGATCGAGAAGGACTGACCCGTGAAAATGCTGTTGATCAGAGTGGTCGGCAAGCAAATCCAGAGGATGAACAAATCCGCCAGAGCCAGCGAGAGAATCAGGTAGTCCGTGGTTATGTTGAGAGTTTTGTGAGCCCACACAGCCAACACGACAAATGTGTTTCCGAGGACTCCGGTGAAGAAGACGGCTCCGTAGGCGACAGTGTAGAGAACGGTCAATTGGTAGGAATGCCTGAGCAACGGAACCGGCTCAAACACTTCCGACGCCGTGGAATCGTCGTATATTGAAGTGGTAAGGGCTTCCATGATGGAAGATGAGTTCATGATGCCCAACTTCAATTGAACATTGAGTGGTTTGCGACTGAAAAAAAGTTGAAAGAGTGGAGCAAATTAGAAAAAAGAAAAGACGACGACGAAGAAGCTTGGAAGCTCTTCTTGAGTTCTTTTTGGAGAAGGATGAGGAGGAGGAGGAGGAGGAGGAGATAACCCAATGAAATGACGAAATGCATTAGTGGCTGCCCCTGGAGGCTCCGTCGACGGACACGTTGTTTCCTATGAATTAAGGGCAACCGCGGCGGCGGCGAGCTCACAGAGCCCAGATCAGTCAAAAAAAGAGTGAAAGAAAGTGTGAAAAGGGTCGCCGCCGCCGCCTCCCATCCGCAAACTATATTGAACCAATTAGCACGGGCACTCGTCGAGATTCGAAAGAGACGGTTGGATCGGAAACTTTTCAAAAAAAGAAACGAAAAGTGACGAAAAGAAGCGCCTTCGGAACGGAAATGATGGGTGGTAAACAGATTACAGAAGAGGGATGCAAGTGACAACTGTTCGTTTTGAAAGGCGACCGAAATTAGTTGTGCTTTGATGAGGACGGGAGTGAGAGAAAGAATTCATGTTGGAATAATATCTTGGAGATATTCTAAAGTACGGATTCTTCCTGTTCATCTCACTCACAAAGGCTCTCAAAGTTCTCAAAGTGAAATAGAATCTGTGCGATTCTCAAATCGAAAAAGGAGGAAAGGAATGGGTTTTGGAGAATGAAGGTCCAACTTCGTTTTCCGGCTCTTCGCTGCTTTTCTTCCGCCACCCGATTTCCATAATCTGGCTCCCATAACCCGACGGTGACCTGTCAAACTTGATGAAAATGTGAGAAAGTCATTTGAATGGAAAAGGAGGAAGACGACGAAAGACTGCAAACTTTTCATTGTTTCCAACTAAAACGCTGGTGGCATTTAGGGCGGAAAAGGACGGAGCGAGAAGCCCCAACGGGACACTTTGTGATCTTTGAGACACTTTTGACATGTACACCTTTTGACGAATCGTCGTATCATTTGTGTTCCGCGGAATTAGACAGAAGAGGAGAATGTGTCATGGGAAGAAGAACAAAAGAATGATTGGAATGGCACGACGGACTCGAAAATGTACGGAGCACTTGGAGCATTTCTGACATTGAATGAACGTTTCATCCCAAGAATTTCCTTGATTTCCGTTCTGATTCCCCCTCGCCGGAAATGTGTGAATTCAGCTGGTTTCCTTCTTATGACGTGTGTTCGATTCCATTTCCTGCCTTTAGACTTCAGCGGGCAAACGTGTCTTTAAGTGAAAACTTCGGCGCACAATATATGCCAAAATCCAGTTATCCGGTCGTCACAAATATGCCAAGGAGACTCTGGAAGAGGCGTGACGACGACGACGATGACACAATTTGTCAACAATAACCGACAGCGAAGAATAAAAAAAAGAAAGATGAGGTTGTGAAGCAGAAGAAGAAAAAGGAGAAGAAGTTGGAATCGACGAGAAGAAAACGAGAGAAAGAAGAGGGAAACTAACATCTGAGTGGCTTCGTTATGACGTGACGAAACGATTCGGACGGATGAGTCAAAGGTTCAAGAGGATAAGTGAGCCTTGCGTGAACGAAGGATCAACGCTCACGAACAATTAAACGTGTTGGTGCGTAGAATAGGAGTCTTTGGGGGTAACGCCGGTGGGGCTAACACGATTCGGCGAGCTTGTGCCAATTTTCGGTGCGTCGCGGATGTTTTGGTCCGAAATCAACGAGGGTGAAAATGGCCCAGTGGGCGGAGCTTCTCTGCCCAAACGAGGATCTGCTCCGACGAAGACAACGAAGGAGAAGAAGAAGAAGAAAAAGAAGCAGCAGAAGAAGAAGAAGCACAGAAGTTTTGTGTTTCATTCATTCGACACACAAAAATCCTAATGAATCGCGAATTGTTTGTTGACGATTCCCCTGGGAGCACAGCGCCGCCCGTCCCCATCGAGAAGGAAAAGTAGGTTTTGGTTCGGTTTGATTCGATTAGAAACGAAGGCACACTGGCTCGGAAGAGCAATTCGGAAGGGACCGGAGAAGAAGAGGAAACGACCGAACAAGAGACAGGTATCAAATGTCGTTTCAAGAGTTTATTCGAGGGGCTATCGACTGGGTGAAGTCAAAAAGAGATGATTGATGTTTCTGGAAGGCAATGGAAAGGAGCGACGACTTCCTGTAATTGAAGACTTTTCCGAAATGACCACATCCTTCTTAAGAACCATCGTCTGGTTCCGATTAAACTTGAATTTCTCTTCAAATAGGATCTGCACTGCTCTTGAAAATTAACACTTTCACAGTGAATGCTAGAATGCTTCATTACAGAATATACATAGTACAAGAGCGAGATGGCTCAATCATACAGTACATTGATACATAAATTAGTGGCTGTGCAATTACAAGTCAGACGATTCGGATGGTGGTGGTCCCGATGGTCCTGGTGGTCCTGGTGGGCCTGGTGGTGCTCCGGATGGTGGAGGGCCAGATGGCTCTGGTCCTGGTGGTCCTGGTGGGCCTGGTGGTGCTCCGGATGGTGGAGGGCCAGATGGCTCTGGTCCTGGTGGTCCTGGTGGGCCTGGTGGTGCTCCGGATGGTGGTGGTCCCGATGGTGGAGGTCCAGAAGGACGTGGGCGACCGGATCTCAGCTTGAACTCAGATGGAAGATCAGACGGTGGCGGTCCCGATGGTCCTGGTGGTCCTGGGGGGCCTGGTGGAGCTCCGGACGGTGGTGGTCCCGATGGCGGTGGTCCAGAAGGATGTGGTCTACCGGCTCTCAGCTTTGATCCAGACGGAAGATCAGACGGTGGCGGTCCCGATGGTCCTGGTGGTCCTGGGGGACCTGGTGGAGCTCCGGACGGTGGTGGTCCCGATGGCGGTGGTCCAGAAGGATGTGGTCTACCGGCTCTCAGCTTTGATCCAGACGGAAGATCAGACGGTGGCGGTCCCGATGGTCCTGGTGGTCCTGGGGGGCCTGGTGGAGCTCCGGACGGTGGTGATCCCGATGGCGGTGGTCCAGAAGGATGTGGTCTACCGACTCTCAGCTTCGATCCAGATGGAAGATCAGATGGTGGCGGTCCCGATGGTGGAGGTCCGGACGGTCCTGGGGGACCTGGTGGAGCTCCCGATGGTGGTGGTCCCGAAGGATGAGCTCTTCCGAAGACCCATTCGAAGAAAGAAGGAGGAGCAGATGGTGGTGGTCCAGACGGTCCTGGTGGTCCTGGTGGGCCTGGAGGAGCTCCAGAAGGTGGTGGGCCCGATGGAGGAGGTCCAGAAGGACGTGGCGGTCCTGGAGGACCTGGCGGTGGACCAGACGGATCCGGAAGATCCGATGGAGGAACTGCGCCGACTGCGAGAACCAAGCAAAGTACTGCAAGTACTTTTTGATTCATTCTGTAAGAGTGCACTGTTAGTAAAGAAAGAGACTGGAGAAGTGGAAGTGGATGGTTTCTCAGTGTTCAACCTCCGTATTTATAGCACCCTTTAACGTCATCAAATCATCTGACAAGAGTCCATTTTTTCAGGATACACCCACCACAGACTCAAAGTTCTACAACATTTCCGTCTTATCAATGGTCGCCGATTCAGATTTGAGTTGTGAGTGTTTGTCTGTTTTCAGTGATAAGAGCGCGGAAAACCCCGAGCTGATGTCAGAGTGGGAAGCAGGACGGTCATTATCTTACTGTAGGCGGTTCCTATTTCACATGATCAGCCTCACTTCGGTTCGACTTAAACGAGTACCGTCATTTTCTTTTTTTTGAATCAATACCGATCAACCAAAACAAAAAAGAGTTTATTGCAGATGCTCATCGATCACCTTTATTTTCATGTCAATATTTATGCAAAAGTGTTTTTAGGGAGGATGATTCACTGCGGCAAGGTCTCCGTCTCGAGGGTTTTCAGTGGTGGCAGCTGAAAGAAAAGCACAGAATCGAAAAGGGGATATATAGGACTGACTCGGACGAAGAGACACGAATTCCATCCACTCGGAACGTCCGTTTCTTTCACTTTTTCGTCCATTTTCAGATGCGTCGGATCCTTTGGGCACTCCTTCGAAACTCTGAAATGTTTCAGTGTTAACGGCCTGTCGATGGACTCATTTTCACTTCAATCTGTCTCCCATCCAAACCGGCTTCAGAGGATCATTGCAGTGTTTTCTAAAGATCGCAATGCCTTCTGCTGCGAATCCCTTCACGTCCGCCGGTATTCTGTTGATGCGCGGTCCGTCTTTCTGAGCAGTCGAGATTTTGTTTCTCAGCAGATTTTTGAGCGGATCAGTGGAGGGCATTTCGACAGTGACCAAACAGAAGTTCCGAATTTCCAATGATTTTTTGACTCTCTCGTTGAACTGTAATGCTCGAAAAAGTCTTTGATAAGTACGGCTGCCAACGAACGGCGACACACGTGGCAGTCTTCTCTCCGTCCACGTCAAGAATCGCTTCTCCCAGACTGAATGTGATGTCGGACAACGAATTTTCAACGATGTCGCAAACGACCAGCTGCAGACATGGAAAACTGAAGATGCCAGAATGGAATGTGACTGACCTTTCCCTCGATTTCTTTGACGTCAAGACCCAGATGGAAGAATCCTTTCAGATTGTACAGGACATGAGTCTCATTATTGAATCCTTCGTGCCTCACGAGAGGCGGAAACGTCGCAGGACGGGCGATGTGTCTTTTGAAGCGCATCATTTTGAAAGTCACCTGAAAACAAGAGCCCGATATCTAAATAAAAGTACACATTTCCAGAACCTTCGCGACCGGCTGACCCATGAATTGTGATTGGATTAATCTGAAAAAGAGAACTGATAATGGAAAAAGAATTGGATGCCACTCGGTACTTTGACATCTTATCCTGAGCCTGAATTTGATTGCCGTTCAAATGAAGCAAAACGTCGCCCACTTTCACTTGACCCTGAAGTAAAAATGTGTTCATTAACGCCTCCACTTCAGTGGCTTCCTCACAAGGCATGGACTAGTGAATGACATGCTCACGACCATCAGATTCTTGATTTCGAGTCCGAGCTGAAACCCTTTCTGATCTTCCGCGAGTGCCACGTGTCACTCACTCCCTCTTCCTTATTCATCATCAAAGTCACGTCGACAAAGTCGATGATATCCATCGGCGGGATCTTCTTTCCATTGAAAATCGTCTCGAGTCTTTTTGCCGCCTGCAACCTTTTCCAGCAGGGTCCCCTCCAGTTTCCCTTACAAAAGCATCCATTTGGGAAAATGTTCGTCGTTCCAACCAAGTGAAATAGTAGAAAATGAATTCATTCTCGCCAAACACTTTGTAAACTTTTCCGTCACGTCACTCCGATGTTTCTTTTTCTTTTCTGTGTCGAACGTGGCGACAATTGGCCCGACGAGATAACGCTGCAGACGGAGAGACGCACAGAAACCGAACAAGCTCATTCATTTGTGCTCCCCAAACTTTACGACACATGCCCCCGATTTTTATGCCTCGTTTGATTTCCGACGAGAATCTGAGAAGCCAATCTCTGTTTTTCACTTCGCTTTCTCATCACTCGTGAATTTTTCATTAGCCATTCCTTCCGGAGATTTCCCTTTTCTCTGCTGCTCTCAAGTTCAGAGCGATTGTCGAACGTGATCGGAAGCAGATTGCTTCAATGTGTTTTCGAGCAACGAACCCTTTCATTTTATTGGAGTTCTCCAGAATCCTACTTGTCCCCTCGAAAACAAGTTGAAGAATGATTCTCTCTCACTCGAGGTTTTATTACATTTTCACTTGTATACATTTTGACACTTTTTACAACTCTTCTTTTTACAATTAAAGCAATAATTGGGAATCATTTCACTTCTGTCTATGTCCATGATGATGGGGAGGTCCAGGACGACGAGTTGATGGGCCTGGGGGTCCAGGACGACGAGTTTGTGGGCCTGGGGGTCCAGGACGACGAGTTGGTGGGCCTGGGGGTCCAGGACGACGGGTTGTGCCTGGCGGGACCGGAAGACGGGTGGGTACAGGAGGTCCTGGCGGGCCCGGGCGCTCGGATGGAATTGGAGAGGGAGGTCCTGATGGTTGTGGCTCATCGGATGGGCTCGGAGATTCAGAAGGCTGTGGCTCATCGGATGGAGCTGGAGATGGCGGTGCAGATGGCTGTGGCTCATCAGATGGGCTCGGAGATTCAGAAGGCTGTGGCTCATCGGATGGAGCTGGAGATGGCGGTCCGGATGGTTGTGGCTCATGAGAAGGCTCTGCAGGGTTCGGAGATCCAGAAGGTTGGGGCTCATCAGAAGGCTTCGGTGAGCTGGGAGGTCCAGATGGCTGTGGCTCATCAGATGGGCTCGGAGATTCAGAAGGTTGTGGCTCATTAGAAGGCTCCGGCGAGCTAGGTCGTCCAGAAGGAGCAGCAGATGATGGTTCTTCAGTAATTACATTCGGTGCAGAAGAACTGCCATTGTTGGGCGCAGGGGAATTTGATGGCGGCGCTGCGGAGGAGGATGGAGATTTCGATGATTTCGGAGCAAGAGACGACGGGGCAGCTGAGGAAGCAGACGGTTCCACAGGAGACTCGGATGAGATGCTCGCTGCAGACGAAGAGCTCTCTGTACCCACGGAAGATGGCTGTTCAGAGGGAGCATCGGAAGGAGCGGGGCTCTCCGATGGGATTGGCTTCTCAGAGATCGGCGCCAGCGAAGGGGCTGCGGTCTTCGGATTCGGAGCAAGAGTAGTTGGTCCACGAGTGGTTCGTGGTGCCTTTGTTTTGTGGCCGTGATGATGATGATGGTGATGGCCAAAGAGACCTTGTGGAGCCGCAAAAGTGGCTCCGACCAGTGCAAGAAGCGCAATGACTCTCAGTTTCATTCTGAAAAAGACCGATTGGGCATAGAGTATTTAGAAGAAAAGAAGATAAAGAAGAAGAAGAAGAAAGGATACTGACTTGGTGTTCGAGCCTTCCAGCATTGCCTTTTATACTATCTTTGTTTGTCATGTCACGTTATCGTTTTCCGGCTTAGCGGGGGAGTTTTCGTCATTTTGAGCCAAGCCTTGTTCTGTTGATTACGCTTATCGGAAGTGGGTCAAGTGTGGGCCGCCGTTGTCTACTGATAAGGACGAAAAGAGGAATTTGGTGACGGCAGGAACACCCACGGAGTTGTTGTGAAGATGGCATCGGAAGGGAGAGCGGAAGGACACTGTGGCAGACGGAATGAGGCATTCCGGGTGTGTTCGGGCTCTGAAGACGTAGAAGGAACTATTCTGTCATTTGATCTTTTTGATTCCTTTGATCTTGTTCGCCCACTCAACCAATGCCTGATAAGAGCATAAACATTAACATTAAGCGGCAGGTGACAAGTTCGTAAACCGATTCATGTGATTTTCCGGCGCGAGAGCACAGTTTGGCAGCACTGAAAGTGACCGGAAGGCGAATTGGAAAGAAATAAGCATTGCAATAAGGATACACATCAGAGTTGAGCGGAAGAACTCAACGGAAGAACACGGAAGACTGTTTATCTTCTTTAGAAAATATTTTCATGAAAAGTTATTATTATTATTATTCAGTTGAGTTCTTCCGATCAACTCTGATACACATATGATGACCGGCCTCAGTTTTTTGAGAACTGAACTTTGCCTGAACTTCTGACTCAGCTGAACAATCCGATTGGACCCAAAGGTTGCAAGCTTCTTAGAGAGAGGGGGTTGCAAGTATCTTGAATCCGAATTTCAGCCTGCTAGGATTATCTCGTATGAAGATTTGTGAATGGAAAGCTTTCGGTATGTAAAACTTTGGTATTCTGATTATACGCAAGATACTTTAATCCAGATCCAAGAAACCTGCAGAGTTTTGGTCCAATCGGAATATATGACTAGGCAAAAATTTCAGACATCAAAAATACTTCAAAATGCCTGGGGCTTTTGCCCATAGATAGACAGGAAGGATGGTACACTTCATCAAGTCACTAGTTTCTCCATAATTTCTCTAATTTCCATGAATACTCCGCCCCAATTAGCATATCCAAATTGCGCCGTCCGTCATCGCGTTCTCACTTTTCCGGTGTGCGAAAGTGCGCGTTGTGCTCGCCGCCGCAAAACTTCTTATGCTGTCCTATAATCGTTGCCGTCGTGCCTTTTTTCTTAGTTCCGTAACAAAAGTCTTTCCGAGTCAACTGAACAAATGATTGATGAGCACAAGGCGGCTCGCGCACCATCATCGCACATTAGCATTCTCTAGTCCCTCAAGGGTTTCCTGCTCAGATTCCTTCTCATCTTTCTTCGCTTCTTCTGGCGCCGTCGCACATGTGTTTCTGGTTCGCTTCGTAATACCCATTTCGTCGTCTTCGTCGTCGTTTTTTCTTTTTGCGTACGCTTTTCCGCAATCAGAATGACGACGTTGTCGCATCGGAAACCAATTCAATTATCCTCTTCTCATACTTGATTGCTTGGCGAGCATTTCTGAATTTTGAGTTTGCCGACGGAATATACACTCAGAATTCGTGTACTTTTCTCACTTTCTTGTTTTCATCTTTGGTTTTTGTTTTTGGGAATTTCGAGAAATTTCAAAAAAAGCGATTAATCTGATTCACAGCACACACACTCTCTCTCCTCGAAAATGATAAGTTTTGATATCAAATGTGTCAGTTGTCAGGTAAAGTGTGAAAAAAGAACCAACAAGGTCATGTCAGTCTCTCTTTGTCTCCATTTCTCTTCTCCCTTTTCTCATCTCCTCCCAGACTTCTCCTCACATTTTGATAGATCAGAACGGCAAGTGTTCGGCCAGAAATTGACGAAAACGTAAAATTAATTGCGAATTGAAGTGACGCAAGTGTTGCAATTCGAGATTTACGACGTGCCGGCGGCTCCCTCCCGTCCGCTCTGTTTAACAATCGGTGCCGAGTTGTCAGGGTTGACGGGCCCTTCCTCGCGTCGCTCTCCCACCTAAATATCTCTCCTTCGCTTCGTTCATATTTTATATCGGTCAAACGTTTTTTGTTTCCGTGCGTGCCTCTCTCGTGTCAGTTTGCTCTTTTTATGAGCTCATTCCGTTAATTTATGGTGTTTCGTGCCAAGAAAGTGCATTCGGGGGCAGGTGGCCTGTCGTCCCGATGCCCGATTCCATCCATCTCCTCCTCGCTTCTCGTGTTCCCTCATTTCCACTTCGTTCCAGAAATGGCCTCGTTCCCTTCTCCGGACATTGACGAGAAGTTGGCCCTTCTACACAGAGAAATGGCTTCGCTCCGAGTCGAATGTGACCGCCTTCTCAATAAACATCTCATCGTGGAACAAACGCTTTCGCAGGTAAACAATCTCTCCGAGTTGCCTCGCATTTCTGTTGTTTATCACGGCGTTCCATCAGATTTATATCTGAGAATCAGTAAAAGTTACGGCTTGTTGAAAAAATAAGTCCATAATGAAAGCCTTCTTCTGTTATTAGTGAAACTACTTTTCGCTTCCAGAGCTGTTCTGGCTGGCCGAACGGTGCTGCAGATACTTCCTCCGCGTACAACACGGGCGGAGAATCCTGCAGAAGTGTTTCAGTCACTCCGGACGGCATTTTCCTTCCAACCACGAGGTACCGCCCGTTCCAACTTTTACAAAACATTTCAACTTTTCAGCAACAGTCAAATGGTGCAGTCCCAGCAGTCGCCTCGGGTCCTCCGTCGGACAGTCAAGCTGCCGAGCCCAGCAGTACAACGCCGCCCTGTTCCCCAGAATCTGCCTCCTTCCCGACCTCCCACCATCGTGCTCCTTCCTCATGAATCCCCTGAACATCAGAACCGTCCATTCCATCGGACACATCAAGAACTGACTGTACCCGAGGACATTGCGTCCGTAGTTTCCTCCGCCACACAAAGATCCGTCATTCGAGCACCGTCTGCAGTATTTGGGGCTCTCAAGGGAAGCAGTCTAAGAAAGTTGTCGATTTCGAGGAACTTTCAATCGACGAGCAAAATGAAGAATAACGAGGAAGAGAGAGAAAAGAAGGAGAAGGAGGCAGAAGAATACGCGAAAAGATTCCGAATTCCGTCCTACTCGATTGTTCTGAAAGAAGAAAAGAAGAAGAGTTCGTTCAGGATTCCAGTTCCTCAGTACTTCCGATCATTGAAGAGCAAATCGGCGAAGATGTACCAAGTGGACACGCAAGGGGAGGAAATCGAAGAAGTGGTGGACGAAGAGAAGATGGCTGCGAAGACTGATTTGGGTGACACGACAGTGCATTACAAGTGGAAAGTGAAAAGAAGATGCGATGGTTCTCGGTACATTGTGAAACGGCCGATTCGAAGTCAAATTCTGAAGAAGAGGGAAGCTCAGTTGTACAGAGAAAGAGCGCCAATTTCGACGGATGATGATGCGATGAGCGAGTTGAAAGTAAGAAAGTTCGGAAAAGAGAGAAAAGATGAAACGATTACACTTTCAGCTTGGAAGATTTCACACGAAGGAAGAAAGAAAGAAGATTCTCGAAAGGGAAAAGACGAAGAAATTGATGAGGTTGCAACAGAAGATGATTGAAAAAGCACATCCATCTGAGCAGGTATTATCGGTTGACTAATGCGACATGACGAGTCTTGAACTTCAGGTAATCTATCAGATGTCACAGCAGAAACTGGCTCGTCAGAAGGATTCGATGGTGATGGACGAGTTCGTGACGACGCGGGAGGTGCTTTCCAGTCGAACTCGGCCCGACGGAATCCACGGAGTCGTCTCCGTCACCACCGTCTGATTCCCAACTTCTCATATCAAATTCATCTACTTTAACATTATTACGGATAATAAACTTTATTTTCTCATATAAATATTCAGCGTTTCAGAGAGTTCACATGTCTCATAAACTTGGCAATCCTTCCTGAATCCAAGTCATTCTTCCAGTCTCCTCCGACTTTGAATTCCGATCCGACTATGAATCCGTGAGCTTTGACGTAGTTTCTCGCGTTCTTCGCACTCACTCCACTTCCAATCAGAACGGGAAACTCCTGAACGCTGAGCACTTGGTTCAGTTCATCCGGACTGGCAGCGCTTCCCGTCGCACTTCCAGTCACAATCACTCCGTCCGCACAATTGAACTTGGCATCCTTCGCCATTTCCTGAATCGAAACGTCGGCGGTCACCGCGTGCGCACTGTGCTTCTTTTTGATATCCGTTAACACTGCCACGTTGTCCGCTCTCAGAGCAGATCGATATCGAAGCAATCCTCCGGCACATCCATCGATCCATCCTTCGTCGGACACGTGCGAATAAACGAATCCTTCGGCCCTGACGAAATCGAGACCCGTCGTGTGAGCAACTGCGAGCGCTTCTCGATTCGCGGCCGCCAGAATCTGTATTCCTGTGAGAGCTCCCGGATGATGGGTATCTCTCGATTTTACCAATTGATCAGATGCCAATGCCATCGCACTCACGACTTCTGGACCGGCCGGGGGCTTCACATACGGTACGTCGTGCATGTTTTCCACAATGACTCCGTCGACTCCGTTCTTGAAGTACGTGTCCGCTTCTTTTCGCACTTTCTTCAGTATTGCGGAGATCGGAAGAGTGTTTGAAGGAGTTCTAAACGTTGGTTATTGTATGATTCTGTGGAATTGGAAGAAACGAACCCAGGAAGTGCGGGTACATGAATCATTCCGAATACGAGCGGTCTCGTGGAACCGAGCAACTTCGTAACAACTACTCTTTGTACCATTTCTGTAGATTGAAGAGAAAAAAGCGAAAGAATCGATAAATTGGGTGACCAGAGGGCAGTCTTCCACTGACCACTCGCTCCGTTATCAAAGATAGGCGGAGATAACACGCTACCGCGATGTTCTTTGGTATTGTGGAAATGTGATTTTTCCCAACGGAAGATTCAAGTGTTCTCGGAGTCAGAACAACCTTGATGCCGCTCTTTCGAGATTCTGATTAATCCCTTTCGGAGCAGCATCTGAGTCTAGACTCATTTCTCAACTTTCTTTCTGAAACTTCTTTTTTCACTCAAGTTCTCAATCCCCGGGTCTCGGAATCAGTGTTAGACTGGAGACGCCCCCACCGGGTCGCCGTCAAACCAGCTATTGCTTCACTGGCTTCTCAACGCTGGATTTCTTCGGAAAGACCATATAAGAAGGCAGAGAGCGGGCAGTCAAGAGAAGAGAACGGGATGGACTCGATTCACTTTCTTCCTCCTTTCCACACTCGAACCGTCAAGAGCAGAAGAAGACAGACCGAATTGAACTTTGACTATTTTTTTTTAAATATTCACAGAGTTCTGCTCTCCAGTATGCTCACATAAAGAGGGAAACTGTTTGAGCAGTTCACTGGTTACAGAACAACTTTCCGGGACAAACAAACCCAAAACGACAGCCGCATTGATGGGTTGATTTTGACTGCCTGTCAGTATCCCTAGTGCCGCGTCAAAGTCACCAAAATCTGCTGAATTTGTAGTGTTTTCGCTATCCAAAGTCGGCAGAGATTTGCTTGAAAAACGGGGTGCGCACAGCTGAACGAATGTCCCCGTATAACATAAAACTACCGTTTTTTTTTTTGAAAATTCCGACTCCCATTCTTCCGGGAGAGCTCGCCAAGCACGCCGTTTCTGAAGGAACCACGGCCGTCACCAAGTACACCTCCAGCCAATAAGCCCCCCGAGCTACAAGCTGGTCCACCGAACCCAACGGCCCTCTTTAGGGCCACAAATACCACACAAATCCATTTATTCTCATGTACTTTCAATAAATTTTTTTATTATACTTTATCAATTATGTTTCAGAATGAAAAATCTTTCTCATCAAGAAGCTTGTTCTTCAAAACTACCTGTCCTCCCATTAACAGTGAATTCTCGCGTGTTTTCATCTTATCTTTCACGCAATCTGAACTCTTTTATAAAAGCTCTTATGTTTTTCGATGGTTTTACTCCATTCCCAATATCATCCACGGTACGACTCAGTTTTCTGCGGAACTGTAAGCTTGCATTTGTGTTCGAAATAGCTGACGGCTCTTCAGGAGCACTCGGGAAGCACGCATTTCGAACACGACGAGAAGGTCAACTGCAAATTTGCGACTATCGGCAATGGACATTCAAGATATCATCGGAATCGTCTTGACTTTAGTCACCGGGAGCCTGTCGCTGTTCCTGACTCTCGCATGCGGAGGAGTGAGTGAACGGACGGAAAGGCAGCAGGGAATCGAGAACTTTCTTCCAGAAAAAGAACAAACCTGTCGATGATGACTCTAACAGCAGCAAGAGGCAAGCAACGGAACGAGATGGAGACGCAACGGAGAGAACTGAGAAAAAAGAGAATGGAGCGAAGCCCGCTCCTGCGGTGGCTGGGACCAACGACCCGAACTACCAGACCATGGCCGGCATTGAGAATAATTTCGGGGCGGACAAAGCTGCTGGAGCGCCTGCTCCTGCTGCTGCTCCTGCTGCTGCAGCTGCTGCTCCAGCGGCTGGAGGAAAACCTACCATGGCTGGTGAGAAAATGAATTAGATTTTCGGTTGCGAATGAAATCAATCAGGTACCCATGATCCGAACTACCAAACACTGGCCGGACTTGGAAACGACTGCTTCGACAAAAAAGATGGCGGTGGCGGAGGAGCTGCTGCTGCTGCTGCTGCTGCGCCTGCAGCCGGAAAACCCGGAATGGCAGCGACTCACGATCCGAACTATCAGACATTGGCTGGACTGAACAATAATGTGTTCGAGAAGAAGGAAGGTCCGGCTCCTGCTGCCGCCGGTGCTGCAGGTGGACCAGCCGTGCCGAAAGACCAGAATGCGAAGGCTGCCACTCACGATCCGAATTATCAGACTCTGGCAGGACTCAACAACAATGTGTTCGAGAAGAAGGAAGGAGGAGGCGCCGCTCCAGCCGCTGCTGCTCCGGCTGCCGACGGGAAGAAGCCAGTGCAACCAGCTAACAAGGGACAGAAAGCGGCCACGATGGATCCGAATTATCAGACTCTGGCGGCGGTCGGGGGAGATGTGTTCGGAGCGGATAAGAAGGCGGGAGGAGGAGATGCCAAGAAGCCCAGTCAGCCAGCCAACAAAGTGAGTTGACCTGCATTCCGAATATTGAAAGAATAGCTAATTTTAGAACCAGAAGGCGGCGACGATGGATCCGAATTACCAAACGTTGGCTGCAGTCGGAGGAGACGTTTTCGGTGCCGATAAGAAGAAAAAATAGTATTAGTGTCCCACCTGCGTTTGAGTCTCAAAATAAAAGTACATCACGAATAACCATTATACTTCTAGAACATGTTATCGAATCCCTAGCACGGGTAGACGAATTCACAAATCCTTATATCATCCTGACCATCGGTACATTCATGGACAAAACTCACCGAAAGAATTAAAATATGGCGGATAACCTTCAGCCGTCACTGTCCGATAAATCTTTTTCGGTTGTAGTCACATTCCCCAGCATTCCCCAGCACCACGCGCGAACAAAGAAGAACAAAAGGGATGCAATGAAGAATGAGCTGAAAGGTCTTGAAAGGTCTAGAATAAGGAGAAAATATTGATGCAAACCAAGTTTATTAACAGAAATTCAGTGGATTTGACATTTGTGGCCCTAAAGAGGGTCGTTGGGTTCGGTGGGCCAGCTTGTAGCTCGGGGAGCTTCATTGCTGGACGTGTACTTGGTGACGACCTTGGTTCCTTCAGAAACGGCGTGCTTGGCGAGCTCTCCCGGAAGGTAGACCTCGATGAGAAATAGTTTCATTTGCAATTCACGTAACGTGTAAGAAACCGTCAAGCCGTACTCCACGGCTCCTAACTAGAAACTGATAATCTAAGTCGTACGCCCATCTGTATAGAACTCATAGAGACCTCGA
Source organism: Caenorhabditis sp. 36 PRJEB53466 (assembly GCA_946814055.1). Taxonomy (NCBI): domain Eukaryota; kingdom Metazoa; phylum Nematoda; class Chromadorea; order Rhabditida; family Rhabditidae; genus Caenorhabditis; species Caenorhabditis sp. 36 PRJEB53466. The sequence continues at coordinate 4,500,107 of CAMPFS010000004.1, read as the reverse complement.
TTTCGAACTCCCTACTGGAATGAAAAGGTTGACTCTGAAGGAAGTTTGTTCTACGGCACGTTGACAACTATATTCGTCTGTAAATCGGTATGTTTCTTGTTGATTTGACTCGTTAATCTATGCCAGTATTTAATTTCATCTTCATCGTTAACCAAGTTCGAATTTGAATGTATCTATTTTAAAGTTAGATTTGCGAGTTGTACAAAAAAAGGAGGGAAAGACAAAGCCATCCTGACGAAGCCGCTCATCGGTGTGCCCAAGATTGCACGAATCAATCTTGAGCTCACCGAGTCCGTCCTGATCGGCGGATGGCTGTCTACCGTATCCACACCCTAGCGTCAATGGCCATTTTTGAGCTTGATGGCCGACTGATGTGCCTTTGTGCAAAAGAGCGAAAGCGAGCGAGAAACAGTGAACAATCAACTTCTGAACATCCTGACAGAAACCCAACCCTTTCCACTCGGAACCAGTTCGATGAAGTCTGAAAAAGAACCCAACGGTCCCGTCAATCCGGATAATAAAATGTAATTAAACGAGAAAAATGAAATATTCATGCTGTTATGTTTTCCAATTTCAACAGACACCAGGTCGTCTGGATCGTTGTTGACTCGCTTTGTTTTCCATAATTTTCCCCCGGTTGCGAATATTGTACAAGTTCCCACCCGCTATACAAGTGGGTGCTCTTTATATTCACGGCTGACTCATTTGGCAGTATATTTATGGACAAATGGACGGAAAATGAAAAGTGTATCCGGTATACCGCGAATATTAATGAGTATCCAAAGAAGTATACTCGTATACTGTGAGCTCTTCGGGATCTTCTTCAACCGATTGGAGGTTGTAAACCATTTGTACGCAAGTGAGTTGGCAGAGATCCAGTAGAGGGCGGAGCCAAGAAGATTACGGTCCGGTGGATCATTCCTTCATTCATCCATAGACAGTCTCATTCGTCGTTAGAAATGTTCGGTGCTCTCCGTCAATTCTATGCGAGTTCTCGTTCCACTAAGGCTCACATTTCTCGTGCAGTAAGTCATTTACCTCTTGTTCTCTGTAAATGTTCTTACTTTCAGGCGGTCGAAGACATTTCCATTCATAATGAACGAATCCGATTCGAAGTAAACCTGAAAGTTGGCAAAAAGGTAATTCTCCCGGTTCTCTTCTTGAACCCGTTAATATTCAATGCATTTTCAGTACGAACGCCGTGCTCTCGAGGTTCTCCGACGATCCGATGAGCGTGGAAAACAAGAATGGATTCTGTACGTCGTCAAGAATGCAGATTACACCTCGTACGAGTATTTCCGACTCTCGCACAGCTTCATCACCCAGTTGTTCAGTAAGACACCATCTTTTCTCAGGGCCCGGCTGTAATCCATTAATATTTCAGATGCCAAAGACTCGAAGTGCACCCTTGTGCTCGTGGAAGACGTGCTCCGTTTCAAGATGACAAATCTCTCGGACAAATGGAGACTCGTCGAGTTTCTCAGAGCCAATATTGAATCTAAAGGTAGAGAAAAAGAAAAGCAGACATCCTGATCAAATTCGTCTTTATTTCAGCATCCACGTACGCGGGTTCTCTCGAATGGTCGCCGTCATTCAAGCATACATCGTCAGTCCGAATCTTCCTCAAAGACACCACACTCGTCATTCTCGACAGGAAAACCAAAAAAGTGATTGCTCACAAGACTCTCCAGTCGTTCGAAATGGTGGTTTGCAAAGAGAGGGAAGTTTCGTTCGTCTGTAGAACCGACAAAGAATCCTGCGAATTTTGGTCCGTGACATCTGATAACATGATGGAGCTGGCTGCCGAAATGAGCAAGATCATAAAGAAAAAGAGACTGTCAGTGCCGTTCACCTGCAATAGGATCCAACCGAGAGAGACTCAACCTGTGCCCATCTACACGGATTTCTAATGAAATAATCGATGAATAAATGCATTTCCAATATATTCCATATACGTTCATACTTTCTGGCATAACACCCACACGACGATACGTCAGAAATCTCAAATGTTTTGCGTACATTCCAATTCAGCTGTCTTTCTCCCATTCCAAAGACCAGAAGAGGACAGTTGAATTGTTGTTTCCCTCATCACCTGAACTTTTTTTTCTTCCGCAAATCCTTCCGACGACTACAATAAGTGGATATGCCAATAACAAGATTCGAGCAAAGGGTTGACGTGGCAGTGTACCCGGCTCTCCCTCTTCCTCCTCGGTTTCGCTTGCTTTCCGAGTTCCGCACACTTTGCAATCGTTTTTTGTCGTTTTCATCCTACAACAACAATGAAAAATACATTGGCACCCTCTTTTGTTTCGTCGTTTTCGAGGTACTTCGACTCTGTTTTATAAGCCCGCCTTCTGACTCCGCCCATTTTTCCACTATTTAAGCGAGCCAATCTCCGCCCACAAACTCTTGATCTCCCGTCATTTTTTCCCAGTTTCAGCCTTCCCTCCACACTTTCCTACTCTTCCAAAGCCGCTAGGATAACTGACTAACGTATTGTGTAACGGGGATTCGTCGAAATGCATTCCTAATTCTCGTTGAGCCCCTCTCGGATTATCCGTTCTTTTCGTTCTCATTATTCCATTCTGCAGGTCACGATCACAATGCAAGTTTCCCGCAAACCGCTCCTGTTTCTGCTCTTCGTCCTGCTCATTCTCTCCGTTTCGTTCGTTGACTCTCAACGATTTGTGGTGAGTTTACTAGCGGAAATCCGTGCAAAACGACGTTTCCAGGACGTGATGATGGCCCGAAACGAGGAGTTGAACGGACTTCTCGGCAACAGTCGCAGGTACGGAAACACGAACGCTCCTATTCTGAAGAGGAATTCGCTGCTCGACAATCTCTACAATATCGGATACTATCATTACTGACTCACGCATCCTTATAAACCCTTCTCTGTTATGTATTTTGCATAGAATTCGGATGACATCGAAAAAAACAAGATTATACGAAGAAGAGTAAGCTCATGTTTATTATGCATTCAAAATTCATTCACCGCATTATTGTCCACAACCATTCTATCCCAATGAAAAAAGAAAAGCTAAAGGGAAAAGCACTTAAATACATAAAAATGACCAAAAGCATAAGTATTTGAAGAAGGGCACCGATATGCGTAATCACGAGAAGTTCACTAGAATAGGTAAATGAGAAAGACTAGAATGAACAGGTAATAAAAATTATGCAATAAAGACTCTTTTAAAATTGAATACAATATTTTGAATTCGTAACATCAGAATGAGCCGGTGACATTTGGACTGATATCTTCTCCGGAAATGTATCTGCAAATGAAATATGTCGAGGGGAAAAGCTCAGGCGGTCCCTCACCTGATTCTCTCTTCGATGCGCTCTTTCCTTTTCCGCTCCCTTTCCTCTTTTTCTTCTTTCGCCTTGCGGAGTGCCATTCGGACACGCACCGTGTCCAACTCACGATGTTCCGGTCTTCTTCCATCAAGTTTCACCTGAATGAATATTGAATAACGTGGAATGGATTGATCCTCACCTCGCTGCATCGTTCGCCGAACAGTTCAAGAACCTTCGTGCGGTACTCGACGATCTTCCGTACTGGATTATCTCGGAGCAGGACAATCTCGAGACACGGCAACTTTCCGATTCCGTGCACCGCGTCCAAAGTCTGTATGTTGTTTCCCTTCACGTCCAGATACTCGAGAGAATACAGTTTCCCGAGACCGCTCAAATCCTCTATAGCGTTCTCGCTTAGTATGAGCTTCTTGACGTTGCCAAGCTTCTCGTTCCACCTACAACATTCATAATTTATGCCCATTTCACTAAGCGTCTTTATGAAACTCTTACGCTTCGATCTTAGTGATGCTGTTATTGGAAAGGTCGAGTTCTGTGAGGGAAGAGAGAAAGGCGAGATTGGTTCCGATATCGGTGATCGAGTTGTAACAGACATTCAAAATACGCACTTCCGGGAGGAGTCTCTGAAACCAAAAAGTCAATAAAATCTATGAAGTTTCAGAAAAGGATACCATGCTCTCGTCGAAAGATTTAATTTCATTGAATGAAAGGTCCACCTCTTCCAGACACTTCCACGGATCCATTTCCTCGATGAGCAAACCATTTTCCAAATCTTCTTCGTCCAGAAGCAAATCCTTAATCTTTTTCATTGAATAATGAATGACCATTCGACGAAGTGTCTCTCGGATACTTTTGATTCCGTTGATACGGCACACATCGCTGTCAGCGATCTGAATTAGAATACGTGAGCCATCAAAGCTGTAAACGAAAGTGTTATTGTACCCAAAGAGCTTTGAGTCCCTTGCAAAAGTGGAGGCTCATATCCAGCGAATTCCAGACAATATTTGAAGTGCCAACGTACCCTGAAACCTTAAATTTGTCATTAAGAACCGATCCAGTCTCTGCGGAACCTTTCTGTCCCCGGATCTTCAATGCTCTCACTCTGTGGAGAAAGTCAATAGTATTCCCAATGTCAGCCACCATATTCACATCTGAAAACAATGAAATTGAGAACTGGAAGCTCTGAGCTCTGACCTGGTGCAGTTGGCTCAGGAAGTCGAAGTCGTTCGGTGATTGCGTGCAATTCTATGGGAGTGAACTCGAAGTACTTGGGCGAGGTCTGGCTGCTCTCAAGCCAACCGTCTCCCAGATTTCCGAGTCTCAATGACAAATCGTCGACGATCGAGTGGATTTCCTGCAAAGAAGGAACCTGCGGGTACCACTCGAAACATTCATTAGACCTTTCTATATGTTCGCCCACTTCTCGGGAACCATATGTGTCCTCCCCCCGAACGCACTACTCTTCATCAAGCATTTTTGATGCATCAAGATGTGTTTCCCTCTCCTTTACTCTTTATTTTTCTTCTTTTCAACTGACCGCCTATTTCTTTTACCCATGGGAGAAAGCCAATAAATGAGCATTTTTGGCGCAACAAATACATCTTCCCGCACAAGAAAGGAGACACTCCACAACAAGGTTCGCTTCATCTTTTTGTTGTTGTTGCGAGTGGCTCCGGCTCTCCGTTATTTAGATGTCTGACAAAAGTAGAAGCGGAGAAAAATGAGCTCCGAGCAGACAGGCAGGCACGGCCTCTGTTCTGCTCATGTCGAAGGAGTATTAGGTACGACAACGAGACGAAAAACTAGTTGTCGCCGAAGCGAAAAAACCGAAAACATTGCGAATAAATTAGGTTTTCCTAAAAGGATGAGGATAGGAGGGCGTCTAAACTCTCTTTTGTCCGGTCGGAGCAGGAGAAGGGAGAAGACTCCAGATTACTTCTGCCGCTTCGATTCTCCATTCACTGACCACGCGCTCCGGATTCCATTGTCTGGCGGAGGCAATCGGACCTTTGCGCACAATGATTCCAATGAATAAAACAGGGAAGCCGCGACAAGGACTTTTCTGGTCCCTGCTTCCCCACTGGCTTCAGTTTCCATGGGCCGTCGAATTAGACATTTCATTTCCTCTTTGTTCAATTCATTTTCCTTCCACTTCGTATTGCCAATGCCGCCGCGGTGTCGCGTGATGAGTTCTAGAGGCCGGTGAAACTCGACACTTTTGTTGCGTACAGTGTCCCTGCACACTGTTTGTCTCGTTCGGATAAATGTATCCTTCCGACTGGCCGGTAATCAAAGGTGTGCGCTCGCCCCCGTCAAGGATGAGGGTCTGAGCCGGGCAGATGTGTGGTTGGTCCGTATAATAGCACACACACACACACCGAGCATAATACGCGCGAACGCGACAAACCGACCACGAAAGGCCGTAATTGAACGAGAAGACAGACGGAAAGAAGGATCGAGGATAGTAGAGGGCTCGACCTGCTGATTGTTTATGGCAAATGGCGAGCCACGGGCACACTCTAGTTCGCTTGGCGTGGATTAACGAGAGCCGTTCTCCTTCTCTGTTTTCTTCGAGCTTTTTTCTTTTAGCTATTTTTAGTTGAGCGTTGTTTTCTGTTCCTCTTCCCATCAACATGCTTTCTTTTCAATGATCACAATACTATAAATCAAAAGCGTCGTTGAGTTTTGAGGAGCAACAATAAGTTGTGTTCGGCTCTTTGCTCGCGCAACACTTCTCTTTCCATTATTCTCTTCTTCGTCCTTCCCCCGACAGAACATCACTCCGTTGGCCTTTTCCTCTGCGCGAGGGGCGTGGCTACTGACCTCTCCGTCTGTCGCATTCACCCGACTCTGCATTCTCCCCCACACTGCCTAATCCCGCTTCGTCGTTGGCTGCCTGCCAAATTAGAGCGGCTGCCTAGAGAAGACACGACTTCCGGAGCCTTCCCGAACCCTCAGACGTTCGGCTTTATGTGCTGATTATTTCGCTTGTACATGGAGATTCCAGGTGAGATAGTTTCTCTTTCCCATCAGTTTGGACGGTAGTTTGTTTGTGCGCGGGATGAATGAATAATCAGACAGCATCTGTGCGAAATCCGAAATGTCAACAGTACTGAGTTACATGACCCACTCTTCTGACTCTTTCTCAAATTAATTCGCGATTACTCGTCTTTCTTCTATTACTAGTCTTCTACCAGAGTCACACTGAAATTTCTTCCCTTCTTCTCGTCTTTTTCCCGTTGGCTGCGCACAACAACTTATCATTCTTTCCGTTTAAAAAGAGTTTCTTCTGTCCATCCACTCTCTCTTCCGCTCCCTTTGCCTCCGATTTTTTGGCCTCGCTTCGAGTGCTCCTCTCGGACCCTTCAAATTCTGATGACCATGTGTTTGAACAAACGCGTCGTCCCCACCACCACCATCATCATGATTATGTGCACCAATTCGGGTTGGTTGACAACAGTATATAATATAGTAATGCAAACAAATATGCGAACAGACGGGTCCTTTCGACGGACGACTGAACACGACTGGCGCATCAATTTCTGAACGGCAGTGGCCAATGAACCATGCTCGGTCGGATGCGACCCCACGCGAAATTTTACGAGTCCGGGGAGCTTTCTGCTCATCATTTCTTTTTGACTAAAGAATGTCTTTTTAACATCTTCTTAAATGACTTTCGGAAAGAAGAAGAGCAAGCAACTGGGAGAGCCATAAACAATGTGGTGCATTGTCAGGTTCTTCCCTGCTCCAGGAGCAATCATGGGGGAGGGCGTCACATTTCCATAATACTAGCCTTCGGAGTGTTTCCATTCTAACCACGTATGGCACAATAGCACATAATTAACCAACTTATGGTCCCAACAACAGCTACGGCGAGCCGGATCAGCATCTCGTGAATTAAGCATAGGCCGCCCGCGCGGGTCCGCGGGGACACCTGTCCATTACGGGGACCGTCGTCATCAAGGTTCGTCGTGGTTCTTGTGTTGAGGGTACGTTTTCTCGCACCCGCCATCAATTATGTTCAATTATTTGACGGCGGCGTCCTCTTCTACCCGCCAACCACGGAAGAAGTATGCCTCGACAGCCAATCATAAAGGGGACCGCGACACGATTGCCTATTGATTTTGGGGAAGCGACTCCTCACAGTATGAAGAGACAGCATTTCGTCTCCTCGTTTCGTCGTGTTCATGCACTTTGCACTTGTTGACAACGGAGGAGCGCACAGTGGCCGGCAAACACCGACCGTCTCACAGTATCTATCTCTTCCCGCTCCACCAGCTGCAGCTTTCTCAGAGAATTCTTTTTCGACAACTCGTGTTCACAAAAACCATTTCTTTTGTGGGCCCGAAACACATGGTTCGATACTAAGAGAATTGTTCGCATCTTCTTTTGGATGGCTGAAATTCGATGCCCAAAGAACGCAGGTTCCACTCAAACTTGACAAGACACAAGAGGCACACTTCACTTCACAGCCTTTTTTCTAAGTTAATCCTTTCTCTTCAACTATCTATGTGTGGGTTGTTTCCGTTCCGTTTGTGACCCTTTGTCCTTCACAACCGAAATGCCGTCCTGTTAGATCCGAAACCCGATCCGCGCCTCCAGTAATCCGCTTAAACCAGCTCGTTCTCCTCTCGGTTTCTTCCTTTTCGGTCGCCAACCTCTCTATTTCTTTTTTCTCGAAAACAGTTTGAATGCCCATCGGTAGTCGCATCCGTGCAAAACAAACAGTGCCGGCGCCGCTCTTTCCTCCGAGAACTCCATATTCCCGTCCTTCTCCCTTTCCCTCTTGCGCCCATATGACTAAACTCGATGGCACATTTGCTATTTCCCGAGGTGGACTCCTCGATTCGCTATCATCATATCGAGTCTCCTCAGCCGACAGACGATCCTTACCAGAACCCTTGGTTCCCACAACATCCACCATCGCAATCGTGCCTTATTCCAGAGAATACCCGGCTTGAATCCGGCAGAGACCCCCGACATATAATTGAAGATTCGATCGAGGAGAACGGAGAAGAGCGGATAGCTCATTTCGAGTATTACGAGGGAGCAGAAGAGTTCCCAATTAAAGTTCCACCAGAGCAGTCGGCCGCGTTAATCTACCAACCACCGACCAAGTACCACGTCATGGCTGTTCTCCCTGGCCGCTGCGTGCGTGCCTTTCTCGATTCCTTCGCCCTCATAATCAGTCTCGCTTTGGTGGCGCTGCAGTTCGGGCTTCTGGATTGGTACTACTTGAATGTGACTGGAGAAAATGTTTGGGCCGCCTGGATAGGTCCCGATTCGGTAGTTCTAATTCTGATTGGAGTTCTCGGAATACTGGCCATCAAGTACAACAATGTTCAGATGGAGGAAGTGTGTTCTGTTGGTGAGTTAACGATCCTAACAATGACAATTCAACTTGATAATTTGCAGATAGCCGAGTTAAGTACGCCTGCTTCGCATGGGCTGCCTATTCGCTCATTCTGATCTCAAAAGTTGCCACGTGCTTCCGTCTTTTCTACGAAGACATTCCGGCAACGCCACTTGACAACAACGATAAACTGTTCGACGACTTTCTGTTCAAAGCGGGCCTCTCGCTCTCTGTTCTCATCTTCCTGTTCATCTTCGAATCCCACCACTACACCCCCCTGGTGTCTGTTCGCCAAATTTACATCTCCTATCTTGTTGCCGCCATTTGCCTGGATCTCATTGACAACATCTACTTCTTGGACCTCCTTTGGCAAGCATCGGTATTAGCTCTTTTTTCAGTTTTCATTTATTAACCCTAATCTTTTAGAAGGACAAGTGGAACCTGGAACTATGGCTCGAGCTGACTATTCTGATTGTCGCTTGCGTCAACTTCTTCATGCCGGCGTTTGCTCTGGCTAAACTTCGCTATGCCAAGGTTCCTCGTTTCCTGCTCGTCAGCGAGAAGTTCTGGGCCTTCCTCTACGTGCTGGTCGTTAATGGACCGTTCCTCGGACTCCGCATCTACCTCTACATCATCCTCGAAGTTCAACAGCACGGAAAGAAGTTCGACCCGTCTCTGTTCGCCGTCAAGAACATCGCCATGATCTACATTGCCCTTCGCGAGCTGTGGACTCGTCTCCAGTACTGGCGAATGAAACGCCGTGCAGCCCTCAGTCGCAACGAACTCTCCGCCGCCATTCACAACCAGGAGGAGGATCAGTGATTCTCTATCATTCAGCCACTTCCCACCCGCTTACCTCAGATTCAGCTAATTGTACATACGTTCCCCAGTCTCTTACTGCCACTCACTCACTATTTTATGTGAAACATTTGATTTTGGTCTCAATAAAAATTATTCAGTGCTGAGAAGAAAATACGACTTACGTATTGATGGAAATCGAAGAATTTCGCGGACAGAAGCGGCAGGGAATGCACATTCTTCTGCTTCTGGTACCAGACTTCCAACTCGAGCAGAGCCCGAACGTACTTCTCCAGTTCCATCCGCCGTTCTTCTATGAACTCGAGGTCCTTGTTACCAAGCCGCTTTTTCGGCGGTAAGAATGACTTCTTCCGATCCGTGAATCTTTGGACGTCGTAGGCGTCGAAGTCACTGTATCTCCTCTCGATTGTCCACGTATACGTGTCCACAGTCAATTGAATACGGTACACCTGAAAGGTACATTCAGATTCACAATGTTGTTCACAAATGTCCCTATCCCCCACTCAATTTCAATCACTCGTAGATGATTCTATTGTCAAATATTAACTCCACTAGTAATGTCGCACTATTCTGTACCCGCTACTAAGGGCACCCTCCTCTTGCGGGGTTGGTTCCTTCCTTTCCTATTCATATTACATCCATATTTCCTTCTGGTGTTCCCTTCTTTTACCGGTTTTTGGCGATGAATAAACGAATTAATTAATTAATTAAAATGTAAAAATCTAACACTGACTGTATATTTTCCTTCGTCAACCATCCGAAAGTTCAATATTTTCGCATTGAAATTGGCGTCCATCTGCGCCGAAACTGCTTGAATATTGAGAAGAGCCATCTAAATGGGATAATCAAAATCCGGGTGCAGAAGTGCAAAGAAATAAAAAGCAATGGATCAAACCAATCGAATGAGAAGCAACCCGAAAAGGAAATCCGACCAAATTGTTTACTGAGAGAAGAGTGAAAAGATTGCATGAGACCACTAAATAATAGGTGGGAAACCATGGAAACACGAGATTAACATATATTTAGAAGGAGGACAGAAGAGAGGAGAGGGATAAGAATTGAATTGAATAACATAGAGATTTCATTCGATGACGTCTCCCTTGGCTCCAAGACGGGTCGGATCTTGACTTGGATAGTAGATCGACGATGACGAAGAGGAGCTCGACTCTGAATTCCAAGTTTCAATTGACTCTATCAGGAATGGCAGGTTACCTCCGGCTTTGACGGGACGGACGTTCGGTACGACGAGACGACTCGGAGCAGAAAATGTGGGAGGTATCGGTGGACGAGGAATCGCACCGGCGAATCTCTGCTGTGAAGACGTCGAAGGGGCAAGTCCGTCGGGAATGGGCACTGAAAATGAAAATGCTTGGAGGAATAAAAGGAGATTGTTTAGGAGAATCGGATGTCGAAATACGACACCTGCCAAGAGGACCGGAAAAGAGAAACTCTATTCTTGGCCAAACATTTTTTTTACCTTCCTATTGGCCTTCAAAAGCCATTCACACCCGGATCATCGGATTATTCACTTCGAATTCATGCAATAATGTGCAAAGTTTGTACGCAGTTTCCTCGGAATTTCTGTGTGATCGAAAGTTCAACTTACAATTGGGAACGGAGGGAACTGGAGTGACAAAGTTCGAGTTGTCGGCTGCTCTCTTCGCCTGCGGTTCTCCCCAACGGATTGTCAGTCTTCTTCCCTTGATGAACGTTTTGTTGAACGATCTCTCAGCGGCTCGTTCTGCTGATTCGCGAGTGGTGAACTCAATAAATGCACATCCTTTCTCGATGAGCACACGAAGACAGCGGATGTCTCCGAACTGATAGAAGTAGTCGTTCAAGTCCTTTTCAGTTACTTGTTGCTCTCCCGCTGGTCCCAGATTTCCAATATACAATGTAGTGATGGTTGTGTCAGCCGGGGGAGAAAGAGTAGGTGCGGCGGCAGCCCGATTCAGAATCTTCTCGGCCACTGGATCATTCGTTCCGTAGTAACGGTCACGAATGTTTTGACGGGAAAGCGGATCATCTGGATCCGTCGGTTTCTCGTGCCGATATGGGCACTCTTCTCCTCTTTTGCACTCTCCTTTCACGAAGAACGAGCAGATATGCGGAGCATTACGCTTGTAGTACGGCTGGCTGCGAGCCATTCTTCGCAGACGATCGTGAGCCGCCTGGTCCATGTTATTGGCAATTTGGGCGATCGGTTGAGTTCCATCGCCCTGCCCGAGAGTTCTGCAATTGAATAAATAAATGATTATGATCGGATATGAAAAGGTAGCAAACCTCTCAACGTTCTGCAGGAAGAAGTCCCGATTGGCTCCTTGCTTCGGAATGTTATCGGCGATTTGCAGTTCGTGGTCTCGGACTTGCACGGGCAGACCGTACTCAAGATCGAACATGCACGTCTGGCAGACGTTCTTCACTTTGGCGCACGTCTGGCACAGCTCGGTGTTCTTGTATCTGGCTCCCTTTCCTGGCTGCCATCTGAAGGTGGTGAACGGGCGCTCACAGATCTTGCACTCTCTTCCGTATTTGTCTTTCATCTGAATCATCTCGTTTATGGAAATAAGCGCATGACAAACTAACCATTCTCATGTACGGATTGTTTCCCAGACATGTCTCACAGAGAATCGGGAAATCCGAATCCTCCCAGTTTTTTCGGTTGTATTGCGAGTATGAAGACTTTGACATCGACATGCTGACAAACTCTGAAATCGATTCTGTGCAAATGGTCCAAAGTTTTAGAAGTGAGAAATAGAAAAGGTACAGAAACCTCTGCAATTGCGTGAAAAAATGACGAAACAATTACAATTTTATACTCAATTCACCGCTCTTGCCCCCTCGGTGTTTGCAGACTCAAGCCTAATTTCAGGAAATTCTGGCTTGCGTCTGCAAACACCGAGGGGCAATAGCGATGAATTGAGTTTATAAAAAAACAGGCAAAATAAATCAACTGGATTGTAAATTAGAAAGAAAATGAATAAAAACAAAAACTGCTTGCACCAAGATATCAATTATAGTTGGATGACCTGGGGAGAAAAAAAAAGCTGGGCAGAGGAGTGGAAAACAGAAAAATAGGACCAACAATAAAATAATCAATAAGAAAAATACATCTACGGAGCAGCGAGTGTTTGCCGAATGACTGTGACCAGCGAATCGAGTGAGACGTCCTGAAAAGACAAGATGAGCAAGAGAACAACGACGACGACGTGAGATTCTATCGATTTTCTTCCTTGTCTGCAACCACTCACCATCTCTTCTCTGGTCACCACATTACGCAGCTTGACAATTCCCTCCTGTAACTCGCGTTCTCCAATGATTATCACGAGAGGAATTCGTCGCTCTTCGGCGTATTGGAACTGTGTTAACGCCTTCGGATTCGCCTTGTACGCCATTTCAGTCTGAAAACGAGCAATTAACTTTGAAATAGGCCTATTTTTAACCTTGATTCCTGCAGACCAGAGTGTATTCACCAGCTTCATACGCTCCTTTAGCAGATTTTTCTGTGCCGAAGCCACGAAGACTTCAGTCTCAGAAGTTCGGAGGGCCTGATCAGCAGCCTTCTGGCGAGCTTCCTTGATGGCGAACAGACGTTCAATTCCAAAAGAAACGCCGACGCAAGGGACTTTGGTTTTGGCAGCGAACATTCCGACAAGTCCATCGTACCGACCTCCGGCAGCCACAGATCCCACTCCGACCGGTTGACCAGCGGCTTCCTCGCTCTTTTCAACTTCGGTTCCTTCCAAGGCTTCTGAAAAAAGTTAATATGAACAAAATCAAGATAAACTTCGCATACTTGGAGCAACAGCTTCATAGATGGCTCCAGTATAATAATCGAGTCCTCTGGCGAGAGCTGGCTCGTATCGGACCGACTGAACTCCGTAGATGTCGCAGTACTCGATGAGCACTTTGAGTTCTTCAGCTCCCTGCTTGAACTTGTCATTTTGACCGAGATCAGGTAGTTGTCCCATTTTTTCGAGCAATTCCAAGTTGCTCAGCGTGCCGTTAAGCTCTGAGATGTGTGAATGATAGGAGAAATTAAACCTGCAAAGAACGCACCTCTGAATCTCACGAACTCTCCCAATTTGGTGGTCTGCTCTTTGTTCAGCCCCTTTTCTTTGATCATTTCATCTTCGACTTCTTCCCATGGCGTCTTGTCAAGCTTGTCAACCGACGAACAAATTGTTTTGAAGGCCTTGGCTGGGATTCCCGACACAGAGAACATTCCCTCGAGAATCAAACGGTGGTTCAACTGAAACACAATAATTCAGCAGAATATATTGAGAAACGATCCATACGTTAATGTAAAACTCTCCGATATCGATACCTCCCAGAACCTCGTCAACAATTTTTAAGCACTCGGCTTCCGGAAGCATCAGGTCGTACTGCCCGGCAATGTCGAAATCACACTGATAGAATTCACGATAACGTCCCCGAGTCATCACGGGTTGGTCCCGTCGGTAGACCTTCGCAATGTGATATCTCTTGATGTTGGTCACTTTGTTCATGGCCAAGTAGCGGGCAAATGGGACTGTCAGGTCGTAGCGCATCGAGAGAAGCTCTCCGCCCTGATCTTGCAAGTCGTAAACGAGCTTGCCTCCTTCCTCTCCGTATTTTCCCATGAGCACGTCACGGAGCTCGAAGACGGGCGTGTCAATAGTCTCTGCTCCGTGCTTCTTGAATGAATCGGTGACAGTTCGGAGCACAGACTCGCGGACCGCCATTTGAGCCGGTCCGTAGTCGCGGGTTCCTTTCGGCGTCTTGAGCACGAACTTGCCCGGCTTCTCATCTATTCCGAGAGCAGCCTTCTTCTCTTTCATTTTCTTCAGTCGCTCTTGGATCTGAAACAGCTCACGTTTGCTACATTTTCACTGGCTCCCGCACCCTTCTTCCTGCTCTTTGAGCATATGCAATCCGCGGTTTCACAGTCTGTTCCGTCAGTAAAACTGATGAAAATGCCAATCTATTTGCTATTGTGCGAATCATTTTACTGAAATCATCCGAAAATGTAATTGAGAAAAACAATTACAATTGAGAAAGTGACTGCGGATTGCAAACGCTTTTTTTGAGGAGGAAATGAAGACAGAGCGTGTACATTTTATTCGTAACTTTTAGACAAAGTAAGAACTGAATAAACTTACGAGAACATCTTCTGCCTTATCGGCTTTCAGTTTCCGAATCTCATCTCCGAGGATTTTGACTTCCTCTTCAAGCGTTTTCCGTTGTTCGGCGCTCAGATCGGTCGGCATTTGACGATTCTGAAAATTGGAAAATTATTGTTGAACAGTTTGAATAGAACAAAAAAAAGCGAGATTGTTCAGGATTTCGAAACAAGGAATAGAATGTAAAGAGGAGCGTTCGAAAGGAAGCAAGCGGAAACAGTGCGGTGGTCCACACTTGCATAGCCGTCCCGGTTTTTCTCACGAGGGTTGAGTGGCGACCAAGATGAGAAAATATATGCTTTCGACATAGTGGTAATGTGCAACTTACGGTTTCAGAATTTCTACTTATTGTTAGAAAATACTGAAGTTAGCGAACTTTGATTCTTGAAACGAGGTCACCCCATAAAAAATGTATGGTTTGCACTTTGCAGTATTTTCACATATGCATTTACATAATTGATTTCCAATATATACCACCCGTTTCGTATCGCATGTCACTAGATTCTATCTACTTCTCTAACTATTCACAAGTCTTCCTTGATTCTTAAAAAATAATAGTCTCCAATCATTTAAGGGTGATCATATGCCGAGAATCCAATTTCGAAGCGATGTGATTACGGGAGCGGACAGTCTGTGGACGAGGCTGACCGGGCAGAAGTGGAGTAGACATCACGTGTTCGTGTTCATTCACACATTCATGAGGTGACTCATTTGCCACGTCTCGAGGAAAAACAAAATATTTATAGTTATGCAATGCTTCATGCAACCAGAAAAACTCTGTCGACTGTAAAACCGTCTCTGATTAACACGTGGATGTCGAATACTTCCACTCCCGAAGGTGCTTTGTTTCCGACTAAGCAGGCGGCCGCAGAGTTTCTCGGAGGGCTCGACACTGGATTCATGATCGCCTATGCCATTGTAGGTGGACCTTAACGTGGATTCCTATGGAAAAGTCTTCAGGGGCTGTACATTTGCGGAATTCTCGGAGATAACTACAACCCACGACGTCTGCTGGCTGCTGGAATGATGACGTCATCAATTGTCGTTCTCTCATTTGGATATCTCACCGAGACTTTCCACTTTTACTCACCAACCTTATACGCGTTTCTCTGGATCTCAAATGGGTTCATTCAGTCGGTTGGATGGCCGGTGGAAGTTTCCATCATGGGAAACTGGTTCGGTCATAATGCTCGCGGTGCAGTCATGGGAGCTTGGTCTTCTTGTGCAAGCGTAGGAAATATCATCGGAACCCTCATTACAAGCCACACTCTATTTCTAGGATATCAGGTAAACACTAACGTAAAAATGTGTGGAAGATAGCTTATTTCAGTATTCGTTCTTAATTGTCTGCACTCTACTGTTCGTCTACAGCTTCCTCGTCTTTTTCCAACTTCCATCGGCCCCGTGGGAAGTTAACAATGAAGTTCCACCTGAGCAGATGAACGAAGAATTAGAAAACGACGAAACGACGGAAAGACCACCGCCTATCGGATTCTTCCGAGCTTGGCTACTTCCCGGAGTCATTGCAGTCAGTTTGACACGAATCCGAAACGATTAACAGTTGTTTTGCAGTATTCCTTAGCCTATGCTTGTCTCAAACTTGTCAACTATGGTTTCTTTTTCTGGTTACCCTTCTACCTCCATTCCGGTCTCCACTGGCCAGAGTCCTATGCCGATGCGCTGTCCACGTGGTATGATGTCGGAGGAATTGTGGCAGCTGTGATTGCTGGAGCTTGTTCGGATCACATGAGATCTCGTACTCCGGTCGTATTCACAATGCTTATAATATCTACGTTCTCATTGTACATTTATGCTCGTAAGTCAAAATGTTAAAAAAGTATTGAGCATGCGGATTTTCCAGATTCTCCCGAATCCTATAATTGGAATGCTTTCTTACTGATGATAGCTGGTTTCTTCATTGGAGGTCCAGCCAATATGATATCTAGTTCGATCACGGCTGATCTTGGGAAGTGCGATCAATTGCGCGGGAATGCGGAAGCTCTTTCTACTGTGACAGGGATAATAGACGGAACCGGAAGCATCGGCGCCGCGATCGGGCAATGGTTCATACCGTCAATTCAACTCTGGTTTGGATGGGATGCAGTTTTCTACGGTTTCATTGTTATGGTGGAAAAAACCACGACTACTTAAATAATACGTCGGATTTCAGATAATTTGTACGGCTGTATGCCTAGTTCCCGTTCTTTGGAAAGAACAGAAAGCTAGACGCACCGCTCACCGTTCGGATGAGGTATTTTCACTATTGCAGGAAGACAGCGACACCGACGAAAGTTCATCTAATGATATTCAGGAGATAAGAAGGAGACCTACTAGTGTCAATGTGTAATTTTACTAGAGGGGACGTGAAATCGCCGGGCACAAGGTGTGAACAAATGGGCGTTTTTTTGGGTTGTGCGCTGTCGGTTCTTGTTCTGTTCATGTTGTTATTGCAAATACCATTTTTGTACATATTGAAAGGCCATATCTTTTTCTATTGCATTCCAATAAACGTATCGAAATTGATCACACAAAAAGTACTCTTTTTTCCGAATTTCCGCATCTCTTTTGAGAGATCGTCTTCTCTTGTGTCACTTTTCGGTAAATTTGATATTTAATTTGAGAGACCGGTTCTCGACATTTTTGTCTACATTCCTCTTTGAAGTTCATCTGCCGTGATATGTCGGATGAAAATTCTAGCGCTGTGCCACGCGAAAGCCTTATAACTCGTATAACTGGTCAGAAATGGACGCGGTACCATGTACGGGTATTCTTGCACACATTTATCGGGTAAGCTCAGCGAACTAATACAGATTCTGATTTCATCCTAGGTACGTTCTCTTACACGCAAATCGAAAAACCTTATCAACAGTTAAACCTTCTCTGATCACTATTTGGACAGACAATTCGTCGACTCCAAATGGCCCTCTTTTCGCTTCCAAGCAAACTGCGACGGAGTTTTTGGGAGCATTGGACACAGGATTCATGATAACTTATGCAACAGTAAGCGTTTCGAAAAAATACACTAAAAGTACGTTTTCTGTTAGGGACTTTACATATGCGGAGCGCTAGGTGATAATTATAACCCACGAAAGATTTTGAGCTTTGGAATGGCTCTATCTGCAATCAGCGTTTTCATTTTCGGATATGTTACGGAAGTTCTCCACTTCTATTCGATCCCTTTTTATGCTATTTTCTGGATTTCAAACGGCTGTTTCCAGTCGGTTGGATGGCCGTTAATCATATGTATCATGGGAAGTTGGTTCGGAAAAACAGCCAGAGGAACCGTGATTGGAGCGTGGTCAACAAATTCATGTGTCGGAAATATTCTAGCCTCGTTGATTGCCAGCCAGACGGTTAGTTTTGGCTATCAATATCCATTCTTCATCATCTGCATTGCACAATTCGGCTACAGTATCCTAACCTATTTCCATTTGCCATCGGCGCCATGGGAAGTGGAAGAACTGAATGTTGGACGGATCACGAAAGAAGCGCCAAGTGAGGAAAGAGAAAGACCGCCACCGCTGGGATTCTTCCGTGCTTGGCTACTACCCGGAGTGATAGCGGTTCGTTCAAAAAAATAATTTTTTAAGATATACTCATTTAGTTCTCCATTTCCTATTCTTGTCTCAAACTTGTAAACGATGGATTCTTTTTTTGGCTACCATTTTATTTACACAAGTAGGCTTTCTGGTGAAATATTTTTTAACCTTGAATGATTTCAGCGGACTTCACTGGCCAGAGGCATTCGCCGATGCACTTGCCATTTGGTACGATGTAGGAGGAATCATCGCGTCTATTGCCGCTGGAGCTCTTTCCGTGAGGCAATCTTGACACCAGTGTAACAGAGAATTCAGTTAAGGATCGGATGAAATCTAGGACTACACTCGTTTTCATCATGTTGCTTTTCTCTACAGTTACACTTCTTGCCTATTGCCGTATGTCAAAGACTTAGATTATATACACAGCCGCTATTTGCCAGATTCTCCGGAGTCATACAGTTGGAATGCGACCATTCTGCTGATTGTCGGGATTTTCATTGGAGGGCCATTAAACATGATCGCCGGTTGCATAACTTCCGATCTTGGCAAATCCGAAGCGTTGCAAGGAAACGCAGAGGCTCTGTCCACAGTCAGTGGTATCATTGACGGAACAGGAAGTATCGGATCAGCCATCGGCCAGTGGCTGATTCCGTTAGTACACGTCTGGCTAGGTTGGAATGCTATTTTCTATGGCTTCATGATTTTGGTGAGGTCATCGCTTTATCATTGCAACACAGCAAATGCTCTCAGGTCGTATGCTCGGCACTTTGCATATCCCCTGTATTGTGGAGAGAACGGAAAGAGCATAAGTTGCAAAAGGTAATTCTTTAACACTCCGCGGCAAATTGGAATTTTCAGGTAGCTCAGAGACGCTGAAACAATTAAACGTGTGAACATTATACTACCAGAAAATTGCTGATAATTTGTGAATAATTTCAATTGGGGAATTCACAGCAATTAATTTGGTAACTAACACATCGCGCAATAAATATTCACCTTTTTTCTCTCACACAGGAGAAACGGAGACAAAGCAGACGGAATAGAATCAAGTTTGTTTCGAACAAAAGTCAGCCTTGGAAGTAAAAAATAAAACTGATAATATGACTAAAATAGAGTGTGTTTCATTCCTCAAATTGTTTTTGTTTGAGAAAGGAACGGAAAATGTTCGAAAAAGGTCAGTTCAAATTTCGGAGAAAGGAGGACTACGGTCTGCAACTTGGTTCACTTGCGCTAGAATTGTCGGCAGACTGCGGACACGTGGTCGCACGCGCCAAAAAAAATCTGAAAAGGAGCGGACCAGTCTTAACCTTAGCTTTATCGCGCGTTCCAATTGATCGAATTCGTCACGTTTGCTCCTCCGAAACACGGCGATCGATAGAGCTCAGCTTACGACGCAACCGATCGTTGTCAGATCGCGTACACCTTTGCATTCGGGCTCGCACATCGGCAAACACAAAACACATTATGGCTTCAATCTCCTCAATGATTTTGAATTTTTGCAGGATCGTCTTTTTCGGCGGATGTCTCAAGTCGATCATCCGGTCCAGAAAATCGATAATTTACATTCGCTTCTCATTTCTCTTTTTTTTGTTCCCGCTACTAACCTAATGCTCCCTGCGTTGCAGGTATGACGGAACCATTGTCACGGTTCACGATTCCGAAAAAAGCGAGGGTAGAGGTGCCGCAGCCCTCTCCAATAATTTCAGGTTTGTTAAAGAAAGGCATTTTTCGAAATTAAGCTGAAACATCCGCATGCTGTCGGTGTTGAGTATCATCGAGGTGGAATGAAGGACACGAAACATAATTGAAACTTGATACTTCTTCACATTCACCTCACACATTTGTTGGTAAAGAACGGCTGCCTTTGCGTCTCCGTGAGATGACCTCGCTTCGTAGGCGGGGAGAACCAAGCCGGCGGTAACCTACAGTAGATTCCACTCAGTATTACCGATACTTGAGTTTTACCGAGATGTTACCGGGAGGACGTATCACGACAGAAAACTGAAAATTATCTTACTTTGCAGAAATTTACCGTGACTGATCCGTAATTAGCCCGAGAGGACGAATTTTACATTTCGATAGAATTTTCCCGGTTTTCC
The DNA here is from genome assembly GCA_946814055.1 of Caenorhabditis sp. 36 PRJEB53466. Lineage (NCBI taxonomy): Eukaryota > Metazoa > Nematoda > Chromadorea > Rhabditida > Rhabditidae > Caenorhabditis > Caenorhabditis sp. 36 PRJEB53466. Next base: position 4,479,817 of record CAMPFS010000004.1, on the reverse strand, counting down.
CAATTTTGTTCTACAGCTCCAGTCAAAATTTGTTTCTATTGCCAGTCATTTCCATCAGTAGCCGATATTAGCAGTCATTGGAAACTCACGAACGAACACGTTGAAAACATTCGTCTGTTTACTACAGTAACCTACCGTATTATGTTTTTTGTCGAGTTGAGCATGCCGAATGACTGGTAGAAAAAGTGAGCAATTAATACGGATCAAAAAACAGTGATTTCTACAATGTCAAAATTGTTTTTTCATTTCTTGTTCTGATACCTCCTTCGATTGAGATTGACCAAATATGTTTTCACATTTATCAAGTTCTGAGTAATTTTTGGATTTGTTCTGCAGAAATGAGAGTGCTATTCTTTCAGATGGCTTCAAGAAGAGGTTGGCTACGCAAAAGGAAACAGAAGAAATAATTTCAAAGCTTTTCCTCAACGACCCGGAGCAGAGACCCAAGTGGAATTGTATGAAGGCAACGAAAATCGAGTTGATCGAAAATCCCAAGATGGAACAGAAGGTCCGTGTTTTGAGCATCTACTGTTTTCACACTTTTTTGCTTTCAGTTCCTGGCTTATAAAAAGAGGGTCCAACCGAACGAGGAATTTTATGGATATCGTGCTGTGTACGAAGACGACGAAATCAGATCGATTTCGGCGAATGGACTCAGCGTGAAAACAGATTTGTTCGGGGACATCGGCGATCCGAGCAAGGGCGTCGTCATGTACAACACTCCAGCAGTTGCGCATCCCGTTCCAATAATTCTCAAGAATATTCCGATCACAATCATGATGTTCCGAACCGTACGAGGAAAAGCTTTCGAAGTGTCGCTCGGTGCCGGAACAGCCCATCCAAATAAGGAAAACAACTGTCATATTCCTAAAAATGTTCCGAGAAAGTCGGGCGAGATTCGACCGATTTACGTACGTTTCCGGATTGATAAACATAGCAGCCCGTTAGTTGCAGGTCCGTCGTGCGGGAGCAGTCTACCACTACGAGCACTCCGCGAATGGATATGTCATCCAGGAGAATCTGACAATGCTTCTGCCACATGCCCTCATCACATTCGAAGCACAGGGAAATCCGACGAAGGAAATGTAACTATTCAAAACTGGTATCGAAAGGTTCCCACTTCTTCAGGAAGGTATTCGCCCCGATCACGCTGGAGAAACCGTTTCTGTTCTTTGTGAAAGGAAACAAGAAGTCGGCAATTCTTCAGTCGCTTCATCCGAACAGCCATTCCTCTGGATTACTGTAAGTATCTGACTAGTTGAAGCACGCTTATTCTTTTCCGAATATCAGTGTTTCAAGATGGTTTACAGGTTCGACAGACACATTGATCCAGAAGTTTATTCGATCAAAGAAATCGACAACCACCCAGTATTGAAAAGCATCCAAAAAAATGCGCATACTGGAAATCTGCTCAATTCGAACGAGCATCGAATAAATCCGGGCGAAGTTGGATAATTGTGAAGACGAAGTTTTACCAAGTGTTTTCAGGTGACCGGAATGGTCAGCTACTATCTTCTACGGCTTCAATGCAACGAAACCGTCAGCAAACTTCTGAACGAAACATGCCGAGTATGTTAAGCACTACGTGGCAAATGAGCATTTCTAATTTGTAATGTTCAGTTCATGAAATGGTCAGAAGACAACACGACGCTGTTCTTCTTGCCATCCGGACGCGTCGCCTCCGAGTTCGGCCTTCCTTACATTCCTGGTTATTCACTCTTCCGATCGCTTTGATTTATTGAATTTTTTCAGATGCCCTTCATCTGGTCATGTTTGTCAAAAACGAGAAGAAGACGGCAATTAATGTTGATACTAGGCTGAAACAGACAGGCCCGCTGACATCATTCAAGTATTGCTTGTTTGAAGATTGTCTCTACAAATTAATACGTTTCAGGCATTACATCGAGGACGAAAACGGCGAGTTATCAAAAAAGAATTCAGTTTCTGTGATAGTGCCGCATGTCCCACTTGTCAACCGTGTTCAAAAGAAAGGTGTCTTGGGTGTCCCTCCAATTACTATCCTAACATATCACCGCTTTCACAGATGTAGCATGAGGTTTTCGCATCCGATCTTTCACCGAATTGCTAATTGGTTTTTGAAGTTCCCTGCACGCTTCTCCCTTTGCGTTCTGTCATTTGAACAGATTATTTACAGGAATTTTACGGACTGCTGGACAGGCGCCAAGGGATTTGAGAGTGAAGTTCCGTGAGAATATTGTCGATGTGAGTGCTTCTTATAATTGTGAAAAGAACGAGTAGTTTCAGATTCGGCATTTCTCTGAACATGACCAATCAGTTCAGCCGCCGATTGTTGCACCACCGCCAGTTGTGCAGCAGATCGAAAAGCCACCAACAGCTGAAGATATCGAAGAAAAAGAAGGGCGCGACAACTTGTTCGCAGACGCGATGGCTCAAAATCAGCAGAGTAGGCTGCAAAAGAATCCACCGGATTTGGCCACTTTTGTTCCACCACCAGGTCCGCTCAACAGACAAATGGGTAAGCATTCGAATGGCAGCCGAACCAGCCAGGAGTTTGCGAGAGGGGGACCAGGAGGTTCGGGTCCTCCAAGATCTCCGATGTATCCTTCGAACCAAAGAGCTCCAGGAACACAGGCAGTGGCCGAAATGTCAAAGGGACCAGGAATAGAAGGGCCTGCAGGACGAAAAGGGCAGATGGGACCAGGAGAACAGGCGAAACAAAACAGTCACTTCTTATCGTCTGCTCAAGGAAATTCCAGAGGACCACAAGGATCAGGAAGACTGATGGAGTTGGAAGGGCACGCAGGACAGAGAACTATGGTTTCCCCTCCAGGTAACAATAGAATTGGATCAGGACCGGCCGGCTCAAGAGATCCGCGACTCTCAGGACGCCCGCAATTCAAAGAACAGCCCAGAGACTTCAGAACGAATAAAGATCAAGGAGTTCCGAGAGCTCCCCTGGCTTCATCTGGTGCGGAGATACCGACTGATCCGAGACGTCGGGAGCCTCCGCGTTTCCAACAAAATCCAGCTCAAGCGCTCTCGCTCTCATTTACGAACACCGCTTCATTGAAACAAGTGCCTCCCGTTGCATTCGCACTGCACGGAATGCCTCCTCCGTTCTCAATGGCCCACTCGGGACCTCCGATAGATCCCAGACACAGACCACCTGTTCCTCATGACTTTGATCCGCTACGCCCACCGCCTACGATGCCATCCAACCTTCGCCCGCCGTCGCCATCTCTGGTGCCACCACCGCAGTTTCCGATTCTAGCTCAACCGCCTGTCGTCCAAAAAGAATCCAGGGAACAGAACGCATCTGGAGACATAGGGGAGGCCCCGATGGACTTGTCTTTGGACGAAATTCACGAAGACGACGATGAAATGAACGAAAATAAAGATGATCAAGAATCACATCACCCCGAAGAGGAGAACGAGATCCTCAAAATGGCTTTCTCTCAGGTCAAACCACTAGAAGCCACGCCATCTACGTCTTCCGCGTCCACTTCTTCTACAGCATCGTAATTCATCGGAATGTGAACTACTTACTTAAAATTTATATTTTTCAGAGAAACTATCAAGAGCCTGAATCCAGAAACTAAGGAGATTATAGCTTTACTCGCCGGAAGTAAACCGGCCTCCTCGTCTCAGGATACGGATTTACGAGCTTCTTCTGGAGTCGCGTTCTCAATTGAAAAGCCGAAACAAGTCCACGTGAATCAGCGTGTGAATGTTTTCGGGGAAGAAGAAGACGAAGACGATGAGAAAAGTGCCGAGAGCTCGGTGAGAGGTTCCAAAGATAAGGACTACAGGTAAATAGGCTGAAGTTGAACTTCACATCGTCATATCGTTCTGTTTAGAAACCTGAGCTCATTGCCTCGCTCGAATAGCCACTTCCCTAAAGACGTCGATGACCGATTCGACAACATTCCCCTGCCAAAGACTCCGTCAGCAGAGGTTGAAGGACTGAAAAAGCTGAGTGACGAGATGCATGGGAGACTGCGTGCAAACGCAAAACAAATAGAGCAGAAAGTGCACACGACGGTTCAGGTCACTACTATCGGGGCATTTCGAAGTAGAAGCGCTCTGTTGAAAAAACCCTCCACTGTTCTTGATTTGAATTCTGGAATACCTTCCTCTGTTTTTGTTTGGCATTACCCAAAGATCACAGTTTGAACAGAGCGCGTTTATTTTTAAAGGCCCCGAATGTGAAATATTCTTCCCATTGAACTCATCCTGTCAATTTAGATGCACTCTCCAGCGTATCAGCAATTCCAAGTTGTTGGACCGTCTGTGTCTTCACCGCTCTTGGAAGGAGGTTTCATTTTCCCGACACTCTCCGGTTTTCGAATGAAAAGTGGTAAATTGGTCGAAAAATGTGAACTGGATACGACTGGAAACGCCGCCAAACGCACGAGCAGTGAGAGCAACTCATCAGAGCCGAATGTTGAGAGCAAACGGTCGAAGGTGCCGGCAGAAGACGAGGAGCCCGCTGAGCCGGACGAATCAACGTATCAACCGAAGACGTTCATGAATCAACAGACTTGCGTGATGATGCCGACAGAATCTGTCAGTTTCTTTTTGGTTTTGTATATTCAATAGCTACTTTTTCCAGAAAGAAGGATATTCTACATATCATGGTGAAGGTACCAGTACTTCCATGAAGTCGGGTAATTCCACGACGCCCCACACAAAAAATCCACGCGATCATGATTCTGTGGGAACAGGGAAAGCGGATCAACTTGCGAAAAAGTCTTGGGATTCCGCTCTTTTTGAAAAACCACGAAAAACGGAGAAGGACAAAGAAGACGGAGAGATTAACAGCGACGAAGAGCCGGAGAAATCGGAGAAAAGTGCATCGATGGCTCAGATCAGAGCGAACGTACCGGCGACTCCTCCAGGAATTACGAACCACGAGAATCCATACTTCCGCGTAATGAGGCTATTCGGCGTGTGTTTGTTTTCCGTTTTTTTTTTCGTTTTATTGCGGAGCTGAATTGGATTTTTTGACGTAAAAAAACGAAAAAAAAAACGAAAAAAAAAATCATTTTTTTCGCAGCCTGAATAACCCCATAAGGAATGTTTCGAATGATTAATGATTTACAATATTCTATGCTCTTGCTCTAGTTCAAACTACCTTCAGGCTATCAATCAACCACACAATGGCCCGGTCTATCGGCAGCCAGCATACGGCAGAGGAAGAGGCGCCCCCAGAGGATACAATCACTTTACTGGCAACCAGCCCCATCGTGTGCAAAACGAATCCAGACACACTGATTATCTGAATGAAAGTGGGTTATCTTTTTTGAGAAATGCTTTTGTAATGCAGCTTTTTCAGTGCTACCTGTCGATTCTGCAGAAAACTGCTATAGCATCTTCTTTGATTGTGACTTCAAAGACACACTGAATCCGTGTCAATTGAATCGCTTCATCGAGCAGTTGTCAAATACATCAAAAGTGCGAATTGACGTGGGCTCGGGAATTCACTTCCGAATTTACGTCCATGATTATGTTTATGATCAGTTGATCGATAATAAGAACAGGGCGATGAGTCCGTTCTACCACACTTTCCGTAACTACATGGATACTAAACTTGTCGTCGTTCTTGGCAGGCATTCGTGTGATGACCACCGGGACTCGAACGTAACCATAGAATCGGCCGAGCATTAACCATAAACTGTTTTCAGAAATTAGCTGCATGTATGCAGCAGGTGAACACGAAACAAGGAGCGAAGGAAGCAATTTATATCTCACAAAGTAAGTTTAATATTGAATCTTCCAACTAAGAATACCGTTTAGCTATAAAGCCAAGCGACGAAGTGCACCGCGACTTGCGAGCTCATCACATTCAAGTTATGACAATTCAACTCTTCACAAGTTATATGCTCGAGAAACATGATCTCGTTCTTTAAATATTTTCTTTTGTGTTTAATTACTGTTCGCCCTTCTCTGTTATTTTTTAATTAGGTATCACCACATAGTTGTATTTTCCCATTACACCAAGTGTGTCTCTTAACTCAATCATTATTCAATTCATATATCGGCATATGCAAGCACCCGTACTCCACTCCTTCCCCAATTAAATTCTTTGTTAATCCATGACCCGTGATTAGAATTCCTTCTTAGAACAACTTGCTTTTGTTTAAAAAAACGGAGAATGAAAAGTGAAACCGATCATACCACAACAATGTTTTTACTTTCGGAGAGAAATAATTCAAAAATAACGGGGCGTTCTTTTTGTTTGTCTCACCTCGGCTGTTTGCACTGCGAACTGTTGCTAATCTGTTGACGACGGCGCCATCAGACCGCGCGAAATGCTTCTTCCCGCGCCGCCTTCCGATCTTTGTCACAATCAAATTAATTCGCTCTCTACCGTAATCGATTGCTCCCTTCGATTGCACATTTCCTCTTCCCATTCTCCCTCCCGCATTTATTGTTTTTCCATTACTTTGTGCAGACCGATTCGTCCGTTTGGAATGGTTAGCGGAGAGACGCAGAGCCATCCATTCGCTCCGTACAAAAACATTTCCTCGCTCATTCATCGATTCCCTCAACAACCTTTAGGCTTCTCGCACCCATTCATACACAAATCAGCTCGTACATTCGCCCGCTCAGAGACATGACTGTCTCCTATAACTTGGACGTCTCCTCCGCCTCGATCATCTCATTTCTTCGCTTGCAATTACGCTGGAAGGGCTCTATCTGGAAGTATCTTCTCAAAGTGAGTCCTCGTAGTTTCTGAACTTTGTAATCACGTATTCAGGAACTGTTCATATTCGTTTTTGCGTTCGTTTTCATCTCATCAATCTACCGAAGCAATTTGATCATCGGTGAGAACACGCGAAAGTAAATACGAATTCCCCACTCACTTTCATGAATATCATCTTTTTGCAAGGATATGGGATAACTTTGCCGCTCTGTTCGATCAGACGATGGAGTTCATTCCGCTCACTTTCATGCTCGGATTCTTCGTCACGATCATCGTCCGCCGCTGGAATGACATTTTCGCCAACCTCGGATGGGTCGACAAGTGCCTCTCCCTTCCCCTTTCCCTCGCTCCCATTCCCAACGTTCCCTTTTCAGCACTGCCATCACTGTCGCCAACTACATCAGAGGAACGGACGACCGCACGCGAATGCTCCGTCGGAATGTGATCCGGTACATGGTGCTCACTCAGGTGCTCGTTTTCCGTGACATTTCCCTTCAAGTTCGTCGCCGGTTTCCAACCCTCGAGTCGATCGTTTCCGCAGGTACCGTAAACGTGCTCTAACACTTTTAGATTTTGTTCGGTTGAGGATTCATGCTAGAGCACGAAAAGGATGCCCTGTACAGCGTGGCGTGCAAGTATTCAAAGTACTTCGTTCCGATTCAATGGAGCACAGGACTGCTCGTCGAGGCGAGAACCGAGGGGAAGATTGCGGCCGATCTGTTGATGAATGAGATCGGAAAAAGCATTATAGAATTCAGGAAAGGGTTGGCTCTTTTGAGCAACTATGATTGGGTTCCGATTCCATTGGCATACCCGCAGGTACATACTCCCAATGAGTCACTTCCTCTCCATACGGTCCCCCCTTCTCAGGTCGTATTCCTGGCTGTTCGTTCCTACTTCTTCATGGCACTCATCGCTCGTCAATCCGTACTTCTTGACGGAAAGCCACCGGAGCAGCCGAGCATCGTGAGTTGAGAAGAACTAAAGAGAATACCGATGAGTTCGTTCAGTTGTATCCCACGGTTCCGTTCGTGATGTCGGTTCTTCAATTCATTTTCGTGGTCGGCTGGATGAAAGTGGCGGAGAGCATGATCAATCCGCTCGGAGAAGACGACGACGACTTCGAGTGCAACTTCCTTCTGGACAGAAACTTGGCAGTCGGCCTCACGATCGTTGACGACTGCTACAATCAGATTCCAGCACTTGAGAAGGACATGTTCTGGTGCTCCGGTACGCTTTCCCCCCATTATTTTCATTATGTTTTCCCGTTTTCCAGACGTCGAGCCTCTGTACTCTGTGGACACGGCAATGATTCCGAAGAACCCACAAGTTGGCTCAGCTGCCAATTATGAGTGAGTTCGACGTCCTCCTCTCCGAACAATTTCAATGTTTCAGTGTGAAAACCGAAGAGGAGGTGATGATGATGCCGCACATGGATGACGTGGATCTGTATGATTTCGAGTCGACAAACCATCTGATTCCGAGGAAGACGTTCTCGGTCATCTCGATCGGACGGCAGTTCGGCAGCCGCGCCAGCCTCGCTTCCCGCAAACGAAGCATGATGTTTGATCAGTTGAGGGGAAAAGTGGCCAGGAAACAGTGAGAGACTCTTTCGTTTTCAATCCAGAAATAATCGGATTCAGAAACCGAAACAATATGTTCCAAAGTTCGGCTTCGCAAGCCACCCTTCACTATAACTATGAGTCACAGGCGCCGAGTGAGGTGAGTAGAGGAATGGAAAGGTTCCTTCGAGCTCGAAAGGCAAATTCAGATCAATCTGTCCACTCTGGAAATGACTGCACCTGCGAAGAGGAAAACTTCAACTGGAAAGTTGGGATCGACAAGTGAGAAAGCTTGCTTTGATGACGTGCGAACATCGTTCCTTTCAGTGGTGGCCGAGGAACAGCACAAAACATCGGCGGAAGTTCTTCCGATTGTGATCGAGGAGGACGAGGAGAAGTCGCGAATGCTCGAAAAGGCGCCCAAGTTCGGATGATTCCACGTGGTTCTGCTCAAAATGTTATCTCTTTTGTTGACGACCGGTCCCCCGAGTTTTCTTTTGATAAAGTGTTCTTCTTCCTCAGATATCAGCAGTTTCTCTTCGTCAGTTCACCTCGTGCCGTTCACTTTCATCCGCGCAATTAGACGCTCTTTCGGCTACTAAAAACGGCAGTGAACTTTACAATTACTCTCAATTCTTATCGGCCTCCCGCCATTCTTCCCATTCTACGCCTTCTTTTCAGAGAAACACACACGTTATCAAATGTACGGCCAGCCGTTTTTTATTCGGCCGACCGACCGACCCAAATGTATCTTTTCTCGTCGTTTCGCTTTCGATCGGGGCGTCTGAAACCGTGCTTCTCGCTGTTATTCTTATTCCAATTTCACTTTCCCCATCATCGTCGTTTTCTTTTGCCACAGCTTCAATTCCAGTTACAGTCGACCGCTTTCGCTTTTTTTATTCAAGGGATCTGAAAAACAAGAAGCAACATTGGGGAAGGCGAGGTGTACAAACACATCTAGATATCTACTAATACCTCCTGTCTTCTTGTTCCTTTTACTCTCCGAACACATCTTCTCTCCAATCAAAACAACTTTCGATGTCGTTCAGAACAGCACAGCCGGCGCACTTTGTTTCGTTCCCTCACTCACTCCATGTTGCTTCGAGATTTCGTTCATTTCCTCTTACAGAATGATTGATGTTCACTGCTGTGACCACGAGCAATGCGCTTCTTCTGTAATCGATCTCTCCACTCCTGACACTCTCCAGAGAGACTTCAATAACTGGCTCAACGTGAGTTACCGTAAAAACTGTAACAGAAGGGAACCGAGACGATGTGGTTCGTCTCCCAGTAGACAACTTTTCGAAATCTCTACTGACAGCTGAAATACATTGCCTTGAATGAATAGGAGTGCTCTTCTATTACAGTTTTTACGGTATCTGCATCGAGCATCCATTCACCGATCCTTCTGTTTTCAGGGAATCGAAGTTCCCACTTCCTATGAATCCCAACCAAATGAATCCTCCCCTGCTCATTATGAATCCGGCTCCAAAACGTCGTCTCCTTCGTTGCCCTCCATTTCGAACACTTCCTCTTCGGATGGACGGAAAAGCAGAAAGAAAGGTAGGCTCTCTTGCTGTTTTCTTTGATTCCAATCGAGTCAGGCACTAATTTGTACGGCCGACCGTACTGTCCCGGTCGGCCGTTATCGATGGAAGAGAGAACTCGGATCATCCAGTTGCACAACAGTGGAATGAAGGTGAGCGCGGAGGGAAGGGGGAGGCGTGCCAGCGGATCTTCTTGCAGGTCAACGCCATCTCGAAGTCGCTCTGCATTTCTCATGGATGCGTTAGCAAAATCATCAGTAGGTATGTCACAGCTAAATGAACTACAATCTATTCCACCGTGTTGTGTTTTACTCAACGTAGAGTATCAGAAATCGTAGAAGAATAGAGTACGGCCATTCATTTACAATCCCTCCACACCAAACTTCACAACATGAAGGTCAAAATGGTCTTGCTAGTTTGGAGTTTATGTACGATGTACTACATGTCTGAAGTACTTCTTCTTCTTCTTTAGATTTCGAGCAACCGGGGTGCTTCTTCCCGCGTGTTCCCCAGAGCAGAGGAAGTCGAGAAAGCGGAAATCGTCGATGGAAGCATCCTCGATGGAGCAGGGTTTCATTCCCGTCTTCGTGTCGGTACGTAATCTGGTTAGTCCGAGAATATCTACCGTAATCCTTTTCAGATGCACGACGCCAACGGAAATGAGTATCTCAGCGAGTACTACAGCCTTCCGGTGAGCAGCAACGACGGAGTTGGCTATGATTACACCGTGTCACTGTGATCCGATCCTTCTTGTTCATTCCTTCTGAATCTTTCATGATCTCAAACCGCCGATTCACTTACTTTCATAGACAGGTCCGAAATGAGTAATAATATCCTTCTTCATACATATGTTCTTTTATTTTCAGTGTATTTGTCAGTGGATAAAAAGAGTGGAAGAAAACGGGACAAGATCGTGGATGGGGGAAAATAGCAATAGGAAAAAGGGTGTCATAATTGAGAAACAATAGAAAAAGAGCTTCATAATATACATATATAGTCTGGCCCAGCCAGACTAAAGTCGGGAATTTATTGGTGAATGAAATTAGACGGGGATCAAGAGAATGGATGGGCAATGCCTTTTTGTATGCATTTATTCTACCCTACTCGGAAACTGGGACGACGTGTGAGATGATTCTATTGATCGATAACGGAGGCGGGGCTCTCACTCGGAGCACTATGGTCAACAAGAACAATGGAAGTTTCGGGAAGGCTCAGCCTTGGATTGCAATCTTGAATAAAGTAATCGGGAGTGGTGGTGTATTTCTATGGGAGGGAAAGAAGGAAAAGAACTACATCACATTCTGAAATGACAAGAGATACTAGCAATAGGACGGGACATGCTAGCGAGAGAGATGGCTGAGAAAAGCAGAAGATATGAAGTGGAAGGGAACGCTATGAGGGGAGAATCAGAGAACACGGACAAGAATCGGGAGAAGAGAATCATCCGGGATAACAGGAATAACGGAATGGGGGGGACGTTTGAGGAATCAGTGGGATCGCCGGTTGCCGAGGTGGATGTCGTCGAACGGAGGAGTGAATGTTGAGCTACTCGAGGAGCTGCTCCCGGGAGCCATCATGGACTGAGAGTTCTCCGGCTGCGAATGGTTTGGCGCCTCTTCCTGCAAATAGGGATCATTGGCAAACCGGAAGGCTTAGGGATACAAGCTCACCATCGAAGAAGTTTCAATGTTCTCGAAGGTCACACTCTTCGTTTCGTACATATAGTGAGCAACGAGCCTTTCGCAATCCATTATGCACTCCTTTCCTGCGACAAACAGCTCACTGTTTGGAATGTGGAACACTGCTTCCCATCGATCGATCTTCACGGATTCGGGAGTGTACGGGGCGGATCCCGAACGGGCGGTCGCTGCTGAGTCCACGGGGGCGGCCATTGGCAGTTGATGTGCTGCAGACATCAACGTCGTTTGCCTCGGAGATGACATGTTCAGCATGGACCCAGCAGATGCCGGATTCTGGAAGACCATTCCTGGAGTGGCTGGAGTGGCCGGTCCCAGCTGGATCTTGTTCGGACTTTGCATGCTGAACGAAGGACTCTGGAGGCGGGTCCAGTCGGGCGGCACACTTCCGGGCGTCGGCATCGGACTGAATTGGACCGACCGTGCATGCACATCTGGGAACATTCCCGGATCCTGCCGGACCATTGTTTCCGACTTTATCCGCTTTATCGTGGTGTCGTCGTTCCTCTCAGCCCGCTTTTTGCCTCTTTTTGGCTTCACCGTCTCCTCTTTTTCGTGCTCTCCGGGCCGGATCTGGCCGTGTCTGTCGATGATAAAGTCGGAGATTCCTGGCGGCAATTGGGTGATGACTTGGAAGGCACAGTAGTCGACGACCATGTCCTCGAACTTGAAGTAGTTATGACAATGAGAACAGAAGTAACGAGTCTTGTCCTTGTTCTGACTGATCATCTGTCCCATGTCGAAGAGCGCTCTTTTGCAATCATTGTGTCTGACTGGAGTGAACATTCTCTTCTTTGTGAGTGAGCAATTGAGCGGGATGACCAGCATCCCGTTCGTTTTCTTGGAAGCTTGTACTTGAACTGCAAGTGATTGAGGCGGTTATATGTTATCAAAAAATAAAGTGTCTTACGTTGATATCTCTGTTGGCCCATGATCATCGGAATGTCCGGCCTGTGGAACAACATCTTCCGCAGATCGAGCATGCTCTTTCTTGTCACGAATTCACAGGCAACTCTGTGCGACTGAAAATCGAAATTCGTTTGAATGATTGAGATGGGCATGTACTCACTTGATCGTGACTGTTGTATCCAAACTGTATAATATTCTTCCCGCTTCGAAGGAACTGTTTCAAGGAGACAGCCTTGTTGTCGGAGGTGTGATTGAGCACTAGATGTTCGTTGACGTACACACTGAAGGCGACGTCGTGCGTTCCCTTGGTTCCGCGCCACACCGACAGAATCACATCATAACCCTCTCTGAAATTGAAACTTCACATCAAAATAAGTTTAATTGAAACTCACGATTCGAGCAATTGGAATGCCTCGTGAGTGACTTCTGCTTCCACTCCGGTGTTTCCCGGTGGAATCGCGCACTCCTCGAACAGCTCTCTCTCCACTTTGTACGCGTATGTTGTCTCGTACATAACTCTGACGTCTTGAGCTACAAACGGAGCGGGCGCTGGATTCGGATGAGCCGTCACTGGGTACGGCTGCGGCTGATTCATTTGTCCGTACACCGAAACCGGTGGTGCTCTCATCTGAAAATGTACCGTAATTGAGTCGCTCTCATTCTCTGGCTACTTACCATTTGTCCGTATTGCATCTGATGATGAGCTGGCATTTGATGTTGTCCAGGTTGTCCAGGGTATTGAACATGCATTCGCATCATTTGATTTCCGCTGAAAAAATTTTTTTAAAAATCAATTACGCTAAACTTGTGACTACACGAAATTGATCATGTGAAATAAGGTCCGTATTTCTTTTTTCTTATAGGGTTAGAAGCTGAAGTTGTTACCTCCCTATTCTTTCCTTTATTTTTTTCTTCTTCTATCAGTTCTACGTTATACTTGATGTAATGAAAAATAAAAACTAACGGATGCTGTCCCATTGGCATTTGCGGGTAATCGGGCATCATGTTGGGCCGCCCGCCGGCTCTCGCGGCCATCATCCGCTGATCGTACATGGCGTGGTTTCCCTCCATTTGACCGTATGGCAGAGGCATCTGTCCCGGATAGGAATGCATTCCGGGATTCATAGGGCCAGGGAACTGGGCACCGGGGGGCATGTGCGCGGAGGAACCCGGTGCACCCATTGGGCCACCTTGTGGCCACATTGATCTGAAAATAGATGTTCGGTAAGGAGTTTCAAAAAATTAATACATTAAGAAGGTATAAAGGTGAGCAGGTAATGAATAAGGTGATATTGGAAGGTGCACTACAGTAATTTGAATGTATGCAGATCTCGTTTTGATGTGTGTGTGTGTATACTCAACTGACCCCCTTTTCTTCCATATCCATCCCCACGTCCTTGTCCTGACTCTGCCCCTTTGCACTTTTCTCGTTTCCCCCTTTGATCCCAAAAAACACAGCGCCGGCACGTGTGCCGGTGTCTCTTCTGGCCTCACAACGAGAGCACTGCGCAGGCAGACACGCTCAGTGATAGTGGCCCGGGAAGGCGAAAGAAGGCGACGACGAAGACGGTGATGATGAGAGGAGGGCTATCGAGGCGAAGGTTGCTGGGAGGAAGAGGAGGAGGAGGACGCACTCTCTCGTCCCACAGAGACCCCAGACGGTTCGCGCGCGCTCGCTGTCCGCTCACTAACTCGCACACAACACAAAAAGAAATACACTCACGGACGCTCGCACGCTCTCCCCACTCACCCTAACACGCACACAGGACCGACGACATACGTGCGGAGGAGACAGAGGGTGGCGTCGTGCCTCCGCTGTTGTCGTCTTCTTCTTCTTCTACGGAAAGGAAGAGAGCGGGAGAGAGAGAGAGCGAGAGGATGGGATGCTGGTGGTACTGGCAAAGAAAACAAGGAAGACGTATGCGAGTGTGCCCCAAGAAGCAAAGTGCAAGAGTTGGGAGAAGAGAGGAATATGCTCGAAAGCCGGCTGCGCATCTCGTGATACCGTTGGATAGAGCGGTCATGTGGCGGCGAACAGAGAAAACATCCGAGGAGTTCCAAACTTTCGTGGGAACTAGGTCTAGGTGAAAGGCGTGAGAGAATCAGCGAATCAACTTTTTAAACCTCAAAGCCCACCATCAGAAATAGTTGAGAAGAGAACGGATAAGAGACACACTCCGATAGAGAATGTCTTTTGGGAATCGAATGCACTGTGATCGATATGGTATGATTGTTATGTGTCGGCCGAAACAGACACAGCCACCGATGCCCGAAAAGCTATAAAATATGAAGGGCGCCGATGGGTTTCTTGCGTAGTGGGGCACAACCGCGTCCAGACGCAGAAAAAAAAAATAATTTTTGAGAGACAGTTTTGTTGATAAGAAGGGTAAGAAGAATAAGTGGTAGGAGAGAAGGAAAGTGATTAGCGAGAGGCGAACTGTTAAGAGATGAAATAGTATTGAATCCGAGTCAAACTCGAATATTGTGTGTGTGTATGTGTGGATGGGTGTATGCGTGCGTGTCTATGCGTTGTGTGTGCCGAGAAGGAGTTATCGAAAACCGGGGGCGGAGTCAAGAAGAAGAGAAGTGACACAAAATTTGGTTGGTCATAAGGAGACAACTGGCGAAGACACGGGAACCAATATAGTTTCAGTTCGTCCAGTAACCTGTTTCTGACCTCTAGTTGGAAAAGATCTGGAGTAAGGTGCACGCCATTCTTGGAGGCGATCTAGAATGGAGAACTTGTTCATCTTGGCGCCGCCCACGGAAACGTCTAGTGCCAACAGGAAAGGTTTCTTCTTCTGACGCAAAGACGCCAATCAATCCAACGGGTAAGTCAGGAGACCACTATGAGATGGCTTTCGGATTTGTCTTGTCTCTCCACTCTCAAATGACATCTACATCTAGGCAGCCCGAGTCATTCCATTCCGAGTCTCGAGCCTTAACGGCATCCGTCAGAAGTGACGTCACTTCGTCGCTCACGTCTCTGTCTCGGTTCTTCATTTTCAGCGGGCGGACGAACGACGGCAACGTCGAATGGACGGAGGGGCCGTCGCCAGGTTGCCTGCCACCCAGAAAGAAAAAAAAACAAGTAAAACGGGAGGAGGAGGCAGAGGGAGAGGACGCGGAAGCCGACGAACACACTCTACGGCGACGACGATGACGACGGCCAAAAACACCAGCACAAACATTTCACTCGTTCGTTTGTTCGGAATGGAGAAGGCATGAAGAAGGTAATGCCGCGTCAAAAGTAAAAAAAAGCGTCAAAAGTTCAAAGAAATCCCAGCAAAATCCGCGTGATCTCCGGGTATTTTTACCTTTAGACGCGGCATAAAAGAACACTGTGGATTTGCCCGTAGATTTATTTGATCTACACAGTCTCTTTCAGACTGTTTATCTATTGATTCGAAATGAATGAAAGGTGAGAAAAACACCTGACAAAGAAAAGCGAGCGGATGCCGGTCTACAAAAATTTCAGAAGCGGGCAGAATCATCATAGACAACTTTGAAAGTTTTTGTTCAAAAAGAACAATGGCATGGCAGCAGCCGTGAGAAAGAGTGTGAGAGACGAAGAGGTTTAGAGAGAGCGTGGCAGAGTGGCATGAAACTACCTGCCAAAAGGACGGAAAGACATCAGAGAAAGGGCGATTCTGGTGCACGTTCTCTTCCTATTTGGCGCACGAGGCACGGAGGTACACGACTTGAGCTCACAAGAAAAGGTCAACAAATTATCAATCAAAAGGATTGTGTGTCAAAAGGAAGCTACGAGAGTAACTGCTGCTGGGGACCTTTATTTGCCATATTTGGTGGAGCCTCCGGAGTCGATGAGCACATCTCGCTGCGCCGCCGCCACTCTTCAGGAAGAGCACATAAACAAAAGACTGGTGGCAGAGGAAGCAAGGAGCACGCGGGGCAGATGATTTGACGGCGGCGGTCGGGGCAAAATAAAAAACAGACGTACGAATGTAGTATGTCGAGAAATAGTGATCTACTGGATAACTAATTGATTTTATTGGCAAACCTATAGAATTGATTGGTGTGAAATGCGCTCATAATATGTACAAGGCTTCGAAGAGGAGAATGATGAGGAATAGGAGAATGATGAGGAATAGGAGAAGGAGGAATGCAGGGAGGACAGGCCGGACGGACGGACGACCCAACCGAGGAGGACTAAAGAGTGTATTGCGCGCGGAGACTGAGAAACCGGGTGTTGCGGCGACCGAGCTTGGCTGTGCCCTCCTCGGACGATAGGTCTGTTGGCCGCCGATCGGCCGCGCGTTCAGAGTCGCTTGACAGTACGCGATCTGCGTCTCACTCTTTTGCGCACACTTTCGCACCTCGCTGACTATGAGACGTGCGATGGAAGACGGCGCACCTCGCAACAAGGGTACAGACAGTAGAGACCAGCGAGAGAAAGAGGGCTGGCTCACTGGAGAAGGCATGATAATGTGTCTAGTAAACGCATGCAAACAGTGGGGTCGGAGGAGGATGATAACACCTCGGCTCGCGGCGACCGTTAGGAATAGACGGCGGAAAGTGGAGGCGAATGGCCGGCCGACTGACTGGATATGTGTCAATCGAAAGTGGCTGTTGGCATGCATGCCTAGAGTTGAGATGAAGGTGGCTGGCCGACTGGTCGAGTCAGATTGGCCACGAACCAGATATAGGTATCTGACGCTCTCTGACGTTCCTTACGTTTCGCGCAAAGAACTAAAACTATTCCAGCCAACCTGGTTACTTGTGAAAATGGTTACTGAAAATAGTTTTCCAAATAAGGGAAAGTGAATTAGTTACGTTGATCAAATAGCCTTGAACCGAATTGCAGGGCACCATTTTCTCTCACGGCAGAGATAGGCTGACGGCGGTTCGGAACATGTTACGGTACACGAGTCATCTCACGACGATGTTATAAACCAATTGAGGAAGGGGCGCACCACCTGCATACGCATAGAAATTATCGCCCGGATTAGACGGCCACGCAGGAATGTTCGAACGCTTTAAACACCACCAATATCTCTAGATGTGTGAGGTATCATACTAGGTCCTCGACACTTTTAGTCCGTGTTTTACTGTTTGCTCGTGCTCTCTGAGTAGATCACTTGCACTTCCGATCAGTTTTACTCTAAAAACAAGTCCTCGGGAGGGCGAGCAATCGTTTTTAGCAGACGAGTCCTGCAGTCTTGCAAACCATAATAAACGTTTTTTGTAGCCAGCTGAATATTTATCCCGTGACTGAAAACTTCAACTTCCGGTGCTCGCCATTCGGTATCTAGTTAATGTTCGGCCGGCAAACACAGAGGAAAAGCAACGTCTTTCATGAGCGATCAAATTTCTGCACCACCTACATTTCTAGATGGGAAAAGGGTTACGGTAGAAGAACTTGAACCTACCGTATTATTGCAGGAGTGTGTAAGTCAGAAAGTGTGAATGGAAGGTTGGGATGTTTCGGATGGAGGACCACCAGAATCCCTCTGTTTCTGTGTGTGTGTGCTGTGGTCTAATTGATGAAGCGGAGCCGCAAAAATTCGCTGTCGCGCCCCGGCTCGGCGGCCTCCTCCTCCCTTTTGCCCCGCTATCTCGACTCACGAATGCGCACATGCACGAGAAGAAGAAGAAGAAGAAGAAGAAGAAGAAGGAGCACGACGTCTTGTGGTGCCTCCATCCCTTCTTCTTTTTCTTTTTCTTCTTGTGCTCCTAACAACGGTGTTGAGCTCTCACTTGTTCCATCCAAAAATGGGTGGAACGATGGCGGCTGAGAGGAGATGGAGAGTGGCGTGAGCGTGTGTGTGCTTGAGCTTTTTCGAAAAATCTTATGAGTGTGTGTGAGCGAAAGCTGGTGTCTCTGCCAGAATTTGGGTGGAAGAAACGGAGAGAAGAGCGTGGAGATTGGTGGAGAGAAAAAAGATATAGAAGATACAAAGTGACTATTATTTCTGCCCCGAATGATAACATTGGCAAAAGCTTAGGGTAGGCTAGAAGGCTCCATCTTCAACGATATTCGAAAGGGATGTCAAAGTGTGGACTATGTTCCACGTCATAAGAATACCCCTTCACGTAAGCACGCGAAAACACGTCACGTCATAATCCAAGCTTCTCGCCCAACAACTACAGTAAGATTGTTTCTTAGCGCCTGTCCACGGTAACTTTTTGTGTTTCCGATTTGATGTGTTTCGTATAGTTTGGATTCAATCATCAAAAAAGGCAAAATGCGTTTTGGTGAGTGTCTCCGAGTGAGCGGGCGAGCGCCTATGCCTATGCGTGCGTGTTTTTTGTCGTTATATCGGTGTGTATGTGTGAGTGTGAGTGTGCTGGATGGAAGCAGACCGACGATCGAAGATGAATGAAAGAGAGGGACTCACCCGTCGGAAGAAGGAGAGATCATGAAGTTGTTGTTCTCGGCGGACTGTCCGTTCGAAGAAGAAGGAGGAGGAGGAGGAGGAGGGCACGGTGACGTCAGCGGGGGAAGCGATCCGTTCACGGGAGGAACCGTGGGTGCTGCAGCTGTGATTGGGGGCTCTTTCGGCTTCGGAGGAGCCCGTTTCCTCTTCCCTCCGTTCTTTTTCAGACGACGCATTTGTTCGTACCAACGACCGATTCTGGCTGAAAATAAAATAGGATGATGCGTTATATTATGAAATAAACAACTATATCGTAGTAATAATACTTCGAGAGAAGATTAGAAAGGCAAGGTTTTTGAACTATTAGAGAGGACGAGCATGTGCCCTTTTAAAAGTTTATGTGTGCGAGAAAATGGCAATGCGATGCATTTTAGATTAGTTTTTGAACAATGCTACTGGACGGAATGCAATTATTCTTTGGGTCCGAGTCAGACAAATGAAATTTCGGCGAACCACAAGTTCACTGGAATTGTGCTCAATTATCATCACAACCACGAAGTGAAAATTTGATTTCCGAAAAAAACTGATATGGTTTGAGAGGTGAGAAAGTGAAAAAGTGCAGAAACGAAGGGAATGAGAGAGAACGGACCGAACGGGAACAGAGAATTCAGTAAGAATGAAGGCGAATCACTTACTGGCAGATGGCTTCGAAAGGTGTTTCCGATGCGAAAAGCAGGCGGTCACTAAGCCGTGCGTCAGGTTAAAATCGTAATTCTCCTTCGTGCCGTTCTCCATAGCCACCTGCAGAGCCTGATAATTAGAAATTGAGGATCAATCAAGGTTTAACCTGCAGAGCGAGCATGAGATTCTCTTCGAAATGAGCCGTGAATGCTCTTTGGTCCGAGCACCATTTGGTCAGTTCGGCGCATGCTTCCGGAAAAGTGAGGGCGTCTATGAGACTCTGAAAAGAAGGAAGACGTTGAGAAGGGAATAGAAAGCGTGGGAATGGGGGACTCTGTACAAAGATTGCATAATATTATCAAGAATCAAAGAACACTCAATTGGCGGAATAGCTAAAACTTGATTACAGATGATTTTCATAAGGCAGAATAACAATGTAAAGTGTAAGCACTTTATAGAAAACATTAAGAAGTAACCGTTATACTATCCGTTTGCATGATTACCATAAACGGGCTCCTCCCCGAAACTCACAGCTTTAATGGAAGCTAATCGGCTGTTCGTATTGGCGACGTGCTCCGCAAAGGTAGGGTCAGCCATTTAGGCTGATCGGAGGGAGCCTGGAAAAATGCATTGGGAAAGAGAAATGAGGAATCGAAAGAGAGAAAGTGACAATAAACCGATTGATTGTGATTCATTGTGCGATAAAGTTTTAGTGGACGATAGAGTGTAAAAAGTTTTGATGTGTTCAGAAAATTCGAGAAGAAGTGGAAGATGAGAAGCACGAACGACGTTATGAAATGTTTCACAAAAATGACTGTTGAACAGGAGGCGATCGCATAGGTTGGTGAAGGGGAGAATGCATAAAAACGACAGAAAGGTTGGCTATTCAGCTCGCGTATTGGGTTGCGGAAGGCGCCGCGTGTCCGGAAAACACGTGAGGAGCGGCAGTGACGCGGCGGCAGGTGCGCGGAGCCCCGCGGAGCCAACCGGAACACACGTAAAAATAAATACACATAAACAAGGCGGAGCAGAGAGTGTGCGGATGGGGGAGGCGCGGGGAGGGGCGAGAATTGATTGCGACCAAATGCCTTCGGTTTCTGAGCTCGGCGAGCTGGGATGGCAAGAAGAAGAAGAAGGAGAAGAAGTGGCGAGAGGGACAGAGATGGAGGAGAACCCTCGGGTCATTTGCATATGTCGGGATGAAGGAACGGACGAGTCGAGGGAGCAGGGGAGGGTCGGGAGGAGCCAAATTGCACTTTGAGAAGCACTATCGGGAGGGAATGACCTTTGGGATGCCCTCTACCTGAACGACTCGCACTCTTTTATTTGCTCAAGGCTTCGACATCTGTGGTTGAACTCACCACTTCTTCCAGAAGTCTATGAGGAACAAAAAATTGGAAGGAAACACAAATAAACATTCACGGAAAAGCGGAAATGGTCGGTCAACACAAGTGCTTCGATGTTTCATCAAGGATCACAGACGGACAATCGATACTGTGGGGAAGGATTACGGTAGCGAGTTGAAATGGGACGGGCGATTGGGAGAAATGAAAAACGTGCGGATTCGAATAATAGCAGATTGGAGGGGAGACGAAGGTGATGGCAGGAGATACGAAAGCGGGGAAAGAAGTCAAAAATATGAGAAAGCTAATAAATTGCTTGTGAGCGCGTTATCTGCAGAACGTATCTCGTTGACGTCGCCGGAGACGAAGAGACCCAGGGAAACGGAGACGAGCGACGGAATCGGAAGGCGGACACAAAAACTGTATCAACTGGAGGGACTGAAATTGCAAACGAGGGGAGCGAAACACCAATCGATTCGCTTATTATTTGATCAGTGACTCACACTGAGGTAAGGAGAACCAGAAGAGAAAGGGAAAGGAGTGAGAGAATTGAGTGGGCCGCAACGAAGGTTCGTTTAAGAGAAGCGCGAAGAATGCGAAGAGGAAATTGAGCCCCCCGGTCTGAGTGGGATGGGCTCTTCTTGCAGGAACTTTGCACGATCGAGAGTCCAAATGACAGATGGCAGTTATCAGTCTGAAAGTGTTATCAAACCGAGTGGAGGCGGCTTCCGAATCAGCTCTATTTATGAAACCCAACTGGTCAGCTGATTGTATTCCTGAGTGTGCGACCCAGACAGTCACTGCAAGAACAAAGACAATCCATCTCGGATTTCGATTGAGAAGTCTAGGAAAGAGAAGTCGACGACGGGGGACACGGCGAATCGAGAAAAAATTGATCGATCGATCGTTGTCCGTGAAGAAGAAGGCGTCGAGTGGCCGATGGCGATTCGAAAACCAAGCAAAAATGTGGGGAAGGAAAAGTGCGCGAATCGACGAAAAGCTTGCTTATTGTCGCGTCGGCGTCTCCGAAGATCGCTTCTTCTCTGCGATTGCATGGCCACCGCGGGAGGAACAACGGGTTTGCAATCGGCGTCTGCGTCTCGGCGCTCGGGAAGGGCACCTCTTCTACTGCTTCCCGGGACGAAGGCACCATTGTCCGAACGACGACGACGACGACGACCAGACCTACCGATTTCGAACAATCACAAACCACAAGAAGATGGAAGTGAAGATCTTTTGACTTCGAGAGGGAAGTTCGAAGAATCTGCTAGCCTGCTGAGAGGAACATCCGCAGCCACGTGTCTCTTTGATGTTCGCGTGGTCTAATGACGTTCTCTTTCCAATTAGGGTCATCAAAAACTCGAAGACGCAACGAAGCAGGAACATTTGGCATTCTTTTAGTTGCAAACATGACGCTAATGTTTCCGAATGACATTTGAGGATTCCAAAATTGTTCGTTAAAATCGTCACGCTCTCAACTTGAGGAAACCATCTCCAGGTGCTCATAGAGCACAGTTCACGAAGCAGACGAAAAGGAAAAAACGAGCTTTTTGTGTTGGGATTATAGGGCTGAGAAGTGTGCAAAAACTAGTGTGCAACCGCGAAACACCACGGTCAAATGTACAAACACACACAAAACTGATGGGCTATGCAGGCAAACAAGGGGTATGGAAATGAAAAGTTAGCCAAGATACCACGCAAAATCCGGAAGATTTCCAATTGGATGTTTCAAAGTTTCCAGAGTTACGGGGCGCTGAGAATTAATTGACCTCGAACCGGAAAGAGCCAATCCGTCGAAATGAGTTAAAAAGACGTGAGGAATGTCGTTTGAAGCCCTCAAAAACAATAAAAGACGTCGGCGCCAAGAGAAGATGCGCGGCGCTCGAAGGGGCTCGATAATTTATGGCAGTCATTTTGGCACGATGCCCTCTTGGGCAGTACCCGCCAGAATCAGAGCGTGTTCAAATTACGTTGAGGAAGGGGGGGGGGAGGCATGAGATTGACACGCGATTTGATGGAATTATAGAGAAGTAGAAAGAGAGCGAACAATGGGTTTTATGAGGGAGAAAGCGAACCGACTGGGTTGGGAGAGGGGCAGAAGCACTGGAAGAGCACGAAGATGGACTGCCGACTCATACATCTTCGCAGATTATTTATTCCGTAAATTTTCCAAGTTGAAAGAGTGTCTTTTGAAAAATGATCAGGCGTCAAAACTAATGATCTCCCACATGGTTCTCGTCGATTCTGGGTGACCCATGAACTCATAAAAATGGAAGCCCGAGAAATGAAAAATGGAAAAGCGGACGGCAACGTCTTGAAACAGATGACATTACGGCGAACATCTGGCAAAGCAGGCGACGTGGCGGCGGCGTCCACGGTGGCGCAGATGGTAATTCTGCCCATTATCTCGTCGTAATTGTTACGAGAGAGGGAGAAAAAAGAGAAAACGGAGGGATTGGAGGAGTGAAAAAGAGAAATCGGGGATGACGGTGGTCAGCGAGAGCCACCGGGACGAAAGAGCGAAACACTGTGTTTGTTCTGGAAGGTGAGCCCCCGAGCCCATCGACTATTGCATCGAGTCCTCGCGCCCAAAATAGAATAAATTTCGGAACTAACGATAACCTCTCTGATAAGGCATTGCATTTTAAATTATCTCATTTACAATGGCTCACAACAGATTCGGAAGTAAAGTCTGACTCCAAATGAGCATCGCGATCAATTCCTCCGGGCCGCCCGTGCTATTTTTCGGTCGCACGCGCAAGCAATAAAACCGAGCAAATATCTTGCGAAAGTGCATTGTCGGCGTCTCGAATACACCTACTATTTCACTCAACATGCACTGTCCACCACGATTTTTTGTGCACGCGCGCCATCGTTCGAGGAGCATCGAGCCGTTGTGAGTAGCAGAAAGAAGAGCAGGGAGAGCAGGGAACAGAACGGAAAAAGAGGGAATAATGGGAACGGAGGATGGGTAACAGTCACTTTGGGCGTCTCAAAAACAAACTGTTGAAAGGTAATGTGCGTGTCGGCTCCGGGAGAGCACCACCAATCAAGGGACATAAAGGGCGGCCCGACAAAGGCGAACTTGAAAAGGATGGACGACTCATAGGTGGGAAGAAGGATCGGCACTGCGCTCTGTCCACCGCCTAACTGTGTAATATTTATCGCGTATCCGGCGGATCAGCTGTCCACCCGAGGAGGAGCCGCTTGATCGCACTTACACAAGGTCCGAAGTTTGCTGTCTTGTCTGTCGTGTTTTAGGATAATGTATTTCTTTCATTTATTCTAGAGAACTGAAATTAGGGGAGGTATAAATATCACGAAGAAATGTAGAATCACATTTTGAGTCACTGGAATCAATATACACATAAAATGCCAAACAAAGGGTGTGACATGGTCACAAGGAGTTGATTACTTGACATAAAGCTTTGCCGACTACAAGGGCGACCTCGTTTTGAACACCATTTTTCACAAATTCTCTCACTTGGTCTCTCACTTGGGTTTAGAAAAGAGGAGCACTAGAAGTGAGTAGCGGAGAAGGCTCCGGATGAGTGTGAGTGTGACCGTCGTGGCCTCCGAAGAAGATTTGAAGGAGGAGAATGACGAGGAATCCGGCGAGAATGGCACCCAATTGTTTGAGACTGTTGAAGCTGTTTTCCTTTTCGGCGGCAAGAACTTCAAGAAACGTGACGTAGATGAACGTTCCGGCTGCCAAGCACTCTAGGAAAACGATCGAGAAATCTTTCAGGAATGAAGCAGAGCTAGAAGACTGCAACAACGTTCCGAGCACCGAGCCGATCGGAGTCATCAGTGAATAGATGAGTATTGTGAACACAACTATCTTGTACTGAAAATAAAACTTTTGGGAACAGAAATTGAAGTTTCTCACCTTCTCACTGTTAGTCTTTGAGATCTGGAGTCCTACGGAAAATGCCTCAATGGACTTGTGAAGGAGGAGAGAAAAGAAGAGCGCGTAGATGCCAGTGTGAGTCTCTTGCACTCCGAGGGCGAATCCTTCCAGCAGAGAATGGAACGACATGGCGACTGCGAATGTAAGCGATTTCAGAAGGTTGCTCTTCTCATCGGACACTACCCACGGAGAAGTTTCCTCCACGACCAAACTGAAAAGAATGCATGAGTTGCACAAAGCACACAAACACCCCATTGATCAGTTAGTCGACATAAAGTTAGTAGAGACGTGCATAGAAGTGAGATCGCCCTTCAAACCTGTGTCGGTTGATGAGCCGACTGTCCACAGGAGCCGATTGGGGCGCGGAGCCGTCTTCGAGCAGCTGTTGTCTGAAGAATGGCACACCATGCGAAGAGACCGTGCAAATTAGTAAAGGAAGAGGACAGGACAAGAAAAGCATAGAAAGAACCGAGAATTAGTGATTGAAAGGGACGTTGGAGGAGAGGGAAAAAGGCGGAAAGGGGCGAACCTCGTAATGTTCTCTTTCTTCGGATTGACCGTCAACGGCGGAGGGGCTCCGTGGGAGTGACCGTGTCCAGACGATCCGAAGACCTGCGAGCATTATCTCATTGAAAATCCGGTTGCGAGTCTTACCTTGGCTGTGAATTCTTCGATGAAGTAGACGAGGAAGAATCCGCAGCAAATGAACACTTGACTCAAGGGAACAGGGTATTCCTGATTGTACTTTTCAATTAGTTCGGCGTAGTTCTCACTAGAAATAAACGCTTTTCATGGATTTGCATTAAAAAAAAAAAGAAAAAAATACCCAATGTGTGGCATAATATCCAAGAAGCAGGTGGCCATGAAGACTCCTCCAGAGAAGCACGAAAGATAAGAGAGCCAGCCACTTTTCGTCTGATCTTTTCCTTTTTTCTTCATGATCGTTAGTAGCTGAAATCATAGTTTGTCCAAATGAATAATAAATATTCGCCTAGGTCAGTTTTGACCTTGAACCTATCAAACTTCTCAATCTTCTTTCACAGTTCATCTTTACTTACTACTAAAGGAGCGCATCCGGCGGTCAGAGTAACCAGGAACATGATGACGGCGAGGCATCCCTGCAGAGCCAAAAATCCTTCCGCCATGCTCTGCAACGGGTGATTCTCGAGTACAACTCTGTTGGTTTTATATCATGCGACGGGCCGAACCGGCCTGCCGCGAGCAAAAAAAAAGGCTGCGGGAGGGCGAGTCAGATCTTGATTCTGATGTCATTTCGACGAGAAAAAGGGGAAGAACAAAACAGAGAAGAGAAAAGAGATCGGTTTCGGATAGAGAGACGGTGTGAAAACAAAGAGAATGGCGGGCGACATTGAGAAGAATGGCAGAGGGTTCATGATCACTGTAGGCATTCGGGTTACGGTAGAAGCTGCTACTGATGTTGCACACTGAGAAAAAAGAAAAGAGGGAGAAGATCATTGAACCATCAAATGATCCTAACGTCACTTTTATCACTTATCACTTCTTTCGTGATAAATATATGGGTCGTGTGTAGGTGGTGCCACGTCAAAAGACTAGAAAAGAAGAGAAACAGAGAACGAGAATGCTCGTTCTGATAATTGTGATCTTCAATGACATTCCGAAAGAAAAAAGTGCGGTATCTTTTCGAAGAATAAGAATACCGAATGGTTTCAGTTTATACGTCTATAAAACGGCCATAACCATGCGAGCGCAGCGGGCAAAATATCAAACTTTTTGATTCACGGATCGTCGAAAAATTGGATAAAATTGGATTGGACAGTCGGAAAACCGGATGTACGCGGGAGAGGGAATCTCGAAAAAACGTTGACACATGTAGACACCTAATTCAGAGTGTTTCTATTCGTAAAATGAACAATCTGGTTTGTAGTGACACCGTTTTTGACCTATTACAGTTCCGTTTCAATTGACTCCAATCCATCGGAAACTCTGTGGGCATTCAAATGAAGTTTGAGTAGTAGTCAAGAAAACCGAAACCTTGAGGAATAGTTTGTGATGATAAGAGACTGGCGTTGAGCATAATAAGTATGTTTCGGTGCCGATTATTGATATTGTCGAGTGAGAGGAAACGAGACGCTAGAGACGAGAGACGACGGAAACCGAATGAGTTCTCGTATTGTACACTTTCAGAGGTATTCATTGACAAGAATTGACTGTTGTTCGAGTACAACGGCATATATATTATCGGTCTGTGGCGGGTCTCGAAACAAACGGCCGGCCAGCGATGCCTGTGGTGAGCCGTGAGTGGCGAGATCCGCAGCGTGCGACTGAATGCGGACAGGAGGGGTGGGACACTCCTTTTTAATCGGGAAGCTTCTCGAGTGTCAAACATTTAGTCATCGGGAGTCGGAGCCATTCCGAGAAGAACCAGCGGATAGCACCGAAACGAAATGGAATGGAGGAGTTATCACCAACTTGGTTCTTGGTTGGAACCAAAGGTTCCCGCAGATACGGTTCCTTTAGCGTGCCTTTGGAGGGGAAAAGTCGTGTGATAAGCAAAACGTCACGGTTCAATGTGTTAGGGAGCTCTCAAAACAGAATGTAAAACTGTAGTCGAAAGAGTTATCAAAGAGGAGAATGAGGTGAAACAACCGCTTATCGATTCATTTCGACGGTGTTTACTATCCAAATGAGGGGAGAGAAATATGAGAGAATCGGAGGGAAAAGCCGACGATTGGCATCTGGAATCGGATGATCTGACGGCAGATAATGGAGGCATTCCATCCAGGCAATGTATTCGGATCAAGAGGGAGAAACTGAAACGCAGGTCAATTGTAGCACTGCATGATCTTCGGAACTGCCAAAGTACGAGTGGATCGTCAAAACAGATATTATCGGGTTAAATAAAACTGAACACGATACTAAGATCAGAGGCCGACTGGAATCAGCTCTCGCGTTCATTTTCGTGACTATATGTACTGGGAGGTGTCTAAAAAAACATTGGCGTCATTTGGAAATCCGCTTCGAAAACATGTGTGAAATGGAATCACTCCTTCTGTACTATTCTTTTCGACCAATGGGAAGTCTAAAAAACCGGTCGTCAAAGTGTGACAATCAGGGATTATCGTTGCTGATACGGCCGCTCCGAGCAGTTCATTTCTGACGAGGCATGCGAGAATGAAAAGCAAGCAAACGAATATTTCTGGTGCTGAGGAGCATCACCTGCTTATCAGTTCGACACTTTTACGAAAATGGACCGGGAAAGGACAAGGTGGTGAGCACCCAATACGGAAGGAAAACGAGGACGGTCAAAGTGAAAATGCAAACAGAAATGTATGTATGTATGTATGTGTGACTAAGTATTTAACTGTCAAAGTGGGCGATGCTCCTCTTTTGTTCGGTTGCGTCATCTCTCGAAACGTTTAAGATCACCATATTTAATGCGGGGTTTCAGACTAGACCATGACCAAACTGACGCCCACTCAACAACTTCAAAATGGAAACTCTTTATGTACATTTTTAGCTAATAACTTATTAGAATTAATTAGAAAAGGCACTTATCAAATGCGAGTTTGCTCGTCGTCGTCCAGCGTCATTTTCTCAGTGAGACCGTCTCCTTCGTTCGAATATTCGGCATATTCGTAGTAGAAAACGGCGAGCAGAATGAAGATGATAATCACAATTACCATTATGACACCAAACACGAACATTTGCACCGCCGGAAAAAGGGAAATCAGGTGCTTGGAAGTTCGTACTCAACCTACCACGTCCGAAAACAGATTGAGAGTCATGATGACGACGACGATGAGATCGCCGGCGGCGGTGGTGAACAACCAGAGGGCCTGCACGACAGATTTCAGTTGCGGAGCGGCTTCGGAATAGGCGAACTCGAGCCCAGTGATGCTGAACATGACCTCCCCGGCCGTGATCACTGCGTACTGCGGTATCTGCCACAGTATGCTGATGTGGTTGTGCGGGATGACCGCTTCGGTCGTTCCCAATATCTCCTGAATACGTTTGCTGCTAATTGAGCTGTCTTTCCTCAATCTAACCGTGTCAAGTTTTGATTTGGTTGAAACGGTCATCATGTAGACTCCGCCCATGTTCTCTTGCTGTACTGCCGGTAGGTTCAGGGCATAGAAGTTCTGAAAAAACGTGATAATTTAAACGTTTCCTCTAAGAATTTGTTTTTCCTACCGTCTGACTGGCACTCGGTTTCGATGTCTTCGAGTACGGGACGGTGTACTCGATGTAATAGAGCCGATAACTGCCAGGACTCAGGTCGATCGGAGCATAGCTGGCACCGTAATCCTCGCTGTTTCCAGTGGAATAATCACGGACTTTCAGACGTTGTGGGGCAGTCAGTTGATAGAATTGTCTGGAAAGGCGAGTTAAACAGAGTTATTGTTGATTTTTGAGTCTACCCTTCTGCTCTCGGATCGCACGGATGTTCGACGTCCACATTGGGACCGACTCGGCACAGTCCAATGACCCCATTGTATCCTCCAGTTGCATTGCACTCTTTCCACGTGACTGCTGATGGAATACTTTCGCATGGAATCAGAAAGTTCAACCTGAAAGACAGAGATCTAAAGGGATGGAAATGAACAGAGAGTTACCCGATTCCGAACTCTCCTTTTCCTTTCGATGGTTTTTCCAATTTGAGCGGATTGTACGTCCAACCATTCGGAGAAAGCGTCAAAATGTAGGAGACTCCGGCGGTGAGAGAAGGATTCGCAGTGAATTTCGGACAGTTCGGAGACTCGCTTGAATGGATTTATGGAAAAGCACTGTCTCCCCAATAGCTAATGCTAAATTGAGCGCCGCGCGTTAAAACAGAGTGTCGTTGAAAACAAAAGCAGGTCTGAAATTTCTGGATTTTTTCCGAAAAAATTCATCCGAAAATGATGAAAATGAGGTGAAACAGAGAATTTCAGAAAAGTTAATGACAGCTGTGACCTTAAATTAGCGTTTTGCCCACGAGAAAACGCACATTTTTGCACTTTTCTGTGAATCTCAGTCCTGAACCTCAAAAACTTGAATTTCTCAGTCGTTTTTGCTTTTTATGGGACGTCTCTGTGCTCAAAATGACCGCCTCTGTCTTCTGAACAATCTTGAGTCAACTGTTTTATGATTATGACAACCTTTCTCAAAATTTCCGAAAGTTCTTTTATCTTCTTTATCGTATCCCGTAAATCGACACTGAGAGCCGCACGCAAAAAAGCGCGCGACAATTTTTTTTCGCCGAAGGGGAGACAGTGAAAAGACAAAGGAAACATGAGGCTCACTTGGAAAACGTGATGTTCGGTTGGAATTGAGTTGATCCTTGGAAGCTCATAGGCTTGTTAACTTCCGATGCAGAGTTCAGTCCCTGAATCATCTATGAGAAGAGGAAGCTATGACATACTCACCATTTTTCTAAACAGGTCGAATGGTTCTCCGGAATCCACTTGAACCTTGAAATCACAAGTTGGAAGAGTGTTAACTATCGTCAGGTGAGCCTCATTTTGCATGGGAATATAGGGGAGAGACGCCTGAAACAAACATGTATTTCAGCCATTTCATTCAAAAGTAAGTCACATTAACGAACAGCTGCACAACTCCGCAAATGAAGAAAGACAGCGCTGTGAGCATTCCGCCGGCGGCCATTTTACGCAGCATTCTACAAGATATCATGACGTGGCAGGAGGAAATTATGGAATTGCTCACGTCAGTTTAAATCCGCACTTCTCAATGGCCGGGTAGATTCCAGATTGGAAAATGGGGATGAAGACCAGAATGAGAAGGGCATTGATGACACCCATTTGGTCGGGAAGAAGCTCAAAATCATTCCAGATCCTAGCATTCATTCCGACCGCCTGCAGAACCCACGTGGATCCCTGTTGATCATAGAGAGCCCAGAACATTGGCACAGGGAGGAACATGACGACGACACGGAACAGCCGCTTCACATCCTCCACAAACTTCTTCTGAGCACAGTTCCCGTGAAGTTGAGTGCATTCTGGGGAAAGTGCACAGTTGTGTCCATCCAAACTGTGGTCGAGCCAGTGGGCACGAGGTGAACGGGAAGAGGACTTGTTGCGAAGAGCACGCTGAATCAAATGAGTCTGGGACTGTGAGGGCTGGCACACGGGGCCGTACCACAATTGTGCCGACCACTCGGAAGATGACATTCTCTTTCGGGGGAACCTTCTTATACCAATAACTTCCGGCCATGAAGACCACTGAAGAATAATTAGGTTCATCCTACACTCTTTTCTATCAATTACATGTTGCGACAATCATCAAAAAAGCGGGAATTCCGAACGCCAGAGGGTAGCAAGAATCGTTTCCGAAACACGATAAAGCTGAAATTCACGAGTGATCACGTTTCCAAGCGGGACGACAAACATCTCATTTTGGGCGTCAGGTACATGGAGATCAGCGAGCCGGCATTGATGGAAAAGTAGAACATGGAAAAGAAAATGGAGATCATTCGCGTGTAGTGAGCAGGGAACTGATCGCCTCCGAACGCGGAAACACATGGTTTTATACCGCCCGTTCCGAGACCGATTATGAGAAGTCCGAACAGATCAAGATATCTGAAACGGATGACGTGCGGAGAAGAATGAAACATGGAAAGTAAAGTACGGATGGTGGGCGCTCTCGCTGGGAGCGATGGACGAGAATGCCAGCAGGATCTGGCCACACGCATAGACTATCGAAATGAAGAATATCGTCCTGGAAATGTTCAATATTCACATAAGTAGCTTCCAGCTGGAGCGTACCAAAACTTTCCGATGTATCCGTCCGCGAGAATGGAGCCAAGAAGTGGAGAAGAGTAACAAACGACTGTGAATGCGTGGAAGAGAACGGTACTGGAAGAGGAGTTGAAGCCGAGAATGTTGAATAAATACAATGTGAGCACGGCTGAAAAAGAGATTAAATATCATTATGCAGAATAAGAGAAAAACCTCGCATTCCATAGAAGCTGAATCGTTCGCAAAGTTCATTTCCGATAATCAGAAACGTCTGTTTCGGCCACTTCTTTGCCATTTCCGTCCATGTCTGCAAGTAATCAGCAGTACTTAATCTTTTTCCGAAGATCTGGGATTCTTACTGTCGGCTGATGGTCGGCGGGAGAGCCGGGACGAGGGTCATCGGGTCGGTGAGGGACACCCATAAAGTCTACGAGAAGGGAATTACTTGAGGCATCGAGGGGGCAAAACAAGCGACGACGATTTTTTGTGGTTGGTTACACACGAAACATAGTAGTACATATGGTTTTCAACAAGGTTCTGAACGAGCGACTCAAACCTGTTTGGAAGCGGAGAGAATGGGAGAAATAGTGTGGGAGAGGGAGGGACGCAGAGATGGAAAGTGTGATTACGGCGAGAATCGGAAGAGGCAGAAGCTTCGAAATGATACAGTGAAGAGGAACGGGAGAAAGTGAATGAGGTCAGTTGGGTTGGGTTGGAACTGACTCGAGCAGCATCCGGATGGAGCAGATTTATATTGAAGCACATACTTTTGAGACGTCGAACTTTCTTCCAGTGCACGTAGGGTATCACAGAAAGTATCTTTTCAGCAGTCAAACACCCCGTGAACCTGTTTCAGACCCCATTGACCTAGAAAAACGTTCGACGAACAGCTCAGTGTGTATTTACAATGGGAAACGATGTCCTGGAGGAAAGTGGTGAGAAACAGACCATTTGAACTGTACTGTGGGTTGAAATGAGAAAAAAGAGGGGAAAGACTATGAATATGCATGAGAAGAACTAATATTTATGTGAAAAATGGCACAGTGACGGAGGGAGAACTGGAGATTTTCGAGGTCATTTTTAGCAGTAAACTGATGAAAGAATCCAATCAGAATCCTGTTTCGAACATGAAAAATGAGTCAGTTAGTTTTGTCTCGCTATCTGAAAAAGAGACACCGGAACAAATCAGATAAACATGTGAAAAACACAAGTGAAAAACAGAACGAAGAAAGCAGCAAATGTATAGAGACACAAACACACGAATGGTAATATCTCGAAGAAGGGTTTAGAAGGACGACTGAAACGAGGGGACAATGGACGAATAATTGCGGCCAATTTGGACACGACGACCAAACTGTTTCGCATTCCTAACGTGTGCACTCACAAAAGGCCCTATTGTCACCGAACCGAATGAGATTCTCCCGGTTAAATTAAAGTTTTTGACGAAAATGAAATATTCCGAGAGTTCTTCGTGAGAACTTTGTTTGCATGAATATTTGATTTATAAGGAGCAAGTTCTGGAAAGCTAGACAGAAAAGATCTGTTGATAAGAGTACGGTAATACAAACAGAAATGCTCAGACAGCCACGTGTTTCCGATCTTCTGGGGAAGTGTCAAATTGCTGCCTGGCGCCGCCCGAGAAAGTGTTTATTTGATTAGGGTTCCTTCGTCCGGACTGTCCTCCTCAAACAGTCGAAAAACGAGGCAGCACATGCGGATCCGTCGCCAATGACCAACGCAAATATTTTGAAGAACGGAGGAAAATGAAAAGAGTTGACAAAGTGGTAAACTGAAAAACTGACGAAGAAACTGAAAGATTGTTTAGTTTATTTTATCCGAACATATGGCTGCAGTTTGCACTTCCCGCCAAGAGACCATCGAGGCCAGATTGAGTTACCCTCCCCAGGTAGTTTTCGGCAAAGTGCCGTTTATTGCAGCAAATTGCTGCAAACGAGAGGGCAAGGTGCCGCTTCCTTGCTTCTTACGTGCTGAACCCCCGCTTCATTTCGCTTCCCCTCCCGTTCGACGCGTTAAAAAAGTGACAAACATTTTTTTCGTGTAATATCATTATACCCTCTCGGTTACTTTTACACAAAATCCAGTTATCAGCTCGTGGTTACATCTGGATTTTGCTACACCCATGCCGCATCCCTGCCACAATTGCCGCACTTTTCCGTTTTTGCTGCTCCCGTGCCGGCCAAACGCCACTATTCTTCATTTCTTCCCATTCAAGTACGTTTCAAGAAAGAAGTAAGATGGAAACTGCTGAATTATCAAAGGTGTCCAAGTTTATCTTCCGGTAAACCTCTTGATTTTCGAGCTGATAACTCCCTCGCTTAACTCCATTCCTTATCAGTCTCCCCCTTTTTCCAATGCCTCTTTATGAAGACCCTGAATTCCCCAGACACTCTGTATCATCCCTTTCTTCGTGCAAAATCGTCTGGCGTCGTCCCAATGCCATCGTGCGAACACCCAAGTTCTTCGGATGCGACGATTCCCTCATCACTTCCGAGCAGCACATCGAACGGAGGAAGGAGATCCGAGGGAATCGGTCGGCGTTCTTCCTGATGACCGTGGCCGGTCTCACGAATAACGTTGACAAGTTCTCTCAAGTGGTTCCCAGGCAAACGTTTGGAAATGAGTACACTGGTGAGTAGAATCTGTAACTGACAATTTTTTTTTTGAACGCTTTATTCAATAATGGAAAATATAGATAGCACTTTCAGGAAAATTTTTGTTTAACTTTTTCGAGAATGGCGCGAAGACGACAGTTACGATAGATGACCTCCTGCCCACTCTGGAAACCGGAACCCTTTTGTTTTCTGATTGTGTTGGAGACGCATTCTGGTTTCCACTTCTCGAGAAAGCTTATGCAAAGTAGGTTGGCCCATGAAAGAACACTACAGTAGAAAGTCGTTTTTGAGGTTTTGTGGCGGATATGATCAAATTAACACTGGATTGCCATTGTACGCGTTACGGCATTTGACAGGCAAAGAAGTCGAGTGCATTGACAATGAAAACGGGGGAAGCCTTCCGTTCTCTCCACACGGAATGTACGAGAAATTGGCGCATTGGAGCAGCAAGAAGTGTTTGATCGTGTGCAAACTGAATGACAACAGGCATTTCAACAACGAAAAGCACGGAAGCGGATTCACGGTCACAGGAGTGCAGGAAGGGAAACGGCCTTCGAACGACGGCATATTCTCGCAGAAGAAGTTCGTGAAGCTCCGACATTCATCGGGAATCATCGAAAAGGGACTGGCAGACGAAATGGGCATTTCTGAAATCGATGAGAACGGAGAGGGACTGATGGATGTGGAGAAGTTTGTGAGACAGATGCAATGCGTGTACTCGGTTGACGTCGAAATGGAAAGTTTGGGGAGAAACGACGGACTAGATGCTTTCGCTCCGTTCATTCCGATCATTCAGCGGTCGGATGTAGTGAGCAAGCACAGGTGCAGAAGACATTGATATCATCCGGTTGTAGTTCAAACAAGTTCCTCTTATTCTCCCAAGTTTGCACAATTTGCAACTTAATTTCTTCTGATGATTGATTCTTGTGGGTAATAAACAGTTCTCGCGCATCTCTGCAGTTGGTCACAGGCCACGGTCCCCATCTTTCCCACAAAACAGAGTGATCACGGTCGCCTTGAAGTTGTTTATCACAGCCGTATCCTTCTCTTTTCCACCCGTCGCGGGAGTCGTTCGCTTCTTCTTCTTCTTCTTCTTCTTCTTCTTCTTCTTCTTCTCCTTCTCCATCTTCTTCTCCATCTTCATTCTCTTCTGCCCGACGTCATCTCACCTTGAGTCCGTTATTATTTATAGTTCCCATCAAGTCCGTGACTTGCCATTACGCACTCAACATCGACTTTTCTCTGCCCGTTATCACTTTGACCCCAACAATGGGGACATTGCGCACCCACAAGAAGAAAACTGATAACACATCGTGTACGTCTCGTTGTTCGTCCCTTTGACGTGTGTGCTCAAACGTGTTGTTGGCCGTGTGCCAAGGCACAGTAACCCAAAAGAAGGAAAGAAGAAACAAAGAAGGGCAATGTGACATTTGAAGATGCGAGAGACCTCTCAAATGGCGCCCAATTACTGGATTCAGGCAATTGTCTCGAAAATAGATGCACATTCGGATCTATGTACAAGAAACAAAAAAACTGCAAAACGAGAAAGACACTATTGGTGACCGTCGTATTCTGTCTGCAGCCGAATCACGAGACCGCGTGAATCTGAAGGGTTCACGTGGACCGTCGGCTTCTACCAAAGTCCAATACACCTCGAGAAGTTGATTGAGATACTGTGTAAGGCGGTACAGGAGAAGCGCCGTCGAAAATGATTTCCTTTGATGAATGGTAAGTTGCAGAGAGAGGGCGCGGATCGGAAAGAATTCCAAGATAATTGGGTGAGGAATGACAGGGCACACCTGAATTTGAGAGAACGTCATCACATTGTGGACATTTTCGATGCCCGGACCGACCGTTCTTGTGTTGTTTTCTTCATTCGGACAGTCAAGCATGACGGATTCAGACGACGGTTTCACAGCGACGGACACAAAGGAAAGCGATGATGATGATGCCGTGAAGAAGGAAAGCTGCAAACGTTCTCTAGACACATGACGAGTTCCAGTTCGAATAGCCAACCAATCAGTCTGATTTTAAGCAGAAGTTTTGTGGTGAATAAACTCGAGATTCTTTGATCTCATTTCTTCGAAAGAGATAAAACGTTTGAAGTAACTAAAACGTGTCATATTCAAGGCATGAAGAATCACAAGTTAACAAAAGGTAGCTAATCAAAGAAAGTTTTATTATAGATATTGAAATCAGGTTATAAGAATGTGGACACGTCTGGTCCTTGGCCGGATCGGTGCGTCTAGTCTGATTGAACCTTGGACCAGTCCGTCCTCTTTCCGTTCACGAAGAGAGAAATGCCATAAATATTCGTCCCCCGATTTCACATGTGATCAGTACTTTCATCGAAGGTTCACATGGCTGGTCCACGTGCAGTCTCTCTCTCTCTCTCTCTCTCTCTCTTTTTGGCCGCCGTTATCATTTTCGTAGAAGAAATAGAGAATAAGTGACGTCGTGCGGGCAGGATTCGTCCATCTCGTGCGGGGCAAGCGACGACAGTCTTGTTAGCTTCATTGGAGTGTGATCCCAGACGATGTTCTTCTGACGCAACAGGCCTTATCAGCGGGGATGGACGAGAGCAATGAGCATCGGCAAATAACAACCGTCATGTTTTGATTACGTACTCATTGGTCTGGTCCTTTTTGTTTCTCTGGGTTGTTCCTTGTTCAGGCAGCAGTCTTCAACAAGGAAATGTTGCGAGAAAAAAGTAAAATTAGGACTCTCGGATCAAAACCGTTTTTATTCGGCATTGATCGTGTCGATTGCGTAGTATATCTTCATGGGGATCAGTTATCAACGGATTGCCTATCAACTACATCACGAACACGACGGAATTCAGTAGATATCAATCACGTAGATTCGGTTGTTTGTGATCAAAGCTTCAAAAGTCTCCGTCGTCCCGTGATCGTTTTTTCCAGAAAGGAGAAGAGACATTACGAGGTATCGTTACTACGGTAGAACAGAGTGTAATAGTGATGACGATGATATCAGTAAAACAAATGAAAGATGTTTACACTAGAAAGGCCACGAAGTACTGTACTTCAGCGAATTTCGTATTTTTTCAGAGAAATCGGCTCGTATTCCGATAGGGTCCGGGTGTGGAATGACCTGTCAATGACTGGTCGTTGTAGTTTTTCTCCGCATCCAATTGGCTCAAATCTTCGGGAGCCAGTCATCCTCCAAATGACTCACGGCTCAGTGTTGGCTCAGACGGCTCGGCGAGTCCACTCGACAATTCGCCTAAATTGGCGTCATTTCCACCCGGGACACTGGCCTTCTGTATACTGTTGTGCCCCACGCCCCTCCTACTCCTCCGCCGAATGCCTTGATGGGCGGGGCGAAGAGACCGCGTTGATACAAAAGTGACGGCGAGTCGACCGTTGGGGCCAGTCAACTCTCCCACTCTATTAGTGCCAGTCACACAGACTCTCGCAACAAAATGTTCGAGATATTCACGCAGGGCTTCTCCTTCCTCAACTTGCTCTCTGTTCTAGCCTTCTTCACTACAGTAGGCCTCTTCTTCTGTGGAATGTAAGTTTTCGAGTCTCTCTAACTTTTCCCAAACGTTTCTCTATTTCAGTCCGATTTGCCGACAGATTTGGAAGCGAAAAGATACCAATGAGATCTCTGGTGCTCCATTTCTCATGGGAATAGTCGGAGGATGCTGCTGGATGACTTACGGATGGCTCAAGAACGACGGAACAGTCAAATGGGTGACAGGATGCCAGGTCATTCTCTACACGACCTACACGATCTTCTACTGGTTCATGACCAAGAAGAAGTTGTGGATCTCCCTGAAAGTGCTCGGAGTGATCGCCATCTGCTCGACCCTCGTGCTCGGAGTGCACTTCTTCGGAATGAAAATCTTCCATCCGCTCGGAATCGTGTGCCTCACCCTCAACATCGCCGACTTTGCCGCGCCTCTCGGAGGCATCCGCGTCGTCATCCGCCGTTGGGCCACTTCCACCCTTCCACTTCCGCTTTGCATTGCCAACTTTCTCGTCTCTTCCGAATGGTTCCTCTACGGACTTCTCAAGAACGACTTCTATCTGATCTTCCCTAACGGAGTCGGATCCCTCCTCGCCTTCATTCAACTCCTCCTCTTCATCATCCTCCCACGAAAACCGGGACAACGTGCTCCGATCATCCGGCTCTGGATGTGGATCCGCAACGAAAGAATCGAAGAGACCAAAGGTACTTGATCAGAAACCCAAGGGGTGTCCCCTGTTTGATAAGAGCGCAACTAGTGATGGGAAAACACATAATCCTGTTTTTATGGTCATAATAACGAAGAAGACAGACTCCTTAATCAAAAAAGATAACAATGTGCTTTTGTTGCAGAAATCGTGGCCGAGCTTGGCGAATGCGACGAGAAGAAGATGAACCGCGCACAGAGATGGTCCCAGAAGATCAAGATGAACGTGTCGACGGTGGCCGAAGAGCTCGAAAACGTCAT
Source organism: Caenorhabditis sp. 36 PRJEB53466 (assembly GCA_946814055.1). Classification (NCBI taxonomy): domain Eukaryota; kingdom Metazoa; phylum Nematoda; class Chromadorea; order Rhabditida; family Rhabditidae; genus Caenorhabditis; species Caenorhabditis sp. 36 PRJEB53466. The sequence continues at coordinate 4,441,334 of CAMPFS010000004.1, read as the reverse complement.
CTACCAGCTGCCGACGAAGGACCAGTTCGCCTATTCACACAAGATCGGAGAGGACGATTCGTCGAGCGAGAAGACTGTCGAGACACTCGACGAGACAAAGAAGACGGCGGTGGCGGCGGTGCCTGTGCTCGAGGCGGTCAAGGACGCCGACTGGGAGCGGAAGATGCGCAACTCCCTGCGGCACGCGACGGAAGCACGGGAGACCGCCCTTCGCAGGACGATCAGCTCCCCGGATCTTTCCGATTAACCCCTCCATCGCCTCTCTGAATCTCTCTTTTCGAAGCTTTATCTCTCCGATTTCCCATCTCATTGACTGTCCCATTTCAGGGACGTTTTCCTCTTCTCTTATCCTCTTTTTTCATGTTATTATTCCTTTTTTCGTTTCGACTCGCCTTCCCTTGAGGTGCCAGTTCTCACTCTGACGTTTTGTACTTTTGATTGTGCAATCACTTTCCGACATTCGACTGTTCCATTCCCTTTTGAATGGGCATAATCTGCCAACGGGTCTCATAAATAAAGTTTTAAGAAAAATGAAAAGATGAAACTGTACGAAAGCAATTTGAGCAGCTGGAAAAAACATGGAAGACTGATAAAGTCGCAGACAAATAAACTGAAAATAGAGGGAGGAAACTATAGTTTTACGGGCAGAAATGTGCGCATTCGAAAGAAGAAAAGAAGAAATCAGATGTCGTATCGCTCTGGAAACCACAGTCCTAACATCTCCAATTTCTGAACTTATTCTATCATTTCCGGTGATTCATTTGTCCTTTTAACTTTGATTCTCCGGAGACTACACCTTTCCATTGGTTAATCCTTGTTTTGAGGGAAAACGTTGTTACGTAACAAATGAGCCACCCGCCTACGCCTTGATAACCCCTGTGGAGGCAAAACAAGCCATAAAACACTTTATTATTTCACACGAATGACAATGAAATAATGCAAAAAAGAAACAAACACTAATCGATCACAGAAGTTAAAAAATTGGACGAGGGGCTTGAAAATGGGGGAAGAACGAAGAGATAAAACGTTAATATAACGCAAAGTCGGTTATTAGTCTAGGCGTTGTAGGTGTTGGAAGTGACACGTCCTCCGTGTCCGGTCCAGTTGGTGTGCACCCAGGTGCCCGGCTGTGCCAGCAGTTCGTAGGTGTGAGCTCCGAAGTAGTCGCGTTGAGCTTGGATCAGGTTAGCCGGAAGAACCTGAAATGCGACATTCTCTGATTTATTGACCAGTCCGGAGGCCATTTTTGCGCCTGGCCAATCTTGGCCAAATTCGTCAAATTGTGCGTATCCGCGTGGGACAGGACAGAACTGATCATAGAACGTAAGCGCGGTCAGAAGTGAATTTCACGTGTTGACGGCGGTTCGCACTGATTATTACATCGTGAGACGACACGTTTGAGTGCAAAAAGGGCACCTGATAGTGCCCATCGTCACTGCGTTTTAGCATACAATCAGAGGACACTCACCTCGCTGGTATATCCGTCGTAGAAACTGAGCGCCGACGAGAATGCCGGGACGGAGATGGCCAGTAGAGTGGCAGAGGAGACGACGACGCGCCACGATTCCTATAAGGGATTGTAGTTTCAGAAGAATCTGAAAGAAACCCACCTCAGCTTCATTTATGGCCTTGGTGAAGAATTCGTCGAGAAGTAGGTTCGACAGCTCCTTGTTGTTGTCGAATGCGCGCTTGATATCTCCAAGGAATCTGAAAACACGACTAAAACAAAAGAAGTAAAGGAGAAAACTGACCTCGAGCGGATGATGCATCCTCCTCTCCACATGAGAGCAATGGCACCGAAGTTGAGGTTCCATTTGAAGACCTTCGACGCCTCGGCGAGCAGCATGAATCCCTGGGCGTAGCTGACAATCTTAGAAGCGTATAGTGCCTTGCTGATCTTCTTGATGAACTCTCTCTTGTCCTGGATGATGGATTCAGCCGAGGCGTGCGGGCGACGGAGCTGCTTGGCAGCACGCACGCGTTCGTCCTTCAGCGCCGAGAGACATCTTGCGAAGACAGCTTCTCCTGCAAACATTTTCACGTCGCAGGAGTGTCCTTAAGGGTCAGCAATCTGGACATTTCCGACTTTTCCGCGACTGTAATAGGCTGTTTGCCTTACGGCTGCCAAATTTTTGTTCCGAACGAGGCCCCTCTCACTCGCCTGTCACGAAATGCCGGCTCTCAACTCAAAACACCTATGGTCATAATAGATTGGTTTGCACATTGTCTTTATCCCACGTTCTACGCGCTTCCGATTCTGTACTTACCGATGAGTGTGACAGGAAGTCCGTATTCGAGGGCGGCAAAACACGTCCACTTTCCAGTTCCTTTCTGAAAATTAGATATTCTAAAACAAATTTCGACTTGCTAATATCTCACCTGTCCAGCAGCATCCTTGATTTTCGGCACAATTGATTCTCCCTTCTCGTCGCGAAACTTCAGAATATTGGCAGTGATTTCGATGAGGAACGATTCGAGTTCTCCTTTGTTCCAATCTTCCAACACTTCGGCCATCTGTTCGTGATTAAGTCCGACGGCTTTGTGCAAAAGATCATAAGCTTCAGCAATCAGTTGCATGTCTCCGTACTCGATTCCATTGTGAACCATTTTGACGAAATGACCGGATCCGGCGTTTCCGACCCATTCACAGCACGGCTCTCCGTCGGCCTTGGCAGCAATCTTTTGGAAGATGTCTTTGATATGAGGCCATGCGGCCGGGTTACCACCTGGCATCAACGAAGGTCCATAACGGGCTCCTGTAAAACACTTCGATTAAAAACCTCAGGTAATGTGTTCTGTTTTGTATTTTGCCGCCCTACTCATCAAATTGTATCTGATTGTCTTGCTAACCGGCTTTATAGTTTTCCGTTAATTATATGGGTTTCCGAGAAAACGGGCAGTGACAGAGAGCCCTGAGGAGGCCGCCGTGCCTCCCTCTCTAACGCTTCGCCTTTTCTAATCAACATGCGTATCAGCGAGCAGTCGGATGGGGGAATTGACTCGCCCAGTGGAGTCCTCGTGAGAAGCTATCATTATTGCGCGAAACGCTCCAGTGCATTTTCGAGAAAACAAACGAGCTTTTTTATCACGCAATTCAAGTTCTTGTTTTTTTTTTAGTTTGGCGAAAAGAAAATCTGAATTCCTAAACGTCGGCAACTCGTTCTCTTGAGAATAGCCGATTCTTCCTAATCCGGTAAGTGCTTCCTCCCGCCATTTTCCCGTCATTCCTTTTCAAAGCGACTCATTTCCTCCCGCGAGAATGTTTCAGTCCCCTCTAATTTCTGTGCCCTTTTTTCTCATTCCACACTTCCGAATTTTCTATTTTCTCCTCCAGATGTCTTTCCCTCGAGATTCACAACGAACACAATAAAGTCCGGGCGCATTCCGACGTCTCTGCCAATAAACGAAGAGCCGGAAGGAGAACGAGAGAAGGAGGCCGTGGCGCTTTTTCTCTGTGACACCTTTTGGATACGATTCTTTTCACGAACGAGGCCGGACTACTCTTTCCAGAAGAGAATGATGCGTCGACTGCTTCTCCGCAGTTACACTTTCGGTAAGTGCTTGAATGTGTCGTGCTCTAAGAGAAGCCATGTGACCAAATTTATGATCGCATTCCCAATGTTTACTAATTCATGTATTTCCCTCCCAACCAGCCTCGCCATAATGTTCTTCCCTTCCTTTCCAATTAATTGCTCCATTTCGTGCGCCAAGGTAACGCTTGGCTTGGAATAATCACACACCACCTTCACAAATACGCATACACACTTTTCTATTCAATTTTGGCTGTCAGGCGCAGCATGCCTTTTTCATTCCAGACTCTAGAATGTAGAGTTTCATTCTGGAATCTGTTCACGCAGAAAGCAAAATGCATAATGCAACTTGTATATTGAATACAGCAGCCTAGAGACCAAGATATTTTTAGTAATTTTCAAAGCACTTTATAAACACGATTCTTCTGACTTGATGATATTTTCTTTAGGCATGAGAAGGTTCTTTGAAAATCGTTTTGACATTCGAAACCTAGCAACAAAGACATGCCTTTTCAATTCGGTGGTCCCTTTCACTCTCTCTCTCTCAGTTACCCTCACGCCCTTCTCTCTGCTTCTCTCGTCTCTCCACTTCCGTGCACTTGCCTCATTTCTTTCTGCTCGCCGAATCTGCATAACATTCGAAGCGTCGGTCGCCCATTACACTTCCATATCACCAAAAAGAACGCGCGAACGACCCAAAAGCCACGGCAGTTCGCGTCATTTCGAAACGTCCGTCATCAGAGAGGGCGCAGAGACAGTTTCCGCCGGCCTCTCCGTTCTCACTCGGCGCCATTCTGTTGTTTTCATTTCTGTTCAGTCTACTTCGGCTTTGTTCACGCTTCGAGAAAATAACAGATTGCAATACAGAAGCTATTGGAAGACTGCATTCCAAACGTTGCCAAATGGGTAAGCAGATGGAATTTACCAGTTGGGCCCATATCATAACCTCATGCATATTTTGCGGACCAAATCCTTTTTCCAGACGCCAACGCTTCATCTGCATCTTCAGGATCTCACGGAGCTGTCGCACCGATCCGTCCTCAAGCTTCAACTGAATCCAATCAGGAAGCGTCGCAAACTGGAGCCCACCCAGTCTGGATTCGTTCCTCTTCTCAGCCTGCCACGTGGCGCAATAGCGCATGTAAGCCTCTAATCCTCGCTCCACTTAATCCCATTGTTCACCTCATTTTCCTCTTTTCATTTCAGTCAACGAGATCAGCGACGGAAATTGGACGTACTGCATCGACTCGCAAAACACTGCGTAAGTGTGCCATTGATCCGCTTTTTTACGAGTATTTCATGCTTCCATTTAGCCCGGCGGTAAAAGGATTCGGTAATGTTCCGATCGTCAGCTACGAAGAGATTGAGCGGATGGGCGACCGAAAACTGAAGATTTGTGCACTAACGTGGAATGTCAATGAAAAGGGTGTCAAAATTCTAAATCACCTGGCACAGAAAATAAACGAGAAGAGCAATGATCTGGAGAGTGACATCTTCTTCATTTCTTTTCAGGAAATTCCGTCAACTGCCACGTCAGTTCAAATCGAAAATGGTGAACTCGAGGTTTATCTAATTACAGAACATTCCACGAAGAAGCTCTTAGAATTCTGGAGCCGGTAATAAGTGGGCATCGTCTTTATCTGTCCCATCGGGCATGGAGTCAGATGGTCATTGTCTTTATTAGTCAGAAGCATCTGCGTTTCGCAATCCGTGAGCATTGCTTTTTTTTCAATCATCATTGTTCATTTTGTAGAGCCACAAGTCTCGTTCATAGCATCCGGAGCCATGGCGAAGCCCGTCAGAACCAAAGGGGCAATTGCAGTCTGTCTACGTTTGTACCAAAGATTTATTGTGCTCATCGGATGCCATTTGTCGCGTTAGTTTCCCTTATTGAAAGTGACAAGCAAACGGAAGAATGTAGTGGGAAGGGGACCGAGCTGCGTCTTGGAGGGCATGGCATTTTTTCTCTGAGATAGCATGTTTGTAGACGCGACACCTCAACAACGTATCCAAGACTACGCGAAAATTGTGCGCACGCTTCGTTTCCCCTCACTAGCCAAGTTTCATGCTCACGAGAACGACGAGATTTTCGCGTCTGACGTAAGCACTTCCGAGCACCGGAACTCTTTACGATTCATTCGTGTTCCAGTTGATTCTCTGGATCGGTGACCTGAACTTCCGCGTGACAGTGGAGAACGATACCGATTGGAGTCATCCAGGAACAGTTTCCGCCCAAAAATACGATGAAATTCTGGAGACGGAAGAGCTGGCGACTCACAAACGGAGACAGACAGCTTTCATCGACTTCAGCGAGGCGCCAATTCGTTTTCCTCCAACTCACAAATTTGAACCAGACACGGACAATTACGTTCCGAAGCGTATTCCGTCTTTTACAGTGAACACAAGAACTAAAGATGGCATTTGCACACAAACTTCTTTCAGGACAGAGTGCTCTATTGGGTCCGTAACACAGAATGGCTTCAGAACATTGAATACGGTTCTCTCCGTGGAGCTGGTCCATCAGATCACAAGCCGGTCTTCGCTACTTTCTGGTTTGTCACTCGACGTATTCTAACCGTTTAAAACCACTATTTCAGGCTCACAATGATCAACAAGCCTGTTCCGGACTATTATCGCCTCAAGATGCTGGCCAATCAGCAGAACTCAACTGAAAACGGCTCAGTGCCAAGCAACTCCGTGGACAATCACTAATCCCCGGTTCCCCCGATCCTATTAGTTTTCCCGTTTTCTTTGTGATTATAAATTTGCATATGAATGAAGTGGGTCGCACCTTCTTCTCCGCCGGACACTCCGCATCCAACGAACAGAATTCCCTTGCCAGCCAATTGCTCGGCACGTCTCTGGAAATAAAATTTTTGATATTTTAAAAGGGAAATAGGAAGGTTTCTTGATTTAGTAACATACACAAGCAAGGCGATTATGTTTCGAATTAACTTACATTCGAGTCGGTGTACTCGGAGTTTCCTCCGTCGATGATGATGTCTCCCTCTTCGAGATGCGGGACGATCGCGTCGATCATCATGTCGACCGGAGTTCCAGCTTTAATGAGCATCATGACACGGCGTGGTCTCTTCAGCTTTTTGCACATTTCCTCGATCGAATGGGCTCCGATGATCTTTGTCCCTTTCGCCTCGTTGGCGAGGAAGTCATCGACGAGTTTTGTGGTTCGATTGAAAGCACAGACGGTGAACCCGTGGTCGTTCATGTTGAGGATCAGATTTTGACCCATGACGGCCAGACCGATGACGGCAATATCAGCTTCGGCCATTTTTCTTCTGAAATTCGAACCGAATGATCTGAGATGGTGAAAATGCAAAAGGATAATCAACGGAAACTTTCAAAGAATAGGTAATCGAAGAAAAGGTATCCAAACGGCTTGGGACGGGGGTGGTCTTGTCTCGTGGTACCAAAGGAAGTGTTGCATGGAGTAGGGACTATTTACGTTTCCTAGTTCATGGTATGCAGCATTTTCCCACGTCTCGTGGTTTCGTTCGCCCGCGTCCCAACTGTTTGGATACCTGATCGAAGAAAATATCGCAGACAAGTGAAACAGTCTCCGACGACATAGATCGGCAAATCGGCCAGCAGCGGCAGGTGAGAAAAGCGTGAGTCGTCTTTCATTCCGAAAGGCGCCCTTTTTTTTCGACAAACAATCAATGTCATCATTTTGTGGCCTAGTCTGTTGGACACACTTATTTATATTGGCCGTCTGTCTACGAGCGCTCACTTTTTTCATAGGCCCTCATCAAAATTGTTATTATTATAATTGGCTACAGTTATCTATTAGTCGAACTGGTTTTATAGTTGAGGTAAGTGCAAAGAGGAAAAGAATTAGCAATGCGGAAAAGGGCAAATGGAGGAGTCCGAGAAAGATTTGTCCAGAAAAACGGACCTTGACCTAGATGGCGTCTATTTGCGATGTTATCGAGCAGAACTAATTCAGAAACAGCGAACTGAGTACAGAAAAACTGGACTATTTCATTGAAATAGAAAAAGGTTATCGAACAAAACTTTGGAGACCACAGAAACTACGACGACCGCGTTTTGTAGAAACAGCAAATGAAAAAACAATGTAGTGTGTGCGGGAAACTTGAGGGAACAGAGTTTGTGGCATTTGGCATTGAATTACTCCTCCTCGCTCTTGTTACTTTTGGGACACAAACAAACGTTTGTGAAAAGGTTTCTGATGACTATGCTGACAATTCCGGGCCAGAAAGGAGGAGGGCAGGCTGTGGGCACGCATTATTCCGAGAAAAAGTTGCGAAATTGGGTAGGCCGGGCAATGAAAAATCTGTTTTTGACGGAAAAATAACGGAATTTATGTGACTCCACGAGAAGTACACGGGAGCGCGGCCGCCGGATTTTTCGGTCGCCGGCGCCAGTTCTTGGAAACTTCAGGGCCTGCGCCTTCAAAATTACGGTGGACACGAGAGGAAAAAAGAACGAATGCGAATGCTTCATTTAATATCATTATTCACGCCACAAATCCGAACATGCCATGAAAGAAAAGTGATACGAGAATCGTGCCACTTTTTCTTATCAAAGCGATTCCGCACACACTGCAAAAACAGAACCGAAATGTGAGAGAAAGGAATCGCTTATGTTATTCGAATGGGCGGGCACATCAAACGTTCACTTCTCCGCCACTTTCTTCACAGACTTTTGTACGGTCGAAATACATTTGAAAATAGTATTCCAATGATTCTGAAAGGCAAAAAAGGCGATTTCCGTTCACGCAGTGCTATTTACCACTGCGAATGTTCGATTACAAAAGAGATCCTTCTTGTGACACGTACACTTTTCCGTAATCTGAAAAACAAACAAACGGGCGCCACTTCAAAAATCACTATCTATTTTCTCTCTTCCTCTCACTTTGACTTCATTGTGACATTTTTCAATCGTTTTCAGACTTGGCTCTTGCTGTAAAACAATTTTCATTCGAATGTTTATTGAAAATTCCTCACATATTCCGACGAGAAAACCATTCCAATAAAGAGAAAAACAAGCAGAATAATGGGTCTCATCATTGAAGGAAAACAGATGAAAATATGAAAATAATCTATGTGCAAAATCCGGTTTTGCGCTCACAATTCGTCTCTGTTTGAGTGTCGAATCGCTTTCCGACTCCTTTCGATGCACGCATTCAGAATTGGCATCATCTTCTGAAACGGAATGGGATTGGCTAATCGCAGACAGATCGGAAACCTGCGTGAACTTTTCGATGCACTCGTCCTTCTCGATTCCATCCTTTCCTCTGCAAGCCGTTCTTGTTTCGGGTCTCTGAAACAACATGTCAAACACGAAAAGAGATCAAATCACCTCGACGATTTCAATGCATTCTTTCAGTCTTTTGATGGACTCGTACGCGTTGATTGCCTGCAATTCCCCTCTTTTCCTGAATAGCTCCACGCTCAATTCACCTCTTCTTGTGCAAAAATTGTGCTCGTGCAAAGGAAGACAACAAAAATCAGAAAAAAGATCATGATTTCTCGATGGTTGACAGTAATCCGTGGTAGGTGCCACTTTCAAATTGGGTGCGATTAACTGGCAAGAGTGAATGAGATTTAGGGTGTAAACGGGAGATTATTTAGAACATTGATCGAGTAGAAACAAAGATTCATATATATATATTCGCAAAGTACCCGGAAATCAGTGATCGGAAACAGTGAACTTGGCTACTCCGCCTTCGCTTTCGTTCGTATCGCAATCCGTTTAATAACGGAAGAAACTATTTTCCAGAGAAGGAGAGTGACGAGAAGAGCGACGAGAGCGAAGATGCAGAGCACGTCGATGCAGTAGTACCAGAACGGAGTGAGTTCGGCGCCAGGAAGGTTGAACACTTTGTGCAGTCCCGGATTGTTGGCAGCGAACTCGATCCATTCGTAGAATAACTGCTCCGCCTGCTCCGGCTTCTGCACCATCATTTGCGAGATAATCTGAGCGTTTTGACCGTATTTCGAGTTGGACAGAAGTTCTGTGAGAGCCGCGACGAGGTTGTCCACAGTCAAACGGTCTCTGTCCACGATGACTCCCATTTCACGAGCGGCAGCTGAAAGAATAATGCGTGGGAAGACAGAAAAGACGAACAAGGTACCATTGTAAGCATTGTGTTGTTGGTCAATGAACAGTGGGATGGCGAGAACAGGAACTCCGGCTGCGGCCGTCTCGAGGAACGAGTTCAGTCCCATGTGACTTATGAATGCTTTCACTCTGTGATCTCCTGAAATGCCTTCTGTTTTCTACTTTCCAGTATAACTAGCTTACCTAGCAAATCGGTTTGAGGCAACCATTCCAGTCTATGGATATTGGGAATGTCTGCGAACAATTCTGAGTCATCAGTCAGGTTGTCGTACTTCCAGAGGAAAAGGTAATCGGGGAAATGCTTGAAAGCGTTGGCAAAGTTTCGACGCAGCTCGACCGGAACTTTCTTCGTTGGCACCTGAGTTCCGAATGAAAAAAGGACGACTCCTCTGGGTGCGGAGGCGAGCAGACTGTCCAGTTCCTTGCTCACTGGCTTCGATTTCTTCTTTCCCATTCCTCCGATATATTTGATTTTGTGTGAAATCGGACGGGGTTTCTCGATGATTTCATTGCTGTTCGTCAGTATGATATCCACGTTTCTCTGTATTTCGCTCACATCCGGGAAAGTGGGTCCGAATGCCTTTTGTACAAGACGGTTCTGAACTATTACATTGGGAAACGGCCCGTAATTCTGATGATTACATATTTTTGCATATGTCTGGGGGTAACAAAGTAGATGTTATAAGTGTGTCTGATGAGATCGAACGCGCGATAGAAAAGGGAATCGTCTGGTTTGGGATGGAGAACCGCTGGAAGAATGGTATGAGTTTAAAGGAGAGAAGGAAAAGGCTCACTTCCGTAAAGACTGGCGGGAGATGGAATTCCGGCACTGACCACTTGTGGCTGGAACATCGGAGTCGGAATCAAACCTGCGAACTTTCTCGGAATACGTTGCGACTGAAAATACTCACTTGCTTTCGCTGGAACCCCGGCTGCATGCATGATCACATTGGCACACGGATCGTAGTCACTGCTGATTCCGATGTCATAATGACCTTCTTTTATGTATTCCAGAAGACTCGAATCCTTCACGGCTGCTGAAATTATTCTTATTTGGGACCTCGTTCGAGGGAGAGAGAGAGCCCACTTTCACACAAATCCAAAGCCGATTCGTCAAATTTCAGAAACTCCGCAAAGGGAGTCGGCTTCTTCTCGAAGATATTGAACAAATGCATCGCATTCTTGTCCCAGTAGTTCGGATCGTCGTATCCGAACGAGTATTTTCTGCGGACCCCTTTCGGAATTATGATCTTTACCATTTCATTGTATTGAGCGATCACCAAGTCCTGAAAACGTACTTTTGCTCCATCTTAAAACAGTTCTCCGTTTACCACAGTATGTCCCCTTTCCAACATCACATTGATCGCTGTGTTGTGGAATGGAATATGCGAATGAGCGATTGCAGAGACATAGAACAGCACGTTGAGGCAATGGGCGAAAGCAGGAAGAACGGAGAGAATCAGAAGTTTTCGCATACTAATCAACAAAAATTGAGGACTCCAACTCAGTCAGTCCTCCCGAGACGATAGTCTGTTATCAGTGGGAGCAGAAGAAAAAGTAGGCGGCGACTCGGGTCTACGTGAGCAGACTGATATGTTCGAGCCGTCGGAGCGAGTCATGCGACCGTCCGTACCATACGTGTTTTCCCACGCGTTTCGACTTCATGCAAAATATGAATAGAGTGTGTTTTTCAGTCGATCAGAGACCCAGACAGCCACAAAAACATCGTGCATCTCATGATTCCTCCAGGTCGGTCCAAAACTCACTCGATATCAGTTTATCAATCAAATTAGGTAAAGCGGCGAATGATATTTTGTAGTGGCGATAAGAAGGGCAAGCTCCCTCAAATGTTGCATATTCTGATTGAAGGCGGCAAACTCCAAAGTCGATTGTCACATATCGTTCAGAAAGTGTTTGCAGCGGGTGAAAGGAGGAAGATTCTGGAAGATGATTCCTGATGAGTACGTGGAATTTCAACATGATGACAATCAAATTATTTCCTACGCAATCTATAATTGTTTTATTTGACAATGTGGCGTAACTGAGAAGGAATCGGGAAGAATGAGGCTGGAAATCAAGACTGCTCAACTTGAAGGTTCAATCTCCGAATTTCGAGGTCATCATCTCGTTCGCAACAACGTGACTATCTCTCTTTCGTCTCTGATTTGATATCGTCAGCCCTCGCCTGCAACATTTCCCTTCCGCGCAGTCATTCGCGCCGAAACCATCGACCATGCGACGTTGTTTCTCGACGGCCTCCAATTACTTTGAACATCATTTAAGGAATGAATTGGCCGGAATCAAAGCAGCCGGCACATTCAAGAACGAGCGTGTCATCGAGGGAAAACAGGGAGTTCTAGTCAAGGCGAGTGATTCAATTCTGAATGGAAATGTTCTGAATGGAAAACGGATATTTTAGGTGGCTGGAGCAGACAAACCCGTCATCAACTTCTGTGCGAACAACTATTTGGGCCTGAGCAGTCATCCAGAGGTATTCGCTGCTGTTATGCTCATATATATTATTCATTTCTCAAAAGTTAAGGTCATTGCTGCTGGCCAGAAAGCTCTGGAAACTCATGGAGCGGGGCTCTCTTCTGTTCGATTCATCTGTGGAACTCAGGATATTCACAAGGAGTTGGAGCGGAAGATTGCCAAATTCCACGGAACCGAGGACGCCATCCTGTACGCGGCCTGCTTCGATGCGAACGGAGGAGTTTTCGAAGTGATGACAGGTCAGAACAACTTCCGAGTAAACAAGGAATTGGAGTGGTTCAGGGGAGCAAGATTCAATCATTTCGGACGAGTTGAACCACGCGTCAATCATCGACGGAATCCGATTGAGCAAGGCGAAACGACTGCGCTACAAGCATCTTGATCTGTCCGATTTGGAAGCCAAACTTCATGAAGCAAAGGGTAGTGTGTTGTGTCAATACGCCTATTTCAAACTATCTTTTCAGACTCGCGGTACCGTCTGATCGTGACTGACGGTGTCTTCTCAATGGACGGCGACGTGGCACCACTGGCAGACATTTCAAACTTGGCTGACAAGTATTTTCACTCTTGTTGTATTTCCCTTGATAGTATCATTTCAGGTACAACGCTCTCCTTTTCATTGACGAGTGTCACGCCACCGGATTCTTCGGAAAGACCGGGCGAGGAACTGCCGAAGCCGTCGGAGGCCGTCCCCACGTCATCAACTCAACTCTGGGAAAGGCGCTCGGAGGATCGATGGGAGGGTACACAACTGGTCCGAAACCCCTCATTGATCTTTTGAGACAGCGCTCGCGGCCGTACTTGTTCTCAAACTCTCTGGCCCCGAGCATCGTGGGAAGCAGCATCAAGGTATCCCGTTTCCGTGTGTTCCTAGTCAAACAAAGCCACTTTGTATTAGGTATTCGACCTGCTTATGAACGATTCGTCGTTCATCGGCTCCCTGCAAACAAATGTTTCGCACTTCCGTAAAAGCATGGCTGCCAATGGATTCATAATTCTCGGAAACGATCCCACTCACCCCATTTGTCCTGTACTCCTGGGAGATGCCAAATTAGCCGCCACGATGGCTGACGAACTTCTGAAGCAGGGAATATATGTTATCGGATTCTCGTATCCTGTCGTTCCGAAAGGAAAAGCCAGAATTAGAGTGCAAATTTCGGCTGCTCATTCCAAACAACACATTGACCAGCTCATCGAAGCATTCGCGACAGTAGGAAAAAAGTTGAATGTAGTCTAAATTTAATTGCCAGTCATTTTGAATAAAGCATTTATTTAAAGAGAATACCCGTAAAAATGACAAGAGAGCAAAGGGGAGTGGTCAAATTAACACGTGGAATAGTGCAGCGAACAGAGGCAAGTCTAGAGGTAGAATCTGAGAAACGTGGCAACAAATGACACGGAGAGGAGTATGAATGGAGCCGTGGAAGGGCTCGTGAGCAGATGTCGGGCTTCCTCCGCACTTCCGCACCACTCTCTCGCCCTGAATGTTTCTGTGACTGCGTTATCGGTAAGGATCCGAAGGTACGGGAACACACATATCTGAATTGTCTCTATTTTCGTTTGTACGGTTCGCTTCCGGTTCATTCTTACCGTACTGCACTTTCTGTCTTCTTTTGGTAGTTTTGACAAGTCAAAATGGAATGAAGCGTGCTGGATGACTTGCTGGGAAACCGGACTGAGAACGCCTTTCGAACATCGGAGTTCCGGAACAATGACTGTCGAAATCTGAAATCGTAAATTCCCTTCTTCTGAATATTTCCGAATATTTGTTTTCCGTGACTCTTTTCATCGTTCTCCCACCCGCCATTCGGCCGTATTACGTCGGCACCAATCCGTATAATAAGCGTAATAACGTGTGAAAATTGCGGAGAGGGCGGAAGCGAGTAAAGAACTCTCGTGAAGTTTAATTATGAATATGCGGACCCTCTTCTTCTGCCAGAAGCATCATTTATGCAAATGCTCCCGCGGTCTGAATGGAAACGGAAAGAAACGGACCTTCTTGATCTCCTTGAACACAGATCCAACGCCGATGTAGATGTTGTCCTTGGTGACGAATAAATCGTCGATGAACGCCACCATTTGCTCTATTTTCTTCGGATCATCCCGACTCGTCTTCTTCGTTTTGACGACCATTTCCTGCAAAATACCGTGTCCGTCTGCTAGTATCGTTTTCCTACCTGCTTAGTCATTCTCAATGAGTTGTCGGTGGTTTCATCGGCAAAGTTGAGTCTATACTCAATTCGTACTGCAAACCACGTGTCAGGTTTCAATCCATCGAACGAGAGCAACTGGAAAACGGAAAAGTTAGTACCCTTCTCGGAATGTTTCGGGACATCGGGACAATCGAGTAAGCTGTCATTGCCCGTTTCTGTGTTGATTGTCCGCCAAATTGTGCTTTCCGATATGTCATTCCGACAAATGTTCATGCAGTTTCCCACCAACATATTTGTTTTACTCGATTGTCCCTTTCTGCGTGCACCCCATTTCGTTAATTGTGTATCTTCTCCCATTACGCTTTTGTCCCTCTCTCCATTTGATTCGATCCATGGGAAGGCCCCGAGCTTTGGCACTTGCTCTTTCCGCCGAGCAATAAAAACTACAATTGGCATCAAAAAAGGGCTCCCCACGGCCTCTTTTTCTCTTGTCATGATCATCATCATCAGCAGCGGCAGGCAAAAGCCACCTAGTTTCGTTTTATGCGCGTGCCTACGTACTACGCGCCGCCGTCTTTTTATTTGACGGATACACTCTTTTATGGGCCCCTCTTGGAGTACAATCGATGGGCGGGCGATATCAAGAAACGAGAGGGGCAGAAGACACGTGTCAATTGGTACTTGACAACAAAACGGACAAAAAGGACATATGTTTTGAGAAGAGATTAGTGAGGAACGGTCGGAGGAGACGGGGAAAAGGTCCAATGACACCAATTGACACGCCAAACATGTAAATGGCACAGAAACAGACAGATTAGCGGACCGATGCAGACGTCAGAACCAGAAAATAGACGGAAGGCTCTCACGACGGGTTCGGATACAAAAGTGGAAAGTGGGGCTCACCTGATCATTGGTGACGTGGTCCAATTGAGTCCTTCGGAAGAGTTGTTGTTTGGAGAGATCGAATATTTGAACAGTGATATCAAAGTTGGTCACGTTGGTTGCTTCGATCATTTTGATGACCAGCGAGCTGTCGGAGACGGACGTCACTTCGAATTTGGCGACGGCGTCCACTCCGATGACTACGGAAAGAAGCCCAAAAAGCAAAAGAGACCACGTCATCTGAAATAGCTGAAGTAAACAAAACGGTGACTTTCAGAAGCATAAGAAGAAGTCGGCGATGGAGAAAAAGTAGTAATAAGCTTCATCTGAGTGCGAGACGAGTCGGCCGGCAGAAATTTGTACTTGGGCGTGCAAATGACAGAGATTGAGCGATGTTTTTGTGGCCAGGGAAGGTGTGATTTGGTGCGTTTGAATGGATGGACCGGAAACGACGGAGACACCCCCAAAACGCTTTACAATTGACTCAAAGGAGTGGGAGAGAGCGCCGAATATAATTGGAGGAGCCAGAAGAAGTGCGGAGGAGAGACGTGGCACAAAGAGCACACAACATAAAAGTCCGAAATAGCTGCAGCAATAGGAAATTCCTGGGATTCTTCCGGAACGTAAAAGGTGGATTTGAAAAGAGGAGAGCACTCATTCATATGCGTCTATTTTTGAGAGAGGGGAATCGTCGACGGAAAATCTGATACGAAAGCAGCTCACGCTCTAAGAATTTCATTCTCTGTCTCCATTCATCGAAAAAGTGGAAACTGGTGGAAGGAATGGGAACACCGAAAAGGGGCGGAGTCAGTGTCGGACGGTCTGGAGATTGGGCGGGGGGAATCCGGCACCCGGCCTCTCCTTCATCTGCTCGGCACGCCCAAAAAAGAGAGAAGCGAAGGAAAGGCGGTCTATTTTCCCTTCTCTTTTGAGATGATTTGAATTATGAGCTTTCTGCGTTTTATTGGCGAGTGCTCCCACAAAATAACTGGCTTCGTGAGCAGCCAAACTTGAAAGATTTATGGTCATTTCCAAGTAAAACGTACAGAAATAAAATCGAGAAGGCCTATGAGCAGGTACGAATCCACGAGGGCGTGAAGATTATCTCCTTTGAAATGGAGGACAAAACGGCCAATCAGAAGCGTATTCCGATGCCAAAACATAACTTGTTTTCGGGTTCGAAGCGAAAATTGAAGGGCTCATTCAAAATGTACGTATAATTCGTGCTGGCCGCCAGTGCTGACTCTTTTCTGAAACTTTGAGCTGCGGGAGGATCAACCTTTTGTGTCCGGAAGGCCGAGTCAAGAAAGCAGAAAAAGTTATTATAAAATTCAACGACGCTCAGTTTCTCTGTTGAAGCGTGTCGCGCCTTCCGTCTTTTTTGTGTCGTGCCTTCTTATTCGCTGCTGAGTGGCTTTGTGGAATTTTCATAGTTAGTTATATTAGTCTAGTAGTCATTCGATTTATGCACACTCGGATGGAATAGAAGAAAAGTTGGGGGAAAAGGAAGAAAACGGACGAGAGGGAAAAGTTGAATGGACTGGAAGACGGCGGTAATTGCTACCTTTTCGAAAGGGACTATAATTAGGTGAGCAAAAGTTTTGGAGCACTTTCACAGATTGACTCTTTCGAGAGAGCAGAAAGATTCTGTGCGTCTCCAACAAAGTATTCTCCGGATGTTTCAATTGTCACATTCCCGCTTCTTAACAGAAAAAGGATTTGAAAGAAGCGGAAAGTTGTTTGAAACAATTGAAGTGTCTCAAAAAAGGGAAAGTCGAGGTCCCTTGGCTCAAAAAGAAGCTGTCGAATTCATAAACTTGCGTGGCGTCGACGGGGTAGAACAAGTCCCTCGACGGATCATTTGGTGAGTCGTCACTTGACCCTTTACTTTTCCCCGCCTCGTCAATTCCCCGGCGGTGTTCGGGACACTAAAAATGAGGAAGATGGCAACAAAATCAGAGTGAAAATTGGCAAAACAGAAGACGGAGGAGACGAGGAGAGGAAAAACGTGTGAGAATTCAGAAAAGGATTGCAAAAATCGGGCGGGACGGCGGAGAGAATGGGCGGAGTCTGGAGCCACGTGGGAACGTGGGCGGAAGGGATCTTTCGACTAGGCAGCCGGAAACTTCGTGGATTGAGAAGAAGAAAAATAACTTGTGTATAGATGTAATGACACTCTAGACAGATAGAGAACGGACCTAGGAATAATAACAAAGAAAATGAGGTGTCGGTCGGACAAAGAACGCCCAACTGAGGGGGTGATACTGTGCAAACAGGCTTGACAGAAGCGACGGACAGGGGATGAGTGGCACATTCCGGTGCCCGGAAGTCTGTTTGTACACACATGAGATGGTCCCAGCGGTTCGAGGGTGCACTTGAGTCACTCAGTGTTCGACAAAAAGAAGGCAAAACGAGCGGAG
This sequence comes from Caenorhabditis sp. 36 PRJEB53466, assembly GCA_946814055.1. NCBI lineage: Eukaryota > Metazoa > Nematoda > Chromadorea > Rhabditida > Rhabditidae > Caenorhabditis > Caenorhabditis sp. 36 PRJEB53466. The sequence continues at coordinate 4,423,754 of CAMPFS010000004.1, read as the reverse complement.
AAAAGAGAAAGGAGGAGGCGCGCAAAATAAATTAGAAATTTAGTCGAGATGTCGAAAAACGAAACGAGTGCAAGATAAATGAATGAAGATTTTTCGGAGAGTCCATCACTCTTCTGGTTCTGGCGAAGGACGGATCTGGGGCGGCCGTAGACTACTCGAAAACCACTGCTTTCCGCGCTCAAGTTTGCCAGAACAACAATTACTTTAGTATCCTTCTTGAGAGGAGTCCGTCTTCCATTCACCCATTGTTTTTATGGTGCATATGAATATTGCAAGTTTTCTTTTTGTTCTTCATCAACTTCTTATTTACAGAATGAGATGTGTCCTGAGGATCTGGGGGGTACGGAGAAAGAGTGGGAATGAGATTAGAATACGAAGGAAGAGCAAGTGAGGCCGACTTCGTTGGTGACGGAGCAAAACTCGGAGTCGGTGGAGGCGAGGTAATCGAAGTGTTGCTTCGAGCAAATGACCACGTACTCCCGCTCGAGTTGCGCCTTCAGAAGGCTCGTGATCGCTTCTCTCGACGCCTTTTCGTCGTCGGTCATTGCCTGAAAATGCTGAGTTAGAATCGTATAGCCTGCAAGAATCAACTGACCTTTTTGATGATGTCTCTAACTTGCACGCTGTTGCAGAACAGATCCTCGCTCGACGCCTTCATATCCACCGACTTCTTGGCTCTCGATCTGTACGGCGGAGGTCCGTACGATCCCGCGTATGATGGTCCGGTTGCGTACGGCGGTGGCGGAGGTGGCGGAGCCTCGTATCCGCCTCCTCCACAAGGCGGCGGCGGCGGTGGAGGTGGACAACAGCACTGTCGCTGACCTCCTCCGAGACCTCCCAGTCCGAGACCTTCGAGAAGGAATGCAGATGACGTGGCAGTCAGTGTAAGCAGAAAGAGGGCCGAGAACTGAACCATCTCGATGGAAAATATGAGAATTCTCGTTTCCGATGGTCACTTTTGTAGTCGTCAGAAAGGGACGAGATCCTTCGGCTGCGAGGAGACGCAGACAGCTTCATTGTTACACAATTCTCGAAATTTGCCAAGTGACCGCCCGTGCTGTAACAAATGAATGCGTCATTCGGCTGATTAGCACTTGACCCCTGTTCGGCGGCTAAAATTCAAGGTTAAATGAGGCGGCATATTTTTGAATGCGGACCGGTTCGCAGACTTTCATCGGTTGGACAATAATACTAAAAACGACGTCAAGTCGGGTACAAAGCGGTATTTATACTCTTTCCATTCCACAATTTTTAATAGCACACAGATTTTAATCAGAGAACATATTTTGAGTCCGTTCTGCTTTCCGTGAAGAAAATGCAAAGTGAAGACGATAGGGGTAATACAGATTGGTCGAATAATTAGATGAGATCGTTACAAAAAAGGGAGCGAAAAGTTATAATTAGAGAATTTCAGAAGAGCTGAGTGAAATGGAGTGGTCGACAAGTCGCCCCAAACAGCATTTCCCCAATGTACAATCAATTCGATTGAGACCAGCGCAGAGGGAGCGACTGGAATCAGGTAAAACATAGGTAAGGGACTTGACAACTTGGAAAGGTATGTGAGCTTGAAGGAAGGAAATTGACAACGAAAGACATTCACGACCATGAAGGATCAGTTTATTGGTTTGGTCAGTTCTGGTTCACTCTCCGAGTTTCTCGATTTTCTCGATGACCTCATCCGTCAAAAGATTCGAGACTTGACCGAGCTTGGACGACTGGTACTTGCTCTGAAAAAAAAGACATCACTGGGAAGGTGGAGAGCTTTTCCGAACCTTGATGGCGCCGAGCTTGGCCTGCTTGAAGTTCCGGCTGGCGACGTTGGCGAGAAGACAGACGGCCTCGCTGATCTCGTTCTTGGTGGCTCCCAGTTGGGTGCTGAAAAGGATCAGTTGTAGGTCAGCAAGAACGAAACGATCACTGACATGATGGTGGCTTCCGCGCGGTTCGGCTCAATACCTTCCACCGGGTGCACATTGAGGGCGATGATCATGGACGCGATGGCTATGTGCGATCTTGGCACCGACGACATAATCGAGTCGAGAAGGGCGAGCTCTCCGACGCACTTGCTGATGTTGTACGCGTAGTAGAATGTCTCTTGGTCGACCTGGATGGATTCGTCTTCGGAGAGCACTCTCGAAATGCAGCGCGAAAAAACGAGGGACGAGGGGCAGGACAGATCGAATCTGGAAAAACGGGGTATATAAAGGTAGCGATACAATCCGACTTACTGAAGAGTGTTCAAAATGGTCTGCTCCATGGCCAAGATCTGCTTCTTCGAGTACGTGTTCTCGGTTATGAACTCGTAGTCGTAGATGTCCGGTAAGAAGACCTCTTCATACTTTGACGCCACGAACATTGCAGAGATTCCGAGGAGCTGGAGATCTCCCTTCGAGACACATTTCTTGGCGAGCATCTGGTCGAGAATGAAGACCGTGAGATGCAACGTCTCCGGGAGAAGGTGAAAACGGACGTGCACCTGGACGAGCCAGTCCACAAGAATCCGCCGCATTTTGCTCGTCGGCTCGCCGCCGTTCAAGAACGTATCCAGGAGCACGTACTTCTTTTCGTGGTGCACCAGGTACTTGTAGATGTCCTCGGCCATTTCGAGGCACTTCAACTCGTTGTCCTGAAGGTTCGCTCTTTTCGTCCTCAGCTGACTGGGCTCCGTGGATGGCTGGCTGTTTGGGACCGCAGGCTTCGGGACGACGGCGTCCTTTCTTCCTTGCTGGGCATTTATTGGCTTCAAAGGACCGTTCGGCTTTTGCCCTATCTGGAAACAAAACAGTTCAATCCCGGACACTACTTCTTCTTACCTTCAACGCGTCTTTATCTACATTGTTTGAGGCTCTTCTGTTGTTGGCTCTTAGCATCTTGTCGAGTCTATCGGCTGCAAGATTTAGTTCGTTGGAAAGATTAAACGGCATCGTAGGTGCGGATGAATAGTGAGAAATGAAGGAAAGGCACCTTGGTTAGTTGAGGTGAGTAAGTTGATCCGAGAAATACCGAGATTACTTCGGAAAGCTATGCAACAAGATCTTATCTACAGTTCACGTATTCGAACATGCAGTTTTTCAATAACTTTTAAAATTGAGCAAAACCGGTACACTGTGGAAGTAAAGTTTATGGGGGCAAAAATGGTGCACGCCAAATTCGAATATTCCGCGTGGTGAATAGTACAACAGAGCGCAATTACACTGCCACCAGTTTGGCGTATCGATTTTACACACTGCGAAGAGATGGCTTGTCCCCCACCCAGGGTGGCGTACGCGTCTGTTCGGCCGCCAAATAGACGACTCTGTTCGCAAAGCAAGGTTGGGACACGAATTAGCGATAGAAATGGAAATAGGAAGGGAAAGTCTTTAGCAATGAGGAGACCGAGCAGAATGACAGTTTTTTTCAAATTCTCCCGGTTTGCCTCTGAAATTTAGCGGCTGAAAATGTCTTGAATGTTTTTAGAGATCAAAAACATCGCAGCGAACAATTTATTTTTAAACTCGCGCAGTTTTCCGATGCTCCGAAGTTTCGTTACGCCTTTTTTAACCGAAAATAAATCGTCTGCGATTTGAGAAAACGCGCTCTGTTGAACTTGCCGCGATATTCAAAAACTAATTTTTTCGGCGCTACAACGGATTAGAACTTGATCGGAATAGAACTGTTACGAAATAGAACTCCTAGACTGATGTTTTTAGCGTTGGGAGTTCTATTTCGTAAAAGTTCTATTCCGTTCAAGTTCTAATACGTTAAAGCGCCAAGCAAAATGTAAATCTTAGTTCGAAAATCAAGCTGTTTTTACAGAAAAATGCAAGAAAACAAAGTAGAGCAACTGAGAGCATTGCTGTTCAACAACTCTCGGGTAATTTCCCACGTACATGTGTTTGGAGAAGATGGCAGCGGCAGAAGTGAGACCGTCCGCCAGATTTTACGAAATTCTGGTGATGACTGGGTAATTGTTTATCTTCCCAATTATTCCGCATTACTTACACAGGTCTGTGCACTCGGTGATTTTTTGTATGCCGACGGTTCGCTCAAACTCTTGCTTGAGGCACTGGCCACCGAGCTCGGATTCAAAATGAAAGGAGATCGGGCCGAAAACTTCTTCAATAACGTTTTTGATCATGTTTCATGGTATCAGTGTTCTCTAGAAAATTGAAATGCGAAAGATTTTGCAGGAAAGACACGAGGAACAAAAAGATTCTGATTTTTCTAGACAACGCGCAGGCCATCGTGAACTATCCGCCTGCTTCACTACAATGCTTTCTAGATTGTCACAAAGCGGTAGTTCTTAAAACATCTCGCGTCAATTTCATAAACATTATTTTTCAGATCGAAGATTTGACAGTCCGGTTCGTAACATGTGCGCCGTCGTGCATAAGCCAGTATCAAACCCACCTCAGCCATCTTTCGTTCATCGAATTTCATGTGCCAACACCAAATCTCGGTTTGATTCGTTTCTAATCATTATCCTTTGATTGAAATCTGTTTCAGAAAGCACAATATCTCTCATTTCGCACGCTAATCCGTCGATCAGTCCTCAATTCCTCACAATTGCTGTCAACACGCTCTTCATGATTTGTAAATCTCCGAACACTCTGCTTTCCATCGTGAGAAATATTTGTACAAAATAACGCCAACAGTTCCAGATTTGTTTTACAGATATCAGAAGCTTGGAGAATGTATGAAAACAACGGCGGCAGTGAAAAGTTCGACACTACTCTTGCCAAGGATTGTCTGAACAAAGCGTCTGGAGAGAAACTGGGCAACGTCTTCGCTGAATTGAAATCAACCGAAAATGAGCACAATTTCCAGTCGATGCCACTCGCCATGAGGTTTTTATATCGTAAATGTCCTGAAAAACAATGTACTTGTCTCCAGATATCTTCTGATTGCTGCATACTGCGCCAGCAACAATGCCGCTCAGTCGGATAGTCGTTACTTTGTAAAAGTAAGTTGTCTGATCTCCGCTTTTTTAAAACGGATTTATATCCGATTTTTTGTTATTCGTCGTCACGATGTTCCATAAGTGCACCACAGTCTAAGTTGATTCTAGCTCAATGCGAACAAAAATGTGTTGTCTTGGATTTTGGAAAAGTGTGACTATTTTAGAATCACGGAAAAGATAAGCGATCGGAAATTAAAGAGTTGCGGGCGGAAGAGAACCGATTGACGAAGGAGATGGGCCCAAAAGCCGCAGAACTTCAGAGAATCGCCTGTATCTACGAAACTCTACTCATGCGCAACGAGGAATCCGTCCGAGGCTTCGATATAAAAAATGTGGTCAGTATACCAACTTGTTTTTTAATGTCGTCATTCATCGGCTCTTGTTAATTCAATTCTGCAGTTTGCTCTCTATTTTCTACGGAATGCTTTCTGGAGGTGTTATTTTGAATCAGAATCATAAAAGAATGACGAATAGTTCATTCCTCCTTTTGCAGATTGCTTCTCTCGATTCAATGGGCCTCGTTTCGGTCACCAATCGAAGCAACCTTGATATTCCGAAGATCAAGTGCCTGATTTCCCTGGAAAGTGCTCTCAAAATAGCCGGGTATGGATTTTCTATTGTAAAAAAAGGGCAGCTGATGCTCGAGCAGTCAGGGCGGAGGAAAAGGGTGAAACATTACTGACTTATTTGATAGTTGCTCACTGAACTGAGCTTTTTTCACCTGCTCTACCCACATGATATCATGAAGACGCTTTCTCTTCTCATGAAACGAGTGACAGTTTTGCAATCAAACCACCTGGCTTTTCGTTCTCAGTTTAGCAAGAAAACATTTCGTGTTAATTGTAAAATCAGAAGTATTTTCTATTTCTAGTTTCCCCGTTATTGCAGATCGCTCAACCTGGAGCTACGAATCTACCTGGAACATGCAAACTGACGATTTTCGGTCTCTTGTATTTACGCTCTGAAACAATAAACAACTGATCTCTCATTTACATTTCGAAGTGACGCCAATTGAGTTGGCAGATCAGATTTGCAGAGAAAGGTGTGGGTGGGAGCAGGTGCCTTCTAAAGTCATCCACAAATCTTTGGTCTCCTTTCACGACATTTACGCATCCTTCCCCATTCGTTCGAATTCTGCTCCTGCTCGTCCATTCGACCGGATAATTCCCCTTTTTCTATTTCCGTTTTTTTTTCTTTGGAATGGTGATGACCACCGTGCTGGATGCGCTAATCATCTCCCACTCAATGCTTCCAGAATGAGTTCTTCGTGACGTCATTCGAAGACGCAAATAGGTAGGCTCCGCTGGATGGGTCCGCCTGCTCAGAGGACATGCAACCGGGATTGTTTTGCAGAAAGTGACACTTGATGCACTGATTCGGTTTAGACAGACCGCTCTGTTTTCGGAACGGATTCTCTGAAATTACCCATCCAAAACAATGAACTTTTACTTCCCTCGTCTCTTTTTGAGACAATGAGAACATAGTTTGCCCACATTGTAGCCTGTTTTCGTCGTTCCATTTTGCTCTCGACTGATTTCTTATGTGCCCGTTCACAAAAACAGCTCATAATTGGGAAAGGGTCCCCGAACGGAGAAGACGTGGAGGAAGGGGTAGGAAGAGTGAACAAGGGGGCAGAAACAGAGTGATCGGAGGACGATTCGTCGCTCAACTCATTATCATTCCACAAACGATCCCGCATTGAATTGGTCAACAATCTGCATTTGGATACGCACATTTCGGTCCAAAACTCATGTTAGACGGAAGTGTTTTCCCCTTGTCTGAAAAAAATTCATCAGCTTCTAAAATCTGATACGAATTGAGAAAAAATGGTCTTCCGATCTTCACGAGATGGTCGCCGACGCCTTCAGATGGAACGCCTCGTTTCGCCATTGTTTTTGTTTTCGCATATTTCTGCAAAGTCATCAGTCATTCCGATCATATATTGTTTGTCTCGAGTAATTGGCTCAAAATTCATTCATAACGAGACTGAGAGATCTGGAGTGAGAGACAATTCAAGCAACGAAATCATCACGTGTATCACAAATGAGGGGGGCGGTGACCGGTTTGGAGCAACAAGAAAATTCGGAATTCTATGGATTCTATTCTAGCCGAACGAGAGAGAGAGAGACAAATTGATGGCAAAGTTTGGGAGGGTTTGAGAACGAACGAACTGGGTGGGAATGCGAAGAAAATCCACCGGATGGGCGCAGCGGGAAAGCGACAGAAGAGGTAGTGAGTGAGCAAGGATCCTGAGAAGAATACGGTATGGCATGGAACGGAAAAGGGAGACCCGGGAGAGTGAGAAGGGACTGATAGAGATGCAAAGGACATCTGAGAAACCGTTTCGAAGAGCACTTGTGGAAACAGCAGGCACAGAAACCGCTCAGTACTTGGAGCGGAGGTGCCGCGTGTGACGACGCGGAGTGAACAGTTTCAGACATTCCCGGAAGGCGTCCGTCGAAAAGCAATTGGCTCTGCAAATGAACAGAGGTGAGGGACCGTCAGGGGGGGGGGGTCTGAGGATTACCTGCATTCGAGCCTCATGTTCGGACGGGAGTGGGAACTCAGCTCATGGCACATGTCACATATCCTCTCCATCACTTCTCCGACTGGTTCGTCTGCCAATACTGCACACGAAGGAGACTCGACGTCGTCCGCTTTCGAGGTGGATTCGTCCATAACTAGCCGACACGAGGAGTGGGATACGGTAAGTGCGAGAACGAAGAGCGAGAGCAGGACGGAACGGTGTGCGGCTCCGAGGAACATGATGGAATGGGGGTGAAACCGAGAAGGCGAGGAAAAGTGGAAGGCGCGAAGAAGTGTTTGATGGTGAAAGGGCACGCCAGGGGCGGTATTTATATTCGGGTGGCTCCTCCCACTTGGTCGCCGAAAAGAGACTAACGAGACGCAGACAGACTAATTTTTTGGACGCGCGACAGCTTGCTTAACCCTGGGAAAGTGGGCGGCGCTTAGGAGGTGACCGTGAAGTGAGCATGGAAACGAAGATGCTCTTCGAGTAAACTGCAATGTGTCGAGACGTGGGCAGTCGTCGTTTCCACGGGTGATCAGAGCGACACGCGACTTTCGGAACCAGCGGTCGTGACGTACTCGGCAAGTCTATTACTGCAGTTGCACAGCAGATACAGTTATCACCTGCTTCCACTCGTGACCGTCGGCGGAATTCTGGATCACGTCTGGCCACGTCACGCCTACCTATCACAAAGTGTACCGCCTCTGTTTGTCACCTCATTTTTCCAGTTCTCAACGACGTCATTTCCTTCATAGACCTCCTCTTTAGGGTAAGCCCTTTCGCACTTTTCCTTCTTTTCCTTCGCTGCAAACAAAAACATCGCGGCGAGCTTGATCGAGAAACAAGACGATCGGCGGGCCGTGATAGTGAAGTCAAAAAAGATCGAGTAATTCGTGGAAGCGTTTGTTTTCCTCGTTCGATTGTTCCAAAATGTGATTTCCTAGCCGCAATGAACCGACGCCAGTCGCCACATACCTCGTAGAAGTGACGGAAGACCAAGAAAAAAGCGAAAAACGGGAGGAGCGTCAGGTGGAATCTGCTGCAAAAAGGCTCAAAGACTGCAAACTACTCCGGATAATGTGATTCATTTGGTCATGCTTTCAGTCCAGAAATAGGCAGTCGGCCCAGCTGGAATCTCACTGCAAACCTGGAACTTACAGAAGAAGCAGGCAGTTTCTCTTTCCTTATTTGGAAACAGAACCAATTATGCGAAATGCACACCGAGCCCTTTTTCTCGCTCTCTATTTCCGTCCTTGATGTCACTTGTGAAGCGTGAAAGTCTATCAAGAGACGAGACCAGAGGGCTTCCACAGATACAATTATAAAAGTTTACTTCTTTCGCGAACCCATAATTTCATTCGACGAAAGGTCAATTCTTCTACTTCGTTGCCGTCACAAAAAAAACATCCACAAATGATGATATCATTTTGGTCCTTCATGACCCAGATCATAGACTCAACTCAATGGATTTCATCTGTGCACATTCCCAAGTCACAACGTCAACATTCTAAGATTCAGGTGACAACTCAGTTGAGCGCAAACTTTTCATTTCAATTTGTATTCCTCACAAAGTGACGTTTTGAAAGTGTCAAGAAACAGAAAGTATGGATGACCCTTTCGGAAATAGAAGTCCTATTTAGCACGGAACCTGGAAGTGGACGAGTCTTCTGACCGGAAGCATTCGGAGCATCATTCCCGGCGGGCAAAGGTCATTGCGGGGGTCATTCGGCCCGTTTCTTCCTGCTCTTTCCGAGGGAGGCATGTTTCCAGTTATGTTCAATTTCACGCCATTTGAAGCTCTCGATGCAGTGTGTCTCCTGATTCCCTGCAACAACAACACGTCCTTCCCCCCTTCTTGCTCCTGTTTCTTTCCGTTTTTAGCTCAACTCATGAATTCAGGAAATTAGAAGGCAGACGGATAAAAGTATTCAGTCTCTGGAGCCCATAGTACTCGTGTGGCGCATTCCTGACGCTTTCTCGGAATGACTCATGTTCGGGAAGAGGAGAATCCCGCCGAGCGTCGTCGTCGAAACAGGAAATAATTAGAATGGGGGAGAGGAAGAGAGAGAGAGAGAGAGAGAGATAACCTCTGTATCACATGGCAGCGACGCACGTACAGAGAGGGTGTAACAAGGTATTGGGGGATCATCGAACTGGCTGAAAACGCGCAGAAGACTGGTCGGCCGAAAGACTGTATTCACCGAGGAGGGGCCATTCGGAACCATCTGTAATAGAGACTTGAATGGGATGAGAAGGCGGTTTTGTGGAACGCCTACAGGGGTCGAAATAATTGTTTTCGGTTGAAATGGATTGTCCGATCGGGAATACCTTCAGATGATGCATTTAGCAGACAGCTTGTCGGGGATTATGAAAGATCAGAAAGAGCCGCTTCCGCTTCTGATTGGGAACTTCAATTCCAAAACGTAACCTCCGTGACCTATGACGTCTCCCGCCAGCACTATCCGTTAATTAAAACTAAAATTCATTTATTCATCGCAGAAAAGGAATTCCGGGGCTTCAGCGGATCTCCTTCTGTACTTCGTTCCCCACTGGAATGCGCGCTCTTTGATCGGCTCGAAATATGTGAAAAACGCGAAAAATGGTCTCTCTCTCTCTCTCGACGGGTGCGGCTGCGCAACGTTCTCGCCTCCGATCGCCCTGTTCCCCTCTTCATTTGCATACCTCTGGCCTCCCGTCATTTCCGTCTGTCAGATCGGCGTCTCCGCCACAGACAGTACTCTCTGGACAAGCGGTGCGCAAGATTAAGCTGCGCAGAGATAATAATGTTTCAAATTCTTCAAATTTCTTCCATGCCAATCGCAAATTTTTAGTATTGAGAGGTCGAACCATCCTCCATAGATCAGGGGAGTGCGCTTTGCATTTACTTCTATTTCCTTGAATGCCAACATGCAGGTGGAAATCGTCGGACGCGTAGTAGTTGCCTAACTACATCATCACAGGTGAACTGTAAGCATCGATAATCTTCAGGAGAACAGAAGTTACTGAACACGGGAAGGGATTTAGTTGGAAATGGATTTATTTGAAAGAGCGAGTTATTATTATGCAATCACAGTGAGGTCGAAATAGAACTGAATTGATATTTTCAAGAGGCAGGAACAGTTTAAATAAATTTTTTGCAAGACTAGTTAGTACTTTTGTACATTTTCCAGATGGACAACGCTACGTAAGCAATCCAGAGGCAGACGAAGAACACTCCGGATAGAACCTTGGGCCCGAATGGACCGCCCAGTTCTCCTTTTCCAAAGAGAGACAGCTTCCTTCGGAGAACGAGCACGATGAGGAAGAAGACGGAGCAGATCATGAAGACGGTCACGCTGTAAGCACGTGCGGATGTCACACAGATATCAGTTTTCACATAGTCGTCATACTCCATCAACTAACAGGAAATTGAGATGTATGTAGGCGGCTATGTGGTCACTCACCTGAACCCGAGGTCTCCCGCGTCCACACGGAACGACTCCCCCTTTGAGGCCCAGTAGAGAGAGGCGATGACCCAGGGAAGACCGAGTCCGAGGAAGACGTTCACAGAATTCGAGCCGGTCACATTTCCGACTGCGTTGTCGGCAGAGTCATCCTGTAACGAAGATTATGAAGAGGTCCAAAAGGGGAATGATCATACACTTTCGGCGGCAATTTTGGAAGCAAAAGTATCCGGAAGAGAGGTTCCGAGAGCAACGAGAGTGATGGCAGTCACGGCGTCTTTGAGTCCAACCATACATCCAAAGATCGAGGCGACGTCTCCAACGACGGCTGTCACGAGTCCAATGGCTACGAGAGCGACCAAAAAGCATGGGTAACCATAGAGGATGCTTGGTGGTGGGAGGAAGGCGAATGCGAACTTCCATGGGAAAGCGAGAGCATGGAGGACACAGTCGGAGACGGTCGCATTGGCTAGATCTCCCGCATTCACGGATACCGCATTCAAGATCTGCTCCTTCCACGTGGCCTTGCCCGGTCTCAATTGACGCATGTAGTGGGACATCAGTTTGTGCACATTTGTAATATTCTTGAGAACGTTATCATCCGAAATGATTGTCACGGTTGCCTTTCTTCTCGTTCCAATCGCCACGTCCGGCTCGTCCACCTTGGTCAGTTCGATAATGAACGCCTCGTCCTTTTCGTCCTCCTTGTCATCGATGATCTGCACATCGATGTACTTCTCGTACTCTTGTCCCTCGAACGTGACCACTCCGTCCTTCACTGCCGTGTAATCTTCTCCTTGTCTCGCAGTGACGTCTTCTGTTTCGTAGTGCACTCTCAGGTGTTCTTTCAGTTTACCGCCTCTTCTCGTCACATAAGACCTGGCATTTCCGGCATTCTCTTTCACAACCTGCAATTACTTTTTCATTTTTGCCATCTCGGCCGTTCCAGGCACTCACGTAGTTTGGTTTCACAAACTCGACCACAGACCCTCCCAACATCATTCCGGACTCATCTGGCATTTTGACTCTGGCCACATTGCACGAGCCCAGTCTTATTTTCGCATCATCCTCCTCCTCTTGAAGTTTCAGATGAACATAGAAAACATCATTCGGTCTCCAGTTGCTGGCAGATATCAATTGAATAGAAATCTGAAAGGGATGATCGCTTAATCCTCTCCTTTATTTGTTCTTTTACCGTTTTGTGCAACTCTCCCGGATTGAACTGGAGTGTCTCCGATTTGAACAGAAAGTTCAGGTCCTTCTTCGCGAGTCCGTTCACAGTCGCATAGCTGACGGTGAACCGAGAGTCCATGTTTCCTTTCCGCACAATCTGCAAGCATCAGTCTTTCAACTCTCATCCCATCCATCCGTCGCCCTAATCTCTGTGGACCTAATCCCATAATTTGCCATGTTTAACACCACGTTTTTTCGTCGAAATTCGCTAATCTCAGCAGCACAAACAGATTATGATTTCATGTGAGCAGCCAATTGTTGTGATGCAGGCAAAGTCTGAATTACCTTGACGGACACTGTTTCATCCGAGGGATCGACTCGGTAAACTCGGGCTGAGAACTCCACGAACGTCTTTTCTGAAATGAAATCGGTGTGGAATGAAAACTGGAAAGACAGAGCCAACTTCTTGCTCCGGAGTCGGTACTGTCCTGGCTATCAATCTTTTGCATCTCCTCTTCTTCGCTTCTTCGCCACGACGAAGAAAGTTGTCGGATTGCTCGGATACGGTAGTAGAGGCGGTCATGAGACTGAAAATAAAAATAATCGAGATGATGCCAAATTCGTACTCACCATAGTTCTGGATACTCGATACGCCAACAGCTTTGCCTGATCTTCCTCCGAAAGCGAAGGATAAGTCTGTGAAATCGTCCTCGTCCATTTTCTGACAGTATCAACGGACGGAGTGGAGTCAACGACGACGGCATTATCTTCGTTTTGAAGGCTCAAAGTGCTCGCCCACTTCTTGATTTCATCGTTCAATCTCTCTGGCTTCTCGTCTTTCTCGCCTTCTTCGTGGGCCATTTCGAGCTCTTCCTGCAGATCTGACCTCTTTTTCTTCCAAACTTCGGCATCGACCGAGTAGGAAACACCGACGAGGACGACGAAAAAGAGAAGCGTGAGAAGTGCTTCCCAGACGTCCACCACATTCGGAGTGATCACAATTAGAACAAGGAAGACCCAAATGTAGGCAAAAGTGCCGAAGAATGCGGTCACGACGAACACTCTGTACAGTTCGATTCGTTTCGTTTGTGAGCCAACAGCCAGCACGCAGATGGCAGAGATGCAGAAAAGGTTGAAAGCAGCCGATCCGACGATCGTGCCAGGCCCTAAATCGCCTGCTTTAAAGCCGTTTCCAACGATTTCGATGATCGAGAGCAGAATCTCCGGAGCAGAGGAACCGAGGGCCATGAGGGTGAGATTGGCGACGGTCGGATTCCAGATGCGGACATAATCGAACTGCTCGTCGACCTCGTCTTCCTTAGCCACCAATCGACCACTATCTTTCTGCTTTTTCACTTTCCTCGTCGCACTCGTGATCTGCTCGATTGCACACATGAAAATGTCAGCTGCGATGGCGATGCCTGAACAGAAAACAGAAAATACGGAGAAGGAGAGAGAAGGGAGTGACTCACCGAGGAAACAGTACAGAAGGGCGGCCAAGTACAGGATCGCATTGCGTGGGGTGACGTCCAAAGCGGGAATCAGAATGCCACTTTTACATGTGAAATTGGAGGCATAACTCATGTTTGAGATGCCTGCAATGTTGGTTGTAAACGGTTTTTCGAAAAAAAGAGGACGGATGGATGCATTTGAAATAATTGAACCTATAGGAGGGAAAACGGTCAAAGAGGGATAGAATTTGGGGTTGAAATCAAATCGAATCGAATCGGAATCGAATCGGAAACGAATTGGAATGAACGGAGAGAAAGAGAGAGAGAGAGAGAGAGAGAGAGAGAGAGAGAGAGAGAGAGAGAGATAGAGAGACCGGTACTCGGGTTAATTTATGATCACTGTGGGCGGATTCTGGTACTATGACGCACACGAAACAAGCTAAAACTATGAAATGCAAAAAAAAGAGGCAAAAGAAAGGGCAGAAGAATAATTGATGCTCGTCGGATGACCAACGTTTCTTTTCTAATTTTTTCTCGTTTCTTTTTCGTTTTTCTGCTCGGCAACCAAAATAACAAACAGACGAAAACTCAAGTGAAAGAAATTGAAAAAGTTGTGTTTGTACATGAGAACCAGAGTCAAGGGCGGTCTTAAAACGATGTTTGGAAGGGGGAGTTCTCTTGTTTCAGTGGCATTTCAGTAACCTTTCCGAGTGCACAAACGAGCTCACTGGCAGCTTTTTGTTGCTACAAAACAAATAAAACACAAGAATAGACATGGAAGAGACCAAACAAAAAGAGAGAAACAGAGAAACAGAGAGAGAGAGGGGAAAAGAGACAGTTTTACTCCTACATTTGTCTCATCAGCCGTCGGAATTTTTGAAGTGAGTCATGGAAAAGGGGAAGAGAAGGCTTAGTTTGCGAGCACAGAAGTTGTCATGGAGACTTATGAGAGCGGAGAAATAGCAGCTGGATATTCCTGAATAAGCAGAAGTACACAAACCAAATCAGTCATATATTATGAAGAAAGACCACACGTCTTACTTATGCATGTTTAGAAAGGAGACCAGCACACACCTGAGAGAGGTTTCCCTCAAAAGGAAGGCGACATTCAAAGGAGATAATGGGGGAGGACTGGAGACGCAGACGTACTAATATAACAATGATGTCAGGAGGAGACAGGCGGGCGAGGAGAGACCGAAGGACGGTCACACCCGGGCGGTGGCGGACGGAAGAGGCAAAGTGTCCAGAAGACGAGAAATTCGCGCAACAGACACTCGTACAGTTGGGAAAAGAGCGGAACGACGAGCCTTTGAGAGCAATGAGCTCACTGGACAACCTTCTACCTGAAAACACAATCAAATTACACGACACGTTGATTGATGGTGACGCTAACTTCTGCTTATTCTTGAAACATTCGTTGTAGTTTACTCCGTTTATTATTAATTTAAGCCACTTTTTTTACGTCACACAAAACTAAGAAAGTATTTGGCTGCTTGAGAAACGTGGGGATCCACACGAATGGTCATGTTAATAGTCTAATTGAAGACGTCTTTCAATGCAATCAAAAGCTTCAATGACTTATTATAGGGGCACCGCACAGAAATGGCGCTCTGTTGAGAAACTCTTTTTGCATTGCAAATTGAGCGACCTCGGGGCCGAGTTTGAAAAGTTAGGCCACATTTTCAGTGGAAAATTACTTCGCGGCCAGAATTCGGCCAGATTGCGAACAGCGCGCCCTTTCTGTCCGGTGCCCCTATAATACAACAATGTGTTATCACAGTCTCTTTCCTAGTTTCTGGCCCTGTCCGGGAGATAATAGAAAAGATGGCTCCGAATAATAACGATTGAGAACAAAATCCCCAATTTCCTCATCTTTCCGCTGTGTGGTGACGGCGGCGGCGAAGTGAAGAAGATTCTGTAACTGTTTGTCGGAGAGAAAAACAATTGTTCTGTCAAAAACTAACACGTATACTGAATATACATAGGTGTTTGTCTGTGATGCCATTTCTGTGAAAATAACACACTTGCTCTGAACATGTTCGGCGGAGAAGTATTATCTGTATACAAAGCTTTCTAACCGCTTTACAATCGATCCGTCTTCTTCTGGTTGCTAATTCATATTCTCTGAGAACTCCGAGAATCGAGAAAATCCTGGGGGCAGCATCGGCGGAGGACTTTTCTAGGCGACGGCCCCAAATTTAAGTTAGGCATTTGCATGCATTACCTGTTCGCACCACGCAGTTAGACATTTCATCCGGTGATTTGTCTAATGGAAAAATTTGGTTCGCTTGTTGGATCACCTCCGCGTGGTGCGAACTGGTAATTCATGCACGATTCCACAACAGGCGTTCGTGCATGCAGCTAAGGGTCCACGTATTTTTTGGTTACCCAGCATGATCAAGATCATTCTTATTTAACGAACCAGAGAACCCTCAATCGCTCAAATAAAATGATTTTCCGAATTCGGTTCTGCTCCGCGAGCCTTTCAGTGGAAAATTACTTCGCGGCTTAGAAATTCGGCCAGACTGCGAACAGAGCGCGATTGCAGAGGAATACCGCGATAATACACAAACAATTTCTGCTCGATTTCCGATTGCTATGGACGGGTATGCAAGTGCACTCTATTGGACGAGAAATTATGAGTGTGTATTTCTGAAGCTGTGTGAAATTCTGTAAAAAATTTGTATTTCTGAGAATTCGTGAAAAAACCTATTCTGGGAACCAACGTTCAGCTCCGACTGTATCTTCATTCAATTCAGGTGCTCCTTCCAGAAATGATGTGCATGATTCTGGCTCATCGTTCGCACTCTCATTCTCCATTCAGTTTCTTTAGACAGAGCGGAAAGTGTCGTTCACCCTCCCAGCACACGGTTTGCTAGCACGCATCCGATGCGATTACGCGAGTCTTGCACCGCCATTCCATCTCGTTCTGCACTCATCTTTCGCCGATTTCTCGCATTAATCCAGTACGGAATTCATAAGAGCTGTGCTGCTCGCGACGTGACAATTTCGAGCTCAGCAGCATTTTGTTCCGCTACTTTCATCCGAATCACACGCAACTGCAAGGCTTCTTCTAATCTTGGAACGATCACGGAAGCTTGTCGTCAAAACAAAACAACAAAGAACTTTTCGTTGCTTGCCTCATCCGATAAAAGTGTTCGGATCTATTCGATGCCTCGTCTCCTGAAAATCCTTCATAATTTCCGCCGTCGCTTCTTGCCTGTAAGTGCTCTTTTGATGTCGAACTCGCTGAACCTCCAAGAACCTCTCCTTAATTGCATTCCAATTGCCCTATTAAACCTCTGTCTTCCTCGATGATTTCATTCTTTTCTGCTGCAAACGTGCATTTCGCTCTTTCGCCTGCTCAAGTTGCGAACATCCTCTCGCTAATCACCGCATTAGGCTTCCACTAATGGCTTCCCGGGCCGACTCCGCCCCTTTCCAGACGTGTCCTCTTGTTCATTTCATCATTCTGACGACTCGCAAGAGCTATTCTTCTATTCTCACTAGGGAATGGCCTGCACTTACCTTGGGCTTTTGGAATGGGACCTATATGATTCGAAAGAGAATTTCACGGAGAATCCGAATCTGCTCTCCATTTTTGCTAAAGAGCACTGGCTGGCGAGAAAATCGCATCTGAAATTCCAGTGCTAAATTCATTTTTTAACATGTAATCTGCAGTTTGGTGCAGAGGGTGTGGGCGCCCGAGCGACTGTTGTTGTCACTCGCCCAGTTTCAGTGCTTCCGCAGCAGCTGGATGGTCGAATGGTTAGTGAGTTAGAGTTGTGAGTGGTAGGTATGGGGTTCGTGTCCGCGCTATGGAAAAGTTTTTGGCAATCTTTTGCTCTTTTTTTTCGAACAATTTCTGGATATCACTTTTGCATTTTTTCGTCATTATTTTTTTAACGAGTCGTAACTACTGACCCTTCAAAGTCCCGAAAAATGAATCTCATCGCTCTGACCCCAGTACTCACTTTTTTCTGCCTGTTTCTGCCTCATTTTCTAGCAAGTTCATCTTCGGCGACCTGTATCTCAAGAACCACGCGTCCGTTGCAGAAGTGGTCAACTAGTAAGTTAACGCAAATTATCTCGTGAATAACTTTGTAGTTGATCGTCTATTTTTAAAAAAATTAGTTTTCGAGTTATGAACTGTTTTCCTAGAGCGACAAGAAAAAAGTTAGCGCTGGGGTCAGAGCGACGATAACTCGAAAACTAATTTTTTTAAAAATAGACGATCAACTACAAAGTTATTCACGAGATAATTTGCGTTAACTTACTAGTTGACCACTTCTGCAACGGACGCGTGGTTCTTGAGATACAGGTCGCCGAAGATGAACTTGCTAGAAAATGAGGCAGAAACAGGCAGAAAAAAGTGAGTACTGGGGTCAGAGCGATGAGATTCATTTTTCGGGACTTTGAAGGGTCAGTAGTTACGACTCGTTAAAAAAATAATGACGAAAAAATGCAAAAGTGATATCCAGAAATTGTTCGAAAAAAAAGAGCAAAAGATTGCCAAAAAAACTTTTTCCATAGCGCGGACACGAACCCCATACCTACCACTCACAACTCTAACTCACTAACCATTCGACCATCCAGCTGCTGCGGAAGCACTGAAACTGGGCGTGTGACAACAACAGTCGCTCGGGCGCCCACACCCTCTGCACCAAACTGCAGATTACATGTTAAAAAATGAATTTAGCACTGGAATTTCAGATGCGATTTTCTCGCCAGCCAGTGCTCTTTAGCAAAAATGGAGAGCAGATTCGGATTCTCCGTGAAATTCTCTTTCGAATCATATAGGTCCCATTCCAAAAGCCCAAGGTAAGTGCAGGCCATTCCCTAGTCAGATGAAGCTGAACTGTTTCGCCCGGAATTCAGAGAGGACCATGTACGAATTGACAAACGATGAGATGCAAGCAGTCAGAGATGCCTGGAAGAGGTTAGTTGTGGATAACATCGTTGCCCACTCATAACATCGCAGACATCCCAATCACGAGAAAGGCCAACTTGAGCGATTTCAGAGCCAAAGAACGAGAGATTGGAAAGCATATACTGCGGGCGCTTATCGAACGGAAACCGCAATTCAAGGATTACTTTGGGATTCATGTAGACGAGAAGAAGGACGATGTGTACAGCTGCAGAGAGTTCCAGCTGCAATCACATCGGATCCAGAACTTTCTCGACACGGCAGTCTCTTCTCTCGGCTTCTGTCCGATCGGAAATATCCATCAGATGGCCTACAGAATTGGACAGATTCACTTTTATAGGTGAGAACATGGAGTACTGGAAAGGCTTGAGCTGTGAGGTTCAGAGGAGTGAACTTTGGAGCCGATAATTGGTTGACATTCAAGAAGGTGACTGTGGAGATTGTCACCCAGGACGGAAGCAATTCTGAGAGCAGTTCGGTCGATTTGAAGAGTGTTCCCTCTCTCTTTCCGTCCAATTCGAGCACCGTCGTCATAATTGGATGGGAGAAATTCATGGGCTCCGTGATTCGAGAGATGAAAAAAGGCCAGTTTATTAACTTGTTTCTCAGGATTCCGGAAATCTATTTATCTCACTCCGAGAATTCACGCGCGCATCCATCACTAATTTATAGACATCCGTGCGTTAGAGTTGTAGTCGTAGTCGCTCAGCTGATTTTAATATGGAAAAAGGAGATTAATTATTTCAGGATTCCTGGACGAGGCTCGTCGCAACTGTCACGACGAAGAGACGCGTTTCTGACAATCAGAAGATGATGAGGATGAAAAGGAAGGGAACGACGAGACGGAGTCATTGGGAGAAACGGAGGGATGAACGGGGAGGAAGTGCGCAAGTGAAGTCGGCTGTGAACGAAGGAACCGACTGACTGAAGCACTTTGTCCTCGTGATCTTTGACTTGATAAGCTTGTCGGTCATTCAGGTGCGCAGTCTCCAAGTTTCATAAAATAGGACAGTTCGTCCGTGAATCCTTCCTGTTTACCCATCTCTCTCAGCTGACAACATTCCACTGAAACTACAGTAACCCACCCTTTTCGTTAATACGATTCAGTCATTGACCTTTCGGTCAGAAGACGGAAACAGAACAATAAAAATACCATAAAATTTAAAGTTGGGTTGGATTTGTCTCAAAATAGGCGGGTAAGAGAACCAGTCAGTCGGTGTCCTCGCGGTGCAGTCGATTCAGTCCGATCTTCTTGCGAACCACACGTCCTCATTCGCTTCAGACCCCTCCCTGTGTCCCAATGATCGCCTCCTTCGTTCTTCTTTTCCGATTTTTGATCGCTTGCTTCGTGATTCTCGCGTATCCTCCCCCATTCCTCCTTATCATCACAGTACTGATCATCCACCACTTTTTGCCCAATTTCGTTTTTTGTCTGTCTCCTACACTTCTCTTGTTGGTGTCACCGATCTGAATTCAGTAATCCTCCTTTTCTTGTTCACATGGTTTATCTCGCGCCAAGCAGTCCGAGTCTCTCCCAGTTCTCGCCTGATTATGTCCAAATGAAGATTGATTATTTGTCTGTTGTTTTCGAGTACGCTGCCCACCTTGAAGCAGTCAGTTGCTGCCATTTCTCCTTCCTTTTCAAACCTATTTTTATCAAATTACATCAAATTAACACGAAACCACCGTTTCTTGGTGACTTGCCCCCCTACTTTTGGTCATCAAAAAACGCGTGCAAATGGGTGAAATCTTAGTTCTCGTGACCATTTCTTTGCCGTCCATTTCACTCTTTTTTCCAGATAATGTCCACTTCGTCCGACTATGAACCTCTGCAAAAACTGGACCCGCTTACGCCGAGTACATATCTCAAAACGTACTGTTGTTGCTGTATGTTTGATCAGAAAAGCGAGGATCCGGCCCAATTTGATGTTTGTTTCGGTGAGCTACTCTTTTATGAAACGTCATTTTCAGGAGAATAGTATTCGGTACAGAGCCTTCTTCGGCTCAATGCACATACGAAATGTGCTCGTCATTCTCACCGTCATCAAGACAATTCTCGTGTTCGCCTTCCTTCTCCTTCAAGTAATGGACACTGAATCTCTTCTAGGAGCATTCTGTGAGTGAACACTTGGAATGCAAGTGGAAGAGTGTCTTCTTTTACAGCAGCCACATTCGTATTCCTCACAGTTTGTATCACAAACGTCCTTTTAGTAGCCGGAGTCCGTCTGAAGCGGTAATACTGAAATGAAATTTTGAGATATTCCAATTCGGAATACTTGCAGCTACATCTTTTTGATTCCCTATTTCACAGTTTGCGTTCTATTCATTTTCGTCCTCATCCTGCATTTGTTCGTTGATTTCCTGGACACTGCCAACTCAAAAGACACTGTCGAAATCCTTCCGATTCTCCATAACGTAGTTTTGGTCAGTACAACAATAAATAATCCGTTCTCAAGGTGAACTTCTCATAATTCATCCTTTTTTTAGCTGTTTATGATTTGTTTCGAAATCTATATGCTTTCCGTCGTCTGGCGCGCTTTTGTCTACATTTGCGATTTCAATATGCAGCGGCAGATTGAGAAGATCGAAAAGAAGAAGTAATCCAATCAAAGTCTCTTTGCCAAATAATTCAGTTTTTTTTGCAGATCAATGGTGAGAAGTTCGTTTGACATTGAGTACGATCTCGTTCGAAATGAAATAATCCGGGCGGAGGTGAAGACTAACGAATGATTCGCTCCCTGCGTTGGCTCTCCTGTACTTCTTTGGTTCCTTGCTTCTTGATCTCTCCTAGCGGCCGCCCAAATTTGCAAAACGATTAACGAAATCCAACGAACAAAAGTGGAAGCAAATTGGAGGCGCTCGATTGCAATTGTAGCAGAAATCGGCACGGCCGGATCCGAGACGTTCGACTAATCCGCTCGGCTTCTACTTAAACCCCCTTCTTTCCTGTATTTACTACTCTCCAGCACGACTTCCTCTCATTCTCCGAATATGCTTCTGATCTTCCTTCTCCCTCTGCTCGTCGACTCTTTCCTCTTTGGCTTCGGTGAGTTCGTCTGCCCTTTCAAAATCCAAATGATATTTCAGGAGGCGGCGGCGGCGGTGGATGCTGTAACTCTGGCTGCGGAGGCTGCAATTCCGGCTGCTCCTGTGCCCCACCACCTCCTCCAGTCTGTCTTCCTCCTCCACCTCCTCCCTGTCCGATGCCTGTCCCATGCCCTCCACCACCACCGCCTTGCTCTTGTCCTCCTCCTGTAACTATGTATCAAGTAAGTGCAATTCCCTAATAGCATCTGTATTCCGATCTCTTCCAGCCCTGTATGGTGCAGCAATACGTGCCGAGATGTGGAGGATGCGGCAGTTACAGTGGGGGATACGGTGGGTACGGTGGCGGCTGCGGAAGGAGAAGACGATCGGTAAACAACCAGACGATGAACTGATTCTATATATCATCACTCATTTCCCTGTCATCGAGTTCTCGAGTACAATACATCATCCCCATTGTGATCATGTCTCTATCACTTTTTCGATCTCAAGATCGATTTCAACGATTTCACTCACTGTCACTGTATAAAATGTGAGGATTGTAGATATGCTGAAACACATTGATGATCACAATTGAACAAATATTTTCAAGTGTTGTAGATAGTGAGTGTATGGTTCTGTTTTGGGATGACGGCGGAAGTTTGGTGTCAATTAATCAAGCTTGAATGGACTTTTTCAACTTCAGAATGAGTAATTTTCATGAAATTTCTTCCGAAAGGCCTTGTGAATGCGACTGGAAGTGTCAACGTGGAGTGTCGTTCTGTCTTCTGACCGCCTGCGTACACGAGGTCCGTTGCGGGACGCATCTGTCTCTCTCGCACGTGCCCTCTCCTTCAAAAACAATCTGCCCCATCCACTCGACAAGTATTGCAGTTAACTAGATTCTTTCGGTGTTTTCTGTAGCTTGTATCGGAAAAACAACAAATATAGATTTGCATTTTTTCAATTGCAACAAGCGAATTGGACGGCCTTCACTTCGAATTCCTGCTGACTTTGAGGACCTTCGTGGTCAACGCTGCCCGCAGAATCAGCTGTTTTGCCGATAAACTTGCTCGTCTGCGTCTCCGATTTGCCGCTGACTCACTCGCTGGCAAACACACATGATTCGGTCGTCTTTCGGTCGATTTTACACTCTCGACCCAGAATGTTTCGAAATAAGGCAGATTGCTAGCAGTAACCAGTTGATCTGCTTGGTGTTTGCATTCCCGCCATACGACTCTCTTTATTTTCGCTCACTTCTTTCACCGATTCATTCGTAATATCACTCACATTTCTTTTTTTCAGTAAAGATGAATGATCCGATGGACTCGCTCTCCAATGAGGAATTCGAAATTATCGATACGGAAGACGGTGAGCTTATGTTTTAAGTTTCGAATTTGCATTCGAACGCACGAATTTCTGTTCAATTTTAACTTTCCAATAATTTATTCAATCGATTAATCCCACCTTTTTTCAAAGTATCAATTTGCATCATTATTTCGCAATTTCGCAATCTCGCCACTTTCAGCTGAAACAGAAGACCGAGAGGATCAATGCTGGAGCATCCAACAAAGCATCAAGATAGAGCCGGTATCCATCCAGATTGCCAGTCTTCCATCTGCTCGCTCTTTGTCTCCGGACGGATTGAAAGCCCCGGAATCTTTGATCGAGAAAGTGGCAACGCCGTTGGCAACTCTCATCGAGTCTCCGCTTCTGACCGAGACTCTGAAAGAGAACACGCCAATGTCCACTCCGCTCGCATCTCTTATCAATCCACTCACTCGTGGAGAACCCACTCTTCAGAATATGTCCATCGTCACCGAAACCATGTGCTCTGGTAAGCCACGTTTTTACATTAGGTTTGTTTTACTCTAGTTTTTCACAGCTTCAGCGTCATTGGTCAACGTGGCAGATGTTGAATCGACAGAGGCGGCTCTCAGAACTTCCCTTCTGTTAGTCGGAGAACTGAAAACTCAATTGAACGCACAAGCATCGAAAATTGCCGAACTGGAGCAGAACGACGCCATCAACAAGGAAATCTGTAAGCTGGAAGCCTTGACACTCTTGAAAGAAAAATCTGATTTGGAGAATGATGTGAGTTTTACCTTTATAATTTCGTTTAAATTTGATTGGTTCAGTCTGCATCAGAGAAACTCAAGTTGAATGAGAAGATCAAAAACTTGAAAAACGAGATCGAGCTCAAAGTGAAGGAGTCGGTCGCTAGTGCAGAAAGAGTCATTACCGAGAAAGACTCGGCGATCGAGCAGCTCAAAGTGCAGTTGGCTCAGAGTCAGCAGGTGGCTGAACTGTGGAAACAGAGTTCTGAGAAGAATAGCATTGTATCGTACAGTGACTCGAAGACGGCCGTCGATAGACTTCTGGAGGAGAACTCGAAACTGAGAGAGCAGATTGACCTGGAACTGGCCCGTCGTCTCGAGGAGTCCGATTACCGTGCGATGGCTGAAGCGCAGTTGAACGAAGCGAGAGGAGGCCGCGCATTCGACCCTCCGGCCTCTTTGATTGCTCGTCAGTTGGCCGATAAAACCGATTATTCGGTCAGACTTGAAGAAGAGGTTTGCATATACTTTTATGTTTGATACTTGCAAATATAAGTTTAAGATTGTGAAGTTGCGAAAGGAACTGGAAGCTGCTCGCGAAGATCTGAAAAAGGCGAAGGAAGAATCGAGCAACAAGGACCAAATAGTCACAACCTTGCATGAGGTGTGTTCTTTTGCTACCGTTTTGTGGGACCTCTTTGTATAAAAAAAACCAGCTTCAGGATCAGCAGGAGAGCACCAGAATGCTCGTTTCGAACGAGCAGGTCATCAGCAATCTCAAGCAGAAATGCCGTCAGCTCGGTATTTTCGATGACTTCTCCTGTTCTGGTAAACATGTGAATGAGTTCAATTAAATCGCATTTCATTTGCCAGGTCCCTAATCTGCTACGTCGCCCTCTCGTCACCTCGCGCCACGCTGTACACTGCTTGCTCTATCAGTTTTACCAATTTGTTTAAATTTGTACAGTCTGTGAATAAAAAGTTTAACCAAGAGTTCAATGGTTTCATTTCTAGATAGTTTCTCGAGAAAGTCGTCCTAATACCGGTAATGTTCAGACCATTCCTCCACTTGAAATCTCGCCCTTTCCAGATGCATTCTCTCCTCACTCGACGGGTTTTAGCTCTAGGAAATGGTAGGTGAAACTGGCCAATGTTTGATCGCTGTTATCATGCTCCCGCCCGCAGTCGGCAATTTCCCCGATACGCAGAGAGATTGTCTGATTTCGGCCGTCTGATGACATCTGCAAGACACTTCAGTGTATTAAAACTGGCCAGTTTTTGCGTGCGAAGTGAGATCAAAAGTTAGCCACCTCAATGTCATCGAAACTTGCCACTCTTTTCCTTTCTCACCAAACTACTTCCCTTTCCAGATTCATTCCATCGTTTCTCCACTAAAATGACTCTCGTTTCGGCCTCTACTGACCTACTCGATACGGTAATCGCCGCTTTCCAAATCGTTTCAACAATGCGTATTCCAGCCATCGGCGTACACTCAGAAATCTAACAAAACTCACAAAAGCATCGACTTGCGATCGGATACGGTCACGATTCCGTCCGATGAAATGCGCAGAGCCATGGCGGAAGCGATTGTCGGCGATGATGTTTACGGAGAAGACGTGACGACGACGAGACTCGAGCAGAGATGTGCGGAGCTATTCGGAAAGGAAGCCGGTCTGTTCGTTGTGAGTGGAACAATGGGAAATCTTCTGGCGGTCATGGCTCACTGCCAACGCGGCGAAGAGATCATCGTCGGACGGTACAACCACATCCACCGCTGGGAACAGGGCAATTATGCCCAGATTGCCGGTGAGCAACCTATGCTCCCGTCGATCCTCAACGTTAAGTTTTCAGGAATTTCGGCGACGACTCTGGAAGTGAAGCCAGATGGAACGATGGATTTGGAGGATATTGAGCAGGCGATCCGTGTTAAGGGGGGTTACGTTGAAGTGAGAGATGAGAGTTGTGACGAGGAAGTGACGAGTATACCTGTAAGATTTAGAAATGTTTCGGGTTAAGGTTGAGGGTGAAGTGAGAGAGAATCTCGAGTGGACAAAGTAAGAAAGGGAGAGAGGCGGTGGCTCTCTCCTTTTGCAGTTTCTCAGAAAACATAATAATTTTAGGACTGTCACATGCCCGTCTCGAAGCTTATCTGCATTGAGAATACCCACAACTACTCGGGCGGAAAGGCTCTTCCGATCGAATGGATGAGGTGAGAATTACGTTGTCGAAGTATGTACGATGGTTTTGTTTCAGATCTGTGAAGCAACTAGCCGAGCGTCGTGGTCTGAAGGTGCACATGGACGGAGCTAGAATCTACAACGCTGCGATCGCCTCGAATACGTCCGTCAAGCACATTTCCTCGTTCGCTGATACTGTGCAAATGTGCTTCTCGAAAGGACTCGGCGCCCCAGTCGGATCCATTGTCGTCGGACCAAAGGACTTTATCGATCGTGCGAGACACAGCCGGAAAGCGTTGGGCGGAGGATGGAGACAGAGCGGAGTGCTGGCTGCTGCCGCCCATGTGGCACTTGATCACGCCGAGTGTACCATCCGGGCAGACCATCTGAGAGCTAAGAAACTGGCGAAATTGCTCAACGACGCGACTCCAGACGCCCTCAAAACGGTTTGAAATCAACAACCTTGCGAATATGTTCAGAAATTTTCAGAAAGTGTACGCAAAAGAAAACGACATCACCAACATGGTTCTGGTGCACTGCGAGAACGGAATCACTGTGCAGCAGGTTCTATAACTCCTTGCGGTATCATTTCCAAAGTTTCATTTCCAGCTGAACGATTTCTTCCAAAAACACGACGTTCTGGCGATGACTTTCGACGCGAAACGTATTCGAATGGTGCTCAACTGGAACGTCGACGACGAAAACCTTGAGACGATCGCTCAAGTTTACAAGAAATTCGTAGAACAATTGTGATCTTTTGCATTGATGTTGGAACCGCAGTAAACTAGTCATAATTAGCCGGAAAACAATACAATTCATACATTTTACTACGTGTAATGATACAATAACCTGATATGGCTGTCCCCTGAACAACTTTTCCTTTCTTTTCCTTCTCTCTCGACTTCACTCCCAGTTTCGACTACTGCGAAATGATCCGTGCTCTTCTGCTCTTCGTGCTTCTGCTAATTGGAATTTCCGCCTGGGATCACTTCGAGTTCGACATCACCGTGTTCTGCAACCTTCCCGACAGAGAAAACTACAAAATGCTGATCGAATGGTACGAAGCCGACTTTTTCGCGGGGGAGGAACAGTTGACGCAGCCGATGATTCTCAATCCGAGGATCGGAAAGTTCAGTTTCTCGATGAACGGAGCGATGGACGGAGACGAGGTGTTTTCGTCTGGCTACTCGCCGAGAGCCTATATCATTCACGACTGTACGTCGGACAGGAAAGAAGTCAAACTTCGACTGACTATCACGACTCTTTGTGAAATCGGAACGTCAGTTTATTGAGACAGTTCGGCGCCTCCCAATGTCTTCAGTTTACAGCACTTGCCACTACCGCATCATTCGTGATTTGACCAATGACTGGGGTATCTATGAAGCGGAAGCGAACGCCTTGAAGCACGAAATGACTCCGTTCCCCGATTTCCCATAAATTTGAGCAGTGATTATTACTTGACGACATAAAAGATTTCATATATTTATTTGATTGTTTCTAATGAGATGATCTTTACATGAACTACTTAGGGGCATTTTCTGACGTGGCCCAAACCTGTTCTGGTTTTGTTAAACGTGGATTAGCTTGTAACTGATCCTTCACTCTCCTGGATCATTGTCGAATGCTCCGCTCACTTCTAATCTTTGTCATTTTGTCCGCGGCGGTAACAGCCAAATGGGACCACTTCGAGTTCGACGTCACAGTGTTCTGCCACTTTTCGGATAGAGACGTGTACAACATGGTCATCTACTGGGACGAAGTCGATCGTTGGTTCGATTTCATATTTGTTCTCGTTTTGACTTCTGTTTTCAGGAGTCGAGACGAGCATATTACTCAAACTCAAAGTCTGCAGCCGAGAATGGGAAAGTTCAGTTTCTCTCAGAACGGAGCAATGAACGGAGATCAGATTCTGTCGTCTGGATACCAACCTAAGGCTGTCATTTCGCACGACTGCACTTCGGATCGGAAGGAAGTCGATCTGGAAGTGGTCCTCACGACGCTCTGCACACCTGGAGAGTGAGGGTTTCAATGTTATTGACTCTGTATCAATCCCTAGTTTTCAGCACTTGCCACTACCGCTTCATCAAAGATCTGACCAACCAGTGGGGCGTTATCAAGACGGCGGCCGACGATTTCAAGGTCGATATGAGTCCGTTTCCCGACTTTCCTTGATTGCATATAATAAAAAGTAGTTTTTCAAAAATAATCTCCTTCGCAAAAAAATGAGAAGATACTAACACAATTTATTCAATAGGAAACTGTGAATCAATGAGGAGCGGACTGATGAAGACGGCGTCCGCAGAGATGTATTTGCTCGTAAACTCCGCTGCGTTCCCGGAGTTCTTGAGTGCGTGCATCTCCTCGTGAAGTTTCTGGAATTCTTCTTTGGCTGCAAATGAATATATTTGAATGTATAATAATGATTCACTTACACATGATGATTTGGTTTGGCAACTAATGTACCCATCCAGCTCCTTCCTTTTTACAACCCGAAGTTCACAAACCACAGTAAGATATCAAACTGTTGTCTGATATGTTCTTCTCAAATACCGAGTGGTGTTTGCAGAGAAGTGAATCATTGGTATTAAACCTTTTGAGGTGTACTTTGTGACCGTTCCAGACCGAGCAATGAGCAACTTCGTCAGCTGTGCCTTGTGCTCTCAAGCTTTTCCGTCGTTCGTATACCTGCTCTCTTTGGCCCAACGTTTATGGGGCGCTCTCATAAATCACACTTTCTCATGTGCTCTCCTATGCTCGTTTCCAAGGAGCATGCGAATATCGGTAATGTAATATTTTCAGCTGCAACCGGCCTCATGTTAATTAGATTTCAGTTGTTTTCAGATGCCAACCACTCTCTTTTCAGACTCCTTCACCAGATTCTTCAAAATCAAACATTTACAACAACAACTGTTTTCGTTTTTTGTTAACAGGTTTATTTCACAGAAGAGAGAAATAAAGCATCACAGACAAAAGTCGATGATTATTGTGGGAGCTGCGTCTTGAAGGTGGTGCAGCTGTTGCGGATCTTCCAGGCTCCTCCCTCCTTGACCCAGACGGAGAGGCTCCATCCGGTCTTGTCGCCAGCCGGAAACTTGGCGGTCAGAGTGCAGCGTTCGATGACGACGTCTCCGATCTGGGTGACTTCGTCGATCTTCACGTCGACGTCCGTCTTCATGAGCGCGGCCATCTTGTCCGATTGGGCCAGCTTGGCAGCTCCTTCGGCGTCGACCGGCTCGTGGAGATGGCTGAGGAAAGTAGCTCCCTTGGCGGCGTACTTCTTCGCGAACTCCTCGTGTTTGCCCGAATTCTTCAGAGCCTTCATCTCATCGTGGAGCTGTTGGAACTCTTGCTTGGCTGGAAAAGGGAAGGTTGAGCGGCTGCGAAGGGAGGCAACTTACACATGGTTGGATAGCAGCCGAGATACTCGAGGCGACTGAATTCCCCTCCACTCCGCCCGTTCTTTTATACGGCGCCGGTTGCCATGGACGAAATTAGATATTAGCAACCGACACAAATCACAGAATGGAAGCCCACAATTTTTGTTTCAGAAGCGTGATCGTGAGAGACATGCAATGAACTCTTGGACACAGCCGGCGTGTAGTGCTCGTAGTGTATAGCTAAGCTTGTGAGCCGGAAAGGGCAGTCATCAGGTGCGGAAAAGGGAATGAATGAGTCATTTGACACTGAGTATGTACATCTTGGAATCCGTTGGGACAAGAGTCAAAAGTCATCGATGCTTCTTGATTCCGTGATCGATTGCCGCATGTGTATAGACGCCTGGAACATGTGCTGAGCCGCCCTGCACTCTTTTCTCCCGACAATTGTTCTCTCCGGAAAAT
This sequence comes from Caenorhabditis sp. 36 PRJEB53466, assembly GCA_946814055.1. Lineage (NCBI taxonomy): Eukaryota > Metazoa > Nematoda > Chromadorea > Rhabditida > Rhabditidae > Caenorhabditis > Caenorhabditis sp. 36 PRJEB53466. Next base: position 4,394,194 of record CAMPFS010000004.1, on the reverse strand, counting down.
GAACTGAACGATGAAGCGGGCGAAAGTCGGAGACGCCGAGAACATCAAGCTTCTCGACCGGGAGTCTTTTCTCCCGAGCATTTCATGTATAATTTTGAGCCATGATTCTTCTCACATACCTTCTTCTTCCACTAGTTTTTGCCACCAACTTTATTCAGATTCAGTATTTTAGGGTTTGAGATGCGTTTGATACTCCCTTGTGATGAGGTTATGCTTTCAGAAACCAGTAGAATACGGAAGATTCCGGGTGTCTCTCGACGGTGGAGCCAAAGAATGGGAGAGCTTCATTTATATGAACAAGACCGTCAACTTGAGAGAGGAGGAAATATACAAGATAATCAAGCCGTTCTTTGAAAGTAAGCCTGTTATTTTGTTATCTCAAATCTGAGTCCGTTTTCAGGCGAACCGTCCGTCAGGAGATACGAGTCTGCATCGATCACAAGACATCTTGGACAGCAATTTGAATACATTCTGAACAGATATCCAGTTGACACTCTAATTTTTGTCAGTTTTCAGTAGGCACACGAAAGAAATTTCGTCACTTTTCAGGAGAATCTCTGCAGTCAGATGAAGCGGAAATTCTCGTCTATAATTAGAACAACCACACAGAAACCGAAGAATATCAAGTGGATTGTGGAGCATCCGAGTGCCGCTTTCACCATTCCGGACGGATTCAGAAACGAAATGGGAAGGGACGAATACCAGCTGGAAGTGGGCGGAAGAGCCCTCCTCAATCAGGAAAACTTTGAGTTTGACGCTCTGATCAATGTAAGTTCTAACTGGCGTAACACTTGAAAGCAAGACACATCTCAGACGAATCGCCTGATTGTCCGCCAAACGAAAGAGTACAAAAACGGTCTGTCGAGTGACAAGCTTATCCAATTGAAAGGTCCCGAAGTTTACATCGAAGGACAGAACCACGCGAACTCGGAGGATCTGAAGAAGTTTGCCAAGGTTTAAAATGACTAGAAGCTCATGGAAATCGAAATCACATAGCTTTCAGGAATGGCTGAATGGAGAACGAGAAGTGAAGCAATGGGAGATTCATTTGGAAGACGACACGCAGAATGAGCACTGGTATTTCGAGAAAGATGACATAACTCTCGACGTTTCCGTCCACAACGGTCGTCTGTTTGCAATGACGTACAAGACTCCGGCAGATCGTCCGTATCAATTCACCGTACTCTGAACAAAATTTATGAATGGAATGCAACTAATGAATTCTTTATTATTTACACAGAACATGATGTTTACAAGGAAAAGTAAATGATTGCGAACAGAATGAGAGTGGAGATCAGCAGCGGGATGGTGTAGTTGGTCGGTTCTGGCTTGGTGGTGGTCGCCTGTCGGACGCGCTGATCGATGGTCATGATGGCCTTTCTGGCACCCTGCCACGTGTGTGGGCCGGTGAGACGGTAGCAGTAACCGGCGTTCGGGCCGAAGAAAAGACGAAGACCGAGCAGGGGATCGGTGAGCAGAGAGCGGAAGATGGGCACCTGGCAGCCGATGAGTTCGGCGAGCTCGTCCATGTACGGGATGTAGTCCACTTGGATGGTATGTCTTCTGGACTTGACGAACTGCTTCGCCATTGCTTCTTTCTTGTTCTCGACGTCAGCAGTCATCTGAGTTTTGCGGGGAATGATGTTGTTTCCCGAGAAGAGATTTGCGAAGAACACACGAGCTTGTTGCTCGGAGACAGGCATGATGGATCCAAACGGCTGGAACAGATGATGATTTTCCACTGGAAATGTTTTTCAAAAATACCTGAATAAGCCCGATGATGCACAGCGAGTTGTGATCCGAAGTGGCCACTGGGAACATGTACTTGAAGAGGTTAACCTCATTCTCGCTCACTGGCACCAGTTTTCCGTGCTCGATCAGATCGAACTCGAACGAGTAACCGGTCGACATGACGACTTCATCCACGTGTGAAATAATCGTTCCGTCGTCGAAATGAATGGCGTGACGGTCGAACTTCTTGATGTTCGGCTTGATTCTGACAGTTCCGTTGGCAATTCGGTTCGGAAGTTCATCATTGAGCGAAGGATGAGCAGAGAAGACACGGTGGGCTGGTTTCAGGCCGTACAAGTCATGATCGATTCGCTGGTTGATACGGTACTCGACTAGAGTGTTCAACATGAATTGAGGGAACAGTTTGTACAGAGAAAAGAAGCGTCTGGAAAAACGAGGTTTTTGAGAAGAGCAAAAAGAATGACTTACGTGTTCATGATGACGTCGAACGGCAATCCACGAGTCTCCAACTTTGGAATGAGCCAAGTTCCTCTTCTAGTCACCAAATAGACTTGTTTGGCAATGCGAGACAATTCGACTGCCACGTCGATTCCGCTGTTTCCGACTCCGACAACCACAACCACCTTGTCTTCGTATCCGTTGTGATCCTTGTAGCTGTGCGAATGAAGGATTCTCCCCTTGAATTCGTTCTGTCCGGGGAACGGAGTGGGCCAGTGAGGAATGGCGTGATGGCCGGAGCACACGAGAACTCCGTCGAACACCTCCTCCAAAGTCTTTCCTTCCGGAGTCTGGTAGGTGACCTTCCAGGTTCCATCGTTCTCGTAATTCTTCGATCTCTCCACATTGAGCACGCGGTGACGGAGCTTGATATGCTTCATGAGCCCGTGATGCTCAGCGTATGACTTAAAATAATTGAGCATTTCCGTGTTATGCATGAAGTTGGCGAGGCCACCCTGCGGGGGGAAATCCGAATACGCCGTCATTTCCTTCGAGGTGTTGATCACTGTCGTTTTCATAACCGACGATTCTGAAGTGGTCAAGAGTTGGAGCAGGGAATAAATGCATTTTATATAAAATAAAACTTATATTACCGTTCGTTTCATGGGACTTGTATCTCCAAAGCCCTCCCACATCATCAGAAGCTTCGAAGCAAGTAACATCCGCACCATAGAGCAATCCATGACTGAAAATGAGGACTGTACTTTTTGAGCGAATTTAGATATACTTACCGGATAGATGGCAATCCAGAAGCTCCAGCACCAATAACGGCAACTCTTTTCTTCGCACTCATGTTGGTCAGTCTCAGAAGTTTGAGTCTTGGGCTGACCGTTCCAGAATGCGCTTTTGTACTCGTCGGGGCGGGCCTCTCAACTGTTCAATGCTCACTTATACCACCACATGGTCGATCGCCATGACCCATGAAACTACAGAGACGCAGGCCGTCGCGAATTGTTCAATGGTCGGGTTATCAGTAGCTGAACACGTGTGGCGCATTTATTTGGTCGCTCTAGAGCATTCGGAATTTCTCGGTACAATCGGGTACGACCATTGAACAGTTTGCAAACATCTTCCGCCCTCCGACAGTCTCGAGGTGCAAACTAGAACAGAGACTACGGGTGGAACGTGGCTGACAACTGCTCTCTGCTCAGATTCCAATGATTATGGAGATGATCGTCCGCTGATAAAGATTGGCTGTCCATGCGTTATGCCGTAGTCTAATCGTTCTGGGCGTAATATACCTACGAAATGGCTACGGGACGCCATCTCAAAATTTCAAAAGTAAGCTGTTTGTATTATGTTGCATGGTAACAGGGCCCTTGCTGGTAACTTTGTGCACTGTGCCCTATCATAGTGCATTATCTTTTGAAAACATAATTCTTTCAGATGAATCCTTCAATTCTTCGTCTCTTCTTCAAAACATCAACGGTGGCTTTATACTCTCGGGTTACGTCGTCTACATTCGAATCCGCATTTGTGAGCCATTCATTTTGTACTCTGTCTTCTGGCGCGTTGCTTGCTCGCATCTCAAAGTAGGCGACGCCAAATTAGGATCTCTTTGTCTGTCGGTCTGCTCCCTCCGTGCTCATTCCGTCCTTCCAAACTCATCTCTCTCCCGCGCTCCCCTGTTATTGCCTGCTCTTTTGCCCATTCTCTCCCGGTGTGACTACACCCTTCAGCTCTATCACCATCTGATTCCATAATTGCGGGTTACAGAGCGTGATGCAACCATGGCAACTGGCTCCTCTCGCTCCTTCACCCGATCACTACCAACTTTCATTTCGTACTTGCCTCTTCTTTTGCATGTGTACGACTGAACACACACTCTCCTCGTGTCCGTACACTCTCCTTCATATTCATTCTCACAGTGTGTCAGAGATGAATGCACCGACGGCTTGCGTATCGATTTTTGAGACGGCACACTTTTTCGACGCGGATAGGCTAATGTTTCCAACTGCATCACTCGCAGAACCCCCAATTTTTCCACTCGCAATATCTTTCTTCTCTCGAACACACGTGGTTTTTGTTTGTCGCTGATCACGTGCTGTTTGTTGCAAACGGCAATTAATTCGATGAGACATTCTGACCAAAAGTCTTCTGATTGTACAATGATCCGAATGAACTTCACAGTTGTGGGAATGAACGGAGCCATGGCGACATCAAATTATCAATTTGCGAATTCGGATGTGGCCTAGAATTCAGAAAGTTGCGTTGTATATGAACTTAGCACGTTTTCCTTCTTTCTTCGCACCTTTCTGTCAACACTTTCTCACTTTCACTTTTCAGCCATGCCGAAGTCGAAGAAGACCGACAAACCGAGCGAGATCGACGATTCCACTGAAGCTAAGCATGAGTAAGACACCCATCGCATCTATTCACATCATCCGTTCTTTTTTTCCAGGGAGAGTGATCAAGACGAGAGCTCTCCAAAAAAGACGGAGCCGGTCGCTCGCACTGGACGGCCGACGCGAAAGGCCACTCTGAAGAAGCAGGAGCCGGCCGATTCTGAGAACGACGAAGAGGAAGAGGGAGAGACCGAGGAGTACGAGGCGGATGACGACGAGGAGCTGGAGATGAAGAAAGGGAAGGGAGCTCGTGGCAAGAGAAGCTACGAGGATGACGAGGATTACGGAAAGGCCAAGAGAGCCAAGAAGGCCAAGTCTGCGGCTAAGAAGGGAAAGACTGCGAAGGCTCAGCCAACTAGGTAATTGAATGCAAGAATGTTCAGAACTTATTAATCTCTTTAGACAAACCAGCCAACGCAAGGCTGCTCCGTCCAAGAAGTATTCCGGAAAGGACGACGACGTGGAGAAGGCTCTGAGCGACAGCGATTCGGAGGAAGAGAAGAAGCGTCCGGTGGTGAAGCGCCCACCAAACGGCCGAATGAGCGGAGCTCCGCCGTCGTCGCGCATCAGCTCGGCCAAGAAAAACCGTTCACCAGCCAACGAATCCGACTAAATCATCTCTCGATCTCTCTCATTCCCAATCTTTTATCATTCTTTCCTGTCCCAATATCTAAACTTTCCGATTAAACATTCTTTATGATACCGTTTGAGAGAAATTAAAGCAAATAAATCAGTTAAAGTGGAAGCGGTGGTTATCTTAAATAGCTGGGCATCCGTTGCGATGTACATCACCGAAGATATCAAATCTTTCCATGTCGACTTGCTTCTTGCGACGAATCTTGCGATCCTTCTTGAGTCCGAAACTGAGGAAGCGAACGCATCCAATGAACGGCTTCTGGGTGGTGAGTCCCTTGTTGGTGACTCCCTCTGGAACTCCTCCAAAGTAGAGTGGATCTTTCGTCACGATGTCCGAACTGGCCTTCTTCAGAATTTTGATGTTTGGCTTTCCGTTAACGGTGACCGTCAGAAGCTTCTTCTTCTTGGAAATCTGAAACAGGCAATGATTAGTACACGTCCTTTTCTATTCTCAAACTGACTTTGATATGCTGCCATTGTCCATCACAGAACTCGTTCTCAGTGGCCGGATGATGGAAAAGACTCTCTCCTCCGCTTCCGCTGTCCACTGTCGTTTTGATAGATCCGTTCACGTACTCCACGGTGATGTACTCGAGGACTCCGACGGAGAACAAGACTCCGTCCTTCATTCTTGGTCTGATCTCGAGCTCCACTCCGAACGATGCTCCGACTTCGTATTCCTTCTGCACGATCGCGTATCCTCCGTTCTTTCCAAAGTACATTCCCTCTTCGCTGAACTGAGAGCATTGTTCCGTTCCGTGTTCTTTTCCGTTGTCCAGACTCTTTCCGTTCAAACGGAAGTCCTTGATGCATCCACTGAACTGAGAACGAACTCCTGGCAGAAGTGTTCTCGTGAATCCGGCCAACTCGAATGGTACTCCTCCGACGAAGAACGGCGGTTGGGTTTCGATGAGATCTTCGTTTTGATTGGCGGCTCCTTCCGACTCGTATGAATCGTCATCAACAATCAAATGAGCAGACTTTCCGCGACGAGAAACCTTGATCGAATGCCAACGTCCGTCGATGATCGACTTGTCCGACTTGATGATAACTTGTCCAGATCCCGTGTCATAAGTGAACACAACACGTCCGTTCTCAAGCATCACCGCGATATGATCCGTCCGCTTGTTGGTGGCAATGAAGACGATACCAGAGGCAGCTGTTGGTCTGATCTTGAAGGTGAACTCTCCACTGAAAGAGATACTTTTTAGATTAAGGTTTATACAATGATCATACCTCTTATCGATAGCCTCAGGAAGGACATCGTACTCAATTCTGCTGTGCTGCTGCGTTCCGAAGTTGAAACCTTCAGCTCCGTCGAATTGAACGAGTGGGTCGTCGGAGAGAATACAGTGACCATCTGGCCTCACCTGAAAAATAACATTTTAGAATTCACAGACATAGTATTAGTGGAAAAGAACTGAGGAAGGATAGGTTGGTTTAGTTTGTAGGGATTACAAGCAACTGAAAAAGGTGAAAAGAGAAGGCGAAACAGATGAAAACTGAGGACAGAGATCAGTCATTAAGTCTTACTGTAGCCACTGAAACCGATTCAAAGTGGTCTGGGGTTTCAGATGGATCCGGGGACTCCCTTTTGGTTGTAGGAGCATAAATGGGCGAGTCTTTCATCTTGAAAGGCATTTGATTAACTTCAATCATATCGACGTCATCTACCCCTTCAACAACCGTCTCAAGTGGAACGTTGGTTACCTCTGCTGGCGCATCCGTCGGCTCTTCTGTAGTCGTGGTGGTCTTCTCGTCTTCATCGTCAACTGGTAAGACGGCGACATCAGTATCATCGTCTGGAGCAACAGTCGTGGGCGTTGTTTTCGGCGCTGCAGTTGTAGTCTGCACGTTCTCGTCGTCGCTCAATGAGCATCCGTTGAGGGCGATTTCCTTGATCTCAGCCTTGGCAAAGTCGAGAAGCTTTCCATTCAGAGTGACGTCACCAATACATCCAACGAAAGAGTTCTTATCCCCAGACTTTCCGAAGAAAGCAGAAAGGAAACTAGCGTCTGGGTTGGAATCGTCAGCGTGCTTTCTGGCAACTTCGTTCGAGAATGAGTCGTCAGCGTCGATTCGGATGACGTGGTTGGTCTTCCGGATGGACACGTAATGCCATTTCTCATCAGGAGAAGCAGCCAACTCGAGAGTGGCCGCGTCCTCGCCGCTGGAAGCTGTCAGAATTCCTTCTTCATTGATTGTCACACCGAGGACCGAGTCTTCATCGTCATTGACAGTGAAAAGGCTGGATGGTTGACGGATTGTCTTTGTCTTGAACTTGAAAGTAACCGAAACATCTCCGGAGAGACTGGTCACGTTGTAAAACGAGGCAGTGGTTCTGTCGGAGAGGAACGAGACGGTGCGAACTGTGTTGATCGGGCAGCCACTTCTGACGCCCTTCGACGCGTGGCTTCCTTCCAAATCAACTTCGTCCGATCCGAGTTTCACTGATTTGATGCATCCGCGGAGAGGAACGATGGTTGTTCTGACGCTCAGTCCGGACGGAGTTCCTCCAATGTACAGGAATTCGGTGACGGACATTTCTGAATCCTTTCCTGGGACGTCTCCTTCCAGAACTTCTGATTCTCCGTCGATTATGATCTTCACGTGCTTCTGAAAATTTCAACTTGAAATCATAAAAGTGCTGAAACAAACAAACCTCTTCGCGAACGATCGCGACAGTGTGCCATTTTCCATCGTTGTAATTGGAGGATTCAGTAGTCCATTGCCCGACTCCCGATCCCAGATCGACAGACAACTTGACACCTCCATCGGACAATTCCAGTGCCATGAAGTCACGCTGAAAGAATTGAGAGTATTCAGCGCATTTCAAATGTATTCCTACGTCTTTTCCAACGAAGAATAGAAGTCCATGAGGCGAAAAAGTGAGGAAGGAGAGCGAGATTTTCGTGGCCTTTCGTGGGTTCCAGTGACTTGGTTTGTAGGATGTGTATCCTTCTCCGTCGAGGGAAATTGCTGAAATCAAACAGTAAAACAACATAAATTACATTCGAAACTCACAGAGTTCATCCGCGTTGTCAGTAAGTTTCGGTTTCTTCTGTGCTCCGTTCACATTCGCATTACCCTTTTCTCGGGCGTTCCACAATCCGATTGGCTCTCCATGGAGTTTCAATTGTTCGATGTCTCCAACGAATTCACGGTTGTGAAGATCCTTGGTGATCTGGAAAAAAGCACAAGGTTAACATAATTATGACATCGGAATAATCTCACTCTAGCAGTGGCTGGGACTCCTCCGACAAAGAGTTTCGAAATCTGCTGGTTGAGGTTGAGCACGCTCTTGTTTCCTCCGGCCACCGAGCTCTTCGTTTCGGCGCTCTCGACGCTGTTCGGCTTCGAAAGGGTGACATTGACGGTCTTTCCGATTCGCTCGATGGTAAATCTTCTCCACAATCCGTCATTGACTGGAGTTTCCAACTTGACGACAACTGGAGCGTCTCCGAGGTTGACAGTCACCTTCGGACGACCGTATTCGATCTCAGCTGCCACGTAATCGGCAGTTGGCACAGCACGACTACCGACTGCCGTCTCTTCGTTTCCGAAGAACAATGGGATTCCGTGCTCTTGTTCGGTGCGGAAGTAGAACGAAATGTCGGCGTGGGCGGCAGAACGAGACACTCTTTGCGGGATGTTGAGGTCAAGAGAAGATCCTCTTTCGAAGTGGGCTCCCAGTTTGATTCTGTTGGCGGCGTCACGAGCAACAGCAATCATCTCCTTGATTTGCGAGACCCTTTCGCTGATCGAGTCGACCTTTCCGCTTCTCGCGACTGACAACTTCTTCAGTTCTTCGATTTTGCTGGCAACAACCGGAGCCAACTGCTTCAGCTGCACAGAGTTCCTGCGGGCCAATCGGATTCCCTCCATCGCACTGTTCGCCTTTTCGGTGATCTCTTCAGCCTTTCCGGCAATCTCGGCAATTTTCGATCTCGTTTCCTCGACGACTCCGTCGATTTCGGCCTTTAAACTCTCGACTTGCTTGATCTTCTCGTCCACTTGGTCCAGAGTTTCCTTGTTATATTGTGGAAGTCCAGCCTTGAAGACGTCTTTTCTCTTTCTCAGCTTGTCAGCGAACTCGGCCAGTTGATCCAATTGTCTCTTCATCTTCTCCACTTCTCTGATGTCATTAGTCACACTCTTCTCAATCTCCGCAATTTTCTGCTTGGACTCAGTTCCCAATTGTTTGGAAGTCGCCGCTTGAATCTCATCCGCGTACTTTGCTTCTTCCTGAACCAATTCGTAGGCTTTCTCGATCTTATCCTTCGCACTCTTGAGCGTTTCCGTCAAGTTAGTGTACGCGTTGGCCGCCTCCACTGCCTGATCGGAATTGTCTTTTGAACTGTCGAACTTCTGTCTGAGAGTGGTAGCTTGAATATGCAGCTTGTGAGCCTTCTCATTGATCTCTTGCAGGTTGACCGGCTTTTCGTCTCTTCTCACTCTCTTTCTGGCTGCTTCCACGGCTTCTGCCACGTCATTTCTGCTCTCATTCAGACTGGTAAGAGCGTGAGAAAGATCCTCTCTCGTATCCTTCAAACTCTCGGTGATGTTTCCGATGGCGACGTTGACCTTCTGGAATTCTCCCTTCACAGCATTTGCGCGCTCCAAATCATCGTTGATGGCGGCGACAAGACTCTGGACTTTGGTGAGCTGGAGCATCTTTGCCAACTGAAAAAAAACTCGAATGGTTTAATGAACATCCCTCGTCCCAAACTCACATTGTTCGCCTTGTCCGACTTGGACTTGGACTCCTTCAGTAGTTGTTGGGCACTGTTCAGGTAAGTAGCCATGTCTTCGGCCTTCTTCTTCTCCGATTCAAGTTTCTTCGTCTGCTCATCCAGTTTAGAGCTCTCATCATTGATCTGCTGCTGGATTTCCTTCAGCTTCGCAGGCACGGACTTTGCCTTCTCCGGGAAAGGATCAGCAGAAGTTGCTTCCAGAGTCATCAAAGTTTCCTCGGCCTCCTTGAGAAGTCTGGGATCCACATTGACGGCCTTCGATGAAGATCCGATTGCAAGTGCAATCTCAGCCAGATTCCGGACGCTCATTTTCGCTTTGTGAGCCTTCTTCATGATTTCTAGCATGAATTCGGTTCCGTTGACAGTCAAGTTCTTGGCAATGCCGGCGGATGTTAGAGAGTGGTTCTTGGTTCGGTTGAGTTTCTGGAAAATCTGAGTGGCATTCACGAGAATGTCAGAAGCATCTCCGAACACGTTTCCGAACGAGTTCTCCTCGTCGTTGAGCATTTTTGTGATTTCGCTGATGTCGTTGAACTCCTTCTTGTTTCTGGCGAGTCTGGCTCCGACGATCGTTGCCGACGAGATGTTGGTAATGGCTGTTCCGAGAACATCAATCTCAACTTCCAACTTGTCAACGTCTCCGATCAGGTGATGAACGCATTCATCGCATCTTCTGCATCCATACGTTGGGATTCTGAGGTACGACGGCAGACACTGGTCACATCTGGATCCGGTGGCTCCCTCCTGGCAATGGCACTGTCCGGTTCTCACATCGCAAACAGTTCCCATCGAGAGATCCGCTTCACAGTCGCACTTGTCGCATCCGTGCTCTCCGTAGTTCCAGTATCCGTGCTCACAGTGCTCACAACGCATTCCAACGGCTCCTGGTCTGCATGTACATTGTCCGCTCTCCACATTACACTGAGTGCTGAATGCGGCTGTTCCACAGTGGCAAGCTTGACATCCCTGGCACTTCGAGAATCCCCAGTGATCCGGTTTGCATCTGTCGCAGGAGTCTCCTTCCACATTCGTCTTGCACTCGCATCCTCCGCTGCGGTTGTCGCAGTAAGAAGATCCACACTGATTGCATTCACAAGAAGAACAGTTCTTGGCAGTGAGAGCGTCTCCATAGAACCACTGAGCACACCATTCACAGTGTCTTCCGTCCGTGTGCTGCTCGCAAAGGTAGCAGTCGCCGCTGACTGGATGGCAGGAACGGGAGTCCGTGAGGTTGTTGTTGCCGTTGCACTGGCAAGGCTCGCAGGATCCTCCGACCTGTTGCGGCTGTCCGAAGTATCCGGCAGCACAGCGATCGCATCTGTCTCCTGTGTATCCTGGCTTGCAGTTACACTGGAGAAGCTGACCTTCCTCAGAAACATCGCATGACTTGGCAAAGTTGTTGGACGGGGCGAACGGACAGGCACAAGCCATACAATCGTACGGAGATCCGTTGGTGGCATTTCCATAGTGTCCTTCATCGCAGAATTCACAGTGCTCTCCGTGCGTGTTGTGCTCGCAATCAGTACAGATTCCAGTGTTCGGATCGCACGTGGCAGAGTGGCCATTGCACTCGCACGGAACGCAAGCTCCGAGGAAGCTTCCAGACTGAACACGGTGGTATCCAGAGGCACAGAGTTGGCAGGAAGGTCCGGTGTAAGGAGCAGGGCACTGACACTGCTCGACGGAAGAAGCCTTGATGACAGATTCAGGTCCGTTCGGTTGAGACACTTCCAATCCGAATTCGTGGAGAGTGCTGGTAGTTGGCTTGTCAAAGTAGGATGCCTTCAGGGTGATGTTTTGCAGAGAATGGAGCACTTTCATGAGCTCCTCTCTAGTCACCGTCTTTCCTTCGACAGTCAAGAAGTTCTCAGGGACCAGTTTGCATCTGACAGTGAACTGCTCCTCCGGATTGGACGGCTGCTCTTCGGCGTAGTACTCGATGGTCATGTTGGCTCCGATTAGTCTGACATCGGCGTCCGCATTGATCTTTCTACTCTCCGGGGGCACAACGGACACCTTGAAAGTGAGTTTCAGTCCGTAGCTCGTGGTGTAATCAGTGTTGCGGGTGATCGGAACAACAAAGTAAACGGCGTTTGGTGAAGATTCGGAGGACGAGTAGACGACAGTGTCATCTTTGCTTTCGACCTTTCCATTGACGTCAGTGGTGGCGAAAGACGACATATCAACAGACAGCTGTAAAAAGAAAATGAATGAGTGAAAAGAAATTCATGCGCTTACCGTATTGACTGGGAACATGCTCGATCTGCAGCTGTCGGTGACTCCGAAGCAGTAACAGTTCACACAACCCAACGGGTTCTCGGCGGAAAGATCGAAAGTGCCAGCCTTGCAGGCTTCGCAACGAGTTCCATAAACGTTCTCTTTGCACTTGCACTGCGCGTTGGTGGCGTCGCAGATCTCGTCAGTAGTTCCAGCTCTGTTGCAGGAGCATCCATAGCAGTGAGGGAATCCATAGAATCCAGCGAGACAGCGATCGCACTGTCTTCCACCCATCGATTCTCTGCACAGACATTGTCCGCTCTCTGGATCACAGAGGAGATTTCCTCCTTCTGATCCTTGCGGGTGGCATCCACACTTCTGGCATCCAATCAGTGGATCGTATCCGAATGCGTTGCTGACACACTTGTCGCAAGTCTGTCCCTCAACGTGCGGTGGACAGAAGCATTGGCCAGTTCGCTCATCGCACTGTTGTCCCATGTTGCATTGACATTCTGGAAATAATTAAGATTGAGAAGAAAGCAGAGCAATGTTTTTTACTAATGCACTCGGGGAAGTTGTAGTATCCAGGCGCGCATCTTTCGCATCTTCTTCCGATCACATTCGGTTTGCATTTGCACTGTCCGCCGTACTCTTCGCATTGGAAGGATTCGGAACCCTGAGCAACGCAGTCACAGGAAAGAGCGGCAGCATTGAAGTCGGTGGTCAGCGAGAAGATCTTCTGTTTGCAGAAGTCACTGACGGTTTCCGGATGGTTTCTCAAGTTCTCCTCCGAGCACTCCTTTAAGAATTCGTTCGAAAGATCAAGGGCTAGCGGTTCCATGAGTTTGCTGTTGTATGAATTGTACGGAACGGCAGTGATCGAGTCAATGTAAATCGGTCCCTTCTGAGTGGCGTTGTGGAAGAAAGTGGCGGTGTACTTGTCATCCATGAAGAATTGAATAACTTCCGGTCTCTCCTTATCTCTGATCAAAGCACGGCATCCACTGATCGATGGACAGAAGGCAAGAGGGACAGAGGCTGAAATTAAAACGTTGCAGAAATGAACAATGAAAAGGTTAGTGCAAAGTAGTCAGACACAGGACGGACACAACTGAAAACAACAGAATGACAGAATGATTATTGCAACGAACCATTGAAAAAGAAGCGTGGCGAGTACTTGGAATCTGAAAATGGTGCGGTGCGGGTGCGGGTGCATTAAGGAGAAGGACATGTGAGTGCGGTGATGGTGAATTTTCAAGAAAATTGATGAATCCCAAAAAGTTGTCAAAATGATAGAGGAGAGAGGGGGAAAGTGCAAGAAGAAAAACAAACAACATGCGTAGGAGTTGCACGAGTCACCCTGGAAGTAGTGTTCGTTCTGCAAAAGAACGTCGACGTTGATCGGCGTGTTGTCCGGATTGAAGTAGTGAACGAGGAACATGTAGTGGCCACGGGTCGGCACGACGCCAGAGATCTCGATCGTCGCCTGAATGTGAGCAGGTTAGAAACAAATAGGAAAAAAGAGTGTGCCTGGGCATCATCGAGAGGAACGACGCGCATTTCCTTAGAGTTGGAGACCGGGAATGGCAGTTTGTCTCCGAGAATCGACTTCTCCATGTTCGAACCGCTTTCAGCCTCGGTCACAACCGAATCGGCTGCTGGCGGGTAGCTCTGGGGAACACATCTTCCGTCCTTCCGAATGCAGACGGGCACCTGAACATGATTGAGAGAAGGTCCTTTTTTTTCAAACAATTACCTGTTGAAGATATTCAGAACTGAAGTCAGCCTTCTTGATGAGATGAACAGCAGCAAGACCAAACTCGTGATTGGGCAGGACATTGAGACGGATCACAGTCTCTCCCTTCTCAAGAGGAATGTTCGGAATAGTTCCAGCCGAGGAAACCAGTTCACGACAGAATGTGCTGAAAATATGTGATGAAGAACGGATTGCAAAAAAAGAACTTACGCGTAAGGACAGTGATGGATAACGATCTTTCCGTTGAGGACCTCCTTGCCGTTCTGGCTCACTCCGACACCGACGTTTCCGTCCGTCTCCTCTCGATTGTGATATTCCAGAACGACGACATACTCTCCAGACTCTGGAACGTCAACCTTCGCTTCCACGACACGACTGTTGTTGTCAGCACGGACAAACGCAGCCGGTCCGGTGATCTCTGAAGGCAGGATCTCAACTGGGACATGTTCAAGGGGAGTGGTCGAGCCGTCCTCGTTCACGTAGTTGAACGGAACCTTGTCCATGTCCACAAAAAGTCTTCCGGTCGAAGGAAGTGGCGGATAGATCAGGTCGACACAGGTGGTGTTCTTGGTGCTGTGGGATAGACAAGGCTGAGGGGCACGCTGGCGGAGGGCTTGTCCTTCGTAGTATTCGGCCGGAATGATAACGACGTAATCCAGGAAGAGACGTTGTTTTGTTGCGATGGCCAGGGACCACTTTCCTGGATTGAGCACGAACGGTTTTCCGTCGACGGTAATCTCTTTCATCGCTGGATCAGGTCCAACTGGGAAGGTGGCCTTAGCGGACTGCTCCACGTCGTGCGTGTGGGTGAATCGAGGAGCAACCGAAACAGTGGCAGTGATGGGAACGCTTGTCGGATTACGGTAACGGAAGAGAAGACGGTAAACCGAAGCCTTCGCGATGTCAACATCAATAAAGATCTTCTCCTGAATCGGGGAAAAGACCGCATATCCGCGCCACGAGAAATTCGAGAACTGTGCAGGATCCATTGCGAAACGGACTGGCCTTTGGTCCTCGGTATGCGCATCTTCTGCCTCGTACTGGTTGTGCCACAGAGTCGGGAAGTAGTGGTTCTCAATGGGGCGATCACATCTGAGTCCAGTGACTCTCGGACGACACTTGCACTGTCCGGACTGGATGTCACATTCGGCTCGCAGAGCTCCTCCGATGTCACAGTGGCACGGTTCGCAACCAAGTTGATTGTAACTGTTGAGTTTGTAAAATCCTTCGGAGCACTGGTCACATCGTCTTCCGTCCGCGTTCTTCTTGCAAATACATTGTCCGGTTTTCAGGTCACAAGTGTTCAGCCCCGAAATTGTTCCGTTCGTGTTACATTCGCAGTTTCTGCATCCGTCTTCGTGATGATATTGGAGATCCCAGAAAGTCGGTTTGCACTGATCACAAATTCTTCCGCTAACGTGCTTCCTGCAGGAACAGAGCTCTCCCGGCGACACTTTATCGCATCCTTGGAAGTCTCTGGTGACTCCGGATGGATTGCAGTTGCACTCTTCGCAGACTGGAAAGTTGTAGAAGTTCGGCTTACAACGATCGCATCGTTCTCCCTCGAAGTTTCCTTTGCAGTAGCACTGTCCGAGGCTGTCGCAAGTCTGTCCCTTGGCTCCGGCGAGCAAGCACTCACAGGCGCGACAGTCCGGGTAGTTGTAGAAGCCAGCAGCGCACTTGTCGCAAGTTCTTCCTGTGAAGTTTCCGCCGCAAGGGCACTGACCAGATGTTGGCTCACATTCTGGAGAAGTGGTTCCAGCTCCATCGCAGGAGCATTGCTTGCAGTTCGGGTATCCGTAGTAAGCAATATCGCAGCGGTCACACTTGTCACCGGCGAATCCTTCTTTGCAGAGACACTGGCCAGTTGTCTGATCACAGACACCTCCTTCGGTTCCCATTGGGTCGCAGTTACAGACTGAAATGTGTATTTCCATTCACCTATTTGACAGATCCTTCTAAACTTACATGTGCAGCTCTCCCCAAAGTATCCAACTTGGCATTTATCACAGGAGAGACCAGCGTAGGCGGGTTTGCATTCACACTGTCCAGTGGCGGCCGAACAGTTGGAATGCTCCGATCCGGTCGGGTCACAAACACATTCAACACATCCGGCGGTGACATTTGTGAATCCTGCATCGCAAGTCTCGCAGAAGGTTCCTCCGAATCCTGGTTTGCATGGGCATTGTCCTCCTTCCGGGAGACACACATTTCCGATGGTTCCGTTGACGTGGCACTCGCACGGTTTGCACTCTGGGGGATCGTAGTATCCAGATGCGCACTGATCACAGTTCGCTCCCACGAAACGAGCTTGGCACTCGCACGTTCCGGTTCCCTCGGCGCATGCTCCGGTGTGCTTGTCCGGGTTGCAGTCGCATGCTTTGCAGGGCTGTTGCTCTTCCCAGCTAACTCCCTCCGGGCGGAAATATCCGTAGGAACACTTGTTGCAGTTGACTCCTTCCGTGTTGTCTCGGCAGTTCACACAGACACCTCCTCCTTCGTAGTTGCCCCGAGAGTCCATCGAAAGCTTCTTGACGTCGACTTCCTCGTCGTAGTAGCACTCGTTCGATCGTCCGAAGCAGTTACACGCTGAAAATTATCAATTTCTCAATATATTAGTCGGATGTTTCGTACCTTCGCAAGTGAAATTTTTGTGGGCAGTGGCAGGTTGCCATTGCTTCTGAACGAATCCGGGGCAGCATCTCTCGCACATGTCTCCGCAAGTGTTGTGCTCGCACCGACAGAGCAAAGACTTGGGTCTTTGTGGCTCCAAGATGTCGCAAGTTACAGCGTGCCCGTTGCACACACATCTTCCTCCAATCATGATTTCCTTGATGGCGTAGAAGTACTGAAAGAACAAATTATAAAAACACTTTTAATGGAGGACAAACTAACTCTTCTGGTGACAGTCGGGTCTTTCCACTCGTTCATGTCCATCAGATGTCCCTGAAGAGTTCTGGTTCCCAAGAGACGGAGACGGATATTCGTGGCTCTCGTGAAGTTTTGCAGCGCTTCGGACGTTGCGAATTGAAGTGAGCTCGGACGATGTTCAAGGATTTTGATGACCATTTCGGCATTCTCAAGAGGCTGAAGATTGGACATGTCGGTACGGCAAGTGACGGAATCATCTTCGGAAATCGGAGAAAGAGACTCTTCTCCGAACTTTCGCATGCATTCAGCTGCATTCTCGGCGAAGTTGAACCATGGCTTGTAGGTCTTTCCGTGATCTGTCGATCTTTCGAGCACCCAGCTTCCCGGACGGGGACTGTTTGCCATCTGGATCCACACGTACGCCACATGGAATTCCTGCTCCAAGTCGATCGTGATGTTGACCTGATTGTGTGTGAGACCGCGCGAGAGAGGCGGCGACATCCACCAACTGTTGTTTCCGTCGACCATGTTCGACGCAGGATGCGCATTCTCGTTTCCAGAGTTACAGTAACCACATCCGTGGCCTCCGCGAACGATCGCGTTGTCCTGGGACCAGGCTTTCTGCTGTTCATCTTCTTGGTACGAATAAGAGTTCAGTGGTGTGTATTGGGAAGATCCTGAACGAGCATTCACTTAACAGACAAATGACTCCTCTCAAATACCTGTCAGAGAACAATAAATTTCATTCACGGATTGTCCTTGGATCTCTCCGCATGTTGACGTGGCAGTAATGGGCTTTCGGTGGGAAATTGTGATTTGCGAAGGCGTGAGTACTTGCGAGTAAGTGCATGATACTAACAATACTCCAAGTAGAGCCGTCCTCATCCAAGGGGACGAGTCGTAGATGCTCATGTCTGAAAAAGAACAAATATAAGGAAGAGGTCAAGGCAAGAGTGGAATGAATTGAAAAGAGAAAGAGTTGGGGACTGAGCAGGGGAAGGCATATGGGACAGTTGTGCCCCGTATCGCCAGATGTGCGTTTGATGAATCAACGAGTGCAACGCGATTTATTAGAGAAAGGCCAAGAGAGACGGGCGGCGCCTGGTGCGGAGCACACACGGATCGGAGGAATTACAGTCTGGTTTCGAGCAGCTGTCAAGAAAAGAACTGAGGAGGAAAGCGTTGTCCTTTTGGAAATGAATGAACTCACATCGAGATTCTGTAGGACGGAGAACAGAAATGCGAACGACGATCAGATTCACAAAAGGACGAACTTCGTAGTTTATTTTGAAAAAGATAAAGACAAGATGATGATGAACTTCGAGAACAAGAAAGAGCTATCAGAAATGCTGGCAGGATATCAAAGACAACTGGCATTTGGATGGATTTGCAGAAGATTGCAAGAGAAGTGGGGTGATTCATCGGAGAGAGCAGTCCGATTGGTGATATCTGCGCTCGTCCTCTTCTCCTTCTGTTTCTCAAAAACGAGCCGGACCGACAGGCGGGGTCACCATTACAACCGACTCGGACAGAGAGTACGGAGCACGCAGAGACGCAGAACGGGGTCATTGATACGGCTCGAACACAGCGGGTCGTCTGGCGAATTGTGCAATTTATAGACGTCATCGAGCAACAGACACGGACTACTTGGGGGAAAGATACAGTACATTTATTAGTCGTAATAGAGACAAATATTTAGAAGAAATCACTCGATGAACGGTATCTTGTAGAGAATGTCTTCGACTCGATTGTCGTTCACCTCGAATGCCACAAAGAAATGGAAGTTGTTGCGTCGCATGGTGATAGTGGCTGGAATCAGAAGATAAGATAGGAAAGAGAAGGCGAGATGCCACCTTCTTCGCCCTTCACATTCTTCATTTTCCAAGTTGAGTTGTCTCGTTGCTGAATGCTCAGTCCTTGAGTGATTTCGTCGAATGAGAAGTTCTGATTGGTGGTGATCCGAACAGAATCGAGGGATCGAGAGCCGTCGAGCCACTTCTGAAGACAATTGGGATTATTCATTTCTCGGGATTAACACACCTCAAACATGGTTTTAATGAACGATTGGGGAATCTTGTCGCACGCATGAAAAATAAACTTGCTCGCTTTCGAAACTTCCAGAACAGAAGAGAAGAACTCTTCTCCGATGCTATCGTCCATTTCGAAACAGAGCGATTGAAGCTGGAATTCATATAACTTCCTGAGAGAAATCATGGAAATTCACTACCGACTGGTATCCTTCCAATCTCAAATCGGACGGCGTCAAACGACTTTCAACCGCTTCGAAGTTGACAGTTTCACATTTGGCTGCCATGAGAAGGGCGCAAATGGATTCGTGGGAAGCCGAGAACTGAAACGAGAAACCTTCGACGGACGGAACTAAAGAGCATCGTTACCGAATGGAACAGTCTCAGTTGCTCGAACCGGAGCATCTGATTCTTGGCCTTTTCGGTGAGGAAGGCGCAAATCTCTTCGTCCAGTTTGTTCTGAGAAGTGTAACATTCTGGTGATCAACTTAATTATTCTGTTTACCACAGTAAACACCTTCACGTTCACATTACAAAAAAACTTGGAAATGTATTCGAACGAGCGGAACGGAATTCGATCGCACCACGAGAATGTGCGCCATGCCCGGACACGTCTTCTTTCCTGAATTTCTTTTAACCCTGCATTGTGAATAATTCTGATTACCAAGTCAATGTGATAAATGTCTTTTGAAGCAAGATGATTCCTGTTTTTCTCGATTAGCTGATTCAGAGCCTTGCATGTTATAGAAACATCGATCAATGTCTCGTACTTGTACTGAAATGAAATGACGTGGATTCGTGCTTCCTTTCTTTTCACTCACATTTCTCAACACATGAATAATGATTTCTGGAGGCAGAGCCAAAACGGAAAAAGTATCGATCTTCATGGGCGAGCCACTGGAAATGTGTCTGCCTCTCTTCGATAGCAAATAAATTCGCGAGAAGAGTGTAATGTACTGGGCGGAATCGATTGATAGGGTAAAATATCAGACTTGCCAAATCCCGGGCCGGGCCAGCAAATCGTCGGCCCGGCCCGGCCCGGTCGGCCCGGCTCCGCCCACTCTTGAGAAAATTTTCGTAATTTTTGTGAAAATTTTGCGACTTTAAACAGCAATTTCTATTTTTTGACAGGTTTTTATGCTATAACATTGCCTTTTTAAGTCTATAAAATTATGTTCGTTTCGAAGTTCTAGTTCGCTTTGAATTTTTAGGTGCATCCTCCCGGGCCGACCGGGCCGGGCCGCGGGCCGGAAAATTTCCAATTTTGGCCCGGCCCGGCCCGGCCCGGCCCGTTGCAAGTCTGTAAAATATTGTACGCAATACGAGAGACGCAGACAGTCAGACAGTGCCCCCGCTCCCGACACGACGAAACACTGTGTAAAACCGAGAGACGCAGACGAACAGACGAATTATAGACAAGAGACGCAGACATCTCGGCCTGGATACCAGAGTTGAGCGGAAATGGAATTTTGAAATCCGGAAGACGGAAGACGGCAGACGGAATTCCGCTCAACACTGCTGGATACATTCTTGATCACTACGGAAACTCATTTAAAAAATGGAGACGCAGAGAAAAACAATGCACCGAAAAATATTATAGGGGCACCGGATAGAAAGGGCGCGCTGTTCGCAATCTAGCAGAATTTCTACGCCGCGAAGTAATTTTCCACTGAAAACGTGGCCTAACTTTTCAAACTCTGCCCCGAGGTCGCTCACTTTGCACTGCAAAAAGAGTTTCTCAACAGAGCGCCATTTCTGTGCGGTGCCGCTATAATACGGCTCCAATGGTCAAAGTTCGCAAGAGTGGGGAATTTGGGTACTCGAGGCGAATATCAAAGCGCAGCAAATAATACAAGTCCAGCGAGATAGTCTTTCCCAAATAAATCACTTTCCGGGTTCGTGCAGAATCCAACATTGATAGTCCGTTTGGAATAATGGTGCCTCCCAAGCACATGTCCCACATAGTGACAACTTGCTCTGACGATACGAAACACATAAATTCCGTGTTGGCGTGAGGGTTCACTTGAGAAAGCGGGTAGTTATTCGCTTCGAATAAATCAGTCAGTGGTATATCAACAGTGTCCATAGAATCGGTGCACGCAGGAGGGTGCGGGTACTGGTAGCGGTCCATGATGATAAGAATGAGAAAATTCTAGATTCCACACACACGCACACGCATAAGCACACGCGCACGCACACACCTGCATGCAAGTGTTACCTGTATGCAAGTTTTATTGTGGATTGTGGCATTTTGTGGCATTCTTTGTGGCATTCGAGGTGAACGACAATCGAGTCGAAGACATTCTCTACAAGATACCGTTCATCGAGTCACTTATTCTAAATATTTGTCTCTATTCTCCCTCTCTCTCTCTCTCTTTTACCCTAGCGAAATACGGTATTCTTATACTACTTTTATTGATAAATGTTTCAGAATATGATGTAAAGGGCAATCAGTAGGGCGAGGACGGCTCCGACCGTGTAGAGAAGGGAATAGTCGGGTTCCACCAGGGAATTGTCATTTGTCGCCTGAAACCAATGCCAGTTGTTTAATTTCCTAAACTATGTCCACCATGAGGATTCTCTCGTCGACGGTCATAATTGCTTCTCTGGCCTTGTCCCACTTGTGAGGACCGTTCAAACGGTAAATGTACGGAACTCTCGGGCCGAAGTACACCTGTCAAAAGGGCCCGTGATTAGCTGAAATAGCACAGAAACGAACCTTGGCGGCGAGCCATGGATCCTGTTTCCAAAGAGCTTTCATATCGACAGTGCAGCCGATGAGCTTGGCGAGCTCTTCGATGTAGTCCACGTAATCCACCTGAATAGTGTGTCTCCGACTTGTCACATATCTTCTGGACATTTCCTCTTGCTTTTGAAGCACGTTGTCCTCCATGCGTTCCTTGCTCGGGACGACGTTTTTTCCTGTGAACTGCTCCAAGAATACTCTCGATTGCATTTCAGACAGCGGCATGATCGATCCGAACGGCTGGACGAGTCCGATGATGGCCAAAGAGTTGTGGTTTCCGAGTTCGACTGGGAGCATGTACTGGTACAGAGACACTTGGTTTTCGTCAACTTTGATGAGATTTCCCTTTTCGACTAGATTGAACTCAAACGAGAATCCGGTCGACATCACAACCTCATCCACATGGTCTAATTTGGTTCCATCTGCGAACATCATTCCGTTTTCGGAGAACTTGACGATGTTCGGCTTTATTCTGACAGTTCCGCACGCGATTCTATTAGGAAGTTCGTCGTTGACAGTCGGGTGGGCTCCGAACACTCTGTGGCTCGGCTTCAATCCGTACGTTTGGTGGTCGAATCGCATGTTTAACTTGGCCTCGACCACTGTGTTCGACAGCCACTCGGGGACGACTCCTCTGATGTCGGAGAACACTTTCCTGTTCATCACAATATCAATTGGTTTTCCGTAGTCGAAGATGCGATTGAAGATCCATGTTCCACGGCGAGTGACCAGATACACTTGTTTTGCAATGCGAGACAGCTCGACTGCCACGTCGCCTCCTGAATTTCCGATTCCCACGACAACAACCACTTTGTCCTCGTAGCCCCGATGATCCTGAAGTATTGTGATTCGATGGACAAGAGGAAACCGTATCAATGTATAGTCGGCGACACTATTGATGTCCCGCGTAACTGATAAGTGAGTGATGATGGCCATAAAATGACCGGCGGCTCACCTTGTAACTATGAGAATGAATAATACGACCCTTGAAATCGTCTTGTCCCTCGAACTTCTGAGGCCAATGCGGGATGGTGTGATGACCGGAACACAAGAGAACACCGTCGAAGGTGGCATCGTAAGTGGCTCCTTGGCTGAAAAAAAGAAGAGGTTGTTGCTCAAAGTACCCCGGAAGTGCTCACTCGTCGGTGTAGTTGACCTTCCACTTTCCGGTCTTTTCGTAGTCCTCGTTTCTGTCGATGGAGTTCACCTTGTGATTGAATTTCACGTGCTTCAGAAGACCGAAATGGTTTGCATAGCTTTCGAGATATCTATGCATTTCGGTGTTGTGCATGAAATTGGCCATTGTGGGTTCTGGAGGGAAATCCGAATACGCAGTCATTTCCTTCGAGGTGTTGATCACGGTAGTCTTCATCACAGACGATACTACAACCGGAAGACCACCCTTTAAAAGTGTACCTTTTCAAACTCACACTCTGTTTCTTGCGGCTTGTACTTCCAAAGTCCTCCGACCTGATCGGTCGCTTCCAAGCAGGTCACATCGACTCCGTAGAGCAGGGCATGTCTAAGAGACGGAAGGCCCGAGGCGCCAGCGCCGACAATCAGAAGACTCTTCTTTTGAGCCATTGAGAAGGGAAAAATAAAGACGAGTGAATTGTGAAATGCACAAAAAGTAGGCGGCCCTGTGTTCTTTTATCACTTCTGATCGGTGATAAGAGCAAATAGACTAGAAGTTGTACAAAGCGGAGAGAAACGAGAAATCGTTAAGAGTGTTTTATGGAGGTGGTCATCTGATATTCCGAGTGTAAGGGAGTCTATGAAATTGTGTGCGGACACTGCTTGAATGGGACCTCTTTCGAGATAATGTGGCCCGTTGTCTGGAATGTGGAAGGCACCAGACTAGAGCTCACTGTAGTTTCAAAGTATCATCACTTATTTTTCATTGTTTTGTTTTATTGTCAACAGTTCTCAGGTAATTTTCGGCAAGTTGCCGCAAGAATCGGTATGGGTGCCGACTGGAAGCGGCAAATTGCTGTAAGGGTGCCGACTGGAAGCGGCAAATTGCTGTAAGGGTGCCGATTCTGTGCTTGGAACCCTTGCTACTCATTTGCCGCTCGCGCGCCCCACCCTTGCCGAAAATTACCTGAGTTGTGCCTTGTGAACAATCATCAGCTACTTGATCATTTTCTCTTCGAACTGCGAATGTTCTAAGCGAGCAAACACCTCGGAAGTATGTCTGCTCTCGTGATCTCAGAACACCCAATCAGTATGATCACGTGCCGAATTGAAGTATTTATCTTTCCATCAGACGCTTTTTGAAACCAAACATGTTGTCGTTAAATGTCTCTAGGCTACA
This sequence comes from Caenorhabditis sp. 36 PRJEB53466, assembly GCA_946814055.1. Classification (NCBI taxonomy): domain Eukaryota; kingdom Metazoa; phylum Nematoda; class Chromadorea; order Rhabditida; family Rhabditidae; genus Caenorhabditis; species Caenorhabditis sp. 36 PRJEB53466. The sequence goes on along the minus strand of CAMPFS010000004.1, from coordinate 4,370,278 downwards.
GTTAATGTACATGTCAACTAGCATTCTCCGTCGAATTGATCATGTTGAAACGGTTATCAGAGAAATTTCGATTCGCTTTTTAAGAATTGGTTGGATTGTAGTTTCATTTGAGAAGTGATGAATTTGTAGTTTCGGTGAACAAACAATACTAGGAACACATTTGCAATCGATCACCCGTTCGTACTAATTCGATTAACTATTACGGCTTGTCGGAAACCTTCTGAATGCCCGTCCACTTTGCGGCAGTTGCATCAACTTTGCAAATGAAGAGAACGACGGACACGAGAATGATAAGGGCGTGAAGACCGAACACGCGGGACCACTGAAACAGATTGATGCGGGCTAACAAAACCTGATTTCCTACTGACCTCATCGAAAGTGTTCGACTGAACTAGAAGTTTTATAACTAGAGGCTGGAGGAAGAGACAGATGACAACGCAAAAAGTGTTCCCGTTTGCCAGAATGTGGTTGTGTTCTGCTGAGCGCTGAATAATTCTCAAGGAATTCGAGGGGAGGGATACGGAAACTCACGAAGGTTTGTGTCTTCACGATGATAACGATTGCAACTCCGTGGATTGTGATAAAGAGTACAATGCAGATTAACTGAATGTAAACGTCTCGAACCTGCAATTAAATCTGTTGGTCAACAACTTTTTTGGAATGAAACTCACGAAGAGCAGTGTTAAAAGGAGAGCGAGAGAAGGCACTTCAACGGCCGCCCACGCCGTTCTCAACCGCGTCGTCATGTCTATTTTGCTCGAATCCATAACTTTTCCGAAAATGATTTTTGCAAACAAACAGAACACATGAGAGAATCCACCGGAGTAACCAGTTATTCGGACGGAGAATCCAAGCACCTGGAAAGGGAGGATAATTGGGGGAAATTGACGGTCACTGTTAACCTGGTTGATATAAAGTGATCCGTACTGCAGGAACACTAACAAAGAGGAGAAGAAGGCGAAATTAGCAAGCCACGTAGCCCAAACGGTTGGATCCAGCAGAAGTTGAGAATAGGGAACTTCGGTGGATATTTGTTCGGATCCTTTCCCTTTTCCTTCCGTTATCAAAGCAATCTCCTCCGCTGTTGCCAGCCTGAAAATTGCAAAATTGTTATTTTCTCTTTTTTTTTCATTGCCCACTTGTTGTCCTCTGGCTTCTCGGAATACGTATAATTGAAAAAAAGGAGACAAACAGAGCAGAGGGCAGCCAACACGTAATACGTGTATTCCCATCGGAAGTAATGACACATTTCGGCAGCCGTCGTTTGAGCAACGAATGGAGCAACTTGATAAACGGAAGTGAGAATGGCAATTGCAAGAGCCTTCTCGGACTGAGGGGTCCATTCCGATGCGACTTTTGCGATGAGCCAGAGGAGGATGGCGAGTGGAGCACCTTGGAGTAGTCGGACGGCGAAAGATGGATAGAAGCCGAGTTGATAAGAGGTCGGGTAGAGAATAGCCGATATGATACCCATTACTCCATAGATTGTAGTGACATACCTGTAACATCACATTTTTCATTTCGTGTAATAGCACCTTCTACTCGATACCTTGTTCCCAGTGAATTGAGAAAGTGCAGTGGAACCAATCCGAGTGCCAATCCGAACCCAACTGATTGGAATGAGTACTGTCGGAGATCTTCATCGTGTAGAAATGAATCTGCAATGAATGCGTAGGTAACGAAGTACTCGCTTTTGAATCGAATATATATCAAAGAATGCCCATTCTGTTATCAGTCTTGACCCGCGCCTGTGATAATTTCACGCCGAACTGTCAGCCTGACGAGGGAAGAAGATACACGAACCGGTCTCATTTTTCAGTTGGCAAATGATAGTCGTGTGGAATGCGAGACGAAGAGCATAGAGAAGAGTGATAAGTGTAGTACTCAATCCTGAAAACGAGCAGATTTTGATGGGAAGAAAGGAAGGATCAGGAAAAGAAATTACCGTAGACCAGCCATCGGACAGGGATGAATCTCGTCACGAAGCCACAGAAGTTCATTGAAATGCGATCGAAAAGGAATGGGTAGACGGGGAAAAGGAGGAGGAGGAGGCGGTGATGACGGATTTGATTTGTGATAATGAACTGAAAACTGAAAAAGGATGGTTATGAGAACATTGGTATTGAAATGATAAAAACCGGGAGGATGATAGAGAGAAGAGAAGAATTCGAACAAGCGGAAGCGAGAAAGAGAGATTGGATTCGAGAAAAGAAAGAAAGAGAAAGAGAGAGAGGGGGATGTTCGCGGGGAGTTCATTGGAAATCTGAACAACGTAATCAACCCAGGTGTCATTCAGTGCAGTGCGGATGCCTCATTTGTAGCCATGTCTCATTCGGAAGGATACTGGTGATTGGGACCGTGAGAAGAGGAATGAAATGGCGGCATACACCTGATGATCTGCTCGAAGACGGTGCTGTCTCGTGAGAGCACTCCTTGTTCCCCTTATCTTTCATTTCAATTTTCCCTTCTGTTTCTTGAGACAATGTTATTTTCATCTGCCAGACATTTCGATTTAATCATGACTAAGCGCTGTCGGGCTGCAAAGAAGCGCCACCGTAATTTCCGTTTTTGCAAACTGCCTCGGCCCAATTCCAATTTCAATTTTCGTCTCGCTACCGCCGCTCGCTGCCAAAGAGCCGTAAAACCTTTGATGGGCCCATCAAAACCTTTCTTCAATCTTGAGTTCAAACAACGATTCGGCGTAGACAAAGAAGTCCCAGAAGCAGACGTGTAATTGGGTCCGAACGAAAAGGCTTCACACATCACAAAGTCACCTCGGACTGTCGCGAGACAACAGAAAGAGCGAATACCCAGAAATGAAGGACACGTTGACTACAAGTTCCCACCATTCTTTCATTCCGAAAATCCCTAATCTCGTCACTTTGTTTCGGCGCATGACACGATTCGCTGAATCTGATCATTCCCACGCCCAGTCGAAAGATCACGGAGCTCACCGAGCAAGCCTGACGCTTCGACTGATAAATTCAGCCAACCGAGAGTATTTTCGACTATTCTTACACAAAAGTCAAAGACCTCATACCCATGTGCCTTCATTTTTGGAATTGAAGTTTCAGTCGAAAGCCAAGAGAAACGAGTCAAGCTGTATCGGAATTGGATTGCCGTTGTTCGGTCGCATAGTGCACCGACGGACGAGAGGAAACAATCGAAGGTTGGTGAACGTTTTGTGGACACTTTTCATCCGAATGTAGTTAAACTACCTCCCGTACTTTGCATTCATTATGCTGAACCGGTCGAACTGCAGATTAAACAGGTCACGAACCGCGTTCCTTTCCATTTTTCCGTCAATGTGATCTCACTGAATGAGTGGGCCGAGATGCACATCATGACGGAATTCGGTTAAACCAGAGAACCAAGATGTTATCCTAGTCGCGTGTTTGAGGCGAAAGATCAGAATGCTCTCGAGTCACACAACTATACAATTTTCAACAAATTCGAGTGTTGCTCGACATAATCAGAGCTGTCGTTGGCCTGGCAACACTTCCGCTTCTTTCGAAATGTGTTAATGAGCGGAGAAAAAGATTTTAACCAACCAAACGGCGCCGTTTATGAATAAGTAATCCAGGTCGGGCGAGTCAAAATTGTGAGGGCCGACGGACATTTCGTGTTTCTAGTTGTGCGTATAAATAAATGTTTTGATGTAATTACAAACATACTACACTCCGACACACGTGATATGCAACTCGAAAACAGGAAGCAGTCCGGAGACTTTTCCCGGCCGACGCCTTCCAGTTTCTCTTCGTTCGGCTGATGGCCATCGTAACAAGTTTTCATTAATTTCAATGGCCCACTTTCTGAAACCTTTCTTCGTCCTGAACTCTGAACATTCAAGTTCTACGGTAGTCTGGAGGGGGCGGGGCTTAGGGAATCGTCGGCTTTTCGGCGAGAAGAACCGCTCATTCCGAGTGCTCGTTCTTCTTTTCCGACAGCGATGAGTCGTTGTCTATTCTCGGCAAACAAATCGGTGTCTTCTATGACGAAGAAGTTCGGATTACGGAAACGTTTCACGTCTCCTAATGGCCGCATGTGTACCCAATGACGTAATTGTAGACCAACCGCCCAATTGGTGTTCTTTTTTTGGGAATCGCTAAGCAACGGGAGTGAAAACTTCACTTCCTGAATATTGTGAGCTTCTCTATCGCGGTGTTCTGTTCGGTTCTCAAGTATTTACTTCACACTCAACTCCTTTTTTCCATTTCATGATCGCTGAAGCATGTGTTCAGTCGGCTTGGGACCCTTTTCTGTCCCACGTGACATGACAAACTTCTAAGCCTCGAAAAAATCTGGAGAAGTCGGTTTGCTCGTCCATCGACCCTATCTAAAATGTGCAACATTGCACGTTCCAAATTCGATTTCCGAACCCAATCTGCTGGCTTTTCCTCCGTCCGTCCATTTTTACTCATCTTTGAGATACTCGCTTCCTAAACACATAATAGCTCTCGTTTTCGAGTACAATGACGGCTATTTGTAAACACATTTTGCGTGCAATCCTGCAAATACCGTGTCAAAACGGAGCAAAAATGAGATTCTCTTCTCGTTCCTAGTTTGATGAATAGTGAACAAAGAAAGAAGCAAAAAAGGTCCAGAAAGCGCTCTTTTCCATTTCCGATGAACTTTTTGGGTAAAGAAGAAGAAGAAGAAGGAGATGAGAAGAATAAGAAGAAGAAGAAGAAGAAGGGACAGCCCTTCTCGCCCCAAAAGTTAATCTGTGCCTTCCATTACACTTTCAATTTCCGTCGGTTTGCAAACGCGTCTAGTTCTTTGCGGTTTCAATTCGGATCCCACGGATGACGTGGCCCAGTCTCCCACCGGATCTTAGCAAAAATACCAGAATGTCGCAGTCGTTTTCCCGTTCGTTCGCTCCGTTGAACTCATTTTGATGGAAGTGGTACCCCCAGTTGCCACGTCAGCTCGGTGCTAATGAAATGTCATCGCCATGAGCAGCGTTTTGCGTCGATTCGCCTTCTTTTCCGATGCGTTTGTGCGCCACGAAGCGAAGAAAAGAAGGGGCCGCGGCAGGCAGAAAAGGATTAAGACAGACAAATGAATAGATACAAAATTTCATCGCAACAACATCACATTTTTTGGACACTCAGAGGTTCAAAGATTGTCAATTTCCCATTAATATTTCTGAATTTCATCTCAAAGTTTTGCAAACTTTTGAATTTGAAAAGTGTGTGAATAATTCCGCGAGTCCCTTGGTGCAAAGTCTCGTCATTTAGTGTTGCCAAATTCTTTGCGAGCCGGCGCAAAATAGTCTCGAAAGTACACAGAAACTAGTTACGTCTCCGATTTCCATTGGCGGCTCGAATGTCATGACTTTTCGCGTAGTGGTTTCATGCCGAGAGTATGAAAATGAAAATGCAAATCGGAAACTTTTCGACTTCTTCCCGTTTATTTGCAATATCATACACGCGTAAGGGGGGGGGGGATGTTATTTCGGACGAAGAGATGGTGTGCACGGTGATGCAGAAGCGAGTGTGACCAGTCGGAATAGTGGGAGGGCAGAAGCCACCGACTGTGCGTCACCAGAGTGCGAACTGCCAATGATCAGTGAGAGAAACTCGAAACTTTTAAACGTCGCCACGCATTCATTTGTTTAAGTTGACAGAGAGTTCACTTGCATTAGACTCCAGAAGGAATAGGACGTCACGAGCAACACTTCACTTTAGAAAGTCGCCTGCAGAGAGCCGGGGACAAAGTTATCAACGTCTTGGCCATATTCCCCCGTCCTAATCATCATTTGTGTCCCGACGACAAGTGTTTTCCGGGGGACTCTCTTCCCCAGTCCAGACGTTCTTTGGCGGATTGCACGTACTGTGATGTCGGAAGACGCCTTTCCTCCGTGTTTTGGTTTGATGAACGAGCAATGGAAAACGGAAGAGATAGGCGGTGTCGGCTTTGAATTGATGATCCGGAACGAGCACCAACTTTCCATTCATGCGAGTTTCTTTTTCTAAACTTCCGTTTTTCTTGGAAGTGTCCCCGACTGTTTCTTTGGATATTTTTGGTTAACGGGCTGATGCTCTGATCGCCCAAGTGGTCGGTGGTCTCGGACCCTCCCCGCTTCGTATTTCAAGCTTCACTCATTTAGCTCACTTTTACCAGAACTTTGTTGTACAAGAACCCTCCTCTCGGGTCTTTTTTAGTCATGAATCCGAAAAGGGAAGCGAGGCGTCCGCGTCTTCTTCACTCTTTTCCTGATTACCACAATTTACGGGAGAAGGAGAGGAAGACAAGACTCGCTCAGTCAGCCATTCAATTATACGCCGAGCTTAGCACTTTTACGCCAAGATCGGCGGAAGTAGGAAGAAGAGAAAGAATAACTGGGCTTTCTGGCTCTCTTTGGTTCCTTTCTTCCGTTTCACACAACTATTTGCATCGAATAGGTTTAATCTCGAAAAAATTGAGAGAAGGAGAGAGGGAGGCATTTCCAGTAATCTCTTCGGCCCATATTTTCTGTTTTCGGTCTCGTTCATTCCATTTGAGTCATTGTTCCCTCCCACCTTTGATATGGTCCTCCGACGCTTCCGTTTCTCGTCAACGCCTTCCTGATTGCCCTTTTTATGTAAGCTGCTTAGAGGGACTCCGCCCCAATCTGACGTCAAACTCTCTTCATATCTTTTCTGATGAGTGCGAAGAGCAGACCTCGTCACAAAAGTTGAGGTCCCTTTTCCGTGTCGAATGTTTACATACCCTTTTTTCTCTTTGATCGCATTGTGCAAAAACGTAAATTCGATCAAGCCCTCCTTAACCCCTAACTTCTCATTTTACGACCGATTTGACAAATTCGCAAAAGGAATTGCGGGCAGAACTCATTGATGAATCTAATTGAAATGATCACGGGATCCGTGAATGAAGGATAGAATGGGCACAGAGTGGGACACGGAACCGGCGAGAAACGAGGGAGCACGGCTCGTTTTACGACCACCCTTCTCTCCTGCGCATCCCTGAGCTCCTCCCCTCATTCGACGCCTTTTCTGAGCGGAGAGCGGCACGCACACAAAAAGAAACATTTCTGTTCGATCTCGACTGCCACTGATCCGTTTCTGAAACAAGAGATTTCCAGTAGAGTCTCTCAAAATGTGTGATCCGCTTGGTGTCAAACTCGTCATTACGGTACGTTTTAATGTGCGTCTTTTTTGGTCTAGATATCAGTTTGAAGCGTTTAGGAAGAAAAAAGGGATTTGTGGTATTGTACTCTTTGTGAAATGTTCTTACTCTTTCTGCCGAAGAGCCTTCCTGCTTAGTCCCTTTCCGTTTTCCTTTCTGTCCCATTTTTCCTCGCCGAATTGTGACGAACATGCTTCCAATTATCTCGTTTCCATTCTCGGTCTCTCTCCCATTTTGCTCTTTTTGCAACCGCACTTGCATTGTGCCCTGCGGCGCAAAAAAGTCAAAGGTAAACAAGGCACGCGGAGAAGATATTCGGGTGGAGAGGCGTGGGAATCCTGCGATGATTTTCAATCTTTTTCGAGTTTTTCCTCCAGAAAAATGTTGCATGAGTCACGGAGACCGCGAATGGAAACGAGAAACAAGAACAAAAGTGTCCGGGTGCAATTGAGTCGGATTACAGGAGATCGAGGACATGGCACCTGCGGCGATATCCTGGTACTGCTTCACTCAGGAGGAGAAGAACGATCTGGAGCACTCGTGGAATCTGGTCGAAGCGAAGAAGAACCACATCGCGTGCGACATCTACGAGATGATCTTCAACCAGGTCGGTGAGAGGCCCCGTGACGCCGTTTTCCGTCAACATTACCCTTCTGATTACCCTTGGAGGAGAATTGAAACAAGAGTCCGTCTTCCAATTTCCTTTCATTTCCCTCGCGCCTCAATTTCCTTTTCTGAGAATGAAAACTGCAGCGGGCCTTTGAGAGATCAAGAGAATCAACTAATCATCTGTGACCTCTTGCAGTGTCCGGAAGCCCGCCGTCTTTTCCCCAAACTCAAATTTGTCGGATCGAAGCCAGACAGAAAAAACAATGAATTTGCATTTCAAGCAATGCGCTTCATGCAGGTTTGGTTCCGTTTCCGGAAAAAAACAATAGTGATGAAGAAGTTTCAGGTGATCGAAGGAGCAGTCAAAGCACTCGACCACCTCTCTTCTCTCGATGTTATCCTCGACAATCTGGGACGGAGACACGGAAAGTTGGAAGTGAACGGAAAGTTCAGGTGGGCAGACGTCTGATCTTTGCGCATTCCGATCCTAGTTCTCCAGATCTTACTACTGGTCCGTGTTTCTCGAGTGCTCCATATACTGCCTTCGCCACGCATTTTCGAAGAGAATGAATGACAAAGACGTTGACCACGTCATCATTCTCTGGCGGTATTTGTTGCGCGATGTGATGAAGAAAATCAAGGTGAGATCAAGGTGCGTTTTCAAGTATGAATGCTCATGTTCACAGGCCGGAACGACGGCGGACATTGCCCACCGCATGCATCAAATGAGCATCGACGATTCGAGAAAGTACTCGTTGCCAGCCATCCAACACAAGGAATCGAATGCTTCTTCGGCTGAGGTAGGGTCCCTTTCAGTCGTTGTTTTTCTGCGTGAGCTTCACCGTAATCTTTGCTTATTCAGACCCTACCTTCCTCTAAAAATCGACCGCGCAACCCTTATTCTACACAAATAATTACAGACCGACTTTGACGATATTCTCTGAGTTCAACGCATCTCCTCTTCATCTCTTCTTCCTTCATCGGCCATTTCCACAGAAATTCCGGGGCTTCTATCTCATATTGTGGACAGTTTCATTTACTTTGTTTCCCGCTACATTCTTTATTTTGAATTCGAAATTATCTTTTCCCAAAACCATTTTCTGAGCTCACATTTGAATGAACTAAATAATTATTATAACCAATGTGATTAGAACGCGGTTTCGCAATGAACTGGAGCGTACGCCGTCTGTTTTTCCCTTAGTTTCTGACTTCGACGGAGCACGCGTTCGATCTTCTTGTCTCTGAAAAGTGGGAGAATCGGGTGGATTGCCACGTGGACAGCGTACTGTTTCGGAATGTTCAAGTCGGTGGTTCTCCAGCAGCATTCGTAGATGCAGTAGATGATGAGCGAGAAGAAGAGGATGACGACAAGGGCGACACAGAAAAGTACTGAAAACAAGAGATGGTAATGAGAGCGAACACAGCATGGCAAACGAACGAATGTAGAAGAGGACGGTGGGCGTGGCGACGGATTGGCACGACATGGTCAGGCTGTAGCATCTGCTGACGTAGAAGCAGTAGCTGCGACGGTAGTAGAAACGGAATGAGCACGCTTTCTGAATTGATAGAGTGTTGAGTCCCTCTTCTTTTTGATCCCCGCGGAACTATCAAGTCTTAAGCGGCCGCACTCTGATATCATGCTTTTCGTAATCGAGTTAGCTGTGACCTGATCTATTTATGACCTACTCATAGTATTCATAATTCGATTGAGAAGTCGGAAACTCGAGCCGTCTGAGAACCTATAGTAACCTAGTTTTCAAGAAACGAACATCGTCGTGGTAAAACAGGCCGTTGGAAGGTACGCGACACTCGACATTTGTGCGAGACTTCACGAGATATTCGTCGCTGTCAATGGAGCATTCCATCGGAGGCGATTGGCAATTTACAAGAGTTCCGTGCAGTTGGTGCACATTCTGATCCACAAGGCCCTGACAAAAATGATTGGTTTTTTAAGATTCTAGTCTTTAAAAAATATATCCGCTTTTGAGAGTTTTATCCTCGCAATAGATGAGTTTGAGTAACACATCCCGTGATTCTGTTTTGAAATCACCCACGTGATTCGTTTTGACTCACGTCGATTTCGCAAGTGTAAATCTGCTCGGCCTGATCATTGTAATCTAGTTTCAGGTAGGCCGCACATAGATTAAAGACGACTAAGCAGAGAACGAGAACTCGACAGAACATGTCTGATCGGATGAATCACTGCTCTGTGAGGGGAAACGAGTGATGCATTCGAACAACAGTCCCATTATGAATAAATTTACTTTTATGGGCAGAAAACGGACAGAGAAAAGGGATGGGGATGCAGAGTGAAACTATCGAAACAAAGGGGCTATACTACTTTGACAGCAACGAAATGAGGTAACGAGGGGGACAATACATGAAAAGGTACACATCAACTCACAGTCAGAACAGCATACCCGGAATGAGTTTAATCGAAAAATAAATGGAAGTGTGAAGGAGAGTCACTGAAAAGGGGGCATTCGGAACTAAAAAGGAACAATTAACAAGAGCGAGTCGGTATTGTCAGTTTTTGAGAAGAACGCCGCCTATCGACATCATATCTGTTGCTGCCAGAGTGATTTTGAATATCCTTTCCGGCAATTCCACTGGTTTAATGTCGAAAATGTTGCCGTTTCGGATTACGCTCCCTCTGCGAACACGAGTTGCGATCAGATGGGAGTTCGCGAGACGGCGGGTGAATGTGAACTGCAACCAATCGGATTGAATGGGGGGAGATTATCGGGTTGGAAATGTTCCAGAGGATGAGCGAGTGAAAAACTCACGAGGTGCTCGGAGCTGTCCATTTCAATCCGTTCCGAACACTTATCGAGATCCTTTTGCGTGCAGGAATCTTTGAAAGCACTCTCTGGACATCTATACGTTACTTCGTCCGTGCTGGTGCATTCGTCAACGTTCAGATTCTGAAATGAGTCTGCTTGAAAAAGTTTTAAATTGTCGACGTGCTTACCCTCCAGGTATTCAGATCATCCTCATCTCGAGCGGCCCAGAATTCTGGCACTTCGAGGTACGAGAACGTCTGCATCTCGCGCGAAAATTCCCCTCCGTGCGCCACTTTCTTGAGCGACATCGTTGTTGCGTTTTTGAAACAAATCTAAAAACGGAAAGAACAATGAGAGGGTGTATTTGACTTGACGTCACCCACCGATTGCTCTTCCCACTTGAGCAGCATATTCTCGAGCTGGCTCTCGACACCATGTGCCGAGTGGACCCAGGTCATCAGGAATTTGAGGGTCTCCGGCGGGTATTCGCCAAGAGGTTTCGGACCATGCTGGTTGAATCTGAAAACCGAAATATACACGTGCACAGAATGATCTTGGATATTCTTGGCTCTATTCCAGAAGAGCGCGGGGTTATGAATGTTCTCGCTTTCATAGTCAGGAGACGTCACACCTTCCATTCTTTGGCTGAATTTTTGATGATCTCTCTTTTTGCCCCCCAAACGGATCTTGGTCATTTTGACCCGAAACACAAAAGAGATCAACACCATCACTATTCAAGTGACGTGGATTTGTTTTCACAAAAAACTCGCTTGGATTTGGTCTAGATTAAGTATGAATGGATTCGAACGTGTTGCTGATTCAGGCCGGCGGCTCAGAAATAGGCAATTGTTTGACGCCAAGCCATTATCCCCTCAAATACCCCGTCTTTTCGTCGTCTTTTCGGGTCAGGAGCGGTGAAAATGGCAGCGGATGATCGCTCACTTACCTTTTCCAGATGCGGCTCGGCATGACTGAGCAAGCATTCTGCTTGATGATCACTTTGCCGATGGTCTCAGAAAAGATCTGAGTGGCGACAGTTTCAACGCAGAAATAGAGAAAGAGAACGTGGAACATCTCAGTTGGAGCAACACTGAACGCGACTGAAAGCTGAATGCGATGAAGGAATCGAAAGTTCACGTCTCCGTCTGAGGAGGAGCCGCCCCGATCGCAGTGGGCGGGGCTAACAGCCGCGCTCTTTATGCTCCGAGCTCCAGGCAACACGAAGGCGTACGGTAGGAGGAGCTTAGACGGACAACAAGTACAAAGAACAACAAAATCTGAAAAAAAATGATGTGCGCTGGTAATTTGGATGGTATCACTTTTTAAATTAAAGTTCAATCACCGAAATCCGAGAAGGTCGTGCCAGGCGAGCAACCTGCGAAAGAGGCCAATGAGTTTCAGATCAATAAGATCCCATGTTCTGTGGTGCCCCATTGCCTGACCCAAATGAAATTCGATCTGAGGTGGGAAGAGGTGCAAAATGGCAGTAAAAATGACGTTTCGTCCCGGATGACCCTTCCGAGACTCTTGTTTCTTTTTGGACGTTTGGCGTCAAGCCAAGAGAATGGATGGTGTAATCGGAACCAACGCGTTCTGTTGTTGCCAACTGACGTATTTGAATCACACGTCGGGTTTTGTATCAAAATAATGAACACCTTTTCGTTGAGTTACCCGGTATCAAGAGTCAAGAACGTTGTTCTTTTGTTTTCCGAATCTCAGCCCATTGCTCCGTCCTTTTCCATCAAAGTGAAACCTAATATTGTAAGCACGGGGAAATGATGTGATAGGCCCGTCCATTCTGACCTTTCCGCCTAATCCTATTGCTTTGTCCTTCTTCTTCTTCTTTTCGCCTATTACGGCTCTACGTGGGCGCATATCATCGAACTGGCAGCGGTCAGGGACCACATCTTCCAATTGTTTCGCCTCCACTTCCGTCGCGCAGCAGGAGACCCAATCCCCCAAAAGGTCATTCCTGATGACAAGCACCAGAAATGAATCTGAAAATGTTGTGTGTGTGTGTGTGGGTTGCACTGCAGATAATTGTCCTTGTGGGTCCGCTTCCGCGTTGCAAATCGCCAGGCACATCCCCCGCAGATTTATCTCGAGCATGATGCAAATAGACGTGGACACGCCGTTTCCGGAGCACTGAACCACTGCCACGTTCCAATTTCACTGTACTTTCCTGAATGCAATCTTTCCTCGGCGTGCCATCGTATCTGTTCTTCCGCTTGGGTCACTTCCTACGGCTACATATAAACGTGTCGTCGACATCTCCAATTACTCCCCCCCCCCCTCCTCGTCTCGCCAGGAAGCCATGTAAACTGAGACGCCAACGATGAAAAGCAACAGAAGAAAAAGAGTTACGATGAAACATTTTATGGTTGAGTTGGTTCGGGTCAAGAGTCGTAAAAGGCAGGAAGTTCGCGAACAAACCAATAACCAGATTATTGAGAAAAAAAACACACAAGTGAGGGTGGAAGTAAGAAGGAACTTTGGTAGTTTCCGCAGTCGTGGAGGTCAGTTGACTGAAAAATGTATGAGTAATATCTGAAGGTTTTCTGACCGGGAAGTGAGCATCCATTCATTTGCTAAAGGGGGATAGCTGTTGCTGCTGCAGTTGGTCTCGAAAAAACAACTGATGATTACGTTCCGAGGCCCCACAACAACCGCTTACTACCGCCCGAATTCTAGCTTCTCATTATGTTACACTCTTCGGTTTTCAGCAACAGTCCTTCGTTTCAATCGGATCAAATCGATTCGGATGGTTCTTTGTGCCCAGTTATTTCAGGTTTTAGAGTAAGAGAAGAAGTCCAACGCCACAAACATTGATGCATAATTAGCATCTCGACGTAAACTTCGATGCCCAAATAACTATGTGTCAACACCGCGATGGCAAGGCCGCTTCGGGGATGTCTTCACAGATGATTTCATGTTAAGTGAAAGGTGATATCATCCGGTATCATCCGGTGCCCCTCGGTAACCATCTGTGATTGTCCAGTGATATCACTGGACACAGAAATTACTCGCTTACTCCAGCCGGACATAATTGGCACCAACAAGTGATTCCGGAGGACATAATCCAATCCTTCGCGGGATTTCTAAAACTGGAAGGGGTCTCGAAGATAATGACGTTGGAACCAATCGGCCAATCTCAATCGGAAGCTGAATTTGAGCAAAGAGTGAAATGTTGATTATTTGATATCCAGTCGAGGGATACAATTTGAGCATCTGGCAAGAAAAATTGGGAAAACAATTAAGAGGAGTACGTACTAGAGAACATTGATTCCCCGTCAGACTGCAGAAGAGCCACAACAGGAAGGGCATCAGATCTCGAACCAGTCTGGGAACTCATGCGTGACCCACATTTAGTGCAAATGTGTTAATGAGTGAACGATGTCCATCGGAATCATAATCGCAAAGTTCATTCTACCGTATCATTGAACAATTTGTGCAAAACGATCCTACCAAAGAACACGTTGTTGAACTTTTCGAACAGGGAACCTCTTCCTTTTCTGTTTTTCATCTCCCCTTGTGACCCTGATCATTCTTCAAAATACTTTCTGATAAGTCATCGCTATCATCTTTCCTCCCCATTGTTCCCAACCCATTCGATTTCAGTAAAAAACCGCGCCCGTGTCGTTCGATTCTGCCACATTCAAGTCAAAAGTCACGCAATGGTGACGTCTTTGTTTCACAACAATACACTCCAATCGCCGCCGGAACTGCAGCAGAACCGCTATCAATAAATCATAATTCAATTTCGCCCGGACGCCCTTTTTCGCGTCTGCGTCTCCGATTTTTCCAGCGAAACAATGTGAAATGAGATAGTTTTGAATGTAAACAAAAGAGGAATCTGCTTCCCGTCTGTGCACATTTGGCCTTCCGCCTGTTCCCTTCGATTATGAATCAACGGCTCTCCCTTCTTCTCTTTGCCTTTTGTTTCTTCGCTTCTTTTGCGTCGGCACTCAAATGCTATGCAGGTTAGTATGTTCCACGTGTGTCTCCCGATAAATTACGGGTCTGATAAGAAAACGGGCACACAACTAGAAGCCAACTAATTGGAGACGATAACTTAATCAATTGGCAGGTAGCCGCGGATACGTTAAAGACAAGCTTTCCGAGCAGTTTGTGGAGGAAAGTTGCGATCCCGGAATGCAGTTCTGCATTGAATCCTACAATACCGAATACGATGAAGTGACGGCGAATTGCCAGAGATTGGCCACGAGCCGCCGAATTCTGACCATCTGTGAGGTACTTTACACGGGCGGTTCACGTGGACAAATGTGACATTAGAATATGGCTTCCAAAAAAGAAAATATTAAAGCTTGACGCCATGGCGATCTTCGGCTTTGCACACATTACGTAGGCATCACCGTGGTTCCCGGGGTAATGAAGGAGCTCGTTCAGATCTGACTCTTTGCAATCCGAACTGATATCTGATCGAAACGTGACTGTGCTCGCTGCACTTTCCTGGCAGCCAAAACGAATTAATCAGAGGAAGAGAGATGAAGAAAACAGAAAAGTGACAGAGAGATTCTCACGCACAAACCATATTTTGGCTCACTGAGCTTTAGAGTTCAGTCTCTGCTCTCAAAAATAGTGCACTGGAGTCAGCAGCAGATGGCAATTTCTGCGATCTTTGAAGCGAGATCCCACGGACGAATCAGACTAGAGTTAAGGCATCTGAACGAGAAGGTTTCAAGTAAACGAGGGGTTCAGTGAAATCATAAATGTTTCCGGCGAGCAAAAAACTAAGCCGTTTCTAACACTTCTAATCGGCCAAGCGTGTTAATCTCCCAAAACAATTCCGAAAAGGTTCGTTGATTCTCTGGTTTTTGATTCCAGAGTGGTAAAGCGGAAACGAACAACGATGTGACCACCAGATGCTGCACCGAATCGTTGTGCAACAGTAAGGGACTGCTCGGGCGCAAAAAGAACGGATCGCAACCGATAAACAATTGAATATCACTGTTTTTTGATCCTTGGCTATTCTAATTTGGACCCTGTTAACCAATAAAATTCTAATTTTGTTTGATGCGAATTGATAACAGTGGGCGAGTACAGGCTCATAAAACTGCGAGTTTCCGATAAGCGCTTGCCATCGGTTTGCTTTCAGTTCGGCCGACAGAGACGAGACTGAGATGGCGCCTTCGATGAAGGCCCTCTGCTTGCTACTGCCACTCCTACAAGCAGGTAAACTCCCGACGGAACCTCCGATTGGCAAGTGAGCCTTTTCAGTTGTGGGTGAGCAGTATGAGATCCGTGGAAACATCGATTTGATCAACTCGTACGACATCAATCCGCAGTACTATGACGAAGTTTCGTTCACCGAAAAGCTGGAAAAAGTGTCCGAGAGGGTAAGTGGACCTGGTCCCTCCCAGTAACTCTTTTATACTGTTTAGATGTCCGAGATTATTGGCCCTGATTTCGAAGATTTCTTGGTGCACGACTACAAGATTCACGGCCTTGACACGGCTGTTTTCCATGCTCGGCTCAGTCTTGTGGCCTCTCCAACCGTGTCCCGCCAGGATATTATCGATCGAATTGCTGCCACTGACGACGTGCAAATATACTTCTTGCGAAAGAATGGTATGATTGAACTGACTGCGCTCTTTCCGACTTTCTTCGCCGGTAGCACCGCCAATCTTATCGACATTCTAGTTGTAAAATATTGCATTTTTGAAGGCGCACCAGTAGTTGCGTCAGAATGAGCAGCAAAGAGCACAAATATCGGTTGCAGAATTTGAAGTGCAGGGGAATGTGGGCAAGAGATTCCGCGTCGAGAGAGACGATGTTGACCACTGTTTGCACGGAGGAATCCTTCTCCCAAACGCCACGTGTTCGTGCTCTCCGTACTATTCTGGGGCCAACTGTGAACTTGTTTCGTAAGGAATTTCAGAAAGAGAAATACAAATATTGTATGAGTTCAGTTGCCGCAACAATGGAATCGGAGAGAGTGGCAGATGCTCATGTCCGCCCGGATTGTATTCGGCGCACTGCGAAGCCAGTAAGCCCCGGAGTTCAAATATGAGTTTTCATAGTTTTGTTCAGGGAAGTGTGTGACTCAGATCGACTCGGTCGTCGACTTCTCCTCTCAATCGTTTATTCTCGTTATCAACACACGAACTTCGATGGCTTACGATCTGAACGCTGTTATCGAGAACGTTCCCACCCTGATCAACGACTACACCAACCTCGGAATCGCTGTTTCCAGCTACATTGTCACAGTTTATAGATACTCCAGTAAAAGAAAACAGAGAGAAGGTTTATGAGAATCTCAATTATTTCAGAATCCGTTTATTTCATGGAGACGAATTCTTTCGATAACTCTCAGGGACTCCTCGACTACCTCCACGGAGTGACCATTGCTCCTTCCACTGACGATCAGCCCCATCTCGATGCTATCGTCAGTGCTCAGTCCACGTAAGTTCGTTCTCAAAAGGAAATGCCAAAATAACGTTCAGATTCACTTCGATGCGTGCCAAGTCGACTGTCTACGTGTTCGCAGACTCTGAGAACACTCTTGATCCGACTCCTTCCACCAAACTCAGCAACACAAATGAAAGTCTGGTCATTCAACAAACACTTTCATGGAGGAACAAGGTGAGTGAACCCTCAGAGGTCTGAACAAACCTCCTCCCCTTCAGATCGTCCTCGTCCTTTCCCAATGGTCCGCGACTCCACTTGTCGCTTCTGGAAACTACTTTGATGTCCTTCGCCGCGTTGTGACTGCTGTTCACGGAGATCTTCTTGTCGTCGACAAAACTGAGCTCAAAGAGGTTCAAAAAAGACTGTTTCATTCAAGTTCTCATTGACTTTAGGTTGTTTCTCATCTGTTGTTCTACACAATCGGCGGACAAAACACCTACGTTCAATACTATAACAACTTGATCAAAACTATTCCGATTCTGTCTGATAACCCGACGGAGAACTCTTACATTTTGTTGAGTACTGAAAATGGCGTTTCGGGTGAGTTTCGGGTGCATTTTCCTCTTCTTTTAGTTTGTTTATTTCCAGTTCCAAATGTGCAAAACAAGAACGGACAAACACTGGTTCCAACTTCATCTGGACAGAGATTTGCGGTCAGAGTTATCCTGTGAACTTCACTTTTCATTTTCTGTCTTTCAGCTGTATGTAATTCAACAATCAGTCAGCGACTCCATCACCATCACTGGCGACAATGTTCCTCTGCATAACACCCGTGTCTGGTTCAAGTCTCAGAGTGACGTCCTCATCTCCTATTCTGAAGACGACACCGTTGACAACAACTACGCTCACACCTTCAACGGATTCAACCAACGACCATCTCTCTACTCTTCCGTGGCTTCCACAACTGCATTGTCCGTTTCCCGATTGAGCTCATTTGACTCTTCAATCATTCTCGCTGCTGCCGCTTCTCAGGCCAAAGCATCTTCTTGCATTTTCCCGTTCCAGCTTGATGCCGTCACCTCCTGCACTCCTGGTCCGTTCGTTCATAACGTTGAGGTCACAACTTCCAGCGGGAAGAGCTACCGTGTTGTTCCAGGATATTGCTTCACACCAGGTATTATACAGCTCTCCGTCTTTCACTTTTCTTCCTTTTTCAGATAGCCACACGGCTGCGCCATGGTCCTGCCTGAACAACGGAACTCGTGCTGGAACCTCAAGTTGTCAATGCGCTGCCAACTGGAACGGTCTACACTGCGAAGTGCCAATCTGTCAGAACGGAGGAAGCGTCGATCGATTCCCAAACGGAGGAGGTCACGGAAACTGCATTTGTCCGTTTGGCGTCTCGGGAAGCTTCTGCGAGATCTGTAAGTTGTCAAAAATGAATGGGTATCCTCTAATAAGTAAAGTTTCAGTGACATGCAGCTCGACCTCGCAAGATACGTTTGAGTCTTACAACCGTTCGTTTGCGATTGTCGTTCAAAACTCTCTGTCCGCAAACCAAGCCCTCATCAGACTGAATGACGGTCTCCGAGCGATGCTCTATCAAGGCCAGTCCACTGATTTTGAAGATTACATTCTGACGACGTACAAGACCTCAATGGTCCAAGGAGCACCTTCCCCGGTCATCTTTTCGACCAAATTCAGTTCAGCATCCGCATTCCTGAATGCCACCACAGACGACGGAATCGGCTATTCGTAACTACCTATTGTTTTAATGCCTATGTTCTTGGTTTCAGATATTCGCCAACTGGTGCTCAACCTGGACTCTTCGCATTGGAAACTACTCTGAAATCAATGGATTACGACAAATCGTCCATCTTCTTATTCGCCGATTCGGAATCTCAAGTTATTCAGAACACAATGAACTTCACTGATATTGTGTATGTTCTTCCCGTCTCTGTCTCTGTATTATTTCCATTTTTCCAGACAATCCGCAGTCGAGCGTCAAATTGAGATCTCTGTAGTAATGATTCCGCCGTATGGTTCCACAGATCTCTGCCCCGACGCCGGTAAATACGAAATCTATGAGATTCTCGCAAAACAAACTGGAGGAAACTTCATCAACTTCTGCCAACCTTACACAACCAGCGGAGACCCAGTCTTCAATGTATTCATGCTCTTCCTCATTCTTCCCATTCCTTTTATCATTTCCAGTTCATCGCTTCATACGGTAGCACTCATCATCACACCGAGATCGTTGCTTACTACAGCGTTCCCGACTGCTCCCTCTTCACCACTCGCGACTTCTACCTTTCAAGTTCGAGCAATGATGCCTACGTTGTCGTTTATTCTCGTCAGTCGTATCCTTTCGAAAAACTTCATTCCAATTGTTCATATTTCAGCAACCATCCAGAACTTCAGTGCTCAAGTGGTCGATTCCTCCACTGGAACCCCGCAGTCTCTCGTTGCGGACTCCCACTCAGTGCCTTTTTTTGCCAGTTACCAGATCAAACTCGGCACGACTTCCTCGTTGAAGTACAAACTGACGGTCACTGCAGACACGAAGGCGCAGTGCTTCATCCGAGTCACCGAGCGCAGTCAGTTCTCCTCGTATCTCGGATTCTCTCCCGATCCATCCGTCGACCGGTACTCAAAGGATCTCACCTATGCGACCCACCAACAGCCAGTAATCCACCTCTCTTCTACTCTGCAGTCCGATCCAACAATCGAAGTGATCAGCTACGATAACAACAACAACGTTGCCTTCCACTCTCAATTCGTGAAACGAACCTCTGGATGCAAGTACGAGTACATTATGAATGACCAATTCACGTGCGAAACCGCTGGAGATACGTTTACATTGGAGACGACGATCACCACGAATGAAGTGACGATCATGAGAACGCAGCGAGCCTTCTGCAGTGATCTCGTCGGATGCATCAACGGAGGAATCATGTTGGGAGGGGTGTGCCAATGTGTAAACGGATACGGAAGTCTGCACTGCGAGTACCCGACTTGTCAGAACGGAGGAACTGTCCACGACTTCAAGTGTCTCTGTGATGCGAAACACGACGGAGACGTCTGCCAGTACACCAAGTGCAACGACTGGAACTTTGTCGAAACTCACGACCCGAGAGAGTACAACTTCCAGCAAATTGTGTTCGTCGTCGAAATCAACACGAAGAACATGGTTCTGCCGAACTCTTACCTTCAGAAGAACATCCAGGCATTCGTGGAATCGACCGATGACATCCAGATGCCGAAGCAGTACACTCTCATCACTTACGACGATTCCACCATTCGCACCGTCGTCTCTTCCACCCACAAGGACATATTTTTGGCTGCATTCCAAAAGGGAATAACCATCGGAATCAACACTCCATCTAAGGTGAAATCGCTAGAAGCAATCAACACTGCGTACTCGACGCTCGTTGATCTTCCTGGAATCGTCTATGTTTTCACTTCCACCGACTCAGCGAGCAACCTGGCGGCTGTCAAGCAACGATTTGGTGTTCAGGTTTCGGGATTTTGAGTCTCATCTTGATCATTCCATTATTATAGGTCAACATTGTGTGGCTCGCCGCAGACGCTAGCAATCTGATCCCGTCCAACTTGAACTATTACATGTCTGCCGTCGCGAGACAGTCGAACGGAAGAATCCTGACAGTCAACTCTCTCCTCACGCCTCAGGTATTTTTACCCATCTAATGAGAACTTTCTTATCCGAATCTTCAGATCCTCACAGCGTTGGTTCCAACAGTCAATGAAAATCAGTTGGTTCTGGACGATGCGGCAAAGGACTGCTCTGCTGGTGTGAACTTCCAGTTCCCAGTTGGAAACTTGGCCACAACTCTTACTCTGGTAGCAACTGGAGGCTCTGGAATTTCGGTTTCTGTCACTGACGAAAACTGTGAGCATAGGTTCGCATCTCGTCGAAAATTATGTTTATTTTCAGCGAGCAATGTTGTTTTGACAAACTCCTCCACGTTCACCGACACAAACACATTGATCAGAACTATCAGTAAGAAATGAGAAAGAGACACTAACATTTTTCAAGACATTTCAGGCACCGTCAACCACAAAGGAGGAGTCTGGAATGTGAATGTGAAGGGAACTGGTTCATGCTACCTCCAAGCCCGTGTCAATTCACCACTTCAAGTGATTCCCCGCTTCACAAACGACCAAGGAGACGATTTCGCAAGTGGAACACCAAGAGTCGGAGCGGGAAGCAATGCCTCCTCGTACATCACCTTCCGAATCATGGACAGTTATAACTCTGACTCCAACAACTACGGATCTTCGATCATTTCTGTCGAGACGTCGGACACTGATCCAGAGGCTCCTTGGTCCTTCAGCTCCGGTTTCCAGAACTCGACAGTCCTGCCAAGAGACCCGATCGGGTGTGCCAGTCAGTTCGTCACTCCGCTCATCTCCTGGTCTACGAGCTACATGAAGTTCATCGTGCGTGGAAAAGACTCGAATAATAACAACTTCCAACGCACTTTCTTCTTCAACAAAAATGCAAACAGTTCTGGTAATCCGACCACAGTTTGATTGTTGTTCATTTCTGCAGTTTACAGACTGCCAAAACGGTGCGACTGCTGACAACTACGGATTCTGTCTATGCGATATGAATCACATCGGAAACTTGTGTCAGATGAGAGTGTGTCAGAACGGAGGAGTCTCTGCTTACGGACTGTGCGACTGTCCCAATGGATACTACGGAGACTATTGTCAACAATGTGAGTTCGATGGGGAATGAGTCTGACGAACCGGAATAATTTCAGATATCTCGGCGTGAGGGACAAACAACTTCATATTAACAAAAACATGGATAGAATATCAATATTTGTTGAATTGGACTTGAAAACAATAAAATGCAATTACACGTAGCACGCTCAAACATTTGTACATATGAAATCATTTAGGAAACAGCGGCGGATCATTGGATTTGAAAAGAAAGGTGTCACGGAGCTTTATGCACTCTTCCAGATCGTCTTCCATTCTGTGCTCCGCCTTGATGTTGATGCCGAGAATGACGGACACGATAATGGTTGTGATGAGGAAAAGGACGAAAAGGATGAAGAAGAGGATCGAGTACATCTTGTATTTTCTGAGCCGCTGTTAGTCTCCTTCATGTCCAAACGGACCTTTGCTCACCTAATCAGAACTTTATCCTCGCTCATATCAGGACGAGTGGGGAGAATGCCATTGTAGGACGTTCCGTTGTTGAACTCGGAAACTTTCATGCTAGCACGAATTGGAAAAGTGTGAGTTCAGAATTCAGTTGCGTACTGACCCGATTACCAGTTTATATGTGCCCCTGTTCCTGATTTGCATAATCTATGACTCGACTCAATTCTGATTCCACTTTTCCCAAAAAGAGATAATATTTCGCGGTATGATGTGCAATTCACATGACATGATATTTATTCGCAGAGGGAAAACTGGAAAATGACTCGTATTTGTCAAAGTAAACACTGGAAAACTTGTGGGAAAAACAGACGGACGGAGGAAGAGAGATCGGGAAGGAAACGGAAGAAAACAACTGGATTAACGTCGATTGGACCCGTGCGAAGTGAAATTGAAACGGATCGCAAACTTGCTAGGCTGAGATTTTATTGTCGCTTGTCGATGGGGAAATCCTCCACGAGAAGAGCTTGGCCAGCGAGGAGAACGACTGAAAAGGGGGGAATTGAATGGAAGGGAGACGGTTGGCTGTCACCTGGGAATGTGCAACTTTGGATGAGGAGCAGCACGCGTGGTGGATGGCTGTGAAGGCGCACAGGAAGGCCGGAACGATGAAAAGTCCGTGGATGAGTCCGAGCGTCACCACGAGAATCATCGTCTTCACGAACACTTCTCCCATGTAAGTGGGCACGAACAGAAGACATAGCACGAAGAGGATCGTTGATATTCCACACTGGAGCAGAGGGAATCCAATGGCTTCTAGTGACCTGAAATTAACTTTGTTCCTTCCGATGGAATCCCGTTTACTCTTCTACCTAGCTACTCTCTTGGCTGGTGTTGATTGAGGATCATGAAGTCCTTCTCTGAAGTAATGGAAAGTGATGTGAGCCGGGAAATCGACAGAGAATCCAATGCTCATGATAGTACAAGCCATCGAAATAGGATCCAGATCTATTCCCCAGAGCGAAAGAAACCCGAATACACCTGTTAAATGTCTGGTTTCAGTATAATAAAAGGAATTTCAATCTCACCAATGCAAATAGAAGTGATGGCCAAGGTCGCAACAAAAACTGTGAAGACGTTATACATGAACAAGAAGCAGACGATCATCATGCAAATGAGAGTGCATATTGACGTGGAAATGGTTGCCGGAAGGATGGTCTCGAGAGTATCCACAAACGGAGCATAGTCATCGAAGATGGAGACGTTGAGGGGAGCGAACTGGTCGGCAGTGGCCCTCCATCTGTTCAACATCCTCCTTCTCACTTGGAAGTCTCCGAGGCCTTCCCCATGATAAGAGACAGTTGCCCAGAATCTGGAAAGCATTCCGTTCTTGTCGAACTTGACGAATCCATTCCAATGTTGGAATTCAGGCCACGCAAGGAAGTCTGCCATCGCCTTCTTTGAGAATGGTTCGAGTGCCGTCCTGTTCGAATGCCCTTCTTCCTCGTCCTCCATCATTTCTAGTTCTTCAATCGACGCTTCCCGGAATGATTCATAATCTCGCACAAAGTAATGGCTGAACTTCTTTCCGAGACATTCCGGATACGATTCGAAACTTTCCATGAGCGAGTTCATGTAATCCAAATTTGTCTGCACTGTCAGATTGCCAGGCTGCAAAAACGGAAATGCAATTAAACCCCCCTAAACCGGTATCTTTTCTCACATTTTGTACAAAAATGTTGACTGTGGTATAATTGGGAAGGACGAACTGGTCACGCAGATAGTTGACCTGCAGAAGGGGAGAATCGCCGATGACCAACTTGTCCGGAGAAAGAATGATGTTGATGTTGAGGGCTCCACGGATCGAGACGAACAAGTAGACAAGGAAGCAGAAGAGCACCAGCAAATGAGTGTAGGCGTTGGCGACCCAGTCGCAGTAGCTGTCCAGCATCACTGTGAAGTGTTCGTTTTTGAAGCTCAGTCCTGAATCTTTTCGTTTCGTTGCGTTCTTCCGCATTTCCAAATTCTCGCAAATCGATAGAATCGCAGTGTACATTGTGATTTGATAGACGAAATCGAACAGGATGGCGACCGCATTTCCAGCACAGAACAAAGAGATTTCGGGAGTTGGGGTGTAGATTCCGACGAGGAAAGCGAGCAGATTCGTCATGGAAGTGATGGCGATTGAGGGGCCGACCTCCACGAGCATTCGAGCAATTCTGAATATGAAAAGTATATTGGTTTGGTCCAATTCGGCCTCGATTACTTTTCTCTCTTGGTCATTCCGCTGTCTTCTCTTGTCAGACGCATACACGCGTGAATTTGGAGGTAGGCGTCGTCGACACCTGAAAGGAAATTTGAAGACAAAAGTCAGAAGGTGTCACTTACCAATAGCCAATATCAAGAAAGGCGTGACACAGAGGATAGTTCCGAATCTGAAGCCGAACCAGAAAAGAGCTCCGAGTGCTGATGACGTGGCAAGAAGGGGACAGACACATCCGAGGACGGCTTCAGACACTTTGTGGATGGTCCATTGATCGAGTCGCGAGCTGCTGTAGTAGATGGTGATCACAGAGAAAACGGTCATGATGGCGAATCCGACGCCGATGAACGGGAAGATGGTGAGACCCGTTCGGACGACTTCATCTCCAGTGTACGTGAGACTCATGGCGAGTGGAGTGACATACGTGGAGTTGTACTGACTACAAGACAAAAGTTAGAAATCTTACTTGGCTCGATGCTACTCACAAGTGGAAGTATTGTGAGATCATTCGTTCGTACTCGGCCGCGTCTTCCTTCTTCCAATTCTTCGGAATGTTAGCTCTGACCTGGAGCATCACTATCTTCACGTACTCCACTTTTCCGTCTACATCAGTTCGAACACCGAAAAAGTTGGGACTGAGATCGAGTTCTTTGCCAAGAACCTGCATCATCGGGAAGTTCAGTTGGAATCTGGAGCTCACGTCGGAAAGGTTCTGCTGTTGCATGACAAGTCCATTCTGAAATGGTACGGACGAATATTGTAGAGAGACTCAAATGCACTCACATAATATTGTCGGACTGGTTCGTTGATGTGGCAAAAGTCGGTGCACATTGTGTAGAAGGACTCTCCTTTGTGAGTCAGGTTACCTCCGACGATGTCCAGAATGTCGATCATTTCCTTCATTGCATTGTATTCTGCCATGGAGGAGTTGTCCTTTGCCGTTGCGAACAAAAAGACCGCAATCGGATCTCCGGAAGAAGCAAAGAATTCAGAAAAGACGTCGATTTCCTTAAGGGATCGTGCTCCATAAGGTGTGTATCCTGCAACCATCCCCTTATTTTTCTGTTTTCTTCTGACTCATGTCTCCTTCGTCACTTCACAACCCTCCTTATCTAGACTGTGACCTCATGACCCGGGACGACGTCGTCTTATATTTGGCATTCTATTTGTCATATCACCGTCATTAAGCATATAGCCACCGCAGTCTCGGCGCAGAAAAAGACAACGGAGGGGCGAGAGACGGGAGACTCAAAATGCAACAAAATACCTGTCTTGATGTCGTCCTCCTGTTTCGTGAAACATATTTTCGATGAACAGAAGACGGTGAAGAGTAAGGTCACCTGCAAAGCAAGAAAACGTTGGACAGGGCCTCGAAGTGCGTCACTCTCTCACTGGTATGTGGCTCGACAGAAAGTGGGCGTTACCGTTTACAACGACTCATCGACGACCACTGGCCGACAGACGATGGAAAGGCCCATTGTTCCCAGGAGCCTTGTCAGAAAAGTTCGGAATTTGAAAGTTATTCATACATATTCTCATAGATCTCGCCGAGATGAGTTTGATGATACCATTTTCGCCACTGATATCGAACTAATAAGCAGAGATATGCCTCCTCGCAAATTAAGAGGTCAAGAGGGCAGAAGGTCAGACCAGAAGTAATGGTTTTTAAACTCTCAACTTTAGCTTTCTAAGAAAAGGAACGGTTTGCTGTCGAATTTGAAGTGATCTTCAGTCGGATTCGTTCATTTACATCCCCTGAATGGTCACTTATCTCGCTGGTTGCGCCTGTTCATTTCACCCAAGTACCACGAGTAGCAAATCAGAAAGCCATTAAAATCGGCGATCCGTAATAGATACGTCACTGTGCGTATCTGTGATCCCGGAGATCCTATACAGTTTCCCTTCGAAATGCTACCCCTCATTAATCATTTTTTGGCGCCTCTTCTGCATGTCCAGCGTACGTTTAAGCCATTCCGAGTGAACAGGTTATTCACATAATATTAATCTACGAAAGAGAGTGTCTGACTGAACTATCACTTGATTTCAACTGTTTCTCATCGCGCGGCTGTTGTGGTTTGTAGTTAGACGCGGAGGGCTTTTGATGACTTTTCGGTTTCAGAAGCCGTACCGTTTTGCAGTGTGGACGGGCGGAAGACCCCATTATCTATCGGCTGCGCATTCATCCAATCACTCCTCCGCCTCCCTCTATTCATTTTTGCGGCATGCTGTCAATGTCGTTAGCGGGCGAGAAAAAACCGATGAAAAACATATAAATACATGAAAAAAACGAGGAAGGGCTTGTCAGAGGGAAAACGCATTTAATGCCCTTCTAAACGAAAGTGAGATCGAGAAAAACGGAGAGAGTGGTTTGTCCTTGGAGAAGCGCTCTCCGGAAGAAGAGAGAAACCGGAAGCGAGATACTCACGATGAGGACTGTCTTGTCATTGTCGGCCACGAAATAACCGCACTTGCGGAAGAAGTGATTGAGAAGACGGACGAAGGCCGGAGGCTCCAGAGCCAACGAGCTTGGGTCGGTCATTGTTCCGAAGCAACGACGGCAAAAGGAGTAGACGTCAGGAAGATGGGGATGCAATTGTCGGTGTGAGGAGGCGGTGGACGGAGAAAAGGAAGTTTCTGGAAGAACAAGAAGAAGGATACTAATTAATTAGTTGAAAGTAATAGCAGAAGGCGACAGGATCCTGGAACCAGTCGACCGATAAAACGATAAAAAGTGAAACATGGAAGTGGATGGCAACAGAATTGGTGTGGATGTTTAACATATTCGTGCAAAATGGAAGCAGTGATACCCGTGTTACGCCTCTCATGATGAGCAATTTAACACTTGATCAGAATGAGGTTGGATGGGGGGAAAATGGGCAGGTTTTGATCGGGTATCTCCTCCCTCTCAATGGGTGTTCTTCTCCAATGAGGCCAAAGAACGGCATGTGTAATGAGGGGAATACTTGGAAATGCAGCGTGGATGACGTGTCGCTTATTTATACCGCCCACTTCAGAATTGGTTCTAAAATTCTCAAAAACTACTTTTGTTAAACGTTTATCAGGTGACCCAAAGTGCTGTTCAAAATTCACAATTCTTGACCATGAGGCCGAGAAAATGCAAAGAAAAACGTCTGAGAAGATGTAAATAGGAGAATCGGAACAGAGATGAGAGCGCCGAGTTTGCGATAACTCGGCAATTCGGCGAACCGGCGAGGTGCAGCGGGACAGGGACTGTCTACAGGAAAAGGCAGGCTGCAGCAGAAGGCGCCCCGCCCGTCCGCCTTTTTCTGCGGGGGCGGAGACTCCTCGACGGGCGGAGGAAGGGCGCCAACGGATGACGTAACCGACGGTCTCGCAGGAGAACTGACCGATTGAGAGAAGAAGAAAAAGAAGAAGAAGAAGAAGAAGAAGAAACTGTATAGGCTAGAAGTGGCGGTGGGGCCGTATTTGAATCTATATGGACCGTGAGATGACGGTGGATGCGTTCGCGAATGGGATTCTGATGGCGGGGGAACCGGAAACTGAAGAGGATACGGATGGGGGCGTCGGTTTCCGATCTGACAGCTCTTAACGCCCGGAATGATTCATTCTTCGAAATTTGCCTGATCAAACCTGATCTCAATCATTTTTGGAGATTGTGTGCTTAGTCAACTAACCAGACTTTTTTGCGAACAACACAGTGACTGCTGTCACTTCTGAGTTAGTTACACTGTCCACCTGAAATAGACTGCAGACATTTTTTGAATTCTTCTGACCTAATAAAGTAAAACAACAAATTAGTTGAAGGGCTTACTGGCAATTGGAAATGTGCTTTGTGTACCTCCCCTCTTCTCCAGATTTCAAGTTTTTGCGGGTCCCTGCTTACCATCTAGACACTACAGACAACCATGGGATTACCACTCTCTCAAATTCCGTTCGCTACAAAAAGGGAAACGGAGAAGAAATTGAGAATTTGATGATGACGTTGTGATGACGGAGTCAAACCGTTTCATCGAAGACAATGGGAACGTCATCTGAATAAGATGCAGGCTACACGCACTGATCTCTAGCTACGGTCGGGAGGGGGCGACAAGTTCAACTGTGGTAGGGGCTAGACAGACTTGCATTTCTTGGACGCAAGATTATGATTGGAGTGTGTGATGGTCGTCGTCGGAAGTCGGATAAAAGCGGAGGAAGATGGAGACTAAAGAGAAGAAGTTGATCGCACGATGAGGGATATTAAAGTGTCGAGGGAGGATAGATCAGCGACGCGTTCTTTTGATCCCTCTGATTGCGAGCCCTTCTGCAACCTCGTCCGTTTGAATTCAGCTGTCATCCGCCCAGGCTCGAACCACTTGAAAAAACACGACGCGGCGCCAAACGATTTCGTTCGGCACATCGACGGTCGAATGTAAATGCGTACTGAAACGAATCGGTCATCAGACGACTTGTAAACAATTGGTGATGCAGTGCGAGAAGCGGTAAACGCGACAAAGAAAAACATTTGGCCGTGAGGAAATCGGAAGGAGATGACCGGTGGCAGCGGACGCACAAAGACACTTTGACGAGGATATAACGACCTGTCAGTACGGAAAAAGACAGGTGCTGGAGGCTTCGGAAAGGACGGAAAGCGGATCGGAACAAACACTAGACGACGGCTATTCTGAAATTATTGTTCAGCGGTTGTGGGTCACATGAAAGTGTCAGAAGGTCACAACGGTTCAAAAACTAGAACTTCCACAAAAGGTACAATTCGGTGAAAAGGTCAGAATCGTACGGAAAACGTCTGGAATGCTGTCAGTCCATAGAAAGAGTAATTTCGGAGAACTGGTGTCGTAAACTCGGATAATCGAATCACGGCGACGTGGCGACCAGCCAGACCATATGATTTACAATCGGCGGTTCCGGCCTCGCTTCGTTTATTTCATAAATAAAGATGTTCTTTTTTATTTTTCGCGCGATTCAAAGATTCGCATCCCCGAAACGGTGACGTCACGAGCAGGAGATGATAGCAGATGGATGGCGATAGAAAAAGGGGAAGAGGAGAAGACAATGGAGACGACTTCTTCGGGTTGAGGCACATCAACCCGCAACGGGAGAAATATTGATGCGAAGAGTAGACGACCGCTGGTATTTGTGATTCGTTGGCTTCGTTTGCTGAATGAAGATGGCGTCAAATGATCTACGATCACCACGGGTCACTTTCCAAAAATATTAGAGACTTTATTACGGGTCAACACAGATGAACTGGTAAAGAAGGACGAGGATCACATGGGTTTATCTGCAAGGGAAATCGACAAAAAGGAATTCAGAGAAGGACCATGGACGGGTTGTGCATGGGTCCGGAGAGTTCGCGAGACTCCTCCGGACTCTTCGGGAACGAATCGAAGAACGACGCCTGAAAAGGGTCACGGCGATCACGATTCTGAAAAACAGAGTCATTAGAAACGGATTAGGAACAGGAAAACCGACGAATTTGCTGAAGAACATGTCACTTCTTCTCTTATGCTTCTCCAATTTCTTGAAATAGTCTTCGAATTCCTTCTTCGTCACGACGCCGTCACCTGACAGAGTTCATTCATTTTATGACCATTTTGAGAACGAATGACTAGGGAATGTGAAACTGCGTGTTATTGTACTGACCATTCCCATCGAAACCATGGAATCTTCTCGACTGATGCTCTAGAAACGGGCGGTCAGATAACAGGAATTCGGTGAAAGTCAGTTGTCCGTCTTTGTTCGAATCGATTCTTTGGAACTCTGAAGTTTCAATCAAAAAGAGACTGCAATTCACAGCTCGTACCTTTGACGTTCGGGTCAGTTTTGTCAATGGGAATAGGAGTAATATCCATCTTTGGCACCGGAGTGATTTGGCAGAGTGCCAATGGAACGAGCAGCGGAAGAAGGAGCGGCAACGGCAGAAGACGACGCATTGCAGCACACGCGGACCCGTGGGAGATGCGTGCCTTTTATACTCGTCCTACTGGATACTGGATCTGCGAAGAGGATTCCGCCCCGGCAAAAAGTTTATGACGTCTTGCAGTCGGTTGGATTCATAATGTCACATAACTTGTATAGCTTTTCTTTTCGCGGATGGTTTATTATGAGATGAATGGAAAATAGAGAATCTAGCGAATGAGTACCAAGTTATGATCCGCGGTAGGTGGAGTATCCCCACGGACTGAGAGTCAGCGGCACGTGGTAGTGCTGAGTGGCGTCGCGGATCTCGAAAACGACTTCCACGTACGGGTAGAACGTCTCGATTCCCTTGGCAGAATAGTACGGTTTCGTCAAGTACACAAGTCGGTAAGTTCCGGGAATGAGGGCAAAGTCCGGGGAAACCCAATCGACTCGGCCGTTGTCCTGGGTGAATCTGAGCAGAGAATTCCGCCGTCTGGAAAACATTCCACGGACTCACTGGCTGCCTATCTTGTTCCACGCATCATTCTGTTGAATATACGCGAGAATTTGGACGCCACCAGCTGGAGACCCGCCGGAGATGTCAAGAACGTGTGCAGAAATGGAAGCAGTCGGAACGGAGACTGCGAGAGGAATCAGAACTGAAAGGGCAGGAGAATGAAGAGGGGTTTAGCGGGAAACAAACCAGAAACAATCAATAAGTTCGTCGAGAGCATCTCTGTCAACAAAGGAATGCCGTCTTATCAGTATAATGTTTTATTGAAAGCGAAGGAAGATGAACATACAACAGAAGAAGAAGAAGAAGAAGAAGACCCCGATGAACAAAATGCGTGTTGAGATCGCGAAACCCATAAGGGAAAACCTAGAGAATATACTTGTTAACGCATTCTTCGTTGTCGAAATTGAGCATATAAAGCCGCATGTGACGCCCTTGGACTGGTCTGAAACTTATGTGTTCTCGAAATGGTTTCGTTCTTGCAAACAACTTGAAGATCGCGTATCGCTTATCTTTCACAAGGCCGAAAAGGAAATCGTGAAACAATTTCTTCTGAAGCTCATCTGGCTCGTGAATCTTAATCGAATTTCTATGCATGAAAAGCGTTCTGTCTGGAAAGTAACCTCAATGTTGAACTGGCAGAAAGTGATTCCATTCTGATCAAACTTTCCTCCTCTGAGGAAATGATCGAAGATTCCGTACTCCGCTCCCTCGCCGTCTATCCAGATGTCGTCAATGTGCTGTAAATATTTCTCATTTCAGCGCGTTCTGCTTTTCTCGCTCACAGTTCTTTTCACCATATTTTTGAGGAAGTAGATAATGTCCACGTTTACGACCGTTCGGGTTGTGTAGGATGCTGAGAAAACGATTGATTCGTTCATAATAACATGTGAATTGATTACTGTTGATGAGTACACTGGCCTCCGCGAGTCCAGCTTCCGAGCCGACTGCAAATGGGAAATACTTTCCTGGAATCTTAGTGTACAGGTCCTCGTTGACTTCGTGCATCGGGTCCGCTCCATAAAACTCGGAGCCTTGAGGCAGTTTCTGAAAAGGTCGCAAATAAACGAAACAGTTCCGTCCTCGCCAGTACCTTGATCAACTTGGTTTCTGCGGCTGTGTCGTGCCCGATTCCCAGAGTGATGACCACACTTGGAAGTTCCTGAAACGTGAGTATTATTAGTTCCCATTGAGCGGGTGAATACCATTTTCGGGACGATATGCCTCTTCGTCTCATCAGAATTAGCAAAGTCACCGATTTGAAGTCCGTTCACCTCATCGAGCACCTCGCACAGTTTGATTCCTCGCCAAAGGTTGGACCACAACTGAAATGAAACAATCGTCTGGGTACTCAATTCCAGCGCGTATTACTCCTTTCGGATCATCCTCGTAGATCGAAATGTTCTGTTTGAGGCATCCGTGCCACGTGCTGAAGTTGCCCCACACCTTGTTGACTACGGAATTACCGAAATTTAACTGCGGTGGTGAAGTTTTGGACACGGCAATGTAGAGAAGAAGGAGCACGCAGGAGATGCCCAGGATGACGGTCGCATTGCTCCGACGCATTGTTTGAGTAGGAACTCTGGAAACAATAGTTTAGTTAGGAAGGAACGGGGAGAGCGTTGAAAAAACGAAGCGTTTGCAATGAAAACAAGCCACTGTTGTATTTCCCTACACATTTACATTTTAAAACTCTTTGTGGCTTCCTGAGCGGATCAAACGTATGCAGATTAGTTGGGTGAGCTTATTCAATGATTAAAACTTGGTAGAAATTAGTCGACATTATAGATCATTCTAAAGTAAACGAAATAGCAGAAGTTTGGAAGTTCAGAACAGATGGTTGCGGAGTTTGCCAAACGAACATTGAAGTGTAAATTATTATTAACTCGCGGTCCTTATCAAAATGGCTTGCTTCATAAAACATCCGCTAGACTCTTGGCGTGCAAACTCGTGCGATTGCTGTGGGCGGAAGTACTCTCGGATGCGTTGCCGAGCATTTGAATGTGACTCGTTCGGAGAAAAAGAGCAAAGAATCAGACATTGCCATGGACGCCCGCCTAGTTCGAAGAACCGAAAGAGACTCTCATTCGTATGCAGAGATGCTTGAGAGACGATCATAATCGGTGTGAAAAAGTGAACGAATATTTCCTATTTCCCTAAAGGCAACATTGTTTGAAACTCTATTATATCTGAATAGAATCAAGAGATCAACCAATCGGAAATTTACAAAACACAAAACACGAAAAGTTCGGGTTCGGGAGGACGGAGGTTAAAATACGCACACTTTTTCTGCAATAAAAGGTGCCTCGGAAAAAAAATCGGTAACATGAAGGTAACACAATAATGTCGGAAAGAGGAAGAGAGAGAGAGAGATTTGATAAAGAGTTTGACTTCTTGCATAGCAATAACGTCAGAGCAAGGGAAAGGTGGTTGAGTGACCGACTTCTTGCATTGCAATAATGTCGAAGAGATCAAGAAAGAGACACTCAAGCAAAAAAAGTTACTAGATGGACATAATTACCGTTGTACTCGGTTTATATAGTGACAGTGAAATCCCGCCCACTCGGCCACTCCTCAACCGTGCTTCACCGCCGCCACGCTCATTTAGGTGACAATCACAAAGGTGGAGGATGCGAGACCGCAAAAATTTCAAATAGGGCATGTTTAATGGATGTACTATGGTACTACAGTACATCCATTAAACATGTATCACACATAGCTAATCTAGAAAGTTTACGGCACAAAACATGAAAAGTTCGGGAGAGCGAAAGTACGGAGGTTAAAATACGTACACTTTCTCTGCAATCACGGCGACCAAAAACGTAGAAAGGGGCGTGGCCTAGCGTGCACGGTTCGAAAATTAACCCCATTTTTCATGTTTTTCGTCAAAAAATACCCAAATTTTTTACTAATTCGACGATGTAATTGCATAACTTTGTTAAACTAATCATCGCGCACTTTTTGAGCTTAAACGAGCAGGTTTCATCCAAAAATGAATCAATTGAATCGATTTTAAGTTTTGTGCTGAAAATGCGCGAATTTCAGTCATTCGCGATACTTTTTGCCGTTTGAACGCTTAAAATACTTGTATCAACGTGCTTAATCACTTCCGACACTCACTTCGTCTCAAAGTTATCCAGATCGGCCGGTATGAAAATTCCGAAATTGCGGCGGCGATTGGCCGCGGAGGGCGTATTGCGAAATATGCCAAAAACGTCTCAAACGCGGCGTTCTCACGAAAATTTCTTTTTTTTTCTCTTCAATGTCTTCTTTCGTCGATATCAAACACAAAAATATCGGAAAAGTGCTGGAATTGCGGCAATTTTCAGAAAACGCGACTCAGATTAGGCCACGCCCCTTTCTACACTTTTGGTCGCCTTGCATGCAATAAAAGGTGCCTCGAAAAAAAGAAATTGAAACGGACTCACCTCATTTTCTTTCTGCTGTACGGGTCGGATGAAGTACAGTGGAGGACTGCTTGCAACTGAAAACGGTTGGCAATGTGAGCGAGAAGGGACCGCTTCCCACTGCGCCAGTGGGAAAGGGGCACCGCGGTCACCCCTCCCAGTGCCCTCAAATATCGGAAAATCAATTTTTGTCAAATAAATTCGTCTCTTTTTATAGAAAAACGCGGTTATTGTCCCGATTTTTCCATGGAAGTTAATTGAAAGCATGCGAGGGAGTGCCCTCTCCTTCATCAATTCACTCGGCCAACCTACTTTCAACTGAGACTTCATCTGAACATGAAGACGTTTCGAGAAGGAGTTTAACGGAAGAGAAGGGGGCGGAGCAATCTCTGCCTGTTTGAGCAGCTTGTGTAACCTGCAAAACTGTGTTGTTTGCTGGCCGTGCGCTTCCGAAATTCAAGAGATCGTAGAAATAGACTATATTTGTGCAACCGTTTATTGGAAAAGAACTGATCTCAAATGCAACTGTCAAATGATTTATTACAAAAAAACGTTTTCAATAACCAATGTACGCGTTCGTACATTTGGGATCCTTGAAATTCACAAAATAAAGTCGGAAATGACTTGCACGGACAGGTCGGAAGAAGGCGTACTTCTCATCGGAAAATATCCTTGTCATAAACTCTCTAAACTGTTTCTTCTTTTGCCCGTCTGGCGAATGCACCTGGAAATGAATCGTTCTTTGTCTTTTACAAATTTCTTCCGAATCTCACCTCCATATTGAACTGACACACTGTTATTCCAGCCCTGTCCAGCTCTCCTCCGACATAGAAATACTCGAATAACTCGTATTCTGCGTTCTCCGCGTCCATCCAAATGTTGTCGAAATACTGGAAAACAACAAAGTGTTATTCAACGCATTCAATTCATTATCCTACCGTTCTGTTCACGAGTTTCTTCAAGAAGTACACAAATTCCACATGAATCACCGGTTTATCCACGTACGATCCATTGAGAAGGACGGATGCATTGCTCATTCTTGAAGAGTTTCCAACTGCGAACGGGAAGAATGTTCCGAAAGCAGAGTACAGCGCGTCGTTGCCTTCGACAATCGGATCGGCGCCGAAGAACTGAGCAGAGTAGAGACGCTGCAAGAGTATTGTTGATTCACGGTAGAGCCGGCCAATCGTTACTTGTCGAAGCAGCAGCTCCGCATTCACATCTTGCCCGACTCCGAGGCTAACAATTGTGCTGACAGTGTGTGATTTGAGTGGAAGAACGGAGTACTTGGTCTCATCTTTGTTATTGAACGGTATCATTGTCAATCGGCTCATCAGGACTTCGCATTTTTGCATAGGCTTCTCCAGTCCTGTCCAAAATGCATCTTCGGATAGAGTCGACAATTGAGACATCTCATCGAACATGCATCTGTTCCATGCCATGTACATTGAATCAGGTTCACCAAGGAGCTGAAATGAAAATTTTAGTGAAAGAAAATATAGTTGAATCGAAAGATGTTTACTGGAAGCGCAACTTTTTGACGGAACACGTGGACGAGTGCCAGGAAGGAGAGTACGGAAAAGATGAGAAAGCGTGTCGCCGGAGAGACAGGCAAACCGCGCATCGAGGCAAACAGACGTCAGATTAATTTTTTGAGCGTGGAAAGTTGTAGTGTGAATAAGTAAGTAACGTCATATAGATCACGTTTTTATAAACTGTGACTCTTGTCAACAAAACTCTGAGAAATAGTGTCAGAACACATTCTAAGTAGGGCAAAACTTCATTTGTGCATATAAATTATAATTTCTCAATTGTATTTTTATCCATCATCGAGCAGTTGCATAAGGCATTTCAATCATGTGCTGAGTTCCGCCGAAGGTAGTGATGGGAACTCCCCTCTGCGCCGGAAATCCGAATCCATTTGCGCCTCCGCCAAGAGTGATCGGCGGGAATCCAGCGGAACCGCCCATTCCGCCCTGCCCTCCGTAGAGAGCACCCATCCCCACGGAGGCTCCCATTCCGGAGTTGTCCGAAGAGCACGAGCAGTCCATAGAATTGGCGAGGGCGATGAGTTGAGCTGGAAAATTGATGAGGAAATGGGAGGAATCGAGATGTTGTCATTCAGATTTGAGGCGATGTAACGGCGCATTAAGTTTGATTGACAAAGAGAGAGAGAGAAAGAGAAAGAGAGAGAGAGAGAGAGAGAGAGAGAAAGAAAGAGAGAGAGAGAGAGAGAAAGAGAGAGAGAGAGAATTCAACGTTTTGTTCGGCTTATTTCACTTCATTCTGGGAGACATGAGAACGCGCATTCACTCACTGAAGTTCTCGAATCCGTTCTTGGTGGCCGACTGTCGGTTGATGATTTCCTGCTGTCTGCGCACTTGTTCCTGCAAGTTCTACGATCTCTTGGGCCCCTTTCTTTGTTTCAATAATTTGTGTGTGTGTGTGTGTGTGAGTGCCACGTCGTCTGTTTTGTTTTTGTTCTCGTCAACCGGAGCCCATTGTGTGTTTTGTCCCGTCGTTATTCATAAATGTTTCCGATTCAACGCCTCAAAAGGGAAAACAGAAGAGGAAGAAGAAGAAGAAGTGACGGCGGGCGCCGACACGTACCTATATCCACCCTTTCTGATTCTATTCTCGGCGGCAAAGCGGGGACACTAAAAATTCCATTTAGAAAATGAACTTCTGCTTGCTTCTTCTCCTTTTTCTCCGGCTGCTCTTTATTCAATTGCGGGCGCGAAGGGCTCTATTGTTATGAGAGCTCGTAAACTTTTCCTTCTCCTTTTTCATCTGATGTCAGTCTATTTTTGCCGCGGATTAGGTAGAAACTCCAGCGTTCCGAAAGAATATCTATAGACCCAAACAAATGTCCATCTCGATGACTCCAACATTTATTCCTCACCTGCAACTGGACAATTTGCTGCTGAGCCAGCGCGTTCGCATCAATCGGAGCCGCCGCCAACGGATTGGTGCTCTTCGATGTGCACTTGCATGTGAAGGCAAAATTCACTGAAAGTATCCGGTTGCATCATTAATCTTCTAGCCTAAGCTCTTCTGAATACCCCTTCATTATCAGATTATTCATTTCCACACAACTCTGAGACTCATGATATCACTTCTAGGAGTGTAGCCTATGTTTTCTGATGTAGATGTCCGATCCCACGAGTTCTGATTTCATCTTCTCACACTTACCGGCATTCATCGCATTCTGACCCATTCCCATGCTCTGCCCGAACCCTCCCATTCCATTCATGAATCCCTGTCGAATGTAGATCGACGGATCAATTTGCTCAGAAATCTCAGGCTTTTCCTTGTCCACCTTCCCAGCTTCACTCTTTGCCTAAAACAGAACAAAACCATCTGAATTCAAATTGGAAAAGGGACTTACGAAAACCGTGTGGGCGAGTAGAATGATCGGAACAGCGATGAACATGGTTCCAAAGAGAATGGATGTCTCCGCAAGCTTCACCGATTCAGCGACTCGTCGTCGTTTTTTTTCTGAAGGCGGATTATGTGGATCTAGGTAGTACCGGCCAGTTACGGCAACGGATTACGACTTTTGTAATGGTGGTGTTGCGGGAGAAGAACGTCGGGCGGCCGGT
This sequence comes from Caenorhabditis sp. 36 PRJEB53466, assembly GCA_946814055.1. NCBI lineage: Eukaryota > Metazoa > Nematoda > Chromadorea > Rhabditida > Rhabditidae > Caenorhabditis > Caenorhabditis sp. 36 PRJEB53466. The sequence continues at coordinate 4,332,587 of CAMPFS010000004.1, read as the reverse complement.
CCGGTTAGTGCCGTGAAGTGACGGCGGAGGATAAGCTTGAAGTACACACTTATGTGCTTACTGTGTGCCAATTCTTTGATTCGCTGACGATGATGACGAAACATTTGAGAGATTTGAGAAAATCTGGTTAGAACGGAACGAGTACCACGAAGAATGACGTCATCGTGTCCGAGAATAGTCGATGAGCCTTCAAGTGAGTAGCATTGTCTTAGGGCGGATTTGGAAGTGCTTAAAGCCGGACTGAATTTTGAAAGGAAAAATCGTTGAATTCTTTGAAATATGTTGAGTCAACATTGTTGATGATCAAAATTCCCTCTTGTGAAAATTCTAATTTTTGCTGTTGGATGAGAAGCAAGCGCCTCGAAATGGATTTTGACAGAAATGGCCGCGGCCTAAGTGGAAACCTAATCCATCCGAGTTTTTTTCCGCCATGTTTGCCAGCAACACAGTTGCTATCAATTTTTTTGCGTTTTTCACTCGTTTTCAAGTCGTTCTTTCTTCTTTTATTGACTATAGTCTCTGTTCCTGTTTGAATTCGTAAAAACGAATTCAAACAGGAATTCAAACATTATCTGCTGTCTTCGCAATACAAAGCGCAAATTTTCAGCGTATCGACGAGCATTTCGCCGTTTTGCAATTCAACACCGCCGAGAAGGCTCAAGAAGAGCAAGTTGGAAAGCAAGTTGAAAGCAAGTTGTACAAGACATCAACTTTTATTAATAAGAATGATGATGATAATTTCTCTTCACCTATATCTTATTTCTGTTTCAGTCTGCAGCTGGTGTCTTTCAAACAGTTCAAAACCACTGCCGGAGCTGTCGAAGCCGCTCCCCAAATCACGGAAGGAAAACTCAGTCTGAAGAAGCTCATCAAGTCTAGCGTTGATGAGACCGGAAAACTGGCCGTCGGAGACGCCAAGCTCGGAAACTTGATCGAGGTTTGTGCCTGTAATAATAATTTACTTTTGTTCACAAAATTACGTTCAGGGGAAACTTCCCCTCAACTGCGTCCATGATATCTCTATCAACGAGTTGATGAGCGGAGTTCGTGCGCATATTGATGAGTTGATGAGGAAACAAATGTCATGAAGTTGGCTGTTGCTCACTCGCTCGCAACGTCAAGTAAAACCCGGAAAAGATTGTTGATATGGTTGTTCAAGAATGTGTTGCGGAGGTGTCTAGTCCCCACAAAACGCGGCAATCCAAAAGTATTGGTTTTATGAACGTTTATTATTTCGCAGGCCGTTTCTCTTCTTGATGCCCTCGACAAGGAGCTCAACAACTACGTCATGTGCATCCGAAAGTGGTACGGATGGCATTTCCCAGAACTCGGAAAGATTGTCCAGGATCATGGAGCGTATGCCAAGGTAACGCTGGTGCTGAGATAATACAATCGAAACAAAATTTGTTTTAGATTGTGAAGACGATTGGAATACGTCAAAACGCAATCAACGCCGACTTGTCTACTATTCTTCCGGAAGATCTGGAAGAGAAGGTCAAGGAGGATGCTGAGATCTCAATGGGAACTGATGTCTCGGAAATCGATCTCATGTACATCAAGGGTTTCTGTGAGTAGATTATCAAACTCTCACAATATCGGTATGTTTCGAAAGTGATTAATGTGGTGAATATAATTCATTTTTAGCGCTCCACTTTTCGACTACCTCAAAATCCGTATTACTGCCCTCGCTTCGAATCTCACAGTTCTCCTCGGAGAGCTCGTCGGCGCTCATTTGATCTCTCACGCTGGATCCCTCGCCTCGTCGCGCTGGCCAAGGCTCCAGCTTCGACGCTTCAGATCCTTGCAGCCGAAAAGGCACTTTTCCGTGCTCTCATGACCAAGCGGAATACACCGAAGTATGGATTGATTTATCGTGCTCAGCTTATCACAGAAGCCCCGCCAAAGATCAAGGGAAAGGTAAAGATAACGTTTAGTAATTTCAATTTTCACAAAATGAACTATTCAGATGGCTCGCATGCTTGCTACCAAATGCTCGGTGGTTGCCCGCATTGACGGCGTCAACGCTCTGTCCGCCGAAACCATTGACAATGCATTCGGAATGAAGTGCCTTGCTTTCCTTGAGAACGTCCTCCAAACTGAGTCGGAACGCCATCCGAGAAGCAGAGAAACGACAAGGACGAATTGAAGAGCGAGACATACGAACGACGCTGCCGCTGATGCTCCGGCCGGTAGCAAGAAAAAAACAATTCGAGGAGCAAGATAACACAAATGCTGTTAAGAATATGAAGATAGAAGAGGCGGAAGAAGAGGAGCCGCAGAAGAAAGAAAAGAAGGAGGTCGAATCCGATGAGGAATAATCTTCTTTTTGTTGTAATTCGTCTTCCTTATAGTTGTCACCGGGCCGTAGAATAACTTCCTTCGGCCGCTGCGTCAACATTTTCATTCAAGTTGGCAGCGCAAATTGTAGACCTCGATGAGAAATAGTTTCATTTGCAATTCACGTAAAGTGTAAGAAGCCGTCAAGCCATACTCCACGGTTCCTAACTAGAAACTGATAATCTAAATCGTACACCCATCTGTTTAGAACTCATCGAGAACTACATTTCGAACTACCAACTTGAATGAAATAGAAAAAAATTAGAATTTTCGCAAGAGGGGATTTTGATCGTCAACATATTTCAAAGCATTCAACTGTTTTTCATTTCAAAATTGAGTCCGCCTTTAAGCCTCCCATTCTCAGTGAATTCTCGTAAACCCACGCATCTCCCCCGACGAACAAGAGTCTGGAAATGACAAGTTTGGCTCAAGGAACCGGGCGCACTCCTTATTCTTCTTCTTCCTCTTCCTCTTTGATCAGCATCAAGTCTGGTTCTCTCTAGAAGCCGGAAGTTTGCGTGAACGGCTGCCATTACTCTCGACATTCTGAAATTCTGAAATTCCCAGCCCGGGCGTTCGAGTTTTTGTTTGTATGACGTGTCACCGGCCCGTGGTTCCGGATGCATATACCCATCTCATTTGGCTCCGTCCCGCTTCTTTGTCATCTAATTTCGTATTCCTGGTGCCGAGACAACGGGACAAGTTCAAGTAAACAGGACTCTCGACCCGTTTTCTCGGTCCCTTCAAAAAGAAACTAAACGCAAACATCGTTTCGTTTTCTGTCTTTTCAGACCTTTATTCAGCAACAATCTTTTTATTCGCTTTCGTCGTGTTATGTCTCAGCTCTCCGAATTCAATTTCAAAGTTCCGATTTCTGGCTTTTGATTCTCATAAATGATTTCAGAGACGTGCAAATCTTGATCGACATCTCCCTCTCCGATTTTCCCACTTTTGGCTCCGCCTCTTTCTGCTCTCTCACTCGTATTCTTCCATTGACATCATCCCAGTCACAAAGCCAAACACAATTATATACTTCCAGGTAACAAAAAATAAGCAGCACACACACATTCTCACAATGGCTTCATTTGCCATGATCCCCCTTCTTTTGCTCGCCATCTTTTTGTGCGTGTCAGCGTCATACGGTGAGCCAATCAACTGGAATTCAACCGAAAAGGCCCTTCTTCAGAGTCCGTTGACAAGCGAGTCGACGAAGTGATTCCCGAGTTCCAGAGAAGTGTGTTCCGGATGCTCGACCGACGGTCAGTCCTTCCCGCCCTCTTCTTCCCCATCTTGTGAATCCTGTTCCAGACCGCCCGTCGTGCACAGCCGTGCCTCAAGAGTCGACTGCATGCTCGCCCTCCGCAGCTTCGAACTCTGTCGTAACTTGCTCTGAGAGCATGATTTATTTGGTTGCGAAACTTGAAATAAACTATTTATTTGTGAGATCACTTTCTGTTCCACTCTCTTTCTCTCTACTCGTCGATGTTTCCGGGCGATTCGTGCTTCATCAGAATGTGGAACCTCGCCTCGTTTCGCTTCCCATCGGTGATATCGCGAAGTGAACGGTCGGTTGGGTAGCACTCGATGGTCGTCTGAAAGGAAACCATTAAGCATGTATTGCGAATCAAAAGATAACCTCTTTGTTGAACGTCAGGTTGGCAACTTTCACCATCTGATACGGCTGTTCGTAGCCCTTTTGATTGGAGAAGGGGAAGTAGCAGGAGGGAATTCCGTCCTTCGGCAAGTACTCGAACTGCACGTCGTCCTGGAATGTTATGGCAAGAGTAGGTTGAAAAAGTAAGAAGAAGGATCACATTGGATTCGCATTTAAACTGAATTCCAGGTCCGCAACAGAGATTTGTCGAGTTGCAATTCGTTTTGTTCTTCAAGTCTGGGTACCATCCGACGATCTTGTTCAGCTTCAACATAATGCACGGCTGTCCCTTGCTAAATCCGAACCCATGCTCCAAATTTTCTCTGCAACTCTAGATTAATTCCCTGTCTTTTAGTAAAGTCTCACTCGGAAAGGATACAATCTCCGAAGCCTTCGAATCTGTCGAACGCGCACGCCTCCGTTCTGGTCAGATTCTTTTCTTTGCACATTCGCTTCTTTTCCACATTTTTGTTGCCCTTCTTCGCCGAATAGTCTGAATACGCTCGCCCGGTTCAATAATGCAAAACACTTTCGTAACCCACTTTTCAGCACGTGCTTGTAGCGGATCAAAAGGTTGACATATGTCCTGAAGTCATAAATATTCCATTCCATCAAATTTTTGGGTCCTTCCTCTTGGAATCTGCGTGGGTTCGGGTCAAATGTGGCCTCTGAAGCGAGAAATTGAAAAAAGGTCAACCGGAAAGGGGCGGCTCACTCGGAACTTTTCCGAGAAAAGATCCGTCGCCAAAGTAGGAAGGATACTGTGGATCCAGACGAGCGTAGTTGAAGTAAACGAGGCCAATGGCGGCGATAATCGCGAGACCCCAGAGGACGAAAAGGTAGATGAAGGAAAAAACTGAAAAAGGGAATTGGAGGCAGGAAGAGGGACGGAGGAATGCACGTACTGTAACCGTAAGGCCCCGTGTCGAACTCGGTGCCGTCACTCATCTTTGGACCACGTCTTCCGACACTTTGGCTCGAAGTCATCGTTCTCTGACTCTTCAACGTCTTCTCAGTTCTTGTTCGTGTTTCTGATTTGACCGATTTGACCGATTTGACCGATTTGGCAGAGTTGTCCGTGCTTTTCACACTTTTCGCCGACTTCGTCGTGCTTACCGCGCTCTTCGCCGATTTCTCACCCGCACTCTTCCCCGACTTTTCCGATTTGCTACTCTTTTCCGATGCATCAGCAGCACTCTTCGTCTTTTTCGAGGAGCCTGAATCCACCGGATTTGCACTTCTCTCCGCCATCACCGAGTCACTCACTAGGCTTATCAAGAAACGATTTTCTCTCCTGCGAATCACCTCGGGATGCAGCGCTCGAAACCATATCGAAAAGAAGTTCCCGTCTACTTTCGAAATGGACTCGCTCCCTCCTCCCTCTTCCACATTTCCCGTGATAACGTCATTTGCGAGGGCACGCGAACAAAGGCAACGTGTTCATGCTTTTGAAACGGCTGTGCAAACAGTCACATACATTCAACTTTTTTCCGCACACTTTTTCGGATTTCGTCGCGAGCAGTCACAATGCCACACGTCGCTGGAATGTTCCTTCCTTTCCTTGTCGCAATACTCGCTTCTTCGTCGTCTTCTTCTGAAGTGGCTGTTCGCCAGAAACGACAATACTACGTGTGCGGTCCGCCAACAAATCAATACCTTTCCCTTTACCGTAGGCGTTCAAATCAACTCTTCTCTTAATCTCTCTTTTCAGCATGCACATTTTGGAGTCAAGTCACCACCAGAAACCCGAATGCTTGTGCTAATGGAGGACAGAAAATTGGAGTGGGATGCTATTTCAACTACCAAGTATTATCGACAGAATGAACATTAATTTCTACGTCCATCTTTCAGTGCACTCCGTACTCGAGTCAATCGACCGTCTGTCTGAATAACTGCTGCTGCACAGTGCCCGTTTTCACCACTAGACCCCCATTCCTCGCCACTTCCACTACTACTCGATCTGTATCGAATCTCGGTACGAATATGCCGACATCTTCATTAATCCACTTTTTCTCACAGCTTATTGCTACAACGGACAGAGAACTCAAGTGCGTTGCACAACTTCGGTTGACTGTGCCGCAGGTCAGACCTGTATAAATGCGATCTGCTGCACGACAACCGGCAACGAGTACTCGGGATCCTGCGGAGGTCTCCCTGCCATTTCAGCCTGTTCGACTGGCCAAGTCTGCGGACAGTTCACGTGCACGTCTTCCAATTACTGCTGTGAATGCCAGTACGGACGGACTGCTGGACTGTGCTCGAATGTTCGTTCATAATTCCATTTTAAATAGACCATTACCACTTTTAGGGCTGTCCCACTGGATATTCTTGCGCTTCCAACGGCTACTGCTGTGCCACGTGTGCTTCTGGACGTGCTCCGTTCGGCTCTTGCTTCAACGGTCTCTGCGCCACCGGATACACGTGTCAGGCTGGAAACATTTGCTGCTAACCGCCAGGAATAGCAAGAAACAAAAGAGGGCGTCAATTCCATTGTACAGAAAGATTGGAGTGGTCAGATATCTAACTGGTTGCCCCTTTCCGAACATTAGTCGCTTTTATGTCTCATTTATCGCATCCGCGTCACTCTGCCGCTGTTCTGCTTTATCTTTATCACGTTATCAACTCACTCCGCAGTTATCTGTAGCCGTAACTAGTTCCTCTGCAACTGATCCATTTGTTACCTTGATCACTCTAAAAGACTTATGCAAACTATCGTACTCGTTACCATTTTAGAATGACCAAGTTAGACATCGAAGAAGAAATCGAACTGTGCCATTATCATTTCAAACTGCCGGAACACAGTTTCATTTTCTTTGGATTCTGGAGTGTATTCATCATTATCATTGTTCTCATGACACAATTCAGTTCGTACTCGGAACCAATCATTCCGTGGGTTCGTCTCAATTCATCTAATTTCAATGATTTGCGATAATTTCAGGACAATTGTGATTTGAATACAACTTGGGAACCTGTAATGCGAACGTTTATCAACAAGGAGCAGTACAAAAGTGAAATGAGAAAGTGAGTGAGCTTCAGTTTCAACTCTGAAAGCTCTAGAGTTTTGTAGGATTGTAAAGTTTCGAGAGAAGAACAACATGTATCGGAAGAATAATTATTCGAGAATTGAGTACGGAACGACAGAATTGTCCTACTGTAAAGTGTGCAGCCAAGTTATGAAATGCAGTTTGAAAGTGTCAAACTTCAGACTGAGGGCGATGTGAGCTGTGACTGGGTTGCGAAACGAGCGGAAGTGACGATGCCGGAAGGAATACTGGTAGCTCTCCGAACGGGTTATCCGTTAATTCTGTCAGTTTCAGGTCAAATCAATCACAAGGACTATTGAGCTAGATCCCTATTTCTCTTCGGGGCTACGGTTTCTGGTGATGGAGTGCATGAGTTTCCGAATGGTAAATTTGATTCAAAAAGTGAGAAGAACAAGGAGAATATGCTCAGACTTTGGCACTAATTCGTACAGCAGATGTGCTCACCAGCACGAGAATTCCACTTCCTCGTTTCGTGCAATTCGTGCTCTCCGGCTCTCCGTTTTTCTCGTTTCTCCAGTCTCTCTCGCTCTTCTGGATAACAGCTCTTCACTCCGAATTCGACATCGACGGCAGTGAGTCATCTTCTTTTCGATTTCGATTCTCTTCTTTTTTCAGTTTCTTTTTTCCATCCTTATGCATATCTCTTTGTTGGAATATTCACTTTTCTCGAGATGTTCATCGACCTGACGCACGACGCTTTTGATGGAAGATTTGTGTTTGTCAGTTTCAAAAATTATTGTGTCTCACAAAGGAATAGCCGAATTCTCAGATTCAAAAACCGAGATTCTACATAAAAACGACGTGTTTCATCGCTTTCTCTGCGTGCTTCCCGCAAGTCGTTTTGAATTGGCTTCAATTTTTCAACCGCAAAACGTGCCACGCATACGGTAAACACAAAAGAGTGTGAAAGGTGGCAAAGAAAAACATATTACAGTTCCACTGGTGGACGGAATGTTCGAGTACACTTGCGCGTTCTCGATGATTTCGTACCACTTCATAAACGCTCAGATGCCGGTGCAAATGTACATCACTCCGACTGTAGAGGACGTCCGAAACGTGACGTCGTTCCCAAAAGACATCTACAGTCCTGCGTTCCAATCGGACAAATCTGTGCAATGCGAAAGTTTAGGCGGAAGTAGCTAGTCAATGTAGAGCCAAAATAACAGAAGAGCAATGAATTTGTTCGAAATCATGTTTATTTTGTTCTTGGTGACTTTACAGAATCTTACAGACCTTCCGAAAAGGACACGCAAAGTTGAAAACGATAAACATTCATTTCGTTTTCTTGCTCTGAAAACTACTTTAGTGTCGTTTCAAAATGGGATGTTGCCAGTCGAAAGCTTCCAGAAGAAATACTCCTTCATCGTCAAAACGCAGACAACCTACAGTATGTGAGCCCGCTTTCGTTCCTCTAGACGGCACATTTTCAGCCACGCAACTATCCGTCTGGACCGCCTCCGTCGTACGAGCAATCGGTGGCGGGAAACAAGAGACAGCCAAAGAGGATCGAAGAAATTGCTGAAGCTCCTGAAGCTCCGCCGCCCGTCAGAGAAAAGAAGCAGAGCAAAGATTCGAATGACGTACAGCAAGATGACTCTCCGAAGAGAGTTGAAGAACGTGCGGCACGTGATGAAGACCTTCCGGCACCGAAAAAATCTAAAGATCAGAAGGTCACTTTCCAAGAGCAGTCTCAGAAGGTTTCCGTCTTTTCCGTCCCACCCTAAAATGAATTATCTTTCCAGTCTCCGCCCAGAGCGACAATCGATCGTTCCCGTCCTGCTCAGCCACCTGCTGCTGCTCCGCCACGTCGTGCTCCGTCTTCTGCTCCCCCGCCACGTCGTCCTGCATACCAATCCCAATACTACCCTCCTGCTCCGGTCGTGGCTCCACCTCCGGTCGTGGTCGGTCCTCCGCCCGTCATCATGAGTCCGTTTCCGTATTATTACGACTCGTGCGTCTTCGATCCCTACTACTGCGGATACTACGGAGGTTATGGTTACGACGGATACGGTTACGACGGATATGATTTTGGTTTTTACTGGTGATCTTCTGAATTTGTTTGTTTGGTAATGAACATATAAAGTCCTCAAAACTAGTTTTGTTAATACTACGACGAGAGCAAACTCGCAATCTGTTCGTGAACTCATCGTGACCTCTCTTATCTTATCACTTTTCCCTTCCTGTCCTCCCACGCGAATCTCAGCTATTCCCTCTCACCAACTTCTTTCTCGATCCTCCAACTAATCCCACTGACCATGTACTACAGACCTCCGGTAAGCTCCCGTCCTTCTCTTCAGGCCAAACAGATATATTTGAGCAAGTGATGGCTCCGGCAGTCGTTCCCGTCGCCACTCCGATGGTTGCCGCTGCTCCGATGGTATCCCCGTATGCTCCCGCCGTCGTCGCTGCTCCGATGGTCGCTGCTCCGATGGTAGCGGCTCCGATGGTAGCGGCTCCGATCGTCGCCTCTCCAGTGCTCGCCGCTCCCGTCGTGGCGGCTCCAGTGGTGGCCGCTCCGGTAGTCGCTGCTCCGATGGTCGCGGCTCCGTACGCATCCCCATACGCTTCTCCGTACGGACCCAGATACTATTGAATTGTATGAAATAAACTGATTTAATAAACTGAAACATGCTAATTTTCAAAAAATGCCTTGTATCCGTGACCGTCATGAGTCGATGCCAATATTCTAAAAATGCCGTCTAAGCTTGACGCTTGGCGCTCCCCTGTCGCCCCAAGTTTCGTGCCGCGCGCGCCACTTGTCTTGGGCGCAGCCGTCTGAAACGTACACAATTTTTTTTGCATAAATGACAGAAAACAAAAAACTCAATCAGAGTATATTCTGAACAGATTTTAAGAGGTATTCTGAGCCGCTTTAACCTCACTTCCGCTCGACCTGTCTCTTCAGTAACGAGCACGAGCCCGTGTGAACGTGTTCCCTTTTTCCCGCATTATCAGCACTGGTCCTTTTCATTTCTATGAACACAATTCTGTTATAACTGCAAGATGGGGTTCGATATGTGCTGTGGGAACAAGAAAAAGCAATCGGCGGTTTGTGGATCAGTTGTTCATTCAATCTCTAGTTTGCAGGCAGGTGCCAAAAAACCGGGCGGTCCAGTTGTGACGGCTCCCGGGTCGAAGCCGGATGTCGCTGGAGCAAAGGTCGTACAGGGAGCTCCTGCTGCTGCTCCTCCCGTGGCTGCTGCTCCTGCCGTGGCTGCTGCTCCTGCCGTGGCTGCTGCTCCTGCTGTGGCTGCTGCTCCTGCCGTGGCTGCTGCTCCAGTGGCTCCGGTCGTAGCTGCCGCTCCTCCCGTCGTTGCTGCTGCTCCAGCGGTTGCCGCTGCTCCAGTGGCTCCGGTCGTAGCTGCCGCTCCTCCCGTCGTTGCTGCAGCGCCTGTAGTCGCTGCTGCTCCAGTTGTGGCTGCTCCTGTCGTTGCTCCGATGGCTCCGATGGCTCCGATGGTTCCAATGGCTCCAATGGTTCCGATGGCTCCGATGGTTCCGATGGCTCCGATGGTTGCTGCCCCGATGGTAGCTGCTCCGATGGTGGCCACTCCTGTTATGACTCCAATGTACATATGAAATAAAGTGAACAGTTTATTATACCCGAATAAGAAAACCAAAGTGAAAATGCAGAAACAACAGAGTGACACAACCCGGCAGAAAGTGTAAGACAATTGAAATCAGTGGAAAGAGTCTGAAATGTTTTGGAAGAGAGGGAGAATGAGATTCTGTGCAAATGGAGTTATGTGCAATCCGTCGTAATAATATCCCAGTTTTGTTTTCTCATCATAGCTTTTTGTCTGATTTCCGTCGAACAGAACGTCTGAAATTCGAATCAGCTCACACTTTGAGCATCTGGAAACCTCGAAAACTTTCATGAACTTTACTCGGCAACACTCACTTTTTGACGAGTTCTTCTTGTCGACGAAGCGCATTCAGGTAGGAAAAGTCCACGTGGAATAGACTCTGAAAGGCTGGCGTTTTTGTCGGACATAACTTTCTTTTCGAACCTGTGTCACATTCTTTCCGTTTTCCAACATCTGCCCGAATTTGGAGAGAGGAAGATTCTTCGGAGGAGTGTACGATTCCAATATATAAATCTTCTTCTTTACATTGTCCTCGTACATTCGAAGGACTGCCAGCGCTTCTTTGAATATTTTATCTTTCTCAACTGGTCCGCTCAACTTCCTCGTCAGTTTGTCTGGTCTGAAAACGTTCCTTCCCATTTCCATTCGTTTCCTTACCTACTACAAACCTATCAAGGATGAACAGAACATCGGGACCCTTCTTGAAAACTTCTTCTTCGTATTTATCGTGGGCTTTTCTACACTTGTTCTCATTGGCAACGGCCAGAACTTCACAATCTAAGCAGAAGAATGGATCTAATGAGAATCGCGCGTCCAACTTACAGGAGTGACTGTACTTGTACATGCTCTTCGCATGCTTCTTGAATGTTCTGAAGACGAACGGGCCGAGATTGGGAGTGAGACTGTTGCCCACGAGGAACACGTTCATCTTCCCCGCCAGCTCAGATTTATCGAACTCGCACAGTCCGTGCTCCGAGATATTCGGGTAGCAATTCGGAATCACCAGGTTCTTGTACTCCTCTCTCGCCCATTTCTTGTTCAGTATTATTGCTTGTTCTGAAAAATAAATAAATTAATTCAAATGTTTCTTATTTTCCCAATAAGCTTACCCAAAGTGACATTCTCAAACGAGTTGTGCACCTGCGACACGAGACCCTCTTCATGTCCGTATTTCACTTTTTCGATCATGCTCGTGACTTCGTTCTTGTTGAGAACAAGCGAAACAATCAGCAGATAGAAGGCTCCAATCATAACCGTGGTACCTTGCTTTCCCAGTTTCAGATACCATTTTTCGAAAGTTTCCGAGAGAATCACCGCAATTGTGATGGAAACTGCGATGGCGAACAGATAGACTGCAAATCGGATTGTCTTTTTGGTTGCGGATCGGAGAACAACCTGCCACTTGATTTTCATAATAATGTTTGACGTATACATAGAGTGGCCAGTGAGCGAGGTACAGACTGTACGATATGTCTCCGATATAAACGATTAATCTGAAATTACGAAAACAGTTTGATCATTCACTCTTTTTAGTTTGATTTACTTGCCTGTTTCCCAATGGATTAACCTTGCATAAAGTTCCAGTTAAAATGACGAATCCGGCAAGAAAAGTGCACGTCTGAGAGGATTTTCATTCTTGGAAAGTATCAAATATAAAGCTACCATTCTGAGAATGGAAGCCGGAATGATCCAAGGACTGAATGACATCAGAATCAACACAGAAAGCGAAGAGCAGAGAAGAATGTAGAACGGAGGACGACTCAGATTCTGACGTGGCTTCGAGAACATTCCCTCTTCTTCCTCTTCTTCATCGTCTGACAGTTCGTCCGATTTCTCTTCAAGAAGTAATTCTGATTTCTGTCGCACTCGAGTATCCAACTCAAGCAGTTCATTTGAAAGGAAAAATACGGCGGATCCGATGAGAAACTGCCAAACACGGCAGAAGACACTGAAAAGGAATGAGGTTGTTGAGCCCGTTGAGGAGTATTCTCACCTGTTAAAAGCGACTTGCTGAGTCGAGAGAAGATGGTTTCCGAGCGAAGTGAAAATGATCACCACGTGGAAGAATGTGAGCAGAAGGCCGGTCGAACAAAAGGAAAGGAGGAAGAAAATGAGGGGCGCAAGGATGTAGAACTGCATTTCGACGCAGAGGGACCACGTGTGAGTGAAGATGTCCTCGGCTTGATTAAGCTGAAAACGAAGAACTCAAGTCATTCACAATATATGCCCACCATTTTGAAGTACATGTTGTTGTCAGAGTGTTCTGCCATGTTGTGGTACAAAAAGATCGAGTTCCACGCCGAATCCATGTTCATCGGTACGAATGTGCTCGGAAAGAGCAGGTAAACAGCAACGCATCCTGAAAGAGATTCTTTGGAACCAATCATAGAGGATCACTTCCCAATCAACACGATCAATAGATAGAGAGGCAAAATCCGCTTGGCTCTTCTGTAGTAAAATTGGGAAATGGAATCAGACGTGATTGGTTTGGAGCCAAAAATCATGGTCATCAGGAAACCGGAAAGTACGAAAAACCTGCAACTACTATTGATTTGCAGAAAAAAGGAGCGAACAGACATGTCAACTCCAATGTATCCATTCGGAAACTCTTTTGGAAAGAAGTGAAAGGCCAGAACGGCGATGATGGCGAGCCCTCGAAGACCTTGCAGATCATCCCTTTTCATTTGAGAAGCCACGTAATCTTAAAGAAAAACAATGCTAATAATAGATTCTTGCATAAAAGCTTTTTTTGTTTCAAATCCAAACTGCAGCTTTAGTCTGCAACAAGTAATACTGGAAGATGTTTGAATCGTGAAAATCAAAAATGAATACTATTGTCAGTAAATTTTCTGACAACAGCCCAGATTTTGAATGAATTATTAACAGGAAAGGTGCATTGTTTCAAAGGCTTCAAAAAGGTCCGTTTGAGAGAGGGAAGAAGGAGAAGCTGCTTCAAAACAGGATGATACAATCCTTTTCAGAGTCGAAATAGGCATAATGTAAGCAAACATTCAGGTAACACACCTTCCTGATATTTCGATGAAAGTGAAATAGAGAATGAGCGGCAACTAAGAGGAGACTGTCGGTCGTTCAGATTGGCACCCAATTGAAACTTTGGACAAACAAAAAAGGATCAGAGATGACGGTTTTTCCGTCGTTCTTTCGACGTATTGCATTCAGGGGAGCAACAACAGCCTGTTTTCGTTCTTTTAGTATCTGAAAGTAGATTGAAACGCACTTTGCACAATCAGTTTTACACTATTCAGAGTAGTCTATTCTATCATTCTATTCAAAGATAACCATTGAACGCCTCTGAAGACGGATTGCTCTCCGCTGCACACTGTCCATGTGTAAACTGACCGATCTTTTTCTCTCGGCTCAATATTGCCACGCATACTGTGGCCAACTGCTCCTATGCATTGTAAGGGACCAAGGTGTCCCGTAACCACAGGCAACCGGACCATACGCCAGGGCCCACTTTTCAAACGTGAGGGCTCGTCCCTCCCCCTCCTAACCCACCGATCCTTCCCCGGAAGCTCACACCATCCACTAGTCTCACCCACTGCAAACCGACCACATTCCAGAGCACCTCCGACATCCGGCTCGCCCACGATCCCGCCGCTTCACGTGATCCCCGCGCCGACATTCCAGCCGCCTCTGCTCGATCTCCGATCTCACCGCGTCACTTCCGGACAGCTCCACATTCCAGCCGCCACTGTATAATCCCCCATGCCCCGCCGACTTGGCGGTTCCCTGATTGTCCGATCCTGAATAAACCTGTTCCACTCGATCCGTGTCTTCTTGGCTAAGGTCCATAGACCTTCGGACAGGAGGCCGGGGCTGGTTAGGCCTGCCTGCCCCCGGCACTTCCTACTGCATTCAAGTTGTTAACATTCATATCTCTACACAATTCTCGTTTCCCTGCGCAATAAAAAGTACGTAATAAACAAAAAAGGCAATAAAAACGACGGGAGAAGAGAATCGGCAAATGGAGTCCACTCGGTGATACAGTCGATTCAGTCGATACGCCTCCGCCTCAAATGTGCACCTCTCGAACTCATTCGCCGCCCTCTCCGCATTCTTTGTCATCGCCCGACTCCTCTTGATCAGTGCCAACACCGCCAGCGATTCGAGCAACGAGAGCACCGTGAATGACTTCATTGCGGCGAACCAGACGTCGATCGAGGTGAGGTAGGACGTCCGGATCTCTTTGTCTCCCTTCTCCATTTGAACGAGAGTTAGAAGGACCTAGAACATGGAGAACTTTCGATGCGCAAACGATTGAGCTACCGTAATCGGAGTGATGATTCTGACGTCTTCATAATTGTACGGAACGTACGGTGCCACCCACGCAAACATCATTGCCAGCGTCGAAGGCACATACTTCTCGATGACGAATCGAGCACTGTCCCTTTCAAGTGATAACACTATTCGGAGGCAAGAGGCCTCTACTGAAATTTCATTTTATTGAGAATGCTCGGTTGGAATGGAATCTCACCTAGTTTCCCTCCGCTGTAACATTCCCCCGTCTTTATTTTCGTTATGTGCAGCTCTGGCAGTGTTATTTTCGATTGGAAACGGATCGGATTGGAATGCCAATGGAACTTTACGTACTGATTCGAGTAGGCGACTGAAACTCCAATTCCCGTGATAACTCCAAATCTATACTCACTTGAACTGATTCTCACATCACATTCCTGTCTATCGTGCGGGTACAAACAGAATGACATAAAACATGAGCAGACCGACGAGACACTGAAATACAGTGTGGACGCAGAATCTATAGTATTATTAACTGACCGAACTGTGTACGTCACTAGACCTTCGGGCGTGATTCTCATTCGAATATTTGGAAACGAAACGTAATGGAAGTATGAATGTTTCGAGTTGACAATGTACGGATCGGGGCGCCAAATTTGTTCGATTATACCTTTTTCGCGGATTCTGATTGGTTTCGTGTAGTTATTAACCAGTCTGAAATCCGGATTCGACAAAATTATACTTTCAATTGAGACCTGATATCAATCCACGAGAATTCCATCTCAACGTCCATCGAGAATTCCATCATTTCACTGTCGAAGTTTGCCAAGTACAGAAAGTTGAAAGCAGCAGCCACGTTCACAGGAATATCTAAACACTTTTGGTTTTGCTCAGAACAAATCGCAACTTTTTCAGACCATTGAAAGCAAGCGGAACACTCGTATTGTCGTAGTCCACACTTTTGAGCACCGGCAGAATGTAACTGCTACCGTAATCCCTGTGCTCGTTCGCACTTCGCTCTTCCAAAAGGCTTTTGTTCGTCAATTTATCTCGCCATTCTGATCTTTGTTTAGGAGTGAGTCGTACTGAGAATTCCTCTTTTTCCAAGAACATCGGGTCCATCCATGCCAAGTCATACGTACGGATTTTACTTTTTCCCTGTCGGAAAGAGTGCGATTTGAACTGGAGATCTGAAAACAAAGAAAGTTTGAGTTGGACACGAGACACTTTCGGGTCAAACCTTGTAAATCAACATTTTCTTCTGTCAAATGTACTTCTGTAATGTTCTTCTCCTTCTCTTTCTCACCCAGAATCGCTCTCGTTTCCTCCTCCTCTCCTTCCAGAATACGTTTCGTTTCATCGGCGCTTTCTTTGGAATTCCCGTCGTTCCACGAGTCAATTATTCCCTTCTCATTCATTTTCACTGGCTTCTTCAGTACATACTCTTTCTTCTCGTCGTCATACATTATTTGAAAGTCATCGTCTGCCGAATTCTCCGTCTCGCTCTCCTCTGCCAACACTTCCGATTTCTCCGCGTCTCCGCCGATCTTTGTCACAGTATCTCCTTGTTTCGGCATCACGAATATTTTCCGTTCTTCTCCTTTCTGGTATATTTTATCCGGCTCATCGACACTGACGTCTTCGGAATCCGATGAGAGTGAGCTCTGCTCGAACTGCTTCTCCTGTTTTTTTTTGTATTCGCTCACATCTTCAATCTCTTGCAGGAGAGAGTCTTTCTTTGTGAAAACGACTCGATTCACTGCTCTCACTTTAAGACTGATAAGAGGTTCCTGAAAAATAACAAATTTAAAGGGAGGGAGAAGATGGGGACTCTTACAGATTGTTGCAAGCGAGAGAGTTTGAAGGGAACCCAGTCGAAGATACTTGAAGTTATGGGCGGCGAGCCAATGAAAGATGTTGAGTTATCTGAAAGTTCACTTGGAAGACAAGACTTTCACATTGTCACTAACCATGTTCATTCCCGTTTGCGTACACTAAAAGAATCAATAAGAAACCTAAAAGTCGAGTCATTTTTCATCCATTTTCAGGTCAAAGATTGGATGGAATTCACAGAGAAACGTAGAGATAAACGGACGAATTGGAGAGAGACGAAATGAGAGAAGTGTGTGGGGGCGACTGATAAATAAAACCTGTCCATTGGCCCCGCACGCCAAGTCACACTAATTAGTTCCATTCCAATAACCTCCGCGTCCACTTTCGAACCATTTCAACGCTGAAACTCTTCAAAGTCTTGTTTAGTTTGTGAAGTTTGCATCTCTTTATGTCTGCGTGTTTTCAATCAATCACAGAAAGCGGCAAAGTAAGGAAGAATCTAGAATGGATCACTGGACAGATGGACGATGGGAAAATACAATTACAGAGAAGGAGGAGAGGGGGAGTGGACGAAGAACAGTTGAGAAGAGAAACCCGTGAGTGACAGTGTGAGCGGTTTGGAAAGAATTCGGGGGAAACGGAAGGAGAATTGTTTCTAGAGGAGGTATCTGGTTGCAAAGAGAACGACGATCGAGATGAGATACGAGCACGCGTTCGAGCCGCCATCGTCTGCAAACAATCGTGTCTTAATGCTGTTTGAAATGGTAATGGATCAACAAAAAGTATCATTGTCCTTTAGCACATACCATCATCAATATCACTTCCATCGTGCACAACGTACATAACTGGAGTCGATTGCTCTCCTTCCCGATCCTTTTTGAAGGTGCGCGCGGCAAACTTCGGACTCTCCACCCCCCTCCTATCGGGCTCTACCTCAAACTTGATCTTCATTTGTTTCGTGCTGCACAATCCGTCTTTTTTCCTATCAATGCCTTCCAGTGTGCCGTCTGATGTGCCTGAAACCGCAACTATTAAAACATCACAGATTATAGTCTCCCACTGATAAGGAAATAGCTGTGCCCAGGTTGGAATTCGAAACCGCCAGGCGTAGGGGTGAACGTTCGAAACACGATATTTATGGAAGCCTGGAAAAGAAAAGTGGGGAATGATCTCAGATGAATGATTTCTTACATTGATAGTCTGATTGTCGCATGCACCGACAAGCCGTGGTTTTGCAAGGAAACAGTGATCGTATTCTTCGTCAGAAACCATGTAAATGTACGAGTATTCATACTTCCCGTTCGCATCTGACTTGGGACATTTGATGGAAACGCGGTCTCCAATGTGCACAGATATCACATGATCGGTGTTTGAAACGTCGAATCTGAAAGAATCCCTCGGTTCTCATGGTACGCAATACAAAGAAAAACAGTCCCGCATCATCAGTCTTCTGGCCCGTTCTCCCGTTTGCGGTAATGATGAATTACCCTCTCTGCGTCTCTCCGATCCCCTCGATCTCTCCAAGTTCCACCTTAGAATGGAGTATATCTGTTTTCGGGAGGAACGGGAACAGTCAATTTATCCAACAGTATGAAACATACTCGTGTTCCGATCTAATCATAACCTTGGCGAAAGAGGTCTCCGAACGGGAGAAACGCAGAGAAAGGCGGCGAGCAAAAAGGGTTGTTAGAAAGATATTATTAGTTATCCGCGAGAAAAAGAAAGACAGAGAGAGAGAGAGAGAGAGAGAGAGAGAGAGAAGGAACGGCCACTCACATCGGATTCGATGATATCCAGTTGATATCTGGGATCTTGCGGGCCCGAGCGAGTAGAGGAAGCAGGGAGAGCAAGAGGAATGTCTCTATTTGCATCACTACACCATCAGGAGCAGGCTGACCGGTTCTGAAATAAATTTACGTGGTACACAAAGAGAAAAGCGATCATATTGACGGGAAAGAACACAATAAAAAGTGTGACCACATTGAGCGAAAGACATCGACGAAAAGGTGTGAATAATCACATAAAGATGCGTTGTGCGGTGGGCGCCGCGCAGTTTGGTTTTCGTCGTCGCCGTGGCCGTGCGGGGGTCATCCTAATTGGCGTGCTTATCACTGACAAAACGAAGAAAAGAGAAGCGGACGAACGAAAATTCGGTGGCGGGGAGAGGACGACGAAAAAGAAGGTCGTTTGTGATTGTTTGAAATACTCGAAAGAGACTTGGACTTTGGAGAAATGAAGACACTTTCGACGAGGTTAGTGCCTATAAAAATGGAAATGAAAATCAGTGGCGGATGGGGGTAGAGCAGGCAAGGAGCATAACGGGCGGGGACCTCCGACACACGAACATTATATTACATTTTGAAGAGCCGGACGGTACTTGACCTGCCGGCTCGCTTGCCTTTGTATAGGCAGCCAGTGCTCACGGAAGGAAGCTGGCAACAGGACGCGCACAACATCGAGATCTCTTTGTATGTACAGTACCAATCTGCGGAGATGCGCGAGATTGCTCAGAAGAAAAAAGATGGAGAAATGTGAAAAAAATATCAAATAATAGGCTTGACAACAAGCTCATTATTTGAATGTCTGCCTCACCCACCTATCCTACCTGGCAGCTCTATTTTTTAATTAAAAGATATTCATCGGCACAGTCTCTCCGCTTCTAATCCTCATAGCTTCATTAGCCGTCTCTCAACAAAATCTGACCAATTATGGGGACATTTCTGCATCTGCCACCCCCGTTCTTTCTCATTTTCTCCCATTCTCAATATGGCGTAACCGACCGACCGTCCCCAGCGGCTTCTTGTGATCCTAGACAGGTGCATCCAACACATTGACACACTTGAGCAAGACACGAAATGAATCGAATGGCTGTGTGACTCGAGGCGGTCTCTCCTTCAGTGTACGAGCTAATTGGGACAAGAATGAGCGAGGGGCCGGATGGAATGGAGAAGAGCATACGACGCAGTTTGTGTGTATAAAAAATGTGTAATGGAAACTTGGGGGAAGCCTGCGGGGAGCAGCGTGTGTGTGTGTATGTGTGGTCAAATGAAATTGGATGATCGTTTGGCCATGATGCGCATGCGCATGCCAAACAAGCTAAAGAGCACGAAACTTGCTAGATCCGGTGGTACAGAATGCAAATCGCGTTACCCGCCTCAAAAAAAAAGTGTCTACGCGGGAGGTTTTTGTTTTTGGGGTCAGGCTGAGAAAATAAAACGAGGAAGAGATCTAGAGGGAATTGGAGGGGATGTAGCCGTCGGAAAGGTTAATCGAAAAGTGGTCGGAGCCGCGAGAAGATGTACGTGTGAGCCCGACAAAAAAGGAAAAGCGTCGTTGTCGGGAAAGAGTGTGAAACGGCGAAGACATATGCACACTTCAATGGGCTCTTCTGATGAGCGGAAGAGATTGGAGAATTCGATTTGCCGCATGTACTTGTACACTGGAAGGTGCACGAAAAGACAAGAACACTTGTAGGTTCGCACAAAGGAAGCGAATGAGATGAATAAAAAGGAGGATGACTGAGCCACTTGGCTTCTCATGGATACGGTGAAATTCAAGCCGACGCCATGGGAATATGCGTTTTCCCGCGCGCGCGCAACCCGGGAACAAGAATGGATACTTGCTCTGTGTTCGCCAAACAATGGCAGCGAAGCCGGATGACGGGTGCTGTCAATCGAAATCCGTATCCAATTAAAATGATTCTTCTTTCGGCACCCAGTCGAGGAAAAGCTTTGGTTCACATCTCATACTAACCGATTACCGTAATCGAATCATTGCGAACAAACCGACGGTTTTGCGGGTGGCAGTCCTACGAGAAAACCCAAGTGAGGAGAAGATTGATGGCGATGAGAAGAAGGTGCTGCTTCTGGTTCTTGTGACGAAATGAATACGAGCGCTTTGTTCCGAACAGAATACCGGGTACCCTTTTGCGAAAGGAAAAGATCTTGACAGGGGGAAGGATAGGGGGACAAGAAAGAACAACAAAGTTTGCTCGCTTGGGCCTATAATCATAAAGTGAAGCTCGTCGCAATCAATCTCTCTCCTGGGCTCTCGTTCTATGTAATTTGCCACAAAGACAATCAATTGACAGGAAAATTGATTGACATGGATGTGGGGAATCTATGAGAGCATGTAATACAAGATGAAACACGCGTGGTTTGACAAATGTGCGCCGAGAGAAACTTTGCTTCTCATGTCCGGAAAACATAAGATGATAGAGCCAATTAACTGGTTGTCCGGAGAATGAGAAGACGGCTCGCGGGTTCCGAAAGTTTTGGGGACGGAAGGGCGAAATGTCAAAACATGGAAACGAGGGAAACGGATAAGTGGATCAGGGTGTACATAATTCAGAAGGAAAGCGGACGGGCCGAATGAAGAGAGGCGGCAAACGAATCAGTTGTCGGGAGGAATGCCGTCGAGTTGGCGGAGAAGGAGGGGATGAATGGACTGAGATTGCGTGACCCTTTCGGACACAAGACGTCCGACTAATGAGCCAGAACTGACGGCTTCTTCAGCACAGGATGTACGAAACGAGGGGGGAAACTAAGCAGCTTCCAGAAGTGAGAAAAGGAAGGCACGACGATGATTATAATTACACGAACACTCCAGCTATGTCCAAATCGCTGCTACTACTGCTACTGCCACTCTCAAACAAGAGGAACACGGGGGTGTATAACAATAATTAGACTTGTCCATCTATTGTCCCCGTTTAATTGTCTTTCGCACCTTGGGCCACCGAAAACAGAAAACAGAAGGGGCCGGAATGACAAGTTGGGGCGGACGCAACCGGGGAATGATTAGATTGACCGCGTTGACGGAGCACCAGATGAGCTTGTACCAGATGTGTGTCCACACACAAACACCTAATTATCAATTAGAAGAGGCGAGTGGCGAGTGACGAACTCATGCACAGAAAACAATCAAATCAAGATGCCATTTGGTTGTGATGATCTTGAAGATGTCAAGTGGGAAACACGCATAACTATTCACCTCCTTCCGAAGGTGCGGTTCTGCTGAATAGAGGAAAAGTGCGAAAGTTTGAAAACGCATAAGTGGTATCGGGAGGGAGAAAATGAAGGTCAGTTCTCGGAAGAAGACTGAAGCGAAATCCGTGGAGTGCGGAGGAGTAGGAGAAAAACAAAGAAGGAAGAGGATGTGTGGATGGAAGGTGATAACGGACGGAGAGTAAATGATATGGCCGCACGTTCCGTTCGCCTCCTTTTTTGGGTGAGAGCGAAGGAGAGAGTTATGATAGGGTTCGGGTTGCGCAATACGACAACCCGCAAGATCGAGACGAGGGAATGCGCGATCGGGGCGGAGGAAGGTAATGAGGGAGGGGGAGAAGGAGGGACGACTGTCGGTGGGAAGGCGTGACATTCCAGAAGTGAGCTGTCCGATTGAACTGACTCAGTTGAATTCTAACTAGTAGGCTTGCTTTCACGCTGTAACAAACGCGTCCCGTTAGACGCCGTGCATTCACAATTGTACTTTGGGATCAGCAGTGGGAGCCATTGCACTTTGCGCCTGATCGCATATGCACCATATTCAAACCCACGTATTCCTTCAGTCTGTCAGAAGACATTAGTCAAAAGTAGCTGTCCGTTCGCAACAGTATCTCTCTTTTCTGTGTCAACTCATCTGATAACCGTGTCCTCCGTCCGAGAGTCACTCAATCTTAAGCAAACGCGACCCCATATCTCGCTACTGTTATTTGTCTAGAAGATATGTACTAGAGGTCGAGATGAGGTGAACGGTCGGGATAGGTGGCCGGATTGATTGCACCACCGAGATAGGCTAATTTGTGCGCAGAAACCGATCCGAGCGTGTAATCGGTAACACTCGCATGTCAACAAACTGTCTGTTTACGGTCTTCTCAGTTTCATGAGGCGCAAGAATTGGAAGCCCAGTGGGTCAAGAGAGGGAGTAATGAAGAGGAAGGAGATATTCAAAGTTCCCGAAGAAACCGTCCTTGAAAGGCGTCCATTTGTTATCACACTCACAGTCCTTTTCGCATTTCGGCCACCTGCCTCTTTTGAGCTGTCACTTGGCGGCGGCGCACTGCGGGAGAGCGGGAGATTCGAATGAAATGTCAAAAAATGGAAAGAGTAAATAAGGAAAACGGGAGGACAAGTAAAACGACGCTGGAGGTGCCGATCCGAAGGGTTAAATGGTCGAGTTGTCCGGGTCACTCACACTGTCACCATTATCCGATTATGGAAATACACGGATCCTCGAATGTCAAGTTTTTGTGTGCGAATGAGTGTGAGTCAGTGAGAGGCGAGAATCGAAAGTCATGTCGGACAGAACAAATTATGATTGATGAGAGAACCGCGAAGCTGCCTGACGAAGAGGGGCGCAGGTTTCGAACGGTAATTGGCACTCGGACCGGTCCGCTCTTCCTTCGGGTCGGGATTTTTGACCATTTCAAAGAAGATGTTTGCTACACGGACAGAAAAATGAAAAAAAGATCAGACCAGAGCTGGGATGTCCGCCTCTCCGATTTAAAATCCCATCGTTCACTCCAGTCTCCGCTCGCCATATTTCTCTTTTATAGAGCGTTTCGAATATTTCTTCGGCCTGCCCAAAACGTTGAGGATGAGAAGCGAATACGTTACCAGAATACCATCATTCACAGACTCGAACAATGGGTTACAGTAACGACGAATTACAGCTGCCGCGGCGTAAAGTTTTGAAGCAAAAAAGAACGTAAAAATAACAGGGGAATGATGATGATTGAGGGAAAGTGGAGGGCGATGTACCTCTGGAAAGTGGAGCTAATTGTGGGAAGAAAGAAAGAAAGAACAGGTCGGGTCGACCGCAAAACGACAAATTCAGACGTGCATTTCGAAAAGCGAAGGGCATTTGGCGACGGAGCCATTCCCGTGCACCTTCGACCCCTAATTTGATATGCCTTCCCCTCCATTCCCTCCACTGTCCCTCTTTTCGTAATGGGAGACATATGGGCGCCCCGCTCGGCAGGTAGTCGTTCCCTCCAGAAGCGTGCTATTTCGGGCCGGGAGCGCCTTCCCCCCAGGTGAAATATGGTATAGCAATCATGCAAATTATAGGCAAGACGTGTGCGCCAGTAGCGACCGGACAAAGTTTATTATCCTCCAACAATTTTTTGCGGAGAAAGGGGGAAAGGCACGAAGGTCGACCCGTTTTTTAGGGTATGAATGTAAGTGAGCGTGTGGATCCAAGCAGAAGAATATGAAAACGACTGGAAGAGAAGGAAGCGAAAGTGGGGGGAACTAGCCGGCTGGAAGTGTTTGTGACTTGCCAAAAGTTAGATAGTAGAGGGGTTATTATGAATGCAGCGAGTTCAATATATTTAGAGCTCTTACAAAAATGATCTTGCTAAACGTTTTCCTATTCACTTAAACAATTCATTTTGATGGAAACCAATTGAAATGTTGCGTCACAGAACGCAATAAATGTGTCCAAACAACGGCTCTAAACGTGCATAAAAATTTCATCAGAAGTGCTCGACGGAGCCCGTTTCCAGCTGGCCTCACACCCCCAAATCACCGGAAGGAACTCGAGAGTATTTGGGGCCAGACGCCTTCATGTATTCGTCGAATTTTGAGGTTGAGCCCATGCGCCGGCGGCGGCCACTCATCATAAATTCCAACGAGCGCACGTAATAATTGAACCGCAACAGCCATTGCCTCTCAATTATAATAAATGAGGCGATTATCGAATTGAAAGTGGCGAGCGCCCCCCGGGACTTTTCCATTAACTTTTGGACCGGTAAATAGCACTGGTAGCGGATGAGGCTGACGAGACACTGAAAAATTGCTACTTGATGAGTGTCCGTTTTTATGACCGTCGAATCGAAAGACGAGAAAAGAGGCGAAGTGTGTCGGCTGAATACGCAGAAACGGAAGAAGGCTTTATCGGTATCGTGACGCCCGAGGCGCCGAATTCCTCGTAAAAGGGACGAAGTGATCAGGAATCTCCTGCCAAACGATGAGAACGAAAACGGTTGTAAAGGAGGGTTGTAAAAAAAAAAGTAGTAAACTTTGGGGGTAATAAAAGTTGAAACAGGTTCCTTGAGCTTCGCAATTGCGGAACCTTTTAAAGTGAATTACGATGTGGTACTAATCGGTCATAAACTGGCCGATTCTCGAATGGCCGTGAAGTAATCTATAAATCTTTCTCAGTCGGTATAAAGTCGGGTCGACTAGCAACTAAACTTCATAGTTTCAAATGAGTAATCTCGAGCTGCTCTCTAACTATGGCCTCGAATCCCACCGCGATCCTCATTAGCCGTGTACTTTATCACACTCTGTCTGATCACTCTGTGGCGCATTTATACTTTTCTGATTGAGGTACGAGTCATGCCGCAGTCCGGAGTCTCATTCATTCAGATCTCAGTGTCTCTTCCCATAAACATCTCCATGGAGTTATAGGTCTCCTTTCCGTTTCCTCTCTTTTCTCGACCATCATACATCATACACATTTGCTTATTCCTCTTCTTCTTCCCATTCAAAACTCTTTCAGATTCCCACACCTTTCTTTAAACTGTTTACCACCGTCTGGACGTGTTTCCCCCTTTCCGAACAACTCGTAATTCGAACAATTTTGCAGAAGCTTTTGTGACGCAAAACGGGGGAAGAAGTGACGTAATGGCGGCCGAAGACGAGTCATTCTCCTGGCCGAACGGACAGCCACCACAAACCGACGGATCCAATTTCCCGTGAGTTTATACTGAGCACAAATTCACTCTTCCAAACATTTTTCCTCTTTTCTTTGGCTCGAATTACTGTTTGACTCGCTCAATCCGAGAATGTGAGTCGTCAACATCTGTCCATAATCCTCTGTTCTGATCATGTTCTTCAGATTGTCTTCTCAAATCGTTTGCTTCACAATTTGTACGAAAGCTCAGATTCTCTGAATATGATCCATCGTTTCATTTCTGATTTCTCACGTCAGAGTTAGAACCAAAATATGGAATTGGGAGGTTACCGCAACAAGGGAGGGAAAAGGAAATTTGTGTTGTGTGACACTCGTAAACCCCCGCAGTTTCAGTTGCTTCCCCGCTCCGACGAGTCGTAGCATGAACCCATCCCTCAGCTGATTCCCTTATCATCACTTCTCCCTTTCCACGTCTGTTATCGTTCCTCTCTCTCTTTCTCCCCTCTCTCTTTCTCTCTTTCTTCCTCGTTTCCATCTGTTCAATCATCACATCCTCTTCTCTTTCATCTTTTGATCCGGTTTACAACCAGTGCTCTGTGCGCGCAAGGCGGATCCGATAAATAACTCGGATTACACACAAATCAAAGCACATTTCTCTTTCTCCAGAGCCTCCTCCGACCATCTGTTTTCGCCTACTTTCAGGTCATTAGTTCCGATTGAGGACAAGCGATGTTTGTTCGCTTGCCGATGATATATGAGGGAATGATTCTGTTTTTAACCTCGACGCACTCTGGAAAACAAACCTCTGGTGACCTTATTGTTTTCGGAACGTATCAAGACGTGCGATGTTGTTGTTGGCCTGTTCGTGTCGCATATCAGTCATCTCCTCATCCCCTCTCTTGAACCTCCCGACCTGTACAGTTCTTCTCTACCGCACTCTTTCAATCCGCAAATATTTGAGCCCAGTCGTCCCCACGCTCTTCCGTCCGCTCGTCTCATTCCTCTCGTCCGCCTTCCGTACCTTAACAGGTATTTGACCAACTTAACCCCGGGAGAAGTGGTAAATTCTATATAAAATGGAATTCGGCGTCTCTTTGCCGCGTGTTATTGTTCACACGGTTGTTCGTGTGTTATTGTGAATGGGAGGAGATCCAATCGGTGTGGTTTCCCTTTTCGTCCCGCTCTTCTCTTCTCTTCCGTGTCCAGTGCCGTGTGGATCTCTGCTTCACTACTTGTTGTGCGCGTGCGCGGATGCCCACGTGTGCTCCGTATGCATGTGTGTGTGTGTGTGTGTGCTTCGGCCTTTTCCGCTCACACAAACACACACTCTTCCTCGCGCTCACTTCCATTTTCCACAGTTGTGACCGAAAACACACACACACACCCCGCTCGCTCTGCCTTTTCTCTATCTCTCGACATCGTCCTCCTTCTCCTCTTTTTTGCCCATCCTATTTCTCTCTTTTCCTCCTGCGTCACTTTAAGTTTGTGTGGAGTCCTACACTTTCTAGTCAAGACTCATCGATTTTTGACCTGGCATTTCTATGCCAAAACTTACGCGTGTAATGGAAGAACAACGGGAGAAAGAGGCGGGGCATTAGTACAGTGACAGTTCTCGACCCGAGATCCTTTTGAAGTCGAATGTACTGTTCGAGTGTCAGGGAGAACATCTGTCATTGACGTAACAGTGCAGTTCAGATTGTTATCTACGGTCATTTGCACCCGGATACACTTATTCTTCATCGCCCACACGTGTATGTAATGTTACTAATCCGATCCTCGGAGCATTCAACACGTCATCGTATTCTCAGAATGATGAATCAATGGGAGAAATTCTAAGAACAACACCTGCCTCAGTTTGGTTTTAATCGAAACCCAAAATGGAAGAAATGTGTTTTCGTATTATGTCAGAGAGGAAAACAAGTTGCTTCTGAGCTCTCTCTCTCTCTCTCTCTCTCTCTCTCCGTCTCTCCTCAACAACCTTCTTTGCTCGTCGCACCTGTCCTTGATCCCTTCATGTAAATCGCCATTCTTTCCCCTATAATTATCCTTCCACAGTCAGCTTCGTCTTCTTCCCTATTTCCTTTTTTTCACTTCCAAAAATAATTTTCACCCACACGTTTGCAGTTATATCCACCCGACGGCATATTGTGCACCGGACCCTTTTATGTACCCAGGTGAATCATTCGATTGTTCTGAAAAGAAACCACTCCTCTGTTTCAGTGCAAACACTCTCGGTGAACCAAAAGATGGTCGACGACTGGCTGGCCGATGCGCCGATGCCCTACGATATCCGCTTCGACCGGGCCGCCGTCAACGTCTCTCCTCCCTCGAACTCGAGTGTTCGCATGAATCCTTCGATGGCAACGCAAACCCAAACCCAGAAATACACCCCGGGACGTCCGACTGAATCGCAATCGAGGACTTCCTTCTTCTCTCGGTCAGTTTTACTCTCATTTTATTATCGTTTCATGTCTGTTCACCCATGGCTAGCCTCTTTTTTACAGCTTCGGCCGTCGAACTCCTCCGTACTCTGCCGCCCACACCTCCGACTTTATTGATCTCGGACCGCTGAATCTGAACGAGAGAGTGTCTCCGGAACCTGCCGTGGTCCATGTTTGGCCATCGGATGACGTCACCCTCAGACCAAATATTCGTATTCCAAGTGGGAATAACCCCTGGTGCAAGGTGCACTACTATGAATTCAAACAGAGAGTGAGTGATCTTCCAGAATGCGCTACCACAACGATTCTTATAGATTGGCAATCAGTTCGACGCGAGACAGAACACGTTCACAATCGACGGAGCCACTGGAAACAGCGATGAGCACAGACTGTCACTGTCCGCTCAGCCGCCTTCGAAAGCCGCCAAATCTGGACAGGTCCGTAACCTGATCGGATCGGGCATCAAGCTCACTTATCGCGACGGAACCATCATGCTGAACGTGCTCTCCAACCAAACCACTTTTGTGCAGTGCCCTTACCATAACTACTTGAATGGCGTGCCCATTGAGACGGTTTTGCGCCTGCGCAACGACAAAGGAGAAAAAGATGCGAACGGAATCTGGGTTGCGGAAGAGCAAGCCACTGTGAAACTGTTCAACCTGAGAAATTTCAACCAGATGAAGGAGCATGCGCGTGGACTGGCTTACAAGGAGGCTTACAGGCTTTTATACGTGAGTTATGTGATTTGCTTCACTCACACTGTTGGAATTGTTCAGAGTTTCTGTTCCACTCGCATTTCTTTCATCAAAGGATTCGGAACGAATTACGGTGGAAGGGCCGCTTACGAGTGTGCCTCTTGGCTTGAACTCCACGTGTCCGAGGCCTACGATTCCCTCGATGGAGTTAGTTTCCCACTGATTTCCTTTATTGATGAGTTATTTTTCAGGAGCTGATCAACATGAACTACAATTCTCTGGATATCAACTCCCGCTCGCTTAGTCTCACGGACGAGCGAGACTATGTCTGAATCATCAAGTTAAAGGCGTCGTTCCTCGGATCTCGCGAGTTTCTATTCTCAGATTGCATGTTCGTTTCCATCTTGTCACTCTTTTACTTTCCTCTTTTTTTTCCTTTTTTCCCCATCTTCCCAAATTGTCCTTTCGTGAACCAAAACCAAAAAGTTAAGTCGTTTCATTAAATTGTTTCTTGGAATGTTTCAACCGAGAATAAAGTTATTAATTGAATATGCGAGTGATCCCGTATGGGTGTGAAATGTCTGAAAACGCATGATGAGCACAGAGTAGAGCATAGAGAACATGGAAATGAATTGAGAGGATCAGAAGAACTTCTTGTTCTTGCAAGAATCGATAAAATGGAAGATGAGTTCGCAGCTTGCCGTCGGAACGTACAGCTGCAAGAAAGATTCATAATCGGAAACGCACTCGAATATTGCTGACCTGGAGCAATGGACAGTTACTTCTCGCCCATTTGGATACGTCTTTTATGCTGAACGTTTTTGCCAATCTCGTGATTTTCGCACAACTTTCTTCGTTCGCCACCTGCATTTCCTGAGGGTTAGCTTGCAAAATTGGCTTCATTTTGAGCACTTCTTGTCCGCTGGAAGGCACACTCATCGAACTTTGCTGCTGAATTGGCTGAAGAGGCTGTGGAGGAAGCAGGGAAGACGGAGGAGGCATGATTCCAGGAGGCATCGGAGGCAGCGGCATGGGCTGCGGAGCAGGAGGAGCGGGTACTCTCATTGGAGGTACTCCCGGCAAAGCCATCGGACGCTGGAGCATGTTGCTGGAGGCAGAGACGGGCAGAGAGATCGGAGAAGGCATCGGCGGAGGCAGCGGTCGGAACTGCGGGGGATACCGTGCGTGGTGACGGAGCCTTTTCATGGACCGCAACGGGGAAAGGTCCCTAGTCGTCTGTCTGCGTGGAGTGTTTCCTAACCGTTGATCGAAATCCGTGTCATCGGAAAAGTCATCGGAGAAGAGAAGGGGTCGGCGACGACGCATATGATACTCTGAAGGAAGTCAATGAGGATTTTGTGGCGAGAATGACAACTGAACCTCTTCTCAAAGGACGGTAGAGTGGCAGATCGTCGTAATCATCGTAGTTGGCGATGTCCTCGTAGGGTCTCTTCCGGGAACCCCTGTGGTACATCGAGTTTGGATAGTCTTCTTCTTCACTGTCATCCGGTTCACTAAAACACTTGTTTTTTCGATGTCTTCTCATTTTTATAGCTTACATCTTATTCTTCTTGATCGGACTGTACTCCCCTGAATTAGAGACAGAAGTTGAAGATGTCGAATCAGTCGCGTAAATGCGCGGAGATGGAGGTGATGGAGGCTTGGGCTGGATGACCTCAGCGGTCATTTCAGGTACTTCTTCCGGTGATTCAGTTGCGTGACTCTCCTAAATCGCTCTTTTTACGGTAATCATCATGAACCCTCTAGCGACCAGCTGGCCTCATATTATGGGTTCGAACGAGGCGAACTGTGAAAAGCGGACGTGACTCATACGGAGAAGGCAAGGTCGGAAAAACCAAAATAGGCAGAGAAATGACCGCGGAGAAAGTGCTAAGTTTCCCTTTCTCTGGTGACGTCATACTTTCTTTTTCAGGTACATCTCCTCGATGATCCTATCCGCTTCCTCGTCGTTCATCTCGTCGAACGGCTTCAACGTTGTCGTCGAGCCTCTCTCTGTGGACGTCGCCATCGGAGTCGTCGTTTCCATTGGATCACGATTTATGGCAATCGTCACTTTTTTCGCAGGCTTTCGACGGATTTCCCGGTCCCCGGATGTCCGATATACCTGAGTAGGTGCTTTAAGTGGGAAACAATTGGGAATGTTCAATATACCGGTGGTTCCATCGTAGTTGTGAACCGACTTCCTTGATAAGAAGTGACTGTGTGGCCATTCTGATCATAAGTGACGTATTCTTCGACACACTTGTATCTGCAAGACGGGGAGCAATTACGGGCAGCAGACAAGAAGGGATTAGGGATTATGAGGAACGGAGGTCAGAATGTTGCAGATTATTGTGGATGAGGTGGAACTGCAGACGACTCGAAGCACGTACCTTTTGACAGTCCTCGGAGTCCCCGTCCGTTTGGACATTGCCGAATTGAGTCTCTCTTCGTAGCGTTCAAGAACAGAGTGAGGATTGGAAGACACCGATTCGAACAATTCGCCCATGAGCAGAAGAAGGATGAGGTGGACGATCATCTGAAAGAAAAAAATAGTGGTTGGAGGAAGAATACGGGTCCATTGGTTATAATTGACAGGATTCGAGTCTGGTCTGGACGGGCACGGAAAAAAGGGAACGAGCGGAAGGGACGACATCTTTGCGAAGTCTCCGGAAGCCTGGAATAGATCAGAGGAGGCGGGGGCACGGGTCATCGAGACAGGGGGAGGAGGACGAAATTCTAATTTCGATTGTTCCGTTTTTTGCGAGAAACATCTAATTACTCTTTTATTGTTTGTTCGGCCACCGAACGGACGGAGATTCAGGCTAATTGGTTGCCCCCAAGACCACTGAGAAAACAGTGATTCGAACGAACCGCCGATTGATATGAGACTCGGACGGAAGGACAGTCGTTTCCGACAGATGATATGAGAATACAGGATGAAGCAAACAGATTTGAGTGGGAAACGAAAGCACCTCATTTGGGAAGATCAAAGTACGAGGAGAACAAGGTGGGAACGTTTGATTCAACTGACTTGGGAAACATCAGAAAACAGTTTGGCGACGAGGGAACCAACGAAGCTGCAGTCCATTGACTACGAAAAAAGTGGAAACGCACGAAGACGCGTCGTTTTTCGGGAAGTTGTCACAGACGGACTGCTTCTTCTTCCTCTCCCGGGCAGGCATTGAAACAACCGCCGCCCGCTCCTCGCTCGTGTCTTCCTTTTACAATTGGCCGGCTGGAGAAAACGATGAGCGAAAATTGGACATATTGTTTGTGTATAAATGCTGGTTTCCGAAACCAAGTCAATGACTTTCGCCAGCTACTTAACTGACGACTGCTGTTCACGGTTTCACTTTTCATCATCACGACCGTCTTGAGGAGTTCGAGAATTCAGTTCGGCGATTTTTGTGGTTTATGACCCCGTGAAAACATTGAAGGCTTCCGGATCAGAATCAACTGAAATTGGGAAGACGAACGAAACGTTTTGAAATGAGTGAATTCTCATTAGGCCACACATTTATCTCGTTTTCCAATTCGTATGATCCTTCGATTTATGCGTCTCCGCAATGTTTACAATCCGCAAACAATCTGGGAACAATTCGAAAAAACTGAAAGCTGGTCAGGCCTAGATTTGAACGAAATCGAGGTGAAGGGAAGTTGCAACATCCGATCTAACACATCTAGATCAAGTAGCCATCTCAAGCGCCAGAAGACCGCATCAACGCCACAAAAAGAGATGATCTTCGGAATTCTGATGATCGTTTTCGAAATCATTTTGCGATCAATTCCTGGAATTCCTGAAAATAGAATCATTGGCGGCGAGGAACTAGCACGTCTCCACCCATCTCAACTCAAATGAAATAATCGGACTAAATGTGCTAATGCAATATAAACACTGACAGAAAATGCCCGGGTCTTTTGTAGCAACCATCAATTTTTGGGCGTTATCAAGTGGGCGGGCACCCATAACTTTTTATTACGCAACTCAAACTGCTCTCCAGCTTCCTATCGTATCATTCATCACTTTTTATCGACCTCTCCCTATTCTATACCTAAATTTTATACATTTTTGGTTCCTAAAGACACGATAAAATTAGCATGTGTATGTTTTGCAGGGTCATTCTTCCAATTCAAAATGTGGAAGGCCTCTCTCTTACTGTTAAGTTTACTTTCATCGGTAAGTTTGAATTGGACAATAAAACATGAATATCTAAAAGCCCGCATTGCAAAACATTACGATTTGTTTGAAAACCTAATTGCTTCCTCTGAAGTTTGATGGATTCCTTCCGCCGAATTCTATCTCATTTCGGTAGTGACGCGAGAATCAATCGATCGCCCAAAACCGACTATTTGATTGGTTTTTAACGACCTTCTAGAGCAAGCGGTAGCTAGAGCGACGGAAGAAAATTGCAGACTTTGGCGGATGGAAACTACTTCAAAGTACTACTGAGAGAAATCGACAATCCCTCGGGAAGCCTCGCAAACGGAAATGCGTGCAGTGAGTTCAACTATCTCGGAATCGGATGCACCACGTACATCAGAGCAGCGGTCAGCGCGTATGACACACCTTTCAGAGTTTAAAATCAATGATTTTGCATGTTTCAGAGGAGGCGTTAATGTGTCAAACTCGGACACTCTCAACTCAAATACTCCGATAAACAGTCACGGAGAAACTCGTGTCTCCAATTTGAACATCGTCGTGGCTGACGCGAACCCGGACGCCGTCGACGCTTTCACAGTAAACTCTTTTGAGCGGCTCTGCCAATTCAATCTTCTCAGGGTTTTGATTTGCACATTGAGCTCGCTTCTGACGATCAGTTCCAAAACATCATCGATGACTACACTCTGCACGTTGATTCCACTCTCAGTCAGGGCGTCTACACGTACACCAGTCTCCGCGCGAATACACTTCCCACCACGTATCCTTTTCGTTTTCCGATATCTTCCCACAATTTAACCGTTCAGAATTTCAATCGCCTGGGCCACAAACATTGCTCCGCCAAGTACCTCGAGCACTCCGGAGCCGACGACCAGTGGCATTCCGTTCACTGGATCCACCCCAAGTCAAGGACCGACTGAACCTCCCACTACTAGTTACTAGTTAGTCTTATCCCGTAATCTGAGTTACTTATTTCAGCTCCACGACTTCCGGTGGATTGTGATGAGGTCGCCAACAAGACATCCGGTCCTCAGATAATTTACCCAGATGGAACCAATCCAGTTACCGTTTATTGCGATCAGGCGAGCTATGGATCATACACAGTCATTCAAAGGTTTCATCCGTATTTTTTTAATGAGGAAATCGAAGCTTCTTTTCAGTCGCGGAACGAAGGGAACCAACATCAGTTTTGATCTTCCATTAGCCAATTATACTGACTGGTTCGGAGAGCCGGGAATCGGAAACAACTTCTGGCTCGGACTGGACAACATGAATGCATTGAGCAAGACCGGAAAAAGTTACGCATTGCAAATCGATCTTTGCTGCGCCAGCAAGCTCGTCAAGAAGTACTTCTATCACAGTTTCTCTGTATGTTCTTAATGCTTTGATAGTTCTCGTAAAGGTTCTTTTTGTAGGTTGGTGATGCCACCAGCAACTACAAGTTGAGCGCTACGGCAGATTTGCCCGGAGTAGGACTGGCATACACATCTACAGGCAAGTACATCATTCTTAGAAATAAGACAATTGTCGTTCAGTCTCTGACATTGGAGCTGTTTTCTCAACCCATACCACGTACACTCTACCTAAGGGAAAGTGAGTCAATTTATCAGTTGTTTCTTTAGATTCAATAAAAACATTCTTTAGACCAGAATGTGATCAATTTGATTATTTCGACGATAATAGCAACATGCAAGCAGTTGGATATGGGTGAGGTTGATCTTGCTTCTGTCTGCAATTGAACCGACTCTTTCAGTGGCTGGTGGTTCGGAAGTTGCGGTAACAATCTGAACGGATTCCTTTATCCCAACAACGGAGGAAACTGTGCCGTTCCTGCCACGTCAGTACTTTCCGTATGTACTAGATTTTCCACTTTCTATATTTTCAGGACATTCGTCAGTACCAAAATGCTCGGAGTAAACCTGAGAACCTCAGCTGGAACCAATCCTGATGGATATGACGTGGATTTGGTGTCCTATGACAGAGTCCGCATGGCTCTTTTCACCTTCGATTCTGCCATCGTGAATCAGAACGACGACTCATTCTGTCATTAACTTATCGTCATCGTTCACTTTGTTCTATACTTATGATACGGTCAAAGAAGGGCGTTAATGCCAAAATAAACATTCGGAAAACTGAGTTCACTCGACAATTATGACTTACGTGGCACTCAGAGGTGTGGCTTTAACTGCCTCGTAAACGAGGCCCTTTTGCGGTCTTTGCAAATTGAGTGCAATATTCTTAACATGACTCGTCTTCTTCTCGCTCTTCTAACAACTCTCAGCTTGGTATGCATTTGGCACGTATTGGGCTTGCACACTTCAGAATTCAGGTATCCGCGAACACCAATTATTTTCAAGTTTTAATCCGCGAAATTGACAATCCGGCAGGGACTCTTTTGGATGGAAGCACTTGCAGTTTGTTCGGGTTTGTCGGATTCGGATGTAACACTTATTTGACGGGAGGGGTCGCCTCGTGAGTTTCGTAATAGTGACTATTTCCCTGATAGTGACTCTTGTAGGGGCTCCGATCTCGTTAATGTGTTCAGCAATTCCGAATTGAACTCGCACGGTGAGGCAAAGATTTCGAACTTGAATTTGATTGTGAAAGATGTGAAAGCACAAGAAGTAATTGAGTTCACCGTGAGTAACATGCTGCTGTTTTTCAGTTCCTAACCTGATAAGTACTTAGGGATTCAATGTGAGCTTCAAACTGACAACGGTCGACGGAAACGTCATCGATGAGTACAATTTCCGAGTGGACTCCACTGAGAGCCAAGGGATTTACGCATACACGAGCGTCCGGCCGGGAACACTTCCTACTACGTCAGTTATCTGTTTGTCTTCAATAACGGTATACCGGGCATCTTGAAGGATATCTATTGCATGGGCCACTAACATTCCCGCTCCGAGCCTCACAACAACCACTCTTTTCACTGGAACCACTCCATCTGCTGGACCAACAGAACCTCCCACAACCAGTTGGTTTCTCACTCTCCTCAATTAGATCTCTCTTTTTCATTCAGTTCCGAAGCTGCCTTCGGATTGTGATGAAGTCGAAGAGAAGAACTCCGGAGTTCAGACCATTTATCCGGACGGAAGCACTCCTGTTGCTGTGTACTGCGATCAAAAGAGTTCCGGGGCATACACAGTCATTCAAAGTCGTGGATCACTCGGAACGAATATCAGTTTCGATATTCCATCTCTCAATTACTCCCATTGGTTCGGAGAGCCGGGAATCGGAAATAACTTCTGGCTCGGACTGGACAACATGAACTCGCTGAGCAACAATGGAAAGAGCTACGCGCTCCAGATCGATCTTTGCTGTGGTTCCAAACTGGTGGCCAAGCAAATCTATCACAGTTTCCAGGTGACATTACTCTCCAGCTCTTCTTTTACTTCATTGTTCGTTTCGTTCAGGTCGGCAGCAGTGCTAACCAATACACGCTGACCGCGACGGCCGACGTTCCGGGTATTGGACTGGACTACGCATCCTCTGGTTTAACCTTCAACTATTGTAGTTTATGTGACATTTTTACCTTGCAGCAAAAGACATTGGTGCCCCGTTTTCGACGTCTTCCACTTATAGTTTGCCGAAAGGAAAGTTAGTGAATGAAATATTTGAAATTAGTAGACTGTAAGAATTGTTTCTCAGAACGGAATGTGACCAGTTTGAATACTATGACGACGATGACAACCAATCAATCGGCTATGGGTCAGAAACTATAAATTACTTATCCTCTTTACACTTCGGTTTTCAGAGGTTGGTGGTTCGGAAGTTGCGGCAACAATCTCAACGGATTCCTGTACCCTAACAACAACGGAGACTGTAGTGTCACGTGGGTGTCGAATGATCTGTTTACCAGTTATCATGTCATGATTATAGAAAGTTCTCGACAACCAAACTCCTGGGTATCAACTTGAGAACGTCTTCTGGACAAGGTATTGGAGGATACGACGTTGATCTGATCTCGTACGACAGAGTTCGGATGGCTCTCTTCACTTTCGATTCTGTGGACGTGGATCGTTCCGATGATTCATTCTGCTCCTCTTTGTGACAATCTGACCAGAGAAAACCCGATTATAAAATGGTTGGACCTCCTGAAAAAGAAACATTTGTACTTGCTCTGAGAGCCCCATGTGCTCCGAAAGTGGCTCTCCAGACACCACGTTTCATTCCGTCATTTCCGCCTAAAAACCACTTCTCCTTTTTCCCGCTATTTTCGGTCTTTTTCCACATTTTGTAAATATTCCCGATTTGCACGTTTGAGAGGGTCAAAGAATCACGAGAAAGAAAAATGGTAATTGTATTAAGTTGATGTCATTCCTTCGGCGAAACGTGAATAGTCGGGTCGGGAAGGGTTTAGACGGACTGCTGACTGGTTTGTACACATATAAATTGGATAGGTTTCCACTGACCTGACCACACGAGTTTCCCTTCGGACACCTCGACAATGCGCACGTTTCTCACTCTTCTTCTCATTTTTGCATGCTTTTGCGTTCACGATTCTATGGCCCAATGTGAGTGGAAATATAGCTAAATGATTGGAAATTGGACGTTTGCAGGGGGATACTACAGTCCGTATGGAGGGTATGGAGGGTACGGTGGATACGGTAGTTACTACCCCAGCTACTCGTATTCATATTATCCGAGTTACGGATACAATTACGGAGGATACAACAACTATGGGTACGGTGGATACGGCGGGTACGGTTGGTGCGGAATCCGATGTCGCCGCTTTCAACGCCGTCTCATGTGGGCTCAGATGATGAATCCGTACATGTATGGCTAATGCTCCGACCACGAATGCTCAAATATTCCATCACTACAATGTGTCTCCTGCTTATTTTCCAACTTACGCTATTTCAATCCAATTAAAATCGAATATTAATGGAAAGTACAAGAGTTTCCAGGCAGGCGGCCTGGGTGGTCCCTTCGACTCTGCTGACCTCAATGCTTTCGTGTGAAAAATTTGTTTTTCGCGGTTCTTCCGTTCATTTGTGTTGTTTTTGATACCGCCCGCTGGCTCCTTCTCTTATTTCTTTGTTTGCAACCAAGAATTTGTATTTGCGACGCCCACGGTGTTCTGAGAGATGATGAATTCATTCATATTTCTATGGTTTTATGCTTTTGACAACGAATTATTCGCAAGTTATCTCGCATTCGAATCTTTCGGAACCGATCCTCCGTTTGTAATTGCAACCTTTGGGAAACGGGTTCGAATGACACGTGTGCGCCTATAGAAGTAGATAAACACGAGAGAAGAAATGATCAAAGAAGTATCTACTGACCGTCTTCAGGGGGAACTTCAGTGAGGTCAAAGTAAACTCACAATCTTCACTATAAACTGTAATAGAAGGGCATCCCACTTCAGTTCATCCAAAACAGTATAACTCAGCTGCCGATTGAGATATCAAAAAAGTTATCAGTTAACAAATTGCTCATTAAAAACGAGAGTTTCTTTTATCAGCTGACAACTGTAGTCAGGCTAGGCTGGTCGGACAGGCGCCTGAAAAAAACAGGCGCCTGCTTTTAAGGCGCCTGTTCGACCAGCCTAAGTCAGGCTATTCGCTCAAAGATTGGTGCAGATCGGTAGAGTTTTACTAGTAGAATACCACGTGGCACTCACTTCTACTAATGTGTTCTTAGGTCTGGAGTGTAGATAAGACCAGTGATATCTCATCTTTTAAAGAAGAAGAAGAAGAAGAAGGCAAAGAGTAAAATGAAGGACGAAGAACGGAATGTTTTGAATCTATGGTCCATCTCGGTTCTCGACCGCCCTAACATCAGCACCTTTTCGCTTTTTGACGAACGCAGTGTAACCCTGTGACGAACTTCTCTCCGTCTCCGCTTCTAGCACACTCTTTCTCTCGTTCACTGACCATTTTTCAGGTTACTCAGTTGATTGGTTATCTGATTGATAACAAAATTATATCGATATAAAAGGAATCAGTTCCCGATTCATTTAACCCAATTTAACCGGATCAGATCAATCGAAATGCGGTGTCTTCTTCTTATTCTCGTCGCCATTCTCGCACTTGTCGATGCTCAGTGTAAGTCTGAAACTCTCCACTTTCAACTGCTCAATCTCTTCTTATTTCAGGGGGCTACGGCGGCATGGGAGGCATGGGAATGGGCGGAATGGGACCATACGGAGGAGGCATGAGTCCGTACGGAGGCATGGGCGGAATGGGCGGCATGGGATACGGTGGCGGTATGGGCTACGGCGGAGGCTGGAGACGACGCATGATGGGCGGCATGATGAACCCCTACATGGGAATGATGTACGGCAAATGAGCAACTCTGCTTCATTTCCACCGTGATCTCCGAATAAACAATTTGTAATGTCTTTATCGTTTTCTCGTTTCATTTCTACATCTCAAAAACTGATTGCCGATGGTTCGCTCGATGTACGAATGGTTATCCGACGGTG
Organism: Caenorhabditis sp. 36 PRJEB53466; assembly: GCA_946814055.1. Taxonomy (NCBI): domain Eukaryota; kingdom Metazoa; phylum Nematoda; class Chromadorea; order Rhabditida; family Rhabditidae; genus Caenorhabditis; species Caenorhabditis sp. 36 PRJEB53466. The sequence continues at coordinate 4,293,507 of CAMPFS010000004.1, read as the reverse complement.
AGCGAAAAACGTATTCTGATCGGAAAATAGACAAAGGCATCTTGCGTGGGGAACCGGATCGTTCGGCGTCTTCGAATTATCGAATTTCGGAATCAAAATGTTTTCTTGTGTCCGATCTCTGACCAAATCTGCCACTCAAAACTTGAAATTGAGACTGCAGAATCTGATATTGTCGGTTTGTGTCGCCTTGACTTCAGAAACCATCTTGCGACGGAGAGAGAATTCACGTGAAAAACGTGAAGCAGAAATTCAGATGAATCTCAGCGCAAAGAGAGTGTTGTTGTTCAGAGAAGTTCGCACTGTTTGGCATGTTTCTAGCCTTTCTTCTGTCTCCGTTAATCGCCCAATGCGGCAAAAGTAAGAAGGGTTCGTCGGAGAGATGAAAGGAACGGAGCAAAAGTGCCATTTTTAGGTAAGCCGAAGAACTCGGTCGTCTCGAAAGACAAGTCGAAGAGAAAGACAAAGTCGAAAATGTCGAAGATTTCGAAGGTATCGAAGAAGGAGGAGCCGGTCAAACCGTCGCAGGAGGAAGACAAAAAAGAGGGTTCGAAAAAGTCCAGAAAGTCAAACAAGTCGAAAAAATCAAAAAAATCGGAGAAGGCGGCTGCGAAGAATGGTTCGCAAAAGATAGATGAGCAACAGGAAGGCAGTACGAAGGTGCCCCCATCTCCTTATTTTATCGAACACTTCTGTTCTTCCAGAAAGCGGCGAGTCCTCCGGAAGAGCAGAAGCCTCCGAAAGAAGAGCAAAAAGCCGAGTCGCCGAAGAATGCCCCGTCTGCTGCTTCTGCTGCTCCAGATACTCAACCGTCTCCTGCCGAGGCGGAATGGCAGGTCAGTCTGGATTAGCCCCTAATTCTATTTTCAAGTTGGAATTTCAGCCGCCACCGGAGAACGAGCGGCCGAAGCATCCGGGAGTCGAAACGCCGTTGGAGCCGGCCGACGAAAACAAGACTGTGCGTCAAGTCAGCCAACTCCCGGACGCCCAAGATTTTGCCTAGAACTTATAACTGTGCATTTATTCCGAATAAATACTCTGAGTTAAATGATGTAATCAAGAATGGAATTAGAGTGCAAAACTGGAAAGTAATGGTTGCCATAAATGAAGTTAGAAGTGAAAAGTGAAACAAAGTGAGCAATTGATTCAGGTGTGAAAACTACAAGAGAAAAAAGTATAATAAATTAGACTCGAACGGGTGCTTCGATAGCCATCGACTTGCTCAATCCGATCTTCTTCCGCGGCGGAGAGACTGATCCATCGGAGCGCGTTTCTTTCGAAGCGAGGACTAATCCCGATATGACGTTCTCGTTCTGCAAAAAAAGCGTTTTTATGGGAACAGAACAAAACTTAAAATCACCTTGTCACAGAACGTGCTGAGCTTCTCCTCAGCGTCCTTTTCTTCGCTTTTCTGGACGTAGCACTCTCTGCAGAGGGCGGTGTAAGTGTCCGATCCTCCGATCACCTCGACTTTCTTATCGAGAGTGCTTCGGAAAGAGAAGTTTGCTTGAGCTCCGCACTCGACACAAACGGCGGTCACTTGTTTGATTTCGTTAGCGTACGGTAGGAGCAGTGAGATTTGCGGGAACGGCTGAAACATCGTGGCGATTCTTTCTCGAGCGTGTCAGGAGCCGAACCTTTCGCTCGAATGTGCCGTTCAATGCGGCCACGCAAACGACCTTTCCGCGTTGAGCCAGCTCTTCACACGTATCCGCCAGGTCATCGAACTGAAACCAACTTTTTTATGTCTTTTCGCATTCAGCAGTCTGCTCACAAACTGTCCTTCATCGATAGAAACGACCTGCACATCGTCACTGAAGATCTGCGAGTGAACCTCAGCCAAACGATGAGCCTTCACTGTGCGTCCCTGCCCCGTCATTCTGAAACTAGTTTTGTATTTTGAAGGCAAACTGGGTTGCTCACTTGCTGTGAGTGGCTACAAGATCGGCGTCGTATCGAGTGTCTCCGGCATACTTTACAAGAACACACGTTCGTTTTGCAATTATCTGACGGTCATGGAGACGGAGTAGCTCGGTGCTAAAAGAGGAAACTAGACTGATGTTTCCTGCGAAACGACCGACGTTTTGCCGCTAAACATAGGCCCGAGAATGACTGTTATGGACCCCACACGATTGGGGCATCTCGGCAGTGTCGTGAAGTCCGAGAGAGACGAATTCGACGAACAACAGGTCATCTGCAAAATCGCGTATCAGTGGAACAGTGTGAAAGGTGTTGGATCGAAAAAAGCGAAGACGGCGGGTCGTATGTCTTGCCAACAATGTTGTGATGAACGACAAGCGGCAAATCATCCAGCTTCACTGCGTCGTTTATCAATTATCACTGGTATGGATTCTAGGAGAGGGAGAGCGGCGAGGGAGAAGCGGCAGTGGACCGCCGCAGAAGGCTGGCCTTCCGCGCGGAATCAGCGGGTGGAACCGGTCGCTTCGGAGACCGCCCTTCTCTCATCGCTGCCATTGGAAAGGGGCGTCCGAAAGGAACGGAGAAAGCAATGGTTCGTACACGGCAGAGCCTTTGTATTTGGGTGGAGACACGAAAAAGACTTCTGACTTATGTATCTAGATCAAATAGCGGAGTACCTCGGGGTGGGAGGGAATGTAACAGACAGGAGCGAGTAAAGCAGCTGTCGCTCTATTTGAATGAATACTATTAGACCATGAGCACGGACATTCTCCCCGATCACAAACCTCATTTTTCACAGTTTCCACGTCCATTGTTCTCCAATTATGTCCGGCCGAACGAACCTACAAAACGTGAAAAGATACGAAAATTAGACAAAGAAAAGTATGTCAGTGGAGCGATGAGCGTTACCATCTGGCGTATCAGCATTAGTATCTAACAACTATGCGGTTTATAATAATTTGAATAAGGGAGGCATAAAACACGTTATAAATACAGGTAAAAATGGGAAACATCGGAGAAACAGTTCAGAGAAGAAGAACGGAAGCATTGAACACGACCCAAATAGAAATGATAAATCCGCGAATGATATATCGGCGAGACAACGAAGAGAAGTGCAAAGCAGTGCTAGTCCTCACGCGCGTCCTCAATTCCGTGGTTCGTGATCGAGTAGGTCGCCTCGGCTTCCGGAAGGTTCGGAGATTGCACCATCTTCGCCACGCGGTTCTCCCCTTTGCCCTTCCGCAAATACAATCTGTAAACCAGTATAATCAACGAGTTGTCTCGAATTCACTGATAACCTGGTCGTGGACATGTGAGCTATGATGTGTCCTCCGATCGGTTTCTTGGCGTCCGCCTGGAACATTCCGGCGCCCCCGTCGACTTGAGCGACAACTTGATTAGTGATAATGACAGCAACACCGTACTCGTCAGCCAATTTTGCGAGGCATTTCAGGAACGCGGAAAGTTTGGTCTGTCTCTCTGCCAGATCTCCTCTTCCAGTGTATTCGTTTCGGAAATGAGCAGTGGCACAATCGACGATGACGACAGCGTAGCGGCTCTCCGACATCATCGCTCCTGGAAAATGGAAATCTGTGTTCGATCTTCTTTCTCTAATTAATTCATTTATTCCAACGCTCTATCGTGACGTGCGCGCTGTCTATTCACCGGTTTCACCGGTCACTATCGGTCACTTTTATCAGTCACTTTTATCAGTAACTCCCTTACCCGCTCGAATAATGAGAGCCATCAAATGTTCAGAGTTGTATGCACGAGCGACAGCGATGTTTTCCAGAACGTGAGCACTGTCCATGTTGTATCTGAACGAGGGAACAACTACATTGACGGTAATCTTGGACCCATACGAACCTCTGGGCGATGGCAATTATCCGCTCTGGACGGAACGTGGCATTTGTGTCAATGTACATGCACTTTCCTTCGCCGCCGCCCATATCAATCGGCAGCTGGCACAGGACCGCCAGACTGTGGCACAGCTGCGTCTTTCCTGTTCTATACTCTCCGTACACCTGCAATCATTCAGTCATGAGTTTTGATCGTTTTGCCCTACTCGCCTCAGTGATACTTCCCGTCTCGATGCCGCCACCCAAAAGTCGGTCAAGGGCAGCTGATCCAGTCCTGATCTGCACCAGCTGACTTCGTTTGACATGCACCTCGGCTCCAGTGGTGAATCCCATTTGAACATATTTCATCGCTTCTTTCTGAACGATTTCAATTTTGAAGTGACTGTCATTTATATTCTAATAGTAAATATGTGTGTCTTTCGGTTCGCATGCCCCAGCTGCTCTTTTCTTCCGACAGTTCGACCTTGCAGCTGTTACGCCTCCTTCCATCTTTTTTCCCCCACTCACCATAATTTTTTCGGCTTTCTGATCGCTAATTCCCTTCACATTTCGCAATTCACGTCTTGTAGTGAAAGCCAGTGATTCGTAAGTGTAGTATCCAGCTTCCTTCAGCTTGGCGATATCTCCCGAACTGATCCCAGTCGACTGAAACAAGAAACACTTGTTTTATCGTTCATCGTGAGCCTCACCTCGAGTTTATCAATAACAGTGAAGTTTTCGTCTTGTTCCATATCATTGTCTTGGATTGCAGCCTAAAATACCTTTCGAAGATTTTGGAATATGCAAATACGTTACATTAAGCAGTGCTTGATCAGCCGCTCGCTGGTCTTGATCTGATTTTTTTGTACGGCTCGCTTGCGCCGACATGATTCAGACTGTAAGAACTTTTCGTTTTCCGAGGTCAACGCAATGCACAAAGAAATATCGAGATAATTAATTTTTCCGCAACAGCAATACCCTTCTGAATTATTCCGTTGTTATTCCGCGGACTTTTCTCATCTCCATTTCCAGTGAAGCCTAACACCCACCATCGTTGTTCTTTTTATTAGAACCAATCGATAGAAAATTAAATAATAGTGATTTCTGAGCTGAGAGTAGTAGAAAGCGGGAACGAAAACAGTAGTGGAAGAGCACTCGTGGCACGTGCTCCCCGAGCCACAACTGCGCTGACATAAACAACCCCTTTCTAGTTGTTTTCGTTTTTCCCGTTCAGAGAACATCTTTTAGATAGACATGTTCGAGCCAAGCACGCATTATTTTAGTTCTTTATTCGTAAAAAGTTGAACGCGCAATAAATTCGAGACAAATTTGTTGTTTGCTCTTGAATTATGACGAAATTCGAAGAAATAAAGTTTGGCACATTTTCACATTTGTAAAGTATTTACGTTGAAAAAAAAGAAGTTGAAAAATCCAATGAACGACGGAAAAACCGAAATCTTGAAAGGCGGAGACAAACTGCGGAACAATTTTCAATCTGGCGCCATTCGGACGTCGCTCGGGTCGTTCTCAATAGAGCGCGCTTGCAGCGAGGGGTCAACACACTCGGCCGTTGGCTGCAGCGCAAACCCTGCCGTCTCGTCCACCAGCGTGAAAGGCACCGATAGGAACGGGCCGTGTGGGCGCGGAATATCGCGGCAATGTGCGAGACGCAGAGACTCAGCGGGCAGGGTCGGCCGACGCGACGAGGAAGAGGAGGACACCGAGTGTCTACTCCGCGGCGTGCGTGTTGTCGGAACCACGACTGGGCCCGTCCCGAAACGACAGCAGTCCTTATCACTTCATTCCGTGCGATCTTGACCTTCTCTCGCAGTTCTTTTTGTTTCCGATCATACTGGTTTCTCGATTATCTTTCACCTATTTCCTGTAAATCAGTCGAATACATTTTTCAACTAGGTCTTTAGTGAATTCTTGAATAAGTACCGCAATGAAAATTATTAGTCACTGCCGTCCACTGCTTGAAAATGTGGAATGATTCATCTAGACACAAAACTTGTCGAGCTCAATTGGTGACGGAAACCAAATTTTCTGAAGTTAACGTTAACGAGAAATGTTTAAAATTTAAAACGGACTTTACTAAATAAATACCGCACCAAAATTGTTCAACACTGCAGCTTGATCTGCTTTCGTCTTTCCTACTGTCCTTCTCAGTGTTCAACTGATTTTATTTCCTTAAATCATTCAATGTTAATGAATCTAGAATTATTCTATAGGACTCAATTTATGGGTATCGGCTGTAGAAGTGTAATGGGAAGTCTGGCAATTGGGCAGAGGCAGTTCCAGTCATTTGATCTACAATTTCCCAAGACTGATCTGAACGTTAGCCGCGTTTTAGTCTTGTAAGACAATAATGCGATGCATTTCCAGTCGATTTACATTACTTACAACGAGTCCTAAATTTCCTTATTATTTTCGAAACCTTCGAATTACTAATTCCCTAATTTGTAATACGTCTTTTCTTCCCAAACATGAACAGATAGCCAACAGAAACTATGCATTCGGTTTAGCTTTCAGAAGCAACAGCTGCCTTTTGCGAAAACTCAAACGTTTCTCTCCAAATCTTCAGATTCTTTTTATTAATGCCCTCAGCAAAATGGTTTTTTTCAGGCTCTTCATTCCAAAAACCGTCGTTCCTCTGTGACAAAGTTCCGTTAAAATCGCTGCAGAAATGCAGCCGATGCAGCCGAACGGCAACAATCCGTGGAACGGTGGTCGAGATGACGTTTCGTTTGAAGTTCGTCGTCGGTTTATAACAAAGCTAATCGCGTTCTTTTTTGTAGGATTCGGAACGATTCGAAGAGGATTCGGTTTCTTATGACGGTTCAATGGACGGAAACCAGCAGAACTGGCGCGGATGGACAGACTGTCAATCGAATTGCGACGCCATTCAGCCAGGTTTGCTTTCCTGTGTCGTTTTGTTGTAATGCCGTTTGTTTAGGCCTCTCTTGCGTCGTCTACCAGTATCACAATGTGTCGGGCCGCTTCTCATCGGCGTCAACAAGAACTGTGGTTCCGGGAGATCCGAGTAATCCGCTGAGCCAGCATCCTATGATGACTCGGGGGGACAATCCGTCCGGAACTCTTCTGACTCTCTCGGAATTGTCCGCCAGAATCTGCGCGGAGAAATGGTCGTTCCAGCAGTTGGAAGAGATGTACGCCCACATCTGCACGACGCGAGCTGCTCAAATGGCTGCTCCGCCTCCAGCAACAACCATTCCTGAAAAGATCTTCCTCTCGTTCATCGTCCACTGTTTTCCCCAATCTACCGATGAAATCCGCATGTACAGGTTGAAAACTGCAGGCATTTCTGCTTGAAGACACTTATTAGAACGTTTTCAGTACTCTCGCGAACGGCTCGTCGGAGCAATATGAGTTCGGAAAGACGCTCTACGAATGGGGAGGCGTGCGAGAAGTATCGCAAACGGGATTTCTGCTCAGTGGAGACGTCGGCGGTATTTCATCAGAAGCGCCGCTCAGTGAGCATGATAGTTACCACGTGACTGTCAAAGTGGACCGGTGCCGGATCGTGGAGTGCACATGCGAGTGCTCGAGTCGATCCAGCTGGTGCAAGCACGTGGTCGCTCTCTGCATCTATCGAATTTTCCAAAGAAGTCAGATTAAGTTCAAGTAAGACATCAGTTCGACCCATCGACAAGTGACATTCTTCATTTCAGTGAAACGATAGCAGATGCCATCAATTCGATGAGTGACTATGACCTGCGCAGGCTCGTCCAATGGCACATCAATGAGATCCCTCGCAAGTGCATTCCTGGCTTCCAAAAGCTCATCGACCAGATCAAAGATCCCAAATCGATGATCAATAACTTGCACGGAGCTCCGGACCCTACTGACGGAGGGCATGATCCAGTATCTCGCTACGACTTCCCGGAAATCGAGAACAAAATCCGCAGACTTCTATGCCGGTACTGCATTCCGACACCTGTGGTTCATGCTGATATTGCCTATCTCTCCTCTACTCACCATCCCGCAAACACCGAATGGGGAGCGTACATGAAGCTGTTCCGGTGCAGAGAACCCGAAGGAATGTGGAATCTGCTGCAGATGATCCGCGAAATGTTCGCGCGGAGTGACGAGAATGCGGTGGCTCTTCTGCGCACAGTTACCGACGAATGTCTGGCCAATAATCAAGTGCTTCTGTGGTGGTACATCACGAAGTTGGTGCAATCCGGTCACTGGCATTTAAATGATTGCTTCAAAACTCCGAACACTCAGCACATTCTCTCGCAACTCAATTGTGCTCAGCTCTGCGATGAGGTCGTCACTCTGTGGAAGCTCGTTGCGATCAACCCTCGAGCTGGCAAATTCTATCGAGCACAGCTGGCCACTTACCTTCAGGACTATCATCGAACTGCTGTAAATCGACTCAAGAACATGATAAGCATGTCGCCACCGTTGGCAAACGAAGTGAATCAGAAGGCAGAAGCCACGGTTCTCAGTAACCATCAGACGGCGGAGATACTCGAGACTCTGACCAATGTGGACATTCGATATCCGCTGTCGGCACAGAATATGAAGTTCACCCTGAACTGCTTCCCCGGATTCTATCCGGCCATTCAAATGTGTCATTATCTCAACGAACAGGATATACGCTTCGGCGTCAGAACCGATGCGGTGTTCTATGTTTCGGTAAATATTGTAGTCTCGTCAATTCTAATTCATATTTTTCTTTTCAGCCAAACCTGACCAACAGCTACAAAATGGTTCCTCCCGCGAAAGAGAAACTTCTGAAGAAAAAGAAGAAGAAGAAGAAGATGTTGCGGAGAGGTGAAGAAGAAGGTCGTAGATTCGGAGGCCGCCGACATCCGCCCATGGACGAGTACCGTGGGATGGATGGTATTTGGAGGGTTCTTCCGGACGAAAACAATGATCATATGGGAATGAACGACAGCACGGAATCCGGGCAAGAGAGTGATGTGCAGAAGGCCCCGCAAACCGTGGAAGTTCCACGAAAAAGGAAGCTCGACGCGGTAGACCTGGAGGTGAATGAAGTGCTCGCGGCGGCATTCACGCCTCTTGACGCGATGGAGTCGAGGTTTTTGCGAGTGGAAGCGTACGGAACACATGGATACCGTGCAGAAGCGGTCGAATACGCACTCAAAGTGATTGAATATCTGATCGATAGCCTATTAGAACAGAGCAACGATCTAAGGAGTTCGGAAAAGTTGGAGAGCACACCGAGCACTTCGAAAGCATGCTCGTCATCGTCGTCTGCTGAATCTGAAGTCTCAGGGGCGGACCGGGATGAGCTAGTGAACAGGTCTAATCGGTTCATTCTGACAATCGAGAGGATCCTGTACGTGACGAAAGTTCTCAAAGACAGTCCCCATTTGCAACGAACTGTGTTCGATGTTTCAATGCGAACTCTGACAGTTGCAAAGTACCCATTGTTCACCAATTTTCAGCAAGTGTACTTGGCGTATTTAGTAAGTTTTTAACACTTCAACGTTTTATTCAAACTGATTTGTTCAGGAAACTGAATTCGTCGCCATTCTGGACCAGCTCTGGCAAACCGTTCCGATGAGTGAAGTACAAATGGGGAAAATACGGTCAAGAGCACAGGAAATGGTCAAAACAGAAGCGGGCAGCAATGGAGAGGTTCCCCCGGTCGCATTCACAAAGTTCCTCTTCCTGGCCCTCTACTGGACAGAATCGAACGCAAGTGCTCGCGGCGCACAGAATGCTCCGGCGAATACGGCGTCTCCGATCCTCCAGCAGAACCGTAGACTTCTCCGGCCACAAGACGCCGATCTCGCTCTCCATCTGGGTCTCAATTTGCTAGGTTGCCGTCCTACAATTTCTGATAAATACAAAATTCATTGGGAAACAATCCGTCGAGAAAAAAGTGAGCTAACGTCTATGCTGCTCGTCCGATATAAGGATTCGCTGGAGAAATGCTCATTGGTCATTGATCAGATCCTGGATCCTAAGCTTCATCGGATGTACCAGTGAGTCTTTCTGACTGGGTCTTCCATTATTGTTTTTTTTGCAGACATCACCTCTCAAATGCCGCTTATTTCCTCGAGAGATCGCCTGAGTACAAAAGACGGTTCAAACCAGGTCAACGGCCTGTATTCCCGTACAAAGACGAGCAAGCAGAGGCAGAAAGCGAGAAAGTGGACTTGGGGGCCGACTACGAAGCACAAATTGAAGCCCAGATTGAAGCGGAAATGCAGAGAATGAATCTTGCAGACGCATTGTTCCAGCCTGCCGCTGTGTGAGTCATGTTGTGTCATACCTTCTCTCATCCGAAGATCTTTTCAGAAACCGTGGGCGGGAGTCTGACGAGGGAATGCAGAGTTCATCCTCCAGCGAAACTTCGAGCTCGACGGCTGCATCGACAAGTCAATCTTGCGATTCGACTGAACCGAATCAGGCCTATATGACTGGATTCACCAAGGACAACAGAGCAACACTCAGTTCTCAGCGTAGAAATCACAATGGATCGTTTTTTGTACGGAGGCCGAGGTGAGAATCTAAAGATACACTCTAAAGAAAGTTTTAAATTTTGCATTTTTAGAAAACGGTTGGTAATGACGGGGGATTCTCGATACGTCGTCACTGACGCGGATGTATTCCACATGCAAGAACTTTCGCGAAAAATTCTATTCGAAGCGGGAGGCCAACAGAGTGCAATAATGTGGGGTAACCCCATTGCGGGCGGCATCAACCGGAGACTTCATCTCTGCTCAATCGCCATCGGAATGTATTCGCTTGGAATGAGTAACCGTATCTCTCCCTCCTGGAATACTAGGACCTACAGTAGCATTGCCAGCTGGATAACCAGTCAAATTCACGAAGTCGGACCACAGGCGATCGAGATGATTCGAGAAATCTGGATGGCTCATTTCACTCCGAACGAAATTGCTGTTATTGCGGATAAGGCCACTCCTTCATCAGAACCGACAATGAAAAAAGAGGCCGCCAAACTCGCGTTGTCCGTTCTTCGATTCGCCCATGCTCTCACTGATGACGAAGTGATCAATGCGCTGAGGAAGTGCAAGATGGACGGAAAGGAAACTCTGGTTGCCGGCCTCCTTGCGATGGACACTCCACAATTCCGTCAAATCGGCAGAGCTCGTACTCTTTTCACAGCGATGCAATACTGGTACGAAATGAGCTGCGAAGAAGATGCACGGAATCAGCCGCCCGCAGGAATGGTTGTAAATCCGTACGCGGTAAGGATTCACATTCCCTGTTGTTCTGTATAAATCAGTTTTCAGAACGTTGTCCAGATGATGCAACAACAGCAACAACAACAGCAGCAGCAACAGCAACCACAACAGCCACAGCAACGCAATCCGTATTACAATCCGCAGCAGGGACAGGCACAAGCTGCGAACCCACTTCCACAGGCCGCCCTTCTCTATCCGCAAGCGTACGAACACCATGATGCGTCCCCTGCCAATGCCTCGTCCAGTTACAGGAATGATGTCTCTCGCATGCATCAGAGTCACTCAGCTCCCCAGCTAGGAGGCGCACCGGGAGAGGCGGGTCTGGCGGAGCACCAAGCGGGTCAGATGCCTGGTTCTGGCCATCAAAATCTTCCGAGACCTTCTCCTACGAACGCGCTTTCAAATGCATATCACTATGGAATGCGAGCGATGGACTGCATGGCCACGTCGCCAGGGGAGGAGAGACAGATGTATCTGAAGTTCGGACCTGTTAGTCAATCACACTCCAAATCTTTTCATAATTGAAAGTTTCAGAACCCACCGTATCACGATGACCTGCATTGTCTGTACACCATTGCTAAACAGCTGGGAAACCAGTATCTCCTCAACTTCTTCACAAACGCCGCCCGTTCTGTGCTCTCGCCATACGTTCTCCACCAGTATGCGACCGAAAGTATCCAGTAATTGAATTTTTTTCGAAGTTGCAAATAGATTTATCAGTTTAAGGCTTTTTCCCTTCCCGATATACAACCAGAATAGGCAGCCGACGACTCGAGGACTAAGTGGTCCAGTGCCACTAATGGCTCAGAATCTGATGCCGATGCACGCCCAACCTGCGTCGAACATCCGTTATCCAAATGTGAAGTTTTCGATGCCTGGGCAGATAACGGGTCTGTTTATAACTCATGGATACCAACAAGTGACGGGAGAACTGTTCGAGAGATGCTGCGAGCAATACTTGCAGGCGATCATCAACAAGATGAGCAGTCCTCGGGCGAGCGACAGTGCCGATGTTCGTGCTCTTTCTAGATGCCTCCATAATAACATTTATCATTTTTAGTTCAACAATCAACTGGCTTCTTTCGTTCGCGGAGCACATGACGCCTTCAAATGGATTCCCAGTCTCAATCGCCAACTGTTCGACGATTTCGTCCGTACTTTCAAACAGCAGAGATCCTACAAGAAGGAGTGTGCAAACGCCCTTAATCCGCTTCTCATTCAACTGTGTGGCTGACCCTGTTCAGTTCCTACTGCCCATTCTTCATAACCACTTTAGATAGTTGTCTCCAACTCAGTTTACAGTTTCTATATACGTGTTTCGCACCAATCAAGTTTTACTCATTTTGGGAATAATGGCTGGTCCCATGTCTCTAATGCTATTTATATTTTGTCTATTTCCATGTCTGCAGCAGCGATTGCATTACTTTCGTCTCTATTTCTCTGTACTTTTGACTTTTGATAAATTTGAATATTGGATCATATTGTATGAACAAGGCATGAATACACACATTTTATTCTAGCATCGAAGTGAACGCAGCCACCATTCCTTCCTCTTTCCGTTCGAGTTAGTTGATCCTTCCGATCCGCCGGCAGCTTCCTCCTCCACCTCCTCCTGAGCGGGGACTCCCTCGTGGAAAACGAACAGCGATGAAATGAACATCTTCTCCGCCGGCTTCTTCTTCTCCGGAATGACGATGTTTTTCACTGGCGGCACATCCATTTCCAGTTTGCGCCGAAGAGAACGCACCGAAATGGGACCGCGACGAACCGATGGGCTGGAAATAAAACAAGTGATGAATGAAGGGATACAAATTCGTACATCTGAGATTCTTCTGATTGAGACGGTCTCTCCGTGATCAGACCACTGTTGGACGAAGTCGTCGGGGAAGAAGGCGTCTCTGAAGCACGCACGTCCTCGATGGCAGTCGCCAACTGAGCCGTCGGCTGCGCAATGACGACTCTCCTGGCAGCGGGAACGCGGAAAATCGGATGACGCATCGGAACGTGCGCTTTCAGAATGGCAGACGTCCATTTGTAAACGTCTTCGTCGCGCACAAAAAGATGCACGTTTCCATGTGGCAAACGGATCTTGATGTGACTGCGGGACTGAAACAGAACTGTTGTTTCCACGTGGATTCAACAACACATTCACTCACATACTTCACCTTCTTCGACTTGTACTTGTCGCACTCGGTGAGAACGTGGGTGGCGGCGCGGAGATCGATGACGAGTCCCTCGTCGTATTTCTCGTAGATCATCAGGAATCCTTTCCTTGTCACCGCCGCCGTCCTCATTTTGAGCGAGGAAAGGTCGTCGGGAAGGAAAGTGCGTTTTGCGCGAATCAGAGAGAGCACACGGCCGCGGTGCAGCGTGTCCTCATCGTGCACTTCCCAGCGGCGAGTGTCCGGGAGAGAGATGTACTGAAAAAGAGAAGACGTTGTGAATTCACTGAAAGGAAGATCTGACCTTGTTCAGCCGCTTGGCGACGAGAAGGTCTTCGTGTATTTCTTTGCGGGGAGCGGTCATCATCTTGATTGGTTAGTAGAGAGTGGTTAGTTCGAGTGAGAAGGTTCTCAAGTATTGATTCTCGAACGGTCGTTCGGTCCAGGTGGACTTCGGAATGCCCTCAGTGCCAAGGGTACGGGAGTGTCACGCAAAATAAAAGTGGATAGTTATAAGTTACAACTTTTAACAAAGTACATATTGATAAGCTTCAACAGTATTTATTCATTATCAGATTTAGGTCAGGCAGCGTGGCTCGCGTAGGTAGTGATGAGAGCAACAGCAAGCGCGCCGATTTCGAAGACGAGTCCCCAAAATGGTCTCTTCTTGCCGTCAAGAGGAACGATATCGATGAATTTGTATCCCGTTGGACTAATTGAGCTCTAAAAACATCTTTGAGGAATAGGTGCGCTGAATAAAACTGACCTTCTCGATAGTAACAACGCAGCTGTGTCCGAACTTTTCTCCATTGTAGACGCTCACATTTCCAACGATTTGTTCTAAGGCCAAACGGGCTTCTTCCACTTTGTACTTGTTTCCGTTCAGCTTTCGGATCAGTTCTTTCGCTTCTTTGACGGCCTGCGGAGAAGGTACTGCTCCGAAGATTCCCACGAAATTGCGGCTCTGTCCAGTGCCAATGATGTGCTCCAGTTCGGAAAGCTGCTCCTGGAGCAACTCGGCGGGCAGAGTTGGGGACACTGAGACTACGGAAGCAGCAAAGAGCAGGGAGAGGACGACTGAGTGCATTTCGGATACTGTACAGAGGGGAGGCTCAGGCGCCTTTTATACTGACCTCATTTGCATATTCATCACGTTGGAGTTTATTTTATGAGCATTGAGGAAATATAAAAATAGATAAAATTTATTGGTTCTCAAAAAGAGAGGAGGCGGAGGATACTGTAGCAGAATAAGTTAACGGCGGTGAAAGATGGAGTTTATCGTCGGTACCACCACGGATTCATCATGGAGTTCCACATGAGTCTCCGATGGAAACGGCGACAACGGAAGCCACACCACCCGCCAAAAAGTGGCCAACCGACTGAAAATACGAGTTTAGTTGTTATTGAAAGAAGAACACCTGATTCCGCATTCCAAAGTACTTTTATAGGTTGAACTTGTTTTTCGGAGAGAATGATACAGAAGATACGCAGATGACATCATTCGAAGGTAAACAATATTAGATGTCACAAGAAGAAAAGAGTCTCGTGGATTCCAGATGTCCACCGACACGTGGCTGATTTCAGTGAATGAAATGAAAATAAGTTTATTTTTGGAAAGAGAAAGAGATGAGAAAAATAAATAAGTATCACAATGGTCAATGAGAAGAGTATCAAATGTGCGCGTGTATAACACCTACTATCACGAAGAACATCAATGCGTCCTTCTTCAAAGAGAGCACCTAAATGGCCTGCAAAAAACGGAATAGACATGTAAAGCAACCAAAGTTAAGTAAATGGAGACAGGGGAATGGACATGCGTGCTCCTTGTCTTTTCGTCCGAATTCCGCAAGCATGCACATTCCCTAGTCTGTTTACGGACTAGCCGAGCGAGTGGTCATTAGGAGAAAAGGAGAACGAAACAAGAAAAATGATGAGCAAACGGGATGGGGAGGACTGGATATACAAAAGAAAAGAAGGGAAATAGGACTATCTAGACACTCGTGTTCAGTCCGAGCATGCCGGCCTGCGAACCACGGATGTCCGACGGAGCGGGTGAGAATCCTCTCGGCTCCATCGTGGCTGGCGTTGCTGTTGTGCCACGTGGCGGGGGCATTGTTACGGTACGTGGAGCATTCGAGAGGTCTCCGACTGAGAGTGTCCGTGGTGGCTTCGTTTGGTACGTCTGATTCTGGAAGGCGTTGTTGCTGTAGGCAGCGGTACCTCCGTAATTCCTGCTCTCTTGTCGCTTCTTCTGCTTGATGCACCAGAAAACGAGGAAGATGAGCAAGATGACGAGGATGATTCCGACGAGTCCGAAGACGACGGCCAACCACTTGAAATAATTTTCCTTGATTCTCGAACGGCACCACGGCTGATTTCCTTTGTTCCATTCGAAACGATACTCATTCGGACGGTTGTAGTCGACAACGATACCACCTGAAATAGCGTTCATTCTGGTCGGGGCGGTTTTCGATGGAACGTACACTTGTACTCATGATCTCCTTTCACCCAATGGGATTGATAGCATTCGAAACGAGCGACGTCTCCCTGCAGATATCCTGGAGCGAGAGCCGGTGTCTTCATCATGTACTCCGGGTACTCAATGTTGATAGCTCCGCAACTATTGTCTGAAACAGAAACATTTAGTGTTTTTATGCTTTTCGTTCACAGTTACATTGTCTGATGGCCATCGCTCTGTCAGTAGTGAACATATTCCACGCGTCCTGCTCCTCTTGTCCCAAGATCTTTGAGTTGAGAAGGGCGTAATCATAGAGACACGCGACACTGTCTCCGCATTCCGTCAGCACTGATCCCGGATCATCAGGACATTGGAGTCCGTAACTGAGAGTGGCAATGCTCTGATAAGGTTGCAGATCGGCTAAAAAGAGAGAGGTTATCAAAGAATGTGTGATGATGAAAACGTACTGTTCGGGTTGTTCTGTAAGTCTCTGCAAGTGTTCAGCAACTGGAGGATCATAGCTCCCGTTTGTGGCACGAATCGGTAGGTTCCACTGAAAGAGAAACGTGTTGTTTGTATCCTGAATGATGCACTTACGTGTCGAATACCGGAGCAGTTTTGTAGACGGGCTCTGACCGCATACTGGCCTCTGGGAACACATCGAACTGCTTGTCCTCGTCCTTCGAAGTGGTGAACATGTTGTCTTGTGGCATATTCTGGTTCAGAGTTCCTGCCGTGTTCTGTTGAGATCCTGGCTCTCCGGTTCCCAAAACAAGGTCTGAAAGGAATTCTGAACTTCTGAATGAAATTATATCCCTTACAGTTGTTGATGATCTGTTGTCTGTAGGCATCCGAGTTCACATCATTCAAGGTGAGTCCTTCGTTCAGAGATCCACTTGTCTGGTCTGGATAGGGTCTGATCAATCCACTGACACGTGGCAAGTTGTAGAGCTGTCGGTACTGCATCTCCTGGGTCTTGTCTCCGTCCGGACGGACTCCGTATTGAGGAGACACGGAGATCTGAATGTCGAGGATTCCCATACTTTCCTGATAATTCGGCAGACGGTCAATGTCGAGCGCATAACTTTCAGTGACTTTCACTCCGATCTGTGCTTCTTCCAGCACGACGTAGATCTCCGGCTGACCTCGCTCCACGTTGTTCACGTAGATGAGAACTCCTCGGAAGCGCTGCAGACGGATTGTGTCGAAGTATCTCAGAATGTTTCCGACGATGATGTTGGTTCGATAACGGAATCTGCGCGTATCCTTTCTCGTCATCACAATGACTCTCTCCGTTCCGGTGGCTTCCATTGCGATTCCAGTGATAACAGTCGCATTGGTCGGTTGCACGAGCTCGTATTGTGAAATGTACCGTCCGAGCAGTCCGAAATCGACCTTCCTGTTCGGATATCTCTCCAATCTTGTCTGAATTCTCACTTCCGGAGTGCGAACTGACTGCGGAATATAAAGGAAATTAAAGACTCCTGGCTCGTTGAAGATGAACTTGTCATTGTCGATTGTTTGGAACACTCCAGTACCTTGTGCATGACCTGAAATTCACTTGGTAATTTTTAGATTGTCGGCGAACAAGCTTCTTACCGATGGCAGGAGGCTGATATTGTTGACACGCTGACGACGGTCGTCTCCAATAGAACATCTGGCATCGGAAGTCCGCGAATTTGCAGCAGAGGAAGTAGGGCATGTAGTCGTTGTGGAACACCGATAAACCAGGTACCTGGAAGCGAATAGGCACTGTGAAAACAATGTTTTTGAGAATAAATGTGACGAATCCATGCTAGAACCTATTCAGTGTTTTCATTCATTTTGAAAGTGATCATACGTGAGAATGTGTTGTGATTCTGATTTTGTTCCGAAAAACCCTAAACTTACAGGTAAATAATGCTTAGTCTCATCATACTGAAACTCTCCGTTTCTCGCCAATTGTTTGGAAATCACTCACCTCAAACTGTCCCATATATGGCGCCGTTCCGAACTCGTAGGCGCGTAAAGGATATCCAGGATTATAGAAATACTCCCTTTGCGTTTTTATGACAGGCTGATAAGGAGTTTGCATCAAGTATCCGGACTCATCGTAGCAGCACACTTGACCATAATGGGTCATGAAACGACTGAAAGAGACAGCTCAATGATGTCTCTATGATGAGAACACGTACTTGGTATCCCTGTTGTTGAAAGTGTTTCCGTCTCCAGCGTAACTTGCGTAAATGTTTGAGGAGGACATGTAACAATTCTTTGATCCGATGACTGTTGTGCAAGTGATATCACGGAACATCTAAAAAGTGATAAGTACAGTATGCATTTGAGTATTATAGATTACCTGAGAACATCTGGGATGAGGCATGAATCGACCCAAATCAAGAAGAGCCTGTGTCTCAATGCACGGACAGGAAGTGTTCGTTTCCGTGTCTCGGATGAAGTTCCAAAGAGCGCCGTCCTCGTCGTACCAGTCGTGGCACATTTCCCTCGACTTCTCCTTCACGAACTCGACTCTCTGATCTCTGTCCTGCTGGTTGAGGGTCAAAGTGGCGAACTGCTGGTTCTCCGGAGTCCACAGCCAATGCAACGAAATGGGTGCGGAGACAAGTCCCGGAAGAAGGTGAGTTCCGTTCTGATCGTTTGGATTGATCGGCGCCAGTTTGAAGAATCCGACACGATAAGTGTAGAGAGTGTGCATTCGTTCCCAATCCGTCAAATACCATTGCTGCACCTGGTTGGTATTGATCACTTCCTCCTGCGGTATCCAGCGGTAGTTGGCGTTGTTCTGATTACTGTAGGTGGTGATACGAGCGAGAGTACGGTATTCCGGTCGGAACTTCTTGATCTCGTCATCCTTGAACTCACGATATCCGATGATGTAAAGACCAAGTTGCACTCCGTACATGGAATCGTCCGAGATTCGAACTCCCATGTTGTTTCCATTAGTCAGAATGTCCGGGTTTGTAAAGTTTCGAGGGTACCAAGATATCGGCATCAACTGTAAAATGACTGTAGAAATGGTAGAAATACTTGAAACTCACGTAATTGGTCATTGGATTCTTGTACCATTCATAGATGTTACCGATGTCTAACCTCATTGGGTCTAACGTGGGAGGCACTGAAACAACTCGAACTCATTCACAGCACGTCAAAACTGTTGATTACCAAAATAAATGTAGCCCACGAATGCCTTTTCATCGTTTGCTCCTCTGGATTCTGGCTGGAAGTAGACCGTCTTGGTTCCCCAATCGTAGATTCTCGGCAGACTGCATCGGGCGATTGCTGGGTTGATCACTTGGCAAGTGGCCACTTCTCTTTCCTCAATCATCATGATGTAGGTCTGAGAACGGTCCAAGCAGCACGCGTTCACGTCGACAGTCATGTCTCCCAACATGTTCACGATGTTCGGGTAGATCATAATCGGGTCTGAACAAAGAATACTTTCATATCAATAGGAGCAATAGGAGCAAGTTGACTCACATGTTCCTCCGGTTTTGTTCGAGCATCCAGCCGGGCGAACGACGTCGTCCACGCGGAACATGTACCGTCCTCTGACCATGTGAGGGACTCCCGATCTCTGGGCAAGAACCTTCGGAGTGTTCTTGTACGGTTGCGTTGGATCGACTTCCACTGTTCCCGTGTGATTTCCTCCGTTGAAAACGGCACGACATCTTCCGGATCTGGAGTTTCCACGGAAGTCCTGAGCATCGAAACCAAGACGGTCGTAGTTGATGATGACATAAGAGAGACGGGCAGTGGAGTCAGTCAGC
This sequence comes from Caenorhabditis sp. 36 PRJEB53466, assembly GCA_946814055.1. NCBI lineage: Eukaryota > Metazoa > Nematoda > Chromadorea > Rhabditida > Rhabditidae > Caenorhabditis > Caenorhabditis sp. 36 PRJEB53466. The sequence continues at coordinate 4,274,154 of CAMPFS010000004.1, read as the reverse complement.
CAAATGACCTGATAAGTACCAGTTTGTCCAGCATCGATATCCGAACGTCCGGAAATGGCGGAAGCGGTATTGTACCACGTGACAACGACGGCGGCGTCCGCACGGAACATAGCTCCTCCGGCCACTCCTTCTTGGACCCAGATCATCATTTGATCGAGGAAGTAGTCACTGTTCGAATCGCATCTCACGTAACTGTCGGCTGTTCCAGGACATGCCTGGCTGGCTGTTTGGCCGAAGAAAGTGTTCTGCTGGAGAGTTCCTCCCAAGTTGAGGTTAGAGTTACTTTCTCTTCCAAACAGAGACTGACGGAGCAAGAGACGATAGTAGACTCCAGCTCGGCGAGCCGGGTTACCTTGCTGGGGAACCTGTTGCTTGCACAAATACGGAGCAATCATAGCCGGATCTTCCTGACGTGGCCAATCAGTCGTCTCAGGACCCACGTTAATGGTTGGCCCCTGATCGAGCACTGTGGCAAAACCAAGGTATCCATTGACTGAGATCTGAAATTGAATAAATATTGACTAGTTTCAGATGAGGATGATACTTACAGTTGTGTAATTGTAAAGCCCTCCGTAGTAGGGGAAGAACATGTACAAATCGATGGTCATTCCGGCAGTCAGCATCGACGGATTCACCATCAAATCGCCGGCTTCCGGACCAAAGGGAACGAGATTGACTGAAACATTCGGAACGGAGTGAATAAACAAAACGGACGGTGTCAGGTTGCGACATCTGCTCTCTCTCACCTCCATAATAGGGGTTGTTGCCTGTTCCAGTGAAGATCTGACCAGGGGAAACCTGGTTGATTGTCGGGTTCTGGGCAGTTCCTCCGATGTTCTGGTTGGTTAGCTGATTGTGCGTGCCTGGCGGCCACGTGGCGAGCAGCAGCACCACCGCCGCGAGATGATGCCACCTTCGCATTCACTGAAAAATGAAGGTAAAAATGAGGAGAGCGATTATAAAAAGGTTTGAGAAGGGAAACATGAATGGATCCAATGACCTAAAAAGTGCGTTTCACACTCTCGCAGCTTTGTGCTCCGCGAGCCCTGAACAGGAGATGAAACCTGTTTGATTTGGGTTCGAACAAACATGTGACACTGACTATGCCAAAATTGAGAACACCCGGATAGGAGAAAAATCTGACATGAAATGAATTAAAGTAAGAAGAAAAGTTTCATAGTTCATAGAATTTCTCTATAAGCTGAAAATGGTGTTTAACCGTTGCAAAAGTGCGGGAAGAGGTACAAATATAGTAAAGGAAAGGAAAAACACAAGTTCGGGAATCGTAATAGACAGTGCAACAGGCAACAACTTGAGGCAAAATAGAGGCGAGAGCCCGTCGTCGGCCGGAGAGCTCTCGGCCGAACCTTTTGGAAGCAAATACGCGGGGAACGTCGCCGTTCTCTCTTGAGCCGCACACCGTAAAATCGCCGGAGACGCAGAGCGCTCAGGTCAAACAGTGGTCAGATGGGTTGGGTGGTCAGCGTGTGTGTTCCAGTAGTAGTAGGCAAACTGACTGCACTCCTCCCACTCTATTTGCACTTTAGACTCGGCTTCGTCCGCTGCTGCAGCTTCTACCTGCGGATGCATAAGCAGTAGACTGAGAGGAGAAGGGACAAGACGGAAGCGGAGTCTCATTGTACAGTTCTCGTAGAGTCCCTTTTGTTTCGGGGGATATTGTAGAACTTTTCATTGTGAACATTCGAGGTGGGGATTGAGAGGGACGCGTTGGTTCTTAAAAGTCTATTCGAACGTTTCTACTAGACCGTTCGTTGCTGGACAGCTAAAATTCATTCAGGTTTGCTCGTTGAAAAGCTTTCAGAACAGTTGTAAAAGTACATTCAGATACCGGAAGCTCTACAGTACACTTCTGGAATGTTTTTGTTGATCGGTCATTCCTCATTTGCTCTGTTTACACGTGAATGTGTAATCTTCCCATAAGCACATTTTTGTGTTCCCCTTCCCGTTATCCTATCAGCAGCTTGAGCACGTACAGTGTTTGTCTTCTTCCGCGCGGAGCCGCCGCAAAAGAGGCCAACCGAAACTAATTTGGTCGAAGACAACATTGAACCGAACGAGCAATGTTTGCAGGCAAAAGAGGCATAGTTGGCGCTGAGCCAAACAGACATCACTTCCAAATAAAAAAAAGCGACTAGACACAATTTATTCACTGATTTTAGAGAATTCGCTGCTCTCGACCTTCGCATACATCGCTTCGATTTCCGATTTGAAGAACTTGGCGATGTTGTTCCTTTTGTTCTTCAGAGTTGGAGTCGTCAAGTCGTTCTGCGCCGAGAAAGCGATCGGAGTAAGGTGCACTGCATACACCTGAATGAATGGGAAACTCGTGGAAAAGAAGTCGAAAAGTGTCAACGGACTCCTTCGTATCTCGGTCTCTGATGGCCTTCGGTCAACTGAACGAAGTGACGGAGAGTGTCTTTGGCGAGCACCTCCATGTTGCACAGCTCCTCGTAACTCTTCCCCGTGATATTGTGCTTGCGTTCAGCGTACGTGGCAAGATACTGTAATGTACTGCTCAGGTAATTTTCGGCAAGGGTGGGGCGCGCGAGCGGCAAGTGAACCGATTCAGATTCTTGCGGCAACTTGCCGAAAATTACCTGAGTGAAGACGAATACACTAAAAAACAGTTACCTCGGGATCCGGCACAACAATAGCCACCATCCACGGCTTCGTGAGATCTCCGTGCACGTAAATCTGCTGAACGAATCTCGAGGAGGTGTAGAGCGATTCGGTGAGATCTGGAGCCACGAATTTTCCTTGTGGGAGCTTGAACACGTTTTTGCGACGATCAATTATCTGCAAAGATCCTTCGGGAGTGAATCTGCCGATGTCTCCAGTCTTCAAGTATCCGTCATCAGTGAACGAACTGGCGGTCGCTTCCGGGTTCTTGAAGTATCCGGAAGTGACGTTGTGGCCTTTCACCAGGATTTCCCCTCCATTCTTGTCGACGTGGTATCCCAATTCCGGAACATCCACTAGTTTGATGAGGCAGCAAGCCATCGGAGGACCGACGCATCCGATGCGAGTGTCCCCAACCAATTGGATTGCCGTAGGACCTGATGTTTCCGTCTGGCCGTATCCCTCAAGGACTTCAACACCAAAAGCGCCACGAACGAATCTGACCGATGAATCATCTGATTTGGCGGCGCCGATGATGATCTGTTTGACGTTTGGGCCGAGAATCATTTGGATTTTATGGAGAATGTACTTGTCGACCCACGTGTCCCGAGTGGCTTTTCCTCTGTAACACGATTGTATTCAGGAAACAAATACTCGTTCCGAACTCACGTCATTCTGTAATGGTAGAGTTTGTAGGCGATGGCAGCCTTCAGAATCATCTTCTTTAGCGGTTTGTCCTGTACCTGCTTCATCACTCCCTTGTGTATTTTGTCGATGACGCGTGGCACAGTGGCAATGGAGCGAGGTGCCAGTGCTTGGATATCATCGATGAGAAGTGTCGGATCCCCGCGGAAAAAGCCAATTTTTCTAAAAGAACAATTTCTGACTAGGAGAAAACTAGCATCGTACGATCCAATGGAGAAATTGGCGAGTGTGCAGAGACGTTCGTAGATGTGAGCTAACGGAAGATACGATAGATATCCGTCGCGGCCTTCCGGATTCTGATCGAATTCATCAGAAGAGATGGTGGCGGCGCAAAGGTTCGCATGAGTCAGAAGAACTCCTTTCGGCCTTCCGGTCGTTCCGGACGTGAAAGAGATGGTGGCTAGGGTCTCCGGAGTGGGCGGACTGTGCGGGCGATGCTTCTCCTTCCTGCCCATCCCGACGAAATCGTCAAAGCTCCACAGCTGGAAGTCGTTCTCCCGAGCCATCTGATGAGTGTCTTTTGAGACTTTGTCGAACTGCACGATATATTTGAGAGAGGGCAAGTAAGATTTGTCCCGGATGAGCTCTGAATAGAATACTGTTGATCAAAAAAGAGCCCAATGAACTTACGTTTCGTTTTCTCCTCGAGGTCAACGAACATGAGTGGAAGTTCGCAGAGATTGGTGATATAATGCATGTCATCGTTCGAGATGGTATCATACATAGGAACGGTCACATTACTGAAGTTGTGCACCGCCATGTCCGCGAGCACCCACTGAAATTGATTGCGTTTCATTTCATCACTCTCTTTACTGTACTTCCGGACGATTCTTCGAGTAAATGCCAATTCTGGCTTCTTCTCCAGTAGTAATTCCGAGTTTTCGGATGGCCTGCGACACGTGGTCGCTGATTTCGAAGGCCTGTTCGTAAGTGATCCATTTCCAAACGAGTTTCCCATCCTCCATCACTCTCTTTCCGAGCATTTCTTTTCCTCCGACGAGAGGACCACGACGGACCTGTAACTGGATTCCCTAAAAGATCTCGCCCTGCTTTATACCGCAGCGTAGGTAGTCAAACATCCGTCAAACCATCCGTGCTGCAAAGGTCCATCCCCTATCCAGGCAGCCTTCCTTGCTCCGTCTTCCTGAACAATCGACTGATTCTTCAGATCACATCTCGACTGTCTTCTTTTTTCAAAAAAGAATCCGCGGTCCTGGACGGCGATCGGAATCTGAAACAATCGAGATGTGACGGAAGAAGATCATTTCGATACGGAGTTGCGAGCGAGAAGTGTTCCATTTCTGATGGACGAGTGGATGATTCTGGATTGCCGAGTGATCATGTTCAATCCTCGATGGGACAACATAAGCTGTAGAAGGTTCGACGTCACATTCCAGAATGTTTTTGAAGACAGACCGAAGCTTGTCGTAGTCACTTCTTGGATGCTAGAATTGACGAGAAATGAACGCACAGACGTGCGAGAGCACAGTTTTCACGAGTTTCCGTTTTGTCCGAGGAGATCACGTCCATGTCAGAAATCTTTTGTGAATTCTTCTAATAACCTGGATATGGAAGAAAACACAAAATTAAAATGTATTCAACAGATTTATCAGAATTCGTAGGTTCATTCGTCGGAAGGGATTTGTCGTTCATCGGGCATCTTCCTGTCTCACTTCTTCAACGGATACCACTGAAAATTGAGATCTACAGGGCTGAAACTCTTTTTTCTCTTACACTGCTTCCAATCTTTCTTACTTTGCCGCCACGTGGATAGATTTTTCTGCCCGAAGCAGAAAAGGCCAAGGCTAGAATGAGGACGAAAGCGATGAAAGTACGGTGCAGAATCATTTTGCAATGTTGGAATTGCGTGGTGAGCGGGCCGTTTTATACGGAAGAAACGAATAATTAACGCATAAAGAGGGGTTCGAGAATCACGTGGAACCGCAGTCGATCAGAGAGCATCCATCCACCGAAAAAAGCGATATTTATGTAGATAGACAATAATATGTTGTGTTTCGTATGACCTTCGGCCGGAGGAGGAGGAGAAGGATGGATACAATGGGATTATCCAAAAAGAGCTCAAGACGGACTAAAAGATACTCGTCTTGCGCTCATTGAGCTCATCCGCCCGTCTGAAATTAGCAGAGTATTGATGCGGATTCGAAAGGTTCACACCAGGGAACAATTGCCTAATCAGGCACACTATTCGTTACCAATGTGTTCTCCTAGTCATTCTCTTCTTTTTCTCCTTTTCCTTCTTCTGTTTTTTGTTCGCACGAATTGTTGTCGAGCAGCACAAAAGAACTGTAAAGTGAACAGTCATCGCCTGATGACGGACTCATGACTATTCATCAGTGACCACCCCCAATTGTTCACACATGAATTGCTATTCAATACAACACAAAACCAATGTTGCTCTGTCACATTCCCCCTTTTATTTGTGTTCCTTTTCAGCGTTATAGTTGTGTTGCAGCTGACCTGATCTGCTTCGCGATGGCTGGAATACTTCCTCCCGATCACATCGAGCACTATAAACGACAAATCGACATGAAGACGGAGGATCTTCGTTTCGAAACTATTACTTTCATCAAGAACTATATTATAGTTCACAATCGACTGCCGAATTTCCCATGGACTTTCGAGAAGGTACCTACCGTTTCCACTTTCACTTCCCATCTATATCCTTCAGAGCTACCAATCGCTTCGTTTGCTGAGCAGTACCATCGGGTACAGAAATGAAATGCTCGAGCGGTTGCCAACCATAATCGAGCACAGTCTGTACCAAATGTTCAAGATTCCGTTTGGATACGTTCCGAAAGCGGACGAAGGCCGACCAGTGAACAGCGCAATGATCACTTCCCAATTAAAAAGCGAAAACTTGGACGTTGACGCATTGGTAGGGAATCTGATGCGAATTGTAGCTATTCGCGTTTGTGTTGCAGGCGTTCCTCCAGCAAATCTACACCTACATCATACTGTTCCACAAGATCTACCAGAGATTTCCAGTGATTCCGCAGTCGTTCACCGTCGGATACAGATTTCTGTACTTGTTGCGACAAGAAACCAAAGGGAATTATCCGCTTGAGAACCTGCCCAACGAACTGGTAACCGAGCATCAACACTATTCGTGTTTTAATCAGACTAAATTTCAGAGATTGCACGTCATCCGAGTGATCGGCCACATTCCAGATGGCTACATTCCCGGCGCCGTCCGTCTTTCCAAATGAGTCACGCATAATGTTTCGTCTATGTATTCAGAGTACATATACAGTACGTCTTATATGTTGCAAAAACATTTCCAATTTTCTGTATTCAATGTGTAGCGTCCACAAATAATTATTTTATTTCATCCATATCTGTACACAAACACGGAGGAAAAATATTTCTTTTTACGTTCAGAAATTGAATTTTTGGAGAAGGAGAAGGAAGAATGGGCGGTTTTTTTTGTCCAATATCTGCAGAATGTGTGGAGTTGTGTGCGCCTTAACGAGGGGAAAACGGATGAATTTGGTGAGGGGAGGGGAATAGACTAACGGTTTGGAAGTGAACAAAACGACTAAACAATTGAGGGATTTCGCGGGGTTTTTGACAATAAATTAAGAGAAAAATGGAGGAGGACAGGAGAAAATGCTAGACGGATTTGTTCGCTGAAAACGAGAGGAAAGAGCGGGAAGAACGGTGAAATCAAGCGGTTGTTATATTATCGGAACACATTTGTATTTGAATTATATTTCTGAGTCAGGGAGAGAGAGAGAAGAAGTCACCCAATTTGGAAGAGGAGAGAGAATATACGGGGATGTCTGATAAAGATGGAAGAGGAAGCGGATGTGAGAGAGAGAGAGAGAGAGAGAGAGAGAGAGAGAGAGATAAGGACGGGACGAGTACGAGTGTTGATAATGCTAGGAATTGTTTTTTGGTCATCAAAACTGAATTGAAATGGCTCAAGAAAATCATGCCTAGATGGGTGGGGTGGTCTAGAACTCCGAGACGGTCGTGTTGCCCGACGGTTGGGTGGATCGGTGCACGTGGATGCACAGCCAGCGGCCCTGCTTCTTCGACCACACGCGCGACTCCTGCGACTGTCGGGTGTGAGCCTCTCCGTTTCTGAAAACATTCACCCTCGTCAAATATTTATTAGCATTCTCCGCAGCTCATTTCTCACTCTCATCGCCGATTCTACCTATCATTCAGAAATTCATCAACTACGACTGGTTCAATGATCCCTCGCTACCTCTTTTTCTTTCTCTTTCTCGTCACGTACGCGCCCATGCTAAGTAATCCTTGTCAGGCGAACTCTCGAAGGCCCTATCATGTTACAAATGTGTTTGTTTGCTACTGCTACACTCGCCCTTAGTCTTCTTCTTCTTCTTTTGTTTTCTCAAAACAAGGATCAACTGACCTGTCGAGGAATTGTGTCAACTTGACATAGGCGATGCAGGCCGCGTCTTCTCCGATTATGTGCACATTCGGATTGAGCATCGTCGTGTGAACTTGGTTCTTTCGATTGCCTGCAAACGAAGCAGGGATTATAATTGAATCAGTCGGAATCCAATAGAAGATTAGTTAAGATGCGAAGACCTACCATCAAAGTAAAAACGGTGGAATTCGATTCCCTCGATGAGGTTTCCGAGTGCTTCCGGCTCAAAGCATGTCATCGAGGAGTCGCATAGTTTCCTGAATTTCAAAAATATGTATTAACTCAATTCTTACGTTTTGCCTCCTCACAGCGACGCCCCATGTTACTCACTTATGCCTCCCCCACTCTCTTAATTTCTTCAGTAACACTGTCCCCCTTTGGAATGCTATAATCAAAAATTGTAATTCCTTCCTATCCCCCTCTCAATTTCAATCACTCGTAGATGATTCTATTGTCAAATATTAACTCGACTAGTAATGTCGCACTATTCTCTACCCGCTACCAAGGGCGCCCTCCTCTTGTGGGGTTGGTTCCCTTTCTTTCCTATTCATCTTACAGCCATATTGCCTTCTGGTCTTCCCTTCTTTTAACGGTCAATAAACGAATTAATTATTGCATCTAACAAGACGAATGACTCACGTGTAAGTGTCGAAATCCTTGCATGAGATGGCATCTAAAAGTGTCTGAGTGACCCGCACGATTTCCTGCTTTTGCGCTGAAAACAGAGAACGGAGATAACTCGGAATGGTCCGTCACGTCACCACACTCTCATTCCGAAAAACAGGGGTGCGTGTGTGGTTCATATATATCATCCATGCCGAGAAACATTTTCGTCTCCTTACCACTACTCATCTCGGAACGGCTCCAACAACCATGTGGAGAAAAATGGAGAACAGGGGGGAGGAGGATGGTAATAACTAGGAGTAGTAGTCAATGGAAAGAAAGAAAAGAAGAACGGGCGGCGAAGAGAAGAACCGCAGCGAAATGAGCACTGCGGGCGGCCGACTGCTGCTTTCCCTCTTGCAAGTCTACCTCGGAATATCGATAAGTCTTCATGGGCCGAGAGACGCAGAGCACGTCCCGCAAGAGACTCAGATGGAGCGAAGACGTGGGAAAGCATTCTTCGTCTTCTCTAGATCCGAGAAAAGATAGCAAGTATCAAGGAAAGACTTTCGCTCTCAGCCATCGATGCTCTTTCTTTAGAGATTCATCAAAACTGGAGAACCGAAATCAAGTTTCAATCCGAAAAAGGAGAGTCGATGGGTGAAAAGGTGAAAGCGGTGCTGCAGAGCATGTGGGAGTTACGGTTGCGAGCATGCCACTCAAGTCACGACGGTCCGGGTTAGTTAGCATACCGAGGAGGATGAGGGCCCTACCTGACAGATTGGTCGACGATGATTTGCTGGCTGTGGACGAGTTCGACGAGGAGACAATTCCGGCAGCTCCGTCGGCTCGGACCACCGTGTTCTCGTGTTTCAGCTGTCCGCCACCTGAGCACCAGCGAAAGAGAGTAAGAGAAAGAAAGATAGTTGGAAAGAGAAGAGACGAGAGTTCTGGGCAACACTCGGAGCGCCGACCGACAGACCTTCTTCGTTCACTTTTCGGAAATAATCAGAAACGTAGGAACACATGCAATCATGCGGCTGACGCCTGGAAATATACCGAAAAGCTCACAGAAGTCATGTTGGACCATGCTCCGCGACCTGCCACAAAACGCTCGGTCCCTGCCGAAGCGGGTACGTGTGCGATACGATCAGAGGGGGAGTTTGTGGTGCCACAAAAGAAACAGTGCATCCGTAAAGAAGACAGATGAGAAGTATAGAGGAGAAAAGTGGGTGAAAGGAGAGAAACGAGAGAAAGAGCAAAGCAAGCTCCCTGCAAGTTTGTGTTCTCATCTGTCTTTGGTTGTTTTCATTCAATTCTTCATAGATGCACTGTCTTTTTTTGTAATTTTCAGTGATGGCAACATCTCGGATCGCACGCACACATAAACATTTATTAGGAAGTTCTGGTTATTTGATTGATTGAGTGAGAGAGAAAGAGAGAGAAAGAGAGAGAGAGAGAGAGAGAGAGAGAGAGAGAGAGAGAGAGAGTACGGAAATAAGAGATATAGACAAAGAGAGACATTCAAAGCAGGGACAAGGACATCGGGAGGACACAGACAGGGGAGCAGGTGAGAGGATGCGGGAGGTGCGTGCCGGCTGATTCTCTCCGGATTGTTCGAGCCCCACTGAAGAGGGTCTAACTAGCTAAACTCAAAATGAAATTATATTGGGTCCGAGAGAGAAAGAAAAATGAATCAGTTTAGAAAACTTAGAATGTAAAACATTGATTGGATTATGGCTGCTCGGAGAGCTGACTATAAATTACGTGTGATTGCTATTTATGGGTACAGAAAGAGAGAAAAATAAATGAAGTAAAGAGAAACGATTAATAAAACACAAAGATGTGAGTCACTCGTTACCTTTTTCCGAGTCGTTGTCGTCGATGGTCTGCGAGGATTCCGATGATTCCTTGATGGTCGAAGGAGGTCCTTGCTCCTTCTTGTTGAGTAGATTGCGGCCTAAATCTTCAAAAATATCAATAGACATATACGAACAGCGTTACGACGACGTCTACTTCCTCTAAGGCACCAGAACTGTGCTCACTACCCGTCCCGACTCACACTTTCCGCTAAAGCGCAGGAAGTTCATCAAGTGTCAATTGTCTATTTTGGCAATAATACAGTTGGATTCGTTTCGATTTTACACAAATCGAAAAAATCAAAGGCAAACATAGCCAACATGAAACATCACACATAAATTTCTCTCTTTTCCCTGATCGATCGCTAATCGGAACAACGTGTTTTTCGGTTTATTTTGACGCCCAATGGTTTTGGAGAAGAATCGAAAAGGGCGAGGCTGTCGACCGACGACGCCGAAATGTAATCAGATACACGCGACGGCGTCTCTGTCGCAGATTTAGACATCCTAATGTTTTTATCCCGTTGGGAGACACGACGGAGGAGCTCCTTCCACCCGACACACCAGTTTCTTTATCATCGGAAGCGGCCACCCTGGGAGAAGAAGTCCAGAAGATTGCGCACAGAAAAACAGCGAGGGAGAAGACGGCCAAGTTGACAACCGATTCAAGCACGGCGGATACGAACATCGGACCTTGGCCAAGGCATCCGAGCAACGGAATCAACGTGTGTATTTGTTTTCTCTGGCCGAGTGTGCGGGTGTGTAAGAGCACCTCCCGATGGGATCCCACAGAGAGCACGTGCCGCTCGCGAAGAAGGAAGGCAACCGAGCCATGAAAATATTTGCTCGCAGCCTCGATTTCCGCCATCTATTACTGGCGATCTTCGCAAAAGTTCACGTTCGTTCAAGAGTTTCTGTTGAACGACCGACGTATCCCTTTCCCCACCCACCTACACTCACCGTCCTCCGGCTTCTTCTCGAGTTTAGTATCCTCCACTTGTTGTATTTTAGTGAGTAGGACGTTGGGTTCTACGGGAGAGGAAACCGCGGATACCGTAGAAGAAGAGCCGGCAAGATCCGAGCAAAGAGAGCCAATGTCTTTCTGCCGGGAGCTTTCCGGCCTGCCTTTCTTCACTGTCGCCTTCTTCTTTCGTTTGCTGCCCAGTTTGAGACGCGCCAACAGACCGTCCATGTTGATTGCAGATAGAGAGGCAGACCGAGAACGACGGAGGTGTTCAGTCAAAAAACATGAATGAATCGGCCTTGTACTGATAAGATAAGGCAGTCGCGGCTGCCCGCGAAGTGTGACAATGCGTCGCGGCTAAGCGTCGCGGTTGCCGTGGTCGTTCATCGCCTTAACGGGCGGGGAGACGCCGAGAGCGGCCCGAGTATCATGTACACAGCACCGTCGACTATGTATGAGAAAAGGTGTGGCAGCCGCGAGCAGAGTGAGCCCACAGCGAATAATAATGAGCAGTCAGTGGAGCAGACGAAGAGACGCCGACTGGAAGAAACCGCGGCGCCAGTCACCAAGGTAACCGGATAGAAGAGGCAGAAGCGGCCGTCTTCTCTTCCGAACACTTTTATAAAATGTGCTCATGGCAACTGTGGCTGCACGTGCTCTGAAACGCAGACAGACATTCGATCTCACATAAATAGAAAACGAGACAGAGGTTTGAATCCATGCATTTCTAAATAGCTACTTGACTAGCCCCAAGTTTGGCCGATCTTTTGTTGATTCTACATGACATGAATCACCGTATTCTTTTTTTTTATGCCAACAAACAGACCAATTCAATCACGTTTAGATAAGAGAAGCCCTGACAATTCGGAAAACTACGAAAGGTGCAGTCTATGACTCACTCTCAAACCCACCTGAATCTTTGTTCGTAACCGACGCAATGTTCTCATTTGAAACACTGGCAATTGCTCCAGTGGCCACGACCACGTCGATGACGGGCACGAGAGCATGTTGCAAGTTGCCCGGAGCCGACACCTTTCTGCCGCGAGTCGCATTGATCACATCCGCCTCGGTCTTTCTGCGGATGGACGGCGAGGCTCGTCGGCTGACCAGCTCGGCTATCGCATTCGCAATTTTCTTCGTAGTACTCGATCCATGCGGCTCATAGGTACTGCTCATCTTACGAAGGGCGGCAGCGCGAACGAAGGGAAGACGAAGATGAATACGAAAGGTGTGCAAATACTTGGCCCATAAAAGGGAATAGGGCAGAAACGAGACTGAAGACTATCCACTGTCCATCGGCTGGCCAATCAATAAATTCGAGTCTCACTCGTGTTGATTTCTTCGCTTGATGATACGGCGCCGGTTTGTGTAAAGATTTGTGGCCTCTGTGCCGACGGCTCTCGCAGCAGCGCCAATGGATCTCGAGAGCTCTGCCAGGAGATGAGTATTTGCGAGATCGAGAGGAAACGGATGAAGAAGGAAAAGAAGGAGAAGGAGAATAAGAAGAAGAAGAAGAAGCCAATTGGTTCGAAGGATTAGATAAGTCCTCCGATTCATAGACTTCTCTACTAATCTCGTTATGACAAATGACTATCAAATCTGCCAGGTGAGAGAGCTCTGAAGAGCAAGAGCACTCAAAGCATTGGGCCTTCCGTGTCATTCGGGGATGGAAGAAAAGATCCGCATTAGCGGAACCGTCACTCTAATTTTTTTATGGAAATCCGCACGAGTTCAGGAACACGTAAATAAAATATGAGACACTTGTGAAAATCTTTCGAGTTTTCCTTCATCTACAACCCTCGCTCTTTTTCCCCTCTCGTGCCACGTCATAACTTGAACCTACTGAACTGTTCTGGTGCCTCAGAGGAATGCATGGCCCGCTCGGAACTTACTCGAGAGGTTGCGCGTGGCGATCATTGTGGTGAGGATGGCGCCCTGAAAACGGAAAACGTATTATTTTCGGGTGGAACGGTTCTGGTTGTTGTTGCATCCCGACAAGTGTGAAGTGCCTCCCAAAAAAGAAAAAATAAATGAAAAGCGGATGAATTCTGTGAGACTCTATTGATCTTTTGTGATGTAGAGGGCTGCGATTCAGCGTGTTATGTATCGATAAGAGTATGAAAAAGCGCGGTTAGGAACACTGGAACACGGAGAACTCCGGAATTTTACCGAATTTTTCTCTTATTTTTTGAATCTCGGTCTTCTTGCAGTTGTTGATGAAAAGACGGAAAAGAAAAGAAACTGAGGGATAGAGCTGTTGGTTGAATATGAGGGAAAGAATTGGTTGAAACAAATAAATGATAGAATGAAAAGTAAAAGAAGAGGATGGGGCATTTCGAGTTGTTCGGAGACTTAGACGGGGTCAACTGAGAATGATCTGAAGTTCGCGTCTCCACGTAGAGATATTCGCAAGCGCCATGGAGTCACGGACAACGAACACGGCACACTATGGACAGACGGAGGCATGCAGTGATTGGGAGGAAACGGGAATCAGATCTGAGAAGACAGAAACTGGAAGATTGGACGGTCCGCAGAGACACATGCATTAGGATTTCTAACCGATCAACTCAAGAACCGAAAAACAAACTCCGAGCGGGAAATCCATTCTCTAAAAGTTGAGAGAAAAAAATTCGGTAAAATTCAGGACATCTCTCTTTCTTTCGCAATGTCCACGTATGTTTTCGTCATAAAAAAGCGAGTCTTTGCCACTTCAAAACGCTACTGGTTAGCAAATGTCTAACACACATGTCAGCTATGGAACCGCAGGAAACGAAACGGTGCTGGTTGTGGTGACTGGTTGGTTGGTAAAGGAGGTTAAAGTTAGGGACGCAAACTGTTGTTAAAAGTGATTGCGGGGAGCCGGACGAGAAAATGACAAAGGGTCATTGACACGGGGGGCTCCTGCTTGGATTATTGTCAGAAAACGGAATGTGAGAGGTGTGTGGCTCACTCCAAACAAGAGGGTGAAAGGGAGGGCAACTTGGGGAGCAGGAAACACGGGGCTCTGGGAACGGGGGGATCGGGGTATACCTCGGCGGCGGGACTGGTCGGTTGTGACGATGTGCCGGCCACTTGGGATGCGTCGTGCGTCGTCGATCCGTTTGACGCAACTGATCCTGTCGAGTCGGAGGTACGGAGCACCCCCGACATTCTGGTAACCATCTTGACCGCCGATATTGCCGCCTAATATGCAGAAAAAACGAGTAGAGAGAAAGATAGAAAGATGAATTGGCAGGATGGATGAAAAATGGAAACATGGAAGCATTCTGCTGGGTTTCTTGGACAGTTTCACTCTACAACATTCACAAGAATAGAAAAGGACAGAGAGAAAGAGCAAACGACACGTGGAGGTGCAGAGAAGAAGAGTAAGAAGAAGAAGAAGAAGAAGGAGAGGGGCCGATCAGAGCATGAGAACAAGACAACGAACGACACGGAACGGGCATGCACGCGCGGCGCCGATTGTTCCACTTTTTCACTTTTTTCAGACTCAATCACGCTCATTCTGGCTACAGTCATCCTGAAATATTTTTAAGCGCGCAGGGAACCAAAGTTATGCTCGCACTCTCAAAAAAACCACGACACATTATCAAACTCAGCTACTAATGATAATAATATGAATAAGATATGAGATTGAGTAAGTATCGATTACTGTCCGATAATGTTTCGACCAGCATGCAAATTTCTCTAACTAATTCAAAAAATTAAATCAAAAAGAGGGTTTCAGATGATTAGGAATAACCGAAATATTCGTTCGCGCAACTATCGAAGGATGATTCCCAGCCGACGATCGATTCAGATTGAGACGATCGCCGACTCGGCAAGATTTAGGTGACAAGAAAAAAAAAGAGTTGTGAGCGGAGACCGACTGGAAAGCGGCTGAAGCGGACGTACCTTCAGCTTTCTCCGAGCATTGAACTTCTTCAAGCAGTCGACAGTATCCTGTCTGTGGATCGCCGATGCAACACGTTCGCGGTTCTGAAATGCAACGGATCTCAGAGTGAAGACGGCGCGATTGACTTACGCAGATCCATGGGACCTTGAGGGCCTGATCGGCTGTGATACGCTTCTTCGGATTGACAGTCAGCATGCTGTCGATAAGGCTCTTGGCCTCTGGAGTGACTGTGTCCCATTCCGGACTCGGATACTGAAATAATGTGACGGATGAGAGAGTGAAATGGAAAGATTGTCTCACGTCATAGGCTCCAGCTTTGATCTGGGCATAGAGGCGGTGCTGGTCCTCATCCCAGAATGGCGGATATCCGACGAGAAGAATGTACAAGATGACTCCGCAAGCCCAGATGTCAACGGGCTTCGAGTACGGGTCCTTCTTGAGGACTTCTGGCGACAAGTAGCCCGGAGTTCCCGCAAAGCCGTGCCACGCCTCGCTGTCGTTCACTTCGATAGCCAGCCCGAAATCTGCCAATTTCACCGCGGCCCCCTTTGCTTTCGAGGCGAGAAGGAGATTTTCGGGCTGAAAACGAACAGTTTATTAACTCGAGAAATAGTGAGTTGCAGTGAACAACACGAGTCAGGAACTCCAGAACAAACCTTCAAGTCTCGGTGAACAATACCGTTAGCGTGGCAATAAGCAATCGACTCGAGAATTTGTTGAATGCAGTGACTGAAAGAACGGCAATCGAAAACGGACAACGACAAGATTGTTAGAGGGATAATCTCCAAAGAAAACGTTAGACCAAGAGTAATGCAGAAAGCACGTCAGTCAACACCTTCTCAGACCTTCATGTCTCTATGCACGATTCCGCGCTGATGACAGTAGTTTACACCGTCTAAGATTTGAGAAATGCAGCAACTAGAAAGAGAAAAAGCCGTCAGAAAGAAAGGAGATTAAGGGGATGAGGGAGCGTACCTAGCGTCTGCTTCAGAGTAGAACTCGCGGGCCACAATGTCTTCGAACAGTTCTCCACCGGTAACGCTGAACACAACAATAGTTATGATGGTGCACGACTGGCAGAAGGAACTTACAGATCAAAAACCAGATAGTGGAACGACTCTTCCTGGATGCTGTCGTGTAACCGCACTGTATGAAAAAGAGTTTGGTCTGGGTTAATCTGTATAGACTCACCAATATTCGGGTGCTGGAGCTTTCTGCATATTCTGGCCTCTCTCTCGAGCTTTTGGAAGTCCCTGGCAGACAATTTCTTTGTGTTAATTATTTTGGCAGCGAACTCGAGCCCTGTGGTCTTATGGACGCATCGTCGAACCACCGAAAAGGCACCTCTGAAAATAAGTTTGCTCGAGCTGAAAGTTGTTTTGTTTCCTAGGAAACCAGATGCTTTGCCCATCCGCTCTGCCGTCTTCTAATCGCATGTAAAGCGGACACAGAGAGGCAGAGAGAGCAAGAACGGAAACGAGTCTCGCGAGAGATTAATTAGAAGATAAAGGAGTCAGCAATGGCTGAAAACGGAAAACAGACTAGTGCCAAAACAGAATGCAGATGGGCTCTCATTTCCCTCGCCAGCCAACCCGTAACAAATAGGTGTAAATAGCAGTAGAACTCACTTTCCGAGCTCTTCCTTCACATCGTAATTGTCACTGAACTTTGTGCACGCGTTCATCATGGCCACTTGCAGATAGTGCTGTTCCGCTGCGTTCACAGCAGTCGGAGGTGGGAGTGGTGGTAGAGGAGCACGTTGTTGGTGCTGGGCCGCTTGTCCTTCTTGGAGGTTGTTGAGATGATTAGGATGGATTTGAGACCGTGGTCGTTTTTCACCTGAGCAGGAAATAACAGTCGAGAAAAGTGTATAGCTGGGATGCATCGAACAGAATGCCACGATTGTTTTGTATGGGGTGAGAGAATCGAAGCTATGAGAAGGGGGAGGGGGCTACAAAAGAGAGTGTCGACTCACCTATATAACATTCCTCGGATGCCCACTTGCGCTTCGAAATTTCTGAACGCGGTATGTGGTTTTTTGGGCCAACTGCAAGAAAGAAGAAGGTGAAAATTATTGAACACTTGGTCAAAATAAGGCAACGCTACGATTGGGCACGAGAGACAGGCTTGACGGAGGCTGTGTCAGTCCGGTGATATTGTATGCATGAGTTCATTTACATGCGAAGGATGCGGACGAAAGAAAGGCGACAAAAAAGGAGCGCGTCTCAAAAGTAGAAGCACGGAAAAGGGGCGGGAACGAGGACGATACAAAATAGGAAAAGGAGGGAGAGGAGGAGCCGTCGCTTTTGTTGTTATTCCTACTGTCGAACAGACGCGACAGGGAGGATGGGGAGGGAGGTGGACGCGAGGGATCTGCACGATTCAGAGTCTCGTAAATCAACTTGTAATCACTTTCATCATGACATCAGACATGTTTATAGCGGTTCGCTGTAACGTGACAAAGGGTATTGAGGAAAACAAGAAATAGGAATGGAAAAGACCAAAAGTCGAAAGTAAACGGGGCGCATCAAGAAAGTGCTCATTCTCCGAGCGGGGCCGCGTCAGTCCGTGCGGTTTGATTGATTAGGTCCGTCCGTCCCTCTCTTCCTCTTTCCTTTCTTTTTTTGCGCATTCAAGAATAAGAAGGCAGCATCGGATGAATTGTGTCGGAAGGCTGGTGCTGGTGGCTCTGCATGGTGTGCATGGGCCTCACACATACACACGCTGCCGCCATTGCCGCTGCCGGGATAAAAATGCGATGAAAATAGCGTCGAGCTTCAGAGGAAAAGCTGGAGAGGCAGGCTGAGAAGGCGTCCGAGGAGCACGCCGAACTCGAGAGGGAGCAGACATCGCGACGGACAGAGTGTAGAGGTGGAGTGGGATGGAGCAGAGTGAAGAGAGAGGACAGAGTGTCGAGAGTGATATTATAATATATGAATGAATGAAATTCGGGGCGCGTCGAGAGCTGGAAGAGCGGAGATAGCGGGGAGACTCGAGTCGGGCAGAGAACATCGCAGAGATGGCGGCTAGTGATAAATGATGGGGTTTTAGCCAGGCTGATGATTGATAAGGCGAGTGGGGAGACGCAGACCGCGACGCTCACTGCTGTCCTCCGACTTCGCCGCCAAACGGGTTCAAGTGCAGATTTGCTACTTGTTCTTTCAGACACGGAAAGGAAGCGGATGGTGTGCAGTGTGACATGGTAATACGAAAGACCTACCGTAGAGAGCAGAAGAAGAAGCTGTATCAGCAGGGATCATTTTATCAGAGACAAAGGGAATACTGAATGAATGAGTATGTGTTGCTCTCCTTCCGCTTGCTCATTCTTCGTGGCTCAATTTAATATTCTAGAAGAATAGGTGGCTCCAAATGAAACGACGTCTCTCATCATTCGAATGTCATCAACAGCCAGCACGCAATCACTTTGCATGACACGAACGGTGACTCACGAGTCACAACTGAATATGACACTAGGCTAGAAAGGGGATTACTGCCAACTGGATGCCCACTCGCCTAAATACAATCTAATCTGAATAATCAACTAGATACACTCCAATGTCTTGGCGACGTGGACGTGGGAGTAAATCCGCCATCAGGATTAAAAGTGAGGCAAAGCCGCACTTTGTATTCGCTTGATACGAAGTTGGAAGCCGATCATAACGCCTTATCGCACGTTTTGAGTGATGCAAACACGAAGCCGTCTCAAGAAGAAATGGAAAGGAAGAGGGATGCAAAGAGGCCCCTTTCAGAAACACTTGTGACGTCGTCTGAGGAGGAGGGTCCTCTCGCCCCACTAATTCATCACTCCTTCCTCATTCTCCGAGCCATTTTCCCCATATCCGGTAGTGCCCATCAAGTCTGGAGTGCTTCTCCGATACATCACCAGTATATCGGACTGCTGTATTTCCTGAGCTCATCAATTCTATGTTGTTCCATCAATCAGCGGGCCGTGCCTTTTTGCACAAAAGAAGGCCGATGACGACCGACGAGGACGGCTTCAAACACCGAGAGTGCAGGCACTGAAATCGATAACGGACCCGGCCTGGAGCCCGCGGAAACGACAGCAAGGGCGGCGAGCGGGCGAAGAAGCGAGAGAGAGAAAGAGAGGGTCTTCCGTGAGCGAGCGAGCGTGTGCAGTGGCTACTGGCTGCCAGCACAGTGTTAATGAACGAATAGCAGAGCAGTCGGGGAGCAAGAGTAAGTGGAGGGAGGGCGCAGAGAAAACAAAACACGAGGCGCGGATAAATGGACAAAACATGGTGAGATGGCGACGAAGAAGGAAGAAGTGGTCAGTACGGAAGACGAAAGGAAGTGAGAGGAAGTTTCGGAAACGAGCAGTAACGGGCGAATGAGAGCGAGAGAGGGCTCTACAACCAATTACCATTATTACGGCGTACTGACGGAGATGGGGACGTAATTAAACTACTGCCTGCCGCATGACTCGGTCGGATATTAGCCACATGTTTTACACCTGCTCTCTTAGTTAATCTGGAGAGCGGAAGGTGCGGCAGAAAGAGCTCGACCCGAGTTGAGAAGGTGCTCCTCTACGTCCTGCAGGACCTTTTATATCGTTCGAAAAAAGATTAACTTTCGTAATAAAAAAACATTACGAATGTATAAAGTAACATCGATCATTGAATTTTTTGAGCCATGATCTATACGATGTGTCATCGGCAATACGATATTCAATAAAAGCATGTTTTGGGATGACATCACCATCACATTTTTAATCGGAAATCCATGAGAACAGTGCCAATTCACCGTGACAACATTTGTTTACATACAAGCTGCGTCGGCGGCGAAGGCGGTGATCATGATCACAGCTTTTTTGAGAAAGCACTACAAGAATTTTTCGTCGTACAAAATGGTTGAATAGCAGTCGGAGAAAACTGCCAAAACTCCATGGAAACAGCGAAAACATGGCAGTGCCTTGCTCAGACGAGCGACGGCTTTGACGTCAATCGAGATAACAAGAAGAGGAGTCGGGGCTATGTGCTAATTATAGAAGAAAAGAGGGGAAAGCTATCAAATGATTTAGTGAGTAGAGGGATGAAATGGCAAAAGCAGACGAAAATGTGACATGTTAACAATACATTCCGTGGGGCCGCGAGGGCGACGAGAAGACTGCCTCTGCAACGGCGGGCCCGAGACGACGCGCCACAATTTCTCTCGAATCACCAGCAAAAACAAACAGACGCACACACAAACACACGGAGGTCGGAGAGACTGAGAGAGAGAGAGGGGCGAATAGAACGGAGAAGAGGGAAAGGTGATCGAGGCGCGGGAACTCAAGAAAAAAAGGCGCTAGCGCTTTTTCGGCACCACCGGCACAGCTCGGCGCCAAATGACCACCAATTCAGCATTGGCGCCTTTTGAAAGGCGCAGATTCGGCACATTTCATATGGTGTCGAAATAGCGTAGACGCCTTTTTTTTCCTGAGAACATTGCGGACGGCGGGAGGGGGCGAGCGAACGGCGGCGATCGATGGATTACGAGCCACTTCCCGGCTCGATCATTTGGTGTTTCGCACGTAGTTGCGGGGGCGGAACTCTTGCCACGTCATGGAAGTTTGGCTTCCATTGCATCCCTTATTTTCGGCGGTCTTCCCTCGGGAAAGTGTTGTTTTTCCTTGGCGACCCCTGTTTTTCACTTCCTAGCGTAACCTTTCCAACGAGACTAATTAGTGACTCCTTCGTGCCGCCCGTCTTTATCTCTCTCTCTCTCTCTCTATCCCTCTCTCTTGTTCACATATCAACTTGCTCGCCTAATTTGGTTACTTATGCTTCTATAAGCGACTCGAGTTTTACCTCTTTTCTTCCCAGTCCTCTTCTCATATATGTGAGCAAAATGTTAATTAGTTGACGGCAGGCACGCTCGTGAGTGAGTCTGCCAACAAGATGTGCTGTCCAGTAGATGACGGCAAGTGAGAAGACGGCGACGACGGATGAGCAGCCACGAAGAGCCTTCTCTCGTATATAACGAAGGCAGTTATGAAAGCGAAACGAGAGGAAAAGCTTCACGCCAAAACAAAACAGAGCAATACAGAGACTCAAGAGGTGTTGCGCGGGCAAAGCCTTCAGAAAGGGCAATTTGTAGAAGGGGCGTACCTTTTGGAAAGATGAACGTGTCGCCTGCCGGATGTTGTCCCCTCGATTCCGACGGTCGAGTGCTCCTGTCTATATTGAAATCTGCAATCAGATCGAATGGAATTCTTTGGCACCGCTTCCCAAGTATTATTATTAAATTCTAGTTGTGTGACGCCACAGAATCGAAAAAGCGATGAGGGACGACGACGACGACCCTGACATTCTCAAATTTCAACCGAATTCGCACACAAAATGTCGAGTGACGCCCCATTTGAGTACTTGGCAAAGGAAGATGAATTCCTAGGCCAAAAGGGAAACCGGGCACGCGAATTAACAAAAACCAGCGATAAAGGTTCGGCTAATCGGGTAGGAAATAGTAGGGAACGGCCGGAGAAGCAGGCAGATCGATAAGAAGTTGGCATGTAAACTGGCCTCCGATCGGAGTACAAAACGTCTACTTGTGACCGAGTGTTTTTCGCAAATCGTGGCAGGACGGAAATAAAGCCTCCATACTGACCTGGGTTGCTCATTCTAGATAATAGACAGGGGACTAATCAGTTGAACCCACGCCAGCAGATTCGATAATGATTCTACAGTTCCACCCATTTCGCTTCACCTCTTCAATTTTCAAAATTTCCCTTTCCGTCTGAGTAGGTCGGTTTTTCTGTCCTATGCCGGTGGAGAAGATGTGAAGAAGAGAATGATAACAAGTTTCAGTGGTCAAAAGGAAAGGAAAAGAGATTTCTTTCATTTGAAACAGAAATTGAAGGACTGGTTTGTGGGAGTGATGACGTCGAACTTGACATCATTCGAGGTTCAATTATGGGATTGTAGTGTGAACATGTGGCCGCGCTTTTCGTCTGCGGACTCATAAACTAGTTTCGATTCAGAAAGTTCATCGAAAGTGCGAGTTTCCGGGAAAAGGAGGTAATGATAACCTTGGAAACTCATTTTCGATTCTCGAGAATTCGAAGCCGAGCTCAAAAAGGTGTTGCGCAACAATTTTACGAAAATGTCGTTGGCAAAGACACGAAGCAAGCGGCGAAACTCTTCGGCTAATCGTTCAACGACGGGCGGGCAACTCTTCTTTTTTGGGCGCCGCACAACCAAAGGGACATCCGACTAAAAGGTTGCAAAGTGCCTCTCGACCTCTCCGAAACTCTCTTCATCTCGTCTCTATCACTCGCGTTGGCGGCCCGTCGGAGAGGACGAAAAAAAAAACGAAAATGCGCGAAATGCGGGGCGAAAGTGGGGGAGATGGAATCGCAAGGGACGGGCGGACAACAACTGAACAGGTTGGATCAGAAGACGAAAAGGACGACGAGGACGAAGAAGAAGAAGGAGAGGCAGAGGGAAGTAGAGTCTTGGTTGTGATGGTTACAGCAGGTGACAAGGAGAGATGCAGCTGCTTCAGTGGTTTATAAACGAAATGGGAGAGAGATTGGGAGAAGTGCTGACTCAACGAATTGACAATTTTGGGCAATTGATTTGTTCAAAAAGGAGCAAAGTCTCATGGCGCCTCGACCCGCCTAACTGAATTATCTTTCGTAAGCGGTTTTGTAGTGAGATTATGGTTTATTCGTCTCTCGCAAATATTGTGACTGAAAGGGAAGTGAAAAATATTCTGGAGCACGAATGCCAGATTCGTCTGTGCGCGTCAACCTTCGTTTATTTGTAGCTGATAAGAGTTTCTGCGAAAATAATGATAAGAGACATTTGAATGATTTCATGAATCAGCTGGGATCGTTCGGGGCTACGGTAACTCTGTTACTTTGAACCCACGGACGGACTCACGTAAAGTCATAGAGTCACACTTCCACCCACGTAAAAAAATCGAACGTTTCTTCAACAAATCTATATTTATTTTCAATTTTCAAAGCAATCCGCTTCAACTACTAGTCAATCGTCGACACTTCGCGAGTGTTTCTCACTGCTCGGAATGTCGTTCAGCTTCGAAATGAGCCAAATGCTCCCGCCGGCTCCGCGCGATTGCTACGCGGTCCCCGGCAGACCGGCCGATCCGTTGACCGTCGTCGGATGGGACGACATGAACCTGAAGCTGTTCTATCCGGCCGCCCTTTTCAGTACATGGACCATCCGCACCGGCCTTTATCCTCTTGCCGTGCTCCGCAGTCAATTGCAGCTTCAAAAACAGAACACCGTCTACCGTAGCACTTTGCATGCCTATCGGGACATCTGGAGACACGAGGGATTCCGAGGACTGTACAGGGGATTCTGGATCACCGTCCCGCAGATTGGCTGTTCTTTCATCTATTCGACAATTTTCGAAAAGGTGCGTTCGGTGCTGCACGAGCGAGGGTTCCAGTCGGTCGGAGGAGCCGCCGCGATAGCTGGAGGATGGGCGAGTCTCGCGACGCAATCGATCTTCGTGCCGACGGATATTATTTCTCAGTACATGATGATCTACAAGAACAAGGACAAACTGACTGCTGGCCACGACAAGGCCGTCATCGAGAGAGTGACGTGAGTGGAGAGTTATGGCAGCCATCCGATGGTGTTTTATTCAGGGAGTCTGTGAAGAACGGGAAGAGACTGGGTCCAAGCGTGCTGAAGGCCCTC
Organism: Caenorhabditis sp. 36 PRJEB53466; assembly: GCA_946814055.1. NCBI lineage: Eukaryota > Metazoa > Nematoda > Chromadorea > Rhabditida > Rhabditidae > Caenorhabditis > Caenorhabditis sp. 36 PRJEB53466. Next base: position 4,250,408 of record CAMPFS010000004.1, on the reverse strand, counting down.
TACCGCACTGACGGATTCCTCGGTTTCTACCGTGGCTTCTGGGCTTCCGTGTCCGTCTACGTCCCCCAAATGCTCGTCTTCTGGCCCAGTTACTACTGGCTGCTCGACCGTTTTCAAGAGGTGATTCGACCGATCTCCGACAGTCCGTCTTAATGAGTTCCAGGTCTCTCCTGCAACTAAGCGTAGTTTCCTGATCGACCAGGCTGTGGCGGCAATGATCGGAGGATCCGTGGCGACCGTGTTCACCAATCCTATGGAACTGTTCCGTGTCCGCCTTCAAATGCACCGCAGCAGTTATCCGAAGACCTTGACGACGTTGTGGCGTGACGAGAGGACCGCCATTTTCACGAAAGGACTCACTCCAAGGTTATCATGCTCGTTTTTCTGCTGAGCCAATCCGTCCAGTTTCAGACTCATCACCAACTCGATCTACTCTGGAATGGTCATCGCTGGTTACGAAATAGTGAAGAGATTGTGTGTGAAAGAGGAGCACAAGCATCGTATCAAATGGTAGATTTATGACGCGTAGAGAATAAACATTCTATTATTTATGAAATTTTGATTTTTCTTCTGAACATTTACATGTTTGGTGCATGCTCTAAATGGAACAAGCATGGGGAAAAACAAGGAGAGTCGAGTTAATAACTGAGAAAGTTAAAACCAGAGTTGCTGATCACCGTTTTGTAGGAAAAGATTCAGGAATTGTTGCATCCGGTTCTGGTGTTGGAGCAACATTTGAACAAGTTGAGGATTTAACAACGGAGGATGCGCATTCGCGTGGAGTTCGGCAAATTGTGTGGCGAACGGCATTTCAAACATGTTGAAAAGGGGATTCTGAGGCATGTGTAGCTGAGCGAACTGCTGTTGAACAATGAGAGCAATTCAATCAGAAAATTAATTGAACACAATACCTGTTGAAATCCGGCAAACGGACGGAGTGCTTCTCTTTCTTCCTTCAAACGTTTTTCCTCATCTCTGAGCATCTCTGCCGCTGCCGTTTCAATTAATTTGCTGAATAGTTTCACTGATTAAAGCACTTCCATAATTACCTACGCTCTCATTCTTTTCTCGATTTGAGCAGGGAAGATTTCCGGCCTTGACGGGAGAGGAATATCGATTCTCAGTCCATCAAGAACGAACGTTTCGTATTTTCCAGCATTGACATCGATGAAAAGAGCAGGTTCTTTTTTAAACTTTTCCATATTTGTGATGGCCGGAAGGAACTATATTGCATAGTCGTTTGGTTATTTTTATGCGTTTTTCACCTCATTCAAATAGAATTCCTCGATTGTTCCTTTGGTGAGTGCGGCCGTCACTTCGCGATCTGCCAGTTTGAGAAGAGGAATCAGATGCGATCTTTCGTGCTTTTTGAAAAAATGTAGGTCTTCCATCCACGCCAGAATTGAAGAGAAATCAAAATTCTCGTACTCCTGAAACGTTCGGATAAAAGGAGAGTCACCGTTTGAAGTACTCACAAGAGCTATTCTTCCTCCCACATAAACTGGGATGAACATGTCGTCGGTGTCCTTTTTCTCTATCAGTTCGATTATCTCAACAGATTCCGAAAACCTCCCTGATAACGATTCGCACTTTGATAAATCTAGCTGATTCTCAGGCGAGTAGGTACTTTCCGTATCGGCAACCGAAGGAACAGGAGACTGTCGTGCCTCCGATCGAGTCGTCGACGAAGAAGAACTTGACATGCTTGAAATTCTCTCCAGATACGGCCGTCTCACTCGTTTGGACGGAATTGTGTGCCCAGACGATACCGAATCGGGAGAGACTCTCTGAAAACGTTATTAGTAACGGAGAAATTTTTTTTGAACAATACTTTAACATTCAAAGTGACAGGAATTGTGTCTGCGCGTGGAGCAGATCCTCGTGGTCCTTTACGAGGAGCTCTCGGTTCATTCTTACGTGCTGACGAATTCTTCACAGTTTTCGGAGACTGCGCTTTTTTCGGTTGTTTGGCAGATCTTCGTTTCGGCTGTGCTTTCTTCTTTTTTCCCGTCTGGCGAAGCGGAGAGTAATCAATCTGAAACACAAAAAAAGTTTCTATTGATATGGTTGCGCGACGAACACGCCGGCAGGTCCTCTTAGCAACCGTCTCGAACTTGACAAGCTGGTTCGTGTACTGATCAACCACGAAACAAGGACCATTGCTTCGTCTCGTGGCACGCCTGAAAATCTTTTTCGAGCGCCTTTCACTATCAGAGAAGTAGCCATACTGAGACGGGACAGAAGACGAGTCAACTGCTGTTTGGTCGATGCGATCTGGGTATACGTCCAAGACTTTCACCATGGTACAAATTGAAAAATAATTGTTTCGAAGTAGGAGAACTTGTTTTCGAAAACCTAGAAATGTAGGGTTGTCCACGAGACTCAATTCTACAGCAAAATGTTATTCGTTGCGAGACCATCTATTAAACGTAATTATGCGCCTTTAAGATTACAGCGTTTTTAGAGACGAAATACGGGAAAAATAAAGAACAGAATAAATGTTCACTGTTCGTTTCGATTTTCAATTATTTCTCCAATCGAAACGTTCTGCTTCTCACCGCTCTTCTCGTGTGCCATTAGAAGTTCAATTCCGTTTTCACTGCAACTTTCGTTCAGTTTTCAGCTGAATTCCATAATTATCTTTTCAATTTCCGTATTTTCCAAAAAAATTGCATTTTTCAGAATAAATTCAAAGATAATATTCTCCAATTTTACCGTTATCTGTTTTGTTTTTCAACTTTCCTTATATTTACGTGCTGTGTTTTTATCTTTTCTAATCTCAAATCTACTTAGAAACCATGGCGTACTTCGCGTCAGCGAGAGTCAATATACTCACTGCGTGCGCAGACGGCGTGTTTCGAAATACGCCGCGTCTCTCACTATTACCTCTCTGTCTGGCCGTCTTTTTCTTTTCGAAATACGCATAGTTTTTCTTTCCCTATCCATTGGCTAATTTCTCATTGCTTCCGTTTTCTTTAGTCAAAAATGGTGGAACATACTGAGGCCTTGCCGACTTTGCCGAAAATCTCGTTCGGGGTGAAAAAGCGAGAGGAAACAAAAGTTCAAGCACCTGCAGCGGCTGTAGTAATTGATGGTACGTTTTAATTTTTCTATCAGGCAAGAATTTGAGCATGGGCCTGCTGCGCGATCCGAGCTGAAGCTCGGCAGCGGCTTTGCCGCTTTTTTGCTTCTCAGAACCGTTTTAAAATTTACGTGTCCGTTTCTTAATTTCTCCGTTACAACTTTTTCCGCATTAGAAATGAAAAAGTTGCCGGACAAACGAAGAAAAAAAGAAAGAAAGAAACGGACAGACCCCGTAAGATTTCATTAAATAAGAATGATGATCATCATATATTGATATTAATTTTTGTACTTATTTTCAGTGGAAGTCGATAGTGATGAAGAGCGAGAGAAAGAAAAAGTGGAACGAGCTGCTCAGAAACGAAAGTTGACCCATTTCGAAGGAGGCGACGTTCAGTATGTCAAAAATTAAGATGTGTTCGCAAGAAATATTAAATTTTGTTTTCAGAGGAGATGTAGATAAACCGAAGCAGGCCGTTGTGATTCCGATGGTAGTGGAACACGACTGGAGAACTCAGAAACTGCTTGAAAAAGAGAAAGCTGGCACTCTGACAGAAGAAGAGAAAGCGAAATTGGCACTTGTAATGCCCTCTGGATACGGAGGTGCAGACGGAGCGGATAGAAACGACGGGGAGAAGATTGTGGTGGAGGAGAACCGTCCGGATGCGGAAGACGCTGATTACAGCGCAGTCTCCATAGAGAACTTCGGACTGGCAATCCTTCGAGGATGTGATTGGAAGGACGGGGACGGAATCGGAAAGAACCCACAGAAAGTGCCGCTCCGACTTCTCGAACGACGACCTCCGGGACTCGGACTTGGTGCGACCCCGAAGGCCCCGGCTGATAATAAAAAAAAGAGCGGAAATTATAAAGAGGAAAAAGTGGAAGAGGTCAAGAAAGGCAGCCTAATCAAAGTGATTGACGGACGGAACAAAGGAGTTTACGGAAAAGTGGAAGCCAGGGACGACGACTCGAACTCCCTCTTCATTCGGACAGCGATCGGAGGGAAGTCGATCAAAGTGAGCCAGATTGTTGCTGTGGCCGTCAGTGCGAAAGAGTACGAAAAAGATTCCAAGTGTCTCAGTAAGTTGTTCATTAACTTTCTAACTCTTCAAAACCACAAGCCTTCAGATAAAGCCGCATATGACAAAGAGAAGGAGCGAATCGAAAGCGAGCGGAAGGTCCACGAGACGGAGAAGCCGTCCACGTCCGCCCTCGCAGTCCCCTCGTCGTCGTCGTCGAAGAACGGGAGCACGAACGAGTGTCCTCGAGAAGAAAAGCTGTGGGCTCGCACGGATTTGCTCGTCCGATTCATTGACGAAGACTTCAAAAGAGGATCGTTGTATCGGCAAAAGGTTCGGATAGTCGACGTCGCCGGAATAAAGGACATCACGATAGAAGACGAAATGGGACACACCCACTACAGTAAACATCATTTATTGTTTCCCTAATCATAATTCTTTGCTTTCAGATATTCGCCAAAAGTGGTTAGAAACTGTGATTCCTCGCGACATCGGAGAGAAACTCATGATAGTGGCCGGCAAGAGAAGCGGACAAGTTGCAGTTATGGTAGACAAGGACAAGCGGAGAGAGAAGGTTTCGGCCCGGTTGTTAGCAACAAACGAAGTGGTCAGCGCCTATTTCGAAGACGTTTGTGCAGTCAAGATCCGCCACGAAGAAGATTACGAGTGAATATGTCATTCTGGAGAGATATTAATTACCTTTTATTTTTTATTATCACAACAAAAGTGACTCATCAGTTCTAGCAAGTATCTACCGTTCTAAAACAAATAGAATCAGTCTTTGATTCCTCTGGACTGTTCGAACTTCTTCAATTCGTTTTCGACAAGATCGTCCGATTCGTCCTTAACTTCGATCACTTCTTTCACTTCCGGCACGTAGAATGTGAGCATATTCTCGATTCCGTTCTTCAAAGTCACTCCGGAACTGGGGCATCCGGTGCACGATCCCTGCATCTTCAGCTTGACCACTCCGTCCTCGAATGCCACGTACGTGATGTCTCCGCCGTCCTCCTGCACCATCGGCCGGATGCGTGTCTCCAGAATCTCCTTGATCATCATCACCACTTCGTCGTCTTCCACTTCCTCTCCGACCGCTCCCGTCTGCTCGTTGATCACCGGCTTTCCGGTCTGCAAATGATCGGCAATCGTCGAGAAGATTTCGGGGCGCAAGAGTGCCCAATCGACAGCCTCGTCGGCCTTCGTCACTGTCACAAAGTCCTCTCCGAAAAAGACACGTTTCACTCCGTCCACGCGCAGAAGTTTACTGAAAAAGTACATGGGAATTACTAACAGAAGCATTCTGGCCCGGCCCGCTCAGCGGGACATAGAAAAATGAGGAAATGGCTACAACTAGCCTAAACTCACTATTGGAAGTTCATATTTTAAAGTAATATTGATTGGAGCTGTTTGACATACATAGAATACTTGACATTTCTAAGAAACATTTTTTTTGAATTTCCGGGCCGGGCTGAGATTTTGCAAGTATGAATAGAACGAAAAATGAGTACGAACACGGCGAGAGGGCTCTGTTTCGCAGTGGCTGCCGAGCTGAAATCGTACGTTTTCGAGGCATCGGGAAGAAGTTGTTGTCCTGAAAAAGGAGAGAATCCAGGAGAATATCGGGATAAATGAACCTGGCAAGAATTTGAGAGACAATGGATTCGGAGTCTCTTGCACTTGGATGTACATGGAACGGGCTGAAAACATGGATTACTGTTGCAGGCCGGTCCGTCACACCTGCTTGTAATACATTTCTGCCCAATCTCGTCATCATTTTCGTGTGCAACATGCTTCTGAACGTCGAATTTCCATTTCGACAGTTCTAATTTTCGCAAGTATAGGATCTTTGACCGTGGAAGAAGCTTCAAACAGAATATGGGGGTATTACTATTTATGGCTCAACATAAATCGATGTAGTAACTATAAATAGAAAATAGCGCCCGAGAAAGCCTCATATTCAACGAGTAAAACATTGAAAGTGAAAAAAAGGATACACACATTTTTCACATGAAACATTTGCCACTTTCCAGAGAGAGAGAGAGAGAGAGAGAGAAAGAAAGAGAGACAGAGTCGGAGAGCGAATCATAAAGGAATCCGTTTCAGATACAAATATGTGATTGGACAAATGATGCGTGAAAGAAACAATGAAGATGTGAAACTAACCTAATTCAGATAGGAAACCCAGTAAGATAATGAAAAGGAATGGGAGTCCGTGTCAAGACTGTTCACGATTTGAAGACAAATTTGTAAAGAAAAGATCGGAAAATGAGGAGAGAGGAGGGCGACAAGGAACCGAAAGTCAATGGAAAAGAAAGATTGTAGTCGGAACCCGGATAAAGAAGAGGAAATCAAACATAATAACAAAAAACACTTTATCCAAAACTACCGGGGAAAAGCAATTTGGGGAGGAATGACTCACGGCAGAATGGATGTGGGGGATAGGGGCACCGAATTAATACAGGGGAAAATGGGTCGGGGAGCAATGGCGATAACTAGACGAGGAAGAGGGATTCTACCAGTTGGCGCCCCACTTATTGGACGACTGTGGCGGTTGCTGTGGGTTCGGCGGCTGCTGCTGTTGGGATGGCGGCTGCTGACCGAGTTGACGGCTCCAATCCAATCTGCATGAGGCTAATTAAGAAAATAGATAAAGTCGGGGTCTCTTACTGAGACATCTGATTGAATGGCATCTGCTGTTGCTGAGTTTGGCTGTACGGGTATATCTGTGAGATTTGACGCTGCTGACTGGTTCCTTGAACGCTCGACGATGAAGGTCCGCTGAGAGAAGCAAAGCCTGGAGGAGCCTGTGGGGCGGGAACAAACGGAGGCGGCTGCTGACGTGGCATCATTGGCAAGCGGGACTGAGTCGGCAGACTGCTGCTCGAAGATCCAAACGGCTGGGGCTGATTGGTTCCATGCTGGAACATACAATATATAAGAAAAACGTTCAAAGTCGAATTTACCATATATCCAGACTGCATGGTTTGCGCAGAGGCCGTCTTTTTCTGCTGCTCGAGAAGAGCAGCCATCATGCTGCTGGCTGGAGGAGGATCATTCTGCAATAACAGTCTTATGATTTTTCTTTTGAATACGTGACTCACATTGAACCCATCAAACTGCTTTATTCCTCTCTGAGCGATATCAAGCTGTCCGAGGACACTGTTGTCGGTGTACGAAGGCGACGGATAATAGCTGTTGGAGAGCTGATTACCCGGTTGACCCGCATGCGAAGACGGACCAGAAGTTGCGCTTTCCTGGTGGGTTAACAGTTGAGCAGCTAGCTGAAGTTGCAGTGACGATGAGGGCGCGTTCATGGAGACAAGTGCCTCTCTCACCTGGCTGTAAATATTCGATCCGTGCTGATCTGAATTCAGCGACTGCATCTGATTGTAAAGATGTTGTTGCTGTTGGAGCATGGCGTATTTCGGATTCATAGAGTGCACATCATTGAGACTCGACTGCGATTGCTGCTGATATTGTTGCTGGAATTGCTGTTGCAGTCTCTGTTGTTGCTGCTGCAGAGCCTGCTGCTGTTGGTGGTGCTGCTGAATCAGCTGTTGTTGTTGCTGCTGCAGACTAGACGGAACAACGTTGGTCGCCGAGTTAGTCGGCGATCTGGCGAACAACGGCGGCTGGCTTCTGTTCGGATCACGGGCGGACTGCGCATACGGAGCCGGAATCCAGCCCTTTTGCTCCAACGCCGACAATCCAGAACTGAGAGCTGAAGAGTTAGCCTGCTGAGCGGAAGTCGAATTGGTCGTCGCGTTCTGTGCCGAACTTGAAGAAGTATTAGAAGCATTCGGAGCGAGCAGATGTCCCATAAAGTCTCCGTTGCCCCAGTCACTCTGAAATTCAACTTTCGGCTTAGCAGCGTAGTTCACAAACTCACCGAAGTCGTATCATTGTTGTTCGTTGTGCTGTTCAGAGTCGAGTTCTGCGTGCTCAGCGTCGGGGTGTCTCGAGGCTGCAAGAACTGCGTGAACAGACCTCCCCAAACCGACGGCTCCTCTGTCTCCGGCTTTCCCCATATGTCTTTTCCTTCGTCGAACATTCTGTACTTGGAGATATCAAAGTTGTCGACGGTTCCATTTCTGCCATCGTTCGAAGACACCAAGTTTGAAGTGGAAGGCATCTGATTCGGTGCTGAGGCGGTAGGCTTGAACTGCCCAAAAGCTACAGCAGGCTCATCGAACAACTCGTTACGAATGGGATTAGTGCTGCTGGGCGGGGCACCGACGGCCCTAGAAAACTCAGGATTCGGCCGAGTACCCGGTGCTCTAGAAAACACGGAAGGCTGCGACTGTAAAGCCGAATTGGATGGTTGGGTTCCTGGTAATGGGCGAGAAATCGGATCAGGATGACGTGATGACTGGCTAAATGGGTCAGCGATGCGCAATGCTTGACCTATCGCATCTTGCAGACGCGACGGTTGACCGATTGGATCAGGATGGCGAGCTGGTGGTCCTATCGGGTCAGGAAGACGGGCGGGATGTCCTATCGGTTCAGGAAGACGTGGTTGATGTCCAATTGGATCCGGGAGGCGCTGGATAGCTTCCGTTAGACGTTTCTGCACCACAGGTTCTATTCTGCTGTGTTGTACTGGCTGAACAATTGCCGCCACGGGTTGATGCCTGACAGGTGGAGCTATGACACGATCCACAATGGGAGGTTGGGGAGAAGCTGAAAGATTATTGTGATAAAAAATTTTAATGGAGTAACGTACCGTATACTGTCGGCGTAGGAATTGAGGCTGGTGGTAAAACTGGCCTCATTGATTCCATAATAGGAGTCTGTGGCAGCTGTGTTGGGTGAGCATGGGCGTGTTCTTTAGGAAGTTGGTGCATCGCTGGCGATGGTGGCAACGGAGTGCGCTGAACAACCTGAGGGTGTGTTTGGACCCTCGGCTGTACGACTGGCGATGGAACGGGCTCGACTTTCTCCTGCCGGGCGGCCATTCGTTGATGCCACACATTTCCACCTCCCTGTTCTTTTTGCTGATTTTTGGCAGATCTTTGGCTCTGATGATGTGAAGGCGCCGGAGAAGAAGACTGACGCGCAATGTTATGGTTAGACAGGGAAGGAGGGATGGATGTTTGAGATGCGTCGACAGCACTTTTCGATGTTCCTTCAGAAGAGACCGAAGAGGCGACAGACGAGTTCCCACGGAGAACTGTCCGAACTGCATCGGTGATCAGAATATCGGGATCGGCAAGAAGCAATTGAATTATAGCAACGGCGTGCTTGACGGAATCTGGAGTTCCTCGCACCACCACTTCTCTATCCTGCTCTTTCCGGATTCCCTGCTTCTCAATCTCAATAATCGCTCCAGTTGCTTCACGGACTGCATTAATGTTCGAACCAGCACGACCGATCACTCGAGACATAAGCACTCCGTTGATCGTCATCGTCCACAACTTCTTCTGCTTCTACAAATAAAAAAATTATATCGAGGCTTGAACAACTGATCCACTCACCGTGTCGATGTCGAACACGTATCCATGGTCGGAAGTGACACTCGAAGTCGTAGAAGACTCCTTCGCTTGGCTCGATGCTATACTGGAAGGTCCCGCCTGTGAGCCCAATTTCTTAGATGGTCTGGCCTTCTTTCCTTCTTTTCCAGCTTTACACCATTCCTCCGATTCAGAGAACGATCCCGGGGAAACCATCGGTGCGTGCACTTGAGCTGGTGGTGGAATAGTCACGACGATGGGTTCGTACGGCATTTCAGACGGTTCTTCTTCTACTGGCTCCGCCTTTACTTCTTTCACAACCTTCTCTTTTGGCACTCCGTTCGGATTGGTTTTCCTGCGGTTTCGTCGTGGCTTCGGAGGTTCCTTCGGCTCTTCAACGACAACTGGTTCAGGTTCCGGTTCCGGTTCAGGTTCTGGCTCCGGCTCGGGTTCTGGTTCAGGCTCCGGCTCAAGATCCGCTTCGAATTCCGTTTCGTCGGGCTTCGAAGACTCCAGCTTGCTCCGTTTCGCCTCTTTCTTCTTTTTCTTTTTTTCCTGCAGTTTGGCTTTCTTTGCCTGGTCCTTGACTTTCTGGAAAAATGAAACAGATTTCAAAAGTAGAAGACATGTCCACAAACCTCCTCTTCAACGATTTTAAGCAATGCCTCAGCAGCCTCTTCGGCCGATGCAGCTTGCGCCTTTTTCGCATCTCGAATGATTATGATGCATTCCCCACACTTTTTGCGTATCTCTTCACTTTCCGCTGTCTGTTGAGCCCGCGCCAGATCTTGCTCGTTGGGGAACTGCTTCGCATGTCCCACCATGTACTTGACAATGTCCACATATCCTTTTCGGAATGCAGCCATCATCGGTGAAATCTTCCGATTGTCGAAAGTGTCCGGATCGGCTCCTTTCTCAATCAAAGTTTTCACAGTGGAAATGTGACCGCCATTACACGCCAACCACAATGCAGAACAGCCCTGAAGCAGGAATGATGTTAAAATTGATACGTTTTGCTTCAAACTCACTTTTTTATTGCGAAGATCGACAGGAGCGTCGTTATCGAGCAGCATCCGAACGAACTTCTCGTGACCCTTGTCAGCGGCGATTGTCAGAGCTGTATCTTTTGAAGAAGTAACAGGAGCTGCGTTAGTGTCAGCGCCTGCTTCAATCAGAAGAGTTCCGACATCCGCGTACCCGCCACTGGCACATTCCATTAATGGAGTGAGCCCAGTTTTCGATCGGTGCTCAACATTAGCGTTGAACGTGAGGAGCAGCTTAACAACTTCAGTACGACCTTGGAATGTGGCTAATGTGAGCGCCGTGTTTCTGAAATAAGCAAAGCTGTTTTATACCTGGTATTCATTCTGTTTTTACCTATTGGTCTCTATCTGAGCATTAATGTCGCTGCCCTTCTCGAGCAGCACTTTCGTTGCGTCACGATGTCCGTTCATCGCAGCCAACATAAGCGGAGATATACCCAGTTTGCTCCCCGTTCTCGAGTTTATTTCGGATCCGGCAGTCAACAGCATGTTAACAATATCAATATACCCTCCGGAAGAGGCCAATGAGAGTGGCGTGTAGTCGCTGACATTGCGATGTTCCTTATTAGCTCCATGAGAAAGCAGCAGCTCTACAACATCCTTCCTGCCACCTGAACAGGCGAGCGAAAGGGCAGTGTCCTTGGTTCTGTCGGACTGTGCCTCAATCGCCGCGTGATTTTTGAGAAGAACCTCGACAACTGGAGCGTGTCCGGCAGTGGCCGCAATTATGAGTGGAGAGAAGCCTTTCTTGTCTCGATGTTCTATATTAGCTCCTTCTTTAAGCAACAGCTCGACAATCTCCTTGTGTCCGTTTGCACATGCAATCGTCAAAGGAGTCTCCAACGTCGTTTCGGTCGCTTTGTCGATGGCATTTGAGCGGGTTTTGGCCCTTTCGGCGCCATCACCTTCGGAATGTGTACGTCTGAGCTGTCCTTGCTGACTCTGCTGTGAAGCTACTGATTTTGCCATTTGTGCTTTTGCTACGGCCTTCACCTGAAAAAATTATAAAATGTCTAAAAAACATTTTTATTTTTTTTGAATACCTGTGCCCCTAAACTTGTGTTGACTGCTGTTTTTCCGCTGGCTTTCTGCTCAACGGCCTTTATTTGTTGGTTCTTTTCCCTGATACACTGGTCATAGAACGCACACTCCGCCGAATCTCGGAAGAGTTTCAGATATTCGTCCTTCAACCGTTTATCGGTCACTGAAAATTTTGAAAATTAAACAATGAAAGCTGACGACGGTTAAGAGATAGAGAAAAGGAAAGAAGAAAATCATACAAGATTCGAGAGAGCGTTTTAGGAGTTGGCTGCCAGTATAGTTCTCAACTGTGTCTTTAGCTTGCGCCAAAATTGCTTGCTGTTCCTTCTCCGGTTTCCCCGCGAAGATCTTCTTGAGTACACGGTCGCCAGCTAAAAAAGAATGCGTCGAATTAGAGCAAAAGTTTGATATTCTCGAATAATCAATAACTGCGATTTTGGTTTCAGTCCAAAATTGAACTGAAAATAAATTATCTAAGAAGTACTGCGAATTCAGAAAACGCCGACTGAAATTTTTTTGTTTTTCTTTCAGTATTTAGCTCTTCCGCGAAGGCAATCGAACGGAGTTTGGCTCAAAAAATTCTTTCACTCTTCTCTCATCAACGCGATCAATGCTTTCTCAGTAGAATAACTCAGAAAAATGATAAATTAGGTAAAATAAGCGACTTGTGGGCCGAAAGACGGAGAAAAACAGAGAGCCGAGAAAGCTAGGCCACGGCATGTGGTTTCTAGTCCCCCGTCGGCAGCGGCGCTTTTTCACAGTACAGGCGCGTCGGCCGGCGAGATGCGAATCAAACTGAACGAAAACGCAAGATAACGTTGAAATGCTACTAGCCAGAATGAGCCGCCTAGCACAAAAAAGGTTTTTGTTTCGCGCCTTTTCTGGCATTGATCTACTTGCATAGTCCATTTGCTCTAATTTCAGATAATTGACTCGAAAATATTGGTTCTAAGACCTAAATTCGCCGACACGAAAGCACACGAGACGCAGACAGCCGCATGTTTACACCAGGCCGGACACGTGATGGCCGCTTCCGCGTTCGTTTGGCAGCTAAGGAATCGATAGGCTGAAGGAGGCCTCCTCCGTCCGTGCGGTGCCCCTCGCGGAAGAGCTTTTTCCGTCTTGCCCCCCACTACATTCGTACATTCAATCTTGGAGTCTCCGAAGTCGTATTCAGGTAGAGTGCTTGCAATATACGCAGTCAAAACGGCCATGTCGTGATTCGCTTGTGTTGGTTTCGACCTCCACAACTGCTCCATTTCTCCGGCCAGTTTAATGATACCAGGATACGTCTTCGACGCCTTCACTCCCTTCTGAACACGCAACTCTTCTCTTTCTTTTTCAAGGAGCCTAACTTTGTCAGCAATTTCTTCCGCGGAAATCGCCGGCTGCTCAGTTGTCACTTCCAATGAAGCCGTCGCTGCTGGAGATTTGGCCACGGTGATACTGGTAGTACTCTTCGGAACAGGCGGCGCAGGATTCTTCGGGACCAGCTTCGGCCTAGGATCTTCGATGGGAAAATTGGCTCTCATGTCTCGGATGCTAATCGCGGCGCCCTTCCGCTCTCTATGATTGGAACTCATTTTGAGAAGGGCGGCACGGAAAGCAGATTCCTGAATGTGATGGACTGCTGCGTACTGCTGATGATTACACAGCTTTCTATTGTCGTGAATTACTGAAATGTATTTTTTTTGCACAAACTAGTAAACCTTTTGAATATATATGTACATCTGGTGGCAAATGTTGTTCCTCCAAACAGTCGCATCGCATCGTCCGAATGGAAATTGATACCTGCCATCGCAGCGCTGGCCGCATTCAGTGAGCCGACCGTGGCTGGAACTCGTGGCATCTCCTCGCCGTTGTTCATCTGAAAACTTGAAGTGTTGCCATTTCAGAAGAATCTAATCTAACCCTGGCAAATATGGATGCAAGGTACGTCTGGCTGTCCAATCCGGTGGCAGCGGCAGCAGCAGCCGAAACAGCGGCCGCCGCGTTCATCATGTGGCCTTCGTTGCAATGGAGGAAAGAAGAGAGCTCAATCGGCTTCCCGACCATTCTCTCCATTTCCAGCCATCCGTGGGCGACCAACTCTGCCCACAGTTTAATGCTCGGAACAAGTTCTCCATTGTACAACTTGTCCATTTCGTATCGGTTTGGCGGAGGCGGGAAGTTGACCCTGCCTTCGCCGTTCACTCCGTACACCGACTCGAGTGCTCGCATCGCTTCCTTCACTTCCTTTGATCCGACTTCGTCTTTCGGAGATTCGTAGGCAACCATTTGCCTGGAAATGAAATTATCTTTAAAGTGAAACGAAACAGAGAGAACTCACTGTTGTAATTTGAGTAAATGAGTGAGCATGTCAACTTCATGAGTAGAATAGGGCATGTCGTGCATGTTGGCGTGTTTGCAGTTCTTCTTCTTCGGATACATTCCGTTCAGCATCATCATCATGTCCGATGCCTGCAATTTATTCTGCGAACGGATGAAATCATAGATGTTCCGGCAAATTCACTCACCAAAGGCGTTCCCCTTCTTTTCTTGAATTTGTTCGTTTTTGTCTTTGTGATTCCTAGCTTCGGCGGCTCTTTGTCTAACGGCAAATTTCCTTTCGTGAACTCCACGAGCATGTTCATGAGATCACAGCTGCCATGTCTGGCCACTTCCATGAAACAGTTCACTCCATCGTCCATTTTCAGCATAGGATCAGCCCCATTTCTTATCAGAAACTGTGCGGTGTCCGTGTTTCCTTCGCTGCAAGCGAGAGAAAGGGCCGTCGCGTCGTTCTTCGACGACTTAAAATTGATTGAGGCGCCTTTGTTCACGAGGTGCTGAACCACGTCAAAGTGATCTCCCTTTGCCGCCTTCATCAGCGCGGTCCGATCGTCGTGCTCAAAGTTCAGATCGGCTCCCGACCGCACCAATTCCTCAACAATCGGCAGAGAACCGTGATCGGCGGCCGCCACGAGAGCTCGACTTAGTTGATCTTGTGGGATCGTTTTGCAGTGAGCGAGTATGAACTGGACGCATTCCAGTTTTCCTTCCTGCGCAGCTTCAACGATAGGCGATGTCGCTCCGGCAGTCAAATCGGCTCCCTTGTCGATTAACATCTTGAGTATCTCGATGAATCCTCCGCTGGCAGCTAGAGAGATCGGAGTGTCTCCCACTTCCGAATTGATAGCGTTCACGTCGGCGTGCCAGGCGAGAAGCATCTTGACGACATCCACGTGTCCTTCTCTGCACGCTTCCATCAGTGGAGTGTTTTTCTCGTCGTTCGCCTCTTCTATTCTGGATCCTGCCTTCAGAAGTAGTTCTACGACATCAGGATATCCTCCGGAACAGGCGAGTGTCAACGGACTCTCGAAGCAGTACGGATTGCTCAGATCAGTGGGAGTTCCCTTGGAGATCATCAGCCGGCACACTTCAAGGTGTCCGTCCATCGCAGCTTCCATTAACGCCGAATACTTTTCGAGGGTCAATTCCTTTACTTCCTCGTCGTCTTTCGGTGGATTCTTTTCGTGGTATTCCATTACGGAGGAGACCACTTGTATGTGTCCTCTATAGGCGGCCAACGTGAGTGCGGATTCTTGCTGCAAGAACTAGGAGGATGAATAAAACGCCTGAAAGCAATGGAAACTACCCTCAAGTCTTCTTTCAGGTGAAGAAACTTTGGTCTGTATCCGTTGGCAAGAAACTCTTTTATCGTGTCGATTCCGTTCACAAGCGCAGCTTCCATCATCGCATCGTGATAGAAGTTGTTCACAGCGTAAACATCGAGTTCGAAGGATCCTTCGAACGTGAGCAAGTCATGAACCACTTCCGTTCCGCACATCGAGGAGGCGTAAATAAGGGCGGTGTTGCAGTTGGTGACCGACAGCACATTCGGATCGGCGCCCAGCTCAAGGAGTCGGCGGACTATCGACTCATTCACACTGGCGGCTGCTTCCATCAGAGGGGTTACTTGGGTGAGTCGTGAACCTTCGAAATCCAGTTTCCCGATCTCGTTTGAGAGTTCGAGAAATGAATCGATCTGAACAGAAACTGATTAGTTCTTATTGAGAAGAGAAAATAACTCACTCCGAGGCGAGTGGCAAGTAGAAGGAGGGCGTTCTGTTGGAGAGAAATCGGCTCGATTGCAGTCAGGTTACGAAAATGGCTTATCCGCTCTTTCTTCACCAGTTTACGAGAGGCAGCTTTGCCGCTACCGTCATTCTCGTCGTTTTCAGACATTTCCTCGTCTTCGAGCATTTGCAGATCGTAGTCGAGGTTGTCGGGATTGGCGTTCGTCATCATTATATCCGAAACTATGGTCGCAAGATAACTGGAAAAAAGGCGTTTAAAATTATATCGGGAAGAAACGAACCTATAGGCCATGGAGGCGACGGCAGTCATCGCATCGGCGGCCAGAGATAGAGGAACTTTCTTGGGATCGGAGGCATCAAAGGAAACGAACGTTCCGCCGTTTTTATTCTTTTTAAAGATCTCCGAAATGTTCGCGAGCACGTTGATATCTTCCAGCTTCCGATTCTAAAAAAGAGAAGATAATAGAAATTGGATAGAAAATTATGAATTTGAGACAAACCTCGATTATGTCGAGTAGGTCGTCGACAGGAGGGAATCGGCATTCCGACGAAAGGAAATGCTCGAACTTGAGCATTTTGAGCACGGATGCGATCGCTTTAGTCGAAAAACCGTCCGATTCGCTCTCCATTTCTATGGCTATAGTATGAAGACAATCGTAGAGCTAAAAGACAAATATTCATAAATACCGGATGCACAAGGCACTCACCTTGGCACCAAAATGATAATACATGGTGAAAACGCGGTTTCGTTTGTCGTCGTCCGCCTCATCGAGGTTCAGTTCGAAGGGGATGAGATGCTCGAACATAACGAGGTTCGCAATATCGCTCAATTCGTGCGCGGATCGCTTCTGAAAGTGAAAGAACATAAAAGATTGAAAAAGACGCGCGCTTACAGCAGAAATTGAGCGAGATCTTGGAGGAGAACTTTGCACATCATGGCCGCAGAAAGAAGCTAAGAGCTGCAAGTTACTTGAATGCGGAAAAGTTATTTTAGGTTATCTTAGTACCTTTTCGGACAAATCAATATCCGAAGCACTCATTCTTGGAGGGAAGGAAAAGACGCTCAGTTAGCACGAATTGAAGAAAGATTCCTGTAAAGTATCCATCATCACATTTTTGTCTAGCAGAGAAACGAAAGAAAAGAAGTCCAAGCTTGCGACAGACAGTGAGAAGCAGATTATAAGGAAAAGCAGAAGGCAGATCGATATTCGTTCAACTAAGGATGTCACTTTCTCACTAGTATTTTATGCGACAACTGACAGCCAGAACTAGAGAAAGACGAGGAACACCCTATAATTTTGATCCAGTTCTTTCTTGGTTGGTTCGGCTAATCGGAGAGAAACTTTGATGACGCTGTCTGAAAGTGGAGGACATTCTTTCTGAGAAGAAGGCGCGTGACCGACCGAATGCCTGTCGGCCGTCTCCTTTTTACCAATGAAACGGCATGGCAACCCGGACAAGAAAAGAAAACGTCGCGCGGAGACGGATCTTCGAATGATAGCGTCGCCGATGGCCGAATATCGATTCGTACAACTACGTGGCTTATGACAGACTTGGGCATAACGATAAGGAAACAAATTACAACGAGATTTTTATGATTTCCTCCGTCGTGCCCTCTAAGTACATTCCATTCTTGCAAATGTTTTCTTTCAACGACAAAAATATTTACATTCTAGTGTTTACATGCACATCAAATTCAGACGATCTATTTTTGGGTGATGTGGTACAGATGAAAAAACGAAATGAATTCATGATGAAGTGAGAAGATTGAAGCGAAAAAGCAAAGTTTCGAATAACTATTTAGCATGCAACCGGAGGACTAAAGGGCCGTATCACGTTCATAAATGGACAGAAATAGATTTAACTTTGGTTTTTTGAATATGTTGTTCTTTTTTGTTTTTTCAATGCTGAAAAAACCAAAAATTTGGACAACCGCTCAAGGCAAAACTCACTGGCCTCCGGCGACTCGTCGCCGACCTTTGGAGTGTCGTAATGTCGCCCGGTTTAGCAGAAAGCGGCACTTTCAGAATTCGCCAAAGAATTCATTGAAGATCAAAAGAGAACAAAAGTAAAAAAGCTTAAAAACACAAAAAGAAGTAAAAACGACTATTTTTCAAATTCGAGAATAAATTTTCAGAATCCATATCACATTTATTTTGTTTCCTTACAGCAAAATCCCTTTAGTTTTCGAAAATGTAGTGAAATTGATGGTAGAGATGATTCCAGCATCCGGGGGAGACGTCGTGAGATTCTGACGGGTGACGATTCAGAAAAGCCCGGAGAAGGCAATAGAAGCGTGCTGCAAGCAGCAGGAGCGCGTAGAAGGCATTAAGGAGCATCCGGGGGTGACGTCGTGAGATTCTGATAGGCGAGTGATTTTGAGACACCTGGAGAAGTCGTGTCTCAAAACTCCTTTTCCAAGCGAACCTATCATCCTCCCTATCAGAATCTCACGACGCCACCTTCGGACGTGCGAACAGCTGGCCCTCTAACCGAGCGGAGCCACTTGCGTTCTATCAGCCCGCGTCGCCGTCCCCTCCCTGCCTTCTACGCGCTCCTGTTGCTTGCAGCACGCTTCTATTGTCTTCTCGAATCTTCGCAGAAACCTCGCCCATCAGAATTCCACTATGACAGCTTCGGATGCTCGGAGAGCAGCATCTCCAGCATCAATTTCACTACATTTTCGAAAAATAAAGGGATTTTGCTGTAAGGAAGCAAAATAAATGTGATATGCATTCAAAAATGTATTTCGTTTTATTTCGGGACTTGACGCGTGTAAACAGTATTATCAATAGGATTCTCTGCAGAAAATTTAAAAAAAAACGTGGCAAAATTGATTTCGGACGAGTGTTGTTATAGGAAAATTACGTAAGTAAGTAAATCATTTCTTCATTTAAAAGACCAAACTTTGAAAACAATGTCGAATGGAAAGAAAGAAAGTACGAATGTGAGTAAGCACAGAAAGGGAACACGTTCATTAGACAGACAGATTCAGCTGGCACTCGATAAAGATTTCAACATTGAGCAGATGATGCCGAAGGAGTTTGTGGACCTTTATAAAATCAAAAAACCGATTGGAGTGAGGGTGTTCAAGCAGGACTGTCGGGTACGGATTCCTCGTCGGCTCTTCCGGAGTTGCTCGTTCAGATCACCCACGTTCTTCCGGAATCTTCGCTCTTCGGGAAAGCGTTCCTCGGCGATTCGATTGTCGGCGTCGATGATAAAACGGTCACGAACGGAGATGAATTGCATGCGAAACTGAAAGAGAAAGCCGAGGTGAGTGCCAAGAAAGTTCGAACGACATGGGGCGGATTCAGAGTGTGCACCTGCAAATCCGTCGCAACATGTATTCGTGGTGCTTCCATTTGCGAACGACCGTCGAGAAGATCCAGATCGACAGAGAAACGGAACGGATTACTCCGAATCCCGTCAACCTCTACTTTGTTCGTTCCTACCCTCTTCGGTCTTTAATCAGTCCGTTCAGGTGCTGATTCGGGTTCATCCGACTCCAGAATTGCAAAGTATCGACCTGGGACTGTTCGTAATGTACAACAACCGAGATCGTCTCGAGGTCTCTCCCAATTCTCCTCCACTTTGAAATCCTTTGCTTTCAGGTGGAGCACGTCACTCCGAACAGTCTGGCGGCCGTTCATCTGAAGGCCGGTGACGTCATCCGTGAGTGTAACTCTCAGCCGATCTGCTCGAAGAGTATGCTCCGTTACTGCATCGCGAGCAGCATTGCTTCTTCCGGACAGTTCACTCTGCTCATCGAAGCACCCATTCGGGACATAGTCAGAGATCACATCGATGTGGCAGAAGACGTTGTGCAGATAGCTGATAAAGCGGTGGAGGAGTTCAAGAAAACGATGAACGGATACACAGCACAGCCGTTGAAGCAACAGGCGCAGAAGAAGAAGATCAAGGTGAAGGAGGAGCGCACCGAGCATCAGATTGTCAGCGATGCCGATCCGACCAAACTGAGACCGTGCAAACATGCGAGCTGATTTCCAAAGTAAACCTGATTCGTATCATTCTTTCAGTCTCATGAGCATGTTAGTAGCACTTGGTAGCAGGAATTCTGACTTTGCCTCTGTCGTTTTGTTTCATTCCCAACACTTCACGTTTTCTTTTAAACGTTATTACATTTCAACGGTCGGGACAACGTGAATCAAAAACCGAAGATATTGATGAAGAAGACGGTTGAGCTCGGAAGATTTGGTAAAGTTGCCAAAGGCAGTTCCCTCAAACCCTTTCCAGGAAGTCGCACAAACGGGTGCAAAGACGCTCTATGGGACACGCGTGAACTTTGAGCTGCGTGGCATTTTTAAGACTGAGTTTTGAGTTCTGGTTTAGGTTAGAAAAAGCTCTTGTACGTTTGCTTGTGAGAGACACTCTTTTTGGTGTTCTTTCTGTACTTTTCTTGGTTGCTTCGTTTCTTTCGTTGCTCCTCAAGCAATAAACCTTTGTTTGATAATCTTTCGCGTTGTTTCTTGTGTTTTCTTGTACTGGACCCACTACCCCTTTTTATAAGCGGGCAACTGTAAACTTTCGAGGTGAAAACCTGAGAACCCTATCCGCTCCATGAAGACGACAAGAATGAAAAAACAATTGAACCTGTGTGTATTATCCCAATCTTCTAGAGCTGTTCCCTCCCCATAAAGCGAGTCGTAGTTGGGACTTCATTCCCTGTTCTTCTTCCTTCTATTTCGGCCCAACTATCGTCTTCGAATATCCTTACGTGCCTGAGCTTCAAAAACGTGATGCGCTTGACCATCACTGGTAGGACCTTCAAAAAATCATTGGATATTAGGAGACTTGGCGAGCTTCTGAGAAATTTCTCATACTTCGTCAAAATACATCATCAGTTAAGACAATTCTGGAAGTTCTAAGAGGAACTTACTTTAATAAACGCAGGCTCGAAGTCAGAGCAGAAGCCGTCGGTCAGAATCTGCTTCGCCTTAATTTTCAATAGCGTTAGGAAGTTCATGATCTCAAGTCTTGTATATTCATTATTTTTGTGGGAGACAAACAAATTGTAGTAACAAACAATAGAAGGACAACTTCGGTTCGATAAAGCTTAAAAGCAACATGCGAGCCGGATAGGGATAAATTAGAGAAAAACAAATTGAATTGAAAAGCTATTATCTGACGAGATGGAGGGTCTGTCCGGCCAGACTGACCACTTCCACGGTCGGGTGAACTGCCGTGCCATCAGCGTTCTTCAAAGCGATCTTTCCATTCCAGAGATCGAGTGACGAGCGGATCTGCAATGGTTCCTTGTTTCGAATGTCCATCTCAACCCGTTCTTACGTAATAGAGAAGTCCAGAATATCCGTTTAGCTTCGCATTCGCCGTTTTCACATGCACTCGGACTTTCTTGGTTCCATCGACAACAGTGATTCCGTCGAAGTTATCTCCCTCAGCGAAGAGCCACAGCTGAAATAGTTTGCCTAGACTGGGAAGTCAACGTTAAATCCACTTACTTCCACTTCGGATTCCTTGACTGCACTCTTATTCGTAGCAGCTGGTGCTTTTCCTTCCGCCGGCGGGAATCCAAACTTAATCGGGGTTCCTGTCGCCGATTCGATGTCTTTGATCTTCGCGGCAACAACTTGAGCGAGTTGGGAACCAGGTGGATGAACGACAAGATACACTTGGGCGGAGTCGGTGGAGACGAGCTTAGCTTGTTTGCGAAGTCTCTGCACACGGTTTGTCACTGCAAATAAAGTTATTCCTGATGACATGCCTATCCTATTACCTTCTCTGCAAAGACCTTCTTCGACCAAGGATTCATCCTCCGTAGTGTCGATCATCACAATGGTTTTCGCATCGGAATGAGTCTTATATCCGTGTCCCTGGTCACTTCCGTTTGCGTAGCTCACAGCAACCTCTTCCGAAGAGAGCTCATGACCCAAAACGGTCAACTTTCCTTCCAGAAGGAACTGTTCCAATTCCGTCTCGGTGATCTTGTTCTTCAGATAATCGGCAACTTTCTTTTGTTCTCCCTTCAGACGAGCACCGAGAAGTTTGAAGTTTGGCTCGGCCTGAACAAAATAAGTTTAACATAGCAAAAACCGTAAACGCTTACCTTCAGAGTGATTCCGTACTTGTGCTTGTCTTGCGAGACAGTCAGTTTGCGCACATTGAGCTCCAGAAGAACGTACGGCTCGAGACTCTTCACGTCCTCAAGGAACTGGTTGTCTCTGTTGATGACAATCATCTCCTTTAGTGGGTACTTCACTGCAATTCCTTCCCGATCTCTGACCAAGCGAACGAGATCAATGACGTTCCTCATAGCCTCCACTCTTCTCTCAACGGACTCGTCAATAAGGCTCTCATCCGGTTTCGGGAGCATCAGAAAGTGCACAGACTCCTCAGAAGCACCGATTACCTTCTTCAGATTGGCCCAGATGTGCTCGCAGAAGAACGGCGTGAACGGAGCCATCAGGCGTACAATGAGGATGAGTACTCGTCCGAGAGCAGCAAGGGCGTGATGTTGCTCATGGAGTCCACTGTCTCCCTTCACTCGCTTTCTGTTCAGACGGATGTAGATGTTAGTGAGAGTGTCGAAGAACTTGGTGAGAGGCCCAACTACAGCGTACAGTCTGTAGGCGTCCATTTCTTTTCGGACGAAAGCGACGAGACTGTTCGTGAAAGATTCGATCCATCTGTCCATCACATTCTCGCTGGCTACGTGCTTGTTCATGTCGAAAGCATTTCCAGTTTCCTGTAAGCTATCAGAATCAATGTGCGAGTTTTTTTTAAATACTCACATGCTCGTAAAGTTGGACGTTCTGGACGAAGAATCTGTAGGCGTTGAACCACGGGAGGAACACGTCCTTCAGGAGGTCTCTGACTCCCTCCTCTCTGAGCACAAAATTATATAACTTGTTCGAAAAGTGATTGGGAATACCTGAATCTCAAATTTTCTCCTCTGACAACCGGAGAGTTGATGAGATAGAGACGGAGAGCATCAGCTCCGTACTTGTTGACGATCTCCATCGGATCTGGGTAGTTCTTCTTTCTTTTCGACATTTTGGCTCCATCCGACGCAAGAACTAGTCCGTTGCAAATGAGATTCTAGGGAATAATGCGTAGGAATAGTTGGTAAAGATAAAACTGACCTTGAACGGCGGTTTGTTGAAAAGCGCAGTGGATAGAACGAGCAGGGTGTAGAACCATCCACGGGTCTGATCAATTCCTTCGGCGATGAAATCAGCCGGGAAGTTATCCTCGAAAACCTTGCGGTTCTCGAATGGATAGTGATTTTGAGCATACGGCATTGATCCGGACTCGAACCAACAATCGAACACTTCGGGGACTCGCTTGAGAACTCCGCGGCCTGAGCGGGATGGAATAGTGATGTCATCGACGCTAGAAAAAACCAGAACATTGATTAGTTTCTGAAATCATATAATACCTTTCTCTGTGGAGGTCAGTGATTTTCTGTCCGGAAAGCTCTTCCAGCTCGGCAATGCTTCCCACACAAACGACTTCTTCTCCGTCGTCGCTCACCCACAAATTGATAGGCGTTCCCCAGAATCTGTTTCTGGAGACGGCCCAATCACGAGCATCTCTGAGCCAATTGGCGAATCTCTTGTCTTTCACGAATGATGGAACCCAATAGGTCTCATCGTTATTAGCGAGAAGACGTGGAACGAGATTCTCGACGCGGATAAACCAGGATGGAACGGCTTTGTAGAGGAGAGGAGTGTCCGAGCGCCAGCAGAATGGGTAAGAGTGCTTGCATTCCGCTTGTCTCACGAGATTTCCCATTTCTTTCAGTTTCTTGATGATCTGCTTGTCAGCGTCTTTCACGTAGATGCCTTCGTACTCTTTCACTTCGGCCGTATATTTTCCGTTCTCGTCGACTGGACAGATCATCTTCTGATCCTTGACAATTATTCCGTTGTTCACGCACACTTGGAAATCAATCTGAAAAGATACGCATTATGAGAAGACCGTTCAGAATGGCTGAGAACCTCTCCGAAATATGGCGCCTGATGAACAATTCCAGTACCAGAATCAGAAGTGACGAATATGTCGTTGAGAACACGGAAAGCATTTCTCTCTTCGCGCATGTACGCGAAATACGGGAACAGAGGCTCGTACTTGAGTCCTTCCAACTGCTTTCCTGTCAGTTTCTCAGTAACTTCCAGGTTCTCGTTTTTCAGTTCTCCGAGGCGTTCCTCGAGCACAACGTATTCAGTTCCAGTCGTCTTGTCCTTGGCAACAACGTATTGCATTTCAGGATGAACGACAAGAGCTAGATTGGACGGAAGAGTCCATGGAGTAGTTGTCCAGGCGACGAGCTGGCGATTCGGAATATCGAGAAGTCTGAATCCGACGAAGACAGCTGGATCGACGACGTCCTTGTAGTTCTGGCCGGCTTCAAAGTTGGAAAGTGGCGTAGAACAGGCGGTCGAGAAGGGCATCACTTTGACTCCCTTGTAGACGAGTCCCTTCTTGTGCAGCTCGCTGAATGCCCACCACACAGACTCCATGAACCACGGATAAAGGGTCTTGTAGTCATGGTCGAAGTCGACCCATCGACCGAGACGTCCCATCGTCTTTTCCCATTCCTGCAAAAAATCGGTAAAATTACAAATGTTTCGTCACTTCCTTACTCCAGAATATCTCATGACAATCTTCCGGCACTCGTTGTTGTAGTTGGCAATGCCCATCTTGAGCACATCTTGGGGACCACTGATTCCGAGAGACTTGTCAATTTCGTACTCGACCGGAAGACCGTGGGTGTCCCATCCGAACCTTCTTTCTACGTAGTGTCCATTCTGGTGAGCCCATCTTCCGACGACGTCTTTGATGGTGCTTGTGAGCATGTGGCCGTAGTGAGGAAGGCCTGTGGCGAAGGGCGGGCCGTCGTAGAAAGTGAAATGCGGTCTATCCTTCGAAAGTCTGTAATAAAGAATTTGAATATGGCACTTTGGATGCGGACTTACTCGACAGAACGCAGGAAAGTCTTCTCATCTTTCCATTTTTGAGTTACTTTCTCCTCTTCTTTCGCAAAATTGATGTTATCGGGAACGGTTGAAAGCCCGCTCATTTTTTCCCTGAAAACGGGAATGATTCTAAATGAGACATGGAATCAGTTTTAAGTGAGCGAACACGATGAAATCTGATGTAACACTCTCGAGGCGCAAACATTGCGAAATTCAGAGGAACTAAATACGCGGTTGTTTTGACCACGGGTAGACAGCAATCATAGAGGGAGCCGATTATTAGAAGAATGTGCAGGAGTGTCAGTCGCACTGAATTACACGAGAAGAGATAAAACTACAAAACTGCAAAGTGACGAATTGGTTTCTGAAAACTAGGAGGAGAAAGAACTAATTTCATTTATGTTTTAACAGCTTATTTAGGACCGAGTCATCTGCATTAAAATCAGGAGCGAAAAAGAAAATGAGGAATGTCAACAGTTAATCGTTTTTCCTGATTTTGTACAGATAACTGAAACTAAGATTGTAAAATCGATATAAACCTCTGATAACCAAATTTCCAATTTGTTTTGTTTTCATTTTTTGCGCCATTATCTGAAAATTTGAGAAAATGGGAACCGAAATAAGTTCTCACTTTAAAGGCGCACGCATTTATGCGGAAGGGTCTCGCCACGATGTCCCGTATTTCAATTCTGTGAGCTTTTTTATGACTTGCCGCCGGTTTTAGAGCATAAAACTGAAATTTTATCAGAATTTTGACATGATTTTCAGTTTTCTCACCTATCGAATTACTCGCTTACGCGTGAATTCTATATTTTAACCTACCTTTGCGTCATTTTCACGGGAAATTTACCAAATCTGTTTTCAATTTTCCGCCCGTTCTTATACACGACTA
Source organism: Caenorhabditis sp. 36 PRJEB53466 (assembly GCA_946814055.1). Taxonomy (NCBI): domain Eukaryota; kingdom Metazoa; phylum Nematoda; class Chromadorea; order Rhabditida; family Rhabditidae; genus Caenorhabditis; species Caenorhabditis sp. 36 PRJEB53466. The sequence goes on along the minus strand of CAMPFS010000004.1, from coordinate 4,224,840 downwards.
TTTCAATCTAAATTTTGTTTTAGATGCGTTTTCTGGGAGTCAGAACAGTTCAAATAGCATCTTTAGCAGGATTCTCGTGGGGAGGATCGAAGCTTGACGAAATTCCAGCGGCGAAGCCACGAATGTGCCCCATTCAAATTCAGCGTCCGGATCAAGCCCAGAATGACGTTTTACTCAGCAGAAAAGTGAGTCAAAAAATCATATGTTTAAAAAAATCAAATTGTTGTTCAGGTTATAAACCATTTAGACAGATCAAACTTGAAACTACGGTTATATCAATACGAAACATGTCCTTTCTGTTGTAAGGTGAGCTAACATGACTCAACAAATATTTTCTGCCTATTTCAGGTACGAGCTTTTTTGGATTATTATGGCTTTTCGTACGAAGTGGTCGAGGTGAACCCGGTCACTCGTTCTCAGATAAAATTCAGCAATGAATACAAAAAAGTAAGCGTTTTGTTATACTTGCTCTTTTACTCTAGTATTTCTAGGTGCCTATCATTAGAAGCGGAGAGAAAACATTAACCGAATCTTCTTTGATCATCTCACAGCTGGCCACCTTTATAGAGAGACCAGATCAATCTCTGGAGCAAGTCATCCAGATGTATCCAGGAGTTGATTCGACAAACGAGAAGGGAAAACCTGTGCGTCTGTGAATCGTCTAAAAGCTACAATCGAAATTATTGCAGATGGTGAATTATCCGAACAAGTTTTTCATCATGAAGGGTAAAGTGGATGCTGAAGGAAATATGGCAGCTGCTCGAGAAGAGAGAGAATGGCGTGAATGGGTGGATAACTGGTTCATCCACCTCATTTCTCCAAATGTTTATCGTAGCTGGAACGAATCATTGGAAACTTTCCGTTGGTTTGAGCAAGTCGGAGACTGGCACCGCACATTCCCAGCCTGGGAAAGAGTTCTGGCCGTTTACGTTGGTGCAGCAGCTATGTTCCTCCTTTCCAAAACCTTGAAGAAAAAGTGAGATCGTCTGAAATTTATTGATATCCAATTTAAAAGTTGTATTTAGGCACAATATATCTGACGAACGAGAAGAGCTGAGAAAAGCGTGTCGAGACTGGATGGCAGCAATCGGACCGAACAGAAAATTCCTGGGAGGAGATCAGCCCAATCTCGCAGACTTGGTCGGTTGAACAATCGCGTTCACTCAATGCCTTCTTCATTTCAGTCTCTCTACGGAGCCATGAACTCTTTCTACGGTTGCTCTGCATTCAAAGAGGTCATTTTGGAAGAAAAAATTGTGGACTGGTGGCGGCGAATGGACGCACTTGTCAAAAATCACGAAGGACGGAAAATGCTAGAAGCGAGAAGCCTGAAACAATGAATTGTACGGATTCACAGGAAATAATAGCCTAGTCATTCGCCTATTTAGTGCCTTGTTCTTCTGTATTCTTGTTATTTTCCTCATCTTTATTCGCTACGGACAAATTCGTTGTTTTATCCAGTTAGGATCTCATTTTAGCAACACATCCTATGACTCTCCCACATAGATCTAGGACCAACTCCCAGGAGGGGTCCGTGGTCAGTAAGTCCCATGGTCTGAAGCACCTGCTGGTCAGTGAGCGCGGTCCGATTGGTCAGCAAGTGCCTCTCTCAGCAGAGTCTTTTTTAATGAATTTTGACCTAGCATTTAGTAATTTAGCTTTTTTTGAAATATGGCTGTTTCTTGCGTGCTTTTTGTGTCATTTTGTTAGTTTTAGGGTTAGCAACGGGGCGCCCCCGCGCCCCACATGCTCTCGTTCGCCCCCGGCCCTTTAAGGTGTAATTAAAATTCTGAAAAAAAATTTAGTAGATTAATGAGTTTATTTACTATCGACGTGCGTTGAGAAAATTTTTCAAAAAAAAAAATTTCTGCTCGATTTTGGAAAAACTGGTCAGGGGCGAGGGGCGCCCCGCAGCCAACCCTAGTTAGTTTACATTATAATGAACTCGTTTCCAAAAAAGCAAGTGAAATACTGATTGTATTCGTCCGAAGCGCGGCCGCAAGAGTCTTCATGGGTGCCGACTGGAAGCGGCATGCATGCCGTTTTCTGCGGCAAAATGCTGTAAGGGTGCCGATTCCGTGCATGCTACGCGCTGAACCCTGCTACCGTGGCTGCTTCTATGCCGCTCAAAAACCTTGCTTCCTTCCCATCCCACTTTTCCCTGCTGACATGCTCATCCTATGCTACCGTAGCAACTTGCTGTCCACTTGCCGCTCGCGTGCCCCACCCTTGCTGAAAATTATCTGAGTTCAGATGCGTGCCGTCGGATGAATACTGATTAATTTCACTTGCTTTTTTGGGAACGTGTTCATCGACCCAAAAAATCTTTAGCGCGCACAATTCTGGATGTTTCTGAAAACACTGAAAAAGTTGATTTTCCAACTTTGGCTCCGCGAGCAGCACTCTGGATGTTGAAAATATTCTAGCAGCTGGATAGAGCAATCCAAGAGGATCATTTTTATACCATAACTTGCCCATTTTTCACTATTTTTCGCTTATCTGGACTTTCTGACTTTACATCAATTCGTTCGCATTTTACTACGAAAAGCAGCAAGTCTAGCACCGTAGCCATGACATATACATGCCCAGCAGCAAGTGCGCTGTGTAGAACAATCCTAGAGGATCATTTTGATACCCTTACTTAAATGATTTCATCTATTCTCCGCTGAGCTAGACTTCCTGACTAAATCTACCAGTTGCAACTGGTCGTTCCAAAAAATTACCGTTATGGTATAAAAATGATCCTCTTGGATTGCTCTAACCAGCGCACTTGCTGCTGATGAGGTACATATCACGGCTGCCCTGACACGGCTGCAAACGTTTATGCACTGCCAATAGTACTTCAGTGAGTGTAGTTCACTGACGAATCGACAAAACTTGGCAAGTTATAATATCAAAATGATTGCCAAAACATGATCTATGTATTCATTCCACTTGATGCTGTGAGTGAATTCATCACCCCAAGAGACGGTCCCACTTGTACGATGAAACCTTTGACGTCACTAAATTAGAGGTAGCATTCCGCAAAAAGTTTTATACGAAATAAGCAGATTATACACCTTTAAAAAGAAAGAAAAAATATCATGGCGACAACAATTTGTTTTGGTCAGTTACTTGAAAAAAAATTTTTTCCCAACTTTTGGTCAGTAAGCCATGGCTTGATAGCCTAGATCCCTGACTCTCCCATAATAAACGCAGTATCGCTCATTCTCGGGTGCCACTCACTCGCCGCTGCTGACCAGTCGGAGACCTTTGGAGTGGCGTGCTGTCGCCCGGTTTAGCAGAAAACAGCATTTTCAGAATTCGCCAAAGAATTTGTTGAAGATAAGAAAAGAACAAAAGTAAAAAAAGCATAAAAATACAAGAAGGAGTGAAAGTGACTAGATAGTTTACAAATTCGAGAGGGAATTCCCATAAGGTCGAATATGGAAATGGGCTCCGTACGCTGAAATCGAGTAATTCAGTTTTCTCTAATTTGTCTGCATTCACCCAGAAAATCGAAGTTGTATTACCAATTTTGAAATGCTTTCCTTCTCCGCACTTTTCTTTGTCTTCAAGATATGATCCGATGATTCAACAGAGCATTCTATAAAAGGTTGAAGTGGAACATATAACATGAAGAGTTCCTAACGATAAATGCATGGCCCGTCTGGAAATAGCGGATAGAATGCGAATAGCATCTTACTGTTGTTAATGACCGCGCGCGCGGTCATTTACCGTGAACTTTGTAAATGACCGTGAACTTTTCACTGCTCTAAATGACCGTGAACTTTTCACTGCTGCACGGGCCGGCAAAGCATACGGAGGAGTGGAAATTGTGAAGCTGTAACTTCTCTCAGAAACCTTACATTTACCTCTGACCTGGCTCATTTTGAAGAACCCAGTAAAAATATACTCTTATCAAAAAATCAGAGGTCCCTATGTTCGATTTCTGGAGATATATTGAAAAAACCGAAAGTCCTATGTATGAAAAGCCGGGCCGTGCTGCTGTAAATGACAATGAAAATTACTTGTATGACAGTCTGTAAGTGTCTGAGAGCAGAAGAGAAAGCTCAAAAGAGCGGAAGAGGAGAGGTGCCCGCCGTCGACTGCGAGAAGAACGCGGCGAACGCGGGTGAGTGGGCGGACAGCATAAGAAGTCTGCCTGACTCTCGAGTGTCCCTTTCTGCCAAAATGGAATAAAAATGACCTAAGAGAGAGAGCCTGAAAGTGTCTGAGAGCAGGAGAAACAGTTCGGAAGAGCGGAATGAGAGGGAAGGGAATTGCATGTTTTAATGAGACCGTCTGTGAACTTCTGATGGAAACAGTGATTTCGTGATAATTCTTTCCATTTTGAAATAATTTCATTTGATCTGCAAAAACTAAACTCTTTTTCTTTTCATTCCCAATCGCGATTAATCGGAGAATTTCTAACCCTTTTCTGCTCTTGTGAGCGAAACGCCTCAAAATTTAGTGCGAATAACGGGGGCTAAACAGTGCGCGAAACGACACTTCGCCCGTAGGCTCGACATCGCCATTGCATCGTCGATGCATCGCATTTGAACCGCCGATACATCGCAAACCGTTGTCTGAGTAGTCGGCAGCGGCGAGTGAGCACTTCATATTGCCGAAGCCAAGCAGTGTTTGTTGACGCGTTTGATACCTCGGCATGGCGCGATTCATGCGCATTTGAATTGATTTTCGCATTTACTCTTCAGGTCGACGGAGGTCACCGTTTTGAAAATGTCGGAACACGAAGAACATCTCGAATTGGAAGTGACAATGCCCACCATTGAAGTGGTATGTTTTCTAGTAGTCATAAGCCATCTGCACTAGTTAATTAAAAACTTAAAAATTTAATTATATAAATTTCGATGTACTCATCTGTTCGTAGTGCTACTTTTGCAGCGGGATGACCGCGAATCGAGTCCGGAAATCAGTTCAATGCATATCACGCAGTCGTCAGAATTCCAAATGGAAGCAGGACCGGTTGAATCGGATGAAGCGGAAGCCGGATCGGCCGGATCAGCTGGAACGGCAAGGACGCGTTCCGAGAGCACGGCGAGCGTCCACTCAGATACTTGGCAGACAAGCGTTTGTTTCTCGTTCAGAGATTAAACATTTCATCCTAGTTTCAGGACGAAATGGTTGAAAAACTCCGAACTGCGCAGAACATGCTCGATTCTGGATCATCCCCAATTCAGATAATCCAAAGCCTTTACCCAGATTTCAACATTACCAACATCTCACATTTGCCCGAAAGAACAGTTAGTTCCGAACGTCGTCTGCTATTTCAAACTTTTTTTTCAGCATTTGGCCATTCTGGGTGAACTTCTAGATCGTCCACCGAAGAGAGATAAACTGCCCAGCTACAACACATTGGGAGACGCCGTCGAGCTGTTCCGCACGAAGAAGAACATTCTGGTGCTTACTGGAGCCGGAGTGTCCGTCTCCTGTGGCATTCCGGACTTTCGAAGCAAAGACGGTTAGGAGCAACTGAAGGATTTCCCTCTTTTCAATGATTGTTTCAGGAATCTACGCCCGATTGCGCAGCGAGTTCCCGGATCTTCCTGATCCGACAGCGATGTTCGATATTCGATATTTCCGATCGAATCCAGCTCCCTTCTACAACTTTGCTCGCGTAATCACATTTATTATCTGACTGATCACATCTAATTTCTCTTCAGGAAATCTTCCCTGGTCAATTCGTCCCTTCGGTCTCTCATCGATTCATCAAAGAGTTGGAAAGCGCCGGACGTCTTCTGCGCAACTACACTCAGAACATCGACACTCTCGAGCATCAGACGGGCATCAAACGAGTCGTCGAATGCCATGGATCCTTTTCGAAGTGCACATGCACGCAATGTGGTCACAAATACGACGGCAACGAGATTCGAGAGGAAGTTCTCGAACAACGAGTGGCTCACTGCAAACACTGTCGAGGAGTCATCAAGCCGAACATTGTGTTCTTCGGAGAAGATCTCGGACAAGACTTTCACAAAAACGTTGCCAAAGACAAGCCGAAAGTAGACCTCGTGGTTGTGATCGGATCCTCCCTTAAAGTTCGGCCAGTCTCCATGATCCCTCTGTGCGTCAGAGAAGATGTTCCTCAAATTTTGATCAACAGAGAGTCGCTTCCACACTACAAACCAGATATTGAACTGCTCGGAAACTGCGACGACATCATCAGGGACATTTGCTTTAGCTTGGGCGGATCCTTCTCGGAAATGATTAATTCTTATGACGAAATGATCGCGAAAAGCTCGCCGAAAGTGAAGGCGTCGCGAAGAAAAAGACAGTTGGTGTCAAACGAAGAATTCATGGATATGTGTCTGAAACGGAAAAGTAAAGACGAGGATGACGAGCAAACGAAACGAATTGGAGAGCCGAACACGAAGAAACCGAGATTTGAAAAGAACGATTCGAGGAAGAACTTTGAGAAGATTCAGGAGCATAAAGAAGAAGAGGACGACGACTCCACGGACTCGGTCGACGTGCTCGACAGCATAAAGAAGCCGAGACTTCTGGATATCACGACCTTCCTCGAAGACGATAAATGTCTTGCGGTACGGTCCACTCTTATTTCTTTAGGCAATGCCTTAATTTATTCAGATATCTGGAAACCAAACCATTTTTCCCGGAGCAGAATATTCGTTCGATCTGGAAACTCTGAAACTGGTCCGTGAAGTACACCACCACGATCCATCAGACAGCTCTTCCGCTGCTTCCTCTTCGGACTCGGAATCTGAAGGCGCCACCCTCTCTAGATCTACCTCAGTCGATGATATCATTTACTACGAGGTACATACTTTTCTAAATATTTTCAATGCTTTTTTCTTTACAGTACCGCAAAAATAACCTGCCCCACATTCTTGTGCGATCCGATTCGTGCGACATGAACTTCCAATTCGAGCTGTCCGAGATTGTTGATGCCGAAGAATTCTCCCAATTGTGCGAACACTTCCGAAACTGCGAATGAATCGCCGTCGTTTTATATTCAATTCTGCTCATCCGATTTCGTATACACTCCATTCAAAACGCGTGATTAGGAGGTTTTCCTTTTGCAATTTTTCTTGTTCCATAATTTCCTTTCCAAAAGTCGGTGTCGAACAGAGATTCTCTTTGACAATCATTGCTTCTAATTCGGATTTCGCCGGTTCTTAAATACTATAACCAAATGAAAGTTTCACATTGTAATATAGACAGAAAAGCGCAACGCCAAATAACTGCTGTCGTGGTCATATGTACGTTCTTTGTGAGACCGGGCGACCGCGACCGGGTGGCTCAGTGGTTGAGTGGGGGAGTGTCGCGCGTGCGGTCTCTAGTTCAATGATGGCAATGATCGAAGATTTGTGCGCTGGCCGAGGCGGTTGGAAGGTGACGTCGCCTGAGAAGGCGGGACCCAACGTCACGCCTCCCGCCAGAAGATGGATGATTGCACAATGTCTGAGCTGTTTTTCAACTAATTTATTCAATACAGGCAGCCTCGTTTTTTGAATGCGAACAGAATCGGAATAGAAACAAAAGCTAGATTTACAAATAAAAAGTCGGGTTCCTTCGGTTTCATATGCTTGGCAAATGCTTTTCTCGACGGTTTCGCTGCTTGTCTAATCCTCCATTCGATCAACTTCTCGTGTGAAATGGGCGTATCCGAGAACATTCTCGAGTACTTTTCACAGTTCCGAGTGTATCTGGAAGGACTTTTCATAACTTATTTTTGCTCTTTTCCCATTCCGACCTCTCGTTAGTCAGTATCGTGTTGATTGCGTGCACAACTCTCCGCTGGCTCAATCTCATTTTGTCGAGCAGAACAGCGACTCCTTTCGACTCGGCAACCTTCGAATTTTTGGCGTGGTCGGCGAACAACGGCATCAGAATCATCGGCTTCGAGTGCATCGTCGTCTCCAGAATGCTGCTCCATCCTCCGTGCGTAATGATCGTTTTGTAGTTCTTGTGGGCCATCAGCGGCAATTGGGGAATCCACGGAGTGAGAATCACGTTGTCGGGCATCGAAACGGTCGCGTTCGACGATTCGTACTTGACGATGAACGTGATTTGCGGAAAGCGAGAGAAGCTGTCGAAGAAGATGCGCTGCATGGAGCTGCTCATGTCGACGGTCCTCGCGATGCCGCCGAAGCTCACGAGCACGAATCCGTTCTTGGCGTCGTCAGCGATCGATTGCCAGTACTGAAATATCTGAGAATCACCGGGAGAATTCCGTTTCCAACGTTACCAGATCAAGCTTCTGGCCTTTTTTGTCTACAGTAATCCCTCCGATGTTCGAGAATTGGTGGCTGAGCGGCATACTGTAATCGAAGAAAGGAATGGAGTTTATGAGAATGGAAGATGACTCTTTGGACACTGACGCCAGATCTGAACTCGTTCATTCAAAAAGGACTGAAAAGCATGAAACCTTGATGGAATCTGAATATTCTAGATTGGCGTGCTTGAGCGAACACTTCAAAAACGAACGAAGTGACGTGGCCGATGAGACAGTTGGTCACTTTCTGGAGGAACGTCATCTTGTCGCTGAAGTGCGCGAACAGTTCTGTAAAATGACACGCTCCATATCAGACTAAAACTCCTCCGATTCCTCATACCCGGGACATAACTGTACGGCAAGCGAATTCCCAATGCCTCCGCTTGCGGTCTGTAAATGGCCGTGGCGGACAGCCATACCGTACTTTCTATCCCGATCGCTTTGAACACTCCGAACCTGAATCGAACCGATAGACTTCAGAGGACTGTGGTCCCGGAAAGGAATACCCGCACGAGTCATACTGCTCGACCAATCCGACGTCGAAATTCTGCTCTCTCAGACTGTCCAGAAACATTTCGTCCGATGCGATATCTAAAAGAGAGAGAAAAGAAGAGAAGCTTTTCGATTCCACCGATTCCGTTCTTACTTTCACACGCAGTCACAAATGTTCGCGATACTTTCAGAAGCTTATAGAAAATGAGCGGATTCAGAGGAGAACTGTCCTCGTAGGGACCCGGATTACTCCACAAAACCTGTCGAAGATGGCCACGTGGCACTCCGACCCTCTTCCGAAGAATCGAATAATCGGTGGCGTTGTCGACGAAGAGAGTATCGTCCACTTGGGCCAGAATTACGGTAACCGAATGGCCGGCTGACGCAAGCACTTCCGCCAGTTTCGTGTTGAAAGAAATGTGACTGTGCGAAAGAGTTGGCACATAAAAGAGCACATTGAGGCCATGGCTGAGGAGGAATTGAAGAAGCAGAAAAAGAAGGGAACGCATCGAGAATGGGAGTATGCAAAGAAGCGGAAGGGGAGGAGGCAGGGTCAGAGGGTGAGATAATTATGGCGCGGATCGTGGATTCAACTCATAATTGGGCCGAACACTTTCTCTTTTCTGTTTGACCTGTGGTCACTTCCGGAATCTGCTCAATTAATGCGTTCATTCAGAATAATTTCAGCAACTGAACGGTTTCGCCATGTCGGCATCGTACTTCGCCTTCGCCTTCTTGCTCTTTTCCTCGCTCTCCTTCCTATCCTTCTCCGGATTCGCCGGTTTCAGTTCGGCGTTCTGTGCCCCATCCATGTTCGGACTCGCCGCCACTTTCTCCATCTGATCCATCTCTTTCGCCATCTGAATCGCCTTCTGGTACATGTTCTCGTAGTGCTGAAACAATAAGAATGAAGGGAGAAACTGGTCGGATGATTACAGAGTCCCTGGCGTTAGTAAACGAATTCTTCTCCTTCGGCATATCGTGCTCATTTCCCTCTTCGGCAATCTTTACGCACGGTGTAGGCGGATCCGGCTGAAAGATGGGAAAAAACTGGAAGATAAAAAGACTGCCAAGATACGGACCACGAAGAGATGCCCATGGGTTCGGGCTCTCGGCTGGTACGTCTCCAGCACGTTCGCAATGTCGAAACATGCGCGACGGGACCTGGTCATCGACGGGAAGTGCAAGTTGAACCACTGGAAAGAGCAATTCGAGCCGAAGCACGTGGCGAGTAACCGACCTCGTAAGTGAAAAAGGAGATGAGAAGAGAGAGGAAAGAGCCAAAGTTCGGGAAGAGAGCGGTCAGCTGCAGGGATCCGGAGACGGTCAGAACGGTGAAAAGGCAAGCATTGAATGGGACTCTGAAAAAGAGGGAGTTGCGGAGAAAAAGGTTCGTTGAGGGCACTTGCATGTTGGCCACGTTCTCGGTCTTCCGAACTGATTTAGCATTTGAGAGAGCAGACGGAACCGTTCGATTCGATGACGATTTTTCAAGAGATTTACCCTCGTGCTCGGACATTTCACTCGGAAATACTGTTCCGCCCGATGAACGACCGCACGTCAATGACATGACACCTCACAGCTTTCACGTTGATAATATCGTTACGATAAATTTGAATTGGAAAATATCGACTTTATTCACAAAGTGCCTGCTACTAAATTTCGGAGACCCGAACGAAATCTTATTAACAATACCGGAATGGACAGTTCCGTTTCGGATGACAATAGATCTGCGGTGAAGGAAAGGTTGAAAACGGTCATCGGCGGCTCAATCGTCCTCTTCTTCATCGAGGATGTTGATGTCGAAGGGAACCGGGGCGATTCCGCGGCGGACGTCCGGGCGGTGAGTGCGAACTTCAGACGCCACTTCCAGCTGGTAATTCTCAATAATCTGGAAACGAAGGTGATAACGATTATTAAAACAATTTGCGAAACACTTACTCTTCTCTCATCCAGCGCATTGAATTCGATCTTCTTCTGCGGCGTCTGGAACGGGTCTTCTTCGCCATTATTTCGGTTCTTTCTAGTTTTCTCCAGCTCCTTCTGCTTCTTTTTCATCTCTTCTCTCAGTTTATCTTGTCCTCCGCGAGTTCGAACACTTGGTCCATCAGACATAGGATACGTTTTGCCGGCATCTGAAGCGGCTTTCACGTGATCGATCAGTCCCATTTTCCACTGAATCTGCTTCTGAAAGTCGACGCAAGACTCGATGATCGATGCCTGACGGGAACTGAAAGTTTGTTGAAAAAGAACAAAGAAAGCGGAGTTCTCACTCTCTGAGCTCTCTGCTGACACGCGATTCAGTTCCGTGGTAATCGAGTCCTTTGTACAGGATGTCATTCTCTTTGATTCCACATTCGTCGTGCAGTTTTCGGCTCATACGTCTGGTCGTTACTTTCTTGTCGACTTCCAATTGAGCACCGGCCAGAGAAGCCTAATAAATTTGATTGTAATAGAATGACATTGATTTCGGTTAGACTTACGACTCCGAGATTGAGTTCAGTTTTTCTGTCGAAGAAGTCAGAGTCGCCGACCATTTGACGAATTTGCTCTCGTTTCTGTTTGTATTCTTCCATCGACGTCGCCGAAACGTCGAAGCCTTTCAGCTCTATGACCGCCGCTTCGGGCAGATCCTTCATTTGGATGACGTTGCTGATGATCTCATGAAGCTGCAATTCATTCTTCTATCAGATGGCGAAGAGATTACTTACATTATCGATCACGGCGTCTGAAGTCGAGATTTCCTCAACGACTGGGGTACCCTCGTGTGAGATCGATTTAACCCTCTGAACAGGACATATTCCAATGAAATCGTTAAAAACAAATAAAGATAAGGTAAATTTACCTTTCCGTCTTTGAGAGAAGCAATGCTCTTTCGCTTCATCGGTGCGCGAGAGCAGTTCATTTTTGCAAATGAATTGCCGAGAAAGTTCGAATGAATTTGTTTCGCGGCGCAACGCGAGTGACCGATGGAGCGCACTTGCTGACCGCGCGTTTGAAAGTGCCCGCGACGCTCACACTCCGCGCGGCCGCAGTGCGGTGTCTCGCAGTATGGAACGCGTTCATGAACGGAATTCCGCGGGAAAGGGAATGCTAGTTGTATTCTATTCGAGTGGATTCTTGTTGAGCGCATTATTACCATTTTTGATAGACGTGAGGAATGTGGTTCGTTTTATATACAAAATCTGTCCGAATTCTGGAATATTCCGTGTACAACTGTTATTACTGTACAGAGAGAAAGTTCTCGAATCTTCTGGAGCAATCAAGAATCTTCACGTTGAATGGAACCACGATTTTCTGATGATAAGCAGGCTTTATTTCTCACAGGAGCTAGTCAATACGAAATAATTTGTTTGTCACCCGACAATACAAAACTGAGATCAAATGAATTCAGAATGCGATCCGAGTTTCCTAGAGTCCTCCAGGTCTTCCCAGCATTCTGCTCACAACCGGCTGCGGTCTCACTGGCATTCCGTCGGCATCCAAGCGAATCCGTTTACGATCTTCTTCATTCTCTTCCCAAGCGCGTGGAATTATCTGAAAATGTGAAACAACTTGGTTTCTGATCGGCCAGATAGTAACCAACTTCGCGTCCGGCAACCGATCCGATGCGTCTCACGTATGTTTTGTCCAATTCCGGCTCTGGACCGCTCAGCGGTGGAGGGAGATTGTCTTCTGCCGGAAAATACATTTTTTCCTCCGTGCTGCCCCGAGAACCACGAGTCAGTCCGAGCATCGTCAGACAAGCGGCTTCTGCAAGGGAATAAATAGACATGCATTAGGGAATAAAAGCTGTAACGAACCGGCGGTGAACAATAGAAGTACAAGAATAAACTGAATCGAAAGTCTCATATTGTTTCCAACAGATCTGAAAAGGGCCAATTTATATTCGGTCAGAAGAGGTGCTGTGATGAATGAAAAGTCACGTCTTTTTGAGGGGAGTTACTGTAAACAAGTGGGCGGGCGTCCAATCGGAGACATCGTCCCGCCCGTTCTTTGATATCCCCGGATTGTGGATCCTGTTCCCTTCCTGATATATTTGATTTTTTATTTCTGCACAATCTCAAATGTACGATTTCGTGCTGCTGTTCTTTCAGTTTCCGATTTTTATTTGCAGTCACATCCATGACATCCGAATCAATTAGTTGCGTGTCAATGTAAAGAACAAGTAGTCCGTCGAAGTGGTGACCCTTGCATCAGATGCTCATATACTTACCGTATCTCTAATTGATCTTGTGATCCTTCCACGTTTGTGTACACATCGTTTCTCTATTCTTCCTCTCGACCCCTGCTATTTCAGTCACAGAATAGACTCGTGAGAAGAAAGAAGAAAACCTGAATGATAAAGTTCAGAGAAGAATGGCTGATAGTTCAGCAGCCGGCGTCGTCATCGGCCAGTTGGTCTTTGAAAGATAACGTGTCCGAGGTACACACCCGTCGCCGTTTCACGTCTTCTCGGTTGATCGGTTCAACTTCTCGTGAAATGGGTTGACGGGGAAACATTAAACGGACGCGAAACCGAAGATGAAATTGCCTTCTGAAGTGCTCTAGTGGTTCTTTGGAGTGGGTGATTTTATTGTATTTGAATAGAAGGGGAAGAAAGACCTACAAGAAAACGAAAAGTTAAAAAGGAAGGGGAAACGAATGTACATAGAGTTACACAACAAGAGGGAGGACAGAAAGGGTTAGAAGCAGACGGTGTGGGTGGAATGGCGGATGTGCAGTTCCTTGGCGATCATCTCCGCCGTGATCGGATGCATCTGACCACGACCCTTCAGATAAACGTCCCGCGCTCTTTTGTTCGCAACTGGCCATTGAGCCAGATCTCTGAAATGGGAAACACACTAGAGAATGAGCATTTTGAGTGTCACACCTGTAAATAGGTCTGCAGAACTTGAGACGTCCCTGCGAGTTCACAAAGTCCAACGCCTTCGGAATGCAGGCTTCCCACTTTGATTTTATGCACAGACGGAGCCAGCTGAACGGCACAGATGGTTTCTGACGGAAAGGAAGTTCTACTTACTTGAGAAGGAGTTCCGAGTTTTGCGACTCGTTCAGTCTGTACAGTTTGTTGAGTGCTTCCAGTTTGTAGTGCTCGATGGGCGGATTGTGCTGCCACAACTGGGAGAGCAACTCGATCTGCTGCAGTGGTTGCATCGCAAAGTAGTCCTCTCCGGTGATATCGTTCACAGTCTTCTCATCTGCGTTCAACCACTTGTTCAGAAGCGTTTCGCACGCCTCCACCATTGACTGTCCGTAGTTTGGCTTCTCGGGCGGCATTCCGACGCCGTTGAACCAGAGGTCGAAGTTGACCGAGTCGAGCACCTCTTTCTGATCGGCAAAGTATCTGTACAAGTGATCTTTCCACTGCCAACTGTCAATTGCTTGATGAGCAAAAGTCGTGAGGTAATCTTTGAGGTACGCTTCGAACACTTCACTTCCGCCGAGTTTCTGCTCAAGATAAAAGAGCAGAGCAGATCCCTTCTCGTACGGAACACAAGAAAACGCGACATCCGGGTCGACATTCGTGTGATCTTGGATCAATTTTGTGAACTGATGAGTCGGAGTGAATTGTTCATAGACCTGCAAAATTCGAACTTTGCAACCGTCACTTTTCGGAGAAGGGAATGTGTGATAAGCCGCTTATCTGTTGCACATTCGCATCTTCAGTCATCGGGTTCAAAATGCACAATTGGGTGGGGTGATTTGTGAGTGAAGAGAGAGAGAGAGAGAGAAAGAGAGAGAGAGAAAAAGAAGCACTTACAGCAGGAATGAGCGAGTTGGTCCAGCCGTTGAACGCCATGAACTGCCGGTAGTCCTCTGAAACCAGTCGACCGCAGATCTTTCTCTCGATGAACATTGTGAAGCCTTCGTTTAGCCTAAACGACATTCTATCATAGAAAGAGAGTGAGAACGATATCACCAGAAGTGCTCCCAACTGGAATTTGTTACCAAGTTGCCTGACCAGCTATGTGCAATCTCATGTGCAATCACACTGACCAGTGACCGATCTCCAGCGATCAGAGTGGGCGTCAGGAAGGTCAGACACGGGTTCTCCATGCCTCCGAAGGGGAACGAAGGCGGCAGACACACCATGTCGTATCTTCCCCAAATGTACTTTCCCGCAATTTCCTCGGCGGAAGCAAGAATATCCTCGGTTTCAGCGAATTCCCAATGCGCCTTATCCACTACGGACGGCTCAGCCCACACGGCGCATCGGTCACTTATGTCCCTCTTTTCGAGGCATCCGACGACAATGGCGATCAGGTAACTGGGGATGGCCACTGGCTGCTTGTAAAAGAACGTCGTCACCTCGTCGTCGCCTTTGGATCCCTGTCCGATGGCCGACATGAGACATGTCATTCCGGTCGGCACGGTCACTTCTGCCTCATAAGTGCTTTTTACGGAGGGGGTATCCATGCAGGGAACGATCGAACGAGCGTGAATGGCCTGGCATTGAGAGAAGAGGTACGGCATCTGAACACTTTCGAATGAGAGCAAGAAGCACTCGGATTATTCAGAATACCCTTTTGTCCGCGGTCTGTTCTTTCTTCATCCATTGAAGGGCAGTCGCATCCGGAGAAGTTCCATAAGCAACAGTGACTTGCCTGAAATTATGTTGATTCTGGAATCCGTTCAACGGAACAAGTCTTACAGAATGTTTCCGGCCTTTTGGAGTTGAGGAGGTAGGTAGACGGACATTTTGGATCCAAAGAAAGTGTACACGTTCGGGGCGATTCTGAAGTCGCAGTCGATTCCATTGATGGACACCGATCGGATGGACAGATCACGAACATCGAGCACCTGACAAGAAGACTCTTATCGCTTGCTGCACTTTCCCGTTGCTCTTTCAGGTCGATTCCCCCTCTAGACTTTTTTGATTTTTTCTCATCTCCACTTATCTAAACTTCACTTCAATTCCTTTTCTGTACAACTACTTATCAGCTTATGATGGAACAAAGAAAGGTGATAAGCGGTTTCAGTCAGCACGTGACACGATAATGCACGGACTCTTTCTCCCACTCACCAGCTTTTTCGCATCGGTTAGACATCTGCATGTGAGCGTTGCCTGTCCGATGATCATTTTTAGTTGGAATGAGACGGTCCATTTGATTGCCGTGTGCTCGACGGTGATCTGAATAGAAGGAAATGATGATAGGCGTCTGAGTCATGTGACTAGAACTATTCACTAGGATAATAATAGAATAGGAAAGGATCGAAAGAGCACGGACATGTTCTTCTTCAGCTGCTCACATACCTCATTGTTGTTGGCGGCTGAGCACGGATCTCTTTTGGGGCGGACGTTGTGAAGCAAGCACATTTCTATTCTGAAAACTGAGAATGGGTCAAAGTCAGTTTGAGAGAATTCGAGAGACTGAAGCGGAATGGTCACTGATAAGAAGGCCGAGTGTCCGCGTGCCGGTCACTTTCTGCCGAGTTCAGCACTTTCGTAACACCTCCTCCCCCTCATCATCTGTTATCATTCAGAACAAAGCTAATGGAAAAAAGGAAGAGGCCACATAAATCAGAGAGCGAGAGGCCGATTGGAGGAGAAGAAGAAGAAGAATAGGCGGGAAATGAATGAGTAGGGCGCATTTATCAAACGAAACGATAAGCTGATTGAAGGTGCTCTAAAAGACGTTTCTGGCTGACGTAACGTGCCGAGAAAAGCATAACGCAGCACATTTGGAGACAGAAATGGGCGGCGCATTAGGTGGGCAGAAACAGACAATAATGAATGACGTGGCGGAGAAAAGATCGGGAAATCGACAAGACGGAACTTCACACTTCCAAATACATTTTATTAAAAATTCGCATGCGCCAATAGGTTCTCATAGAATATTGTTGGTTAACACTGACATAAATATCATCTAGATGCTTTCCTATTGTTCGTTATTGCCAAATAAATTACAGTGCATTATAAATCATTGTTTAATTGTATTCGTTCAGTTGCTCAAAAGCTGTTTCACATCTCTCAACGCCGCAGATAGACTCTTCTTGAAATGCTGCAAATCGGTGCGTCGGTCGTTCTTGAAAGCAGTCGGAGCGAACAGAATTCGTCGCGGCTGGATGTTGTACGGACATCCGTAACCGTCACGGACCACGGCTCCATAGGTCAGGTAGCAGTCGGGAATGTCGAGGGAAGTGGTCACTTGGCTTGTCGACAACGGGAATCTCATGACTTCGGACCAAAGCGGATCCATGAACAGAGAGGGTATCTCCTCGCCGGTCACTTCTTCTCTCTCGCGAGCAAGACAGAATAGAGCACACAGATGGTTGTCGATACCGTATCCACTGATATTCTGAAAAACGAACGTGCATCCATGTGTGCGATGTCAGTTTTGTATACCTCCAAAGTGACCTTCACTTGCTTTTGCACCGCCGCCTTGAACAACTCCAGCTTCTTCTCTCTGCTCGTCGTTTTGCTTGTCATTGCAGTCACCCATTCGAGTGCCTCCTGCGTGTTCGCTCTGATGTTATCAACTCTGCCGCACCCGAACCGACGGACGGATGCGGACTCGTAAGTTGACACGAGATGACCATGCGTTCTGAATCATTCAGTTCATGGATGAAAGTGAGTTGGAACTCACTTGTAATGGGCCAATTGCAGGATGAGTTGGATGAATCCGTCTGGGCTCACATTCCACTTTTTGATGGAATCCTTTCCAAACTCATCGAAAATGAGCACCTCTAACTCGAGTTCATTAGCGAGCTCATCGAATGTCGCAGTTTGCTTCGTTAATAGCTTTCTCGCATTCTCACTAAAATGCCACGTCAAAGACTTCGGATGAACATTTCGAACGTCATTCCACACCTAGTTAAACAGCGCAACATGAGATTGATAAAGCCCAGAATACTTACCATTTTGCTCTTGAAGTATTGCTGAGCAAATCTGATTGCACTCTCAGCCATGTTAATTATCACAATGCCTTCCGCCGTAGAGTGTTCGATGCAGAGTCCGTTGACTCCACTGGAGGAAACCACCAGTTGAATAGTCGCATCGTACCAACGATTGAGTCCGAACACTTGAGATCCGTGTCCGGTTAGTGTGTGATATCCACGCAGAATGAACTCTTTTTCCTTCTCAGCTACGTTCGCTGTATCTGAATACAAAGTTTCCATCTGATGATTATAGGTAATCTGCTACCGTTTGCCCCATAATCTACTGGATCTTCCATGTCTAGACACACTACGAACAGCGCGGACTTCACCCATTCGTACGACTTCGAGTTCTGCTCGACAGTCAGCATTTCCTGCCAGAAAATGGCTGCTTCATCACGCGGACCAACTCCACAAGCACCGATCTTAGTCGCGTTCTGAAATGTTCAGTTGCAACTTGACATTTGCAAAATTTCACAAACGTTTTGATTGATCAACGAAATCTCCTCAATCTTCTTCAGCTGATGTTCCAAGTCGGCAAACGGAAGGAGGCCTCCGTTGATCCGAGTGTGCAGCACGAATGTCTGGTTGCGGCACATTACGAGCACGTGCTCATTTCCCTCGTGCGTCTTCTGCTTGCGGATTTGAGTGTCCTCGCCAACACCCGGCTCCCGATAGGAGCTAAGTACGCGGTCGTACTGCTCCATGCACATTTGCAGTTTCTGGGCTCCCGTCCCTTTTTCGCGAGAGATTTGCTTTCTGAAGAAAAGGATAGTTGAAGGAATAGCGCTATCACAAACGTGTCAATCAGATTCTTGTACTGCAGCAGTCCGCGAGTGAGCAGAGCAGTGTACTTGAGATGATCTTCTTTCGATTCGAACTTCACCTTCGGAAAGATATATCCCGGGTTCGAGTTGACCGGAGTTGGCATGCGAACTCTCATGTACATCTCCGGAAGCCAGAACTTGGTCGCCTGAACGGAAGGCATTAGAATAGAAGGAAAGACGGGAATGTACCCAGTTGAGCGATTTTTCAGATATTTCAAGAAGCTGTTCTTGGAGTGGAGTAGCTTGACGGACGAAGTTTCGGGCGGCATCGTGCGTCGCCGCCAGAGATGCCTTCTGACCGACTGCCACGACTGCCGCATACTCGAGATATCTTAATGGGAAATGAGACGGGATAAGTTGCCGGCATACAGTTCAATACCTGTCTAATGTAGATTCAAGAGATGGGACTGGGGGTTTTGGAAGAGCAGTCTGCAAAATACGCGCTCCATATCAATTCTAAGTTCACTTGTACCTTTACAGTTTTCAGGGTGCGAAACACAACCCGATTGACTTTAAATTGTTTGGAAAGTAAGGAGAGAATGAGTCTCATTGGGGGCGACAAGAATAAGGGGACGGCTGACAAAAACAGAAATGTTTCAAACTAATTAGTTTTCCGGCGGCGGTTTCGGCGACGTCTTCGAAATGAGGAGCAGCGCTGTTAATGGAGAGGGACGGAAGCGAAGAAGAAGAAGAAAGAGATGCTCGACCAGATACTATATTTTTTGTGCTTGTGAAATCTGGCGCCCAAAGATGCGTGCCAATTCTAATTAAATCGAGAGGTTTATACCCAGGGGATGCTAAGAAAAGGAAAGAACTGAGGAAACGGGAAGTCACTCGAAATGATGGACTCTTTGCACGACTCATTTTGCAGAAAAGGATGCTCAGTTCAGGGAATCAACTTCATTGAAAACTCACATCATACCACCCATCGGCCTCTTTTGCATCCATCTGAAATTACTGATTTGTGCATAATATTTTTGACAAAAACCACCAAGAAGTTTATTTTCGCTCTTCTCTCGGTATTTTTATTTTCATTTTCATAAATCATAAATAAATACTGTTTTCATAGTCTATATATTGCGAGATCAATTGCGGGAGTAATGGACGAAAAAATCAAGCGATCTAGGCTAGTCATTTGGCCATTTCTTTGTGGTTTGGCGTAGTTTGGAAGGGTTAAAATGGTGGCTACCACTGCGGGTTCAAGGGATCGTATCCGGCAGGAAACTCTGCTTGCGGTCTAGCATCTTGGAATGTGACCGCGTGATTCGGGACCGTCGCTTGGTTCTGGTACGACTGTTGATCCTCCCAGCCCTGGTAGGAATCATTGAAGGCCGTCGTCTGAGTGTCGTTCGTCTTTCCGACTTGTCCATATCCGGGTGTGTTATTCAATTGGGTCATTTCTCCGTTCTGAGCAGCTCCCGGAGCACCTCCTAGGGAGTCGTAGGAATGAACTTTGCGGAGGAGAATGAGAACAGGCGCGTAGCAGACGTTCGTGACGAAGATGATGATGTTGAGAGCGGTGAATCCCCAGTTGGTCACGATCCATCCGGCGATGATTGGTCCGAAGGCGTAGGCGAGAGAATAGGAGATATCGGCGATGGCGTAGACAGATCCGTAGACGGACACGTGGCGAGTGTCGACGAGATGACCGAGCATGGGGAGGAGGGACGTGTCGATGAGGGCGATTCCGAAGCAGACGAACGAGAGAGGGATGACGAGTTGCATGACGGAGGAGGTGTACGGAATGGCAAAGCACGCGATTCCTTCCATTGCGAGTCCGACCATTGCGATGGACCACGTCTGTCCGGGGAACTTCTTCAGCAGTTTGACAGTGCAATAAACTCCAAGCACGTGTGGGAAGAAGGGCGGAAGCCAGATGACTCCGACGAGCCATCCGGGGGTCTCTGGCATCACTTCGGACATCCACGTGGTGATGGTCGGCTCGAGGAAAGCCAACGAGACGTTGGCCATAATGAGAGCTCCGGAGCAGCAAGCGATAAACGGATCCATAAACAGACGCCACATTGGGGTTCCTGGAAGAATGAATGGTGAGGATGGAATACGGTGATGATGGAGTACCTTGCACTTTTTCTCCTTGTGCGTCGGTTCCTCTACGGTGTGGATTGATAACCATGAAAACGGCGATAGCATCAGCGAGACAGACGAACGAAAGAATAAGGAATGGGACCGGTTTTCCAGCGATTGAGTAGAGGACGGATCCGAACGGAGGGGCAACGAGACATCCGAACGAGATGAAGGCGAGGGCGATTCCGAGAGCAGCCGATCTCTCATTCTCCTCAGTGAAACGGTCAGCAATCATGGCGAGTCCAGAGGTGTCAGCAAAGGCCGAACCGAATCCCTGAACAGTCAACATTATTTCCACGTCATGAGTTTCTTTTCTGTTCCAGTACAGCTCAAAAGCCCAAAAGTCTTGCCAATTTGTCGGCGCGAGCACCCTCCTATGACCCCAGGGACACGAAAACGGGGCCGAGTCGGGCACTTATCACCCGGGACCATCTATTTTCTGTGTTTTGTCGTCGTCGCCGAGGCTCTTCCTCTTGGCAGAGCTTCTGCTTGTTGCCCGAAGTTAATTAGCACGAAGATGGCGTGTACTGGGGCCAGGATAGTGCGTGCGGGACAGAGAGACGCAGATCATTTCAGAAATCCTTCCTTCCTTTCCCGCGGCTCCTCCTATTCGTTTTCCTGCTTTTTTGCGCGATTCCAAGTCGAAATATACAACCACCGGGAGGATCGGAGGGCTCTCACTTCGAGGGAATTGCGAAGAAAAGGCGGTGGAGAGATGCAACCAAATTGAATTGTTCGTCTTCATTTTGGAAGTGGTTAGGAAAGGAAAAGGAAAAAGAGCAGGAGGGAGGAAAGTTAGGAAAGCAGAATTTACGTCTATGCTAACACCTTTCAGATAACCTTCTGCTACTGAGAACTAGATTTTATGACGTGGCAACCCGTGTTTTTCAGTCCCATACTCACCTGTAGGGATCTGGCGAACAGCAACACTCCGTAGCTCTTCCCGAGAGCAAAGATGGCTGTGGAGAAGAACATGGTGCACAATCCGAGGATCATTGGGATTTCGTAGCCGACACGGTCGATTATGTATCCGGAGAACGGGTTAACGAAGATCTGGAGAAGCGCCTTCGAGGCGAACAACCATCCGAGTTCAAGTTCTTCGTCCAGGTACTCTATCCGTCCGCCCACTTCCCTCACCAAGTAGGTTCCGTTGGCCAGTCGATGCGTTTCATTGTGATATCCTTCGAACGACACTTGATAGTTGTGGATATCTCTGAGGTACTTGGGGATAATCGGCACGATCACCATGTAGAGCATGTTGTCGAGGAGGAGAGCGATCGAGACTATCACGAGAACGCATTTCTTCTGGTTGTCTTGCTGCTCAAGCCACTTCTTGGCCTCCTGCTTGAGCAGATCCGAGTCGCGGTTGATGAGGGGCACGTTGAAGCCCATCGCGAGTCTGCGTCTCTCTCCCTACCTGTAAGTTTGCACGTTAGAACTGTAGAGGGAGCCGGGCGCAGTCTAGAATCAAGAGTGACGTGGCTCGGTGAGCCCGTCTTCGGGGACCCGTGGGAGAGAGACGCAGAGAAAGAGAACGACGGGCCTGAGACCACGCCCCTTTCACATCTTTTCCATGATTTTCGCGGTGCTAGTGGCGGGGAAACAACGAGAAAAAGTGGAGAAAAAAGTGAGAAAGGGAGAGAGAGAGAGAGAGAGAGATAGAGAGAGAAATAGAAACTTCTTGATGGTCTTGTCGTGATAGGTATACGAATCTCGAGATGACTTACCTTGTTAGTGGATATTGTCGGTCTTACTGTAGATCAACAGAGAACATTCCAGAATTACCTGCAACCATGTACGTGAATGAATGAGAAGTAATCGGTACAAAAAGGCAAAAGCGAGCGGATGACATGTGTATTTGAGAGGACGGCCCCCGGGTTTCTATTCATTTGTCTACTGGTGACTCTCTATTGTTATTTTTGAGGATCGCCTTGGTCCAAATACAAAATGCGCATGATTGATTGGCACTGGATGGAAGAGTCGAAGGAGAGAAAGTTGAAGGCGAAAATACGATCGGAGAAGGATTTGGAGAGGATATGAAGATGCGAAACGGTGATGGAGCCAATTAGGGCTCTATTCGGGCATTGGCTCAATTGCGGAGCGAGACAAGTTGGGAATAGAATTGGGAAGAACCTGCTGAATTGGTCGATGAGCCACAACCGCCTCTTTTTCTTCTCCGGCTTCCCATCATCAACAGATTCTAAGGAATTCAATAGAAACGAAAGAAATATGAGATCGATGCGAGTTCCCACGGTATCCAGCTGCTTCGCCGAGCACGTCATCTGTGCGGCGATGGAGAATAAAAAAGAATCGAAAAGGAAACGTGTGAGGAGGAATTCTGTCCGAATTCTTCTTCTTCTCCTCTTTCCCCTTTCGCTTCTGTCGTCTTCAACGCACTGATTGCGATTGTTCGCGGAAACTGAGTTAGCGTCGCCGTCTCGTCAGTCGCACGCACTATTTTGGTGTCGTCGCGAGATTTGAGGATGCCATCGACGGCTTCCAGTCGGAGAGAGCACGACTTGACGGAGAGTCCGCTCCCACCACCTCCCTTTTCGACGAATTCCTAAGTTGCGAGAGAGAATTTTTAAGTGTGGACAAAAAAGAAAAATGCTGACGAAGAAAAGGAGAGTACCGAGAATTCAGTCAGTGAAAATCGGTTGAAAATGCCTTCAGAAGTCTGTCGGGGCGAAAGGGAAAGGACTGATAGGAAGGATGAGCCGGCTCTTCCGCGGGTGTATAAATGTACTGGTCCCCGGGGACCGTTTCGATCCGCCGAATTCTTTCTCTTCTTCGGCTCCACACCACCAAACTTGCCAAACGCGAAACGAATCTGCTCAGCTCGCGTCACTTTTTCGGCCGCTTCTGCCACTGCTTCTGCTTCTGTCTTCTGATGAAGGCGTGGCCGAGGTACCGTAGGACACGGATCCATTTTGTCATGACGACTACGAAAACGAGTGAGAGAGGGAGAGAGAGAGAGAGGATTGGAAGGGATGTGGTGCAAAAATGATTGGTGTCCGCTATAAATCAAACGATTCTTCCTTTTCTCGTTTTGAAAACGAAAAGAGCATGAGAGATAGAGATGCACACCATTTGACTGAATTTCGAATTTGATGAGATTTAGAACGGGATAAAAGGGGAGAAAAGAGGGCTGTGTTCCGGAAAAGTTCTCCAAAATCTCCGCGTTTGATCTCGTTAAAGAACGTGCATTCTGGGCAAGGGAATGCGAGTTGCAATCATTTGCAATTCAGGCAGATTTCCTCGCGATGACTAGCATTCTGTCTGGAAGAACGTGCTCTTTTTCTTCGGAAATCCGTGATACGACGGAGGAATAAATCATGAGCCGGTTGGCTGATATCGAGGCAAAATATGCGAAAAACGTACTCGCGACTAGAATTTTCGCACACTTACTCGCGAATACACACCACCGAAGGCTACAATCGGGAGGCCGGCAGTCTCTCTCTTTTCCTTCGAAAAGAAACGGAAAGACGAGATTCGTGCCGCTAATAATTGGTTGGAGCCGTGAGACGAAAAGCAGCGCCTCGGCTCCACAGCCTGTAATTAGGAGTTAGAAGTGAGCCGGCTCGAATTTGAGAATCACACCAACCGGAGACGAAAAGGAGGCGAAGGAAGAGGAGGAGGAGCCGCTGACAGAGGGACTCCACACCGTGTGGCGCCAAGATTGACGGCTAAATTGGGAGGAAAAACGAGGGAAGGAAGGCGAGGACTGACACCATGGAATTTGAAGAATTATAGGAGAAGAGAGCCGCGGATTTGGAGAAGTACGACCGGGGCAATTGAGCAGCGAAAGTGGAGATGGAAACGAGAATTCGGACTGACTCTTTTGGAAAAGTAATAGTAGCATGGGGACAGTTATTTTTGTGCGTTCACGAGAAAGTCCCACGTTTATTGGAATGGATGGAAATGATCAGAAAGTCTCTTCTGACTTCCCTCCGTCTCCCTCCCTCTTTTTCGTCAACTCATTTCAGAAAAATATGGCTATCACATGGCTCATCGGCTCAAATTGTAGAAGAATTCGTTGTGTTTTCGATGAAGCCGATCCCGAACAACCGGAATTGAAAAATGATGCGCCGCGTTTCTCGTGGCGTTAAGTGAATTTGGAAGAGCGAGCAAGTCTCGGATTTCTTTCAAAATCTCTGGAAATGGATGACGGCAAAACGACGAATCGGGCGTCGATTTGGGGATGGATTATCCGCTCGGCTGCCTGGAAAAGAAGAAAAAGAAGAAGGAGGGGAAGAAGACGAACATCTTGTCTTTTTGCAGATGACTTCTGGCGGCCTGTTGCAAAACGGAGACGTTTCCATAGAAGTGCTCGTTTCGCGCGTTCTATTCCCCTTTATTATTCATTCTTCAATGAGAAGAGCTCGAATCGGAGGTTGTCGTCGAGCCGCCGTTTCGAAAAGAACATCCCGTTTTATGTGCTTCGTTACTATTCGCTACGGACGGAAAAGCGGATTTGTAGTTAGTTGAGAATACGAGAATAGAAATGAACCAGGATGAGAAAGGGATTAGGGCTGAATGAGGAGAGCGTCCGAGGGATACGGTGAGATCGAAGATCAGTACTCAAACTGCGAACACGAATCTGAAATCTCATCTCAATTACTAGAATGGTCATTTGAAGAACATCGGGCGTGCCATCCATTCGTCTATCTTCGCTGACTCATCTCGGTTCTCATAGCCAAACCCTCCCATTTAAATGTCCTTCGCCTTCCGCCCCCCGTCCATTCTCTCTCTTTTTGTCAGTCAGACATCAAAAATTGTCCATTCTAAAAAGTATCCCGGTTGTTTCTGTTCTCTTCAATTCTTGATTCGAATTAGCCCAACACAATTTCCCTTTCTTCTCATTCTTCCCTCTTCTTTTTCATTTCTTCTGGGCACTCTTTGGTCCCTTCAGCCGGCTCCTCCATCATCAGCTGACGGACCCACCTGGCCCTTCACTATTTCATAATAGCCTCCCGTTCTCGCCCTTTCTCTCTTTTCTCTCTCTTGCCTACAGTCAAAACACTGCGCACTCGTCCGTCTGAGTTTCTTCGTTTCCCACTCTCACCTTTGTTTATTCACCTAGTTTTCTGTTACATATTTCTTCCCTCTTTTACCAGCACCCTCAGTGTGCCCAACTGCATTTTTTCTTTTTCTTCTAGCACGAAGATGTCTGGAGCTCCACCGCCGTACACTTCTCAACCGCAACCTTATGGCAATGTAGGTGCTTTTCTCGTCATTCATTATTAATTCGAATGTGTTCCCAGGCTGGATTCGTCCCTCAGCACCAGAATCCGTATCCCCCTCAAGGACCCTATCCGCAAGGCTACTATAATCCTAACCAACCGCAAGTAATGTAAGTTCGCATTCTCGCTCCCCGCCGGCCAACTAATTCATTTGCCTGTGTACAGGAACAGCGCCGCCGCTGTCAAAATATGTTGTTTTTCTTTCTTTTCGTATCGCTTTCAGAATTCCTCACCGATTCGCAATTGAAAGGAAAAATAGAAGAGAGACAGAAAGGAAGAGGTTCCTTTAAAAACTACAGTGACCCTGTGCGTATTCCAATTGTTTGCAAGTAGCGCTTATTAAAAGTCTCGCTGAACAAGACTCAAGAAAGAATGACAAAACCGCCCGTGTGAACCCCCGACCCGAGCTACAAACCACATTTACCTCTGTCTTGTTTGTACAGCGTTCATTTTCCGCGGCTTCTATTTGCGAGTTACTCGATCGCCGCGCCAGCCCCCCCCCCCTTTCCTTGTTTGCTCCTGGAGCGATCTTCCGATTCGCAATCAGATCTGTGATTTCAGATATGTGCAACAGCCGGCTCCGCAGCAACAACGGACCGACGACTCCTGCTGGCTCACTTCTCTCTTTGCTCTCTGCTGCGGATGTCTTATAGGAGAAGTATCTCATGCTTCTCTTTCATTGTTCTTCAAATCATTGTCTTTTCAGGTGTGCTGTGATAGTCCGCTGCTTTGCTGCGTCATTCCGTGCCCAATTCGTCTTCCCAGATTCCGATAATTCCGAAGTTTTCCACGTCCTTCACGGGTCCCTCATTCACTTCTGTCTCAATAAACTTTCCATGTACAATCCCACATTTCAGTTAGTATGTGACACTGCCATCGATGCGCAAAAAACTTGTCCGTCGGAGCGATGCGCGTTGAGTAGACAAATTTAACCGCACTCGCGTTTTTTTCGCGCAACGAGTAAAGTTCGGAGGCCACGCATAGACGGAGGAAGATGGGCTGATAATTCGGAGTTCGGCCGCTCATTCGGCCGTCGTCTTCGTTGTGTTCGCTCCAGTCGCGAAGAAGAGGTTACTCAGCAGTTTGCGTGCCCACATCAACGCAGTATCATGACAGACGAGACACCAGAGGCCTCTCCCGAGTCTCCTTTCTTCTCTCCGCGTGACAGCGTTTCTTCCGCATGCAATCGCTGTGTCCTTTCTTCTTTTTCAACCACCTATTTCGACTGCTGTCTTCATTTTTCTAGTTGTCCGCAATGTAGGTAATGCAATGCCCAGTCTTTGTTAGAATGTGGCCTCGACGCCTCTTGTCCCGACGACCTTGGCGCGGAAGGAATACCCTCTGAAAGTCCTTTCACCTCTTCTCGTCCTAACCTCAGACCCCGCGGATTAGTCGATTCCATCTTACTTCAACTTGTTTAGTTTGCCCCGGTTAAGAGGAGGAGAATCGCGCTCCGTCGGCGCACAAAAAAAGCGTTTCAACAGTACGTATACACAACAATTCGTTGCGCAAGCGGGCGTCGCGCACGGGACACACAGCGAAAGACCGCGCGGGAGAAGAGACGGATGGACGATGGCGTGGCGAGACAGAGAGAGATGGCAAAGGTTAAAGGGCGAGAGGGACAGCATGGAGACGCAGAATCGGGGGCCCGAGCCACGGAGACGACGGCAGCGAGGGGAGGCGGATTGTCGTCGGCGGGTCGCCCGCTCCCCGTCCGTCGAGCGTGCTGCTGCACACGGCCCCAAGGCGGCGTGTCTCCGTCGCGCGAGCGCTCTCTCTTCGCACTCGTCGCCTGCGCCTCCGCTCGGCGCCCCACTGCTTTTGACGCGTCGCGCCCTCGCCGCCGCCGCCCTCCTCCGCACACGTTACTCGTTTCGCCCCTCGGCCCCTGTGTGCTTGCTGTGTGTCTGTGTATATTTTGTTACTTGCCGCCTCCCAGCCGCACACATACTACCAACACATCGATGCCATTTTCTATTTTTTCCCACACCCGATGCGCTACCTACCCGTCCCCTTCTGGCCCGCTCTTCTTCACGCAGACGCAGGCCTTTTTTGAGTGAACCCGGCCCTCAGAAGACTTATCAGTTATCATTTAGCATTCCCGTCTCCAGACACATGACAGGTGTGCCTTCCCTCCTTACACTTGCTTCTTCACTCGTCTGCCTCCTCTTCTTTCTGCTCATTCTTTCAGCCTACCACTAATTTTCATCCTTCCAATTTTCAGAATGTCGGAGCAATCAGAAGATACAGAAGACATTAAACCTACCATCTCGTCACCCGACGACTGTATGGAGTCAGATCCGATCAAGGAGGTACGGCAGGGAACTTTGCGGGATACGGTACTGACTCTATAATTTTGAACCTAGAATCTGCCGCGAAACTTGCTCCAACTGTCTAGCCGTATTAAATCATGCTAAGCATTCAGATAAACTTCCTGCTGGCGAGCAGCAAGAATATGAAAATCGAAGAGACGCCCGTGTTCAACATCAGACTCATCGCAGAAGTCAAGTCCCGCCCATTTCTGTACGATCAGTCCGACGAAGGATACAATCTTCTCTCGTGGCGTAACTCTGCATGGAATGAAATATCCGAGAATCTCGAGACAACACGTAAGAATTGAGATTCTCGTTGCAGTTCTGAAAACAATATTCCAGCTGAACATGTAAAAACACGGTGGAAGACTCTGAGAGACAGATACAAAAAGGAGGAAAAGAAGGAAAGAGTGTCGAAGAAACCATCAAGCTGGGTATTTCAGAGACCACTGAAGTTCATCCAGGCCCATCTGAAAGACCGACAGTGAGTTTATGGCAATCAATTTCGAGCCAAATGAAAGCATTTCAGTACTGACGAAACAGACTCGAATCCGTCCGAGCCGCCGTCGAAACAAGAAACGAGTGGAGCAGGGCACGTGTCTCCTATGGAGGCGGCCATGTCTTTCATTGAAAACGAGCTCATCAGAACTCAAGAGAACAACTCGTCGACGTCTTCTGCTTCCGCCGATGCTGAATCCAGTTCTGTCTCGACAGCTTCCAGTGCTTCCAGTTCGAAGAACGCGAATGCACCAGAAGGATCCGAAGGGACTGCCGTAGTGACACCACCGCCTCTTCCGATCCCAATGGCTGTGACGCCTTCTCCATCGGCGGCGTCTTCCAGCAACGGTGCTCCTCCCGTTAAAAAAAGCAGAGTTTCCTTGACAGAAGGATTGACTCCAGCGTAAGTCAGCCTCGACTCTTTCCTTTTCGGGGCTGTCGAACTGTTCCGACCTCGTGGGAAAGACGGCAAACAAACAAGCAAACATTGAGTGAAAATAGTTAGAAATGCGTCTGCGTCTCGTCTCGTTGAACAAGCGACAAAAACGAGAACGTATATCAAAAATTTGTAGACTGTTCTAATTTCAGAGCATCTCGAAACGCCGCCGCAGCAGCCGCAGCCAGCCTCGGACTCAACTTCTTCCCGGGTCTTCCGCAGTGGGGAGCATCTCGTGAAGAAGAGGAAGACGAGATTTTTGCTCGGATGGTGTCGATCAAGCTGAGCAAGTTGGATGCTCGCACCAAAGAAGTCGCAAAACTGCAAGTTCTGAAGGCGATCTTCGATGCGCAGTTCACTCAGCCTTAGCGGACATCTTTCGATTCGCACCCGTGTCTGCTGCTCATAATCTATCTCCTGTTTCACTTTTTTTTCCAATGTACCGTACCAAACTATCTCTTCACTCTCGTCTCACCACTTCTCTGGCCAATCCTCCCCCTCCCCCGTTCATTTCTATGCATCGCTCCCTTTTTATACCCGATTTCACCTTCGTTTCCCGAGTGCTAGTTCCCTGACGCAGTAGTGCTTTGTTCGTCCCAGTTCTACCCTTTTCACCCCCGTTTAGACATTCCCGTTTAGAGCGTCACTCTTCCTGTGCTCGTTTCTTTTCTGTTTTGGTCAAGTATTGATCGTAATGAATGTAAGAAAAACGTTTATCTACTTAAATTTCAATCGAAAACTGAGCAGCAGAGTTCGGCCCAGCAAGTGAGCAAGTAGCTGCACGCACAGCACATGAGACAGCACTGACAACACGCACAGCACTCGCAGCAGCAGGAATCCTGGCGACGTTGTTGTTGCGGCTGTTGCTGGTAACTGAACGCAGAAAACATTACGAGAAATGAGAGAGCTCGGCGGACAGACTGACACGATAATTGGCTGCTGTTGTTGGGGGTACGGTTGTTGAGTGAATACAGGACCGTTTTGGAGATAGGACGGATGCACGTAAGCCATGTTCGCGAAGGGGAAGACTCTAAAAAGAAGCTGAGCGAGCCATAGCTAGGGTTTCCAGGCAACCATTGCTAGGATGCTCTTCGATTTCAGGACGCGATCTTTGTTTGGTTCTCATGTTTGTCCGTTACTTATTGCCTCGAAAAGTATTGGCAATCTTAGTCCTTTAAAGACATTTGGAAGTACAGTTTTCTCCAGTGCCTTCAAACTAAGTGAGCACGTGCAAACTAAGACTGTCTGGAGATGAAAATTACTTATGACGTGGAAGCCAAAGTTCACGTTAAATTCTCGAAACGTCTAGTTTCCCATAGCAAAAACTTCTGTTCATAACCCTCCAAATAGTCATTTTTACGAGCACCCATTTCGGGTGGGTGGAAAACGTTTATCTTTTCTGCCGTATTACTTTATTTGCAATAAAATTTCAACGACAATTTTGCCAAAAAGTTTTATCCTACATGCGGGGCAACATTGAACAGGACAATAGTATCCGACAGGAGGGGCAAAACGGGCAATCAATGGGAGCTATTAGAGACTGATCTGGCTGGGGAGCAAAATGAGAGAGAAATGCGAATAAAACGTGAGTTAAATAATAATCGCAGCGTACATAGAAATTGAATAACCCGTAAAATATGTGGCACTACAGGATGAGAAACTACCCGAATCACAAGATGAAAACAACGGATGGACACACCGGTAGGCGGGCGAGAATTAGGAGAAGTTCAAAAGACAGTCGGTACCTGTCACGTGTGGCAAGTCATGGAAAGATGGTGTTACAAGAAACGAATTAGATTAGAAAATAACAGTGCAATATGGGAAGTTTATCATTGGAAGGCTTTTCGGCTCGGCGCGTACGCCAGCTCCTTCTCCTCGTCCGATTCATCCACAGACCGCCCCCAACGACGCTGCTGACGACGGGCGGATCCTCGCGAAGAAGGCACTGGAGGAAGGACTCCGGACACACGGCGGCTGCTCTCGACTGGCATCGTTCCGTAGCGGGGCAGCAGGGAGGAGGCTCCTGCTCCGCTCATCGACACGGTCACCACGTAGTTCGAGCCGCTGTTGTTGTCCCAGTACTCGTCTCCGGCCACTCGGTACTGCACACAGAACTCGCATTTGCCTTCCTGAAATCATTAAAATAAAACTGGAGCATCCAGCTGAAAACCTTACCGTGACTTTGATTGGGATGGCAATTGTAAAGTTGAACGCATCAATGTCTTCGGTGGCGAACATGCGGTGACTGTAGCTGGCAACGACTTCATCCTGAGAATCCCAGCCGTCGACGGTGTACCGTACCACTACTTCTTTGTTGAATGCAACGTTGAGCAAGTTGACCTGGCCGACGATGCTGCTTCCGGAGACACGCAGAGCAGTGACGCAAACGCGCGTTTCCCGCGTCTTCTCGTTGTATTCGTGCTCGGAACGATAGGGAAAGTTGTGGAGGACAAGCCGTGGAGCCGGCTGATTGATGCGTGTCTTCGGAATTAATGGCGGGGAAGAGAACGATGAAGTTGGTGGAGAAGAGAAGCGGATGATCTGCTGCTGGCTCAGATCCTCTTTCACAAAGTACTGCAGGTTCTCAAGATCGAGTCCCAGCGAGTCGGCGAATCGAACACGCTTCACACTCTGTTTCGATCGACTGCGGCGGAGGGCGGACGGGAGAGTCTTGGCGCGATTGCTGAAAAATGGTTCATGATTACGGTAGGGAAGAGATAGAGGACCGTCTTAGTCCGGGAAGCTCATCGTCTTCCTCATCTCTCTCACTATGTTCCCATAGAGGAAGATTATTGGTGGGCTTATAGAACGGGACTAGAGTTCTGGACTTCATCGGTCAGCCATGACCACCTAGCTGGAGCTCTTTTATAATTGTGGTACGCCAGACCACGTGACTGTGAAGATTCGCGAAAAGTGAACGTACTCTGATGATAAACTTTAGAGGCGCGGCGGCACGGAGAGACCGAGACGGGCCAAGGGATACCGACGGCAACTTTTTGCATGTCTCACGTATCGAGGTCTTTTGATACTTCTGATTGCGCTTCCAGAGAAACCGCCTGTCGCCAACTCTCTCACGTCACTGGAGGCGGCCGCCCTTGTTTATCTTTGAAAGTGGCAAACGAAAACAGATGCCGAATTGTTGTATGTACCCGTCGGCAATTGATATCACAAATTGGAACAAAGAGGGGATAGTCAACGTGAGCGAGAGAGGAAACGAAGAGAATCAGATGGTTTCTTTTCTTTTTTTGGGTAAACAACTTGTGATTCACTTACAATCTCTCCGTGAATGAAACGTCCGATGCGATGCTGTCGTCGGAGGAGAATCCCGAATCCGGAGAGTTGGGCTCGGAGCAGCAGGAGTCGTCAAAGTAGGGTTTCGGCCCGTAGAGGGGCTCCAAGAGCAGTTTCATGTTACGTGCATTGGCGGCGTGCGACGGCTCGAAACTGAGCATTTGGAGATGTGAAAAGCTGAAAAAGATATGATTTGAAGAAGGATTGATTGATAGAGTGGAGGAAGAAAAGACGACGAGATGAAGACACTTGTATTATAAAAGATGACACGACGGAAAGAAGCAAGAAGAAGAAGACGGGGAGGACCGTGTCGATGACACCTACAGTAGCCGCGCGGAGACGGCGGGCGGTTCTCTCTGTTCTTCTCTCCTGACTGACAAACAGTGATAATACTGGAGGTGTGTGTGGAGAGACTAAATGAAAAGAGGGCGGTGCATGTTCTGCACCCGAAAAGATTGTTTTTGTTTAATTGCAAGCATGCTGGACGGACGTCCCTCACGATTAAAGATTGCGGGAGGAGAGAGCGCGCCACGCGAGAAGACGGTCGGTAGATCACAAACGGACACGTCTGCTATGGATAGGTGGACTGGATGGGGGCGGGCCGAGGAGACGGTGTGCACCCAAAAGATCTTTGAAAAGTGGTTGCAATGATCAGGGATAAATTATACGGTACGCCCGCAATGAACCGCCCGTATCATTTGAAGAGAAGGCATTAGGATATCTCGTTGGATGCCGAGAATGGGAAGAGTTATAGCTCCTCGTGTTCAAGGCCGGAAATTTGGTATACGTGCTTCCCTCCGAATGGAGTTATTTGCAAGAGGATACGTGCGTCTGCGATTAAATGTGAGACATTAAAGGTTTGCTGACTTGGCAGGAATGCGGAGTAAACGTTGGGGGTACTGGTGGGTCAGACGGAGTGCGCAGCGAGCAGTCTGCCGGGTCATCGATACAACTGCGATAGGAACACGTCATCGCAGAATGCCCATGGTCCGCTAGAAGGCCGTAAAAAATTGGAACGAATTAGAGATGCTGGTATACTTTGGGGTTGGAATAAAGGATATATGGCGGATAAGTGAAGAAGAGGGACAAAAAGATAAGGATCGGGAAGAGGAGACGATCGAATGCATCAAGAATAGAGTGTCTTTTACGGCAGACTTATATACTGAAACGATTGTCGTTTTAGTGTAGGTTGTAGGTTGTGATTATCAGTTTCTCGCATTTCATTACGGCAAGAGAAAGAGCGTCAACTTTAGAAGATCTAATTTGATCTGAAAGTTCAGTTTTCACTGATACAAAGCGAAGTATTTAATGAAATAGACACAGCTGAAAGTACAAACTGACACCCAGGAACAGCTGATGTTGATACGACTGACCCGGGGCTGTTGGTGGTGCCAATAGATTGCATCAGATGCGGTACGGTAGTCCCCACGCTATCGCCGAGTTGCACGTGTCGCTCATGTGAAAGTACAACGAAGGGTGGGCGCCCACGGGGGGCTTCCAGCTACCTGACATGCTTTAATGCCGTGCCGGATCATGTGAAGAATGGGATGGGAGGCAACCGAAGAAGAGAGGGCAGGACGGTCAGCGCCAAGTTGTTTTTTAATGCGACGCGCAAAAAAAAACATTGCGGTTTAAACGGTTGGATAGGTTTGACATGCCGACAAAAGAAAAGAAGGAGGCTAATTGAATTTGCAATTAAATCAGTCTGTGATAGTGATGTGAGGACGGGATAAGATGTCATCAAACAAACGGAGTGGTCTGATTGGGAGGAGAAAGACGTCGGGGAGGAGGAGATTTTCGG
Source organism: Caenorhabditis sp. 36 PRJEB53466 (assembly GCA_946814055.1). NCBI lineage: Eukaryota > Metazoa > Nematoda > Chromadorea > Rhabditida > Rhabditidae > Caenorhabditis > Caenorhabditis sp. 36 PRJEB53466. The sequence goes on along the minus strand of CAMPFS010000004.1, from coordinate 4,190,736 downwards.
ATTATGATCAAAACATTGGAAGATGATGAATATGATGATGATGATCATGTTGATTGAGAAGGCTGACGGAGATCGGAAGACAAGTCGACTAGGGAGGAATAATGAACTCAACTGAACAAAGCTCGGAGAGATTACTGACAGCTTTCCACGCTGGAGTTGCAAGAGCAACAGACATCTGGTGAGTAACTGAGCACTTGCAGAAGTTAAAAGATGCCAAAGATCTGGAACAACTCACTTAATCTGCCCATGTTTCCCTTCAACGACTCATCATAATGCTCTCAGGTGATGTCACAAAAGGGGAAAACCCGTTCTTCTTTGTAACTGACCAAACGTCGAAAATAGGTTCAGAAAATGATCAGATTGCATCCGTATCTCTTTCAACTTTTGAGGGTACTGTAGCGGGGGAAGCCTTTGCGTTATGCGTTGACTTCAAAAAACTATCACTTGTTTCACGTGAAACCTCTCTCTCTCTCTCTCTCTCTCTCTCTCTCTCTCTCTCTCGGATACGATACTCGACGCCGACGACAGAAACTGAAAACGAGCGGAAAGATGAAAAGACGGGTCAGTGCGGGCGCTCGATCAGAGAGACACTGGTAGCAGTCACTATCAAAACATTGTCCGAACTGTTTGCAGATGGCGCCAGAAGGACCACGCCATGAGAGGAGACGCCAGCAGGTTCGGCGTCTCTCCACTACGAACAGTCCCTCGCCTCGCTTGTCCATTCGTCTCCGTATCAATGACGATGTTATTCACGCCATTTTAACATGAAGGGAAGAGAAAGAGAGTGAGGAGAACGACTTGTGTTCTTATTTTTGACACCCGCGATGTCTGCTGACTGTAGTCGATCGGCAGCACGCATGGAGTTCCCCAGCGGGCAAAAAAGAACGAGAGAAACCGTTTTTTGGAAGAGAGAAATGCATTTGGAAATGAAGATCAGCTGGCGAATCGAGTATTTCGGTATCAGAAAGTTGAACAAAGAGAGCGGGACAAACAGCGCTTCTATTCGCAAGGCGGGCCTTAAGAAAAGTCCTGGACTCTGTTTGATGGCTGGCGTGTTTCACGTGAAACTCTGATGGGAGATTCCCCTCCCGCTCACTCAGATCACACATTGATGCCGAGTGCATACGGGAGGAAAACGACGGAAGGAAGTTTAAAAATCGGGTGAGAATGGTCAAGAGTGAGTGGGCAAAGTTATCAGTTGGTGAGTTTATCGAGCATGGTCAGCACTTGGCCACAGTTCTCCGGAGGAATAGACTGAAGGTTTGAACTGACATGGGAGGTTGACGTGATATTTGCGTTGTAAATTAGACTCTCAAAAACCGTTTTATTGCCCATACATATCTGTAGTAAGAAAGGGAACGTTGAAAGAAAGGAAAAAAGTGAAAGAGATAGAGAAAAAGGAAAAGGGCGCGTGCCCGCTACATCCCCGAAAAAGAAGCCATAATTGAATGAGAGCAACATTCTGTTAGGGGCTCCGACGGCCCGAGTGTCCCCAACATTGCACCGGGCAAGATGGGGTGATAGATGGAACAACTGTCAGTCCGGCCCGTGCCGCCCGGACCGAGTGGACGTTTCTTCAAAGATTCTCGCGAGAGCAACGAGCACTCAGCCATTTTGTGCAAGTGCACAAGATACTTGCAGAGAGAGCTAAAAACATGTTCTGTTTGCCAAAGAGTTAGAAAGAGCGGTAAATGTCACAGGTTTTGAGGAGAAGAGGATCGGGCGGTGCTAGTTTCCTAGAGATTTCAACTGGAGATGGTTGGCATGGAGGAAGAAAAAAGAGAAGCGGATGCTTCGCATTGCTGTCGTTTTCTGTAAAGATCTTGGCACCGGGTCTCAAAACATTCGTCATTATGCTGCTGAAAATAGTTTGCGGGACAAGGTTCATATTCATATCAAATTCTTTCTTTGCGAAATCATTTGACTTCTCAACCCATTTCGTCATCACGATGAACTTTTTACGTGGCGTCACTATCAGCCACGTCTACGAAGGATTCTTTCGACGAGATTTTGACATGTTGAACTTCTGAACCCGAAGGTTTCCGAGATTCCTTTGATTCTTCATTCATCATGTCACCGAATCCTTCAGCGAGACCTCTTTTGTCAGCTGTCTCCTGGAGCTCCTCAACGCCACCTGTCTGTTTCAACTTTTCGCTCTCTTTTTTCGTTATTTTTAACCATCGCACTTGGGGTCGTATTGCACCCGCCACACAATCCCAAAACACAACAAGAAGCACGGTCTCGGGGACGAGTTGGTAACCTCCATCACTGACCGACCAGCGTGTTGTTTTCTTCCTTAAACACGCTACGATCATTGGTTTTTGGTGCATTGATAGCGAAAAGAAAACGACGATAGAAGAACTGTCATAGTCCAGTCGCGATGATCTTAGAATCGAGAAGACAAAGATCTTTTTGCTGTCCCTGTAGTTGATTAATCAACAAAAAGGCAGGAGAAGCAGAAGCAGCAGCAACCAAAACAAGAACAACTGACTTGTTTGTACACGGAAAATCAGCTCAGAGATTGAAGAGAAACGATGGAATCTCGAGACACAGCTGGGATAACGAGGAGAGCTTTTGGGGGAGGATGGGATGAAACACCAGATACTTGCAAAGCAGTCGAAGATCATCTAAAGGGTTAAAACTTTCTGGAGGAGAAAAACATGATGAATTGAAGAATCGTGTGTAACTGTCAATAATAGCAGAAGACGCCATACTTTCTTAGTGTACTGTGTCGCAAATTGTGAACACCTTGTTGATACACCGATTCCAGCCTGTTTTCATAGTCCCCTTCGGTCCTAGCGTACCGTACTCTTATTTCCTAAACATGCCAGTTTCATGCCCTCTCCCGATCAATTTCACGTGCTTTTTCCATTCAAATTACTCCCGTACTAGGCACGAAAACAACGGAGGGAACCAGTGGGCAAACAAACGGTTATCAGGAGAAGAGACGGGAAACCGATCGAAAGTTCAGCAAAATCGGCAGTGTGTTATCAACACGTTGTTGACTGCAAAGGCTGTTGTGCAACTAATAATTCATTCGAGATCAGGAAAGGGAAAAGGAATTGACAAATGAATGGGTCTCGATGGGAAAATGGGATACCCAGAAAATGCCTTACCGGTGCTGAAGAAGAGATGAAATGGAGGGAAAGAAAGAGAAAAGGGGGAGAACTAGACGATGCTAACCATTGGAGCTCTCTCGAATATATTGTGGTGCAGAGCCAAATACCGATTGTTGTTATCAATGTGCGTCAGGGAACCAGGGGGGATGTAATCTGACGGAGAGTACTGAAAGTGAGCGGCCGGAGCGAATCCGGCTTCGGTGAATCCTCCGTCGACGACCACGCGATCAGAAGCGATGTCACTCTTTGTTTCCACATGCTCCAGAAGCGCGCGGGAAATGTCTCTTTTCCGCTCAAGTGAGTCTGTAGAATCGTTGCTATCAAATCCACGCTGTAGGAGGAAGCGCAGTCTAAAAAAAAGGGGATTGACTGGAGAAGAGGAAGATGCTCATCACCTGAATAGATACGAAGCAAAGAAGAAAGCGGTGATGACGTGGAAGAACTGGAAGAGACAAAAAAAGAATATGGCCATCGGAGAGTGCTCTCGGAAGAAGAAGAGCAGAAGAGCAGAGCAGAAGAAGAAAACCATGAAGAGGGAAGTTACTGATGCACTGATTGCTGGTCCTAGGGACAGCAGTCGATCGGATGAGCAGCGTCGGTTATTCCTGCAAAAAGTTATTTCAGTGATCGTTTAAACTCTTTTTGCTTACTTTGTTCCACTGGCAATGTATACATTCCAAACTGCGTAAACTGTCGAGATGGAGAAGAGAACGGCAGTTGGAAGAAGGTAATTGGAGATGAAAAGCCAGTCGGTTCGCTCGAATATTCTACCGATATCTAGGTCACGACCGTCTAGTAAATAGTAGGTAGAAAAGGTGAAAATGGATGGAGACACTGAAAAGTTGTGATCAGTGACAGCAACAGAGATTTTGACTGATTGCTTACAGATTCCCATTCCGAAGACGTGGAAAGGTTTGGAGAAGCATCCTTGTAATTCCTCTTCTTTGGTCACGTTGTAACTGATGATTGTAGTATGAATGGAGTAGAGAACTGCGAAAGATGAAAATGAATATTTCTGTTAATCATCAGATTGACTTACCTAAGCACAGCAGACCAGAAGATGCAATGACGCAGAATTGGAGAACGAAATGAAGAAGAGTGGAGAAGGCGAATGGCTCTCCGACCTGAGGGGCCAGGAACAGAAGGAGATGGGCCAAGTGGATCATGAACACGAAGAAGAGGTAGAAGAGGAAGGCACAGTCGATCGGTTGATTCCTGAGTACACGGAATTAGGATAAGGGTTGATAGAAGGACTTACTTTTGAACTGCAGCCATGAACAAGAGGAGGACTGTGCAAATGAGAGTGACAAAAGAAGTGACCGTCGGCATGTGCGAGGCCAAATCCTTCCAGAACGATTCGGAGTTATAGAAGAGACGATCCGGCAGAAGAGCGAACACTCCGAAATGGTTAGTTTCGCACTTCACGTATCCGTGATAGCTGTGCTCGATTCTTCTGATTCCCTTCGTCGACCACGCCCTCTCTTCTTCGTCGTAATAGACGCACGTGTAGTTGTCATGAGTATCCGGGTACTTGATGTAAATCGACATTCTCGTGGATCCGAACGGTTCCAGGCCGTCTGGTTTCACAGAAAGAACTGGACTTTTCGGTTCGAGCAATTCGAATAATGTGGCATTTGAAGCACACACCACCCGAATCACGTGGTTTTCGTCAGTCGTTGGCAGCTGGATTCGACATTTCTTTCCGATCAGATTGTCGTTTGGCTCCCCACTTTTCACCCATTCAATTGATTTCATATGGATTCCATTGTCCGGAGACGAAAGCGAGTAGGGAATCGGAAGGCTTCGAGCTAAAGATTCAATGATCCGCCACGTTTCCGCTCTGAGCAGTGTCGTGTTGCCCGGGATGCGATCTAAATTGGCTTGCACTACCGCATCGAGCACAAGCGCCGTCATCTCGGCAATCTTCTGATCAAAATGGGCGTGTCTCGACATATCCTTAGAGAACGAGGGATAGGTCAGAAGATCTCGGACAAATCTGGAAATGGTGGACACTTAGCATCGAAAAACACCTCATTTCCAACCTTGTGACTGTATTTATGGCTGAAACCGTGGCCGCTTTCGCCGAGTAAGTGCCGATGAGTCCCAGGTGCGCGAGAACGGAAGTCTGTGTCTGGCATGAATTCCGGTCCTGTGGCTTCTCCCATATTGCTCTTCCGGCCTCAGTATTCCAGGAACATCGTCTCTCGAGGAACTTGTTTTCCATGACAACGTTATACGGACCTGCAAAGACATATATCATTAGCCCTTTTCGTTCTTTCCTCTCACATGGCACCAAAAGGGAAATGTTCGTGTTCACTTCCGTCCAATCGACCCCTCCCCATACATCGACTGTTCTTTCTGGAGCACATCGATCTAAATGTGAATCATTTCGATATAAGACACATAAATAATAATTAAGTATTTAATCGTGAAAGGGAGGAAGAGGGCTCGCCCCTTCCCGGCTAAGCGAACGCGATTTCCTGTGCGGCAGAATTATGATTGGCCAAATCAAGCGAGCGAGCGAAAGAGCAAGCGGCGGCGGCGTCTGTTTGAGGCTGTCCGGAAGCACAGATGTGCCTTGGCAGGTCTCGAATGAAATGTTGCGTAACGCATTCGTCATACCGATCGTTTCGCACGAGACTCCCATGAAACCAGGGAAGCAGAGGCAGTGGGCTCCACGAGCATCGACGAATTGTTCGACGCGGTTGAACGCGCCGACGTAGCAGAGTGGAGTTCCGCCACGAGAACATTCGCCTTTACAAATGACATCTGGAAGAAAAAGATGTGGAATAAGATGGAAAGGGGACCAGGGAATACCTCTATCAATTGGTCCGATCTGCGTCCATTCACTCGACGTCTCCCCGTTTTCGTCGATTGCAGTCACTTGAAAACTCACATTCATTGTGTTGGATAAGGCAATCTGAAAGTATTTCCATTGAGGGCCACCAATGATTCTACCCTACCCACCTTAGTCAATGCCAGGGTCTTGGCTGCTTCAATCTCCTCTTCGTAAACAATCTGATCGTCCTTGCGGATACTCAGCCGATACTTGTCCACTTTTCCGTGTTCCGGATGTTCCCATTCAAATATTTGATACTCTTCCGTGACTACATTCACGTGCAACTCCCTCACCATTGACACAGTCACTGGTATCAAAGTGAGATTGACAATCGAAAAGAGCTGCGGACTGCCGTAGTCGATGGCCAAAACTTGCATTCTCTGCGGAGTGTACGGCACCAAAGTGCTCAAATCTGATTTTAGTTTGAGTGTTCCGTCTTGTGTTATTTCAACGAGTTGCTCGTCTTTTGTGAATGAAATCCTTCGTTCCGAATTGTAAATGACAGGATCTTGGTCTTTGACATCCAGTTTGCCAATCACAGATCCAATCGGAATGGTCATTGGAATGTGGAAATTGAAGAATGGTTTTGAAAACGACGGGGGATGGTGATTACGGTGAGTGATATGCACTCGGAACGGAAAAGTATGCATCCGATTGGCAGCACACAATCTGAAAATTAAAGTATTGATTATTTACTGATCATGTGCTACTTACAAGTGGAGAGTTCCAACGAGGTTATTCGAGTTTTTGGTAGCAGAAAGAGGCATTTGACTGGAAGTGTAGAAGGCACTTCTGCTCGACCTCCATTCTATCCATTCGACGTCGGTCTCCAGTTGCCCAAAACAGTGTCCGAGTGGCTCCGTGGCTTTTTGGAGCTCTTGGCTCATTGTTAGCCGACTTCCTTTGTCGGCTCCTTCGTGAATTCGTACATCGAATACATCTAAAATCGTCTTTTTAAAATCTCAATACTCTGGAGCCCGGCGTGCAGTATAAATGGAATTTCGAATGAATCAGTTCGACTAACTGCTAAGGGGAAGGAGTGATATTTGAGGAAAAAAGGGAGGCAACTACGGAAAACGGACTCGAGACAATCATGCCAAACCTTCGAACATTGGTGCGTGGACCGTTTCGACAGGGACCCCATCTGCAAACTTTTCGTTCCTCTGTTCCCTTCTCCCTTTTATTTTTTGCTCTCGAATGATAAAGGCGGCGCAAGTGTGTTGCTCCCACACAATAGAATAATGTACTCTTTCCACGAGGGAGCGTGTCAGACGTCTCGACGCAGACACAAATCGGGTTTTGCTGTCGAAACTTGAAGTGAGGAGGCTTTTGGCGAGTACGGCACCTCTCCGGTCCAAGACAATGCCACGTATCCGAGAGTGAGGAGAATGCGAAAGAATTCACACCTTGTATACGAATCAACAAACTATTAGCGGGGCGGTTTGCAGTCAGTGTGCCCGTTTCCTCCTCATGAATTATTCCGAGCATCTGATGAAGCTTCAAGGCAGGAGAAAGAGCCCCCAGAAGATTTTTATGGAATGCGTACGTCTCCTGGGACGGACACCTGACCGAAAAAAGGGTAATTCAATTCGATTCTCGGCCGCCGCGACTGCCACATTTCTCCGTTTGAAAGGAAAGACACATCCTCGTTTTTGCTTACCTTCTGATGACCACACAGATTGGATTAAGCAAAGAAGGAGTGGAAGAAGAAGAACTACGGGCGAAAGACTTGGCAGCATTCTGTGAGCATTGAGAGCCGACGATTCTGAAAGTGCCACGTCAGAAGTTGTTGACAGCAAGGTAATAAATTGAGTATTCAAGATTATGATGAATGGGGACAAACAAAAACATCGGGAGACGGATTTAGAAGAGAGATTTGTTGGAATCGAATGATGGCGGCCAGAAATGTTTTTTAGAATTGACGGGGTGCGAGCAGGTGAGAATGTCAGAGCGGAGGCGAAAGTTGGGCAGATATGAGTAGTGCACGAGATGCATATAAAAAAGGAGACAACACATTCGAATGGATACTTATAGGGGTCGCGCCGACGGACCCTTGCCTAATGTGCGCATGTTATGTGTGGGCAGGAGCAGAAGGAGACGAAGGAGAAGCCGAGGTTTCCGTGAGGAAGCCACGCCCCTTTTGACCTTGTTTTGGCAGCGAACAGCTTGACTGTGCGGGATTAATGAAAGAGCCGGATGCGACTGGAATGGGATCGTACTCGAATCTTTGGATTTGGATGCGGATTACGAGATGAACACGCGATTACGACTGGTTTCAGAGTCTTTGAGAGAAAGAGAGGGAATAACTTCTTGCATTGTTGAAGTTTTAAAAAGGGGAGCAGCGCGTCTTGTTTACGGCAGTAATGATCCGTCCGTCACCGAGCTTCTCATGACACTCGACTACAATCTTGCCGTCGTTCCTTTCTTGTGTTGTCCAAACCGAATGCAAAACCAATCAAAAACGGAAACAAACAATTGGAAAACAGCTCTCGGAGGCGCCGCCGCTGCTCGGATACTCTTCCCCCGTATGTTGTGCAACCGACATGTGGAGGACTCGGCCGGAAGGCGTCCGTTTTGACGAATTATGAGAAATTCGATCGGAAATGGAACAGCCGGGAGCGAACGGACCGCCCGGACGTCCAACTGACCGCCCCGCAAGATTAGTGTGTTTTTTCGAACAGACCAGATGCTCGAGCACTTAAGTGAGCTCCGGGGGCGAAGTGATAGAGCGGTCTAAGCCGCCGGAACATATGCACTGGTCATTAGTGCGAGACGCATGACATGTAACATTTGGCAACATTAGGTGCGGGAGAACCAGTTACAGTAATCCGTTATTTGGAGAGATTAGGAAGGGGTTTAGGATGCAGGAGATGGGGGGAGCGGGCAACAAAAAAGGGAGCGAGTATAATGGAATGAATGGCGGATTGTTGAAACAGTCACATCGTATTAGGGAGGACGGGAGCAATGAAGCGGTGCCCAAAGAGTTCTCGGAAGTTTCTGGCAGAAAGGCGAGGCCAACCTGTAATTAATACCGCTACTCGTCCGAATTGTACACATTAGCGGATCGGCCGCCGAATTATTAGATGTAATGGAATCGGCTAGTCCGGTAAAGTGACCGCACGATCAGCTGTCTGTATCAAACGGGCGGAAGGGTCTCCGCGGGGGCGGCAGCAGACGCGGAATTTGTCACGGTCAATTAGGAAGACGAGAAAGGAGAAGAGATGAATTCGAAAAGGTTGTGGTGGTGATGGCGGCCGTGAGGACCGACTAAAAAAGTGTGCAAACAATCACTTCCGATGCTTTCAACGATGCCGCCGATTATAATAGGGGAATCGGTCTAATTGTATAGGATGTTTGCTTTGATACTGATTACACGTGGAATTTCGATCTATGAACACTTTCAAAAACAACTGTGCATCCTATTGTAATGACGAGGAAATGGACTACTGTAACTACTACGAGCATCTCAGAAATCATGTTGAACTTTAATGAGTGAGAACCACGTGGCACTTTTGACTATTATGTCAATTCCAGATGTCTGTTCATCAGAAAACAGAAAAAAACGGGAGAACGCGCACCGGATGGATGTTCTTTTGTTTCCGCTTTCGACGTCATAAATTCACGACCTTCTCCCCAAAAAAGAAGGAAACGTTGAAACTTTAGCCCATCCAAGCGCACCGATTTGTCAAGGAATGGCCGGTGGGCCACAGTTCCCCGGGGGATCCTGGGAACTGAGGCGCCGTCAATAAACATCGGAGGGAGGCTCTGGACACAATGAAATATGTGTGGCGCCCAGAGCCGAGATGAATTTTTAAGTGCTGGAGAGAGCTGCGCCCTTATGTGCGAAGAATGAGAAACTTCTTGTTCTTCCTCCTCTTCTTCTACATATTTTGGAGTGAAAATGACAATGGAGTGAACTGGCTGGCAGGTGCGGAGAGAGATGGGCCGTGAACAATGATGGGACGATGCACGACGAGTACGTACTGCATTTTTTATTGTCAGCGACCTCGTTTTTCAGAGAAAGAAGAAAAAGGGACAGATGATATATTCCGACATAAATACTAAATCACAAAAATGTGCCTGTTGGCGGCGAAGCAAAAAATGAGAGAGGGCCATTGAAAATGCATGACGGTCTTTATGTCAGGAGAAGACAACTGCCAGCTGTTACTCTTTATAATTATCGGTTCGAATTCGGATTGGAAAGAAAGAGAAAGAAGAAGAAGAAGAGAAGATGAAGGAGGCTGAAGCCGCAAATGTACGTACGGAGAGAAGCGCGAAATCATCGCATTTGAAATCCGAGACTGTCCTTCTCGGAGGGCGGCCCGCAAGGATCCTCCCCTGTTCTTGCCTTTATTCAATTAACATTGGTTTAGTCAAAAGTGAGGAGCGGCGGATACTGTTTATTTTGGAATACGCGTTTTGACATATTTGTCTACGATTCGTACATGTTTTGTACTAAATGCGATTAATTGGAATTCGCGAAAAGGACATCCGATTTGGGGCGAACGAAGAATACTTTCGAATGCTCGAGGGACGGAAGTCCAGTCCCATTCCATGGAATTAGTAAACAGCAAAATATGGGTTCTATTTTGATTCAGAGTTTATGAGTAGTGCCACGTGGCAAGCTCAGATTGGGTCTAATCTTTCCGAATCATTTGATATCGAGTCCTCACGGATTAACAGAACCCCCATCGAAAGCACACATCAGCCGGATTGGGTGGGCATGTGCTCGACGAGAAAACAATATGCTACTATTACAGTAATTATAAGAAGATTAGGCACGGCGAGTGCTCACCTGCTGCCCCGTCCGTCCAAATGTTTTCTTTTGATTAGCACCCAGCTCATGGAGCCCGTCTCCCCTTCTTGCGGGTAATCCGAGTGCCATTTCCCTTTTCATCCACATTTATAGAAAAAGAATCTTCCTGAATCAAAAGAGAAACGGCCGAAACATGACGGATTTATGGGCTTCGTATGAGGGGGTTTCGTTTGCAATCCGACTCGATTAGCGAGATGAGATGAGGAAAGCGAGTACGATTTCGGACAGAAAAAAACGGAAAAGTTGTGTGAAAGAGCGAGAGAGATTGCACCTGTCCGTTCGTTTCAAGGACAACGTTTCGATGAGAAAAAGAAGTGTTCGGGAAAAAAGAAACAAAACGAGAAAATGTTGCATTGTTGGCATAGTGCCAAGATGAAAAGAAGCGATAAAAACACAGAGTCGCCGGAAAAAATATTGGGTTTTGTGATGGGGGATAATGATAGAAGAGGGAAGAAAGACGGAGCGAAAGGGGACCGCCAGTACGAAGAATCGGAATTCGAAGGAAGCTGTCCAAGTGGCAATCGAGCAAGTGTTGCACTTCATTGACGACGATTTCTATTATGTCGAGCCGCTGTGCGGACGACTGAACAATGCTTCAAAAAGGGGAGAGCGACCCATTAAAATGAGCGAATCGCCATGGAGGGCGACAGAGTGCAAATGATGGCACTATACCGTACCTTTTTATGTGTGGGAGAACTATGTGATGCACTCGCCCAACTCGATACGAATGAGCGTCGAATGGCTAGGTCGGTCGGGTCGGTGACGAATAGAAAGAAGGGTGACGAGGAAGACGGAGAACAATGGCCTCCTGCGAATGCGGGCTTCCAAAAAAAAGTTTTGACCACTGAACGACCAACTTCTGGAGTAGAATGCGCTATTATGGTGCCAAGTTGTGGGGAGCCAAAATCGGAAAAGAACGGAACTGAACGATGAGTGTTCAAAAATGGGAAATGTTGCTTTTCCCTCACCTGGACCCATTCGACTCCTCTCTGCTGCTCCACGCCTTCTGCGCTCTCTTTTCATCATGAAAGCAGAGGCTCATGAATTAGAAATCAGTGGTTACGTGAAGGACTCTCATTTGCAACTACTTCACGTCCCAGTTGTGCATAATTACCGTGTTTTGTTCGAAAGGACAACTTGTCTTCATTACGGCGAAACTTCTCAAAACATTTGTAGCAATTATGGGAGGTTCAATACTTTTGTTCGATCTGATCCATGAACCACGGACGTCCGCCCTCTCTGGCCGTCAGAATCTCGCAACCGGTGTCCGTCACCAGAAGAGTCTGTTCGAATTGAGCAGAACGTTTTCCGTCTCTCTGCAATACCACTTTGATTATCTACCCGGCAGGAGGGTATCAAACCGTCACAGCAGTCCAGTCATCAGGCCATTTGTCGTCGTGATAAGCGCCCGCGTTGATCATCGGTTCAATGGTGAACGAGTTGCCTGCTTTCATTATTCCCGTCGCGTTGTTCTCTGCAATAATATAGTGATCAAATAGGAAATTAAGGGAAAAGTGCTGGCTGACTGGCATAATGTGGCACATTGGGAGCAGTGTGGAAGAGACGATGGATTCCGTGACCACAATATCCCTTGACGACTGAGAACCCGTTCGCATTCGCATGCTTCTGGATTACGTTGCCGATTTCGCGGAACTTGACGCCGGGTTTGACTGAATTCGTGAGGATATTTGGGCGGAACAATTGGATTATTTACCGATGGCGATAGCCTGCTGAAGACATTCATAAGTCACTTGCACCAGTTTTCGGGATTCTTCGTCGACCTTATTGCCCACGAGGAACGTTTCGTTCAGATCTCCGTGGAATCCACGATGATACACAGTCACGTCCACTGAAAATGCGTTATCGGTTAGAAAAGAAACGTTCGAAGTGGTACCAACCGTTGCAGAGGTCTCCGTTCTCCAACTTCCGCAAATCTGGGATGCCGTGGCAGATGACTTCGTTCACGGAAGTGCAGCAACTTTTTGGAAACTTGTAATATCCGAGAGGGCTCGGGTAACAGTCTCTTTCAATTGCAGCCTCGTGCACCACACGATCCAGCTCGTCGGTGGTAATACCGGGCTCACAGGCACGGGCGGCCTCGTTCAGACACTCTCTTCCCAGCTTGCACGCCACTTTCAAGCCCTCCTTCTCTTCTTCGTCGAGCACTTTTATGATTCTCTCGCTCTTCGACTGTCTTTCCTCCAGAGAGACCCCTTGCGGATGAAGGGCGTAATCCGGACGCAAAATGTGTTCCGGAACAGTTCTACGTTCGGAAACACGGGCGGGACGGAGTGGACCAGTAAACTGAAAAGTGGAAAAATGGGAACATTCAAAGAAGTGAAAAATACAGAGTAGCACGGCCATGGATTGTACGGTCCGTCGGCGCTGGTATGCGAGATTTTATGGATTGGCCAGAACGCTTTGAAGCACGTCTGAAAGGAAATGATTGTGAAGGAAGTTTGTGTTCGAATAACTTGATCGCAGAAGAACGCGTCCGGGAGCGACATCTTGATGCACGTCGGACACCGAAGTTTGGCCGCCTTCTGGCATCCGATGCACTTTTTACCTTTCAGATCTTCCATTTTACCCTAAACAGAGTTTTCAGAGGAGTTCGAGAAGGGAAAAGATAAGGCCGAAGTGCCCAGCTCAACACGAACAAATAAGGTGGAACAGTCATTCATCAAGGTAGATAATTTTTATTACATCGGATTAATAAGAAAAAAAAAGGATAATGATATTCAAAAAGGCACGGAACAATGAAAAAATGAGCGTAAATGGCAGGAAATTAGAAGAGATCAATAGGTAAACGGAAAAGATCACAAAAAAGAGAAAGCAAGGCAAATATAAAAGGGATTTTTAGGAGCCAATCAGAGTCTGCGGTCTGGCCAGGAACTTTCCACGGCTCATTTCGTCTTTGTGGATCACCGAGGCGTCGTAAACAACTGCGTCTTTGAGACGAACATTCGAAAGTTGTAGTGCCGCTTTGGCGATTTCATTCGAAAGCGAATCTTTTCCTTTGCGCGACATCAGCAGATTCCGTCCGTAAATGATTGCTCCCGATCGATCATCCGGCCGTTTCACAAATTTTTTAAAAAGTTCGACGGCTTCTTCTTTAGTTTTGAGCAGCTCAGAAGCCCTCGACGCGTAAAAGGACTGTCCGATCGCACTTTCCCTGACCATCGTCTCTCTGATATCGACCGTCCGCCGGCTGATTCTCGCAGAAGGCATTGTCGGCATGAATCCGTATTCAATCGGTCGGATGTGCGAGGCTGACCAGCCTTTCTCCGGATGTTTCATCTTCTGCACCAAAAATAACTTCGGCTTCCGGAAGAACGTCGCTTTATCGTATTTCAGAGGGGAGGGATCTGATTCTTCGACTTGCGAAGCCGCTTTCGTCCACGGACGATCCGAATCGTCGAGAATGTTGTCGAGCATCGATTCGTCGTTCATCAATTGACTGTTGTTGTGATAGGATGGAGCAGTGGTAGTTTTCTTCGGCTTCTTCATTTTCTCCAACTCACTGAAGAACTCTTTTCGATTCTGAAGGAGCGAAGGTCTCGTCACTTTCAGGTGTCCGGTGTTCTCGTGCACCATTCTCGAAATCAGAGCATAACTGAAAAACGGAAACAATGAAACAATACAAAACAAACGTTCTTACTCATAAAAAAGAGCTCCAAATTCTGAATACGAAGTCATGTATTCATCTCTGTCAACCACTTTTCGCTCGTTGTAGATCTCGTTCTCGTAGATGATTTTCTGCAAGGACACAATTAATATCAGTATGTTTCTGATGAAAGCTTACCATAATCAGTTCGATAGTCCGATTCTGAACGACTTCCATTCGCATCGCATTCGTCTCCACAATGATTTTCCTCATCTTCGTCATCGTCGTTTTGGCCGGAAACATTTCGACGCGAGAGTTCTGCAGGGAACAGAAAATGTCGTGCAATTTGGGCAGGACAACGGTTTGAACTGTCTGCAAGAAGAAGATGTCAGTTCGAGAACGCTTCCCGGGCAACTCACAAGAATTCCGTAGGCGAAGAAAGTGCAGAGAACTCCGTAAATGGCCACTGGGTCGTGAATTCCGCTCAGAACTTTTCGAAGAGTTTGGATTATTCGCACGTTTACATTTTGTGACTGGTATTGTCTGAAAAAGAAACTGGTTATAATTTAGCTCACAACTCCAAACACTCACTCTGACAACTCGACAAGTAATCTTCCAGCGGTCTCTCGTAATCGGAACTCCGTTTCCAAGTCCCGGATGATCCTTTCTTTGTCTTCATTCTGGATTTCCGATTGACTCGCTTGTACGGTTGCTTTTGCTGCCAACGTGGAAAGTTTCGATGTGTCGACCAACGGAACCATGTTTTTGCTAACTACGCACGAGATCAGAGAAGGGATGAGCACGTACAACTGGAAAGGATTTCGAATGAAAATTAGATAATTATGAACTGTCTTACGTATTTATCGAGCCGGATATTTCTGTTCTTCATGAGGCTCCAAGTCAGCTTTAGTAGATTGGCCAGTCCTCGGATATTGCGGGTTCCAATGTGTAGCCGGACACCTTCAGCGATCAGAATCACGAACCGTCCGACGAGGAACTGCAGGCCAGGGTCTGTTTCGATGCATTCCAGCACTTTTTGTCTCTCCAAAGCACTTCCACATGCCAACTTCTTTGTCATTTCCGAATACAACACTTGATGTTCCTGCAACTCTGTCTATACGATTCCACCCATTTTGCGCATGAACTTACAATTGAGAATGTTTGCGTTGATAGTCGTTTTTCCGGCAGTGTGTCCCTCTTCATCCCGGGTTGTCCGAATCCGTACAGTCGTTGATGCTCGTGTTGTTGCTCTTGAAACTTCCGTCGCACTTCGGCGGGGATCGTATTCTCGGGCACACATGGCTGCACTCCCTCCACCACCAGCCAGTGATCGCGCAATGTAATGCCCTCGTGGAAGCGTTCATGGGACACAATTTCTTTTGAATTTGCATCTGGAACAAGCTTTCCGATGTGTTCTTTTTTTCTCAAAAATTTACCGATGGTCTTCTTGGGTTTTGTCATTTTCCTTCCCCAGAACATTCGATCAGTGGAAGGTGTCGGCCTGAGGAGTGGGCACGTCAAATCGTAGTCTACTTTGACGATAGCAGTGGCAATATCTACATCTGAAGGCGTTAACCGCTTCCTATTCTCTCTATTTGCCGTCTTTTTTGCGCTCTGGATTATCGTGCGGAGTATTAACCGTGTACATCCGCCAATGAGATTGGCACCTGAATTGTGAATTAATCAATTAAATTGTACTTGAATGGAAGCAAAACTCACCGTCTTGTGTCAATTGGCTGCCGATGTTCACCAATTCCGAATCATTCGCAAGTATTCGAATTGCTTCGTTGAGGGACGGCGTGGGCTGGGGCTCTGACACGTTAATCTCCGCCGCATACCGAGTTTCCAAACATATCCGCTTTGACTTTGAGAAATCTTCCGTCTGTGAACTGTCCTGTGTTCCTTCTGAGAAAAAAATTACAGTAGAAATTTATTCTAAAACTCAAATTACCTCGTTTCAGTACTTCGGCATACTTTTTCGGAACGCATCTCTCTGCTATTTTTTTTATCAAATCGTTCTTTTCTTTTTCGTTTTTCGAAAAGCCATCTTTCAATTTCACAAGCCTAAATTCCCGTTATTAATTTCAGTTTCGATTACAACAAAAGTTACCTTTTTTCAGCGACGATGTAATTACCAAAATTCTCTGTGTTGGTGTCTATTTCCATTTTTGATAAACCCTGAAAATAAATTTTTGATTGAGTATTAAATAGTAAATTACTGGAAAAATGAAAAAGAGAATTTTATATAATTACAGAGAACGTATTAGATCGTGTTGAAAATAAAATCCAAGAAACGTACTTCAGACTTCAACTCATTAGAAACTATTTTATTGCTGAGAATTTTGACGACAACCTGCGAAAACTTGAAAATTCTGAGTGTCTCAACTGAATGAGGCAAGCGCGCTCCACCGCACAATCGAGAGAATGTGCGCTGGGTGGAGACGCAGAGAAAATATCGTTCGAAAGCGACGGCGGGTTTCTCAATTTACAAGATTTATTTAGCTTCCAATAATGGGACGGAAGAAAAATGGACAAAATCAGAAAGCAGGAGGACAGAAAAATGTAAAAAACAAATTAGGATATGCCCGGGCGGTTCACTTACACCGTTGTGCTGTCTTTTTGTCTCAATTGGGTGAGTTAATTGCTTTTTTGAATAATATATTGATTTAATTTAAAGTTCTCAGGCACTGAAATTAACGATGGGTTCTCGAAAACAAGTCGACACATCTCAAAACTATGTCGACAAGTAATGGACACAGAAATGGTCCATTTGGAGAGAGAGGAGAAGCAACAGTTCTGCAAAAATTGTAGAGAAGTTCTTGTTGGAAATGTGAGTTTTTCTCTTACGAACCAAAACGAAACTGTGCCGTTTCAGTTTTCAAAATCAAAGCTAACAGTAAAGCAGAAAAGTTCCATCACAGAGCAATGCGGGAAATGTTGTAAAGAACGAAATTACATGACCAAAACCGGGTATGGCAAAAAGCTGAAGGAGCGGTTTGACGTGGAACAAAACCTGACTGATAATGATAAAAATGATTGAATCACTGAATAAAAATCACAGTTGTCAAATTCTTTCGTTTTATCAAGGTCTTTTCCACCTCGGATATATCAATTGAAATTCCCTAAATCATAGAAAAGCGGAAGACAGGTGGAAGAGAATGGCTGACACCGAACAACTGGGCCAAGATTCTCGCGATTTGAATGTGGCTCCGATTAAGGAAGAGTTCATCCTTCCGGTGAGTTGCTTTTCTTGACAATCATTAAAAAAAAGCTTGAATGTTCTCAGAAAGAAGAGCGCGAGTTGCCGGAAGATGTTCAAGCACTGCCAAAAAGAGAAAGAAGAGGAATGAACAAGACCAGAAGGTTAAACCAATAATGGGCATTTCGCCAAAACGCCTTTTCAGAAAGGACATGAAGCATGCGGAGACAAGAATCCGCGCGGCTGCTGTCCGTCTGTGCCCGTCGGTGATCCAGCCGGTCGCTTGCAAGTTAGTCAAATGTCAAAAACAGAAGTCTTAGCTGAGAAATGTTCTTCAGATTCGGAGAAAAATGCAATTGTGAGCACGATATTTCTGCGTTTCTCGAGAGGAAACCAGAGGACATTGCTGACAAATGCCCCTTGTACGATGCTCGCGGTACGTGCCCGTTCAGTTATGCTTGCCGATTCGGAAGTGCCCATGTGGATGGAAATGGAAAACAAGCAGAAAAGGTACTCCATTTCGCATATTTTACTTGCCGAAAGTTCAAGTTTAGACGCCGGAAAAGCCGTACGAACAGACGGGGAACAGTCATTCGATGAAGATCCAAGTTGCCCTCCGAAAGCACACTTACGACTTCGAAAAGACTGAAAAGGCACTGGAAGGAATCAAGAACGAGACGATCGGAGCGATGTGGCAGGAGAAACGGAAGTTGGACATGAAGACGTTGGACGGAAAGAAATACCTGGCACCGCTCACGACTGTCGGAAATCTTCCGTTCCGTCGGATTTGTGTCGACTACGGAGCGGACATCACTTGCGGGGAAATGGCCGTCGCCACGAGCATTCTCTCGGGAGCTGCTTCTGAATACAGTCTTTTGAAAAGACATCCTTCCGAAAAGATCTTCGGAGTGCAATTGGCCGGAGGGTTCGCGGACACGATGGCCAAAGCGGCTCAGATCGTCGTTGAAAACTTTGACGTCGATTTCGTGGACATCAATATGGGGTGCCCCATTGATGTGGTCAATCAGAAAGGGGGAGGGTGTGCTCTCGCGAGCAGACCTCCCAAGATGTACGAAGTGCTCGCGGCTACGAAGAACGTTCTGGGGGGCTGTCCAATGACTGTGAAAATCAGAACAGGCCAGAAGGAAGGCATTTTAAAGGCACACGAAACTGTTGAACTGATGCGCAAGAACCCGTGGCACACGCCTGATTTGATCACGTTTCATCCGCGAAGCAAAGAGCAAAGATACACAAAATTGGCGAATTGGGAGTTCACTGAGCCAGTGTACGAGGCCACAAAACCAGTTCCCTTGTGGGTGTGCGGGGATGTTCTGAGCTGGGAAGACTATTACGGGAGACTGGAAAAAAATTCAATAAATGGAATTATGATTGGAAGAGGAGCGCTGATTAAGCCATGGATATTCACTGAAATAGACGAGAGAAGAACATGGGACATTAGTGCGAATGAGCGATTTGACTTGCTCAAAAAGTGAGTGTTTGATTTTTTTTTTGCCCGAACGGTGTTCGTGCGACCCCGCCTTTTCACCTCCGCTTTCTTCACCTTTCAGATTCACCGACTACGGTCTCGACCACTGGGGGTCGGACGACGCAGGTGTGGAGCGCACGCGAAGATTCCTGCTCGAGTTCCTCTCCTTCCAATGCAGATATATTCCCGTGGGACTTCTAGAGAGACTCCCGCAGAGAATAAACGATCGCCCACCGAAATACCGTGGTCGCAACGAGCTGGAGACTCTTTTGTCCAGTCAGCGGGCTGAAGATTGGATTGAAATCTCGAAGAGACTTCTCGGTCCGACTCCTGAAGGCTTCACGTTCATCCCGAAACATAAGGCCAGCTCGTACTAGCTATTTTCACAGTTTCATTGTTTTCTCGTTTGTTGCTAATAAATTTTTCGTCTGTTTCTACACGAATTTATAATACCATCGGTTTGCGGTCCGTGCCATTTCGTTCATTCCCATATTCTCTATCCTGCCATAACCTCATTCAACCCTTACTTCTCAGATCACATATGGAGGGCACGGAATACGGTGAACGAGTAAACGGGTTCGCGAAGCCCTATCCTCCGAGGCCCCGACAGCCCGACCCAGCAGCAGCAGCAGCCCCTCAGTCTCCGAGCGTAGCCGGTCCTGAAGTGTTCTGTGTGCAAGGAGTCAAGGATAAGGCTCCGTACCGTTTTCTGCAGCAAAAGGTTTGCTCCTAACCTTCTCTGATTTCCAACGCATTCATTGTCTTCAGGTAGAGATTTCCAATGTATCCCTGAAAGATCGGCGGTTTCAAGTCAAAACGGAAATCGTTCTGATGCCCCTCGAACGATCGATTCATCACATTGATCTGCACATCGGACGGCATCTTTTGCTGCCGAATCAGGCGTCCGGAGTATCAGGAATGGCGGTTACAGTAGATGGAATTGAGTGTGCTTACGTTCGAAAAGATTCTATTGGAGTAGGTTGGAAAGTTGAGAACCGGTAAAAGAAAGTCAATTTTCAGGATGTAGTTAACTCGAGACCGGAAAAGAGCATTTCGAATCTGGAGCCGAAAATTAGTGAAAAGTTAAGGGACGGCGACTATAATCTACGCATATCAGTCCCAAAAGATATCAGAAAACGGTTGAAACAAACGAGGAAGTGCGTGCAAGTACGAATCGATGCAATCGTAGAGAGCCCCGAGAGAGTAAGCTTTATTCCGTTAGTTTTTGCAGCTGAAAAGTGTATTTCAGGGTGTGAAGTTTGTCGATTTCACTGGCGACAGGAGAGACGACGTCCACTTGTACACGTATCACTCTCCGTACATTTCGGGAACCAGAGAATGGGCTCCATGCCTTGACGAACCGGATCAGCTCACAATTTGGGAGCTTAATTTTGTGCTCGACCCAGAACTTGTTCCGATCGCAAGTGGAGAACTAGCACACAAAACGGAAAGAAGCGACGGACAGATCATGTACACTTTCGTGCAACAAGTACCTACGAGCGCATGCAATATGGGTTGGACAATCGGAAAGTTCAACTTGGAACCACATCCAGAGTCGCCGACGGTACGAATTGATCGAATAAGCTCAAACTCGAAAGACCTCTTTTACAGATATACACATTTTCGCTGCCTGACTTGGAACCATTTGTAAAGCATACAACTATGTACCTGGACAAAATGGTGGAATTCCTCGAAGAGAAACTCTCGTGCCGCTTTCCGTTTCCAACACTAAAAGTGGTATTTGTGGATCAAAGCCCGGACGAGATCCAAGTGTACAGCTCCCTTCTGATAGTGCCCACTTCACTGCTGTACCACAAAAAAATCATCGACGTTGTGCAGGAAGTGCGACAGAAGCTGATCTTCGCCATAGCTCAACAGTTCTTTGGATGCCTCATCTCGCCGGCTCATTGGTGGCACTGGTGGATTGTGCGATCGATTGCGCGCTTCCTGACGAGTTTATACGTGGAAACGAAACTGGGAACTGCGGAAGCAAGATGGCAACTGAAGAGGGCAATGGACGACGTTTGTGACTTCGAGCATCAATGGGGAAAGATCATTCTGTCGCCAGATCAGACGGGTGATGCGAGACTTGCATTACACGTGGATTCGAGGCACGAATACACCGCATCCCCCCTTTACGTAGAAGCGATGTTGAAGAAGGGATTTCTAATGATGCGGATGCTGCAGAAGAGGATCGGACTCGAGCCGTTCATGCGGGTGCTGCACAGAGTGCTCACAGTAGCCCTGGACATGAGCGAGAAGAAATACAGTCCGCCCGCGTGGAGACATCTTCTCACGAGCACAGATCTCTTCTTTCGGACGGTTTGCTCTGTGACCGGACGGGAGATCCCCTCGTTTTTGGATCAGTGGGTACGGTCGGGCGGGCACGCCGCCTTCGCTCTCAAGTTTGATTTCAACCGGAAGAGGAACATTGTGGAGATCGAAGTGAAGCAAGAAGTGAGCAACGGAAACGGACGGATGCCCTACACAGGACCTCTTTCGGTTATTGTGCAGGAAGTGGACGGCGCCTTTTCGCACACAATCCAAATCGACGGGCTGGTCTCGCACGCAGAGATATCGTGTCATTCGAAAGGACGAAAACAGAAGAAGAAGAAAGTACCCATTTTGACAGGCGAGGAAATTGAAATTGATCTGACTAACATGGATGCGGAGTCACCGATCTTGTGGCTCAGGATAGATCACGATTACCTGCTGATAAGAGAGATTTCCATCAGCCAGCCGATGTTCCACTGGGAATACATGCTCAAATACGAAAGAGACGTCATTGCTCAGATGGAAGCACTCGAACGGATCCAGTCGCTACCGTCGGCCCTCAGCCGGAGTGTCATAGTGGACGCCGTCGCCAACGAGCGCTTTTTCTACAGAATCCGATGTCGTGCTGCATTCGTTCTCTCGTCTGTTCTGAATAGAAAATCGGAAGCGATTATAATCGGCACTCCAGTTCTGATCAACATGTTCCGGTAAAATCCGATTCTGTTACTTCGTATTTTAATTTCGTGATTTGCAGGGAAAACTTTGGTTCAAAAGCTGCGACGAACATTCCGAGATCGAATAACTTCGTGGTCACTGCTCATAATCTTCAGCAATATTTCGTGATGCAGGCCCTTCCACAGGCAATATCGCGTTGTTGCAAACAGGGCGGAGGATGCCACGACGAAGTGCTTCCCTTCCTTCTGGATCTTATCAAATTCAACGACAACTCGACGAATCGTTATTCGGACGACTTCTACCGCGCCGCACTTTACAACTCTCTGGTGGCTTGCATCCATCCGAACGAAAGCCTTCCGTTCCGAGTCGATCTGCCCGAGAACCTCAGCACAGAATACCGCATTCTCATCAAAGAATTCACATACGCACTCAACATGGACACCGTCAATCCCAGCTACGGTCGAATTGTCGGAATCGCCGCGCTCAGCGGACTGTACCAGATGCAAAAATGCGGTTATCTTCCACTCGACTCGAATCTTCTGTGGACGTTCGCCCACCGGAATGCGTGCGTTCAAATGAGACGTTGCGCAGTTACCCTGTTGGTCGATCGGGTTGCAAACGACATCCACGCAGCAGAGACACAGCGGGCAGATTTGATGAGACTTCTAGAGTTGGCTGAAAGTGACGAGGATCCCTCGATCCGCATTCTCATTCCCAAGTTGTTCGCTCAAACTCCTCCGTTCAAACATACAGAAAAGTTAGTTTATTCAATTAAATTCAAACCATATAACTCTCTTTACAGCACAAAATTCGGAAACAAGTTGGTATGCAATTCAGCAGAAGTCGCGGAGAAAATATGGAGTCTGTGCACAAACGTAAACATAGACGGCTGTGTGCGAAGCGGATTTCTCGACGTCTACTATTCCATGTACGCTCTCGGAATCCCGCCCGCATTGAACGGCCCCGAGGAGGCTGCAGGACAGCACCGCTGCTTTGTCACAGTCCCGAATGCAGCAAATACTCTTTCTACGTCGCAATGGCATAATAGTGGATACGAAGCGGCGAGGAGGTCTCCGCCACGGAAAGATTTCGGCGATGAGATCATGAATCTGATGCACTAACAGTACCTTTCCTTCCCTTGCGTGCCTTTATTTCTTCTTTCTTCGGGTTTCAAGCATTTCTCTTTACTGCCTCCTTAAGACCTTTCCGCTGTTTCATACGGTTATCCTGAAAATAAATTTATATCATTTTTAACGAATTTCTTCTGATTTCACAGCCCGTTTCTATCGATGCTCATCATACTTTTCACCTAATTAGAATATTCATTGATTTTGTAGCCCTTGCAGTGCAATGTCTTCTTCGGAAAGCCCGGACACTCCGACCACTTCACAGCCTGCTCCGCCAGTCAAGCAAACGTCGTTCGTGGTTGAAGATCTCGAAGAACGCATCCGGGAAAGCGCTCGTATCTCGAATAGTCCGAAGAAAACCGTCAGCACTCCAGGACTGCCAGATCCGATGATTCTCGTCGACCTGGAAACGCATACGAAAGAGATCGTGAGCAACATGGACACAATGCTCAGGGATATGAGGTGAAAACTGGAAGACTACATTCTGGAATAAGGGAATTGTTACAGAGGGTCTCTGCACGGAATGTCCGATCTGACACTCGAGTCGCTCCAGTGCTACAACGCCGGAGTCGAGAAAGCGTGTGATGCAGCTGATTCCAACGTCAAGTCGACTTACGCTGTAGGAATCGTGAAATCAGTAGTCCCGACTATATTCGAATATTTTCAGATGCTTGCAAAGGTAGAGGAAGTCAATCAGTCGATGGGAAATGTGCAAAAATTGGCGGGGCAAATGTAAGTGCCCCTGCTGAATTGTTCAGAAATCTTTGTTTTTTTTTTCAGCAAGGAAATGCGACGATTAGTCGAACTGTTCGAAACTCTCTTCCACGGAAGTCTCAAGTAAACTTTAATTGCTGTTTGGAGTGTAATGCACAATGTACTCTGTATTTATTTTACTCATAAACTTATTCTGCATCACCCGTTCTTTTCTGGTTCTCGTGCATTAGCTGAACGTGTCTCCGACATACAGATCTAGATTGAAAGTGTTTGAAGCAGTAACTGCAGATGAACGGCTTCAGGTTATCGTGTTTCCGCAAGTGAATCTGCGAATGAGAGAAAGTGGAACACATAAGCACATGAATAGAAAGACTGAAAGTACCTTGAACGGATCGCTAAGGTCGAATGAAGCAAGACAAACTGGGCATGCGAACCTGATGATAAAGTACGTAAAATGTCATAAACAATCGGACAAACCGTTTGTTGGAGTCGTGGGCCCGCACGTGCTTCGAGAGAGCCGTCTTCGAACTGTATTTCTTCCCGCACTTTTCGCATTCTATCGATTTTCTGGATTCCGATTCTTAAGAGTTTCTTGTTCAGAACGTCACCTACTTCGGTATATTGTGCACAATTTGATGTTTTCGGAGCAATTCTGCGCTATGAAACTTCTTATCGCAATTTGAGCATTCTTGGTTCCTGAAGATTATTTTGAAAATGGGAAGATCTGAGGAAATACGAACCTGCTCGTCTCGTCGTGTGTTTTCTCGTGCCTCCTCAGATGCTCCTCCGATTTGAGAATCCGTCCGCATTCCTGGCATTGTGCTCCCCCGTTGCTTGTGCTCGGCACCGCTTCGCAACTCATTTCTTGTTGCAATCAACTGAATCGATGGCCGAGAAACGCGCGCAATGGCCGATGTTTTGCGATAGACTATTTGGAGCTTACGCATAGGTGCGCCAGTGTGTGCTGCTTTGTTTGCCGCAGTAGGTAAAAGGAAGAGGTAAAAAAAAATAAAAAATCAGCCTTTTCCCAGAAAAATTAGGGTGTATATTTTCAACTATATTAAACCGGCACGGGCGGGACGTGTAAGGGACTTTTATTAATAAGAATCAAAAAGCTTCAGTTCAAGATGTCTTCTGCCCCGCCGTTTCCCTTTGTTTCCTTTCCTTGTCAAATCCAGTTTTATCTCTCTTATCCGGCCGATACACAGTAATCGAGATGTGCTGAACGCAAACGATTATCATGGAAAAATGAAGGGCTTCACGGGTCGGCAAAGCATACGGAGGAGTGGAAATTGTGAAGCTGTAACTTCTCTCAGAAACCTTACATTTACCTCTGACCTGGCTCATTTTGAAGAACCCAGTAAAATTGAACTCTTATCAAAAAATCAGAGGTCCCTATGTTCGATTTCTGGAGATATATTGAAAAAAACCGAAAGTCCTATGTATGAAAAGCCGGGCCGTGGGCTTCTTACCAGAGTCTTGTCAATTGATATGATGCCTGCCGTGTTGTCATTTTGCCCGCAGTAGTTGGGAGCCGAAAAGATCGTCACGAGACGCCGATCGTCGAAGAACTCGTAGCCGTCTTCAACCACTTGATGCGCACGGATCACCATTCGGAGGTTGAGTTTCTTGAGAAATTTACGAAGGGCAAGGGGTCCAAAAACAGAAGAAGCTCCACGAGGCGACGGTTTGTATTCGACGACACTCTGAAAAGTGATTAATGAAGAGTAGGACGGGGAAGGATACCGGATCAGGATCCGCCCATGTCAGATCGGCAAGAACTCCGACGTCGGCCACTTCGAGCGGCCGTTTGAAAGCGGCGAACTGAGAGAGACTGGTCAAATGACTACTGATTCCTCCGTGCATGCAAATGATCGCATTCTCAATGACTGCACAGAACGGAAGAACATTGAACAGATTCTGAAAGAACTCGTACAGCTGCACGTCGTAACTGAAAAACAACTGATGAAAAACTACGATGACAACAAGTATTCCGACCGATATGTGACCTCTTTATAGAAGCCGTAATGGCAGTTGACTGATCTGGATTCGTGATTTCCTCTGAGCATGAAAATTCTGTCGGGATATGCCAATTTGAGGGCACAAAGAAGAACGACCACTTCTATGGAATAGGGTCCCCGGTCGATGTAATCTCCCAGGAACAGATATCTCTTAAATCCGAGGTCTTCTTCCATTTCAACGTCAGAACCGGCTCCAGCTCTCGGAGTGGGAGGAGGCGGCGCAGTCGGATCGGCCATCGTGGATTTCATTGTGGACTGCTGAGCGGACTTCTTCTCCTGCTTATCGGCATTCCGAACCTTCTCCTGAATAAATGAAATCTCTTGATTGACTTCCAAGTCGAACTGACATAAAACCACCGGAATTCCGTTTCTGTCAGCGGCCATCCGTTAAGATCGAACATGCCCAGAAGGTCGTCGAACTGTCCGTGCAGATCGCCCATCACACAGATCGGCGCCGTCACTTGGAGACAGATCGGCTCCGACCAAATGAGCTCACGAGCTCGCATGCAGAGCTCAGCCAGCTCCGCGGCACAGAACAGCTCCATCGAGTTTTTGTGCTTCCATCGGAATATTAGTTTAGCTATTATCTTGTTCGCGAAACCTCGGACCTGAATACAATTTATTTCTCCATTGCTTGAATTCACAGACGAAAACCTTTTTTTGATCTTCTGATGCTATCGTATCTTTCGCCATTATCGAAAGATAAGTGTGAAATGAAACATAGAAATGAACAAATTCACAATTTTTGTGCCCTCAAAACGTCTTTAAAATGTTCGTAGAATAACCCGTAAATTAGATATAAATATACAAGAAAACTGTGACATCAGACATTGATTGGGGTGACTGTTGACGTGGCAGAAATGTGGACTGGATGTGTCTTCGCGGCGTAGACGTTCTTCCAAATCTCGGCAAAACAGACGGAACTGTGGAAGCGGTAGAATATCGTGAGAGGCGAAAAGCTGCGGACGAGGAACACCCACGACCGTTTCCCGTAATATTCTGAAAAGACAGAGTGATTTCGAGTTGGCGAGAAACACACGAACCTATAATAATTTCAGAAACGCCAGCCTTTTCACTTTCAAACAAATTCATGAAGAAAATTGCGAGATTGGCAGTGAGAAGGAACGTGATCGCTTGTTTTCCCGGCTGCGCTTCCCGATCCTCGCACCCCATCCGCACACTTCTTGCCACGTGCAGCAGGAATGTTTGAGTGCCGACCTGAACAAAAAACGGAATTTTCAACTTCACCAGCTTCTCGTTTACCTGTATCAATCTGAAAATGTGGACGAAAAGAAGGATGAAGGAGAAGTTGGTCCACTGTTTTTCGCCAGTTAGACCAACGAGTCCAGCAACGGAATAAATGAGTTCTCCTACGAGACCAATCGATAAAAGTATCTGGTCGAGGAGTTCTTGGTCGGAATTCTGAAGCTGAGTCTTCTTGTTGAAATACTTCAACGCCCTCATTTGATAGATTGCCGTGAGCACTCCGATTGTCGACAGCACGTACTGAAACAAGAGGATACGACTTGCATTTTTTTTTGAGGAATACCTGGAACATGTCAGTGAATGCATACACGAAGGCAGCATTTTGGGACTTGTGCATCATTGTGAATCCGTAGTAAACTACCATTGAAGTGAAAGTGACCGCCAGGAAGGCGAGACCCAGAAACAGTCCCGTCGTGGTCTTCGAGCAGTCGACACGGATTTGATGTTTCCGTTTCACGTACGTCGATCCGTGATCTTGCCGTCCTTAATTCTTGGAATGGCAAGTGCCAATATAAATGTACAAGTACCTATATTCCTCCAGACAATGTACATCACAGCAGCCGCAATGAGAGAGTACTCGACGATCGAAGTGAACATTATCTCGGAAAGACTGCCTGGAAGACCGCGTTGAATGGAACACAAGACTGCTAAGTATACCTAGAAAGCATTCGACTGCCTGACAACTCCCTTCAATTGCTTTCTTTCCGTGCTCAACCTCCTTCGAAGTGTCTCCGAATAGTTCTCCGGACGTTTCGGAAGAATCCATTGAACTGTTTCCGGGCGGAGAATGAGGAAATGGCCGATGCTTGAACACCTCCCTGAAAGAGAGATAGCACTTTTCATACTGAATCGTCTCCTACCGTATCTCTTTCTCCATGACGCCTTCTTCCATCAGAACGTATCTAATCCACGTCCACAGATTGGCTGCCACCAGATGCATCGTGCCGATTCGTGCGACCATGTGTGAACCAGTGATCGAAAGTTTCCAGTTGCAGAAGATGAAATGCATTTGGATGAAAATGAAGAAGATGGCACAGATATCAAGGGACGTGGACAGCGCTGAGCAGTTAGTGTCCAGTTCGCAGAGGAACACGAGGAATGCGTAGTAGACGACTCCAGTCACTCCGAACACGACAGAACCGAGGCGAAGGAAGAGACTGCCGGCTGAGGGACTGCTGTGGGTCACCTTTCGGACGGTAGCCGCCGCAGAGCTTAGAGAATCGGAGGATGGACTCACTTTCGGTCGAGGCAGGCACACTCCGAACAGCTTCTGGAATTGCTCTTTGATTGGAGAGCAGTTGAAGTTGCGTCCACTTACTCCCAAGTATTGCATTGTTGAATACCACCTGGGATTGAGAAGGAGAACAATGTACATGTAGAAGAAGAACACCAGCGATCCGCCATACATGTACAGCCCAAATATCTGAAGCCCCGTCCATTGCCCTAAAAGCGATTGCGAATGTACTCACAATATCCTTCTTGTTAAGTTTCCTGGCTTCTTCGTCATTGAGAAGATGTGCCAATTCGAGGACCAACGAGAAGATTGTGAGGAAAAGAGCGTAAAAAACAGTGCAAGCGGTGAGCAACGAAGTCCTGAAACAGGCTCAATGAGGATCGGAATGCGAAGGGGAAGGGCAGAAGCACCTGGCACTGGGGCCCGAGTTCTCGTCGACCGACAACAGCCGCATCATGATCGACTGAAGCAGTGAGCGGAGAGGACGAACGGGCCCGCCGGAGGAAGCTTTCACTGGATTGCGTCTAGTTTCGAATGAGAATAGATCGAGGTGTGGCATTTGGTAAATACGACGAAAAGCAGAAGAAAAGAACGCGAGTGGGGATGATCAAAGTAGCAGAAGGATTCGAACAGAAACCATTTTCGCATGTTCTTCACTCCTTCCAAATACCATCAATTAAGGTATTTAGACAACTGCTAGTCTCCCCCTTTATTTCAGTGCTTCAGACCTGTTTGTTTCGTTGGACTCACTTCGCCTTCTTGTCCCGCATCCACGTCATCTCCGCCGACTCGGGCGTCTTGTCTTCTGCCTCCGTCGTCGAGCCGTTCTCGCTATCGTTCTCGCCGATCGAGAAGTCCGAATTGATTCGCGTTAGCTGAGCAAACATTCGGTTTTTTTCCGTCCAAACATGTCCATCTCACCTGTGTCGGTCGTTCGATGCCTCCGGTAAAACGAACTTGGTCCAGTGAGTCGTCCTGCTGGAAATGAAACGCATGGAATCGGAAGGCACTTGAACCTACCGTCGGGATGCCCATTCCTTCCGGACCTTCTTGGTCTGGATCCGTCCCTTCTCGCAGACTGCAATAGAATCTTCAGAATGAAGTGAGATTCTGATGGCAACTCACTCAAAGTTGGAAGTTTTGAGCCACGCGGTCGTGAACTCGCAGGATGCTGACCTCTTTTCCTGATGGATTTGCTGGGATGAAGGTCGTCTGAAAAGGGAGAAACGGCGTGGATGGGGTGGTGGTCGGGCAGCAGGTTGGATTTCAGAAAGGCACCGACCTAATGGACGGTCCGGTTCGGCTCCTGAAAAAGAAAATAACAAGTAGGAAAAGGGAGTGCCAAAGTTGTTCTAGGATTGTTGTCAAAGTCAAGAACAAAAATTTTACTGTAGGTCCTGTATCAGAAGAACAGTGAAACTGAATCACTGTAAGATCACCGTCAAAAGAAAGATCATAAAAAAGGGAATGGCATATGAACCGGTAAAACGAAGAGCAAAAACGGGCGCTATTTGACAGTGTGCTCGCGGAGCAGCCGTCGGAACGGGTTGCTCCGGTTCGAACTCGTGGGCGGCTCAAAAAATAGGACTCATGCTGCGAATTCATCGGCAAGCCGTGAATTGGGAATTACCACGGGAGGGCGCGGCTTCCACTGTCCGAACGGTCATTGTTTGAATAAACGCGAAAGGTCAACGGACGGACGGTTCCTGTTATTGCACGAGTAAAAGCACAAAACGAACAAAAGGGGTCCATTACTTTCCCCTTTTCCCTTTCTCTCTCTCTCTCTCCAGTCCATTCTCAAGTACACGAGTAGGATGACGTGGCAGACAGGTACGGGCGGAGCAGTCTGGCAGAGCATCCTTTGGCAGGAGCCGAAAGATCGGAGGAAGGGCGGCCGGCAAAGAACCTGTTCCACGGTCAACAACACAATAAATATCATGTACATATCGTGTGCCGAAATGAAAAATGCAACACGGATGTTCTCTGAACTATGCCATCTTCGCTCACACTTCGATCTGCTCACAACTTTTTGAGTAAGTGAGACAGTATTCTGCCCTTAAAGCTTGTTCAATGTGCTCCGAACCTTCTCTGGATCATCCTCGGATGATAATAGAATATATCTCGAAGTGTGGTGCAAATGACTCACCGGACGGCCCTACAGATTCCTCGGCAATAATCGGACAAGTCATCTGACTCGAGAACCTCTCGAATCGCGTCGGAAACATCTTGGTGGGAGTGGATGCTTGACTCGCGAACGACGTCGTTTCCGCGTGATTCAGAATCTGCTGAAAGCGACGGATTGCGGCGGAAAGGCTCAGAAACACAGACCCGGAGGTCGTCGATCGAGTCTCCGTTCTCTCCGATATTCGCCAGTTCGATCGTGTTTTGTCGTTTCATTTCTGGAATGATCGCAGGCAAAAAAGAGCGAATGGATGGAAATGGAAGACAAACGAAAGAAAGAGCTCAGGGTGCGAACTGACAATATTTTCTGCCGTTTCTCTCGATTATTTGCTCAATTACTGCAAACGAACGATCAAGAAAATTCGAGCACAGTAGTTTATTTACGAAGAAAATTTCAGTACAACAGTCTGGAAGCTTTTCGAAGTTAAACTGGGAAGTCGGAAGATGAACTCTTGCGAACTCATCTGTCAAAAACTGTGGATCCCACTCGTTTTGGCGCCAGTGAGAAGCAACACAATTGATGCGTAATCAGTTGGCACTTGATAAATATTTGTTCTCATCGAGCAACCACTATAAAGGATTAATACTTATTATAACAGGTTTATTAAACAACAAAAACAAAAACGGTATTGAATGGAACAAGATGATAATTGAACATGATGCGATGGGTGAGGTTGATGACGTAGTTGCTCAGCAGATTCTGCGGAAACTGCGCATAAATTGTAAATTGATCAAACGGAAAGGGAAGTTTTCAGAAGGGGATTAAAGTGATTGCTTCGTTACTTTGAGCAGAAAACGTACTAGAATACAACTGGATGAACGGGTTCTTCTCCCGGTTCAGGACCGTCTTCACTTCCGACGTCATCTTCGTCCTTTTTTTCAGCCTCTGTTCCGGTCGCATTCTTCTTCGTTTTCTTGGCTCTTCGCACATATCTAGTTGTACTCACCGGCCCGACCACTTCCAATTGCCCTGAACATTCTCATTTCAACCCTCTTTTCCCAGTTCCAGCGCACCTTCGTAACAGATATCCCAAACCATTTTTAGGTCCATTTTGTCAATTGGCAAACTGAATAACCTTCAATGAGATCGGAAGGAATAAGCGGAGTTAGAACAATGTTACAATCTTACTTCAACATTCCGAATCCCTCCATTTTCGCATCACTGTGCTTCTTCTCGAAGTGATATCTCATTTGTCGGGAAGTAATGCACGTAAAGTCGCACAGGTTGCAGCACAAATGTTTCGCTTCCGAATGCGACAGAACGTGATCAATTAGGCGGAGTTTTCCGTATTTAGGCTTCCACGAAATCTGCCGACCGCAACCCTGAATATTAGGAATAAACAGATTATCAAAATATAATTTTAACCTGAAAACGGCACTTGATTGTGTGCATCTGGCTCATGCTAATCAGTTTCGTGGTCGTTCTTCTAATTTTGAATGAAACAGTTTTTGGCGTCTTTGTCTTTGACACTTCCTCTCGGTTAATGGCACTCTTCAGAATCGATTTGGCGTGCATGACGTTCGGCGGCGGCGGTGTGTGCATTTCCATTGTCTCGTCCAATTCAATCTGCGCAGTTTCGTCGTCCTCTCCGTCGCACTGGTCTTTGAAAGAATGGAAGACGTCCTCTTCCGGACCCTCCCACTGATCAAACGAAATGTCGCCGGAATGAGCAGCAGGATCCTTCCACGTGGCATCGAACTCGGAATTATTTTTGTGTCCTTCAGGCATTGCAGATTCCAGATCGACATAAACTTTTTGAGTACTCTGAAATTGAGAGTTCTTAAAATCAGAAGTCATGCTCACTGTTCGATTCACAAGTGGTTCATTCTTTTCGAGTTCTCGTAAAAGAGGATGAACGGTTGCATTTTTGTCGGAAACCGACTTTGTATCGTGAAAATCGAGCTCGGAACAGCTTCTCTTCAAACTGAAAAAATTATTAATCTCTCAATCTATTTCAATTCGGTTTTCTACGCTGCTCGTGATTTTGGCTGATATGAAGACTTCTCTTCCGATTTTACTGTGAATTTGACTTCGGGAGCACTTCGACGTCGCTTATGAGCTTTTTGGCTCTTCTTCGGTGGCAGTGCACTCGAATGGCAATGAACTACTCTTTTCACGTCCTTCTTCTCTCGCATTCCAACGTCGACACGCTTAATAAGCTCATCGAGCAACGCTTTCACTTCATCATTTTCGTCCACCGAAATGCTGACCGAATCCTGGCTCTTCTGGACACTCGAGTGTTCTTTTTCCCTCTCTTCGCTCATTTCTTCGTCGTCCGAAGCGATTGTCGAAATATTTTCGGTCGCATTGAAACTGAACTTGCAGCGTTGATCAATCTGCGAGTAGATGGGCGTCGAAAAGCGAGGAACGTTCACATTGGCAACTGTCATGCTCAGAAAAGGATCGGGCTCACGGAAGACGGCAGGTTCTTCATTGTACATCGAACCCTCCACTATCCAGACTTTCGAACATCCAATATTGGTCTGAATGGAGCTACTAGTAAGAAAAATGAGAAAAATGGTTTACCAGCACGGATTTCAGAGCGATTCCTTCTTGCTGCAACTCTTTCAGAGTTCGGCCATAGATGTTGACTTGGATGTATTTCTTCCAGCTTCCCGTCATCTGGAATGTAAAAGAGGAAGCGTTAACTTTTGTAAAAGTATTAATTTCGAATGATTTGCGACCAATCGAATGAAAGTAAATGAGCAGAAATGAAGTAACAAAACACATGTTAATATTAACATAAGCAAAAGGGTAGAAACATAATTATTATCGTTCAACTACTTGTTCCCTGCTTTCCGTCCTCTCTTTCTTCTGCTGGCACTTCGTTTTACGGCGCTTGAGCCAGGACCGGTGTTTCCCAGGATTTCGCCGTTCTCTGAAATGCAAAAATGACTCCGTATTTCATGAAATCCTCTAACTTTTGTAGCATATGTCCCAAACTTTTGCCAGAGCTTCCTTAGTTTGCGAGGAGTTTATCACTCTGAAAAGATGCTTTTAGTTGAGCTCTGGGGCTGTTTTGGCCAACTTTCTGATTCTGATTCCGTCAACGTTTTCTCCACGATGTTTACGTTTATTATGGTACCGCATGTTTCGAATAGTTTGACATGTGAACTTGCAAGCACTGCACTTCATTTCCTGGCCGGGAAGGTGCGTGAGTGCATGGTCGATCAGCCGAACCCTTCCGTACTTCGCCTTCCACGAAAACGATTTTCCACAGTTCTTCAATTATACATTTTTCAACTTCAAATACATCTAATTTACCTTGAAGAAACATTGAATGACATATCCTTTGCTCTTCTGGCTTTTCGCGACTGGAGCATTATTTTCCGCCGAGACATCCATCGGACGGATAACTTCTTCTTCCGTTTCATCACCCTTTTCCGCAACATTTCCGTAATCTACCGATACATAACTGTGCTCTTTTGAATTTCTGTAGTCAATTACATCCGTGTCGCCGAGATGTATTGCTGAAAAGAAATATTGAAATATGAAAACGTGAACTGGGAACACGTTCATCCGCAATTTCTTCGTAGCTCTCGGCGCTCAAATTTTGAGAGTAGTACGTGCGGAAACTCGTGTTAAATTCTTGGTTCGCAGGGTAATCGTGCTGTGAAAACTGCCGCAGATGCATTGGCTCCATGTCAAACAGCACTCGTTCCGAGTTTTTTCGACCCGAAGTGGATGGAAATGGGATCAATGAGTAGAGCTCTCTCTAAATTACTTTTTCTGTCGAAGAATTTGATATAGTTTCTAAAAGCGGTGGTGTGAAAAGACTTTTTCTCTACCGGCGTGAGCGCATTGCCTGACGTCAGATTCTCCGTGAACGGTGGATTCATCTGGCTCGGAGGCGGAGCAGGTTGCGCTATGTTATCAACTTCCTCTTTTGGAATGATGTTCCTGCTTTTGGAGCGAATCGTAGGTGGCTGATACCTGAATTCATCCAACCTTTCCTCACTAGTCTATTCCACTTACTCTGTTTCCGTTCGCATATTCAGTGATTCTCCGAGAGTCGGTTCGTCGGTTACAGTTCCCAGTTTTCTTTCCGTCGTTTGAAGTGATCTCCGAACGGTGCCGCTTGCTCTCGATGTATTCTCACTTTGATCAACCGTTGCGTATTGAGTCAGTTCTGTGGATTCCACCCGTTTGATATTGGAAACAGGAATCTGCTCGAGGCTGGGATAGTTGTCCGAGTGAATAGGAGTGGAAGTTCTCGGGAACTGTGAGAACATTGTTATCTGGGTTCGCAACGTCAGGACTCACTCTAACGTCCGAAACGGAGACGCTCAGAACAGTTGTTGCGTCTATAATAGCAGAGTTTTCTTTTCCATTGCTGATATTGTCGGAAGTTCTGTTCGTCGACGATTCGCATAATGAGATATCGCCCATCCAGAATTTGTCACAACCGAATTTAGCCTGTGGAGCAATTTTCGTGCATGAGGACAAAACGCAATACTCACGAGGTACGCGGTCATGTCGAATCCCTTCCGCTTCAGTTGCTCCAATTTTTTCCCGTAAATGTTGATTTGAACGTAGCTCGTGCACGAATCTTCCATCTTCGAAACTGGAAACAATGCTGGAATCCGTTTGGAAAATAATTAAAAAGGTAAGGGAGTTTGACAAGAAACAGAAATAGCACTGCGCAAGAATGTTAATAAAACAGATTTAATGGAACAGAGTTAATACGAACAATACAAATATAATTTAGGGATACAACGGTTCCGTTTCACTCAAAGCGCACTTGCTGGTGGCCTTCCCGGCTTTTCCCGCTTCCTTCTGCATGCTCTCTTTGTGGTCCTCGGAATTCCAATAGTCTCCAAATGCTCTGAAACCAGCAATTATCTTTTGAAATGTAAAGTTTCCAAACTTGAAAAACACAATCTCCAGATATTGTTTGAAAGAGTTTCCGGAATGTTCAGACTGCAATACACGGGACGTTGCAATACACGGGACGCTCGGAGGGTCTCACTCTTTCATTCCGTATCCACTGAATCGCTGTCCCGGGTGGGCCTGCGTCATGTGGTTCTTCATCTGACGAGTTGTCATCGTTGTGCATCCGCAGCTCCGACAGTGAATCATTTTTTTAGTTCCGTGCAGAAGGGCATGATCCAGAAGTTGAAGCTTTCCGAACTTTTTCTTCCATTTAAACGATTTCATGCAGCCCCGGAATTCGCATTTGATTGTTACCAGCTCCTCAGCCGGCTTCCCTACGCGTTCCTCCACCTGTTCCTCCGATTCGTCGTCTCCGTAAGCGCGTTCCTCAGTTCCGTACTCTTCCACTGCTTCCTCTCTGTTCTCATCGTTAGCCGCTTCAAATCTTGGCGTATCTATTCGAGCAACTGAAAGTACACGCAAAATCATTATTATATACATGTTTGCTCTTACATTCTTGCTTGAAATTGCGGGTTCCTTCAAAAATTTGAGGACGGTAAGAGCTCGTTTCTCTACGGTCCATCGCTACAGTCGCGAACTGAGAAAGACCAGCGATGGGTGCGAACAGGTCATGGATCGATGGATACTTTCGCATCGGATCAATCGTTTCGATGACGGACTCGAACTGCTCAAGAAGGCGAGTGGCGTTCTGCAGAGAACCGGAGTCGGAGCTCGGAGTCCCTTCCGTAATTCTGTTCTCTGCGAGAAGAGACGGAAAACCGTCCAGGTTCCTGATAATGCCGTTCGGGCCGTAATCCCAGCATTCTCTTTTTATTCCAACTTGATTCCCTACAAGATCAGTAACTTCACTTGTTGTCATCGGTGTCGTGTAATGATCTTCTTCCTGAGCTCCCGAATTGATAGACGAGTTCTGAACAAACTACATTTTGTTGTTTTCTTTAGAAACCAACCTCGTCAGTCTGAGATGTCTTTTCAGGTTCACCTTCCGCGAGCAGGTTCGCTGGAGCCGATTTTTCTCTTCGTAGTTTTTCTTCTTTCGGCGGAATTTCTGTTGTGCGACGTTTGAGACGATTTCTTCTGAAAACAAATATTAAAATGAAATTATGAACTTTCACCCACCTATCGACACCCCTCCAAGGAATTCTCTTTTGAATTCCGTCCATTCCACATGTGCTAATTCGAGAAATTCCGAAAGAAGGAAGCAACGGAAGGTTGAAATCGGTGGAAATCGGAGTGGAAGAGCGGGGCAGCTGTTGCTTCCCGTTCTTCACAACTGAGACATCCAACTCTATCGTCGTTTCTTTAACTTCTTGTCCGACTTCTGGATAGTTTTTCGCGGTGCGCACCTCTCCAATCGAAAATCTGGTGAATCCATGTGTCTTCTGAAATTTATTTTTTAATGAGAAATACGCATTTCGGTCTCTTTTACCAGAATTTCGGTTAAATCATTGGTTTTCTCCGAAAGAGTTTGTAAAGAGTTTTCGTAAATGTTGACCTGAATGTAAGTTTCACCCATGACTTCAGCTGAAAAATGCGATTTGCTGAAGATATGCGTCAGCGCGAGTGGAACAACATGTCGAACAGAAGTTCCGACAGAAGTGAATATATATTATATTCGAATATTAGAAAAATTGAAAAACATTGAAGAGTTATAACTTTCAAAACAAAAACACGAGGAAGAAGCCAGTTTAGAACAAATTTTTTGTTATTCTGTTTTGTTCGTTCCGAGACCTGCTGAAAAAGTTCATCATGCGCCTTTATGATTTACTGTAGTTACATTTCGAATTCAAATTTCGGTAAATTGTGCAGACACGATTCGCTTGTTTCGAAAGTTCAAACTACGTTTTCTCACTGACAAAGCGATAAGGACCTTTTAAATAATCAGTGAAAAAATAATAATGATAATAAAAAAGTGCGTTAATACCTAGTAGGAAAACAATTATAAAAGTTTTGTCGCTCTTTCAAACAAACAATGGAAACTCGAGGAAAGGTGGAACAAATCGATTCCCTTCGATGTTTCTAAACAGTGTTCGGAATCCGACAACATTACCCCATCAGAGATCGCAATTCCCTTACACCATCGATCACCGGTTCTCTACTTCTCTAATATCACCCATCTAGTCTAATGCATAAACAAACACAACTGAGAGAGAAAAGGGAAAGGGGCGGGACACAAAAAAAGATGCGAAGTATTGCATAGTTCCATATAATAGAAGTCACATGTTTGTTGGTCTCTGTTAGCGCACTTTTATCTAGAAAACAAAACGATTAAATGAGCGGTTGGCGAGTTGCAGCCAGTCATTCCAACTGAAGCGGCTGACGATGAGCGGCCTGCACTTCCACGTGAATGAGGTCCCCAGCCCGACCTCGACCGTGCTCTTCGGACTTCAGCAGATGATGGTCTGTCTTTCTGGTCTGCTCGTGGTCCCTTATCTGGTATCTGACATGCTATGCGCTGGGGACAAAGCCATCGAAATACGGTATGGTCCGTCAAGAATCCTCTCTCGTTTTCAGTCCTCCCTGTTCAGAGTCCAACTGATCTCTGCCACTTTTGTCACCTCGGGTATTGCTACGATCCTCCAAACGACGTTCGGAATGCGGTAAGCGTCTTGCTCCCTCGGCAGTCCGTCCACTGTTCCGTTTTGCAGTCTTTCTATTCTTCACGGTCCCTCGTTCGCTTTTCTGCCAGCCTTACACACCTTCCAGACGGCGTTCCCGTGTGACGCCAACACGAATGTCAACAACTGGGAAGAGAAGATGCAGATGGTAGAGTTGGCGAGAAAATATAAAGTTAACGCAAGCCTCAGATCGCCGGGAGCTGTGTCGTGGCTGTCCTCATCATGCCCTTTCTCGGGTTCACCGGCCTCGTCGGCGCCGTTTCTCAGTACATCGGGCCGATCACAATTGTGCCGATAATGAGTCTCTTGACGATCGGAACGGTTCCAGATATTGAGCAGAAAATGGCAATGCACTGGATCTCTATTGTGTTGGTTTTGCAAAAAGTGTAATTGAGTTGGCACACTCTTGAAATGTTCCAGAGAATTCATCATCCTCGTCGTTTTCGTTGTCTTTCTCGAACATCACGAGGTTCCCATTCCCGTGTTTTCATTTTCGCAGAAAAAGTTCCGGTTCAGTCGTCACAAAATTTTCAGTCATTTCCCGGTATCATTTTCCTTTCCGTTTCCCCCGTTTTCATCCTCTTCTACAGTATCTTCTCGGTCTCGGCATCGCCTGGTTCATCTGTTTCGTTCTCACCGTCACAAACGCGGAACCGTCCGGAGGCGCCGCTCGAACCGATCAGAATGCGAGTGTGATGGTATTCGATCGGACGCCGTGGGTTCAAGTGCCGACGCCTCTGTTCTTCGGCCCTCCGAAGTTCAGTCTAGCCCTCGTTTGCGGGTTTATGGCCTCTTGTTTGGCCGCAATGATCGAAAGTATCGGCGATTACAGTTCGTTTTACAGGAGATCCTCATCAAAAGCAACACTGTTTTTGTCAGATTTATGTGCAAAGATCTCGAAACAAAGTCGCCCGCCGCCGTCGAACACGAACAGAGCATTTGTCGTCGAAGGGATCGGTTGCATTCTGGCCGCATTGTGGGGAGTCGGCACAGGAGTGACCACTTATGCAGAGAACATTGCGATTATGTCGGTGACGAAGGTAGGTGTGAAATGATATTCTGATCGGAAATGATTGAGGAACTATACGATCGTAAGCATATGGAATTTCCGAGGCATACGTGAGGAGAGTGATTGACATCTGAACTATAATGCGTCTAAGTGATAAGACAATTTGAAACCGAAATACACACTTTTAATGATCACACATTCAATCGAAACAAAATGATCGGTTTCTGTTTTCTATTTTCTATTTTCCAGGTCACGAGTCGGATTACGATGCAGATGGCCGGAGTGTTTCTCATCGGCGCGGGTGTCATTTCAAAGTTTGCCGCCTTCCTCGCAATGATTCCCGAGCCCATCATTGGTGGTCTTTTGGCCATGGGAGTGTGCCTTATCAACGGAGTTTCCCTGTCTAACTTACAAGTGTGTTTCTGATAAACAGGTACTGAGAGAACCAGGAAGTATCTATTCAGACGGTCGACTTGCGTCTCTCTCGGAATCTAACGATCATCGGAATAGCAATCATCATGGGAATTACGATACCAAGCCACTTTGAAAAGTCACCGTTGAAGACAGGTGCGCAATCGGACACGACTGACTCATTCTATTTGATACTCTTTGCAGGCAATCAAGTGGTGGACGACGTGTTTGGAACACTTTTGACCATCAGAATGCTCATCGGCGGCTTGATCGCGTTTGTTCTGGATAACTTGGCCGGTGGGGCCACGAGGAAGCAACGTGGCTTCGTGGCAGATGGAGAAGACGACGAAGAAGTGAGCGTCGATCGGAATGGATACGCCCTGCCTTCATGGCTCAACAACTTCCTTTTGAAACACACGTGGATGACCTACTTGCCAATCGTTTCTTCTGAACGGGAAATCTTAAGCATCGAGGAGAAACGGAACAAATTGCGTTTAGAAAAAGCATAAATAGTTTATTACAGAAAATCCCGACGGAGAAATCTGTAGTCGGTAAGAGAATAGAAACAGGAAAAGTGAAAAACTGCAGAAAGTTTCCTGAATATTTTCAGTCGTTTTTTTTGTTGCGAAAATAGGAAATTATTTGAATGTGAACTACACATTTCTCCGGCGGCAAATTCTGTAGTTTGGATAAATCGGATCGTGGTTTTTTGTTGGGATTTTTTGAGTTTTCCTCCGATTCAGGGCAGTTGATGCGATGATGCGAACCTCCATTCAAATCCACGACGCTCTGAAATGACAGCAATAAATTCGTTTGATCGACTTCGTCTGTTTTTTGGCGCCGATTTGGTGTCAACCGAAGTGAGAAGGAGGGGAAGCAAGAGGGAGATGCGGAGGAGAGAACTCCGACAGTCCATGGATCCAGATAACCACTTTATTTTTCAATGTTCACACTCTTCCCCAGACAACTATCAGAGAAGTATGGAAGCTTAAAACGCACTCTTTCGCAACTCGCGGAAGTCGGCATTTAAAGTCGGCATTAAAATGAGCGCACACAATTTCGGGTCCGGGTCAGTATTGTAGTTTCAGGTTCATTTCAAGGAGCTTTCAGAACTTTTAAATTTCGTCGAACATGCAGGCGGACCTTTCGCAACTCGCGAAAGCAATTGAGGACTGAAATTGGTCAAACAGGCCACCATTTTTTTAAAAATCTCCACCATTTTTTAATATTTTAGGCGGCCACCAGGCGGGAGAGAGTTGACTTCTTGCATAGCAATAACGTCGGATTAGAGAAAGAAGAGAGATAAATAAACAGTGATAGTACGTACCATCTATTTGGGAAGAGAGAGGTGGTTGAGAGATTGACTTCTTGCATAGCAATCATGTAGGATCAGAAGAGGAGGAGGAGAGAGAGAGAGAGAGAGAGAGAGAGATGGTTGAGAGTTACGAGAATGACATAATGAACGTTGTACTTGTAGGTAAGGGAAGTCGGCAAACTAGATCCGTAACTTCGGGAAAAGGATTGGCTCCAGTGGTTGGAACGGTTGGCCAGTTGGTTGATGCTTGTCCGGCGCTGTTCTGTCTGTTTGATGCTTTCGGGCTGATGGCGGACTAGTGACAGTGTTTGCTTGTGGACGCCTTCTGGTGTGTGCTTTGACCTCGGTCTTAGTGTCCTGATCGCTCATCTAAACAACCGTACTGGAACCGGTACGGACTCAGGGAATCCGACTGTCTAATTAAAACAGAGGTGACAGATGGTCCTTGCGGACGTTGACTGTCACTGATTTCTGCCCAGTGCTCTGAATGTTAAATCGTAGTAATTCGAGTAAGCGCGGGTAAACGGCGGGAGTAACTATGACTCTCTTAAGGTAGCCAAATGCCTCGTCATTTAATTAGTGACGCGCATGAATGGATTAACGAGATTCCTACTGTCCCTAACTACTGTCTAGCGAAACCACAGCCAAGGGAACGGGCTTGGCAAAAATAGCGGGGAAAGAAGACCCTGTTGAGCTTGACTCTAGTTTGACATTGTGAAGAGTCATGAGAGGTGTAGCATAGGTGGGAGACCTCGGTCGCCAGTGAAATACCACCACTTTCATCGACTCTTTACTTATTCGGTTGAAAGAGGATTGGCCGTCAGGCCTTTTTTCGAAGCATTAAGCGGCGCCATTTTATGGCACCGTGACTCTCCTCGAAGACAGTGTCAAGCGGGGAGTTTGACTGGGGCGGTACATCTATCAAATCGTAACGTAGGTGTCCTAAGGCGAGCTCAGAGAGGACGGAAACCTCTCGTAGAGCAAAAGGGCAAAAGCTTGCTTGATCTAGACTTTCAGTACGAGTACAGACCGCGAAAGCGTGGCCTATCGATCCTTTTAATCCAGATTGTTTCTGGTAAGAGGTGTCAGAAAAGTTACCACAGGGATAACTGGCTTGTGGCAGCCAAGCGTCCATAGCGACGTTGCTTTTTGATCCTTCGATGTCGGCTCTTCCTATCATTGCGAAGCAGAATTCGCCAAGCGTTGGATTGTTCACCCACTAATAGGGAACGTGAGCTGAGTTTAGACCGTCGTGAGACAGGTTAGTTTTACCCTACTGTTGACTTGTTATTGCGAAAGTAATCCTGCTTAGTACGAGAGGAACAGCGGGTTCAAACATTTGGTTCATGGACTTGGTCGACAGGCCACTGGTCCGAAGCTACCATTTGAGAGATTATAACTGAACGCCTCTAAGTTAGAATCTCGCCTTGTCAAGGCGAAAATTCTTTGCTTCCCGGTGTCGGGAGGCATCTCTATCTCGTGGCAACACGAGAGCTTATGCCCTATGTATGGCCTTGGCGTCGTAGTGAACTCTGCGGCGCCTGCCAACGCCAGATCACTCTGGTTCAATGTCGGGGCGCTAAATCACTTGCATACGACTTGGTCTCTTGGTCAAGGTGTTGTATTCAGTAGAGCAGTCATCTTATACTGCGATCTGTTGAGACTATCCTTTGATTGAGTTTTTTGTTTGCCTATTTTTGCAATAAAATTGTGTACGTTTGTCGCGCCGACATCTCTATTTCCACGTAAAAACAATTGTGTACGTTTGTCGCGCCAACATCTCTACGCGGCCACCCTTTTTGTAAAACTCCACCATTTTATAGTATTTCACGCGTTGAGAGATTGACTTCTTGCATAGCAATAACGTCGGATCAGAGGAACTGAAAGAGAG
Organism: Caenorhabditis sp. 36 PRJEB53466; assembly: GCA_946814055.1. Lineage (NCBI taxonomy): Eukaryota > Metazoa > Nematoda > Chromadorea > Rhabditida > Rhabditidae > Caenorhabditis > Caenorhabditis sp. 36 PRJEB53466. The sequence goes on along the minus strand of CAMPFS010000004.1, from coordinate 4,148,043 downwards.
AGAGAGAGAGAGAGAGAGAGAGAGAGAGAGAGAGTTGACTTCTCGACTGATCCGACGTTATTGCTATGCAAGGAGGAGAGAGAGAGAGAGATGGTTGAGAGTTACGAGAATGACATAATGAACATTGTACTTGGTTTATATAGTGACAGTACATCAAAGCACGGCCGAGTGGGCGGGATTTCACTGTTATTTATCCTGTCACTTATTGAATATCCCAATTCCCCGCTTCTCCGTGATTCTTACGGTGCAATGTTCCCGCTGGAAACCGCTTACTTGAAAACTTTCTGAGCAAATGCAGGATTACGAGACACTATTTCCAGGGAGTGTTCCCATGCGATCGAAATCCGCTTGTTAACAAACGACCTTGTTCTTTTATTTGGAACGCAGCCCCAAGTAGTGATTTTGGAAAAAATTGGGAAGAGCTTTGGGTAGACGATGGTTATTCCATGGATAGTAGTGGCCCTCAACCAGAATTTCTAGACTTTTTACTACAAAAGAGTGCGTTATAAGCTTCCATACTTCTCTACTATTTTTATCCAGTTTTTATTGTAAAACATAAATATATTCGCTGATTAGTGAAACAGAGATCAGACTTATTTGTGTTGGGTTCGGGAATGGGGGGGACGTCTGGTCCGGAGAGACATATTCGACGGTTCTACCGGGTGGTCAACTAGCGATAAACAGGATAGGAATGTGCTGTGACGAGGGATAAATGGGTAGTAGAAGTATGTACAGAAAGTGGGAATAAGGCAGTATTTATATGTTATTCGGAGGGCACTTTTCATTTGGTTGTCGGGTTGGCCGAGGCGGCCGGCTCGGCAAACGGATCCGTCTTGTTGGTTTCCGAAACGATCGGAGCCACCATGTTGACGAACTCATTGAGATCAATCTGAAAGAGGACAGGGAGTGAAGGAGGTGTGCTCGTTCCGCTTACCTGCTCATCGCCGTCTTTGTCGACTTCTCGGATGATCTCATCTACCTCCTCCTCGCTGAATCTCTCGCCCATTGTGGTCATGAAATGCTTGAACTCTTGCGCGGTGATGTACCCGTTGCCGTCTTTGTCGAATACCCTGAAGCGTTGTGTCAAATAGTTCACACGTTGTCTCATCCGATTATTTTTCTCTCTCTCTCTCTCTCACTCCAAAAATGGTTAGAATTTTCATGAAGTAAGGACTCTGGAAAGGACAAACTCACTTAAATGCGAGACGAATCAGTTCCTGATCGGTCTCCTTGTTCATTTCTTTCATCATTTTGCAGAACTCTCCGAAGTCGATCTTTCCGTTTCCGTCCACATCGTACTCATTGACCATATTGAGAAGCTCCTCCTCGGTCGGATTGAGCCCGAGCATGCGCATTGCTTCGCCCAACTCCTTGATGTTCATCGTATTGTTGCCGTCCTTATCGAAGAGCTTGAATGCCTGAGCAAACTCCTGAAGCTCCTCTTGGGTGAATTCGTCGGCGTCGGAGCACGCGGATTGGTTGGTTCCTTGGCGGTACATCTCTCGTTTAGCAACTGAACAATAATGAAATCCATTTCACGGCCTCCTGCGGCAGTCAATTTCAAATTTAAAGGCGCATGCGGGACACTTTTTTTCTTTCAGACCTCGCGGTATCTAGAAATGCGCAAGCACTTGAAACGCGCTTCCGTTTCAAATTGATTGTCGCAGGAGGCTGTGATTTAAAACTCGACAATAGCAACGGAGAGCCGCCGAGAGGGGCGATGAGATGCCTAAGAGCCGGCACACTTGAGTTGTTTTTGTGGTGTCTGTTACAAAACCAAACGGAAAGGGGGATTAGAACACACAGAAAGACATACGTTTGATGAAATGTCGACGTCACAGAAAAATAGGAGAAAAAAGGGGCAGTTGGTGGTTGGGAAGAACCTTGCCGAATTAATTCCCCGAGTGCAGGAAGGCTCCCGAGGGAGGACAGTTCGGAAAAGAAATGAAGAATGGGCCAGGAGAGCACGGGGTGCCAATAAACCTGCGAAACAGAGACGGATTGATGATAGCTCGGCGTCTCTCGTTCCTCCCGCACTCTCTCTCTCTCTCTTTCGCTCAATTCCATTAGTTTCCGAAGAAATGTCAAAAAGAAGCTCAAAGAAAAATAGATGACATCTGGAAAGTGGAACATGTGGCTGGTTAGTTAGTTAGCGTGCATGCACGAGCCCCAATTGCCCCAAATCTAAAAATAATTCATCGTTTCAGTCTGTTCCAGATTTCAAACGAAAGAAGGTGGAAAAGCAAGACTTTCGGGGGGTTTTGCCTTGGAATTCATGGCGGGAAAACAAAAAGGCTAGGAGAACGATGGGGCCAAATGGGCTTATTGTCCTCTCGTTAATCCCGTCGACGTTTCGTTTCGGCGGTGATGATCAAGAATCAGTGGAAGTGGAAAGTGGGCACAAGAAGAAAAGGGAGTGTGTGGGGAAGGGGAGAAGCACTGAGAACACCAACTGGGAAATGAAGGGGAGCGAAAGAATAACAAGAAGGAGAAGGAGAAGAAGAAGATGAAGAGGAAGAAGAAGAAACGGATAAGTTTTATGGGCTCTCGAGGAGCCGTCAAGAACGATTGGTAAGGTAGATAATGATGAGGTGGAGTGACATACGTCGACGTCTTCAGGAGAAGGTCTGGCCAACTGGAAACGTGACGAGAAGATGAGGGTCCGGCCGCTGCTGACGCTGACGGATGAAGGAGGGATACGGTAGCCGCTCACGAATTCACAAACGCAATTTGTCACGGGAACCAGGCGCGCGACGAAAGTACTCGTGACTGGATACTCGCACTAATTGGCTCCTGAATCCCTTATGAGCTCTTTGTGTTTTAGGCGAAACACTAGCGGCTGTCACAATTTGACACGCTTTCGAGGACAAGGAAGTGGAAGAGCCGGATGAAGTCGGCGAAGGGTTCGGAATGTAGATCAACGGAGGCAAGAACGGGTCCGGAATGAATGTGGGAAACCAAAAGGATTCTGTTTCCGAGAAAGTCCACCCGACTAGAAGTTCTCGAAAGGAGAGCTATGCAACCGTTCCACTTCATTTACTTTTTTCCAGAGAACTGCTCGTATACCTACAGTAATATCACCCGAAATGGATGGAGTACACCTTATAATATACGAATGTTGACGAATGTTTTATGGGCTCGAGATGATGAAGAATACGGAGAGGAGGAGAAAGAAAAAAGGAAAAGAAGATTGGTTTTGGTTTGAGCGGCTCCGGCCGGTGCTCCGCCCAACGCATGCATACAATAAGAAGAAGAAGAAGAAGAGGAATCTGGCGGAAACAAACGCAAACCGACTCGGTACGGCGCCCCTCTCTCGGTCGGGGCTCATTTTTCAAAACAAAAGAGAGCGGGGGAGACAACTCACGGCAGTCTGCCGCATTGGCGGATTTGAACGGAAGCACCGAATGAACGCAAACACCGCTGGCCATTACGGGTTCCACTATTTCCTTTTGCTGATTGTTGCCGTTCTGTCTGAAAAACAATGTTTAAGTGTCGGTTTTGAGTGGCAAAAGTTTTGACCCAGGCGGGGATCCTTATCCATTAGGCCACGATTTGCCCGGGGGTTGTATTGCCGACAGATTTGTGCCAAGCGGCCAGCCAACAACTCACCTCGAACGAAATCCTCGTCTTCGAGGTCCTATTCGATTCATGATTTTCCGTAGAAAAGAAATTTTGGGAGGTTTCGAGTCTTTTGAAGGAATTTTGAAATGCAGTTAGTGTCTCAGAATAAGAGATAAGTGCGCTCGTCTGGAATGAAGAAGAACGACGCGATAAATAACGCTATAATAATAGGTAAAGGCAGAATCTTCTTGTCTCTTCAATCGACCACAACCAATTGTCGGAAAATAATGAATAAATAAGAAGTTGAAGAAGGAGAAGAAGAAGGCGTTGTCGAAGCTTTTGCATCCCGCGGAGCAGTGTTTGGCCGTATGCGATTCGAAATTAGCAAAATCTCGCCCATGGGCAAAACTCCAGAAGAGAGCTCTACGAGCTCGGAGCACCAGATGAAGGAGTCCTCTTTTGGAGCATGAGTTTCAGTTGAGTCGGTCCGCGGGAGTAATGAAGAAGAAATGCGAGGACGGCGGGGGGGCAATACGCAGCCGTTTTCTATTCATACGAAACAAGTTTGGCGCGTGGCTTGAGGGAGTGCGCGATTGTGAGAGACGCCGACAATAGGATATGGGTGACGACGCAGAAGATGCTACTTACTGAGTGCAGAGGAGCAAAAGGAAAATTGAGGACAAGAAGACATGAGGCGGATGGTCGGGAGGGCGGAAAATGACGCCAAATTGGATACAACTGCTGACACTTTTATTTTTGAGTTCACGGAAAGTACGGAGTATCATTATCGCTTTCAAACGAGACGGAATAGGAATCAGAAGAGATTAGAGGCGAGAAATCAATGAACAGAATGTGTAAAGTCCCGAATTTTCTCGTTTAGGATGAATGGATTTAGTTGCAGAAAGGTTTGAGTGGGCTTTCTGAGTGGGAAGATCCGAGAGCAAAAAAAGATTACCCCTTCTCTGCTGGATGACCAATTGGACAGAAGACACTGAGATCTTGCCAATTGCAGAACTCCGATCAAGCTGGAAAAGAGAAAAACTTGGAGTCAAAGACAATGGAGGTGTCAAATGAGCTCTCAAGTTGCCTAGGAATTCCTTGCGTTTCGAATTCAAGACTAAAAAGAGGAGGAAGAAAAAGAGTGGGAGGGGTCCGGAAAACAACGAAAAAGGCAGGCGGCTCCTGGCAAAAAGTTTCAATTTCACCTGCTCCTCTTCTTTTTTCTCTCACTGCTGTCGAAAATGCAATTAGTAATTGAGAGGAGGCGAGCCACTCGTAGACCCTTCTCAATCCCCAGACTGGAACGCTTTCAAAGAAAGCGAGAGAGAGAGTACAGTAAGAGATCGAAGAAGAAACTCTTCTCGATTCGGATTTTACGTCACACACCGCCTCCGAGATTATCATCTTTTCTGCGCGGACGCGCGACCTGAATGGCGAGCCGAAATAGTGCGGAAGGGCCAAGACACGGGAGGTCGACGAATCGTGATTTGCATTTCATTGTCGGAGGAGCCACGCGGAGCTCTTTCTTCTGGAAGAGCTGCTCCTGCTCCGCCATCAGACGATATAAACAGAAGAGAAGGGCGTTGATGCACACATCCGTGTCCTTGGCTCCATCAACAATTTGGAGTTGAGCTCGCTCGGTTCGTAGCCGTGCTCAAACGAAGACATCCTTGACGCACGAAGGATGTGACGTGGCAGGAACACAACAAACCCAATTATTAAGGACTCAAGAGTTCCAGCCGAGATTTCGTGGAATTATGAAATCCGGAAAAGAAAAGGGAAGGAGGAAGGGAATGGATGCTATGGAATTGAAGAGAAATAAACCGATTTATGATCAAAAAGTGTTCGAGGGATTGAATTGGATCATCCCGAAACTTAGGCAACTTCAGATTCAGAATCTGAATAATAAGCTTGTCCGTTCAAAATTGAAGCCCTAAACTTCACGAAATTGGCTCTGGAATACGGTTGAGCGCAAATTTCATTTTCTCCGAACGAACCTTTTATAGAAAAAACTATAAAAAATTCAAAAAAGTATATTTTTGTCATTGTGCACTCACTTTCCCTCAGTTTTCTTTGTATTTTCGCGCTGAGCTCTCAATATTCCAGAGAAAAGCACTTTTGGTTTTGTTTTGGATAAAATTGTTCCACTGAATTCTGAACAATTCCAGAACATTCCCAAACAGTGATTTCCATCTCTTTCGAAAAAAGTACAATCCCTCGTATAGTGGGCGCACTTTTCGCATACATTTTTGGTGTTCATTTTTAGGAAAAACAAAAAACGAAAACGAACGTGTTGAGATTGCGTTTTGCGAAAACATTGAAGCTCTCGTCGATGCGTTTCTGTCGAGCCGCCTTCGAACGGCCGAACCGCAACTTCTGAAAGTGTTCGTTTATTTCTGAAAACGGAAGAAAGAATGTACCTTGAGGAGGAAATCCAGTGTGCGCGGTGGTTATCTCATCTCTCTCGCCCTCCTAATCGACGAATCTGCAAATGTTTATGAAAAATGACACAGCTCTTTCTTTTCTTTTTTTCAAAATGGAAAAATGTTTATGCGGCAGTTAATTTCCCACCATTTAGAGTGGTGCAAGGCGAGATGGCGGGAAATGGGAGAAGCAGAAGAAGAAGAGGGGGGAAACGGGGAAGTTCGCGAATTGGTGGGGTGTGAAATACGAGTAAAAAGGGCCGAAAACGGAAATCAGACAAAGGAAGTGAGAGCGGACAATGGCAAGTAATAAAAGGGGAAAAGCTGACGGAAGATCAACTTCGATTCTGTTTTGTTAGCGGCTCAAAGAAGAAGCCCTTTTGGTGGACGGATTTTCCGAACTGACCATAATATGATGTTATCATCCGGCAAGGGCTTCTTCTGTTTCCGCGAGAACTAATAGAAAGAACAGAAGAAGTGTGCCGGAGGAAATGAGAAGAAAGAGAAGAAGGTTCTCTAGGAGAACATGATATACCAGCTGAAATTTGTGAGCGACGGGGGGCTCGGCGCTGAATATGCACATGTAAATACATGCGGTGGTGGCGGTGATGAGAGACAGAGGCCTCGTGTATACGTGTGTGCGAGTGTGCTCGGAGGAGAGCAACCAGAGGCCTCCATGCATACAAAATCTTCTATATTTAATTTAGTATCACTGCTTCTTCGGGCAACCCATCGCCGAGAGTACAAATGAATTCGGAAGACGAGCGAGGAAACGAACAGAACGAAGATTCGATTAAAGCGCAAAAAAGGGGGAGAGAGAGAGAGAGAGAGAGAGAGAGAGAGAGAGTAACCGATGCTGGGAACTTCTTTTTCATTAGAGAAAAGTCGACTTCGACTTGCTTATTGGTGTCTGAAGTACGGTAAATAAGGACGGCGAGACAACTTGTCTCGAACTCTTTCAATTGCTCTTTGACACGAAAACACCCATTCAATACTGTGGCAACGCATCGGAGAGCACTTCAAAGTTTCATGTGAAGAGCGAGGCGGACGGAAGTGCCGGAACCCTTCTGGCCGCGATCCTCTCTTTCCCGAAAAGATATCTGCGGGCAACGGTTCGAAAAACCACAAATTGAATCGAGGTGGCGCCCTTCACAGGCCGTAAAACGGTTCTGGCATCAATTGGATTACTTTTTCGCCACTTGTTTTCGCTAGAAGCTCCCCCGACCGGAGCGGCTTCATCCTTTCCTCGAAATGACAAAAACTGAGGCGGGGAAATCGGGACGGATAAGGAGAGAGCAATAAAAAGTTAAGAAAGAGGCAGCGTCTAGAAATCGACGCTCGTTTCGAGGTGGGCCGTCCCAAAAGTGGCCTGCAAATTCCCTAAAGAATCTTTTTTCTCTTCGCTTTTTCCACTACTTTGTGCCACATTTCACGCCGCTCTTTGGCGATTCAGAGCGAAAAAATGGAATGAGCAATGATGATGGAGCTGAAAACTGCGAAATGGTGATGAATTATGAATTAGTCGGTGCTCACGAAGAGACGGGCGGTACACAGATTAGACGGGAAAGGGGGAGGAGCCGATTAGATTCCGACGTGCACTTGGCGAAAAAGGAAAGGTGGAGAAGGGCGGAAATTGGATGTCAACTCGAATCGGACAAAGAGTGATCGGAAGTGAAAGTGATGGGGTTCTCCGGAAACGGACAATCCGTTTCTGCAGTCAGTCTGCCTCGAGACGAAAGCAATGTTGCCGCGAAAGAAAGAGAGAGAAACAGACACCCGGATAACTCGTTTGTTTCGGAAGCGTTGATTCGGTTGTCAAGGGAGCTGATTTGGTTCCCGCCTTAATCTGTTATTAGTTCACACTCCAAGATAGTTCGGATTAAAGCCAGGATTGTATGAGGACTCGTGAATCATCAAAACATGCGCGCTTTGTAGTCAGAAGACCACGATCTCTTGACTCGAAAGCAGTCTTCTGATTGGTGGACGTCATCTGAATCACCAAACAATTCAGAGATGAATGTGATCGTTGGATGAATAATCAGTGAATTGGAGACTGATTTGCGTCAACAGAAAAAGCCCTACCGGGCACAATAACGAAATGACGCATGAGCAGAACAAGACGAAGCCGTTGAGCAAGAAAAGACGGCGGAGCACAAAGGACGGACTAATTATGGAGAGGCAGAGAGTGACCGGTGTGAGAAGGCTAAAAGCGACGAATAAGTGAATTGAATAAAAAGTAAAATGGCAACTAGAAAGAGGAGAAAGAGACATGACTTCTCTTTTGCTCGCTACGCTATTTTGCGCGCACCAAACAATTTCTGGTGACTGGGCAAGGGATGAGGGGATGGGAGGGCGTTTTTGAGCTTCGTAACAACTAGAAAAATGGTTGACAAAAAGAATGGAGAAATTAGAGGAGTGGGCTATGGAATAGTGCTCCGGACGGAGAGTCGCAGAAGAAATGTCTCGTGTGTGAGGGTGACAGCGTTTGGCTGGAATGGAAGAAGAAATAGAAGAAAAAAAAAGAGAGAGAGAGAGAGAGAGAAGCTGGCACTGATTCCGAACTGAAAGGCCACGAGATCGTGGGAAACCAACTTGAGAGCATCTCCGAAGGGCTTCCAGACAACAACATCGGTGGATACGGTAGAGAGGTGCGAAAGTGTTTCGGATCCGAAAAAAGTGAGCTCTCCGGAGTCATACTACCTCTGTCACGTCACGAATCATCAGTGAATTCGGTCTTCAAAGTTTGTGAGCAGTTGAAGTTAAAACGAGCAGAATTTCTGAACGTTTTCAACTTTTAGCAGTGTCTCTAATAGTACGTTGGAAATGGTACTTTATTGCCGTCATTTTCGCCTAAAAATAGTGTCATTCATTGAAAATTTTTATTTGTTCCGCTCGAATTCAGTGCAAAGATCGTCCATAACATTTTGGGTGAAAGCAGCTAGAATGAACTGTGACATTCGTGAAGAATGACTGAATTCTCTGAAAGACCCTTTTCCGGGCAGGGTCCATCAATCAGAAAGCACCTTCTGCAGCACTTTTTTTGATTTACGAGTTCATTTCCTCTACGTCATTCTTCGAGACCTTCTGTCGTTTTTCCGGTATCAGAATTTTGTGAACGTCATCGAACAAACGATGCACAATGCGACGAAAATGCGTTATTTTGAAAACAAAAGGCACAATCGGATGGTGTGAGGCAAACAAAAACATATTCGGCACCTCCTACGCTCGGTTCCGATTGTCGCTGCCGTCGTCGCAACATGATCTTTCCCTTCGCTTCTCGCCACAATAACATCGTCGTCGGAACAACGTCAAAAACAGAAAGAAATGGGTGCGCAGAGACCAGTTTATGAGACGTCGTTCGGGACAAGAACAAGCCATAAGCCGCGAAGAGAAAGCGAAAGAAGCAGTGATTGCGAGGTTAAATCCGGCTAATCTGGCAAGGCTTTGGGAAGACGAAGAAGAAGAAGAAGAATATGAAAAAGAGATCGGAGAAAGGGAAGGCAGATAGGATGGCTCTGAGGATGAACTCAATCAGGAAGACACCCTCAATGGTTTCTGATCGTTTTATGCAACATTTCCAGGTTCGGCAGTGACATAACCGCCCTTCTCCTTCCCTGGATAGACATGGATCCTGCCCCTCGTACCCGCCTTTCCCGTCGGGATCGGACTGGTTTAAACGACGACTCTTCAGCTGGCAGATCATTTCCCATTGCGTTACGAGGATGCGACTTCTTCTCCTTTCCCTTTTCTTTGTTTCCATTCATTCGCTTCCTCCGCCAGAAGGAATAAATCTGAAGCGAGCCAAACAGGTGGGAAACGACGGGAATGAAGAGTCGGCCGGTGTGGAGCCACCTCCGAATCTTCAGCTCAGATCGAGAATGATGGCAGCCATGAATTCACATGTAAGTTATTCAAAAATTGTTCATCTTTGACTAATTGTATGTAGGCTCAACCAATTCCATCCGAAAAGACCAATATTTTCAACCAGCCGCTCATTCTAACAAAGAACAAGAAGTTTGCAAAGCCCTCAGCCAAACCAGTGATCACTCAACCGATCACTGCCTCGACCGAAGATCAGGGGGAGACAGTAACTTCGACCACAACTTCCCTTTCTTCAGAAGACATCAGAAAGGCAAGATTGAAATTTAAACTTCCTTGTTATCATTCTTTTTCAGAAGTTTTCGAGCGTTGGCGACGAGAAAGTGAACCTGAAAGTGCGTCCAGTTCTGAAAACAAACTTCGTCGACGCGAACGGGAAAGTGGTCCGGGATGTTGTTTCGGTGCCGATCCGCGTCTCCGACGGACACATCCATTCCATTCCGTAAGTTTCCCCCACTCCCTATTTATCGCTTTCGTTTGTTGCAGAAAGAACGCGAAGAATGCGACGTCGAGCTCGTCAGTGGTGGAAACCGAACGAAATGTGAACGTGTCTTTCCGCTCTTCCCTTCCTTTGTGGCTCCTTTGATTCAATCAGAACCAGAGAAAATATAATAACTGGAAGATGAAGTAATAAAATATTTTATGGGTATTAAATGGAATATGCAGACGCAAAGAATCAGAATTTTATGGTAGTTTTAGTGTAATTATGAAAGGGAAAAAACAAGGGGAAGGAGGAAATTGCGAAGCGTTACTACGGGGGACTCATATAAAGTTACCCGAGTGGCACCACGTTCCCCCACCTCGTCTTGAGGTCACTGACCTCTCTGATCAGCCATTGAGAACTTTTCCCTCGGGTTTCCGGCAATCGGACACCTTCCCAGTCACCCCCGCTCCCTTCCGATCCATCCCTTCCCATGACTCTTCCGTTCTGGCATCTGGTGCTCGACGCCGACGATTTATCGCAATCCGACGAGCAGATGTCTTCTGGAAGACTGCAATTTCCTTCTGTGCCATATGATTTTCCTCTCTTCTCGCGTGCCATCTCCTCCGTTTTTCCGCTCCGATAGTCGACGATTTCGACGCCTACGGTAGACGTCGACACGTCGGCGGAGGGAAGGAAAAGAGAAAAGAATGGAAGGGAGTCGGGAGAGAGAGAAAGAGCCGGCCAAGTCCAGGAAAACAAGACGGCTTGTCTGCGTCTCGCTCGGATTTTTCATCGATGACTGATCTCGAAGTCGGACGACAAGCGAAGCAATGGCAGAAACCGGACGAAAAGTGTAACATATACTCCACACGCTTCTCAACACACCCGCTTAATTCGTTCCATATTTTACTGATTCGAGAGACTGAGAGTGAGCAATTCAATTGCCTGTTGCCTGAAACGACCACGTTGTTCCGTCATTTCTGATCGTGTCTGTGCTTACCATTATCAGAGAATCAAATGATAATCAGTCAGTCGCAGGCTGATTCTGAACTGCTCCCTTCCAACAACGCTCAAACACTCATTTCGGAGCAGAGAGATCAGTGGTTGTTTCAGTTGAGTTGTACCCCTCCTCTTTCCTTTCCTACTCTTCCTCCCACAATTCCCCGGGGTACCATTCGTCTGTGCGTACGCAACACGACCAAAAATTCTCAATTATAGACCCTGTTGCGGGCGCATGGAGCCTCCACGAAGCGTATGAATTATGAGCGGGAGAGCCGGCTCGGAAAACAACAGACGAAGTCCCTGGGCCGCTCGGTTCCCGTTTGCGGCAATAGTTGAAAAGCTGTTTAAAATTCATGAACTCGGGGCGCCGGCATCTCATTTTGTGCCGTCCGTCCGTCGGTCTTCGTCGTCGTCGTCGTCGTCTTCTTCTTCTTCTTCTACTCCCCAACAAAACTTTTTCGCTTTCTCCTCGTTTTTCTTTCCTTTCGTCCGCCTTTTCGTCGCCAATTTTCTGGCTCTTGATTGCTCTGAGAGACGAAAGAAACTGAGCAGAGGGCGGGAAATGGGAGCGATAGACGACAGAATTTATTGTGTTGACGTCATAGACGGACGAATTTGCATTGACACGAAGGTTAGCCACTCGTGGTCACAACCGGTTACCCTTTATCAGTGACGGAGGAGGAGAGAACCGCACCTTCCTGATTACCTTTTGTGCTCTCACGTTATTTTTGGAACAATCCGTGCACTTTTCCAAGTTTCACAAAAGTTGTCGCTTGTGGAAAATTATTTGAAAGAGACGGCCGCAGAAATGAATGATCTTTTTTCACTTTGGAATATCTGGAATAACTTCTAGGGCAGTATTACAACATCCTTCATTTGCAATTATCCATATTGCAATCTGTGCTCTTTCGTATCATTATGAAAAGTAGCCGTGCTTCTCGTCTCTCGTTGATGTTTCGTCGTGCTTCCGTCCCTCCCGTTTCACGAATTATAAATGTGAGGCCAAGCTATTGAAGGTGAAGAGAGAGAGAGAGAAAGAGAGAGAAAGAGAGAAAGAGAGAAAGAGAGAGAGAGAGAGAGAGTTTTCCCTATTGCACCACGTAGCTACACTCTTTCACATAAAATGTATGTGAGTATGCATATAAATAACCACGCCATCCCATGCACACGGCTTATCACCTGGACATGGCTCCGGCTCTCAAATCCGAGCTTTCCATTCCCTTGCCAGCTCTTTCTCGCTCTTCTAAGAGGCTTTTGGTCATGAAAGCGGTTGAAGCAGAAAGCCCGCAATGGGGCGAAGAGCTCGTAAACGTGCTCAAGGTATTGGTGGCACGATTAGGTTTCAGCACATGTACTCTCTCTCTCTCTCTCTCTCTCTCCTTCTTCTTGCATTTTCAATTAGCCCCACCAGTGATAGATTGTCGCACCGGCGGCAGAACCGTCTGAGAAAGTCCTTCTAGTCCGGCGCATTTGCTGCGATACGATGAAAGCCCCTAATCCGACGTTATTCATTCTGCCAGCGCAACGTCAGCAAATCCTCTCGTCAAGTACAAACAACCTTCAAGTTGTACACATTCGAAAACCTTTTTCTCCATTTGAATGTTCAAAATCCTCGCCCTACAGGTGTCTGTCTGGATTTTTCAAAGCGGGTCCTTATGTGCGAGCTCAGCACACAATCTTCAGAGTCCTTCTCTCGCTGCGGCTGCTTCTTCTCCTCCTTTTTCTCCAATTTCGACGAGGACTATGCGCATGATGTGGAGCATGAGGTGTCCAAAGTTAATTTAGTATTCTCCGGGGCGCTGTCGGCTTGTGGAGCACTCTCGCCTCTGCTGGCTTCATTTCCCTGCTCCATATATTTCCGTTTTCCATTTTTCCTCTCTTCCTGGAAATTCACTTCTGTAATATTCGCGCGCAGAGTTCCGAACCGGCACGTCTTCTTTTTTTCATTATTCTATTGTTTCATGTGTTTCGTCTGACTGACTCATTCCGCCCATTCAAATCCTTTTCAACAATGACGTGACACTGCCTACAGTAGTTGCTGCACACCCGTTTCTCTCCGCAACGTGTCTTCTTACTCGGCACACTTACAACACATTTGCATCTTTATTACACCCGCTCGATCTTTACCGCGCTCTCTTCTCTCGCCGTCTGCGTCGACGGCATTCCCGGCGGGTGCGTCTTCTTCGATCGCGTACTGTTTATCATATTTCCGACCGATTAATGTCTCCCCTTCGGCGAAAAAAGCATTTTCGCACGCTTTTTTGCGTATGGCTCTCAGTGTCGATTTACGGGATAGGGGTTTTCAATTGAAAACGCTGTTTTCCCGATTATTTGAGATTATGCACAGTTTTTCTTCAAAACGTTTGCCTCTCGTTTGTTCATATGACCGTTAGCTACAAAATGATCACAGAGTTATCGTGTAAAAGTGAAAATTCGAAAAGTTATTTCGATTTCAAAATTTGGCTTGAAAAAAAGAACTTTCGGAAATTTTGAGAAAACGGTTGTCATAATCATAAAACAGTTGCCTTATGATTGTTCAGCGGACAGAGGCGATCATTTTGAGCACAAAGACGTCCCATAAAAAGCAAAAATGAGTGAGAAATTCACGTTTTTGAGGTTTAGGACTGACATTCACAGAAAAGTGCAAAAATGTGCGTTTTCTCGTGGGCAAAACGCTAATTTAAGATCACAGCTGTCATTAACTATTCTCAAATTCTCTGTTTCACTTCATTTTCATCATTTTCGGATGTATTTTTTCGGAAAAATTCCAGAAATTTCAGAAATGCTTTTGTTTTCAACGACACTCTGTTTCAACGCGGCGCTCAATTTAGCATTAGTTATTGGGGAGACAGTGCGCGCGCGATTCATTCTGCCGTTTCGTCGTTGAAATGTTCGCTCTGTCCCTTTCTCTTATGTCGTTACTTTTCCAACTTTCTCCAAAAAAAAACGAGTTAAAATTGAGAGGAAGAAGAAGGGAAACAATAACATTGATCACCAAAAGACATAATCCAATTGTTTGTTTTGATTGCTCGGCGGCCTCCCCCGATTCGAGCGATGTCTCCTGTGCTACCACTCGCACCCCCAACTACGCATAATCGGATTAGTCCGTGTGTCCGCCATTTATCACATTATCATTCGCGATGCGTGTCGGCGTCGCGGTTGCCACCTGAAAGCCCCTGATTCGTGGCAGCCGAGAGGGCTCTCGCGCGGCGGCGACCCCCGGTTCACGGCTTCCTACTCTCATCTCGATCTCTGCCACTTTCTACTCCTTATTCTTCTTATCATCGGAAACCCCCCTCCTTCTCCTCGCCATCCTTGGATCCGAAACGAAATGAAAGGGGGCAACGCACACACACACACACACACACATACACACACTCTCACACACAAGCAAACGACTTTTTTGTTCGACGGCTTGTCGAGCTTCTCTCAGAAATCCACACTCTCTCCCAACCCTCTTTTCACATTTAATTATTTTCTAAAGGGTATAGCCATCTAGGGAGACGACGGAAAGAGAGATGAGTCTTTGAATGGGCTCAAGCCCTCCGAGTGACACCGAGAGAAGATCCCGTCAATGGACGGACCCGCTCTTCGGCTCATCAGACTGCACTTAGTGATTTACCTCCGCTTCTCTTGACCTATTCCTATTAGATGCACACAACATGTATCTTCTTCTCTCGTTTCTTCTTCCCCGTGTCTTCGCCAAAGTTGCTTGCTGAAGACATGTTTGTTTGTTCGCTGACTTTCACTGATTGCGTCTCCACGTGACATGTTAACAACAATGAAATGGAATTCATGAATTTCGAATGAAAATGTAAATAGTGATAAACGCCCCTGGGGTTAAGTTCTGGCACACTTCCTCATTTAGTTTTTTATTGCATCTGCTACAAAGCCACCGCTCATATCACATCCAATCTCTTCCTTGGCCGAGAGGGAAATCTTTGATATTTTTATCAGGATGCAGTGTATATATTCATTGGCCAGTGTACGTCTGTGTTGTCCTCCGCGTTGCGTGAGGAGGCTGCCGTCTTTTTCTCCGTCGCCTTCTTCTTCTTCTTCCTCCCTCCTTCCTTCTTCTTCTTCTTATTCTTGCCTGCCCCAAATCGATTGCGAGCTGCTCTGCTCGTTTCGTGCTCCCTCTCTCTCTCCTCTTGTCTCTCTCGCTTCTCCTTTCTTTCCCTCGGTATCGGTTGGTAGGGGAGGCGAGCCCCGGCCAGCCATACCACTGCTGTCTCTCAGTGTCTCCGGGGCGGAAAGCCGTAGAGAAGGAAAGAGAGAAAGAGAAAGCCGGCGATTCGCGGAGTGGCCGCTGCCCCCTCTCTTGGAGCACGCTATTTCGGACATTCCCTATCTCTCTCTCTCCGGGTCCCATCCAACAGCCGCGGCAGACACCGATAGCAGCGGCAGCTTCTTTTTGGTGTCGTCGATCGAGCAGAAAGCAACGGCGACTCGGGCTAAGCTGTCTACACTGATCCCACCTCCAAAGTCCGACTCTTGTTCTCATTTGCTCCCCCGAGAAGAAAAAGGAAAAGAGAAAAAAGAAGAAGGAGAAGAAGAAGGACTCCACAGAAGCCACGTCATTCTCTTCCAGCAAAGCCTATCTCCGTCTCTCGGACCGGAGCACCTCCGCCGCCTTCGTGCGTGCGTGTGTGCACCGACGAGCCGCCGAGCGACGAGCTAGTGAGCGAGCAAGCACAGCGCGCACTAGGCCTAGAGCTCGGCGAACACGAAATATTGTGAGGTTTTCGAGAGACGCTGACCCATTTCGCCTCAATTTTTTGCTGACCGCGGATCTCTGTTTCTTTCCCTCTCTCGCCCTCCTCCCCCACCCCACCGACTGACCCGGGCTATCCGGAGAGGGCGATGGCGTCCCCGAATTGACGTTTTACATGGTACCAAACAAATTTGTATGCATGAGAGATTTGGAGCGGACGGGTCCCTCTGATGATAACAGGCTGCTTCTCTTCCTCCGTCTCGCCACTTCTACACGTGTTTGCCCAGTTTCTTCTTGTCTCAGTACCCTTGCCCGTTGTGTTATCGATGCACACCCCGAATAACTTTTTATCGATAACACACCGCCCATTACTTTTGATATTTTCTCCAGTCATGCGCCTGTTTCACCGATCAAATCAATAATATTCTGTCTATCCACCGTCTGAGCTTCTCCCCTACACGACGTGGATTCCAGTCGACGTTCCTCCAACGACCCCGCCCATTGTTGTCGCTTTACATTCATGCACAAACTGGTTTTTCTCTGGCCGTTTCGGTCGATGTCTTGTCTCTCCATAAAATATGATGTTTCCTTTGTTTTTTTTTTAATCATTTGTATTTCCGTGTTCCCATCTCTTCGTCTACCTTGGCTGCACCCCCTCCCAATAAGATAATTAAAGGCAGGCTTGTGAGATCGTCGTGTCGGCGTGAAGACGTGGAACAGTAGCCGTCGGAGGAGGGCAGCGTGAGCCAAACCAAGTCGTCCCACTGCTGCTTCGACCTTTTCCTTCGTTCCGCGTATCTCGCCGCATCGTTCTCCCCTTGCCGTCCCGCATTCATCCCGCTTTCCTACGGGTTCACAACCAACACAGGCCACTAGTATCGTTCTAAAAACGGTGTGTTTTTCGCCTCTTTCCGCCTTTTCCATACTTGAGCTCTCGAGGCTTTGATCATAAAGTCATAAGGCACCTCTTTCAGTTTCTTTCTTTTCTCGTTTCTTTCCTTTCCAGGTGTTATAATCGTTTCGATTGCAGGTGAAGTCGCTACTCTGTCATCTAAAGCGGTAGAAAAGGTATCTGTTGGCATCTAGTCACACACAATGGCCTCGACTTCGGCAGGACAGAACTCGAATGCCAAATGTGAGTGTACGTACTGTGATGGGTTCGAAAAGAATGACTAGCCGAGCGCCGGCGACGAAGGGACGGCGACACACACAAATCGAATTTGTAGTGTTGTTGTGCGTCTGATGTGCTCGTCGAGAAACGATTGAGCACTCGTCCAGCCGGCGCGCGTTGGAGGGGAAGAAGGTGTACAGGAGCTCATCTGGAATGCATGAAAGGATTTGCCGCCCCACAACCTTATTTTTTGCAGCCTCCGACTCTGGCTCGAACAACAACCGGGAACGTGAAAGAGATCTGAAGCAGTTCACGGAACGATTCGTCAAAAGTGAGTAATGGTTCTTCGTCGCCCATCTGTTCCCTCCTGCATACACGCAATTTCGTTCTTCCCCCACAAATTAGGGTGTTGCTCCTCGCATACAACAGCAGCAGCAGCCAGAAATTATACGCTTCACAAAGAGCATTTTTTGTGCTGCCTGCCGTCGCCGCAGCCCGTCGGCCTCGCTCTTTTCCGCTCTCTCACGCCGCGTCGTCGCTCCACGCCGTGCTCGTTTCGCTCACTCACTGACTGACTCACGCGCGCCGCCGGCTCACAGGCTCATGAGCACACTGCCTTCTTCTCCCTCTCGCTCGTCCCGGCGTCGTCGTCGTCCTCGGCGTCGTCGTTGGCGTCGTGCGAGTGAGGGTGAAAAAGGGAGCGCGCGTGAGTGTATGTGCATGGAATAACGAGGAGTGAGTGACTGCTGTAGCTTGAAATCGAAAATTAATCCCGAAACGCTTGAGAGGGTTCCCATAGTAATTCGGCGGGCGATGAGATGAGCATGTGAGAGCGAGAAAAGGAAAACGAGAATGAAGAGAGGGCCATTGGAAAGGGTTGCGAAGGGATCCGAACGAATTGATTTCAGCCGTGCAATTTCCCGTTTCGGAACGACTCTCAGTCGATCAGGTTTATGATCGGCGGACAGGAAAACCGAGACATGAAGTGCTTCGCGATCATTTCATCAAGGTATGTCTTTTCAGAATTCATAAAGATTACGAAATGTTTGACGTCTTATTGATATAAAAAAAAACATTTTGACTCATGACAAATTTTCGAAACATATCCTTTATATGGTACTGTACTGAATTTCAGGAGGGGAGGATAGAAGAGGAAGCGGCGATCCGAGTCATCCAGGAATGCACGGGCCTCTTCCGCAACGAGAAGACGATGCTCGACATTGAGGCGCCGGTTACAGTCTGCGGAGACATCCACGGTCAATTCTACGATCTCATGAAATTGTTCGAAGTTGGTGGATCTCCTGCCACCACCAAGTATCTCTTCCTGGGTGACTATGTCGACAGAGGGTACTTCTCCATTGAATGCGTTCTCTACTTGTGGGCGCTCAAGATCTGCTATCCGAGCACACTTTTTCTGTTGCGAGGAAACCACGAATGTCGGCATTTGACCGAGTATTTCACATTCAAGCAGGAGTGCAAGATCAAGTACTCCGAGAGAGTCTACGACGTCTGCATGGAGTCATTTGACGCCCTGCCGCTCGCTGCTCTCATGAACCAGCAGTTCTTGTGTGTCCACGGAGGACTTTCCCCCGAAATCCACACTTTGGAGGACATCAAGAGGGTGAGATTAAATATTCACAAGAAAATTATCTGAACATGAGACTTTTTCAGCTCGACAGATTCAAGGAGCCACCGGCATTCGGTCCGATGTGCGACCTTCTGTGGTCGGATCCACTGGAGGACTTTGGAAACGAAAGGAATTCGGAGCAATTTAGTCACAATTCGGTTAGAGGATGCTCTTACTTCTATAGCTATGCTGCGTGCTGCGACTTTCTGCAACACAACAACCTGCTTTCGATCATTCGAGCTCACGAAGCGCAGGATGCCGGGTAGGAGCCCCCTCATTCATATCTTCCTAATCTGCCCGTCTTATTTTCCAGATACCGCATGTACCGCAAATCTCAAGCCACGGGCTTCCCGTCGCTTATCACCATCTTTAGCGCTCCGAATTATTTGGATGTATACAACAACAAAGGTGCGGAGGCGGAAAGGGATTGAGGGGATTGAAACGAGCGTTTCCATTTTCAGCTGCTATCCTGAAGTACGAGAATAACGTGATGAACATCAGACAGTTCAACTGCAGCCCGCATCCGTACTGGCTGCCCAACTTCATGGACGTCTTCACGTGGTCTCTGCCATTCGTGGGAGAGAAGGGTAAGAATCCGTGGACGCGATCGGGAATGACTCTTCGAACTCTCCACTTTCAGTGACCGAAATGCTCGTGCACATTTTGAATATCTGCTCGGACGACGAGCTGATGGCCGAGTGCGACGACACTTTCGAAGGTAAGTGTGTTCGGGATCCACTTGGTTCGGGGCTCTGTGCTGCGTTAGACGTGGGCGGATCCGGAAAAGCGCGATCTGCCCCCTCACCAAATCTATCTTCTACTGTCTTCTTTGTGTACTTTCAATGATTTTGTCTTGTGCCCGGCTCCATAGGAATTCAAGAGAATACATGTGTTTTTTGCTCGATCTATTTGATATATATATATTGACTGAAGAACCCTTGTTTCCTGCTGCGAACCCGGAGACGAAGAGAGAAATGACGATTCTGCGAGTCGGTGTTGTGTGTCCGTTACCGTTCTCTCTCTCTTTCTCCTACTCTCTTTCACTTGCGCCTCTCTCTCTCTCTCTCTCTCTCTCTCTCTCTCTCTCTCTCTCTCTTTCTCTTTCTCTTTCTCTCTCTTTCTCTCTTTTCAATATATACTCTGATTGTTGTGTAACTTTTGGGCATAAATACCGACGAGAAAGGAGAAGAAGAAGACGAAGAGGAAGGAAATGAGGCAAAGTGGGTGCGCAGCGGGTGGCATGAAAGTGTGCTGACGGACTGAAACGACGTAGGCGTGTGCGTGTGTGAGATGCCGTTTTAATTTTGGTTCTCAACGGCTTCATTGTCATCAGAAAGTTCGAGAGAAAAAAAAACGAAAAACGCATGTATGACCTTGAGACAGAGAGCCGAAACACCCCGATTGTCTTCGTTCCCCAGTGTTGCTGCAGACTTTAGTCCTTCCCTCAATCGAAAGACAAATTCATTTCTTGTCCTTTTTCCAAGTGTTGAGCCGTCCGTTTTCTTAACCGCACGCGCCTTACTTTAGGGCCTTTTGACATGAAAAATTTCTGAAAGTGTCTCTCTCTCACTCATTTCATTCTCTCTCTCTCTCTCTCTCTCTCTCTCTTTCTCATTCTCTAATGAACATCTTTTTAAGGAGCCGATGGTAAGTGGATGAAAGACATGAAACCCACCACTGGTGACGTATGTTTATTGATGAACTTAGTTCGGTTTTTCATTTCCAATCCAGTCTCGACCCACTTAGATTTCGGGGGTTTCACTGATGGTGACGGACGCTTTTCTTGGCGCTTTTACTTAAGTTTTGCTTCAATCTAAACGACTGTTTTATTTTTTTGGTTTTGGTTCGGTCTTGGCTGCAAAATGATCATATCTAACTGCTTTTTTCCTGTTTTTTTCCAGCTGTTTCCGCTTGTGTTTGCATGCAATACATGTCGATTTTCCCTTCCCGTTCGTTTGATTGGAAATGATGCTTTTCCTGTGTTAATCAGTCCGAAAATGGAAAGAAATTTTGTGATATCTAGCTGCAGAGATCTTTCACTTGGTTTCTCCCCGAACCGCAGACGGAAATCCTTTTGGTGGAGGTTGATACTTTCTAGATCGCGCCCCGACACTATTAGATTTTTTCACCTTTTAGTACTCGAACATTGACTTGCAAATGGCTTTTTTGACACTCTTTTGGGATCTATTGATTGGTGGTTGCCAGTGAATGGTCTCTTCTTTCCGAGAACACTTTACCGATCCTAAAAATAATTTCAGGAGGAGTGCCGTCCGCCAGGAAGGAGGTCATCCGACACAAGATCCGTGCGATCGGAAAGATGGCCAGAGCCTTCTCAGTTCTTCGGTGAGTCCCAATTTCGAACGGAAGCATGCGCTCCCTTCTTTGTACTAATTGTGCCGAGAACAATAACATATTCATGTTTACATGTGGCTCTGTTTTCAGCGAGGAGAGCGAGAGTGTGCTCGCACTGAAGGGACTCACCCCGACTGGAGCACTTCCGATGGGCACTTTGCAGGGCGGAGTGCGTGGAGTCAGAGAAGGTTTGTTTGTCCGTCAGTCGCAGAAAAGGTCCCTCTTTTGAGTCCGATCCGTCTGTCCGTCAAAGTGTGGATTACCCTAATAGATATGCATACTCACTCACTGACATCCAGTGCATTTTCGGAATAAGTACGAGAAATCCACGTTTTGACAGACATGAAAGCGAGTCGGTGCTGCAGTTGAAAGGCCTGAATCCGGGCGGAAAACTGCCTCAAGGCGCTCTTTCGGAAGGACGGACAGGGCTCGAAGCTTGTAAGATGGAGAAAGGTCTGATGCATTTAGTAATATCTCACCTCAACATTAACCCATTTTAAGTATACTTTAAAAATTAGTTATTTTCCATTGTATAGAGCTGCAAAAGTTTCTGAAGGGGTTTCGGAATAATTATTTTAACTTGTGGCGAAAAGTAGTTTGAAAGTACGCCACCCATTTATGTATGGAAATAGTCAAGCCTTAGGCATAGTCGCTCTACATGGATTTCCATCAACCTGAACATTGCCTCTCGACTGAAAATGTATAGTTGCAGCCTTGTCCGGCGTGGAACCGGGCCACCAGATCCAGTCGTTCGAAGAGGCGCGACGTCTCGATAAGATCAATGAACGGATGCCGCCGACGATGGCGACTCCGCCGGCTCAGTCGCCGAGCCAGTCGCCGGTGCCGTCGCGACAGACGACTCCGCAGCCGCCACCGCCGCAGAACGGACCGTCCAGCCACTCTTCATAGTCCGTCCGATTGCACCGCCCATTCGGCGCTCTTCCGTTCTCATATCACCCTGTCGCGCGGATTTAAGAGCCGTCAGTGCGTTCGCGATCGAATCGCTTCTGCTTGTTCGTCGTTCGTCATTCAGCTAGATGCAAATTTGTCTCTCTCTCTCTCTCTCTTTCTCTCTAATTCCTTTGCCATCTTCTTCTTCTTCTCCTTCATCTTCTTCTTTCTTTATCCATTCACACATAGCTATCAATTGCTCTCGTTTTGTGGAATCCATAGTTTTGTAGAATTGTATACACTTCTCCCCCATTTAATTTCCTCTCTCTTTCCCCTATTCACCCGGTCTTTTCCCTCGTGAATATTCCCCTTTTCCCTCTCGTTTCCGTCTGAATCAGCACACCACAAAGTCAGTCTTCCACCCACTCGTTCCTCTATAAATTATCGATTTGTGATTGGATCCGTTCTCAGTCTCGTTGCGTGTTTCCTAGTCGCCCTCCCTCCTCTTCCCTCCTTTCTGTCTTTTGTGCACACAATCTTCTAGATCCTTTACTCACAAGTCATGTTCTTTCGTCGCCGACCATTTTTTCCCCTTTTCCCACCCAATTCACATACGTTCTTTTTTGCCATTTCATTTCCAAATCACCGCTATTCTTATCCGTCCCCGTCACATTGTGAAGCCTTCCCGCTCTTTTCCGTTTTCATTTTTTGTCCCTTCTGACTCGTATTCCCAGCCCCGACACACACTTTCTCTCGAGGATATACATAAATATATACTTTCATCGTAAGATTATTATTTAATTCGTTTTTCTTGTTTCCTTCAGCTCCTTCTTCCCTCCTTCTTCTTCCATCCCCCCACAAATATATATATATTGAATTGACCTTTTTTTTCTTATATTCTAAACTGAAACATTTTTGGAGATGACTTTATGTGGAAAATGAAACCCTGAAAATACAATTTCCATATTCACAAGAATTTCAAAAGTGAAGCATTAAGTGACTAGTTGGTGCACATATAAAACCAGCGGGATGAAGAATTATGAGTTGAAATGCAAAATTATAACCGAATTCGAGTTATTTTCCGTGCAATACAATTATTAGTATTACAAGTAGATATTAGGTTTTTCGTTTCAGCGTCCGATTCGGGTCTTGATCGGGTCGCGGCGGAAGGGGCGGGGCGACGGAGTTATGATGAAGGGATACTGTAGATGTCTGGTGGGGATGATGAGTACGCATGCGTATTCCTTCGAAGCTGCTAACGCTTGTGGAGCCAAAACGAGCAGACGGAGAAAGTGGAGAGGGTTTGGGATGGGAAGTGAGTTTCGAGACGGCAAACGAGGAACGGAGCACG
The DNA here is from genome assembly GCA_946814055.1 of Caenorhabditis sp. 36 PRJEB53466. Taxonomy (NCBI): domain Eukaryota; kingdom Metazoa; phylum Nematoda; class Chromadorea; order Rhabditida; family Rhabditidae; genus Caenorhabditis; species Caenorhabditis sp. 36 PRJEB53466. The sequence goes on along the minus strand of CAMPFS010000004.1, from coordinate 4,124,708 downwards.
GAAGAAAGATTGTCAAACGATGGAGCCGGACGGTTTCTGGAAACAAGGGAAAGTCTGAGGGAAATTGATATCTATAAAGCTCACGATATGGCGACGGGAGTATTCGATCCACTTGTTCTTTTATTCGAAGAGAGCAAGTTGGCAACAGCACTGCCGAGAGCAAGAGCTTTTGTAGATTTCAGAGTGGTCATCCCGCTGATATCTCCGATCGAACCATCAGTTTCATTTACAGTTGAAAGACGGATCGATGCGTTCGGAGGAAGACGGGATCTCGTCTTTCCGAAATTCTCTTCCACGTACTTCCGATGACTGTCGAATGAGTTGGCGAGCATGTCGTTGATTGCCCGTCCTTCTCCTTCCCCACATCTGCTCGCATGCACATAGCAACAGTACTCGAGGATTTCTACTTGCTCGATAATCAACGAGCTCAGTTCCATGATGATCGACTGCTCTCCACATTCGCAAATGTTGCGACAAGCTTCCGTGAAAAACACCTCGTAGTTCTTGACTCCGCCCATAACAGCTGCATTTACAACGCCGATAATGTCACGACTCAATAGCTTCAAGTCAAAGTTCGGATTGTAAACGACATTTGTGGCGAGCTCGTTCAGTTCTCTGTTCTTTTTTTTCATCTGCTCGACCGCATTTTGCAGTGGGCTCACGTAGATCGGATCGGAAACACTGACGACTTCCGTGAATCGGAGATCCGTCGGCAGACTGTCGGCCGTGCCGATTCGTCTCCGAACAAGCCAGTTTCTCATGAATTCTGAGGAAGGGTCGATACTCGTCCACTTTGTTTCTTTTCGATCTTCAATCTTCGAATATTCGAATGTTTGAATCTGGAACGTGGGCTTGTAGAATAAATGCAGATGAATTTACTTACGTTGTAGTGTCTATAATACTTTTTGATTGCCGGGTTTACTGTTGGATTTTCTTCAAAGTTGCATCCAGTGCTGATCGGTTCGATGTTGAACACTTGGATGTATCGACCGGGAGACTCAACTAGATGCGGACACGCCTCTGTCGTCATGATCTTCTCCGGATTGTCGTACATCTTCATGATTCGTTGCATGAAGTCGCCGTGCATTTCTAATTTGTCACTGTGGAAAACAAATCTGTAATTGGAGTTATGATGAGAATATAGGGGAAACAGCGTTACTTGTGTCCGTTGAGATAAGAAGGGAATCCTTGTCCATAGAAAGCGACGAGGTAATAATAGAAGAAGGCACGTTCCGTTCGGTCGATTAATGTGTACAACTTGGCTATTTTTTGCTGAATATTCGTTTTTGGAAGTTTGAAGTGAGAGCTTCTGAACTGACCAGCAGTTCTGAGAGTTTATGATAATCGATGATAATAGTTTGATAGACAGGAATCAGCTGATTGAATACAAGCAGAGCGTCTTCCCAATCTTCTCCTTTCGTGAACAGATTTCCGGCTTCTTGCATCAGGTCCTCTTTCAGCTGCCGCTGTGTCGAACAATGTCTGTTGAGCAGTCGGGAAATCAGCCAGGACGGAAGAGCGTCGTCGTCGAACTATGAAGGAGATACTTTGCAATCGCACAATATGTCTGTGTACTTACCGTGAGCATTGTGGCATGCCGAAGTAGTGTTTTCGCGGCTTCTATCTCGTTTCCATAAGAGGTGTGCAGATCATAAAGTTTGTAGATATATTTGACGTACAATTCTTCGTGGTTGTACTGATCGTAGTATCTCTGCAAACGTTCGGCAATTCGAAGACTATTGGGAAACAGAGCCTACCATCAACTGCACAGTTCTGCTCATAAGACTGTCTGCACACTCGACTGTGCTCTTCGAGGCCACTTCGTGATACTCAATGAGCGCCGTCAGTAGGTGATCGATCCGTTCTATCAGTTCCTCTCCGCCATTAGCCATCAATTCTTTATCCGACTGACAAAGAGTGATCGACAATTGACGGAAATGATCTTTGAATCCTTTCGTGGCGCTGTTCTGATCGACAAGGGTGTCCAATTGGGAAACAAGCTCCGAAGCGAACTGCAAGAGACCGGATGGCATAGAGAGATGGAAATGAACGGAATTACCTCTTTGAATGACCTACTGGCACTCGTGTTGTACTCTGTCTGCATCATGTCGAAGAATATAGGAATCGTGGCTTCTCTCGTTTCGTCGTCATCCACGAGCGACACCTTGAGGAACGAACCGACCATGCTCGGAATGTACAGCAGTTTTTGAGACGCTAGAGTGAAACAATAGATTTTTCAAATAGATGGATTTACTTACGACTCAATCGGAACCACATACTGCGGAGATCTTTGGCAGCCGCCTTCCTCAGCTGAATTCTCATGTCCTCATCCTCTTGCTTCATCCATTCGTGCTTCGAATTCAATCCTTCTTGTGTCACAAATGAGACCACAGTAACCATGTATTCTCGCCACATCTGCATAAGTGTTGTGTTACTTTGCAATTTTCACTCTTTTACCTCTGAGCAGAACTTGTCGTTCGAGAAGAACGTTTGCACGGCCGACATGACGAACCGGAGCGCCTTGTGGATCACTCTGGAATTCAATTTGTTTTCATTTTCAATTTAGTGAGGCAGATAAAGCGGACGGGCAGCGAAGGAGAGAAAAGAGCGATGTTTGCATTGTGAAAAGGAGAGAAAAGTGGAATGGATCGGAAGTATTGACTCACTTGTTCTGCAGCATGACCATATCTTTCCATGTCGACGGAAATGCGTTTCTATTCAACAGGTCCCTGATCATTTGCACCATTTCCATCAGAAAGTCTCGTTTGTCAGTGTCGAAAGGTCGCTCTTCTACATATTCACTGAACATCTGTGCCGACATTTTGTCCAAAAGAGCCAGAATGACCGAAAAGAAATGTCCGCGGGCGTCGTCGTCAGTGTGCTTGTCGTCGTGAATCACTCGGATCATCGCTTGAACTAAAGGTCGATAGACCATCAGTATGAATGCAGTTAGCTCTCGTTCCCCACTCTCTCCGCCGTTGCTTTTCTGAAAACGGTCAACAGAAGGATAATGCAAATAAAGTGGAGGCGTACTGCGTCGGCGAAAAGGCGCTCGAGAATGGCGGCGATGATGCTGGCGCATTCGGCCGCTCTGTCCGCGAATTCTCCCTTTTCGGTCGCAGCGTTGTCGAGCTGAATGATGTCGAGAGCAATTCGGAGACAAGGGGAAAGAAGTTGGTCACGGCAAACTGGCAGCTGCAAATCAGAGATTGGGAGGGAGAAATAGGGAGTGTGCACACCGAGAAGAACTTGGTCTCGACGACTTGGGCGATGAATCCGAGACGCTCACGAGTCACAATGTTACTGCCGAAGTTGTTCATCAGATCAACAATGAATCCACTGAAAGATAATCGGTTAGGAATGATTTCTTCGTGAGTAACACACCACAAATTCTCAGAGGAACAGGAATCGCTCTCATAAAGTAGATCGATGATGGTCGGAATACTTTTGAGAGCAGTGTTCTGCACAGTCATTTTGATCTTCTTTTCTGACATGAGCATGACGAGTGACCTCATGAATTCTCGCAAATACTGCTTATAAGTCTTCTCAAACTCTTCGAATTCTTCGAATCTGAAGGAAATCGTAAGGCGAATCAGTCTAATCTGGAGGCCTACTTTATCCCACATTTTTTCGAAACGACGACCACTTTGAACAACGGACCCATCACTTTGAATGCGTTTCTTGCCTTTTCGTTCGAATCGTCTGAATCCGAGACGACGTATTGGTTGAGACATTTCAGAATCTTTCTGTAAAAGAGATTTTACGAAAAGGTGGCAGGGATATGCGAACAGTGCTGCTGAAGTGAAAGAGAATCGTTTGAGGTAGGATTCAAAGATTTTGGCTGCTTGTGGATGTCGTTGTTCTTCTGAAATCAGTTGGAATATGATAAATTTTCCTAGATGAGATTCCTACCGCACAATCTGAGTACGGCGACAATCACATCGAATACTATCTTCTCGGAAGTTTCCCGGTCGTGCCATATTTCGAACAGAGCATCCAATAAGTGTGGAATAAAGCGAATCATCTCGTTCTCAGTGTCGCCAATCGGCTGAGCCAAAGCAATCAGAGAAGGAGTCAGGTTAACACAGTTCATTCTCCATCTAAGAACATTCAGAAGGTGTTCATTCTGAGTGAGCATTGAAGAGCAGGAATGCGTGGAAATGAGCACGAGACTTTTGTCGCTCAAACTAAATCCCGGAGCATGTGGTTTCGAACTTCCTATCGACTCTTTCAAAGTTCTGCGTGTTGCTGGCAAACCCATGTACGCGGTGTTCTCATCCTCGAACCGAGATCCTGGATTGTCTATTTTGTACACAGCGAGGTCGTGTTCTCCGTCACAAATGAGCCCGGCACTGCGGATGAGTTGCACGTGAGCAATGGCAAACGGGCCTTTTTCCGGCTTCGGTTTGTCGTACGATTTTTTCGAATAGAATAGAATGCGCAAGTAGACGTCGTGGGAAGCACTAGCCGGAAGGACGATTTTGATGGGCTCCGTCCACAACGGTTTGTCAGTGTGGTAGACAACGATGCTTTTGTAGACTGTGCTCAGCTGAGGGCCAGTCACGGAGACAGTTTCGAACACATTCGTCATGACGATTCCGTTCGACTCGACCACATGAAGACGTGCTTCGATGTTGCGGTCCGAAGACTTTCCAGTCAGCTCCGCGTGCATCAGTGTGATGTACATCTCGTTGCGCGAGTCTTCAATCGACACCGCAGTCCTGTCCGCCCTTCTCAGAATCGCCGCCGGGCTTCTGCTGAACAAATGCGGGTGTCTCGCTTTGATCTGCGCTACGTTTCCCTGCACAAGTTGGGTGCTTATCAACAGCTTCGTTTCCATATCATTTCCCAGATTTTTCGGGATTCTATTCGTTGCATGATATGCCTTCAGAGAAAGTGGCAGCTCTGGATCACGATTCAGGAAGATAACCCGTTCTTTCGCTTCGTGCGTGACGCCTGCTTGGAAGATTCCGGACATTTCCATGATATCCGATGCGTAGGCTGTAAAGTAATCAGTTTATTTTTTTTCCAATAATTTCCAACGCTTACATTGTCGGCAATAAAAATTTAGTGGAACATTCTGCTCGTGCCCGTGCTTTCGCATCGTCGCATTCGACGACTCAATGGGGGCCACGTTGACAACTCGAGTTACCATCAGATATTTTCTTCTGATGTCCTCCTTTGCAAAATCCGTGAATAACGCCTTGAGGTTCAGATCAGCGTGCTTCCCACTGCCACTATTCCACAAAAACGTGTAGCAGTCCCTGAATGATAATTAGATTCTTCTGACTGCAGCAATCGGCCTCTTACGTCGTGAACATTTTTTTCTCCAAATCGTAGAGAGCAATGCTGATTTCACACGAATGTTTACTGTGCAGTTCGACCGATTTAATTGACAGAAGGAGAGAAAAGCTGCCGTTCATCGCCACGCTTTCTTGTTTTTCTCTCTGTAGAATGAAAATGTATTCAGTTACTGTAATTTCAAGCCCTTACCAGCTGATTTCCGATTCTGCGTTGCGATGAAATGTGTGCTTCGTAAGTTCGGAGAAGAGAAAGAGATTCGACGTCGAGAGGAACGCCTTCGTCATCGCGGATGACCACATCCAGTCCAAGTAACGTGTTCCCTCTATCCACGAGTTTGGAGACCCTCATTCGGAGTTTACTGAGCTCTTCGATTGGAATCCCGCCTGAAACCTCAACATGTTCATATTCAAAGGACTGTTTTTTAATCACCGCTTTCTATTTTCCGTTTGATGACAAGCAGTTCATTGAAAGACTCCATCAAGTCTTCGAACGATGCGATTTTCGTGCTCGTCAGCATCAAGTCTTTCATTTTGGTCCACCACTCGTTCACAATTCGCGAGATTTCGTCGACAACGAGATATCCATCACTCGTCGAAACGAACATCGATTTTTGCACAAATTGAACAAATGAAAGTGGAAAAATCCCGCATTTTCCGTTTTTTTCATCAAATTTTCTTCCGTAGCCCCAGTCTCCATGCTGTCCGTAAACGCATATGCGATCGCCGATAAACAGTTCCAACTGCTGTAAGCTCTCGCTTGTTGCTAGGGGATCGTCAAAATTATATTGGGCTGGAAATAATGATAGAAAGTTCAAGAATTGTTGGAAATCTTACCGATCGCGTAACGTAGACCCGTTGTAGCCATTATGAACGCATTTGTCTGCAAATTTTTCGGTTATTATGATCGAATGAATAAATCTTTTCAACAGAAAAAGGAACAAACATGGTTTCTATTCAAAAATAACGAAAACCTTTTGCTGACTCAGCGGAAATTGGATTTGAAACGACTGACTTTTTGCCCACGTGAAGTACACACGGCGCGACCGAGTCTTCCACCTGTCGTATTCTAGGCCATGAACAAAAAACGGTTTGCCAAAATGGCGCTAAGTACAACGCAATAGAAAAATGGGAAGTAAAATTATAATCTAGTAAAATTATAATCGTCTCTTTAGTTAAGCATTTTTCAGATAATCAATGGAAATCGTAAAGAATGAAGCATCGCCTGAAGTGAAGGCTAAACCACCGCCGAGGAAAAGGAGGAAGGCTCAGAAGAAGAAGGTGGAAGATGATGAATGTGAGTGAATCTTAAAATAATTAAAATTTTATCCATCTTTCAGATACCGAAAACAAAATATTCGCAAATATGATAAATCAAAAGTTCCAGCCGAAAAGTGGACGGAAAAAAGACGAAACTCCCATGTTTGAGGTTGGATAGAAAGTTTTTCAATAACTTAGTTGATTTATGATTATCCAGGTCAGAAATGGTAGAGCGACGATAAAGAATTCGGGGAATCACGAACAGACCGTCAGCCGGACACTCGATTATCACATGAACAAATTGTTCCAGGTACAGGATGACTCATCTCCTTTCACTTTTCATTCAAAATATTTATTTCGTTAGTGGGAGGAGCAATCAGATGCCGTCGAGTCCGCTTACTCCTGTGCGCTGTGTCACATTGATGGAATGAAAAGGGAATTGTTCGGACCGTACTACGCAACCCACAATCCCGTCAAGCACTGGCCCACTTTCCTGACTAAGAAACCAGTAGGTTGATCAGTGATATCATCAGGAAGACAATCGAAAGGAGTTGCAG